>JANUYF010000001.1:442231231-443573731 GCA_026167975.1 Phrynosoma blainvillii | reverse complement strand
TGGTGTCAAACTGGATTATTTCTGCATGTGGATGCAGCCCTGATGCACCCATAGTTTGGGGCCTTAGGGTTGCTGTAACTCAGAAACTTCTCAAAGGCTGACAAGAACAATAAAACCTATATAGAGGTTAAGAGGGAAAAGCTAACTGAAAGAAAACAAATTCGTTTAAAATGTGCTGGAGAAGATTTTTGCAGATACCATGCATTGCTAAAAAGACAATTAAATGGATCCTAGAGGGCCAGCATGGTATAGTGATTTCAGTGTTGAAGTAGGACACTGAGAGACCAAGGTTCAAATCCTGGCTTGGCCTTGGAAACCCACCAGGTGACCTTGGGCAAGTCACACTCTCTCAGCCTCAGAGGTTGGCAATGGCAAACTCCCTCTGAAGAAGCTTGCCAAGAAAACCCTATAATAGGTTTGCTTTAGGGTTGCCATAAGTTGGAAATGATCTGAAGGTACACAATAACAAAGACAGCAAATGAAGCCTGAATTCTCACTAGAAGCCAATATGACTAAACGGACAGCAAATAAGAAATATATAATAAAAACAATATAAAGCAATGTGTCGTTGTTGTTGTGTGTGTGTTGAAGTTGTTTCTGATTTATGGCGACCCTAAGGCTTCACTGATCATGGTATTTTCTTGGCAAGGTCAGTTCAGAGCTCTTCCTCTAAAGCTGAAACTCTCAGCTTCCTTTGAGGCTGAGAGCATGCGACTTGCCCAAGGTCACCCAGTGGGTTTCATGGCCGAGCAGGGATTTGAACCCTGGTCTCCAGAGTCCTAGTCTAATGCTCAAACTGCTACATCACACTGGCTCTACATGAAACAGGTATGAATGTTGGACCATAAATACAAGGGTTAAATTGCTGGCTTAGTCATAAAACCCACTGGGTGACCTTGGGCAAGTCACACACTCTCAGCCTCAGGGGAAGGTAATGGCAAACCTCCTCTGAACAAATCTTGCTATGAAAACCCCATGATGGGTTTGCCTTAGGATCACCATGAGTCAGAAATGATTTGAAGGCACGGAACAACTCCAGAGTCCTAGTCCAGTGCTCAAACCGTTACACCATGTTGGCTCTCCTAATAAAAGAATTTAGAATGTCATAAAAATAATACATATTTTAAAACAGTCCAACAATCAATACAAGGGGGAAAAGACAACAGTGAGAATAACTACTAGCCGGAAAATAATTGCATAGGGACTCTTGCTCCAGGTGTCATCCTATAATGTCATTCCTATAATTCCTATAGTGCACAAGATGCACTAAGGTGTCACTGCAGCCATGATCTAAAAAGAAACATTGCCTCCTCTTAGGCTGCTGCCACACTGCAGAATTAATCCAGTTTGACACCACTTTCACTGCCATGGCTCCATCCTATGGAATCCTGGGATTTGTAGTTTGTTGTGTCACCAGAGCTCTCTGACAGACAAGGTTAGAATATCTCACGAAACTACAAATCTCAGAAATTCATAGCATTCAGCCATGGCAGTTGAAGCAGTCTCAAACTGAACTAATTCTGCAGTGTAGATGCACCCTTTGGTGACACTTATTTTTAAAAAAATATGTATTCAAAACCAGTATTTAATGGATCAAGGGTACAAAATGCACTGTAGAAAGAATAGTGATAGCAATAGCGGCTTCATTTATATACTGCTTTATAGGTTTACAACTGTAAGCTAACTGAATCCAGTTTGTGACCGCTTTAACTGCCCTGGCTCAATGCCAGGGGATTCTGGGAACTGTAGTTTTTGTGAGACTGCCAGCTGCCGGGGATGCTTTAATTGGGAGTTCCTGCATGGCAGGGGGTTGGACTGGATGGCCCTTGTGGTCTCTTCCAAATCTATAATTCTATGATTCTATGATTCTATGAGACATTGAGTCTTCTCTCTCAGAGAGCTCTAGTTCCACAACAAACTACAATTCCCAGGATTCCCTAGCACTGAGCCAGGGCATTTAAAGCGGTCTCAAACCGGATTATTTCTGCAAGGTGTTTTGGACCATAAATTTGTTGAATTCATAACAATTAATTAGTAAAGAGATTGCAGGAAAACATTTATTTTTCAGAGAATAGACTCCTCCAGCCCGTTGCCTGGGGATGCTGGGAGCTGTAGTCCGAAAGTAACTTTTCTGAGCTCTGTGCCAGTAACTCCACACCTTTGATCAGCAGAATTAGATGACAAGGCTTTTTCTTTTCACAGCGCCTCTTGTCTTTTTATCCTGGTTTGGATCTCGCATTTGAAGCCTCGCTTGCAATCTAGGCCCAATGTTTGCAGTGTCCAAATAAATCCGTTTCTCTTCTTGTTCTTGAGAAATATGCAGCGCTCTTGCCAAACTTCCAGAATATCCTTGGCAGTAGCGCTTGCATGCACAATAGCAACCGTGGACTCAACTGGACACTTTGTGCTACTATTGTCCCAAAAATAAAAAGGTCACAGAGCACAAGCTGAGAAGTGTGCAAAGCTGGGAGCTGGTTTTTGCAAATGAAATTTGCAAATGAAATTTGCAAATGAAAGCATGTCTGTTTTCAGAATACAGCTTGGAGCCATTTAAATAACTGGATTATTTCTGCAGTGTGTTTTGGGACTGCATTGATTCATCCAGAAGGGTGTGACCCTACATTTTCACGTGAAAATGTAGGGTCACACCCTTCTGGATGAATCAATGCAGTCCCAAAACACACTGCAGAAATAATCCAGTTTGAGACCGCTTTAACTGCCCTGGCTCAATGCTAGGGAATTTTGGAAACTGTACTCTTGGAGGACATTTAGCCCAAGTCAGATTGCTCTGGGGCCACAATAAACTACAATTCCCAGGATCCCCTCGCACTGAGCCAGTACAGTTAAAGCAGATTCAGACTGGATTATTTCTGCAGTGTGTTTTGGACCTCATTGCTATGGAATGAATGGTTGCTTTGCGAGCTATTTAGCCTTCTCTATAGCTTTGTGAGACATTCAGCCTTCTCCGTCAGAGAGCCCTGGTGCCACAGCAAACTACCATTCCCAGAATTCCATAGCATGGAGCCGGTTTATTACAGTGGTGTCAAACCGGATTATTTCTGCAGTACAGATGCAGCCCGAACGAATGCTCAGAGCACCAGACTGCAAACAAAGGTCCAAAAAAAAAAAAAACACTGCAGAAATAATCCAGTTTGAGACCACTTTTACTGCCTTGGCTCAATGCTAAAGAATTCTGGGAACTGTATTTTTGTGAGACGTTAAGCTTTCTCTGTTAGAGAGCTCTGGTGCCACAATAAACTACAGTTCCCAGGATTCTCTAACACTGAGCCAGGGCAGTTAAAGTGGTCTCAAACTGGATTATTTCTGCAGGGTGTTTGGGAGCAATGTAAAATGGCAACGTCTGACTCTGTGTTTGCATTGTTGTAGATAACAAAGGAACGGAGACCCATTATAGGAATTCAGGAAAGTCAAGTTTATTCTTTTAACATCAACCGGCCTCTGACAGAGAGTGCCTGCCTCTTGCTAATCAACATCCTTATATACCATCTTACACAGCTAACTCATAATTATATTAACACATGCATCATTGACCATTTTCATTGGTTACAGGACACAACTCCAAACCCCTCCTTTCCTGATTATCTTACACTTCTATTTGCCATGCGTGAACAAATTTAACTTTCCTGCCCAATCTTATCAACTTTGGCTGTGGAGCTTTCTAGCCTAGCCTTCAAGGCCAAAAAACACATTCCTTTGCTATCTGTTTCACTGAAGCAGAGCTGAAAGTCTTTTACTAACCACCTGCAAATGTACAGTTTTAAACATAGGACGTTATCACACGGGGAGTCGCGGGGAGAAAGTGGAAATAAACGGGACGAGTGGAAGACTTTAATTTACGGGATTTGTCCCGTTCCGCCTCGTCTGATAACTAAATTCGAATTTAAAAGGGGGTTAATTCGAATGGAAACCTGATCTTTTCATTTTCGGGATTTTTGAGGATTTGAAAAGATCAGGTTTTCGTTCGAATTAACCCCCTTTTAAATTCGAATTTAGTTATCAGACGAGGCGGAACGGGACAAATCCCGTAAATTAAAGTCTTCCGCTCGTCCCGTTTATATCCACTTTCTCCCCGCAATTCCCCGTGTGATAATGTCCATAGAAAATGATACCCCAAGGGTCATCCAATCCAGCCCCGAATTAGCCATGAGCTCTGTAGTTTTCAGTTTGTTTTTTTTAACATTATTTTTCGTCTCTTTTACAGCATACCCTCCAACATTTCACATGTGAAAGATGGGAGCTTATTCAGACGTTGGAAATAATCCAGGTACAATCTGGGTTGAATCTTTGTTGTTCAGGTGCATTTCGAATGCATCCGATTAAGTTGGGGAGTGTGTGCCAGAAAAACTCCCACTTAACCTGGGATAATCGATATCAGGGTTTTTCCTGAGTGTTTTTAAAAGATTCATATCATCGGCAGGGATAGATCCGGGATAAACTGGGATAAAACTCTGCATGCCTTGAATGTGTTTCAAGTACATTTGCATTGTTAACTTCATCTTTATTTGAGTGTTTGCACCCGAACCTGCAGAGATGCATATTGATGCAGTTTCATAGTGTGAATAACAAAACCTGGGGGTCATTATATTATTATTATTATTATTATTATTATTATTATTATTATTATTATTATTATTATTATTATTATTATTATTATCCCGCCCCTCTGCAGAGCAATTGGGGCGGCTTACAACATTACAATTTCCATACAGATATATTAAACAGAACATAAAATCCCAAATCCCACCCATCCTAAATTCACAGGTTGCTTGTTTTGTTTGGGTTGATGATGCGAATTATCTCACTCACACATTCTGGGTTTGTTATTCACACTATGAAAGTGCATTGATGTGCATTTCTAGGCGTTCGGTTGCTCACACGTGCAAGCATTCAAATAAAGATAGAGTCAGTGATGCGAATGCACTTGGAAACACATTCAAGGCATGCAGCGTTTTATTCGTATTGATTATTCACACTACCGACGATGCGGATCTTTTTGAAAAACTCGGGGAAATCTCCAATATCGATTATCTTGGATTAAGTGGTGTGTGTGTGTTGGCAGCCAAACTTAATCGGCTGCATTTGGGATACGTGTGAACAACGGAGATTCAACCCAGATTCATCCTGGATTATTTTCACAGTGTGAATAACCCCCCTGAATGCGTGAGTGAGATTATTCATTTAGGGCCTTTGCAGACTGCCAGAAATAGTGCACATTAAATTGAGGCACTGCCCTGGCTCAGTGCTAGGGAATTATGGGAACTGTAATTTATTGTGGCACCAGAGCTCTCTGACGAGAAGGCTCAATGTCTTAGAAAAAAATACAATTCCCATGATTCCCTAGCACTGAGCCAGGGCAGTGCCTCAATTTAAAGTGGACTCAATTTGCACTATTTCTTGCAGTCTGCAATGGGCAATAGTTGTGCTAAAAGAAATGTCTGAATGACCCTTGGGACAATTGTGGCCAAGTAACATCAGAGTGTGATCAAGATGGCAAAAAGTATTAATGAGGGAGAATATATCAGTTAGGAGGGAATGCAGCAGTTTGCTTTTGCTCAAATCTACAGGGAAGATCAAGACTCTACTCCTCTCCTCTCCTTGTTTAGTGAGTGGAGTCCAAACTATTTCAGCATTTTGAACTCGAAGGAGGAAAGTAGTCGGAGGAGGGAGAAACTACATTTTAAAAGTAGCCGAAAAAGTGGGACAGTAGAAGATTAATCAGACATTTTTTAAAAAAATATTTTGTTTTAAGAATTGAGAAGGTCTCAATGCTGGCAGGTAGGTCATTCTTATGTCCGACTGCCTGCAGGTACGAATCCAAAGTAGTGTAATGGTTGAGCATTGCATTAGGACTTTAGAGACCAGGATTTGAGTCTCCGCTCACCCATAGAAGCCCACTGGGTTATATTGGGCAGGTCACATTTTCTCAGCCTCAGAGAAAGGCAAAGGGGAACCCCCTCTAAACAGGAGGATGATGATGATTTTATAATGGCATGAATCTTGTGTTTTCATTGTTTTGTAAAATACAATAGAGTTAAACGATGATAGCATTAAAATACATCACACATTAAAAGAATAAAATGCAATTATTTTTTTAAAAAAAGATAAAAGATCTTTAAAACAGTACAATTAAAATAGTACAGCGCCCCGGCCCATTCTTTAAAAACATTCTGTCAAATATCTATGTGTGGTCTTCTTGTACGTGAAAAAGATGGAAAATGCTGAAAATTCACTGATATATTTCTGTGGCAGGCCCTCAGTCTTCCACGCAGCCCTGTTTGTGGAGGTCATTTTGTTTGCTGTCCATTTGTCAACATGCAGTGATTCCAAAACTCTGGTCCTCCAGATGTTTTGGACTTCTGCTCCCAGAATTCCTGGCTGTTGATTAAGCTGGCTGGGGCTTCTGGGAGCTGAAGTCCAAAACGCCTGGTTTGGGAACCACTGGAAGATGCTTGACTTCAACACACTAGCTAGCTCAATAGTCAAGTAAAGTTGCATATATTTACCCACAAAGCCACCAGTTTTTGACTATACAAGTTGATTCTTTTTTATCCAAAATGCTTTGGGACCAGAAGTGTTTTGAATTTCAGATTTGCTTGGATTTTTGGATTATAATGAGATATCTTGGAGATGGGACCCAAGTCTAAACATGACATTCATTTATGTTTTGTATACACTTCATGCACATTGCTTGAAGGTAATTTTATACATATTTTATATTTTTAATATTTTTGTACATGAAACAAAGCTGGTGTACTTATGTCACTGTCTCAGACACCCATGTGAATAGTTCTGGATTTTGGAGGATTTTTGGATTTTGGAATTCAAGATAAAGGAGACTCTGGTCCAAAACAGGTGGCAGAAATAACCCAGTTTGAGACCGCTTCAACTGCCCTGGCTCAGTGCTAGGAAATTCTGGGAATTGTAGTTTATTGTGGCACCAGAGATCTCTAACAGAGAAGGCTAAAATGTCTCACAAAACTATAGTTCCCAGAATCCCCTAGCATTGAGCCAGGGCAGTTAAAGTGGTCTCAAATGGAGTTATTTCTGCAATGTGTTTTGGACCAGAGACCCAAACTGTTATACATAAAAGAGATCACTTTATTTTCTCATCCCTCCCTGTGATATATATATATATATATATATATATATATGTATGTTTGTGTATGTCTGTCTGTGTGCGTGTGCATGTGTGTGTGCATATGTATGTGTATATATATATATATATATACACATACATATGCACACACGCACACACATATGCACACGCACACAGACAGACATACACAAACATACATATCTATATAGATAGATAGATAGATAGATAGATAGATATAGATATACCTATATATACATATACATATAGAGATAGATAGATAGATACACACACACACACACACACACACACACACATATATGTTTTAAAAGAAAGGGGACAGTTGGAGCAAATTGGAAGATTATATGTATATTTACTCCAGCTGTCCCCTTTCTTTTAAAACATATATGTGTGTGTGTGTGTGTGTGTGTGTGTGTGTGTGTATCTATCTATCTCTATGGCAGGGATGAAAAAAGAAAGTGATCTCTTCTATAAAACACCTTCCAGTTTACTCCAACTGTCCCTTTCTTTGAAAACCTATATGTTTGTTTGTTTGTGTGTTTGTGTTAGAGAGAGAGAGAGAGAGAGAGAGACTGTCTGTTGTGGTCCATCTGAGGAGAGTTGTGTTGCTAGGATACAAACCCCAGCAAACAAAGCACATCATGTCTCAGTTGCAGTTTCTGGAGCTGCCCAAGGGAGCTGTGGTGTCTGTGAGTTTCCATTCCTGGCTGTCTCTGCAGCCTGGGTTCATTGGTTTTGCTGTAGATCTTTTTAGGGGGGAAAGGATCCTAGATATTACTGGCTATTTTGGGACTAGGGGCCTGTACAGACTGCCAGAAATAAACCAGCTTGAGGCCACTTTAACTGTCCTGGCTCAGTGCTAGGGAATCATGGGAACTGTATTTTTTTCTGGGACATTGAGCCTTCTCTGTCAGAGAGCTCTGGTGCCACAATAAACTACAGTTCCCATGATTCCTTAGCCCTGAGCCAGGGCAGTTAAAGTGGACTCAATTTGCACTATTTCTGGCAGTCTGTAAAGGCCTAAAGGCAGGGTGCCTCATTCTTGCCCCATTAGACACTTCTGGTTTGCTGACAACGGCCCTATTCAGACGGTGAAAATAATCTGGGATGAATCTCTGGCCCCATTCACACTACAAAAATAATCCTTGATATTCACACATGTCCCAAATGCACTCAGTATACTTTTAGCAGGGGCTGGCAAAAAAATCCACTTAACCTGAGATATTTGATACTTTCCCCCCAAGTTTTCCTAAAAGATCCGCGTCATCGGCAGTGTGAATAAACTTCCGAATCTATTCATAGAGTCATAGAGTTGGAAGGGACCCCAAAGGCCATCCAGCCCACCCCCCCTGCCATGCAGGAACTCACAACCAAATTCCCCTGATGGCCATCCAGCCTCTGTTTAAAAACCTCCAAAGAAGGAGACTCAACCATGGGTTCCACTGTTGAACAGCTCTTACCGTTAGGATGTTCCTCCTAATGTTGAGGTGGAATGACCATAGATATAAATGTGTTTGCTAGTATCACTATAATGTGATTCTTTACATTATATTATGGTTAATCTTGTTTTTATTCCTTTGGGATATTGTTGTAATAGAGTGCATTGCCAGTGTTAGAGTCTCTCTAGCTATTTCCTCAGTGTTTTCAGTGAAACTGTAAAATGTAGGATAATTGAACAAGAATGTAGAACATTGCCAAATATGAGCTGAAACTACTCATATAAATATAAATTGATACTATTTAGGCATGTTAATAAATGAAGGACATTTGGAGATTCCTCCTGGACAGAAGGCAGAAGTATAGGGCATGTCCTGGAAAAGGAAGGATGTCTGGTCAACCTGCTTTGGGCAAGTCACACTCTCTCAGCCTTAGAGGGTGGCAATGGCAACCCTCCCCTGAATACAGCTTGCCAAGAAAATCCCACGATAGCTTCGCCTTAAGGTTGCCATAAGTCAGAAAGGACTTGAAGGCAAACAACACACACATCCCTCTCCAGTTTTGAATGTGGAACTCTAAATCTTATATTTATTTACCTGGGAGCACAGTATGCAATGTCTTGAATCTTCCAACCAGCATGGCAGCTGGCCTGGGAGTTTTAGTACAAAAAAAGGAGCCACTAAACTTTCCCTGGGTATATAAGACCCACTGAAATAAACAGGGTTGTCCTGACTCTGAGTTGACATTTATAGGCTTTCACTGTAACTTGTATTAAAACTTGTATTAAAAGCAGGTTTATAGGCCCATGAGAAAAATAAGAGTTCTCTGTCGTAAGAGTTGTATGCGTGTGTACGTGCTTTCACGTAGCCTGGCAGTTTATTTATTTTATTAAATTTTAATGCATAAAATAACAACAGCATTTAAACAACCTTTAACCACAACAAACACTATAGTCTACTCTAAACTATATACATAAAGACCAATGACTACTACAATACCGACATATACCCATCATCCTTAAAACACATATACGTATATGTGTTTTTCGATTTATGGTGACCCATATGGTGACTGATTGCTCTGCAGAGGGGCGGGATATAAATAATAATAATAATAATAATAATAATAATAATAATAATAACTTTCACAGGGTTTTCTTAGGCAAGGAAGACTCAAAAGTGGTTCGGCCAGTTGTTGTTGCGTGCCTTCAAGTCGTTTCTGACTACTGGCCAACCTAAGGCGAACCTATCATGGGTTTTCTTGGCGAGATTTGTTCAAAGGAGGTCTGCCTTTGCCTTCCCCCAGAGGCTGAGAGTATGTGACTTGCCCACATACCAGTGGGTTTCCATGGCCGAGCTAGGAATCGAACCCTGGTCTCCAGAGCTGTAGTCACTGTAGTCACGCTGGCTTTGGTTTGGACAATTCCTTCCTCTGAAATATAGCCTACAGCACACTGGTGAGCTCCCATCCAAGTACTAAGCAAGGCTGACCCTGCTTAGCTGGTGCCTTTAGGGAATTAGACCAGAATGACAACTGAAGGGGGCTCCTTTCCTTTTAAAGCCAATTGGATATTGGATGCACAAGTGCATTTTCAGTGATGACAAAAAGCCAATTGGATATTGGTACAGAAAAGAGGATTTCAGCAGGGCTTGCTTTTTACCTAGTTGTGTAACAAGCAACCATGCGGAAATTCCCTCTTTTACACAATAATTAAAGAGATAGGAGTTCTCTCCAGTTTTCACTCTGGCAACCCTAGCTTTACATACACATTTCACCCCTCTATAGTGCTTCAAGCATTGCTGACAATCCTTGCACGGGACATCAGAAATGCGTTGAAATATATAAGTTTAAACAGATAAATGAAATTAAATCTATGGTTTAACTGTTTATTAAAGTCTTATTTTTCTTCTTCCTTCCATGTTGCATTCCATGCAACCATACCATGCGAGAACCAGGATGGTTTTGTAAGTTGAGTGAGGTGGTTTAGTACGTTTTGGACTGAACCTTTGGAGATTTAAGTTCCTATTGAGCTGTGAAAGTCACTGGATGACCTGGACTGATCTCTCCCTGTCAAGACTGAGCTACCTCACAGGATCATTGTGGGGGAAAAGGTGGAGAAGAAATTTATTAAGAGAAAAGGAGAGCTATAGTTTTGTGTGGGTTTTTTCGGCTGTGTGGCCATGTTCTAGAAGAGTTTATTTCTTGATAAATTGAATTATACTATAATTAAGTATAATTCTATATTGAAATTGGTAAAAAACAACAACGT
The DNA here is from genome assembly GCA_026167975.1 of Phrynosoma blainvillii. NCBI lineage: Eukaryota > Metazoa > Chordata > Lepidosauria > Squamata > Phrynosomatidae > Phrynosoma > Phrynosoma blainvillii. The sequence continues at coordinate 443,562,890 of JANUYF010000001.1, read as the reverse complement.
GTTTCTATATTGGAAAAACAGTGAAAATAGATTGAAAGAGTACAAATAGAATAAGAATAAGTTCTTCTCTGTGAGAAGAACTTTCAATCAGTTCTTTTAGTCTATTTTTGAATATTCTTATCACAGAGAACTTATTCTATTTGTACTCTTTCAATCTATTTCAAGCTATGCTGGCTAGGAACGATGGGAGTTGCAGTCCAACAATATTGGAAGGGCCACTGATAGAGGTGCCCGCTCTTAAGACTTTATCACACAGGAGGTAAGCATCCTCCACCCATCATTAAATCTCCATGAAATCCCGTCAATATCACACAATAACAGGATGATTTTCACACAATGTCGTGTGACGTTGCCATTATTGCACCATTATTCCATGAATAAAGTGGCAAAATCTTGCCACTTTTTATTCATGGGAAAATCCCATGAATAAAAAGTGGTGTAATTTTGCCACTTTATTCACGGGATAATGGTGATTTTGCCGCTTGATTCATGGGATAATGGTGCAATAATGGTGACGTCGTGTGAAAACCATCCCATTATTGTGTGATATTGACCGGATGTAATGGCAATTTGATGATGGGAGGACGACACTTGCCTCCCATGTGATAAAGTCCTTAGTTTGGAGCAAACCATAGTTGCCTGCTGTATATGAACTCAGCAAACAAACTAATTTGTTCCAACTCTAGTTAGTTAAATATTTGTCAGTAAAGATAGATACATTAATTAAAAAACAAAGATAGGAGCAGTTACAAAGCAGCACTCCTGCAAGGCCGCTTCTTATGTGAAACTGGACATTTAGAGAAAGGATGGAGTATTACTAAATAGTAACTCCATACCCTTCCACGGTACTGCAGGGACAATTCCAATTAATTTAAAAATAAATGCATTTAGAAGTGACTACATAATCTACTAAATAATAGATTTATTTAGTTGCTTACTTAGCAGGCTTCTGAACTCTTAAGAGTTTCTAGCTGCAGATTTATCATGAAAAGGACAGGTTCATTTATTTGTGTATTTGTGTTTCAGATAACAAAAGTTAATCCTGGCTTGTGGTACTGGAAAGATGATACTCAGACTCTTGAATTTGCAAGGTAAGGATCCCTTGTGTCTTGATGTGTGTTTCTTTATGTTTGTTGTTATTATATGCCTTGAAATTGACCCTGATTTTTGGTGAGTAAACTGTAGGGTTTTCTTGGCAAGATTTATTCTTGATTTGGCCAAGGCTGCGCAGTGGGTTTCCAAGGCTGAACAGATATTGAACCCTGCTCTACCACTGTACTGAAGGGATGTCATGTAGAAGATTGTCATGCCCTGCCTGGAGGAGGATTCGGAGGATGAGGGGATGAGCCAGAACCTCCTCTAGGACCTGAGCCTGCAGCTGTGGAGCCTCAGCCCGGCTCTAGTCTGCTGTGCCTGCTCCAGTTGAGCCTGTAGCCTCTCAGGAGGCTCAGCAGCCAAGCCTTCCCGCAGCAGAACCTTCAAACATGGAGGATCAAGAGACAATACCTACCTTCAGCCAGCGTCGAGCAGAAAGGGAGGGTCTTCGGCGTTCGAGGAGATTTTATGAGAAGCGCCAGAGCAATCAGCCTCAGCTGAGCTCCTGCAGCTTGGTAATTTAAGCAGGTGCAGAAGGTCTGCCTCTGTGCCAGAGATTATCTGACCTTCCTAGCGAAAGCCTCTGTCTCTCCTTGGTCCTTGGCCTGAAACCTTGATTCTCGGACTGCTGACTTATCTTGAACTTCTGGAACCCTTGACCTTCGGACTGCCTTGTCGCTCTGCCTCTCTGAAATCCTAGACTTTTCGACTGCTTGACCATTCTCTGGCTGGACCTTTGGATTGGTAATACGGAGCTTTGCTTTCTTGCTTTGCATTAGCAAAATACTTTTGTTTGCCTTCACCCCTCACAAGAAGCTGGTATCAGCACTCTTGACGACATTCCTGGACAAATATGGAGCAAGCTTGTTTTCTAGTGCCCCAGGGACTAGAACAGGGGTCCCCAAACTACAGCCCGCGGGCCGGACCTGGCCTGTCGAGGCCTTCTTACCGGCCCGTGGCCGGTCCTACTGCCGCTGCTGCCGCCGCGCTGCCGCCGCTCGCACATACTGCCGAACACCATTGTGTCTTCAAAAATGGCGTCCGGAGTCGTGCGCATGCGCTCAACATCGCACACGCATGCGCACGACTCCAGGCACCATTTTGGAAGACAAAATGGCGCTTGGTGGTGCGCGCATGCGCATGCAACGCCGGACACATGCGCATGACTCCGGGCGCCATTTTGGAATACAAGACGGCGCCGGAGTAGTGCGCGTGCGCGACACAGAACGCCATTTTGTATTCCAAAATGGCGTCCAGAGTCGTGTGCATGTGCCCGCCATTGTGTTCCAAAATGGTGCCCGGAGTCGTGTGCATGCGCATGTGTGCGTGTGCCTCTGCCCCCCGGAGATCTGGGGGCCAGCGACTAGAACATGTATCAATAGATTTGAATTACAAGAAAAGAGATTACACCTAAATGTTGGAAATACCTTATTTACTGTAAGAGCTGTTTGACAGTGGATGCCTTGGAGATTGGTGGACTCTTCTTCTTTGATGGTCTTTAAACAGCGATTGGACAAACATTTTTCAGGAGTTACTTTAGTTATGTATTCCTGCATGGCAGGAAGTTGTACAAGATGAACCATGCAGTCTCTTCCAACTCTGTGATTCTTTTTTCTTTTATACCGCAGTGCCTATCCTAAGGAAGAACCTAAGGAAACAAAGGAGAAGTCTAAGAAAGGCAGCAAGGCTATCCATTTCCAGGAGCCTGGATCACAACCACTGGAGAGGTGCTTTAGTTTTAAAAGAACAACTACAGCCTCAACTGTACAACCCATGGCTTTGTGGAGTCAGTGTATGGATTTTCCTTAGGATACAAAAAAGCATAGAAAAATAACCCCTTTTAATTACAACTCCCAGAATGCCCATGCCCCCAGCCTCCATTCTTGGATCCTGGGAGTTGTCCCAAAAGTAATCTTTGCAAACTTTCATTTAAATCCCTCCTTACTGGAAAAAAGAAGTACAGTGTAGAAAGGGCCAGGTTCTCCCCGTCTTGTCTCCTTTAAAATGATCAGGTAGCAGGTGATTTAAAAAATAGATATTTCCCAGCTTGAGACCTTGGAGAGTTCATCTGAGTACAACCCATGGCTTTGTGGAGACTAGACTAGACTTTGTGGACCTATGTCTGGCCTGATATACTCAGCTTTCTACAACCTTAATGGTAATTGAATTCCACTGATGGCACAGGTTATTATTTTTTAAATTGTTGGTTAGTGGTTTTAGTGTTTAAATTGTGTTTTAACATTGAAGATGCAATTTGACATTCCTGTTATTAGGTGTACAGAGCAAGCTGATCCAAGTGTATCATTGCATGTCAACATACTGTCAATTATTTTGTGTACAGTATTATTATGCTTTTAACATCAGAGAGGTGCCCTCCAGATTTCCTGGTCTGGGCACCAAAATGTCTGAGGCTATTTCTGCTCTCTTTCGGCTTCTGGGGAAATGGCTAACTGGATAGGACTTCCCTGTCTTGTAATAAGGGAACAGTGGAAACCTTACATCAAAGGTTTTTTCCCCTCTGAAGTTTATCCATACTATCTTGCCAAGAGACAAGTTTTTTTCAAAAGATTTGGAGTCAATAAGCACACAAGTGAGTTACAAATAAAAAGTTAATCACGTGGCAGGTAAATTTAGAATAATAAGAATAGTAATAATTTTATTATACTCCACATTTTCCTTAAGATTGGGAATCAAAGCAGCTTACAATTTAAAATTATTATAATATACCTAAAAAAATACAAAATCTCAACATTAAAACAGAAGTGAATTATTTACAATATTAAAGGAATTTAAAAGAGACGCTTAAGCAGGATAAAAAAACAGTTTTAAATAAACTAGTGCAATTGAAAACAAGTACAGTAGTTTCCAATGATTTAGGTATCTGATGTCTCAGAAGGGGCCTTCAATTTTATTTTATTGGTTAAAACAGACCCATCGTTCCATCAAAGCAAATGGGAAACAAGGCTAGCAAAGAGGATACAGGTAGAGACAAATTAGAATCTCAACCTAAATTTCTCATTTGTAAAATCAGACCTAAGTGATCTGCTTTAAATGAGTTTTGTGAAAACAAATGTAATACAGAAATTGGCTTGCATCCTCTTGGTTAGACCCAACTTGAATAGACCCAGTCAACTGTTAAATGGTGAGTCAACCCATAGGTAAATTCCATTGTTTCAATGAATGTATTTTAGTCAACAATAGGATTTAGGTAGGCCATTGTCTTTTTATGCCACTTTTGCCAAGAGTCTGTCACACTCTTTATAACAAATTTTAACTTTAGTAATCACTTTGCAAAGAGATCTTGTAGCACCTTTGAGACTTGGAGCCTTATCACACAAGAAGAGAAAGCGGAAATGGAGTTGGAGAATAGGGCCTTTTTTTACAACTTACTGCATGACATCATAGTGCTTCAGTTCTTTTCCAGTGGGAGGTTGTTTTAAAAGCTCATCTTTTGTCTAGCCTGAAAAATCCATTTGACAAAAGACACGCCTAAACTACCATCTCCCACAAGTAGAGAACTGAAGTGCTACAACATCATGTGGTAAGGCGTGGAGAAAAGCGCTATTCTTTGATTCCATTTTTGCTTTATTTTCTCGTGCGAAAAGGCTCTAACTGAGAGAAAGAAGTTGTAACATAAGTTTTAGTAGATTTACAGCCAATGCAGACCAGCCTAAAGGGCTGGCCTGGGGGTGGAGTTGGGGTGGGGCGGCCACATGCCGGCCTCCCTGACTCCGCCTCACCACCGCCATCACACCGCACACCCCACCGCACGGCATGCAACATCAGGGTGCCCGGTTGGCGCAGCGTGTAGACACGCTGCACCAAAAGGGCGCAAAAGAGCCACGGCGGCAGTTCTAAGGGTTGCCAGCTTTTTTGCCAGCTTTTTTTGAGTGGCAAAAAGCCAGATCGGGGCTGTGCCATGTGGTTGCTGTGTCCCCGATTTGGCACTTCCAGGGGTGGCACAGAGCTGCCCCTTAGAGGCCATCTGTACGGTCCCTTAGTCTGCTTCCTCAGGTGCATGGAGTGGTTCATCACTGTGCATGCTCAGTCTTTATTGTGCTATTTTCTTTTTTACTTTTGGAGGATTGTGAGGGTTGCCAGGCTTGATCTGGGACAGGTGTCCCATACCTTTATTGTTAATACTCTGTGGAAGATGTAGTGTAAAGGTTTGCCAAGCAGAACTACACAACCTCTCCTCCCTCACCCCTACAAACCCAATTTGCAGCTGCTGGTACTAGCACTACCCTGCCATGTACTGGATGGTGAAGAGTAGGGGGAGGTAGTAGAGAAGAGTCCAGCTATGTTTCTAATGCTGGGCACACAACGCTGGTGTCATTCTGGGTTGGAGAGAGAGAAGAGAGAGAAGATAGAAGAGAGACAGAGGGGAAAGAGGCACGCTGGTTTATTTTTGGTTCTAGTCTTAACCACCACCAGCACATTACCTGGCCTGTAGCACATTACCCTTGGGCCAGTATGTATGTATGTATGTGCCTTTAAGTTGCCTTGAAGGCACCAAAATTCAAAAAGGATGTTGACAAGTTGGAGCATGTCCATAGGAGGGCCACCAAAATGGTGAAGGGTCTGAAAACCATGCCTTATGAGGAGACACTTAGGTTGCTGGGTATGTTCAGTCTAGAGAAGAGATGGTTAAGAGGTGATATGATAGCCCTGTTTAAGTATTTGAAAGGGTGATATATTGAGGATGGAGGAAGCTTGTTTTCTGCTGCTCCAGAGAACAGGACCTGGTGCAGTGGATGCAAGCTACAGGAAAAGAGATTCCACCTCAACATTAGGAGTAACATCCTGACGGTGAGAGCTGTTGGACAGTGGAACACACTCCCTTGGAGTGTGGTGAAGTCTTTTTCTTTGAAGTTATTAAACAAAGGGTGTATGGCCATCTGTCTGAAGAGCTTTCATTGTGTCTTCCTGCATGGCACAAGGTTGGGGTGAATGGCCCTTGTGGTCTCTTCCAACTTGATGATTCTATGATTCATAGGGTGTTCTCAAGTAAGGACTTCTCAGAGGTGGTTTTGCCAGTTACTTCCTCTGAAACATAGCCTACAGCACCAAGTATTCCTGGGCAGTCTCCCATCCAAGTACCAAGCAGGGCTGACCCTGCTTAGCCTCCAAGATGAGATGAGAGCTGGTGTCTTTAGGATATATAGGCCCTACTGAGGGAATGTAGCTCTTGGCATATAAAATGCTTTCCATGGCTGTCCAAACCCACCCAATGCTTGCTATTCAGGCTGGCAGGAAGTCTTGGACAGAAGTCCGTTTTGTTATCGGTAGCAAGTCCTTTTGACAGTGGTGCTGTGGTTTGACCATGCCTGCATGCAAAGTCTGAGCTCTTCTACTGACTTGTGGTTTCTCATCTACTTCTGGACTTCTGGTTCAATTGGTTGCCCCTTGCTACTCTGACAGTAGCCATGGGAAGTTAACTGCCTTGTGTGAGAAACAGAGCTTGGAAAAGTTGTTTTCTGCATCATGCTGGTTGGGGAATAGTTGTAATCAATAACATTGGCAAGTTCTAGTGAGAAAACCTGGAGAGCAAGAGAAGAACACCATTTCACATTCTTCTAGATCAGTTGAGAGGCACAGCTTAGCAAAATTCATGTGTAGGAAGGGTTTCTGTCTTGCTAAATTTGCATCCATCTGTGGGAAGAGATATACCCCACAAACAATGACATCCACTCTGTACTGGGTTGCAGATGATGAGCAAGATTTCCACATATAGGTATGGGAAGAGATTTGGACAATCTGAGCTAGGATTTTTTTTAAAAAAAATTTGAAACAGTTCCCTTCTTTAAAATCTTTGCTTCCTATATAACCCGAAATACTCCCTATTTGCATTCTTAATGCAACACAAACTCTTTTCCTTTCAATCTTATTTGCAGGCCAACGCCTACGTTTTTCCGAGATATATTTGCTTTACGAAACCTTTCCCAAGAAGAAAAATCAACCCGACCATTGAAGCGAGGACAAAATGAGCTGATTACTTTAGAAGACGTTAAATGTGAGTTGGGGTGGGTGTTTGCACAGCATTTTACACCCTCCCAAGAACTGACTGCTTTTATAGAGCATATCTGGGATTGTTTTAGGGTATTCAAGTTCAGGCCATTCTGATCACTCTGAGTCAGCAACTCTAGCTGACGTGACTGAAAAGGCATGCATGCATCCAGAATATTTAAGAACCATAAAAGGATAGCATAGAAATAACCCTTCTATCTTTTCCAACCAGGACAGCCAGATCATTCTTTTACCCAAAAACACAATCTCCATTCCATCCAACATCTCTTTACAAGAAAAATCTGTGTAGTGCAGATAAAAACAGGGAGCAAAAAGGTGCCTATTTGTGCAAGTACTGTAACTATTAAGGTTATCGCACGGCACTTGCAGGAACGGGAATGGAACGGGGCGAGAACGCAAGTTACCACACAGGAGAATGCGGCATTCTCCTGTGCGGTAACTTGCATTCTCAACCCGTTCCGTGCCATGCCATGCCATTCTGTACCGTTCCATTCCCATTCCTGCAAGTGCCGTGTGATAACCTTATATATTTAAGTCAGGCAAAGATGCCAGGCTTCACCAATGAGTCAGTCATTGGAGTCCTATGGAGTTGCTGTCTTCTTTACAACACTTATACAATAGTATTATTACAAAGTTATGCTGTTATGATTTTCAGGGAAGAACTGTAGGTGTAATTTTGCCTGATAGCTTTTGAGGAGCCCGGGGTGTGATAATGAATTAATTAATTAACTGGCTGTTGAACAATCTGTTAAATTCTAGAATTTTGCCCTTTTTTTCTTATAGTTCCTCCTCCCTCCTTCTTCTGTATCTTGGAAATTTTAATCTCCTCTATATCTTGGAAATTTTTGTGATTTTGATGAAGAGTGATTCACACTAGAACAATGATGTTTTTGTCTTGTTTCATTAAGAATCTCTTCTTCTTTTTAAAAGAGTAATCTTTAAATAATAAATAAATGGACAAAAATCTTATTTCTCAAAAGAAGAAACAAATAGAAAATAGTTCAGTTGTTTGTGTTGCATGAAAGAGCCATTGCTGTAAGAATGCATAACAGCATTCCCATGCTGGCTTGGCATGATGGGAGTCACAGACCAACAAATTTAGAGGGCAGTAGGTTGCACAAAAATAGATCAGGGAACTGGGGAGATCTGAATTCAGATTTCCACTCAGCTCACAGTGTGTTTTTGGAAAGGGAGGAGAGACACAAATTATTACTTCTCAGCCTACCTCACAGAATGAGCGAGTTTGGTATAGTAGTTGGAGTGTTTGTTTGGCCATGGACACCCACCTTGAATACACAAAGAAACAACAACTACATAACAGTTCTAACAAGGATAAAATAGAGGGACCATCCCGATCAATGTGAAGGAAGGCTGGGATAAACAGATTAGTTTTTATAGTTCCTTAGCTTGGTAGCAGATTCTTTGAAGGCCTTGATAGGAAGGAAATACCACTGTTTTAAATACTTATTTTCCATTACTTTGGTACATTTTCAGATGCTGCTTTGTTTCTGGCTCAGGAGGATGAATCTTTTAATGTCCCTACTTTCTCCACTGTTATGAGGTATAGCGACATTTCGGTTTTACAGTTGGATGTCTCAGTCTCTGTTTATAAGAGTACCTTGTAGAATAAATATCAAGTCAGATGTCAGAAATGCATGAATAGTTAAGACTTGTCCGAAAAGGCAAGACTGCCATTATAATTTGAATGCTGCGAGGAGACTTTGCCATATAAAATCCTACAGAGGTAAAGTGGCAGGAATCCCAACTTTCTTTATGTCACAGAAATATCCCAATGGGCTTTATGGGGCTGTTTCATGCTATACTTCCATTTTAAGTACAAAATGGATTCTGTTGGAGCAGCCAATCAATTAAAAGAAATTTAAGTCATCATATTTATAATAACATAATAATAACTTTGTCTTGGCAGAAAAGCGGGATATAAGAATAATCAAGGCGCTCACATAGAATAAAATTAAATTTAAATAAAACATACCCTGCATTAAAACAATAATAATAACAATTGAACCCCCCCCTTTTAAAAAGAATTAAATACAATGCTAAAATAAGAACATAAGATTAAAATGGCAAGTTTTTTGGAACACCAATGGATATATAAAGCACTCACTAGTTGGTCTAAGGCAATAACAGTTATCTCCGACAGGATTCCTCTCTGCAACTTGAGGATAATAGTTCTGGTCTTTCTTACAAGGTTGTTGTAATGACTACTTGGACAATATAAATGAAGTTCTTTAAATGCCCTAAAGTTTAGCTGTTAATTTATTTATTTGCACTTGTTTCTCACTCCTCCTCAAAGGAGCTTAGATTGATATACACAATTTTGAGTCCAAGTTTATACTGAAAACTATCCTGTGAGGTAGATTAGGCTAAGGGAGAAAAGCTCTAACTCAGTGGTTCCCAACCTTTGGTCCTCCATATGTTTTGGACTACTAGAAGCCCCAGCTAGCTTGGCCAACAGTCAGGAATTTTGGAAACTGGAGTCCAAAACATCTGGAGGACTAAAGTTTGGGAACCACTGCTCTAGACTGGTGTCACCAAATAATCTTTGTAGCTTGGTGAGGATAGTATTCACCAAAGGGTGAGTTTTCTTGTACTGTAATATCTCATTCTAATAAAGTTACTCCTTGATCCTGCTATATAATGTGATTGATTGTTATATTTTCAGGAGAAGCTATTGTCTAAGTCACCTGGTTTACTACTGGCCTGCCCTATACCTACACATTTATAACTGCAGGTAGAAAACTAGCACAAGTAGTACTGGTTTCCACTGATCTGCTTATTTTACGGTTGCAGGGAGGAAGTCTTTTACACAGGAGAGTATTCAAAAACAGCATCTGCTCCACCTGCAGAGTGACCTGGCATGGTCCATCTTGTCAGCAGATGTTGTTGAACTGCATATCCCAACATTCCTTTCCACTGGTTATGCTGCCTAGAGGTGATGGGAGATACAGTCCAACAACATTTGGGGAACCTCTAGATTTCTAGCCCTGTTGTGTATGATATTTGCAAATACCTTATTTTCCTGCGTATAAGACTACTTTTTTACCTGCAAAATCTGTGGCTAAAGTGGGGGGGGGGGTCGTCTTATACGCCGGATAAGGATAATAGGGATAGAGGTGCTAGAACTCTATATTTTGACTGGAAAAATGGGGGATTGTCTTATACGCGGGTCGTCTTATACGCCGGAAAATACGGTACATGTTTTCTTATGTTCACACATTTCATTTCTATGCCTAAAATATGCAGTAGGTACTCTTTCTAAGGGCCTAAGCAGACTGCCAGAAATAGTGCACATTAAATGGAGGCACTGCCCTGGCTCAGTGCTAGGGAATCATGGGAACTGTAATTTATTGTGGCACCAGAGCTCTCTGACAGAGAAGGCTCAATGTCTCAGAAAAAAATACAATTCCCATGACTCCCCAGCAGTGAGCCAGGGCAGTGCCTCAATTTAATGTGCACTATTTCTGGCAGTCTGCTTAGGCCTTAAGAGAGCCAGTGTGGTGTAGTGGTTTGAGCATTGGATTCTGGAGACTAGGGTTCCAATCCTGGTTCGGCTATATAAACCCACTGGATGACCTTGGGCAAATCACACACTCTCAGCCTCAGAGGATGGCAATGGCAACCCCTCTCTGAATAAACTTGTTAAGAAAACCCCATGATAGGTTCTTGGTCTTAGGCCATAAGGCCATAAGTTGGAAATGACTTGAAGGCACACAGCAACAACAATCTCTTTTTAAACTACAGTGTGTCAAGAGGCAGACACTATTTTTTTAATGGCAAGAACTTTAAGTAATTAATAAACATTTAGTGGAAAAAGAGCAAAGCCATGTATTCTGTGACTGAATTTCTAGCAGGATCTCAAGCACTGTGTGCTAGCTTCTGCATATGGATTGCAGCACTCCCATCCATGACATCTTGTGTTGTGGGTGCCTCAGCAATATCTAATACAAAGTAAGGAGAAATAATCAGAACCACCATGTATACAATTTATTTGTTTCAAAGACACAGCTGTGTTAGTCTGGAAAATCAGTGTGCAAGGGGATGTTGTAGCACCTTTGAGATTAACTGAAAGAAAGAAGGTGGTAGCATGGACTTTTTGCCTACTTCCTCAGATGCTCATGCTACCATCTTTTTTTTTTCAGTTAGTGCTACAAGATCCCTTTACATATTTATTTGTTTGTAATGTATCATCACTGTGAATTATAATCTCTGTGAACGAGACTTTACAGAGGACAGGTCCCTGCCCTGAAGAGGCTGGAGGCTGAGATTTGATGTAAGGGAGACCAGAGGGAAAGGGCAAGAAAGCAGAGGTGGAGTAAGCAGAGAAGCAACATACTTTGGTTTTATTTGCAAATGCTTATGTTTACTCATAGTATTAGTTGAATGCTTGCACATAACTGCCATGGCTCAATGCTACGGAATTCTGGGATTTGTAGTTTTGTGAGGGATTTAGCCTTCCTCAACAGAGAGCTCTGGTATCACAACAAACTACAAACCCCAGGATTCCATAGGATGGAGCCATGACAGTTAAAGCGGTGTCAAACTGCATTAATTCTGCAGCAGCCCTGGTCAAAGGATCCATTCTTATCCAAATTATTGTACACATAATTAAACTGGTGAAATAACTGCACATTCTGCAACAGTTCTTGAAGGCAGTCACCATGACATAATGAGTGGGTTTCAATAAAGATGCTCCTGAGCCCCAAGGAAAAGGGTGCATTGTGGTGTTCATGTATGTGATGTTGTAATAATTTTTCAACCTTGCTCTAGGTGTAAGCAGCTGGATGAGTTCCTCATGGCTCTGTTATACTACATCTCTTTCTATTTGGAAAAACTAGCCCTGGAAGTGAAACCCAAATCATTCATGGGGTAAGTGACATTGCTTTAATGTGTATCTTAAGGGGATTTCTGTAACCAAGATCCTAATAGAAGCTTGTTAAGGACCCAGCATAGGTATATAGGTTCATCTCCACCTTTGGACCTTGTATTCTCAATATCCCAGTCAAAAATATCTCAAGCAGGGAAATGACCTCTGAGCTTGAGCCTTTGAAGAGCTGCCATCCATTATGACGTCGCCATAAGTCAACAGGTGACTAGAAGGCACATAGACATAGTTACACATATATTTTGGTATATGTATCTGTCAGTTTGCTTTATGTTATACAGTGGGCCCTTCCTATATGTGGGGGATCTATTTTGACACACACACCCCGCATACGGGGGAAAACGCGTATGGTCAAATCCTATTGTTTTCTATGGCGTCATGCGCCATTTTGTCCTACCGGGCTTGCCATATGCGTAAGCTCAAAACAGCGTACAGCAGGTCCGCATATGGTGCGGGTGTGCTGTATCCCAGTGGTTTTTGAATTCTTGTTTGGATAATTTGTTTTAAAACTATATTTCCATATAATTCTATATTTCTATTACTTTTTACTTCCTCTGTGTGTGTGTGTATGTTGTATGTCTTTGGCAGGACTGATGGCACTATATAAATAAATGGTGATGGTGATGATAATAATAATCTTTGAATAATAATCTTTGAATAATCCCACACAGCCTTCTGGAACTCCACCCCACCCATTTTGCATCTTTCCATTCCATCATGCCCTCATTCTTTCCTCAGATGTTTTCTAGATTCTTCCTCTTGGAGGAGGTTTAGATCAAGGCTTCTGAGTATTTTCAGGTCAATCTGACCCCTCCCATGCTCTTTCAAGTCTCAGTTCTGTATCTTCTGGTCCTTTGTAACCTTTTCCATGGAAGGTTATTGTGACCCGAGACAAAAATGGGAGTGAGTTATGCCAACCATTGAAAAATTTAGGGAGATCATTGACGTCTTCCTTCTTCCTTCTACTCTCTCCCTTCCCTCCTCCTCCTGTTCAATGGATTTGCCTAAGTCCTTTTTAGAGTTGTGTAATCCACCGCTTTGACCTAAATGGCTGCTCTGCTGCTCCAGATATGCAAAATGGGGCAAATAATCCCAGTCTGCCTGCTCCCTAGTGTTGTCCATAAGGGCCCACGAGGCCATGAAGGCTATATTTTTGCACAATGAAAGCAAATGCTGTTTAAATCCATAGGTGCCTTCTGCTATGGATGGTTTGAACCAAAGCCTGGAAATAAGTGATCTCAAAAGACTTACTGCATGAGAAAAGAAAGCCAAAACAGAATGGAAGAGTCCCTGCTTTCTCCATGCCTCTCCGCATGCTATTGTAGGACTTTATCACATGGGAAAATCCTGTACAGAAACGGGATTTAAATAGAAAAAACTAGCAAAAGTGGGTAGATTTTCACACAACATCGATGTTAATCTGTGCTTAACCCAAACGGAAAATAGTCAAAGGCTGCTTCTTTTTACTTTTGGAAAAATCCCAAAAGTAACAAGAAGCAGCTTTTGACTACTTTCCGTTTGCGTTAAGCACAGTTTAACATCAACGTGTGTGAAAATCTACCCGCTTTTACAGGTTTCCCCCACCTTTTAAATCCCGTTTCTGTACAGGATTTTCTCCATGTGATAAGGTCCGTAGCACTTCCATTCTCTTCCCAAGGGAGATAGTTGTAATAGTGTGCCTTTTGTCCTTCTGAAAATTTTCATTTGGCAAAAGACACACTTTTACGACTGTTTCCCTTGAGAAGGACAATGGCAGTACTATGACAGTATGTGGAGAGGCAAGGAGAAAGCCACTATTCTTCCACTCTGCTTCACCTTTCCTTTCTGATGCCTCCTACTGTAACACAGTGAGTTGGAACAAAGCCATCCTGTGAATGTAATGAACAAAATTTTAAGGTTACTGGGAAAAGATTATTTTTAAGGCATTTTAAGAGGCATTTTGAGAGCCAGTATGGTGTAGTGGTTTGTGTGCTGGACTATATACTCTGGAGAACAGGCTGCAGAGGAGGACAAAGGCAAAACCCTCTCTGAACAAATCTTGCCAAGAAAACCTTGTGATAAGTGTGCCTAAGGGTCACCCTAGGTCAGAAGTGACCTGAAATCTTCTGGTCACTGGTGGGGCCAGGGAAGGCCCCACCGTGGCTGCGCTGTGCGAATTCGCATGGTGCAGGCATGATGGGGCCTTCCAAAATGGCGCCCCCCACGTGCACGCGCATGCACACGGCGTCATGCATCATGCGCATGCGTGCGCGCGGGGGCAAGCGCGTGCCCACCTGGCCCCCGTGCCATTCCCTCACCCGGCCCCCCGGCAACAAAGGTTGCCGACCCCTGGTGTAAAGGGAGGGAAATGCCATTCCCTATGTTATTCTGTTATATGTATGTTTACCTGTTCATGATAAAATAATAATAAAATAATAACATAATTTTTTAAAAAGTAATGGTAAAACAACAACTTACACAGCAGGTAACATGACAGATTGCTTTTCATTGTGGTAATGACAATGAATAATAATAATAACAATAATAATAATAATAGGAATAGGAATTAAAACTTAGTAAAAACAATTTTCCACACTCTAGTCTCACTCCTATCTTCATCTTATTAGTTTTGTTTGGTTACTTTTACTAATTGTAATGGGATTTTAAACTAGAGATTTTGGAAAGATCAGCATTGATGTTCCCCTTGCTTTTTTTCATTGACCTCTCTGATTGCATTCCAACGCAGTGTACTCCACTCCCTCCTGCTACTTGTTTTTGAGCATAGCCTCTTCGATCCTGTTGTTATCACCTCCTAATCTATTAATGATAGCCTGGTGGGTACCACATATCCACTTCAGCAAGTCTATCATGGCAATCTAGGGTGTGCCATCCATCCCTGTCCTGTAATTTTGTGATCTAATCTTTAAATTGCTCTAGTGTCTTTGACTGTGTATGTATGTATGTATGTATGTATGTATTTATTTTAATGTCAAACAGAAAGCCAAGTGCTCAGGAAAAGAAAGAGCTGAAGGATAACCAAATCAATCTGGTAGTGACCAAAAAGCACCTTGCCGAGACGTACTGCATTCTAATCCTTGGACTAGGGATGTCAGAGCAGCATCACATGGCTTGTGGCAAGTAAGAAAATGGTTGTATCTAGAAAATGTTTGCCCCCAGATGAGTGGCTCCTAGAACTACCTTGTATAAAGTATGGTACAGCTCTTCCATCTTTTCCTCCTTAATGGATGAGGAGAAGGAAAGATGGCAGAAGTGGTGGAAAAACATAGAAGGGATATAAATGGAAAATGCCATTGTCTGAACCAGAGGTGGTAAGCTGTTTAGACTCTGGAGTTGAATCTGGTTTTTGTGGGGTCCTGGCCCAATTCTATAGGGTTTCCCAGATGCCTATGCTCTCTTAGCCAAGACACTATTGTTTGCTCATTTCCCAACTTTTCTATGTTTTTCCCCAGTCTAAAAGGTTGAAATCAAAAGGTTGAAATGTCTCTCCTAAGGCTTAAGTTTACTGAAAATAATTAGAGATTTTAGGTAATACATGCTGGTTCTTTAAATCCCTCCTTTTTGCTTTTCACCTCACTCACTATCACCCACCTCTGCCATCAAACTTTTCAGAGAACTGTGCTGTAATCTCTCCTTCTCCTGCTGTAAATGAGGTGGGGCAGTGTTTGCATGACAAAAGCCTGGTATGGAAACACTCTCTGGAGGAATGCCAGTCATGGCTTCCACTTTTGTTAGCCAGTATGTATGGAAAAAAAGGAGGTTAGGCATTAGTTTCTGGGTGGGTAGCAAAAAACATAAGAGCTAGTACCATTTGGGAATCCTTGAATGAAACTAACAGAGATGTAGTTCGCTCACCCAAAGTATTACACTATATATACATTCCATTTCTTGTTTTACTATATCTAGCTTCCCCAGTTCATGCTTCTAACATTTTGTGTTCTTATAGCTTCAGACTTTCCATTCACCTTTGACCATGTCCTTTTGACTTGAGTCCAGTTTCATCATCAGCTACAACACTACTTGTAGTTTTCCTCTGCTGCACTCCAGTAGCTTGTTGAGTGTCTTCCAATCTTGGAGTGTCATCTTTTGGCGTTATCTCTTGAGGGGGCAGACTATATAGCCTCTGGAGGATCCCAGGGGCAATAAAATGACCCTCAGACCCACAGGACTTGTGTATCTGCGGTCTACTGCAAAAGCCCTGTGGTGAGATGCCTTTCTTTTTAACTCGACATGATTCAATGCAAGAATAAAATTCCATGTGCATTTCAGAAAACCCTGGGGGATAACTGGCAGATTATGGACAAGCTGCCTTGGATGTGTTGTCATCTTTATAAGAGGAGCTTGTACTCTTAAGGCTATGGATTGGCAGCTAAAAAGTGTGGTTGGCTCTGAAACACAGTGCCCACTTGATGGGCTTTGATGAGATGATGCCAGCTGAAGTAGAAGGGCACAGCTTTTGAACTGGTAGGAATAGTTCCAGCAAGACCTTAGCGGGGGCTAGCTAGCTTGGCAGGATCACAGCGAACTATTTGTTAGCCCCTGCCTATATGCCACATTTTATTTGCAGTCTGAGTCATCATGCACCTGTGGATTCAAAAGAGCCTTGCTCTTTTCCATTGCAAATGTGTATCTGGATATTGGAATAGGTTTGCTAGCTCACCTCCCTGTCCCTCCCCAAATTGCTTCCTACATGTAGCACTGGATGAGGAGATGAAGCTGACATTTTTTTCTGCCAGCCTCTGTCTCTCTTTCTGCTATAGCATCTGGCATATAAGGCAGATGGATCGTGTGGAGGGTCATATCAGCTTCTTGGGAGAGTTCAGGCTTGATTTGCTCTTGGTAAACCCATTTATTTGTCCTTTGATAGTTATCTATAGAATTCCCCTCCAGAAACACATTTTTTTATTTTCTTCCTGGCAGCTTTGTTCATTGCACCATACATAGAAATCAGAAATGATTCTATGGATGATTCTGAACTGAAATTTAATTATATATCCTTTCAACTGAGGACTTTAGCTAATTCCTCCATTACTGTTTCAAATCATGTTCTTCTGATTTCTTAAATACAGTGGGCCACTGGTATCCAGTGGGGTTTGGTTCCAGGACCCCTCATGAATAACAAAATCTGTGGATACTCAAATCCCCTAATATACAATGATGTGGTAAAACAGTGTCCCTTATATAAAATGGCAAAATCAAGGTTTGCTTTTTGGAATTAAATATAATCAAAGTCATAGATGCTTGAATCCATGGAAGCAGAATCCATGGATAAGAGGGTCGATTTTACAGTCTTCATTTTTATTAATGACTGATCCATCATCCATTTTAGATTATGTAAGTAATCTGTGATTATTATTTTTGTTTGCTTGTCACTCAACACACTTCAATTTCCAAAATTCCACCTTCTACATTACTGTTAAAAGTATAAGAGTACTGTCCTCCCCCAATCCTGGCCTCTAAATATTTGTTTAAAAAGAGGTAACATTAAGATGACTGTCCTTGATGTATTTTAACATTTGTATTTAGATCCTACAAAACAAAGCTCAGATGGAAGTAGAGAAACAAAAATGGCACTATTTACTGGTTCAGAGATTGGCAGAATTAATAAAGCTGCATGGGTTACAAAGCTCCGAAAATGTTTCTTAAACCACAACTGTACATTTTGGATGTGTTAGGCAGCAAATTGAGCCAGTGTGGTATAGTTGTTTGAGTGTTTGAATATGACTCCAGAGACCAAGGTTTGAATCCCCACTTGACCATGGAAACCCATTGGATGGCCTTGGGCAAGCCTCAGAAGAAGGCATGGGTAACAAATCTTGCGAAAACTCCATGATAGATTTGCCTTAGGGTTGCCATGAGTTGGAAATGACTTGCAGGCACAACAACAACAGCATACAACAAATTGCTTTGTCTAAAATGCAAAATTTTGGCAAAACATATGGGCATGTTTGCACAAAATGGTAAGCTGGGACTCTTCAGAGTTACATTCATATTTGCTGTGCTGGAACATCCTGCCTGACTGGAGTTGCGTGGGTGAGTGATAATTGGAGATTAATCAGGAAGAAAAAAAGCTTTGTGTTACATCTGAATTGGGATTCATAGTTTGTCACACTCTTAAGCCTGAAGCCATGCATTGAAGCTGATTCCTAGTTCCTGCCGTGTTTGGGAACAGTAAGCCAGAATCCCCAATTTGGACAAAACAGAAAGCTTTTTCTTGTTGAAAGGTTCAGATCATCGTACCTACTTGTACTAGCTGTAGAAACCAAGCAGAAGCAGATGAGAGTTTGAACTAGCACACATCTCATGAATGATCAGCTAGGATATGCTTCAGTTCTGGTTTATTGTTTTGTGTGAGTTAGGGTTGTGGGTGTAATGGTCTGCGTGTTGGACTATGACTCTGGAGACCAGGGTCTGATAGTTAGGCCATGAAACCCACTGGGTGACCTTGCGCATGCTCTCAGCCTCAAGGGAAGGCAATGACAAATCTCCTCGGAACAAATCTTGCCAAGAAAACCCCATGATAGGGTTGCCTTAGGGTTGCCAAAGTTGGAAATGACTTGAAGGAATGCAACAACAATAACAACAACAATGAGTTACCAAGGTGTCCTTTCTGATAAGGGATGTCCCATATCTGAGAACTGGAAAGCTGCTCTTTTTAGATAACATTTAGATGCCAAAAAGTTCTGTATTGTTGTGTGTGGACCCTTCATGAAAAGAGAAACATGTCACTCATGTAATTTATGAATATGGACAATATGTTAATTTTAACAGTGAAATACTGTACATGGCTCAGTTAACTGAAACCAATACTTTCATCTGGCATTGCATTAAGGTAAACTATGAGAGTCAGTGTGGTCTAGTGATTTGAATACTGGACTATGACTTTGGAGACCAGGGATCGATTCCTGGCTTGGCCATGGAAAACCTCTGGATGACCTTGGGCTAGTCACACACTCTCAGCCCTAGAAAACCCCAAAGTCACCATAAGTTTGAAATGACTTGAAGGCATGCAGCAACAACAACCTTGTTAATTGCTAATTCCTGAACATCAGTGTTGCATGTCATGAATTTCAGCTGTCCTTTATTGCCATTTTGAAAGCTTGTGAAACGTACTGGTCTATGTCTCTGCTGTTGAGGGTAGATCAGCACGAGGGCTTGGAAACCATCTTTCTAACAGGACCTGGGCATTTCCATCTCAGAGGTAGGGAATTGTGCAGAGAATGAAAATTGAGATAACATCACTGACCTCTGCTACAAGGCCTGTGTGACCGTCAAGCTCAGTATTCACAGCTCTTCTCCAGGATCTCAGGTGGTCTTTCATGTAGCCTGCCATTCTGTTTAACCAGAGATGCCAGGGACTTATTTTGGGACCTTCTACATGCAAAGATAGTGCTTTTCAACTGTGTGACCATGTCTGTAAGCTTGCGCCTGTGACAGATTACAAAGCAACGTGGTGAGCAGGCACATGGCACGCTAAAGGAGACAGAAGTTGCCTGTGGCAGAACGGATGCTCACAGTCTCATCTTCCAAATAATGCCTTTGTTTTTTTTCCTTTCCACGTTTCAGTTTTATGTTCAAGCGCCAAACCAAAACCAAGAGAAAGCTCTTGAATCAGATACAATAGCAATAGCATTTACATTTCTATACTGCTTCATAGTGAACTAAGCACTCTCTAAGCAGTTTACAGGCTGTAAGCCAGTTGCCCCCAACAAGCTGGGTACTCATTTTGCTGACCTACGAAAGGATGGAAGGCTGAGTTGACCTTGGAGCCTCTGGGATCGAACTCACAACCTTGTGGCTGCAGTACCATTATTTAACCACTGTGGCACCAGGGCTTGTCTGCAGGCATTTTTCATAGAATCATAGAGTTGGAAGTGACCACAAGAGTCATCCAGTCCATCCCCATTCTGCCATGCAGGAATACACAATCAAAGCGCTCCTGACAGATGACCATCCAGCCTCCATTTAAAGACCTCCAAAGAAGGAGACTCCACCGCACTCCAAGGAAGTGTGTTCCACTGTCAAACAGCTCTTACTTTCAGGAAGTTCCTCCTAATGTTGATGTGGAATCTCTTTTCCTGTAGCTTCCATCCATAGCTCTGTGTCCTAGTTTCTGGAGCAACAGAAAACAAGCTTTTGTGCCCAATCAACTGGCCTAATAATGGCATAATCTAGTGCAGATTAGATCCTAGTCTACAAAATCTTACGATACAACTTCTTTCGCAGTTGGTCTCAAAGGTGGCACAAGATCCTTTTGCATACTGATGATGATGACATTATTATTATTATCCCCAAGATCTGCAACTGATGTGAAATGAAATAGCAGGGCTGGAGGCACACCTGAGACATGGGAGAGCTTCTGCTAACTGCAGCAGACAATCCTGTAGCACCAATGGGCTGGTGCAGTGTGAGGTGTACAGCGCATTAGAAGACACCCTGCTTCACTCCCTCAGGACTATGTCATAAAGGAAAAGAGACTTTTCTCATGGTCTCAGGAGCCTTAACACTCACTGAGAGCAAAGTCCTCATTCGCCAGCAAAGTTGGTGCAATCCTGGGCGGAGACCTATTACCTGTGGGTGTTGAGCAGCTGCAGGTTCAGCAGCATCCTGTCAAATTCCTTTGTAACTTGTGGTTGCAAGAGTGGTTTTCTTTTTTCTTGCTGACTACACAGGGAGAGCCCACACCAAGGAGTCTATCACACGGGACGGATCCTGTGCAGAAATTGGGTTTAAAGTGAAAACAACCCGCAAAAGCAGATTGTTTTTCACACAACGTTCAGGGTTAACCTGAACAGAAAGTAGAAATAACCTGGAAAAGCAGGTTGTTTTTCACACGATGTTGGCGTCAAGGAGAAATAGCGTGTCATTAATCAGAACGGAAAGTCACCAAAACCCGCTCCCTTTTACTTTTGGGAACTTCTGAAAGTAAAAAGGAGCAGGGTTTGGCAACTTTCCATTTGGGTTAATGTCGCGTTATTTCTCGAGTTAATGTCGCGTTATTTCTGCTTTACACAAACACTTCTGAAAAACAACCCGCTTTTGTGGGGTTTTTTCAAATTTTTAAATCCAATTTATGCAAGGGATTTAAGCAATTTGCCTCTGTGTGATAAACAGACAATGTTTAATTCCAGACTCAGCACAGTCCAGCACCCAGCCCCAAATGCTGCGCAAACAAAAACTAACATCAGACCAATTGTTTAGTGACCAAACTTGAACGTCTACATTTAAAGAATAAATTTTAAGTATTACACACACACACACACACACACACACACACACCCATGCACACTCAGCTGCAGAGAGAAGAAATAAGTACATGTTGCTGTCTTCCATTTATTGGATTCAGAAAGAGCTTTGCTTAAAGCTTCAAAGAGATGCTGCTAGTCAGAATAAACATTATTGGGTGAAACAGATCAAAGAGTTTAGCAATTGCTACTTCATATATAAGCATATGTATGCTCCAGGACTGTATCTGTCCACATGACTGTTCACTTCAAATGCAGCACAGACAAGGCGTGCATGTGAAGAAGCTTATATTCAATTCAATATTCTATATTATATTATATTATATTATATTATATTTGTATATTCAAGCAGCTAGTCCTCATGACTAGTTGCACCTGTGTATCATGCTTCTGTGTGTGTTACTAGGAAACACTAAGGGAGCCTATCTGATGGAGTAAAATAGGATCGGTTAATTTTTATACATATTTATACAGTGATTATTTTCCTCACTGTTACCTTAACATATACATAGCCTCACAGAATCATAGAGTAGGAGAAGACCACAAGGGCCATCCAGTCCAACCCCCTGCCATGCAGGAACT
Organism: Phrynosoma blainvillii; assembly: GCA_026167975.1. Taxonomy (NCBI): domain Eukaryota; kingdom Metazoa; phylum Chordata; class Lepidosauria; order Squamata; family Phrynosomatidae; genus Phrynosoma; species Phrynosoma blainvillii. The sequence goes on along the minus strand of JANUYF010000001.1, from coordinate 443,541,041 downwards.
CACAATCAAAGCGCTCCCGATAGATGGCCATCCAGCCTCTGTTTAAAAACCTCCAAAGAAGGAGACTCTACCACTCTTCATGGTAGCATGTTCCACTACAGCTCTTACTGTCAGGAAGTTCTCCCTAGTTTATAGGTCAGGGATCCTCAAATTACGGCCCGCGGGCCGAACCCAGCCCATCGAGGCCTTGTATCTGGCCTGTGGCTGGTCTTGTCATCGCTGCTGCCACCTTTCTGACGTGCGTGCGTGACCCCGGGCACCATTTTTTGTTCCAAAATGGCGGCCGGAGTTGCGCGTGAGCGGCCTTTCTCTTCGTTGCCCGCAAAGCCCCGCCCCCAGTCACGGGGCAGGACGGGAAGAGAAAGGGAGGGGGTGCGTGCGCGCGTGCATGCACGCGCCTCTGGCTACCATTTTTTTTAACTTTGGCTCTCCAATGAGCTGGGCCCCCAGCTCAAAAAGTTTGAGGACCCCTGGTATAGGTGGAATATTTTTTCCAGTAGCTTGAATCCATTACTCTGTGTCCTAGTCTCTGGAGCAGAAGAAAACAAACTTGCTCCATGACATCCCTTCAAATATTTAAATATGGCCATCATGTCCCCGCTTAACCCTCTCTTCTCTCGACTAGACATATCCAGCTCCTCACTGGGCATGGTTTCCAGACCTTTCACCATTTTGGTCATCCTCCTCTGGACATGCACCCACTTGTCAACATCCTTTTTGAATTGTGGTGCCTAGAACTGGACACGGTCTTCCAGGCGAGGCCTTACCAAAGCAGAATAGAGTGTTACATGTGATCACTTGAAACAGACTAATTCCCCTTTAACACATAGCAAATAATGTATAAAGTGTGGTAAAAAAAGCTGGAGTTTCCTTCACTCCTCATCCGCTTCAAATTTAAATGCAGAATTCTAACTTGAATTGGTGGGTATCTAGTCAGAGCAGACAGATCAAAAGGATGCGATCACATGCAAAAGGTGACTCTTAGACATTTGATTCACAGATAAATCCTGGTTTTTCTGTAGATTTCTCCCTTTTAGATTGTGCCTCAAACAGTCAGGAAGGAACTGGGTGTATCTGCTTTTGGGTGAGGCGGCATAAGATTTAACTATGCCAGTTTCCTCTGGGGCATTTTTTATGTAGAGAGGAAAACTCAGCATTGTATTTTTACTTACGCACACACAAAATACAGAAATTTAGCCAAATTAATTTTAAGAGCAAGCTCTCATTGGCCAAGACATTCTCATAAAGTGAAATTAGAGAAGCAGTTCAGTTGGGGTGAGATGGGAAAGATGTAGGATTGCTGACCAGGAGAACAAAAATGCCTTGTTTTGCTTTTGGGCTATTAATAACTCTTTGATCTATCTACAAGTGAAGCTTTTCATAATTAAAGTGTCTACAACGGGTGTGGATAGCTGTGGCCCTGCAGATATTTTTGGCCTCTGTAGCCAAAAGTCTATTATGGGGAATTTTGTTAAGCTCAAACTGAGAGGGGGTCGGCTACAGGGACCCTGCAAGACGGTCTCCCATGTGTATACCAAGACTCCAGTGGATCTAAAAATTGATGCAGAGACAGAATTCTCCAATAAAGCATTATTTATTAAAGGGAAAAATCACACAGCAAGTCACATACACACACATACTCATGCAAGGTTGAGGAAATCAGGGGTTAGCCTGGATAACCTTAGAGGCAAAACTATGGGTGATACTTACTACCGATCAAGCTTTCTCCGGAGTCCAATTGGGTGAAGTGGTGTGAGACACAACCGTTCTGAGAGCATGGGTTGAACGGAGGTGCTGGTAACCAGATCAGAGTACAGAGTGACGCAGGGCACCCTGAACTCAGACTAGCGACACTGAAGGGAGAAATCCAGTGGTTTTTTAAGGGATAAAACTAGCCGCAGGACAAAGGTGTGAGACTGCTTGGGTGAGGTAATCTGGTCTGGCAATATTCAAGGGAAAATGGGAGAGGATTAAGTCATTAGCTGTCCATCAGGTGAGACATCTAGGCCATTATCACCCATCCTTCTGATTATGGAGGTGATGATGGTCCATTTGCAACTCCTACACTATCGGTCTGGCTCTGGGGATTTGGGATTTTCCAGTCTTCCAAGTGACCTGGGCATGACCCACTTGCCTTGCCATGGTGGCACTTGGGGTTCACTGCAGAGTGCATCTGGGGCCATGTGGAATTCATACACACACCAAAATTCAGAAAAATGCACTGTTGCTAACACTTCTAACTTCCATCGGCCCTAGCCACCATCGGTGGTGTGGATGATGAGAGCTACAATCTTAAAATCTCTGGAGGCCCACAGTGGCCCACCCCGGTCCACAAAGTCATGTTGGATTGAGCAGTTTAAGCAATAGATTGTAAAATGTTGACACCCTAGAAAGATTTCTCTGATTGCCTTAAATTTTAAACCATTTTAAGCCATCATTCCCAGTTTTTAAAGATTCAAGACTTGCATTTAATCTGGCCTGCAACTAGATATTGTGTATAATGAAGGGGCCTGATTGGAACTACTCTTTAAGTAGTTGCCAGCCAGATGAGATTCAAATGCATGTAGCCTACTTATAGCACAAGCCGCTGTCTTACTGTTCAAAAGTAAGTACCACTAGGTTTAATGAGACTCATCCCAGGTAGCTGTGAGACTAGTTTTCAGCCCATAATTGTAAGACTGGTTAGGTGGCGTTCCATTTATCACATCTTTACTAGTTATTATGGGCTCCAGATGTACATTTCAGAATGCAAGCTGACAATTCGTAACATTTACAACTCCATCTTTGGCTATGGCCCTGCTTCAGATGTACAATGGGACACAGTTGTAGGAAAAGATATCTGAAGGGATGTCTTGTAGAAGATGGAGCCAGTTTCTTTTCTGGTGCTCTAGTGGGTAGAAGACAAACCAATGGATTCAAATTGCAAGAAAAGAGATTCTACCTAAACATTAGATGGAACATTTTACTGTAAGAGCCAATTGACAGTGGAGTAGACTGGTTCATAGAGTGGTGGCCTGTCCTTCTTTGGAGGTCTTTAAACAGAGGTTGGATGAGCATCTCATAGGAGTGCTTTAGTTGTGTATTCCTGCATGGTACCAGGTTTGATTAGATGGCCTTTGTGGTCTCTTCCAACTCTTACGATTCTGTGAAATCCATACTAGAGGAAAGCACTTTGACAAAGAGTCAAATTTAACTCCAATCCCAATGCATTTTAGCCCTGTGTATCATCTCCCATACTGTTCCTCCAACATTCAGGAGCAGGTTTTTGAAGGGGGTAAGGATATAGAAGCTGCAAGATGTAGGACAGATTGACAGAAATTGGTACACCTGCCCTTGTGTACACATCAGTCTTTTCTGCTAGTGCAAAACACAGTTCAGTGTGCAATTCCTTTTTTAATTTTCAAAACTATTTTTTGTACAGTCCGTCTTCCTTATTCACAGATTCTACATCCATAGATTCAATCATCCATGGTTTTAAAATATACATTCTTTTTAAAATTCCCAAAAGAAAACCTTGATTTTGCCACTTTATATAAGGGACACCATTTTGCTAATCTATTGTATATAATGAGACGGCCATCCCTTTGGTATATATGGAGTGTGGGTGTGTGTCCTGGAACCAAACTCAGGATATCAAGGTCCCATTGTAGATTTAATCAGTCAATAGATTAATGAGCTAGGATTTATTTACAGTACGGTCTTACGTATACAGTATTTATTTTGGGTGCCAGTTCCACTGAACTCAGGGGAACTCCTACATAAGTTTCTGTAGAAGAGTGGGGAATCTATGACCTCCCAGAAGGTTTTGGACTATAGCTCCTATTATCCCTGATCTTTGACCAGGCTTGCTGGGGCTAACAGCCTTTAGAGTCCAGCAACCTTTGGAAAGATACACCCTCCTCTCCCTGATAACATTTTCTGCCTTGGCTTGTCTTTTTGCAAGCCTTCTCCTTCATTTGCAAGAGGAAACTATGAACCTGGGAACCTTGTGTTCTAAAAACATGAGCTTGGTTCACTTTGGCCATTGGAAGGAATTTTTGCCTACGGCATTTGGTCTGGGTTATAAAATCTACTGGGAAGATTTATCATTAGGGGAACTGGAATGCTGGCTTAATCCTCTGCTCCAGGACTGTATTTGCATACATTTTATTTAAATCCTCTTTTAAAAATATTTTGAAATTTGGAGAGAGAAATTATATACTGTTCTCCGGAGGAAGCTTTGCTCCTGGAAAAGAGTTTTGGCTGAACACAACTAGTAGTGTAGACACCACTAGGTAAATAAAAAACAATAGAAGTGGACACAGTCTGACTAAACTTTTACAACTCAATTTTGTGCATGTCTGTGTTCAGTGGGGATTACTTTTAACTAAGTAGGGATAGGATTGTCTATTTGTGTAATGTTTGTATTCAAGTGATTTCCAACTTACGGCGACCCTAATGCAAACCTATTCATAGGGTTTTCTTGGCAAGTTTATTCAGAAGGGGTTTGCTGTTGCCATCCTCTGAGGCTGAAAAAATGTGACTTGCCCAAGGTGACCCAATGGGTTTTCATGGCTGAGTGTGGATTCGAATCCTGCTCTCCAGAGTCATAGCCCAAAGTTCAAACCACTGCACCACATTGCCTAGACCTACTTATTTGAAAGGAATCCCCACTATACACGATGGGGATTATGTCTGAGTTGGCATGCGTATTGTTGCAATGCTGGTCTCAGTGAAATAATGTAGTCTTTGCTGAATTATAGCCAATATGTTTTAAGGGGCCTGCTAGATATTAGAATGAGGGACCACCTTTCTGATTGTGCAGTTTTTCCCTGTTGTTGTTATGTGCCTTCAAGTCATTTCTGATTTATGATGAACCTAAGGCAATCCTATCATGGGGTTTTCTTGACAAATTTCCTCAGAGGAAGTTTGCCGCTGCTATCCTCTGAGGTTGAGAAAGTATGACTTGTCCAAAGTCACCAAGTGGGTTTCCATAACTGAACCAGGATTCGAACCCTGGTCTCCAGAATCTCAATCCAACGCTCAAACCACTACACCTCGCTGGCTCTCTGTTTTTGCTACTTGCCACAAATCTGCCTATATGGAAACACCCTAAAAGCACAATTTTATTTCCTATGCCCGCAGTACTAATGTGAAAGCTAAAGTGCCTATCGAGGTATATATGAAAGAGGCTGACTCCAGTTTTTCCATATGCCAGGCATGCTCATTTTTCTCCTATGCATGGAGAGCATGTGACTAACCTCACCTGCAGATTTCATGTCAATTCTATAGTCTTGCCTTGCAACCAAATTGTGACCAGATGTCCTAACCACAAAGGAGGACAAGGCACTGCAGAATGCAGGACATTCAAGAAAAATGTGGGATGCTTCTTAGTCATGCTCAAAATAGAGGACATTTTGAAATTCCTCCTGGACAGAAGGCTGAAATGTAGGGCATGTCCTGGAAAAGGAGGATGTCTGATCACCCTCCTTGCAACTCTTCTGTGCACAAGATATTTCTAACTGGGTGTGTTTAAAGCAAAACATGTGTCCCATGTGTCTGTTTATTTAGCTAAATATACAGTCATTTTCTTATTCTGAAAACAAAACAAAACAAAAAACCAGCAATTCCAGCCAATGCAAATGGTGCACAATGAGATTAAACATAGCAAACTATCACTGGGGTGGGCCACTTTCGGCCCTTCCTATCCAATCAATGTTAGTCAGTATAGCCAATGTTGAAGGATGATGGGAGCTGCAGTCAAACAATATCTAGAGGCCATATGTTCCTTGACCAAGCTGTAGATACATTACACGTTTGGTTTCTTGGTTGTCAGAATGTGAGAGCATGCTGAGAGAATTGGCTTAAACATAGACTGGTGTCTGCTGCTTCCAATGCATTTCTTCTGTTCATCATTTTAGGAGAAAAATATCGACTTCACAGAGAGACAGGGACTTCTTTGAGGTAAGAGGAGTGCCTGGGGGGACAGAAGGGTTAATATTTCAGAAGCAGCACCTGCATCTCAGGTTTAAATGATCTCTTTTACTGTGTTGTCAGTCATGATTGATAATACTGCCCTAGATGGACAAAACCCAATCTGGGGACCTTAGAACCTGGGGCTGAATTTGCCTTTTGTGAAGTCCCGATCCATCTCTCTGGGATTTCCCAGACAGTCATACCCGCTTCCCCATGATGCCCTCATTTGATGGCTTCCCAAATTTTGGATCGGGACCATGCAAATGGACTGTGATAAACGTACTATGGAGTTTATCACACGGGAGTGATCCCATGCAAAATGGGATTTTAAATTTTAAAAAAAATTGCAAAAGCATGTTTATTTTTACACGACGTCATTGTTAATATGTTGTTAACCCAAACAGAAAGTCGACAAAATCTGCAAAAACGGGTTGATTTTCACACAATGTCAGGGTTAATGAACATTAACGCGACATTAACCCGAACAGAAAGTAGACAAAACCCACTCCTTTTTACTTTCGGAAAATCCTGAAAATAAAAAGAAGTGGGTTTTATCTACTTTCCGTTTGGATTAATTTCACATTAATCCCAATGTGTGTGAAAATCAACCCACTTTTGCGGGGTTTTTCCAGCTTTTAAATCCCATTTCTGCATGAGATTTCTGCACTTTTCCCCCGTGTGATAAACTCCTGTGTAATTAATTTCTGGCTTCATTCCTCCCTTGCCTTTGGGGCATGCTGTCTTTGTAAATTGTTTAAAGGTAGATTCCCCACTTGGCCATGAAACCCACTGGGTGACTTTGGGCAAGTCACATGCTCTCAGCCTCAGGGGAAGGCAATGGCAAACCCCCTCTGAACAAATCTTGCCAAGAAAACCCTATGATAGGTTTGCCTTAGGGTCGCCTGTCAAATATTACTTCAAGACACACAACACAAAATCTCAACATTTTGCAATCCACTCTGCTGTGGTAGGCTGGTTGAGGAAAAAACATGTTATTAACGGCCTTCAGGGAGAAGAAGCCCAGAAGTGGTTAATGTATGGCACAGGAAAATCAGCTGATGAGCTTGTGCTACATTAAAGACTTAACAAGTTACTAGATCAATAAGGTGACATAGTACACCAATAAATATCCGCCCTGGTGTGAAAAGCTAGCATTGAGTAGTGGTTGGAGTGTTGGACTAGGACTTGGGAGGACCCGGGTTTGAAACCACACTCAATCATTGATACTCACTAGGTGACCTTGAGCAAGTCACACTATCACACAGCTGTTACCAAGTATGCCCTCACAGTACATGTATGAATTTATACATGTTCTGGACAAAGATGCCTCTAAAGGACCTTGGGACCTTGGCAGTAGTGTATGTTTGGCCTTGTCTTAGGACTGTTTCCTTCTGTTTTGGTGCCATCCTGTTAGGTCAACCCTGGTTCTGGTGCAAGTGTCCAGATGACATCTGGCACATCCCATACCAGAAGCGTGGCATAACTTAGGATGTTGTCACACGGGGAGTCGCGGGGAGAAAGTGGAAATAAACCGGACGAGCGGAAGACTTTAATTTACGGGATTTGTCCCGTTCTGCCTCGTCTGATAACTAAATTCGAATTTAAAAGGGGGTTAATTCGAACAAAAACCTGATCTTCAAGAATTAACAAACTTACCTGTTGCTCCACATCTTCTAGGAAGGTCTGGAACCCTCCATTCCTGCAACATGGTAGCTGTGAGTGTCCTCTTGGACTGTCTGGTGCATCCCTTGCCACAGGCCACTCATTTTGAGGTCAGAACAAAGTGCTCAGCATGTGATTGTTGCTGGGGTTCTCATTCTGATCTAAGGAGTGATCCGCGGTGGCAGTGAATGTACCAGGCAGCCTAGAAGGATGTCAGTGCAGATAACCACCAAGGCATTGGAACAGAGGCCAAGGTAACAGGGGCAGGTTGGAGCAGCTGGGGTGCCAGGATATTCCAGGTTGCCCCTGGTGTCTCCTGGCTGGGGAAGGCAACCCCTTAGTCAAATTGGAATCAACAAACCACATTCACAAAGAAGTAAGTAAGAGAGGATTTTTACCGAACCTACAACAATCTTGGGCTACCCAGCCCCAGAGAAAGGGAATGACAAACTTCCTCTGAACAGATTGTGCCAAGAAAAGCTTAGGATAGGGTCACCATGAAATGAAGAAACATCAAGCCAAAAGTACTGTGATGTTTATGTTGCAGAAGACTAATATGGTTACTGCTAGTGGAAGATGATGGACTGTAATCCTTTTCAAATTTACTGTCAGGACTCACTGAAGTCAGTAGACCTTATTTCTCAGTAGATATGTATAAGATTGCACTGTCAGACTTTGAATTTCTAGAAATCCACTCAATCATGGGCCTCCCCTATTCATAAGAGGCGGGATGAATCAAACCAAAGAACCAGCACTCTGTGGTCAATGAGCTCTAACAAGACAGTAAGGAGAGTATGAAAGTAACATTACCACTCCATCACTGATCATCTGTAGCATCTACTATCCTTATGTGCATTGCCTTCCAACAAGAAGGCAATGCACATTTAGTTTCTTGTGGCTCATTACTACTGGCAGACAGATTTGTCTAAACTTCCTGTAAAGGCTGTCTAAATTCAACCTAGACAATGAGGAAATCAAAATAGTTAAAGAATTGCTATACCTTGGATCAAACACTGATCAGAATGGAGACTGCAGTCTGGAAATCTGAAGAAGACTAGGAATGGGAAGGGCAGCTATGAAGGAGCTGGAAAAGATTCTAAAGAGTAAAAATATACAACTGATTACTAAAGTTAGAATCGCCCAAGTCATTGTATTCCCCATTACCATGTATGGATGCAAGAGCTGGACAGTGAAGAAGGAAAAGGAAAAAGGAAAACCAACTCATCTGAGATGTGGTGCTGGAGAAAAGTACTAAGGACACCATGAACAGCCAAAAAAAAAAAAAAAAAGGTCCTAGAACAGATCAAGCCTGAAATCTCTCTGGAAGCCAAGATGATCAAATTGAGGCTATCGTACTTTGGCCACATCGTGAGAAGGCAAGACTCATAGGAAAAGACAGCAATGCAATGAAAGGCAGAGAGTGGTAGAAAGAAAAGAAGACCACATGCCAGATGGATAGACTCAAATCAGGGAAGTCATAGGCCTGAAATTACAGGATTTATGCAGAACAGTAGAGGATAGGGGTTCTTAGATATGTCTCACCCACAGGGCCACCATGAGTCAGTGACAAACTGAGTTTATTAACAACAACAACTAAGCCCAACACCTTGGCCATATCTTATGGCAGTGAATTTCAGAAGTATGCACTGTGTGCAGAAGCAATTTGGGTAAGCTTACTTATTGACATATTTATGATTTTGAAGGACCAATTATGCAGTCTAGGAACTAAAAAATATTGAATCAGGCCATTGGCTCATGACTGTCCATTCTGGTAGCATCTTTCCAGGGTTTCAGGCAGTATTCTTTTCTAGTCTTACCTGGAAATCCCTGGTGTTGCCCGTTGCTCTCCCATCTAAGTGCTAACCAAGTCAGACCCCTTTTAGCTTCCCAGATCAGACCAGATTCAGGGTTACGTGCTGTGGTAGTTTGTATGAGTGATGCTGGAAACATTTTTGTTTTTGTTCACATGACCTTTCCTACAGCATGTGGGAGATTGTTATACTGTAGTCTCTGTGGTTTTTCCTCCCTTTGCAAATACAGGAAACTCAGATGCATTTGTTGGCTTTGTTTGCAAAAATTTTGTTTGGTTAACTTTGTTGTTCCTATTATTATTTAGTGCTTGTACAACTTTGCTGCCTATGTGGCTTTTGTGACATTCAGACAGAAAAACCTCAAAGAAATCCAGCGGGAAGTGGGCAGACTGCTCCGCTCAAACATATTCAATCCTGCTCTGAGAGAGAGATCCAAGGAATTTATAAAAACAGATGTGACCAAGGAGGTGAAGAAAGTCACTTTCACCTATCACAAGTATGGCTTAGTTTTCGCTCCTCTGCCCCATGTACCCCAAAATGTCTATCTCAGTAGATGAAGGAGCTATGAGTAAAAATGCATTAGCTAGGGTTAATAAATAAATAATTTGTCATGCAAGATTTAATTTTTTTTTTGCTTTCAAACTTCAGCTAGTATATCTAAATAAATTACATTATACTCAAAATATATATAATAGAATCGGAAAATCACAGAACTGAAAGAGACCTTCATATATAGGGATCAATTTTATTTTGACTCCTGTCATTCCAAGTTATGTTGTAGTTTTGCCAGGGCCAAATAGTTCTTTTGGATAAGGAGACAAGAAACATTTCAGCCGTGCAAGGTTCCACAACTGTATTAACTAAGTAGGAAAGACATTTAAATATTAGAGGAGGCAGTACCTATATTCTAGGTGTTACAAAAGGAGACAATTCCCATATATAAAGCAAATAAAACTCACAAAACAAACTTACATGTCATCTGGCTGTTGGGAGCCTTGGAAGACCAACACTGGAGATGTCCCTCTGGCCAGTGTGCTGTATGTTTTCTTTTTAATGCCTTAGGTTTTTAATTGGTTTTAATTTTTTTGATTGTTGAATTATGTTTTTAGGTATACAGTATTGCGTTTAACGGTTATAAGCTGCCTTGAGCCCCAAACTGGGAAAAGGACAGGACATAAATAAATATAATAATAGTAACAACAATAATAAGAACAGTATAGCAAGTCAAATGATGGGTGAGGCATCAGTCCTGCCTTTCTCTTCACTTTTCAGATATATTGAATGTTAGAAACCAATATGTTTGTAATTAGGGTGGCAGGGGTGTTTTCATATCTGGCCATGCTGCTCTTAAAAGACTGGTTTTGTCTTCATCTTTGCTTGACTTATTTTCTTTGTACCTTCTTAATGAGTGCATTTTCTTCTTAAAGGAGCACAGAGGCCAGGCAACCAGCTATAAGGAGTGTCATGGACCAGCGGTCACCTGTGCTTAGCACTTTGCTGCCTATGGCAAAAGACAGTGCCCAGTACCTTTTCCAGGACCATTACCTTCGTTCTGGCAAAACCGCTCCAAGTTACACCCCTGAAGAGCTGCCAGAGTTGTCCTCTATCGTGTCAGCATCCAAGTAAGGAGCAAGGACCATTTCATGCATTACAGGGTAGCAAACTCGGGCTGGAGTTCTATTAATGATTTACACATGCCTAACTTACAGAGCCAGCACGGTGTAGTAATTTTCAGTGTTGGATACTGGGAATCAGGGTTTGAATCCTCACTTGGCTGTGGAAACACACTAGATGACTTTGGGCAAGCCACAGAGGAGACAATGGCAAACTCCCTCTGAACAAATTCTGCTAAGAAAACCCTGTGATAGTTTTTCACCTTAGGGTTGCCATAAGTTGGGAATGACTTGAAAGCACACAGCAACAACAGCAATGCCTAACTTCCCCTAAAAGTGGTTGGACATTTTTGTGCAGTGCAGAAATCTGTATTCAGGAAAAGGTTGTGGAAGCAGTGTTGTGTATGTCGTGCTTTGGTACATGTAGTGCCGTGGTGAATCACATGTGCAGATGTGCATTGCTCATTGTAGTCATGTATTTTACATACTTTTGCACATTTGCTTGTGCAGGGTTACAATTCACTAATGCACAATGTAACTCTGTGGGTGTAAAGTTACACCCATATCCTTAAGGTAGGCCCTTGGCCCGAGTATTGCCACAAGCCTGTACCAAACAAGAAACAGGCTGGCATCCTGCTTTTCCTGTTTTTCTGATGAGCACAACTGCATGATTTATGCTACATATGCTATGGGCTACCTTCAACAGTGAAAAAAATTATTGTCTGCAGCATAACCAGTTAAACTTATTTTAGTCTATTTTATTACATTTATAATTCACCTTCTCCAGGCAGCTCAAGACAACATACCAGAACTTTGTAAATTTACCTCTTCAGAGTAACAGCTGCAAGAGTCCTACAGCCACCAGCCCCAGAGGTCATAGTATCTGAGGGATTCTGGCAGTTTTAGCCCAGAAAAATAAGATTTTCAACTCCGCTTGGTTATTTTCCATTGATCCACATGCTAACTAACCCTGTAAGGTAAATTAAGGGCAGGTGTATGGCTTGGCCCATAGTCACACAGTGAGCTTCGTGACTAAACAACGGGAGATTTGAACCTGGGCCTTGGCAATCAGAGGCCAAGATGCTATTAAAGCGCTTGTCATTGTTAACTGCTCTCACTCATGGCGACTCTGTGGATGAGACATCTCCAAGACTCCCTGTCCACTGCTTTGCTCAGGTCCTGCAAATTCAGATCTATGACCTCCCTAATTGAATCGATCCATCTGGCATGTCGTCTCCCCATCTTTCTACTGTCCTCCACCTTTCCTAGCATGATTGTCTTTTACAATGAGATGTGCCTTCTCATAATGTGACCAAAGTACGACAGCCTCAGCTTAGTCATCCAGACTTCCGGGAAGAGTTCAGGCTTGACCTGTTCTAGAACCCATTTGTTGGTTTGCACTAGCAAAGTGTACAACTCCATCAGCGTACTTACAGTGGAGGATGAAGGCTGCTCCTTTCCCCAGCGGTGTAGTTGGGGATGGCTTCTGGCATCATTCACTGGCACCGGTGAAGCTGTGCCCAGACAACCATCTGGCTTGCATTGCACAGGTAGGGAGAGGTACATCCTCACTCTCCTGGTCCTCCATCAAACACACTGAAGACAGGAAGAGTGAGGGTTGCCCCTCTTCCTAGCTCTGCAACTCAGTCTGGATGGTACACAGGTACATCTCTGGAGGCAACCAATGACTGATGGGATGGAAGTGCTCTTGAGCATCTTCTGGTTGCCACTGTACAACCAAAGAAAAAGTGTTGTGCAAGTAGGTACTGGATAGAAAAGGTGTTGTGCAGTAGGTACTGGATAGAAAAGAAAAGTGTTGTGCAAGTTGGTACTGGATAGAAAAGAAAAGATGATGTGCAAGTAGGTACTGGATAACTCCTTGCAGAGCTCTCCCAAAAGTATTTAGGCTAGTGTAATCCCCTGTTACATCAGCATAAGTAACCAGAGTAATTCTGGACCTAGTCTGCCAGACCACACAATTGACAGGGAGGCAGTTATGAATCTTGTTTTATGATTTCACCATGGTGTTGATTTAAGGTTTGCTCTGCCTCTTCCCTGGGCTTACAAAAAGTTCTCTCATTCTCCAAACAGGATTGGCATTATTGGATCTCCACGCAACAAATTCGTCCCTCACACGCTTCTGCCCATTAGCTCCCAGGAGGAGGATGAAGAAGAAGAGATGGAAAGTGTCATAACCAGGACTAGTGGATCTTCTCTCTTTTCCCGGGAATTAATGTACTCCCTGAGGGGTGTTCAGAGCAGTGGAAGCCACCCATCTCTGGGGGTTTCAAGGCCTACCACTGAAGGTGACTACACTGAGAATCCCCTGTAGCATATGCTAGCATTAGGGCTAAGTTTTCCACGTGTTAAATAAATGTATTTGAAGCTTCTGTAGATCCGCTCTTGACTTGTATCCATCCTTACCCAGGGAAAAGAGGGTGAACCTAAGAGTGAAAAAAGGGGTTGTCTACACTATTAAAAAAAACCTCACTTATTCTGAATTGGTGGTAATCTGGCCACAAAATATTCTGTTTTATTTGCAATGCCTGCAGGGTTTTGAGGTGCCTGAGTGCTTTAATCCACAGGAAAAAACATACAATTTTTCCTCCAGATTTGCCAGGAAAATTTAGATGAGCTGATGTATGGCATAGAGGGGAGAAACTTGGAGTGGGTAGAGTGGGACAGAAGGGGACTGTTGGGTACATTACTGTTTCCGCAGAAAGTGACCATTTCCAAGAAACTCTGGTTCTGGCAGGTAGGTCACCATTTTTTAAATGCATTTGTGTGCATAACTGGATACCAGTATATCTGCATGATTGAATCTGCGGAAATGCATATCTTCACATGCTTGATGGTCAGGAAAATAAAATAAAAGAAAGCTGAACGGCCACAGATGTGTGGGGAAAATGATTGGGCAAAACTGGCGTGTGCATTGCCATTTTACTGTGAAGTGAACTCAGATTTGGGGAACGTGTAGCCTCTTAAGCCAAATTTCTCATGGCTTGCCATGATGACTTTAATAATAGTGTAGACAGGCCCAGAGTTGCTGGAAATCTGGAAAACCCAGATTTTACAGAAAGTGTAGACTTGCCTAAAGACATCTGTTTTGAGACTTGAAACATAACTTTGAGAGGTTTTTTTTATTACAAAATGGTGTAAGGTGGTGTAGGCAACAACATGCTTTTCCAGTTGCTAGGAATTAAAGCTAGTTGGAAAAGATAGTGAACAGTTGACCAAATAATTTTAATTTAATTATTAGATTTATATCCTGCCTTTCTTCCAAAAGTGGGATTCAAGGCAGCTCACAAGATTAGCAGTACAGGTTGAGTCTCCCTTATCCAAAATACTTGGGACCAGAAGTGTTTTTGATTTTGGATTTTTGGGTTTTTTGAAATACCTGTATCTGCAGATATAATGAGACACAAGTCTAAACACAAATTTCATTTATACTTTGTATACACCTTATACACATGGCCTGAAGGTAATTTTATAAAATATTTTTAATAATTTTGTAGATGAAACACGGTTTGTGTACACTGAACCATCAGAAAGCAAAGGTGTCACTATCTCAACCACCCATGAAAAAAGATGTTTTTTTGGAATATTTTGGATTTCAGCATCCTAGATAAGGGAGATTCAACCTGAACACTAAAACCATGGTAAAGGTTATAATATTAAAACACAATTGAACAAATAATATTTCAACACAATAGAAGTAAAAACAATTTAAAAAGTACTTCAGTAAAAAAAAAAAGTTCCTCTCATTTCATTAAAAGCCCATTCAGTAGCCAAAAAAAAAGTCTGTCTTCATAAAATGGACTTTGCCAGCAATCTGAAGAACAATAGGGAAGGGGGCATGCCTAAACTGCATCCACATTGCAGAAATAATCCAGTTTGACACCACTTTAACTGCCATAGTTCAAGGCTGTGGAATTCTGGAAATTGTAGTTTTGTGAGACATTTAGCCTTCTCTGTCAAACAGCTCTGGTGCCACAACTATGATTTCCAGAATTCCATAGCCTTGCGCCATGGCAGTTAAAGTGGTGTCAAACTGGATTATTTCTGCAGTGCAAATGCAGCCCTAATCTCCCTTGGAAGAGGTTCCAGGCCATCTGAAGTTCTCAAAGGGACAGTAGAAAATTACTACAAATGATTTGTTGTTGGTGGGTGCCCTCAAGTCATTTCCAGCTTATGATTTACATAACTTGGATGGTGAAGGCAGCAAAATTGTTTTTTTTTATACCATGTTTCAGTCATAAATCAAAATGGAGCCTGTTTTTGCACTTCCAACATTTCCACCATGTTTTAGGTCCCCTTAGGCTATTTTAGGCCTAGATGAGGACTTTCATCATCATCATCATCATCATCATCATCATCATCATATTTATTTATATCCTACCTCTCCAAAGAGATCAAAGTGGCTAACAATAATACAACAACATTAAAACACAGTAAAACATATCCCATAAACTCTCCCATCCACAATAAAAAGTAGATTTCAATTATTAAAATGAAGCAAAGCAGGGACAATTAAGAGGCAATTGGTGGGAGGCGACTGAGAGGCTAGTCTAGGAAGACCTGCCGGAAGAGATATGTCTTGACTGCCTTCTTAAAGCAGTTGAGACTAGCAATATGTCAAATCTCTTCTGGCAGGCTGTTCCATAACTTGGGAGCGGCAGAAGAAAAGGTCCTCTGGGTAACCACCGCCAGCCTAGTTTTTTTGCTGGCTGCAGTAGGTTTTTATCAGAAGACCTCAGTGTACAGGACGGATTGTATGGGAGAAGGCGATCCCATATGTAAGCTGGGCCCAAGCCATTTAGGGCTTTAAAGGTTATAACCAACACCTTGTCCTGTGCCCAGAAGCTAATAGGCAGCCAGTGAAGGATCTTTAATATAGGTGTTATATGGTTGCCCCTAGATCTCCCGGTGACCAATCTGGCTGCCATATTTTGAATTAATTGAAGTTTCCGGACTAGGTGCAAGTGTAGCCCTATGTAGAGCACATTACAGAAGTCAAGTCGTGAGGTTACTAGTGCGTGCACCACAGTTTTTAGGTCCTCAAGTTCCAGAAAGGGGCGCAGTTGATGTATCAACCGAAGCTGATAGCAGGCACTCCTGGCCGTTGCATCTATCTGGGCTGATATCTGGAGTGACGGATCCAGGAACACCCCCAAGCTGAGAACACAGTCCTTTAGGGGAAGTGTGACCCTGTCCAGGACCGGTTGACAAAGCTCCATATTCAGACTAGGGCCTCTAACAGCGAGCACCTCTGTCTTACCTGGATTCAGCTTCAGTCTGTTTTTCCTCATCCAGCCCATTACCTCCTCAAGACATTCATTCAGAGGGGAAATGCCTTCCTTTGTTGACACTGTGGTCTGGGGCATGGAGAGATATATCTGGGTGTCATCAGCGTACTGATAGCACCCGCCCCATGCCTCTGGATGATCTCTCTCAGCGGTTTCATGTAGATGTTAAATTGCATTGGGGACAGGATGGCACCCTGAGGGACGCTGAATTTAAGCTCCCTTTTGGAAGAGCAGCTGTCCCCAAGCATCACCATCTGGAATCTACCTGAGAGATAGGACTGGAACCACTGCAATGCAGTGTCCCCAGTCCCCAGTTCTCTCAGACGTTCCAGAAGGATACCATGGCAGATGGTATCGAAAGCCGCTGAAAGATGCAAAAGTACCAAGAGGGTCACACTTCCCCTGTCGATATTTAGGCGGAGATCATCCACTAAGGCGACCATAGCAGTCTCAACTCCGTATCCTGTCCTGAAGCCGGTTTGAAATGGGTCTAGATAGTCTGTTTCATCCAACACTGTTTGGAGTTGAAGAGCAACAGCCCTCCCAATCTCCTTGCTTAAAAATGGAAGGTGAGAGACTGGTCTATAATTATTCATGTCCAAGGGATTTAACAACAACAGAAAGTGACCAGAAGTCACTTACTATTCAGTTCCTATTTTAAAGTAAGGCTTCTCCTGCACATAAAATGGCCCTCAGAGGAGCCAAAATGTGCCAGTGGCAATGGGTGTAATGGGCAGTAGTAATAGCGTTAGATCAGTGGTCCCCAAACTGTGCCCTTTGAGAGATTTTGGACTTCAACTTCCAGAATCCCAGACTATTGGCCAACATAGGCTTCTGGGAGCTGAAGTCCAAAATCTCTTAAAGGGCAGAGTTTGGGAACCACTGTGTTAGGTATTTTTAAAACCATAGGACCACCAAAAAGGAGCCCCAGTGCCACATGTAGCCTTGCTCTAGAATAAACTATTGGGGGCTGGACGCCAGCATTGTTTGGGACTGAAACCAGAGGTCAGGTGGGCCTGAGCCAAATGTGGCAGAATCACCTCCTCTTTTTCAGTCTTTCTTCCTACCCTTCTCCTGTCTCTCTCTCTGTGTGTATGCTGTAAGATGAGGGATGGGTTGCTCTCGTCTCAATTGTTTGCTTGAAGGGTGGTTTCAAAATTAGGCCAATGATACCATACATTTAGGCTGAGTCACATGTGCTTTTTGGTGGTTTGCCCACCCCACCTTCCAGGGCTGGCATAAGAATTGCCAAGTTGTGCCTGCTAAAAATGCTTTTAGCACTCCAAATGAGTTCCATAAAAAATGCAACTGATGATTATTGTGAGCAGGCATTACTGGTATACCTCAGAGAAGAGATTTATTTTTCTTTTTAGGTTGTGTTACCTGCAGGAACAAGAGACGGTACCAGAAGATGAAACTCCCAGGTCATAAGGCACTCAACAACTTGCTGGGGTACAACAAAGGACAACTACGAGTGTCTAATGATGCAACTGAAGTCAGACCAAAAGGACGTTCAGCTGGTGATATACTCAGAAGTGCAAGGAAAGTCCAAAGCTGCACAATAAACATTATAGGAATATGGAATGTAAAAAGCACGAACCAGGGTAATGGTGGTTTAGACACAGTAAAACAAGAACTGGAATGTAGAAACATTGCAATACAATCGCCCCTCCTTTTTTGTGGGGGATCCATTCTGGACACACACACCCACGAAAAAGGAAAAATGCAAATATTCAAGCCCTATTGTCTTGAATGGAGGCATGTGTCTGCGGGGATAAGTGGGCGCACACTGCGGGCGCCCCCCATTTTGTGCCCCTCCATTTGTCTCTCGCGGATAAGTGAGGGTCACAGACTTCAAGTCTGTGAAAACGTAGGAACAACTGTACTTGAGTGAGGCAAAGTGGACAAGAATGGGAAATTTGGATTCAGATAATTACACAGTGTTTTACTGAAGAAATAAAAAGAAGAAGAAATGGGGTGGCATTAATAGTGAGGAACAGTGGTCTCCCTGCACCTGGTATCACTTGGTCTGGGGAACTGAGATTCTGGAGGCAGGGCTTTTGTGGGGTCTCTAGGGGTGATGTATGCTAATATTCGAGCCCCATTGAAACTAATGGTGTGCGCACGGCCATTTTAGCTATAGCTGTTGTCCCTCCCCGCGAAGAGTGAGACTGTGGACCTGAAGTCTGCGAACAGGGAAGGACAACTGCAATGCAAAGTCTGACCAAATAATGTCAATAGGCATTCAGGGAAAAGCCATCAATACAGTTGGCTTTCCATATCCATGGATTCTTTATCCATGGATTCAAGCATCTATGGCTTGAAAATATTTTAAAAAATCCATCAATTCCAAAGAGCAAACTTTGATTTTGCCATTTTATAGAAGGGACACCCTTTTATCTGCCATTTTATTTAATGGGACATGAGCATCCACACATTTTGGTATCCATGGGGGATCCTCGAACCAAACCCCCTGCGGATACCATAATCCAGGTTTAGTCTCCAAGTGCAGCAGAAGAAGAAATTGAAAGATTACCGTGGAAGACGCACCCTATTTTAAAGCAGGAAAATCTAGGAAAAAAAGATTCTTAACCAAATACAGTGGTACCTCTACTTAGCGGGTGGAAGGAGGCCTCCCTT
Organism: Phrynosoma blainvillii; assembly: GCA_026167975.1. Taxonomy (NCBI): domain Eukaryota; kingdom Metazoa; phylum Chordata; class Lepidosauria; order Squamata; family Phrynosomatidae; genus Phrynosoma; species Phrynosoma blainvillii. The sequence goes on along the minus strand of JANUYF010000001.1, from coordinate 443,522,054 downwards.
TAGCCCCAGCCTCGGTGGTTCAATGGGATGCTCCTGGGATCGGATCCCAGGAGAAGCCAATTGAACCACCGAGGCCGTGGAGGCATCCTTCCACCCGCAGCCTCGGTGGTTCAGTGGGATGCTCCTGGGATCGGAGGACATCCTCCGATCCCAGGAGAAGCCATTGAACCACTGAAGCCGCGGAGGCCTTCTTCCACCCGCGGCCTCGGTGGTTCAATGGGCTGCTCCTGGGATCGGAGGGCGTCCTCCGATCCCAGGATCATCCCGTTGAACCATCGAGGCTGCGGAGGCCTCCTTCCACCCGCAGCCTCGGTGGTTCAATGGGATGCTCCTGGGATCGGAGGACATCCTCCGATCCCAGGAGAAGCCCATTGAACCACCGAGGCCGCGGAGGCCTCCTTCCACCCGCGGCCTGGGTGGTTCAATGGGATGCTCCTGGGATCGGAGAAGCCCTCCGATCCCAGGAGCATCCCATTGAACCATTGAGGCCGCGGAGGCCTCCTTCCACCCGCAGCCTCAGTGGTTGAATGGGATGCTCCTGGGATCAGAGAAGCCCTCCGATCCCAGGAGCAGCCCATTGAACCACCGAGGCCGCGGAGGCCTCCTTCCACCCGCGGCATCAGTGGTTCAATGGGCTGCTCCTGGGATCGGAGAAGCCCTCCGATCCCAGGAGCAGCCCATTGAACCACCGAGGCCGCGGAGGCCTCCTTCCACCCGCAGCCTCGGTGGTTCAATGGGCTGCTCCTGGGATCGGAGACGCCCTCCGATCCCAGGAGCATCCCATTGAACCACCGAGGCCGCAGAGGCCTCCTTCCACCCGCAGCCTCGGTGGTTGAATGGGATGCTCCTGGGATCGGAGAAGCCCTCCGATCCCAGGAACATCCCATTGAACCACCGAGGCCGCAGAGGCCCCCTTCCACCCATGGCCTCGGGGGTTCAATGGGCTGCTCCTGGGATCGGAGGACGTCCTCCGATCCCAGGAGCAGCCCATTGAACCACCGAGGCCGCGGCTGAAAGGAGGCCTCCTTTTAGCCCCGGCCTCGGCCATTCCTTAGCTGTATATTCACCAACTTCCCCACCCCCGTTTTGGGGAAGAAAAAGTGCGTCTTATATGGCGAAAAATACCGGATATGCTGGAGTCCAGGAGGATATTGACCACACACCAAAACAGAACTCTTTGTTAACCACAGGCAATTGGAATGTAAAATAGGCAACAGAGCAGAATCAAAGATTGTAGAAAAAATTAGGCTAGGATCAAGAAATAAAACAAGACAGCAAGTGATGGAATTTTGTGAGGCCAACAGTTTGTTAATCACAAAGATAGTCTTTAAGCACCCAAAAAGGCAACTGTAAACAAAAACATTTTTATTCCAACAAGCTTTTTAAAATCATGCAGGCCTGGTTTTATTGGGGGTTAGCTGAGTTAGATTTTTTTTAACATTTTTATGTTTTAAATTTTGTTTGTTTAAAATTTTAAACTTTTTACTGTTTTAATTAGTCTATTTTAATTGTTTTTAAAAATGTTGTTTTAATGTGTTTTTATATTGTGAGCTGCCTTGGGTCCCTTTTTGGGAGAAAGGTGGCATAAAAATAAAATAAATAAAATAATAAATAAATCACCTGCTGACAAAGGGCAAATGTTGTCCCCATCTACAAAAAGGGGAAAAAAGAGGATCCCAACAATTATCGTCCAGTTAGTCTGACATCAATACCAGGAAAGATTCTGGAGCAGATCATTAAACAGAGAGTCTATGAACATCTGGAAGGTAATTTCATAATCACGAAAAGTCAACATGGGTTTCAGAGAAACAGGTCATGCCAGACAAATCTGATCTCTTTTTTTGATAAAATTACCAGCTTGGTAGATGAAGGGAATGCTGTGGATATAGTATATCTTGATTTCAGTAAGGCCTTTGACAAGGTTCCCCATGACATTCTTGCAAACAAGCTGATAAAATGTGGGCTAGACAAAGTAACTGTTACATGGATTTGTAATTGGTTGACTGGCCGAACCCAAAGGGTGCTCAATAATGGCTCCTTTTCAACCTGGAAAGAAGTGACCAGTGGGGTGCCACAGGGCTCTGTCCTGGGCCCAGTGCTATTCAACATGTTTATCAATTACTTGGATGACGGTATTGGGGACATAGTTATCAAATTTGCAGACGACACCAAATTAGGAGTAGCTAATACCCCAGAGGACAGGATCAAAATTCAAAATGACTTGAACAGACTAGAAAGCTGGGCCAAAGCTAACAAAATGAAATTCAACACGGAGAAATGTAAGGTACTGCACTTAGGGCGGAAAAATGAAAAGTACAGATATACGATGGGGGACACCTGGCTGAATGAGACTACGTGTGAAAGGGATCTAGGAATCCAGGTGGACCACAAGTTGAACATGAGTCAACAGTGCGATGCAGCAGCTAAAAAGGCCAATGCAATTTTAGGCTGCATCAGTAGAAGTATAGTGTCTAGATCAAGAGAAGTAATAGTGCCACTCTATTCTGCTTTGGTCAGGCCTCACCTGGAATACTGTGTCCAGTTCTGGGCACTACAATTCAAAAAGGATGTGGAGAAACTGGAGCGTGTCCAAAGGAGGGCAACTAAAATGGTGAAGGGTCTGGAAACCAAGCCCTATGAGGAACGACTTAGGGAGCTGGGGATGTTTAGCCTGGAGAAGAGAAGGCTGAGAGGTGATATGATAGCCCTGTTTAAATATTTGAAGGGATGTCATATTGTGGAGGGAACAAGCTGGTTTTCTGCTGCTCCAGAGAACAGGACCCGGAACAATGGATGCAAGCTGCAAGAAAAGAGATTCCACCTCAACATTAGGAGGAACTTCCTGACAGTAAGGGCGGTTCGACAGTGGAACACACTCCCTCGGAGAGTAGTGGAGTCTCCTTCCTTGGAGGTCTTTAAGCAGAGGCTGGATGGCCATCTGTCGGGAATGCTTTGATTGGGAATTCCTGCATGGCAGGGAGTTGGACTGGATGGCCCTTGTGGTCTCTTCCAACTCTATGATTCTATGAAATATAGAAATCAAATAAGACTACAAAATCAAAAACAGAAGATGGAGGAGCTCCATCCTGTTTGCAAAAAACAAGACCAAGAGCAGATTGTGGTACAGACCATGAATTGCTAATATAAAAATTGAGAGTAAATGAACCATTGTGGCATAATACAACCTGAAGAACAACCCCATAAAATTTAAAGATAATGTAAAAAAACAACAAACTTGCATTATTAAGCCTAATAAACTGGGAGCCAGAGGAACTCTGGACTGAAGCCAGGGGCATTGTCAGGGAGGAATGCATATCCCATATGAGGATATACTTCATCCTGTAGTATAAAGATACTACAGCTGACTCTCTCAATTTGAGGGGATCTGTTCCAGACACCAGCATCCCCGCAAAAAATGGTGGCTTGCTAATATTGAAGCCCTATTGAAACTAATGGCGTGCACGCAAGTGCACACAGCCATTTTAACTATAGCTGTTGTCCCTCCCTGTAAAGAGCGAGACCGCAGACCCAAAGTCTACAAATGGGGAGGGACAACTGTACCTGCAGCCAAAAAGAAAGAGAAGTCTCAATGGATGAGAGATGAAACTCTTCAAGCATTTAAAGTTAACAAACAAACAAAACAAACAAAAACCAGCCTGTGCTTTATAGATTATAGGAAAGCATTTAACTGTGTAGATCATGAAAAATATTGGCTTCTTCTTTAAGAAATAGGTGTACCACAACATTTCACTGTCTTGTACTCAGGACAAGTGCCTGTACTTGCAACCTATACTCAGGACAAGAATACAGAGAAACGAGATGATTTCCAGTTGGCAAGAGGGCCAGGCAAGCCTGCATTTTATTACCATATTTATTTCACTTGTATGATGAAGATACAAAGCAGGATTAGACCGGGAGGAAGCAAGTGTGAAAACTGGAGGTAAGAACATCAGCAATTTAAGATGACACTTTATTACTAGCAAAGACTTGGAATGATTACTGAAGAAAGTCAAGGGAAAAAGTGCAAAAGCCAATAGAGCTTCGAAAGCTTGTGACATGTAGTTTGTGCATTTTGGTTGGTCCAATAAAGCTATCGCTGTTTTGTGGATTTGGGGTGTTATTTTATTAACGTATAAAAGAGAGCCGGCATGGTGTAGTCGTCTGAATGTTGAACTATGACCCTGGAGACAAGGGTTCAGATCCTAGCTTGGCTGTGCAAACCTGGTGAGTGACCTTGGGCAAGTCATACTCTCTCAGCCTCAGAGGATGGAGATTATCACACAAGAGAGGAAAGCATCTCATGCTTAATTCGTGTTAATCGCGCGATCAGGGGAAGATTATCACATCCCACACATGTATCCCATACTTCTCCCATCTGTAAACAGTAATGGACCCGTCATTGAGCAATTCTCATAAATACCCAATGATGGGTCCATTACTGTTTTTGGATGGGAGAAGGACGGGATATGCATGTGGTGTGTGTGTGTGTGTGTGTGTGTGTGTGATCCCTGATTGTGCTAATAACACGGATTAAGCACAGGAAGAATCATAGAATTATAGAGCTGGAAGAGACCACAAGGGCCATCTAGTCCAACCCCTTGCCATGCAGGAAATCAAAATCAAAGGATGCTTTCCTCCGTGTGATAATCTCCGATGGCAATGGCAATCCCCTTCTGAAGAAACTTGCCAAGAAAACCCCATGATCGGTTTGCCTTAGGGTTGCTATGAGTTGGAAACTACATGAAGGCACACAACAACAAATAAGCAGATACAATGCCCATCCAATGCCTGGTTCTACTTCTTTTTCCCAAACTAACCTGAAGTTAGCACATTTCTAATCCATCTCCTTTTTAGGTTTGCTGGGCAAGTCTTTGCACAAGCCCAGAGAACATAGGCAGTGGTGGTGAAGAAGAGGTTTCACATTCCTTGCCAAATAGGAGGTATAATGAGACTGGGATTGTTGGTTGGCTGTTGATCGAGATTTGTTGGCCGAACAAAAGCTTTCCTTGGTGGCAAGAGGTTCTTTTATGCTCCGGGGAAGTGTAGTTTTAGCTCCTAACACAAACATGTGGTGCATGTACAAGCATGAAACTTGCCAAGGATGGGTTCCATATGGGAATGAGTCACCCTTCCAAACAGGAGAAAGTGAGTCAGGAAGAAATACTCTTTTCACAACCTTATTATATACCAGCATCCTGCTGCTTTGCCCAAGAGGCAGAAAGAAATACACTCCCGCGATAATGACATGGTGCCGCTGAGAATCATAATTATGACAACAATGCACAAAATAAAATGTCTCTTTGTTCCAACAAAACTCCCTGCCCTTTCCTATGCTTTGTGCGCGTTCAAAGTGTTGATGATCCAGCTCACAACAAACTGGAAGTTCCTACATTTCCTCCCTAGGTATATTTCAGAGGAAGGAACTGGCAAAACCACCTTTGAGTCTTTCTTGCTTAAGAAAACCCTATGAAATTAATGGGGTTGCCATAAGGGGACAGGGGACTTGAAGGCACAGACATAGGAGTTTATCACACGGAGGCACACAGAGACAAATCCCATGCAGAAACGGGATTTTAAAATCCTCTAAACACCTGCAAATGCGGGTTGTTTTTTAGACACATTTGCAGAAAGAGAAATAACACAAAAATAACCCGAATGGAAAGTCGACAAAAACCACTCCTTCCTACTTTTGGAATTTCCCAAAAGTAAAAAGGAGCTTGTTTTGTCGATTTTCCGTTTGGGTTATTTTCACGTTATTTCTCTTTCACGCAAACGTTGTCTGAAAAACAACCTACATTTACGGTTTTTTCCTATTTTCTGTTCGGTTTAACCCCAAACGTCATGTGAAAAACAACCTGCAAAATTGGGTTGTTTTCACTTTAAATATACCATATTTTCCAGCGTTTAAGACGACCCCCAACTTTCCCAGCTAAAATATAGAGTTTGGGATATACTTGCCATATAAGACGACCCCTCTTCCAACGCACACCAAATAAAAATTAGAAAAACATCAGATTTGATTTCAATATGGTAATTTTAATTCAAATGCTTATGACATGTAGGTACTTAGCAGGAAAACTGTCACTTATAAACACAACAAACTACATCTCCCATGTTCCCAAGCATTTATTTCTGCAGTGTGTTTTGGATCTTACTTTTTAAAAAATAGTCCAGATTTAAATGCTGCTTTAAAAAGTATTTCCATCTCCCAGCTATGAGATGGTTGGGGGGAAATGAGAAAGAGTTTTGCTGCCGAAATCGCCACCCGATTCCATCCTGGGTCCATCCCTGCTCCCAGGACGACTCCACCAGCCATTTTCTCAAGTCAGAAAACTGACAGCTTTGACAAAAGCTGCGTCAAGTGGCCCTCGGAGCGAAGATGGACCCAGGCTGCAATCCGGTGGTGATTTTAGAGGCAAAACCCTTGCAAAAGGGTTCGGATGCTGCCCGATTTAAAGTTTAAACTGAATAAAGTAAGGCGATTTAATTAACTGTGTGATAAGCTTCATAGAAACAAAGGTCCAAAACACACTGCAGAAATAATCCAGTCCGAGACTGCTTTAACTGCTTTGGCTCGGTGCTAGGGAATCCTGGGAACTGTAGTTTACTGTGGCACCAGAGCTCTCTGACAGAAAAGGCTCAATGTCTCACAAAACTACAGTTCCCAGAATTCCCTGGCATTGAGCCTGGGCAGTTAAAGTGGTCTCAAACTGGATTATTTCTGCAGTGCATTTTGGACCAAAATGGCCTGAATTGTTATGCAAGGCCTAACTAGAGCAGATCCATTGAATAAATGGGATTGATCTATGATAATGATGGTGATGATGATGATGTATTCCACCTTCTTCCCAGAATTGGGACTCAAGGAGGCCTACAGTTTAAAAGGACAATAAAGTTAAAACACAAAAGATGAACAGTCAAATAAAATTACATTGGTCACAATAGTAAAACACTCAATATCACACTACACTGTTATAGCACTATTATTTCTCCTTGAGTGCTATGACTGCCTTCTGTATAATACTGGGATTTGCAGTTCGGGGGGGGGGGCTTAAAAATTCTCAGCCAGAGAGCTCTTAGCTCTCACTAACCTACAAAACCCAGAATTCCACAGTTAAAGTGGAATAATAGTGCTGTAATAGTGTAGTGTGATATCGACCCTAAAACCTCTAGTTAAAAGAATAAAATACAACTTAAAAGATTATAAAGTTATTAAAAACAGTACAGTATAAAACAATACAGCATCCCTGACTTATGAAGACCCTGGCCTAGGGCAACCCTATCATAGGTTTTTTTGGCAAGAGTTGTTCAGAGTGGTTTTAGCTTTTGTTGCCTTCTGAGGCTGAGAAAGTGTGACTTGCCCAAGGTCATACTGGGTTTCCGTGGCCAAGTGAGGATTCGAACCCTGGTCTCCAGAGTCCTAGATTGTGCTACAGAGGGGTGGGATAGAAATAATAATAATAATAATAATAATAATAATAATAATAATAAAAAAGTTTGATACCACTACGCTATGCTGGACGAAACCCTAATATGGCACACATTCTTGGAAGTATGTTCTGTTGCATACAAGGATTTATAAAATTGCACATATAATCCTAATGAAAAACAAAATACCCTGCATACCTGAACTGTTTGTACCTGACTGAAGTCTGGAATTATCTTAGTAGAAGGCATCGCAAGGCCATAACTAGTATTGCATGGGATGCATTATTATCCCTGTCTGTTCCATCCTATTTCCAGTCCTTGCCCTGGCGGAAAAGATGGCAAGGGCAGAGGGGGAATTAGTACATTTCTGCCTCCTGGGCCCTGAGCTATGGCCCTTTTTCTTTGCTCAGTTTTTCTGCCCTTTTGCAGTCAAAGGCAATGCAAGGACATCCATTACAACCCTTTCTCTTCCAAGGACAGCAGGAATCCTAAACATACAAGGGGCCCCCTGTGATTCATCACAAACATACCAGACATTCCCTGCTTCAGATTTTCCTAGTCATCTGATGGCAGATGACCAGTTTTTTCTCTCCTCCCTTTTTCTTTGCTGAATTGAAACTGGGCAAACACTTTGGATAATAAATCCTTGTATGCAACAGAACATACTTCCAAGAATGCCATATTAGGGTTTCGTCCAGCATAGCATAGTGGTTTGAGTGTAAAACTTATTATTATTATTATTATTATTATTATTATTATTATTATTATTATTATTATTATTATTATTATTTCTATCCCACCCCTCTGCAGCACAATCTGGAGACCAGGGTTCGAATCCTCACTCGGCCACGGAAACCCAGTATGACCTTGGGCAAGTCACACTTTCTCAGCCTCAGAAGGCAACAAAGGCTAAAACCACTCTGAATAACGCTTGCCAAGAAAACCCCATGATAGGGTTGCCCTAAGGTCTTCATAAGTCGGGGATGCTGTATTGTTTTATACTGTACCCCTTGGAATGTCTTGGGCTTGTTTTGGGAAACGTTTAATTTACTAGATGTATAATGGACCATAAGGTAAAGAGTATATAGTGTAGGGGTTTGCGTGTTGCACTAGGAGACTCAATGTCATGGAACTGTGGGATGTCTAGTTTTCTGAGATATTGAGCCTTCTCTGTCACGGAGCTCTGATGCAGCAACAAACTAAACATCCCAGGATTACATAGGATGGAGCCATGACAAAGTGGTGTCAAACTGCATTAATTCTGCTGTATGGTAGCATCTTGAACCTCAGGGTTAAATCAATCAGGCTTAGGAATCTCAGCTCGGCCATGGAAACCCACTGGGTGGCCTTGGACAAGTCACACTCTCTCAGCCTCAGAGGATGGCAATGGCAAAGGGTCGCCATGAGTCGGAAATGACTTGAAGGCACACAACAAGAAGCTATCCCTTTCCTGCCAGGCATCTCCCCTGTTTGCTCAGGAATAGATGGGGTATGTGTATGTTCTGTAGGAGAACAAGAAGAAGTCCCATTGTGTGAGCAGAAGTCTGTTCTCTTGAGGTTAGATGGAAATTGCTGTTGCCACTTTCCCCCACTATTCTTGCCCAAGGTAAAAATATGCTTTTTATATAAAGTATGTATAAAATATGCATATATATATATATAGGCATATTTTATACATACTTTATATAAAAAGCATATTTTTAGCATATGGTATAAAATATGCTTTTATCCCATGGGGGAGGGAAATATATTGTTTTATGTTGTATGCTTTTAATGCTGTAAACCGCCCGGATTGGTTCGCCAAAGGGCGGTATAAAAATAATTTTATTTATTTATTATTATTATTATTAAGTCCTCCAGAACAGTGGTTCTCAAACTTTGCTTCTCCAGATGTTTTGGATTTAATCTCCCAGAATCAGTCATCATTGACCATTCTGGCAGAGGCTTCTGGGAGCTGCAGTACAAAACAGCTGGAAAGAACAAACTTTGGAAAGCCCTGCTCTTTAAAGGAAGAGAAGGGCTTTGGCGCCCTCTGCTGTCTGTTTTCTATTGTTGCAGCAGCTGATGAATCACCCTTGGTTAGGCCAAGGACTTATCAATACAGTGATAGGGTTGCCTTTTATTGTTGCTACATGCCTTCAAGTTGTTTCCAACTTATGGTGACCCTAAGGTTGACCTATCATGGGATTTTCTTGGCAGGATTTGTTCTGAGGAGGATTGCCATAGCATTCCCCTGAGGCTGAGAGCATATGACTTGATCAAGGTCACCCAATGGGTTTTAGGGAATCAAACCCTGGTCTCAGAATCGTAGTCCAACACTCAAGCCACACGATCACCTTAGAGTCACCATAATTTGGAAATGCCTTGAAAACACACAACAGAGATTATTACACTGCTCTTTAATAGTAGGATAGAAGCGCGATGATAACTCTAATGGCGGGATCCTATCGCACAACCTCATAGCTGGGCAGTAGCTATCCTGTAGTTAATCTGTGCTTTTGCTGCAACTTTTGATGAATGGGAAAATCCCATGAAAAGCTGTCAATCCCTCCGTTAACCCATTGTTGAAGTATGTGCAATAGGTCATTCTGGGATAATTGACAGAGAAGGTTTCCCTGCACCCCCACCCCTAGTCAAGGCTCAAGGCTGTAGAATTCTGGGGATTGTAGTTTGTAGTTTTGTGAAACATTTAGCCATATCTGTCAGAGAGCTCTGCTGTCACAACAAACTACAATCCCCAGATTGTAGCCTTGAGCCACGGTGCTTAAAGCTGTGTCAAACTGGATTATTTTTGCACTGCGGACGCCTTATAAGTGAGCTGTGGTGAAGGTGCAACCCCAAGGCCATTTTTGAGGCCCCTAGACTCCTCAACATATTACAAAATATTATATATATATATATATATATATATATATATATAGCCCTTTTCATGCCTCTTAGGAGGCATGATGGGTGATTTCGCCTCATGCTGGGTGAAAATGTTAGGTGAATCCCTGGCTTCATGAATTCATTTACAGATAATTAGTAGAATAAGGTACTTAAGTAATTAGGTAGGTCAGCAGGGGTGAACCCCCCCTCCCCCCCCCCCCCCCCCCGCTAAAGACATTTCCCAAGAAAACCCCATGATAGGTTTGCCTTAGGGTTGCTATAAGTGGGGAATGATTTGAAGGCACACAACAAGAAGAAGTTCAAATAAGTAATTTCTCCAAGCCCTAGTTCCTGGCAATATTCATTGGGACTGGCTCAAATAAACCATGCTATGTGGGTATATTAACGGTACACAAGCTTAGTTTTTTGTGGGTTTTTCGGGCCGTGTGGCCATGTTCTAGAAGAGTTTCTTTAGGTACACAAGCTTGGTGGACTGGAAAGCATATATGCTCTGTCCCAGTAACATATCTAAACTGAAAAACTGTTAGAACTGTATGGTGTATGTGAACGCACACATGTTCTATTTGCCCTGTTCACACCCAAAAACATGGCAAAAAGAAAAGCTGGGGTGAAAGAACAATTTAAAGGTCATTGGAGGTGGTGGTGGTACAGGGGTAGGCAACCTTTAAGGGCCGAGGGACTTCAGCTCCCAGAAGCCTCAGCCATGTTGGCCAATAGTCCCATGTTGGCCAATAGCTCCTGGGATTCTGGGAGCTGAAGTCCCTCGGCCCTTAAAGGGGAAAGGTTGCCTATCCTGGAGATAATACTACACAAAGGGAAACATACGAGAATAATTAGCTGAAATCCCTTTAGCACTGATTTGTGTTGTTGCCAGTACAAACTTTGAAGCATTTTTGCTACCGTTGGGCCAGATCGATTCTACTCCCCCAGTCCCACTTGTAACTAAAACCTGACTTCTCCACTATAGCTCTGAGCCACGGAGCCTAATCCTATCCATGTTTGTTGTTGTTGTGTGCCTTCGTGTCATTTCTGACTTATGTGACCCAAAGGCAATCCTATCAAAGGGTTTTCTTGGTAAGGTTTGCCTTTGCCTTCCTCTGAAGCTGAGAGAGTGTGAATTGCCCAAGGTCACCCAGTGGGTTTCCATGGCTGAGCAGAAATTTGAACCCTAGTCTCCAGAGTTCTAGCCCAACACACAAACCACTACATCGCACTGTCTCCACCATGACCAGATGTCCTCACTGCAAAGGAGGACAAAGCACCTCAAAATGTTGGATGTTCCAGGAAAATGGGGGACATGACCAATTAAAAGCTGGAAAACACTTATAAATTTCCTTTCATAGGGTTTATTTGCAGCTGTGTTACACGTTACTGTTGTTGCTGTTGTGTTCCTTCAAGTCTAGGGTGACCAGATGTCTTTATTGCAAAGGAAGACAAGGCACTGCAAAATGTAGGACATTTAAGAAAAAATGGAGGGCATGACCAAATCAAAACCATAACAGCCAAAGCTGGGTCAAACTGAATTACAGCCAGCCCTCCACATTTGCAGCTTTGACATCTGTGGATTTGATTATTCATAGATTTGACTAATATGTTCTCTTTAGGAATCTCTAGGTCTTCCAGCATGATTCAACATGGTCAACATCTGCCAGATGTCATGCTGGAGGACCTAAAGATTCCTAGCGAGAGCACTTATCTAGGCATTTTTACTTCCTCCTTTGGAATCCTATACTCAATGTCTGCCAGATGTTGACCATAGAGTTGAGCTGGAGGACCTAGAGATTCCTAGAGAACACTTCCCTAGGCATTTCAATGTACTTCCGCAATCCTATGGCCAATGTCTGACCTTGACCATAGAGTTGCTCTGGAGGACCTAGAGATTCCTAGAGAAAACACTTGTCTAGGCATTCTGATGTCCTCTTTCACAATCTTATGGCCGATGTCTGACAGACGTTGACCATAGAGTTGCGCCGGAGGACCTACAGATTCCTAGAGAGGTGTTCACTCAGGGAAAATAAATTGTGTTATTCTATTTTAATTTTTTAAATTGGGCTTTCCTCCACTTCCACGGGGGCCCTGTGCCACTAACCCCAGCGGACGTGGAGACCGCACTGTAGTTCTGCGGCGGCCCTGAGGAGAGGCCCAATCGCTCCTGTGTTTCCTGTCAGGGGAGGCGCGACTAGGCCTCGTAGGCCTCGCGAGAAGAGACGCTGTTTAGCCGGCCGAGGCTCCTCCTCCTCGCTCTCGCCGGCAGAGGCCTGAGTGGAGGAGCGGCAGGGAGAGCGTGGCTTTGGCTGCCCGTCGGTGGCGAGGCCCCGGCCCCTCTGTCGTCTCCTCCTCCTCCTCCTCCTGGGTGACCATGCCGGGCGGCCGGGCGTGCGCCGTCTGCGGCGGCTCCGAGATCGAGGTGGACTCGGCCCGCGGCGACGCCGTCTGCACGGGCTGCGGGTCGGTGCTGGAGGACAACATCATCGTCTCCGAGGTCCAGTTCGTGGAGAACAGCGGAGGGGGCTCCTCGGCCGTCGGGCAGTTCGTCTCCCTCGACGGTGGGTCCTCCAGCCTCTCTGCCAGGGAGGGGAAAGGAATAATAATCATAGTAATAGTAGAGAAAGGAGGGGGAGCAGGAGAATAAGAACAAGGGAGAAGGGAGGGGAATATAATAATAATAATAATAATAATAATAGAAATAGTAATAGTAGAGAAAGGAGGGGGAGCAGGAGAATAAGAACAAGGGAGAAGGGAGGGGAATATAATAATAATAATAATAATAATAATAGAAATAGTAATAGTAGAGAAAGGAGGGGGAGCAGGAGAATAAGAACAAGGGAGAAGGGAGGGGAATATAATAATAATAATAATAGAAATAGTAATAGTAGAGAAAGGAGGGGGAGCAGGAGAATAAGAACAAGGGAGAAGGGAGGGGAACATAATAATAATAATAATAGAAATAGTAATAGTAGAGAAAGGAGGGGGAGCAGGAGAATAAGAACAAGCGAGAAGGGAGGGGAAAATAATAATAATAATAATAGTAATAGTAATAGTAGGGAAAGGAGGGGGAGCAGGAGAATAAGAACAAGGGAGAAGGGAGGGGAACATAATAATAATAATAATAATAGAAATAGTAATAGTAGAGAAAGGAGGGGGAGCAGGAGAATAAGAACAAGCGAGAAGAGGGGAAAATAATAATAATAATAATAATAATAGTAATAGTAATAGTAGGGAAAGGAGGGGGAGCAGGAGAATAAGAACAAGGGAGAAGGGAGGGGAATATAATAATAATAATAATAGTAATAGTAATAGTAGAGAAAGGAGGGGGAGCAGGAGAATAAGAACAAGGGAGAAGGGAGGGGAATATAATAATAATAATAATAGAAATAGTAATAGTAGAGAAAGGAGGGGGAGCAGGAGAATAAGAACAAGGGAGAAGGGAGGGGAATATAATAATAATAATAATAGAAATAGTAATAGTAGAGAAAGGAGGGGGAGCAGGAGAATAAGAACAAGGGAGAAGGGAGGGGAATATAATAATAATAATAATAGAAATAGTAATAGTAGAGAAAGGAGGGGGAGCAGGAGAATAAGAACAAGCGAGAAGGGAGGGGAAAATAATAATAATAATAATAATAGTAATAGTAATAGTAGGGAAAGGAGGGGGAGCAGGAGAATAAGAACAAGGGAGAAGGGAGGGGAACATAATAATAATAATAATAATAGAAATAGTAATAGTAGAGAAAGGAGGGGGAGCAGGAGAATAAGAACAAGCGAGAAGAGGGGAAAATAATAATAATAATAATAGTAATAGTAATAGTAGGGAAAGGAGGGGGAGCAGGAGAATAAGAACAAGGGAGAAGGGAGGGGAATATAATAATAATAGTAATAGAAATAGTAATAGTAATAGTAGAGAAAGGAGGGGAGCAAGAGAATAAGAACAAGGGAGAAGGGAGGGGAATATAATAATAATAGTAATAGAAATAGTAATAGTAATAGTGGAGAACAAGGGAGTAGGGAGGGGAATATACTAATAATAGTAATATTAGAAATAGTAATAATAATAGTAGAGAAAGGAGGGGGAGCAGGAGAAAAATAACAAGGGAGAAGGGAGGGGAATATAATAATAATAATAGTAATATTAGAAATAGTAATAATAATAGTAGAGAAAGGAGGGGGAGCAGGAGAAAAATAACAAGGGAGAAGGGAGGGGAATATAATAATAATAATAGTAATATTAGAAATAGTAATAGTAGAGAAAGGAGGGGGAACAAGAGAATAAGAACAAGGGAGAAGGGAGGGGAATGTAATAATAATAATAGTAACATTAGAAATAGTAATAGTAGAGAAAGAAAGGGGAGCAGGAGATAATAACAAGGGAGAAGGAAGGGGAATATAATATTAATAATAATAATAGAGAAAGAAGGGGGAGCAGGAGATAATAATGGAGAAGGAAGGGGAATATAATAATAATAGTAATATTAGAGAAAGAAGAGGGAGCAGGAGAATAATTATAAGAGAAAAGGAAGGGGAATGTAATAATAATAATAGAATTCAAAGGTATAGCTGTGTTAGTCTGTAGAATCAATTGTAGAGAGATCTTGTAGCACTTTTGAGACTAACTGAAAGAAAGAAATTGGCAGCATGAGCTTTCGTAGACTTCAGTCTACTTCCTCAGATGCATGCTGTCAATTTCTCTCAGTTAATAATAATAATAATAATAAAGAAGGAGAATATAATGATAATAATACTAGAGAAAGAAGGAGGAACAGGAAAAATAATAATAATGGAGAAAGAAGGGGAATATGATCATAATAATAGTGAAAGAAGGAGAATATAATAATAATAATAATGGAGAAGGAAGGGGAATAATAATAATAATAATAATAATAATAATAATAATAATAATAATAATAATAATTTTTTATTTGTAACCCGCCCCTCTGCAGAGCAATCGGGGCGGCGTACAGCAAGATAAAATACAACAATTAAAATCCAAATTCTTATTCCCTCCACCCACTACCCTCCCCCTTAAAACAGTATTAAACCTGATAAGATTAAAATCTACGTATAACAAATGTAAAATATTAAAAGAACAACAACAAGATGCCTCCCTCGGTAGAGAGACCAGGGATAAGTGGCTCCAATATACATATCCCTATAGAAAGTTATTCTGGGAAGGCCTGCCGGAAAAGCTCCGTCTTGACTGCTTTCTTAAAGGTAGTAAGTGATGTAATAAGACGTGTCTGATCCGGCAGGCCATTCCACAGTTTAGGGGCAGTAACTGAAAATGCCCTTTGGGAAGTCTGCATGAGCCTCGCTTTGGGTTGTAAAAGCAGATTTTTCCCCGCTGAACGAAGGGCACGGGGGGGATCATACGGGAGGAGGCGGTCCCTAAGATAGGATGGACCCAGGCCATGTAGGGCTTTAAAGGTCAAAACCAACACCTTGTACTGTGCCCGGAAACTAATTGGCAGCCAGTGGAGGGATTTCAGCACTGGAGATATGTGCTCCCTCCTAGATGTACCGGTAATTAATCTGGCTGCCATGTTTTGCACCAACTGAAGTTTCTGGGTTAGGCACAAGGGTAGCCCCATGTAGAGTGCATTGCAGTAATCTAGTCGTGAGGTTACCAGCGCGTGCACCACAGTTTCCAGGTCTTTCTTGTCCAGGTATGGGCGCAGCTGGCGTATCAGCCGAAGCTGATAACAGACACTCCTGACTGTCGCATTCACCTGATTAGTCATGTGAAGCGACGAGTCAAGGAGTACCCCCAGACTGCGCACATGGTCCTTGGAGGAGAGTGTGACCCCATCCAGGACTGGGGGCTGTAATCCCGAACCTGGGTTTGGACCTGTAACCATGAGCACCTCCGTTTTGTCTGGATTCAACTTCAATTTGTTTTTCCTCATCCAATCCATTACCGCTCTAAGACAGTCATTGAGAGGAGAGACGCCATTAGAGGTCTGAGACGATGATTTGGTCATGGAGAAGTAAATCTGGGTGTCGTCAGCGTACTGAAGACACCGAGCTCCATGCCTCTGAATGATCTCACCCAGTGGCTTCATATAAATGTTAAATAACATCGGAGACAGGATGGCGCCCTGAGGGACGCCACAATTAAGCTCTATTTTAGAAGAGCAACTGTCCCCGAGCCTCACCCTCTGGGATCTGCAAGAGAGGAAGGAACGGAACCACTGCAGAGCAGTGCCTCCAATTCCTAACTCTTTCAGCCGATCCAAGAGAATGGCGTGATCTATGGTATCAAAGGCCGCTGAGAGGTCCAAGAGCACCAACAGGGTCACACTACCCCTGTCGATGCTCAAGCAGAGGTCATCGGTCAGAGCAACCATGGCAGTCTCAACTCCAAATCCCGCCCTAAAGCCAGTTTGAAATGGATCGAGATAATCGGTTTCATCCAAGATAGCTTGGAGTTGGGAAGCAACTGCCCTCTCGATCACCTTGCTTAAGAACGGCAGCAAGGAGACTGGTCTATAGTTGTTTCTGTCCAGGGGATCCAGGGAGGGCTTTTTTAGGAGTGGCCTAACTGCCGCCTCCTTCAAACAAGATGGTACAGTGCCCTCCCCGAGGGACACGTTGATCGTGTCCCGAAGGAACACCCTCAACGCGTCCCCACCCTGGATGACCAGCCATGATGGACAAGGATCGAGAGGGCAATAATAATGATAATAATAGAGAAAGAAGGGGAATCTAATAATAATAATAAAGGAGAATATAATAATAGTAGTAGTATAATAACAGATAATAACAGAAAGAAGGAATATAATAATAGTAGTAGTAGTAGAAGCGAAAGAAGGGGGACAGGAAAATAATAATAATAGAGAAAGAAGGGGATAATAATAATAATAATAATGAAAGAAGGAGAATATAATAATGGAGAAGGAAGGGGAAAATAATAATGATAATAAAAGAGAAAGGAGAATATAATAATAATAATAATAATAATAATAGAGAAGAAAGGGGACAAGAAAATAATGATAATGGAGAAATAAGGGGGAAACAGGAAAATAGTTTTTTGTGGGTTTTTCGGGCTGTGTGGCCATGTTCTAGAAGAGTTTATTTCTGATGTTTCGCCAGCATCTGTGGCTGGCATCTTCAGAGAAAACTGAAATGGAAGAGCATGGGTCTATATATACTGTGAGACCCTGGGTAGAGAGGAGTGGTTCCCAGGTGAACTGTGTGTTGTTCTGTGTTGAATAGGTATTGTTCTGTTGTTGATGGCATGGCTTCAGGGTATTTCAATTCTCAAACATCCAATTCACTATGGAAAAAGAAAAGGAAGGAACACTGCCATTCCTAGACGTCCTAGTCATCCGCAAACCAAACCAACGTCTGGGACACACAGTATACAGAAAACCCACACATACAGACAGATACCTGCACAAGAATAACCATCACCCAGGACAAAAAAGAAGCACAATAAAAACACTGGTAGACCGGGCAAAACGCATCTGTGAACCCCACTTCTTGGAAGAGGAATTGAAACACCTAGATCGGGCTCTACAGGCAAATGGTTACTCTAGCTCAGACATCAGACGGGCTGCCAGACCCAGAAAAATCCAGAGGACTGAAGACAAGCAGCCACCCAAAGGGAAGATATTTTTACCATATATCAAAGGAGTCACAGACAGAATAGGGAAAGTAGTGAGGAAACACAACCTCCAAATGGTTTACAAACCAACTAAGAAAATCCAACAAATGCTGCGCTCAGCGAAGGACAGGAGAGACCCTCTCACAGCCGCAGGAGTTTACTGGATACCATGCAACTGCGGACAAGTCTACATAGGGACCACCGAACGCAGTGTCCAAACACGAGTCAAGGAACATGAGAGACACTGTAGACTGGGCCAGCCAGAAAAATCTGCAGTAGCAGAACACATCATAAACCATCCTGGGCATAAAATGCTGTTTGAAAACACTGAAATTCTGGACCATGCCAACAACTATCAGGTCAGAATGCACAGGGAAGCCATCGAAATCCACAAACACTTGGATAACTTCAACAGGAAAGAAGAAACCCTTAAAATAAACAAGATATGGCTACCAGTCCTACAAAATAAGAAAATCAGCACTCAGCAAGTGCAAATGGGAAACCAACCAGGGTCAGGGGCTTTCCCAGCAGACAATAGCAGACAATATCCTTGATTGCATATCCTCACCTGGAAGCCATGCCATTAACAACAGAACAATACCTATTCAACACAGAACAACACACAGGTTACATGGGAACAGCAGACAATATCCTTGATTGAATACTCTGAAGCCATGCCATCAACAACAGAACTATACCTATTCAACACAGAACAACACACAGTTCACCTGGGAACCACTCCTCCCTACCCAGGGTCTCACAGTATATATAGACCCATTCCCTTCCATTCCAGTTTTCTCTGAAGATGCTAGCCACAGATGCTGGCGAAACGTCAGAAAGAAACTCTTCTAGAACATGGCCACACAGCCTGAAAACCCCACAAAAAACTATGGATGCCGGCTATGAAAGCTTATGACTTCACATCGAAACAGGAAAATGCTGATAATGATGATGATGATGATGATGATAATAATAATATAATAATAACAGTAGAGAAAGAAAGGGAGAACAGGATAATAATAATAATGGAGAAGGAAAAGGATAATAATAATAATAATAATAATAATAATAATAATAATATAGAGTAAAAAAGGAGAACAAGATGATAATAATAATAATAATAATAATAATAATAATAATAATAATAATAGAGAAAAGGGAACAGGAAAGTAATAATAATGGAGAAGGAAGGGGGAAATGAAAATAATAATAATAATATTGTTGGAGAAGGGAGAAAATGATGATGATGATAATAATAATAATAATAGGGAAAGAAGGGAATAGGAAATAATGATGGTAATAATAGTAATAGAGAAAGAAGGAGGGAACATTGTAATAATAATCATGGCAAAAGAGGAGAACAGGAAAATAACAACAATAACAAATAACAACAACAACAATACATTTTTAAAAAAAGACTGTGAAAGAGAGGGACTGGTTCACAAAGAGTCCGGAGGAGAGTTGTAGGACGGCGTGGTTGGAACTTGTGTACAATAACACCCAGCATCCACAAAAAGGGATACCTTAATGAGCCCAACCAAAATGGACAATATACACGTACATGTTAAGGAAAATGCAACATGGGACTTACAGTAATAGAAATAAAATGTGTATGTGAAAGTCACAGTGATTAAGCAGGAGCAATCATGAAGCTACACAGGTGAAAAGGATAATGTAATTTGAAAGCCTTGAGAGACAAGGACAAAGTTATAGAGTGTATATTGAAAACACCTGTTGTAGATTGCAAACACCTGAGATTCATTAAGTAGTCAAGGTAAAATGATGAAATACTTGGGTTGGTCTTAAGTATGGGATGATCCATGTAAACCAATCAAAATGAATGTACACGCCCACTGGGTGGAAACTGACTAGTGGGTGGTGACTAACAATGGCTATAAGTGCAATGTTTGCCAATGCATATTGTGGTGTATTGTGGTGTAGTTTTGGAGATATTGTGAAGTGTAGAGATTGTGATTTGTAGGGCATATAGTATTTATGTATATAGTAGAATAAAGTAGATCTTTTATATAAGACTACTGAGTTGTCTGGTGTCTTGAGGGAAGATACAAGAGCCAGAAGAATCCTGGAGAAGTTTGGAGACATCTCAGGAAGAAGAGTGAGAAGGCTTGGAGAGTTTGTCAGGGTCTTCAGCCTATTCTCTGAAACTCTGCTGCTTGGGAAAGAAGCATCAACCACTGATCAAAGCTGGTCAGCTCTGCTGCATAACAAGGTGGTGAGTTAGAGCCAGAGGTGAAGAGCTACAACTCCCATCATCCCTGACAGTACAGTGTGAGCCGAATCCACAAAAAAACCCATGGGTAGCCATACTGGCCATATAATAAAGTATAGTATCATCCAAAATCCACCAAACAGTGCTACCTTTATTGGGCCAACCAGACTGCACGATATACATGTTACAGGAGAGAAAAATAAATATGATGATGTTAGTTATAGGCCTGCATTTTGTTGTTCTCAGTTCAGATGGTATGGAGGGGTTATTCATGTAGGCTGCCCAGGTTCCACTGGTCCAATAAAGGTATCCTTGTCTTGTGGATTTGGGATGTTATTTAGGACCAGGAGGCTGTCCTGGTCCTAAACCAGTTGGTGCCTGTCATGAGTAACGGACTGGATGAGGGCAAACAAGTTGAAACTTAATTCAGACAAGACAGAGGTGCTCCTGGTCAGTCAGAAGGCTGATCAGAGAATAGGGATCCAGCCTGTGTTAGATGGGGTCGCACTCCCCCTGAAGATGCAGGTTTGCAGTTTGGGGTTACTCCTGGGCTCAGCTTTGGACCTGGAGGTCTCTGCGGTGGCCAGGAGTGCTTTTACACATTTAATAATAATAATAATAATAATAATAATAATAATAATAATAATAATAACAAATTTTTATTTGTAGCCCGCCCCTCTGCAAGGCAATCGGGGCGGGGGACAGCAACATTTAAAACAGAACAACGTTAAAACATTCTCTCTCCCCATAATCCCTTCCTCCCCCCACCCCAACCCCTTAAAATAGAATTAAACCATAGAATAATTAAAATACTATATTAATTAAATTATTAAGTTAAAAACAAAATTTTAACAGAGGAGTCAGACAAATGGGGGCCCCTTTATGGGCTGACAGTTATTCTGGGAAGCCCTGCCGAAAGAGATCCGTCTTTACTGCTTTCTTAAAAGCAGCAAGCGTGGTAATAAGACGGATCTCCTCCGGCAGGCCATTCCAGAGTCTGGGAGCGGTTGCTGAGAAGGCCCTCTGGGAGGTCTGAGACAGCCTAGTTCTTATTGGCTGTAACAGATTCCTCCCAGAGGACCGCAGGGCGCGGGAGGGATCATATGGGGAGAAGCGGTCCCTAAGATAAGATGGACCCAAGCCATGTAGGGCTTTAAAGGTCAAAACCAACACCTTGTACTGCGCCCGGAAACTAATTGGCAGCCAGTGGAGGGATTTCAGCACTGGTGTTATGTGCTCCCTCCTTGATGTTCCTGTAATTAGCCTGGCTGCCATATTCTGTACCAGTTGAAGTTTCTGGGTTAGGCACAAGGGTAGCCCCATGTAGAGTGCATTGCAGAAGTCCAGACGTGAGGTTACCAGGGCATGTACCACAGCTTCCAGGTCCCTTCTATCCAGATAAGGGCGCAGCTGGCGTATCAGCTGAAGCTGATAACAAGCGCTCCTGACCACCGCATTCACCTGACTAGTCATGTGAAGCGATGAATCTAGAAGCACCCCCAGACTGCGAACACAGTCCTTAGAGGAGAGTGTGACTCCATCCAGGACTGGAGACTGTATTCCCAAATCTGGTTTCGGGCCTGTAACTGCAAGTACGTCCGTTTTGTCTGGATTCAACTTCAATCTGTTTTTCCTCATCCAACCCATTACCGCTCTGAGACAGTCATTAAGAGGGGAGGCGCCATCTGAAGTCTGGGACAATGATCTGGTCATGGAGAGGTATATCTGGGTGTCATCAGCGTACTGAAGACACCGAGCTCCATGCCTCCGAATGATCTCCCCCAGCGGCTTCATATAAATGTTGAATAGCATCGGGGACAGGATGGCACCCTGAGGGACGCCACAATTAAGCTCAATTTTGGATGAGCAACTGTCCCCGAGCCTCACCCTCTGAGATCTGCCCGAGAGGAAGGAACGGAACCACTGCAAAGCAGTGCCTCCAATTCCTAACTCTCTCAGGCGATCTAAGAGGATGGCATGATCTATAGTATCAAAGGCCGCTGAGAGATCCAAGAGCACCAACAAGGTCACACTACCCCTGTCGGTACTCAGGCGGAGGTCATCGATCAGAGCAACCATGGCAGTCTCCACTCCATATCCTGTCCTGAAGCCGGTTTGAAATGGGTCAAGATAATCGGTTTCATCCAAGACTGCCTGAAGTTGGGAAGCAACTGCCCTCTCGATCACCTTGCTCAAAAAAGGGAGCAAGGAGACTGGTCTGTAGTTGTTTCTATCCAGGGGGTCCAGGGAAGGCTTTTTCAGGAGTGGCCTAACTGCCGCCTCCTTTAAACAAGATGGTACATTGCCTTCCCTGAATGATGCGTTGATTGTGTCCCGAAGGAATACCTTCAACGCATCCCCCCCCGGACAACCAGCCAAGATGGACAAGGATCGAGGGGGCAAGTCGTCTTTCTCACACTTCCAAGCAGCTTGTCCACGTCATCGGTACTCACAGATTGTAATTGATCCAGTAAAGTGCCATCAGCGGAGTTCCTGGGTGCCTCGTCTACGGATTCTGCCAAAACAATGGCGTCCAAGTCGGCTCTTATCTGAGAGATTTTATCTGCAAAGTGAGTATTAAAGGCCTCACAGCAGGCTGTCGTTGGGTTAAGTAGGGGGTTTGGCGCAGGAGGAACCTTCGTCAGCTCCCCCACCACCCTAAACAGCTCTGCCGGGCGAGACTCTGCAGACGCAATGCGTGCAGAACAGAAGGATTTCCGCGCTGCACGCAAAGCCTCCCTGTAGGAATCAAGATGTTTCCTAAGGCGAGTTCTGTCGGATGGGAGACGAGTCTTCCGCCATTTGCACTCTAGTCGTTGTCCAGCTCGCTTCATCCTCCTAAGTTCCTCTGTATACCAGGGCTTACGATTCGAAGCGGGCTGGAAAGGACGCTTGGGAGCGATTGTGTCAATAGCCCTGGTGAGATCGATGTTCCAAGTGTCTACCAGGGCTTCGACAGAATCACCGGCGTTACCAACCATTAAACCCTCTAAGGCTTTCTGGAAACCAATTGGTTCCATTAGCCTTCGAGGGCGGACCGTTCTAATGGGTCCGCCACCCCCGGGAGGGTGAATAATAGCCTTTAGTTCTGCCTTGATCAGAAAATGGTCCGTCCATGACAGGGCGGAGATATTTTTAATCTCTGCCCACGGATGCTCCTGCTCCGTACTAAAGACCGCATCGAGTGTATGACCAGCACAATGTGTGGGCCCGTCAACCAATTGGGATAGGCCCATGTTAGTCATGGTGTCCATGAACTCCTGAGCCGCGCCAGTTAGATCTTGCAAACTGATTTCAAGAGAGATGTTGAAATCGCCCAGAACCAAAAGTCTGGGCGATTCCAGCAGCAGCTCAGAAACCAGGGCGGTCAGCTCGGTCAGGGAGTCTGTTAAGCAACGGGGTGGCCGGTATACCAACAGAATCCCCAAACTATCCCTGGTCTTCAGGCTAAGGTACATACACTCGATGTGCGTCGTTTTCCGGATAGGCTTTCTGATCACGGTTAAGGTGTTCCTATAGACCAAGGCTATACCACCCCCCCCGCCCACTTTCCCTCACCTGCTCACTAACTGAGTACCCAGCTGGGAGAGCCTGTGCCCAGGTCACGGAGCTGGCATCTCCCAGCCAGGTCTCAGTGAAGCATGCCAGGTCGGCTGCCTCATCCACCAAGAGGTCGTGGATGATGTGTGTTTTGTTTTTGACCGACCTGGCATTGCAAAGGAGCAGATTGAGGGTCAGTGGAATGGCTGGCACGTTTAAAACTTGTGCATCAATTGTGTCCATTCTTTGAGACGTTACATATGGCTTTGGTGGCACATGCCTTTGTTACATACCGTTCAGACTGCTGTAACATGCTCTACACGGGGCTGCCTTTGAAGAGTGTTTAGAAACTTCAGCTAATTCAAAGAGCTGCAGCCAGGCTGTTAAAGGGGCAGGTTACAGAGACCACACAACACCCCTGTTGAAACAGCTCCACTGGCTGCCAGTTTGTTTCTGAGCACAATTCAAAGTGCAGGTTATGATCTGTAAAACCCTATGTGGCTCAGGTCTAGGCTATTTGGTAACCGTATCTCCCAATATGAGATGATGGATGGGGCTGTCAGATTATTAGGAGAGGCCCTTCTCTCAGTCCCATCACAAGCACCATTGGTGGTGACATGAGTGAGGGCCTTCTCAGTGGCTGCTCCTAGATTCAGGGAGATCAGAATGGCCCTTTCCCTGTCCTTCCGCTGGCAGGCTAAGATTTTTTTTATTCAGACAGGTTTTTGAAAGAGAAAGTCTTTAATGAATGGGCTGGAGTGTTGTACTGTTTGAAACATTTTATCTGTATTTTATTGTATTAATGAGTGATTCATTTTAATATTGTAATAATTCTGTTTTAATGCATCACTTTTGTATGTTTTAATTGTACTGTTCTTTTAAATTGTTAGCCACGTTGAGTCCCAGTTTTGGAGAAATAATAATAGTAATACACTCGTCCCTCTACATTTGCTGGGGTTAGGGACACAGGACCCCTGTGAATATGGAAAAACCGCAAATAACAACAACACTATGTTTTTACCAGAGAACACCTCTCTAGGAATCTGTAGGTCCTCCAGTGAAACTCTGTGGTCAACATCTGCCAAATATTGACCATAGAATTGAATTGGAGGAGCTACAAATGTCTAAGTGGAGTGTTCTCTTTGGGAATCTCTAGGTTCTTTAGTCCCGACTTTTGGTCAAAGCTCACCATAGAGTTGCACTGGAGAACCTAGAGATTCCTAGAGAGAACATATTAATAAAATCTGTGAATAATCAAATCTGCAAAAGTCAGAGCTGCACATGTGGAGGGACGAGTATATTGTACTGGCTGCAGCTCTTTGGATTAGCTGAAGCATTGGTGGTGCAGTGGTTAAATGCCTGTACTGCAGCCACTCATTCACAAAACAAAGTTGCGAGTTCAGTACCAGCCAGGGCTCAGGCTCGACTCAAGATGATCAAACTGAGGCTATCGTACTTTAGCCACATCATGAGAAGGCACAACTCACTGGAAAAAAACAATAATGCTGGAGGGAAGTCGAAAGAGAGGAAGGCCACATGCTAGATAGATAGATTCTATTAGGGAGGTCACGGATATGACTTTCTGCTGTCCATGGTATCCTCAGTACTCTTCTCCAGTACTCCATCTCAGATGAGTTGATTTTCTTTTTATCTGCTTTCTTCACTGTCTGGTTCTCACATTATGCATGGCGATGGGGAATATATAAGATCACATATCCCACAAGTATCCCCTCCCTGTTCCTGGTAGTATAATGAGAGATTAAATAGCTACAAATTAACTGTCCTTCTGTGCTTCTAAAATCTGTAGCCTGAGGCAGCTGCCCCACTCATGGTAGGGTTAATCTTGGTTGCAGTACTGAAAACTATTTAAGTCTCAGAATGAGCACGAAAAGCAACAGACAGTCTAATCAAATAGCGGCAAGAGCAGGGTATGGATAGGATAGGACAGCACTGCTAAAGAGATGGCGGTGGTGAGGGTAAGGAAGAACTGCTTGCCCAGTTGTGATCAGGCTAAGAGAAAGAGCTGGTATGCTGGGAGATATGGGTAGATGGGCAATGCTTTGAGGGAGAGTAGAGTTCTAAGGCTGGCATAGAGTAGGAGGAAGTTAGAGGGCTAATCTTGAAAAGGATGGGTATAGTAGTAGTCATGCCAAGAGTTGGCTTGGGTTACTTTAGCTTTTTAATTTCATTAGTCAATCCATTTGCCAAGGCACCATTTAATCCTCAAACTCGTGTGTTTGAACAGTAGCCAAAGCCAAACATGAGTTGCCAGATGAGAAATACAGTAGTGTTTTGCTAAAACATGCTATCATAAGGTTAACCATGGGACAAGGTCTTCTTTGTGAGGAGGGCAAATAAAAGTAGGTGGTGAATGGGTAGAAGGGTCATTTGTCAAGAGTTGCCACTGGAGAGATGACTAAATATAATGGCAATGCCATGGTGTGAAAGTTGACTTTAGAGGGTGGTGGTGACAGTATCTGGATAGGCCTCCTAGGAGAAGATGTGAATAGCCACTGAGTGACTGATAGGGCAGTGTGAAGGAGCAGTGTATTTATTTTGTTGTCTTTTCTTCCACGAAGCTGAGCATGGCTAATGGTGTTTTCTCCCTTTTACCTTCATAACAACCCTGAGGGGTAGGTTCAGCTGGGCCCAGGTTGAACTCACTGAACTTCTTTAGTGGAGCACGTATGGACCCCATGCATCCCTGATGTTCTTTCTAATCTTCTTCAACTGTGGTTGCTTCCATGTACTACACGTTTCCCTTCACAAACTTAATATACTCTGTCCTCTGTACAGCATTCTGCTTTGCAGGAACTTGTGCACTAGTATATACCCAGCAGCTAGGTGTGACACAGAAGCATATGTTTGGAGCAAGGATGCTTTTTGTACTGAGCCAGGGAAGTACATTATACGTAAGAGAAAGCTAGTTTGTGGTGAAGGTAGCTGTGGGAAGCCAGAGGGGGCAGAAGACAAAGCCAGGAATTGAACTGTGTGCAATGGTCATTTCAGTGGGTAGATAGGAAGCATGTTTTTTGCAGGGTGGTAATGGGATTAGATGTGGGGATATTAGGGTGGCAAGGAACAGCAGAGCGGATGAAGTGAAATGGTAATGGCAGTGTATGTGGTGAAGAGTGAAGTGTGGGTCAGGTTTCTTGGGAAGAGAGCAATGTGCAGTTCCAGAATTTTCCTGGTCTTGTGCATTATCTTGAGGTGATAGACACCAAAATAGGGAAATTGTGAGTGCTTTTATGGACACAGAAGAATAAGACAGAGAAGATCCTAGGGAGTGACATACATGGTTGAAGGAGAATAAAGATTGGTTTTTGATGTAAAAGAGATGTAAGATTTGAAAAGGTGAATTTCCAAACAGTTGTTGCATTACTACAGCAAAAATTGTAATGAGTTTTGTTGCCTCAAAGACTGATACATTTAATTTGCATAATTTTTTGTGAATTGCAGCCCACTTCATCAGATGCATAAATACTACATCAGTTAACAGATTGTAATACATATGCTTAGGTGGGTAATTGAGTGAGTGAATGAATGAATGAATGAATGAATGAGGGATGTAACTGAAAAGCGGTAAGCAACAAACATTGATCAAGAAAGGTCCTATATGGTTGGGCCTAGTGTAAGAGTTCTGCATGTGGAAGTCTGGTACAGCCTCCCCATCTTTACCCCAAGGACTCACTGTTGGATTGTGATAGCCATTCCCAGCCATTCTGTTGTTGTGACAAGGGGAGAGATTGGAGAAGTGTCGCTGTGTCTCCATAATCAGATGCAGATGCAAACCAAGCTTTTGAAATACACTGGGGTCCTCCAGAGGTCTCAGTGGATAACATCATCATTCTGTGTCTGGCTATGGGACAAAGACATATGCTTTACCAATCCCTCTCTCCACCACTGATGGAATGGGCCATCACAGAGTAATGGTGAGGTCTGGGGGCTTTGGACGTTATGAAAGGTGAATACTAACTAATACCAAAAGAATACCAACCTCGGCAACAACAAAAATGCACATGCAAGCATAAAGTGAACTTACGTTTATGTATATCACTAACAGGATGCTGTCCAATGGTTGTTACATTAATGGTGTTATTAATAAACAGCCATTAGGTGACAGCAAAGACATCCTTGCATAAATTAACTGATTAATATTTGTACTGATTAACAAAACCTATGCTCCTATTCAAGCCCCAAGACAGTGTTGAACCTCTTAATTCTTCAACTGTTTCCTGTCACAATCGATCTTCGAAATTTTGTTGAGTGGCGGTTACTTTGAATTTGAGAACCAGTATGGTATAGTGGTTTGAGCATTGGACTATGACTCTGGAGACCGAGGTTTGAAAACTCAGTTGGTTATGGAAACCCACTGGGTGAACTTGGCCAAGTTACATTCTCTTAGGGCCTTTGCAGATTGCCAGAAATAGTGCAAATTGAGTCCACTTTAACTGCCCTGACTCAGTGCTAGGGAATCATGGGAACTGTAGTTTATTGTGGCACTAGAGCTCTCTGGCAGAGAAGGTTCAATGTCTCAGAAAAAAATACAATTCCCATGATTCCCTAGCACTGAGCCAGGGCAGTTAAAGTGGACTCAAAGGAAGGCAGTGACACCCCCCCCCCCCCGAGCAAATCTTATCAAGAAAAATATCCATGATAATTTTGCCATACCTTAAGTTAAAAAGAATGTGAAGGCACATAGCAACTTTGAATTTAGAAACCGAGTGTGCCAGGGAATAACTCCTTACTGGTTTTTGAACATTGACATTTGACATCAAATTTTTGTCTGCTTGTTTCTTTTACGTAGAGACTGCCATGTTAGTCCTATGTAACATGCAGCAAGATATTGCTGGCAAATGATGGCATACATTAAATTGGAAAATGAGTGAGTGTATCACCTCCTGATGTTGTTTGGTCCTGTAACAGTGTTTCCAGAATATATTTAAGTTGACATCTAGATCTGCCATGGGGTCTGTGCCTTGCAACAGACCTAGCTACAAAGATATAGAAATGGGAGCCAGCTGAGAAAGAATTCATCAAGATCTATGCCTGTTAAAGAGAAACAGGAACACTTTGCGTTTTATAGGTAAAGGTTTTCCCTTGACACAAATGTCTAGTTGTAACCAACTGTAGGGGGCAGTGCTCATCTCCCTTAACTAAGCCAAAGAGCCAGCGTTGTCAAAGACGACTCCATGGTCATGTGGCCAGCATGACTGCACCAAACGCTGTTACCTTCCCACCAAAGTGGTACCTGTTTATCTACTTGCATTTGCATGCCTTTGAACTGCTAGGTTGGCAGAAGCTGGGACTAGTGATGGCAGCTTACCCCATCACGTGGCACTTGGGGCTCAGCTGCCAACCTTCAGATCTTACTATCGTCAGAATTGGTGTTTTAACTACAAAGCCACCACAATTATGGTCAACAATAATTTTAGGTTAAACGAGGGTGGATAATCTCAGGGTGGGTTGTCACATTACCCCCACAGGGCCTGTGCCCTGCTCCCATTGCTTTTGATTTTGCTGCTGTGATATCAGAAAAGCAGCAGTTTAGTTCTCAAACAAGATATGGAGGGAGCACATCCACTGTTTTCATACTTAGTTGTACTTTTGGAATAACTGTTCATCTTGCAGACAATGTATGTGTTCAAGTTGGCTTCTGGGAAGTCTTGTTTTAAATATTTTGCTGTTGTATACCTTCAGGTGTCTGTGTTATTTTTTTACCCTCTCTATAGAATGAAAATTAACAGTCTATCTGTTTTTGAGCTGAAGTCAAGCAAACATGTACTTCCAATTCAGGAGTGGGGAGTTGTCCTATGGAGATTCCCCATCTGTTCTGTGAAGGTCCCATCCCAAGGACCACCATCTCTCTTAAGCCCTGCCTGAGGAAAGAAACTGTTTCTCATAAGTAGTGATGTTGTTAACAGTGATGCAAAAGCTCTGCTGATAGTTACAGCAGTCTTACTGAGTGTATCCCTTAAATGCTTGGTAAGAGTTTACATAACATATGAGCTGCTTGGGAAGAGTGGTGTATAATAAATAAAATAAAGATCTAAACATGTTTCTTTGTCTCAACCCTGATGGTATCTTTGTTTGTCGATATCCAGGCTTTTTTTGAGACAAGTGTGTATTTCTTAGATTAACAGAATGCCAGCAGCTTCCTTTTGACTAGCCAGCACCCTGTTAGAGTAATACACGTGTACAGTACAGTAAAATACGGTAACATCCAAAATCCACAAAACAGTGATAACCTTTATTTGGTCAACCAAAATGCACAGCATACATGCTGCAAGCGTTCAAATCTCCACTGGCTTCTTCATCAGGCAAAGGTATTTAAAAAATCAGTCAGGAGAGAAAAATTATGAAACAACGATGTTAGTTGCAGGCCTGCATTTTACCAAGGCATTTTTGTTGTGTTGTTCTGTCGAAGGATATGTATTCAAGCAGGCTTTTCCTCCTCCTGGCCATGTGGCACTGGGAACAAAGCATTCCAAAGTTCAGGAGATAAATTTGAATTCCATTAGCAATACAAAAATGTTACTTCTTCTGAGTTCCAAGATGTCTCCATCCTGTATCACCATTTTGTGGATTTTGGATGTTACTGTACTTTGCTATAAGGCCAACAGGTGAGAGCCAGTGTGCTGTAGTGGTTTGAGCGTTGGACTAGGACTCAGGAGACCAGGATTCAAATCCCCGCTCAGCCACAAAAACCCATTGGGTGATGTTGGGCAAGTCATGCTTTCTCAGCCTCAGAGGATGGCAATGGCAAGCCCCCTGTGAAGAAACATGCCAAGAAAACCCTGTGATAGGGTTGCCATAAGTCAGAAACAAGTTGAAGGCAGACAACACACATGGCCAACATTACTGCCACTGGATATGTTTCCTACACTTTATATTTGATAAATTTGGCTAATTTTCTTATCTTCATTTGCTAATAGAAGAAAAAAAGTGTTCTCAAAAGACACCCTGGAGAATGTGATTAGCATTCAGTTAGTGGCATAGGCAGGGAGATCAGAAGAGGTTATGTCTTCATAGCCAGACATGAAATGATTACATTATTGGCTGAGATAGGGTCTTTCAGATAGTCTGGACCTAAGACATACAGGGCTTTATGCATGACCAGCACTTTGAATTATGCCCAGAAATGAACTGCTAGCCACTTAAGCTGTTTTAATAAGGGTGTTATATGCTCCCTGTAACTGGCTCTAGTTAGCATTCTGGCTGCAACATTTTGGACCTGCTGATGTTTTTGAACAGTTTCCAAAGGCAGCCCCAAGTAGAGTGCGTTACAGTGGTCCAAAGGAGATGTAATCAAGGCATGTGTGACCATAGCTAGATCTGATATCCAGAGCAACAGGCACAGCTGGTGCACTAGTTTTAGCTCTGCAAATTCACTTCTGCCATTGCTGAAACCTGGGCATCCAGGCTCAGAATTGGATCAAGAACACCCAGCTTAATGCTGAACATTATGAAAACAAAAATAATGACCATGAAAGATCTACAAAAATTCATCATAGATGACAATAAATAAATAATTGAAGTAGTCAAACAGTTCCATAATTTGGATCAACTATTGATCAGAATGGCGACTGCAGTCAAGAAATTAGAAAAAAGACTAGGATTGGGGAAGGCAGCTTTGCAAGAACTGGACAAGATCCTAAAGAAGGCATAACTCTGAACACTAAAGTGAGGATCGTATGAGCCATTGTATTTGTACAGATGTGAGAGCCGGACAATGAAAAAAGCTGATAGAAAGAAAATTAACTCATTTGAGATGTGGTGATGGAGAAGAGTGCTGAGAACACCATGGACGGACAAGAAGACAAATGAATGGGTTCTAGAACAGATCAAGCCTGAATTTGTCCTGGAAGCCAAGATGACCAAACTGAGGTTGTCATACTTCGTCCATATCATGAGAAGGAATGAATCGTTAGAAAAAAAAATGATGCTAGGAAAGGTAGTAGAAAGAGACCACATGCCAGACAGGATCTGAACAGAGCAGTAGAGGACAAGGGGTCTTGGAGATGTCTCATCCATAGGGGTGCAATGAATTGAGCTTGATTTGAGACAGCTAACAACATCAAGGTGACACTATCACAGGGGTTTCTTGGAAAGATTTGTTTTTTGGGGAGGTTGTTGTCTTTGCTTTCCTTTGAGGCTGAGAAAGTATGACTTGCCCAAGGTCACCCATTGTCTTCTATATCTGAGCGTCTGAGCATGGATTTGAACTTTTATCTCCAGAGTCATTCAGTGCTCAAATCACTGTGTACCATGCTTGTTCTCATGTTTTTACGTATACTTATACCAAAATAACTAGGTTATACTGGCATAAGCCACTAACTGGAGTCTGTCTAGTATCTGTTTTATATCATTAATTTATCTACCTATAATCATATTAGAGGCATTCAGTCTTGAATGTCACAAATGGCATCTTAATCATGGAAATCTTAAGACCACATAGAATAGATTTTCTGCAATTGAGAATCTGTAATATATGTATAATTTTCTCTGCGACTCTCATGTCTTCCTCCAGGTGTCAGTCTTGTATCAGACTTCAGAGCTAAGGCTTTTTCTGACATCCTGTTGCTGTGTATGTGACCTTCATCACAGCAACAAAAGGCTTGCTTGAAATGCTGCAGATAATATTTTGGCAGTTATGAAAATGCTGAATTCTGTACTTTGTGACTAGGCCTTCACTGATTTTTCTTATTTATTTACTTAGTTTTATAGAACCGTATTCCATCCAGACAAGAACCTCAGAATCTGACTTCCATCCCAATGGGCCTTAACCCAGAGATGGAAGAGGTGCATCTCTGTGAGTGTGGAGATAAGGGGCTGCATAGAACTTGTCAATGCTATAAATCTTGGAATAGTACCTTTTGAGAATAGAATTTAATTTCAGATGAAAATTTTTTGAGAAGATTACTGTATTTGGTGTAGTGAATTGCAGATACCACTGAGTTGTGCAGTATCTTGGCTTTGTATCTTGAGTTTCTCAGTGTGGCTCGGGGGAATCTGTATTATCTCACAGTTGATTAGACATATTCTGCCTTCTTGTATGTATTATGGCTGAATAAAGAACGTATTAGAATGTATTATGGCTGAATAAAGAACCAGATAATGTAGCCTTTTCCCCCTGGGAATTCTTTCTTTATAAAGACATGGTGCTGAAAATATTACTTAAGCCAATGTAGTGTAGTGGTTTGAGTGTTAGACTAGGACTCTGGGACACCAGGGCTCCAATCCCCACACAGCAATGGAAACCCACCTTTGGCAAATCACACTCTCAGTTTTGAGGAAGACAACAGGAAACCTCCAAATAAATTTTGCCAAGAAAAATCTAGGATAAGGTTTCTATAAGTTGGAGTTGACTTGAAGGCAAGTAACAACAACAAACATATTCTTTTACTAAAATAATAAATATTTCTACAGTGCTGTATTGACACCTTCAGCGTCATTGTCTTAATAGTAATTGACAGAATACTTTTCTGCCAAAGTTTTTCATTTGTCAAATGGTAGAAGTTTGAAACTTAATAGGCAAATGTTTATGAAGATCTTGACTGGCACCTTTTGTGTGTTACTACAAAAAGCACAGAAATTAGAAATTTGCTTCTAATGCTTTCTTCCTTTCCTTTAGCTGGTTCTGGACTTAATTAGTTCTATATGGAAATGAAAGAACTTTCATCAATTCAGTTCTGTCTTAGCCAGTCCTACTGTATATACTTGACTATTAGTCAACCTCATGTATAAATTGAGGGCAGATTATGGGGCCAAGTTTATGGATTTTTATATGACCCATGAATAAGTTGAGGATAAAAATTAGGGGCATGTAACAGAGGATATAAAGGATAAGGGAAAGGAAAAGGATGCCAAAAAAGTTGCAAAACTGGGAGGCATAACTGTTTGTGTTCACCCTAAAAACTGGATGGATGAGGAGGGAACTATGGTAAATGGTGCAATGTGTTGAGGAAGTGACAAGGTACAGGTGCGGCTAAAAAGATGCACACATGTTCTTGGAAGGGAGATATCAAAGAGCTACCATCACCACCATTCCCCCCCCCCCCGGCACTGCAATTGTATATCTTAAGTTTGTATCAAGAAACAATTGGCTGTTTAAGAGTTGAGTAGAGTAGTTCTTGTGGTTATAGTACTGCTGTCATTCTCATTTGTTGGGTCAGTTGCAGAACTGGAACACAGATGCAACTAGAGTATGACCCTTATATCTGTAGGGGGATACATTCCTGGACTTACCATGGAAATGTGAAGCCACAGATAATAGCAAACCCTATTGAAATGAGTAACTACTGGTGAAGTTGACCATAAAGTTGAACTGGAAGACCTAGAGAGAACACCTCTAGGTATTTCTAGGTCCTATAGTATAACTCTGTGGTCTTGTCTGCCAGAACCATTCCATAGAATTGTACTGAAGGACCTAGAAAATGCAAGAAAAAAACGGGTTTTTTGGACATGAGTAAGTGAAACTATGGGTACCAATCTAGCAGATATGGTGATCATACTATAATTGGCTTCCTATACATTAGGAAGAACTTTGTGACAGTAAGAGTTATTTGGCAGTGGAATACACATCCTTAGAGTATGATCTAGTCTTTTCCTTTGGAGGTTTTTAATCAGGTTAGATGGCCATCTGTTGAGAATGCTTTGATTGTGTATTCTTGCATGGCAAGGAATTGGACTGGATGGCCTTTGTGGTCTCTTCCAACTCTATGATTTTGTTCTATGGTTCTGATTTTTCCTGACTTAGGGGCTCTGCAGATGGCACAAAGCGCCATCTTGGAACCAGGGAAGGGAAGGAGCAGCCGGATGCCGGATGCCGGACGCCCCAACCCCTTCCATTGGACGTCATCAGAGTGTGCACCGTTGCACACACCGAGTGCTCTGATGACGTCCTTCTGGTGCAGCGTCTGGACACGCTGCGCCGGAAGAGGTGCAAAAGAGCCACATGGCGGCTCTTCGGGCGCCCTTTTCGTTGCCTGGGAAAGGAGCACTATTTTGGCGCTCTTTTCCCAGGTGCCAAAAGGGTGGTTTGGGGCTGAGGCGTGGGGCAGCCTCGGCCCCAATCCTCCGTTTCCCAGGGTGGCCCATGGCCACCCGTCTGCAAAGCCCCTTAGACCTTAATTATAATTGTACTGGTGAAGTCTCCCATAACTTGGAGAAAGTAAGGGCCTTTGCAGACTGCCAGAAATAGTGCAAATTGAGTCCACTTTAACTGCCCTGACTCAGTGCTAGGGAATCATGGGAACTGTAGTTGTGGCACCAGAGCTCTCTGACAGAGAAGGCTCAATGTCTCAGAAAAAAATACAATTTCCATGATTCCCTAGCACTGAGCCAGGGCAGTTAAAGTGGACTCAATTTGCACTATTTCTAGCAGTCTGCAAAGGCCCTAAGTTTGGTGGCTTCTTACACTGCTGTCTATGCCTATTTAATAGGAACACCTATAAGGTGTTCTTCCCATCTTAATAGAATACCAGGGAGCTTGCTGTCTCTGGATACTTGCAACTATTGCATAAAGAGCAGACTGAGAGGCTTCAAGGTTGTGTGCCTGGCCAGAAGAAAGGAAAAGAGAAAGAACAAGGCATAAGGTCACCTTTTCAGCCTTTCCATGTTTCCCTGCCTAGTGTCAAGTGTGGCTTGTTTGCGGTTCTGCATGGTTTTTGGGAATGTAACCACAGCTTCCATGCAGGCTTGTTCTCTCAGTACTCTGTTGGTTCTCAAGAATGCTTGCTTTGCATGAGCACATCAGAAGATCCATTTGCATGAATATGATGAAATATTGTGCCTTTCTAAAATAATTTGTGCTCCTTTCATTTTATGATTACAAGTGGAAGAAAAACTAGATTTGAGGAGTTACCTGTTGAGACATCAGAGACTTCATATATTTCCATTTAAGCAAACATCTTCATGGCAACAAGTCTGTTTTATAAAATTCTGGAATGTGACCCAGTCATTCACACCTGTTCCTGGGACAATTTATAGATTAGACTGAGGTCAGATAAAGGCGTAACACTGGCTCCCAATGAACCATGGTTTGCAACAAGAAACAGGACCTAAAGTATATGTTACCTTTCCTTTCTTCTCAAGTTGGTATTACAGCCATCCCTCATATATCACGGACTTCCCTTCCGCAGTCTTAAATTTCCGTAGACGAGAAGCCAGGAGGAAATAATGGTGCATGAGTGGGAGTGCACACCCATTCAAGCCAATGGAGCTTGAATATTTGCATTTTTTTCATTTTTGCTGGGTGATGGTGGTCCAGAACAGATCCCCCACGAAAATGGAGGGACGACTGTATATGTTATTTTTTGTATTTTTATCCAGGTGTGTAGATAAAAGGGATTATGAATCAGCTTATATACAA
Source organism: Phrynosoma blainvillii (assembly GCA_026167975.1). NCBI lineage: Eukaryota > Metazoa > Chordata > Lepidosauria > Squamata > Phrynosomatidae > Phrynosoma > Phrynosoma blainvillii. Next base: position 443,485,994 of record JANUYF010000001.1, on the reverse strand, counting down.
TCACTAGAAACAGTATTTTATTAGCTATTAGCTAGAGCAGGCAACAATTAGGTATTGATTAGACTGGGGTTGACAAAGTGTTGCTGTCCATTTGCCTACCCTTGAGTTAGAGATATCATGTTTCCCTCATAAACTAGAATTTGAAATCATGGTTTGAAGGGGGCTTGCAAATCATGCCTGTGAAGGAAACTTGGTAGAATTAACCATGATTACCATAGCTACAGATGTAAAAAGTGAAAAAATTATACTGGAGAAGGAGGGTAGGCAGGAAGGAGGACTCATTTTTGAGGCCAGCTCCTGATTTGGTTCTTCTTGCTTTTGGTCTGAATGTTGGGAAATAGGAATGGAGTACATGACAGCACTAGTCTTTAACTAGTACTTTCTAGCCTCTCCTTATGCATAGTGATACCTATATCTGAAAGTCCCACTTTGGCTGTCTGAATTGGCCTTACGTCACATTATGTGCAAGTACGTGCAAGGTTTGCAAGTCTGTAATCTTCTTGTCCATCTTTTTTGCTGCTGCTAATAATGTTTTGCCAGCACCCATCAGTTTGTAAAGGACTCAATTCTTGATGATTAGACCTAGCCATATAATTTTAGTGCTCAGTTGTCTGTAGATGAGTGATTGGTCTCCTTCAGCTGACTGGATGCACTCTTCCTGTTGCCACAATTGCCTTTGCACTGACAACACAGGACAAAACATATTTTCTAACTGCCATGTTGAACACAGATTCTCATGTGTTACTATTCCCTTTTTTCTGTTGATAGAAACCCTCGTGTGGTGCTATTCCTATTTTCCCATCAAGTAGACAGATCTTTCATATAACATTTGTATTTATGAGTGCTTCACACTAGAAAGTACTCAACATGCCCCCACACTAGAAAGTACTCAACATTATCTTTCTAATCCTTAAAACCAGGGGTAGGCAACCTAAGGCCCGGGGGCCGGATGCGGCCCCCCGAGGCCTTTGGACCGGCCCCAGCTGCTGCCCTCCATGATGATATTGATTATTGTTGTTATTACTTGTTCTTAGGGTTTTCTTGGCAAAATCTCCACAGGGGTTTTGCCATGCCTTTTCTGGGGCTGAGAGAGTGTGCATGCAATTTTTTTTTAATTTTTTAAAAAAATATTTATTTATTTATTTATTTATTTTTGGTGCTTCGGCCTCCCAATTGTGTGAGGGACAACAACCCGGCCCCCGGCTCAAAACGTTTGCCTACCTGTGCTCTAGATCTTCTAGCACAGGGGTAGGCAACCTAAGGCCCAGGGGCTGGATGTAGCCCCCCGAGGCCTTTGGACCGGCCCCAGCCCGGTCCTGCCTCCGCCGCCGCTGCCCGCCATGATGATATTGATTATTGTTGTTATTACTTGTTCTTGGGGTTTTCTTGGCAAAATCTCCACAGGGGTTTGCCATGGCTTTTCTGGGGCTGAGAGAGTGTGCATGCATATATTTTTTTAATTTTTGATATATTTTTATTTTTTATTATTAATTAATTAATTTACTTATTTATGGTGCTTCAGCCCCCCAATTGTCTGAGGGATAGCAACCCGGCCCCTGGCTCAAAAAGGTTGCCTACCCCTGCTTAAAACAATATTTCAGGCTGGTGTAGCAATTAGAATTGTGACATTGGACCACAATGATTTCATTTCATTTTCCTCACTTGTGGCCGAACTAGAATAACCCAACATGCCAACTTGAGACCTTATATTCATGGGCTTCTATATGAATGTAGTTATAGAAATAAGATAAATTCAGTAAGATCGACTAATTCCAGTTGATATCCCTTGTGGGAATAGAGGAAGAACAGTCTGTCACATTTTTTTCCTTACTCTTACTCAGACTGTCATCTGAATGGAGGACTTCCACCAGGTGCTCTTAATTTAACCAGATATTGGCATTGGTGTAAGGCAGGAATGGTCAACTTCTGTGGCCCTCAGAATATTGTTGGACTGCAACTGTGATCTGCCCTAGTTAGAACCAACAGTATTGAGGAATTATGGGATTTGTAGTGCATCCTGTAACCTTCCAGATGTTGCTGAACTGCAGCAGCCACTAGCCTTAGGCAGAATAACTACAGTTGAATGATGGAAGTTGAAGCCAAGTAACATCTGGAAGGCCACATGTTATCCAACCCTTATTTAAGTCTGGAAGGAATGTGTGAATGCTGGGGAGTGTTGCTGATCTTGTGGTTTGAGGTGCTTTGGTAGTAAAATTCTTTTAAATATTGTGTGCTTAACTTATTTAATTCACGTTGTTGTTGTTGTTAACTGCCTTTGTGTTGATCTCAACTCATGTTGACCCTGCTGATGAGACATCTCCAAGAAGCCCTGTCCTCCACTGCTCTGCCCAACTCCTGCAAACTCATACTCGTGATCTCTTTAATAGAGTCCGTAAATCTAGCATATGGCCTTCCTCTCTTTCTACTTCCCTCCACCTTTCTAGCATTATTATTTTTTCTAATGATTAGTGTCTTCTCATGATGTGTCCAAAGTACGCCAGCATATGCTTTGTCATCCTGACTTCCAGGGAGATTTCTGGCTTGATCTGCTCTAGGACCCATTTGTTTGTCTTTTTGGCTGTCCATGGGATCCTCCGCACTCTTCTCCAGCATCACATCTCAAATGAAATGATTTTCTTTCTATCTTCTTTTTTAACTGTCCAGCTCTGACATCCAAACATTGTAATAGGGAATACAATGGCTTGTATGATTCTAACTTTTGTGCTGAGGTGTATATCTTTGCATTTTAGGATCTTTTCTAGTTCTTTCATAGCTGCCCTCCCCATTCTTAATCTTCTCCTGATTTCCCGACTGCAGTCCCCATTGCTATCAGTGTTTGATCCCAGATATGAGAACTCTTTTACTATTTCTATTTCCTCATTGTCTAGTTTGAATGTATCTACGTTCTTTGTGGTCATTATTTTTGTTTTCTTTATATTCAACAGTAAGCCTTCTTTTGCATTTTTTCTTTGATCTTCTTTAGTAGTTGTTCGAGGTCTCTGGGGTTTTCTGCTAGTATTATGTTGTTGTCAGCATGTCTCAGATTGTTGATATTCCTTCCTCCTATTTTCACTCCTCCTTCTTCTGTGTCCAAGCCTGCTTTTCTTATATGTTCTGCATATAAGTTGAACAGGTAGGGTGATAAGATGCAGCCTTGTCTGACCCCTTTGTCAACTGGGAACCATTCAGTTTTTCCGTGCTCTGTTTTGACAGTAATCTCTTGTCCTGAGTACAGATTCCTAATCAGGAATGTGAGAAATTGTGGCAGTGGCTACTGGTGTTGGCTTTAAAGAGGTTTGAAGGGCAAGTCTTTTGGCAGTCATTGGCCATGATAGATTCTCCCATGTTGAGAGTTGGGGTGCCACTGAATGCCAGTCACCAGGGAAGGCCTATTGCTCTCACCCGCTGCTTGTTGGTTTCTTAGAGGCAACTGCATGAGTATTATGGGAAGCAGGAAGCAGGGCTTATGAAGGCAGAAGCAGAGCAGGAGTAGGGGAGAAGGTAAAGAGTGGGATGAAAGAAGAGAGCATGTTGTGAGAGATACCCCTCTAGTGAGAGGGGTGAGAGGCCTGTTTAAATTCCCCAGTTGTTCAGAAAGGACCATGAAGTCTTCCTTTAGAATCCTAGCAAGTATCTGTGAAAACAGTTACTGAAGTGCACATGTTACTGTGTATATGTAAGTATATATGTGTATTCTAATAATGACAACAGCAACAATGATAATAATACTACTAATAATAGTTATTTCTTACCTGCCTCTCCCCATGGATCAAGGTGGGGAACAACAGCAAATGAACAATACACAACATCAATTAAAACACATTCATTAAAACATGCAACAGTTTAAATGGACAAATAAGTCATACACATTCCAAAACAATCCACATTTTAAATTCATCATTTAAATTCACAATTTAAATACCATCTGGATAAGCCTTCTGAAAGAGACTGATCTTCAAAGCTATTTTAAATTTGGGCAGTGTATTCAGCTGTCAAATCTCTTCCGGCAGGTCATTCCACAGTCTAGGGATGGCTGAAAAAAAAAGTCCTCTGGTTGACAGTTGCCAACCTAGTCCTGTTTGACTGGAGGAAATCTGAGGGTATGGGGCAAATTACACAGGAAAAGGTGATCCCATAGGTAACCTGGACACAAACTATGCAGGGCTTTAAAAGGCTATTGCTCTCTGTGTCTTGGAGCAGGCACTCTGTCATCTTCCGGCATTCTGTGACATTATCTATGCTGTCTAGGGCTGTTAGAAGTTACAGACTGAAAACATGAGGAGAGTGCATTTTGCTCACTTGAGCTGTATGTACTCATGTCTGGTAGAGCCACAGGAAGAGAAAGCTTCAACTCCATGATGACTGTTAATGAATCCTTAATCAACATAAGAGGAGCCTCTCTGTCTAGAGCCACTGAAGTTTGTTAGGCTGAAACACTAGAAGGGAGACATTTCCAAGATTTATTGTAATGTTTCCATTAATCTGTTGTATTTGACAAGCTTTTTCTCTTTTCTTCCTTGTAGCTGCAGGGAAGACACAAACAGTTGGAGGATTTCATGTCAACTTGGGAAAGGAATCACGGGCACAGACTCTGCAAAATGGTAACTTGTTATAATTTATTTAAAACATAAAAACAAGAATGAGATAGTCCTGCTGAATAATTCTATTCTAAAGCTGTCATTAGTTTATAGCTTATCTGCTACTGGTTTTTAGAGGGTGCTTTAGAAAGGAATAGACCTTGTTGGTAGATAGCTATTTTATGGTTACTTCTTGAAATTCATCATATGGCAAGCTCATTTGAAAGAAACAAGTACAGTGGTCCCACCACATTTGCTGGGGTTAGGGGTGAAGGACCCCCATGAATGTGGAAAAACTGCAAATAGAAAAACACTATTCTTTTTACCTAAGAGAACACCTATCTAGGAATTTCCAGGTCCTCCAGTGCAACTCTTTGTCAACATCTGCCAGAAGTTGATTATAGAATCATTCTGGAGGACCTATAAATGCCCAGAGAAGTGTTTTCTCCAGGAAATTCTAGGTTCTCCAGAACAATTTTATGGCCACCTTTCATCAGAATTGTATTGGAGGACTTGGAGATTTCTAAAGAGAACATATTAATCAAATCCACAAATAATCAAATCTGCAAAAGTCAAAGATGCAGATGTTGAGAGCCAGCTGTACTGAAAGGCCCTAGTAGGCCTAGTTGTGATTTTGTTTGTGCCTCCTTTCCTGTGATTGCTAATCAGTTGCAGGAAATAGTATTGTGGGACCCTCAGTAACATGTCTTTTGGGGTCCTCAGGCTGAGTGTTACTTGCCACAAGCCAATGAGGGCTGACAGAGCTGGGACTTGAAACCTGGACTTTTTGGATTCCAAATTTTGCAATGCACTTGCTGGTCCACAGTAGAATATGTTTCCTAGGATCTTCCTTCTATTCTTGACTATAACTTTCATTGGTGTGAATCTCTCTCAGTTTTGTAATCAAAGAAAGACAGAACATAAATGAACTCAAATAAGTCATGTATAAAAGGCTCTTTTCAAATTCAGGAGATTCACTGTGCTGTTCTGCTGTACAGAATACTAACATTATCCAGACCCCTCCACCACTAATTGTGAAGTTTCCAGGTCAAAACTATATTGAATGCTTATATTTCCTTACAAGATGGGTGGGAAGCCCATGAATCTTCAATTGTTGATGAACTTGTATTTCCATAATCCCTCTGCAGTGTGCAGGTAGGATGAGGCCTATGGAAATTGGAGTCCAACAGCATCTGGAGGGACAGAGGGTCTCCAGATGTATTTTATAATCTCTCTCCACAGACCTGCTACAATAAAAAGCCGATGTGTTGCTAGCATGCTTCAAATTTGTGCAAAATAAAAATGGGGGAAAAGGCGTGGTTTGAGCAAGTCTGGATCTAAAGATTTTTTGAGTGCCCCTCAGCCCATTTTCTTGAGCTCACTAATGGAAGAAAAGCAGGATATACATGTAGTCTTGTACACTATCATAATAAAATACAGTATGTGTCTGTGCCTTCCAATTGTCCTAGCATCATTGCATTTTCTAATTATTCATTTTACGTGGTCTACGATGGCATACATAAACCTGGACCTAGGGAGTGTGGATGGCATGTAGCCACAGCCATGAGGAAAGGTGTGGGCAGGAGGAAACTTGCAAGGAAGAGCACTACGGCTTTCTGTGGATTCTTACATCAAGATAGGAAACTGCAACCCATCTCTCAGATCTGAGTCTGCTATCCCATTTCACTCCCCTATCTGGTTAGCTTTGTATATTGGTTGTTTGGATGAATTACCTTTGTGTGTGCACTTTTTATATTTCTTCTAATAAAAGTCATATAGTTTCACAATCTATCAATTACTACCACTATAGTTGATGCTGGATCCTGCAAATTATGTTGCTTCCACTTGCATGGCCAAGTTGAGTGTTTCCCGAACTAATTAAAGATAGATTGCTACTAACAGAGGAGGCTGTACTAGCCACGTACATTTAGGGTAACAATGGGGAATACAGTGGCTTAGACAGTCCTCACATTAGTGTTTAGAGTTATGTCTTTACACTTTATGATCCTGTCCATTTCTTTCATAGCTGCTCTTTCCATTCCTAGTCTTCTGATTTCTTAACTGCAGTCTCCCTTATGATAAATATTTAAACCCAAGATATGGGAACTCTTAACTATTTCAATTGTCTTGTTTTCTAGGGTGAATTCTTGTAGGTCTTTTGTGGGCATTTTTTTTATTTTTTTAATATTCATCATTAATAGGCACTTTTTTCCTTGATCTTCTTCAGTAACTGGTCCAGGTCTTTGTTTGTTTCTGCTAATAGTATTGTGCCATCTGCACATCTCAGGCTGTTAATGTTCTTTCCTCTGATCTTCACTCCTCCTGCCTCTGAGTTACAATATTTTCTGCATACAGGTTAAACTAATAGGGTGATAGTATGTAGCCTTGCATGACCCTTTGACAATTAGGAGGAACTTCCTGACAGTGAGAGCCGGTCGAAAGTGAAACACACTCCCTTGAAGAGTGTGGAGTCTCCTTCCTTGGAGGTCTTTAAACAGAGGCTGGATGGCCATTTGTCAGGAATGCTTTGATTGTGAGTTCCTATATGGCAGGGGTTGAACTGGATGGCCCTTGTGGACTCTTCCAATTCTATGATTCTATGAATTCCACAGTCAGAGTGTATAAATATTGCTCTGGTCACATAAGAGCTGTTTGCGCAGGAGCAGGTTCCAGACTGCTGGGATAATGTTAAAAAGGGTCCCTTTGTTTTGATGACTGTTGCTGTGCACCCTCATCAAAGGCTTTTAGCTTACCAGAAAGAATCCTTGAACCTTTTTTCTCCACTTCATCATCTGGGAGAGGGGTATTGCCTAATCCAAGAGACCATTAAATTGTAGCGTTGGATTTCAGTGGGTTTAGTACAACTGAACAACTACAACAAAAAGGAATAGAAAAGAAATTCATCCCAAATAGACTGTCTGAAAATAAAATGCATCACTAAACTGTTGTAGAAGGAAGCAGACTGCTTACAGAATTGTGTTCTTTTGTGGTTTAATCTGGGGCTGCCTTTCTGTTAGTATATGGCAGATATTCTCTTTCACTCTGCAGAGAGGAATGCAGCCTTTAATCTGTGCAGCGAGCTTTCCTCTGGCTCATTGCCATTCTTTCTCTGAGAAACTCCTTTCTAGCACTGTGCAACAGTGTGCTGGCAAATCCCCAGGTGCTGAAAGAACTGTCTCTATTTATGTGCCCAAGGTTGGATTGGATGACATGCTTTTGGCTTCTGTTTATAAATGGGTTAGTGGGGCATTGCTTATTTCCCCCACCTTTGGGCCAAGACAGCAATGATTGGAATTGTGGCAGTAAAAGTTGTGATTTTATTTGTTACTTTTTTCTTTAGGTATCTGTTAGTTAATGAAAGCCAGTGTGGTGTAGCTCTGAAGGCCAGGATTTGATTCCTCCCTCAGCCACGGAAACTCACTGAGTGACCTTGGGCAAGTCACACTGTCTTAGCCTCAGAGGTAGAATTCAAAGATATAGTCATGTTATTCTGTACATAGAGAAATCTTGTAGCAATGTTGAGACTAACTGAAAGAAAGAAATTGGCAGCATGAACTTTCATAGACTTCAGTCTACTTCCTCAGATGCATTTGGTGGAGTGGAGGCCAGGCTCAGACATATATATGTGAGGATGTCAATTCAAATTACAAATGCTTTGTTTATGGAAATGAAGTGGTGGGTCCAGTCTTAACAATGGTATTTGAATTGACTTCCTAATACATATATGTCTGTGCCTAGCCTCCACTCCACCAAATGCATCTGAGGAAGTAGACTGAAGTCTACGAAAGCTCATGCTGCCAATTTCTGTCAGCCTCAGAGGAAGGCAAAGGCAAACCCTCTTTGAACAAATCTTGCCAAGAAAACCCTGTGATACATCTGCTTTAGTGCCACCCAATGTTGGAAACAACTTGAAGGCACATAACAACAACAACAACAACAACAACAGTCTGTTAGGTGCTTTAAATTTCCCATCCCATGCACAATATCTTGGGAATGAACCCCCCCAAACTAGTAGTTTTGAGTATACCTGTGCTGGGTTGCTAAGAGTGGTATAACAGGGATAATATGTGGAAGGAGTTGGGCAGTCTTAGAGTTGAGGGGCCACAGTAAGTCACATCGCCCTGGGGGTCCACATCCTTTACTAAACAACAAATTGAGGAAGGTGGTGACACAAAAAAACGTTGTGCCCCCATGGGCCACGCTTTTTCAAAACCCTGCCTTAGGCAAAGGATCCTTGCCTTCCCCTCCTCTTGTTCAAACCAGGAATTGGTCTGACTTCCTTTTCAAGTCACTTCTTGTTTTGAAATAATGTTTGTTGAGGCTGAACGAACCCGTGGGGGTTCGTGTTGATCATTGAGGGCAAAATAGGAGGTGTGAGGTGGGTTGATCTTGGGGCCACAGAAATGTCCTGGGGGATGGCATGTAACCTGTCTACCTTAAAACAAGGGCCTCTAACCTCTGTTAGCCAGTGGTCATATTTGGAATTTTGAGAATGTGTCATGTGGTTCCTTTACAAAGTGATTGCCATGAGGGAAAATAGCTGCCATGGTCAGTTACAAAATACCCATGTCATGGAAGGGCATACTAATTTGAGTAATTAGGTAACTTACAAAAGGACCTGAATACGTGGTGGAGGTAGAGCCCTCAAACTTTCCTTTGAATTGACCCACTCCTTTAAAGCTACTCTGTATCCATAGATCATTCTCTTGTTCAGGATCAGCCTTCCAAACTCTCTTATCTCATATACCACGTGCTCGAGATATATCATTAAAAAAAAAAGTTTCACCCCTCCCAAACTATGCACTTCCCCCCCCCCCCTTCTGGATTGTATCAGTTCTCTCTTTTGCAAACATATATCCCCTCAGATTCAGAGGTGCACATTCCTGTACCCTTTTTATTTATTACAAAAGCATACACCTAGGCTTCTTTTATCCTTTACTGCCCGGAAAAGGCATTCCTTCCTCCCAACCCACCTGAGGCTGCCTTGCACTTATACTCAGTTTATCTTACGGGGTCTCTCAAACACCTCCTAGAAACACCCTACACCTGCCAGACTTTAACAAAGGCCTTTCCACTCATTTTCCCACCTGAGAAGTTGCTTCTTTTGTTTTTGTTTTTACAAGTAGCTGTGATCTGTTTCTAGCTGCCTGCTACCTCCACTGTATAGAAATGCTCTGGACCCAAAGACATTCCTGGGACTAGACACGAAGATGGTGGGTGGCTACGAACCAGGTGCTTTACTTTGCAGGCTGCTCAAGATTAGCTAATTTAAAAAAAATCAAACAGGCAAAGGACCTGTAAAAGGAAGTGCCTGCTAGTGCTGTGTTGCTTTGACTAGAACTTGATCATTTTGGTTTGTCATTTTTTAGCCTGGTCCAATGTATATTGGATGAAAGTTCCATTAAGTTCAGTAGCTTCTTTTCCCAGATCAGTATGCATAGGACTGCATCCTTAGGGAGGCAAGAGGGAAATGCCAGTTTAGCAATCCTTTGTGGGTCCCTCACTTTCCACCAGTTCACTTGGTTGGGACAGAATATAGTTTAGGTATTGGGCATTGGTATGTAGAGCAGGAAATTCTGGACATGAATCAGAACTTATTGAATTGTATTCAAAAGATTCATTTTTGTTGGAAAACAGCATCGTTTTTCTTAGGCTGTACCACAGGGCTCCTTTCTCCACAAAACTAAACACTAAGGCAGGCATGCAGTGAGGGTTCAGCTGGTACAAATCAACTTGGTTAGTTTTTTTTTTAAAGATTTCACCTTGGAAATTGTAGACCAGGCATACACATTTTGTATGTCCCATGATATAGTAAAATTTCAAGTCAGCTTTTTACCTAAAGAAAGGGTGGGGGCACGGGGGGGGGGAAGTCACCACCAACTATGTCAGCTTCTCTTTAAAATGCTGGGAGAATTTGCTTAGCTCAAAGAAGCTTGTGAAAAGCTGGGTAACCTGAGGATTGTTTCCCCGTATGTATACCAGTACTGAGGAGGACTCCAAGTTTGGGATGATTAAGAAGATTTTTATTTAGAAATATGCAAGAGTGCAGCTGAATACATGATTGTAAGACATACCATCCACAGCTAACTGAAGTAGAGGTATAAACATTGGATAGCAGGGTGTAGAGGGGGTGATAATTACCTGTCCTAAAGAGGAGACCACAGAAAGGAGAATGTGGCTCAGACACAGTCTGAGGGTGACACAGTGAATGGAAAAATCTCTATGTGCACACAGAGTGTAGACTGGGGGCCAACTGTGTGCAAGGAGGTTAGGTTTGGGACTGATACGTATATCTGAGATCCTAGCCTCAAGGGTGCTAGGTGCTGTCTTGCAATGTAACAAAGACCTGATAGTCTTCCCAGGGAATCAACAGTGGGATTCTGGAATGACTGATGGCTTTAATTTTGGAGTTACAAAAGCAGTGATTGGATTTAGGGCAACCCCAGGATAGATAGATAGATAGATAGGGAAGTTGGCTGGGGACACGGCAGGGGTCAGTAGGGAGTGTTGGCTTACTAATCTTGGTGCAATGAAACCTCCTTTGTCCCTTGGTGCAAGAGGATATGCAGAGAGCCTGGAGAAGGAAGGAGTGATCAGCACATCCATGTAGCTTTTGTCTTGGTATTACTGGGTCCTTCACATGTCTTTGGGTCTCCATGTCCTTCCCATGGAAAATTCACCTGGTGCTCTGAAGGTCATTGTGACCTCTTAAAAACATGACTGGCTCCAGATATAAAAATATGGATGTGAGACCCCAGATATAATGTGGGCTATGTGAGGTTTGCTAACAGCTTTCAAATTGTATATTATGTATGTAAAACTGCAGGAAATCACTCAGAAATAATAATAATAATAATAATAATAATAATAATAATAATAATAATAATAATAATAATAATAATAATAATAATAATATTTCTATCCCGCCCCTCTGTTAAAAACAATCGGGGCGGCTTACAACAGATAAAATACAGAATAAGATCCCCGAACCCCAGCATCCCCCACCCTCTCCCAGGTCCCCTTAAAAAAGCATTAAACTAAGCATAAATTAAAACCAACAGTTAAAATAACATCAGTTCAGATCAAAATATTACAAAACAGCCACCTTAGTGGCAACAGGATAAAGTGCGGCAGCATTACATTGTATCAAATTAATTCTGAAGGGACTTAGGAAGCTCTCCTAATGGGATATCCTGAGGCCAGTATTACTGGCAAATACTGTGTGTGTATGTGCTTTCAAGTTGCCTGTCAATTTACAGTGACACCGTTAATTTCCTAGGGTTTCCTGGGCAAGAAATACCCAGAGATGGTTTTCCAAGTTCCTTCCTTTGAAATATAACCTACAGCACCTGGTATTCATTGGAAGTCTCCCATCGAAGAACTAACCAGAGCTGACCCTGCTTTGCTTCCAAGATCAGACAGGATCTGGTATGTTAGGGTATTTAGGCCACCCTAGCAGATATTATTCAGCAAGAGATATACACATTCTGTGTTCTGTTAATTTTCAAATTAAAGAATAGATCAGAATTATTCAATATCTACATGAAGCCGCTGGGTGAGATCATTCGGAGGCATGGAGCGCGGTGTCTTCAGTATGCTGATGACACCCAGATATATCTCTCCATGACCAGATCATCGTCTCAGACTTCAGATGGCGTCTCCCCTCTTAATGACTGTCTCAGAGCGGTAATGGATTGGATGAGGAAAAACAGATTGAAGTTGAATCCAGACAAAATGGAGGTACTAACAGTCACAGGCCCGAAACCAGGTTTGGGAGTACAGTCTCCAGTCCTGGATGGAGTCACACTCTCCTCTAAGGAATGTGTTCGCAGTCTGGGGGTACTCCTAGACTCGTCGCTTCACGTGACTAGTCAAGTGAATGCGGCGGTCAGGAGCGCCTGTTATCAGCTTCGGCTGATACGCCAACTGCGCCCTTATCTGGATGTGAGGGATCTGGAAGCTGTGGTACATGCCCTGGTAACCTCACGCCTGGATTACTGCAGCACACTCTACATGGGGCTACCCTTGTGCCTAACCCGGAAACTACAACTGGTGCAGAACATGGCAGCCAGGCTGATCACAGGAACATCTAGGAGGGAGCACATAACACCGGTGCTTAAATCCCTCCACTGGCTGCCGATTAGTTTCCGGGCACAGTACAAGGTGTTGGTTTTGACCTTTAAAGCCCTACATGGCTTGGGTCCATCTTATCTTAGGGACCGCCTCTCCCCATATGATCCCCCCGCGCCCTTCGGTCCTCTGGGAGGAGTCTGCTCCAGCCAATAAAAACTAGGCTGTCTCAGACCTCCCAGAGGGCCTTCTCTGCAATCGCTCCCAGACTTTGGAATGGCCTGCCGGACGAGATCCGTCTCATTACTACTCTTGCTGCTTTTAAAAAGGCAGTAAAGATGGATCACTTCTGGCAGGCCTTCCCAGAATAACAGCTGTTTGTTGGGAGATGAGTTTTTATTTTGTTTCATATCACTGATTCCTGTTTTATTGTTTTATTGTTTTATTGTACTGCTGATTTTAACTCTTCCTTAGTTTAATTCTGTTTTAAGGGATTGGGAGGGTTGGCCTATGGGTCCAGGGAATGTTTTTAACTTTGTCTGTTTCAAATGTTGTTACCCGCCCCAATTGCCGCGCAGAGGGGTGGGCTATAAATAAAAATTATTATTATTATTATTATTATTATTATTATTATCAGAAAAGCTGACAGTATTTTCCCCAACAGTCTTAGTTAATCCTATTGGTACCAGTAGTAATTACTAGGAAGTGCCCCACTTTCTTAACCTGTCATTTCACAACCGATAGTGAGGAAAACAGTACTTTTTAGAGCTGAAAGATTTTTCAAAGTGAAATTTTGAATATAACTGGCAGTGAAATGTTATATACTAATAATCAGCTTCCTTTGTACTTTTTCTGATAGGTTTGTTGTAGATCAGACCTGTGACAGACAAGTCAGCGATGGTCATCTAAGCCTTTGATAGTAAAGAGTATATATAGCCCTGTTCAGAAGTCACTCCACCTTCATAGATTAGGAAAGAAAGGGAGGATAGAGATGACCACATAGGCTCAAATCTCTGTGTCACAGCCATGCTTGTCTCAGATCTCTGTGTCACAGCCATGCTTGTCATCCTTGTTAACATGATGCCCTCTGTTTTATTCTCATCACTTGCTCCTATAGCCCAGGGGTGGGCAAAAGTTGCCCACCATTCTGCATGTGGCCTTTGGACTCCTAAGTGAAGCCCCTCAAAGCCTGCAGACACCATTATTAAAAGAAACCAGGCCAGTTTCTGGGTAATTTTGTTTGCCTGAAAACTGACTAAAAGCCCCCTAAATGGCCCACAAATATGGTAGTTTGCTTCTCTACTTCTTGTGCAGTTGCCCAACCTGGCTGTATCCCTCTGTGTTTTTTTGGAAATATAACATCTATAGTGAGGGCCATTAATGTCTGAGTGGGTTCCCCATGTGATTTAGAATTATTCAGAATCTCAGTTATGAAGAGTATTAACCATTTGAGCATTTAGCCTTTCCACACAGAATTTTCAGTAGGGACTCAACATTCAATTCGGGACCAAAGGACATTTCACCCTGTTTTCTCTCTCTCCCTTACAGGATTCAAATCCAACGTATTATAGGGGTGAACGTGATAGTGACATCTGAACAGAGTCTTAATAAGAAAACAATATAAATCCAAATCCGTCTTCCTACACATACAGTATACTGTGCTTCTGCAGGATAGAATGATCTAACAGAAACCAGATGCTTATTTTCTTCTTAGAAATTGGGTCCCATGATAGTAGGTATTGGCATACCTTGTTTTCTTTAGGAAAATTGTTTTTCTGCAGAGCTTTAAGTTCACTCCCTTGTCATATCATTCAAGGCAAAACAGGTTCGAAGGGAAGAGAATTAAGATTTAATCTCTATTATGTATGTAGGGGTCAATAATTTAACAGTTAATTTAGCAGTTAATCCACCATAAATTACATTCCTCTCTCTTTTCTACCAACCTTTTGTGCAGAAAGTTATTAAATTTTTCAGCTTGTTTCTCTCTTAGCACATGCTTACTAACAATTTTAACTGATTTTTACCCCATTCTACCAAGTTATTTTTGCCTTGACATATTCTTCTTCAAATACAAGTGTTATATTAATCTAAAAATAGGTATACACATCCAGCTATCTTTTACATTATTTCCTTCTACTACTTCTCTGGAACACATCAAAATTACCATTTGCACTGTCTTTTATTATTCACATCCTTAATCCTGAGATCTCCTCTGTTCCCTTGTGGGGAATGTTGGATACCTGATTTCTGTCTCATTAATCAGATCAAAGAACAAGTCTGACCAAGAAGTTTTAATATGAATTCTTCCTTGTTCCATGATCTGCTGTGGAAGATTAATGTTAAGAGGCTTGCTGCAGTTCTGGCTGGGTCTTGGTAGTTCCTGCTTATTGTTACTATTCAGTAGTAGTGTACATGCTAAATTTGTTGTTGGTGCTTTCTCAACCACCAAAAAGAGATTGCTTTTCTTATTGTTGTCTGCCTTCAAGTCATTTCTGACTTACGGCAACCCTAAAGACACCTATCATGGGGTTTTCTTGGCAAGATTTGTTCAGTGGAGGTTCATTGCCTTCCCCTGAGGCTGAGAACATGTGACTTGCCCAAAGTCACCCAGTGAGTTTCATGGGTGAGTGGAGATTTGAGCCCTGGTCTCCAGAGTCATAGTCTTAACACTCAAACCACTATGCTGCAGAAGAAAAATTATCAATAATAACTGGCACAGCAAGCTGTATATCTTATTTTACTCCAAGATTTTTCCCATTGATCCAGGCTAATATTTTGCTTTAGGTCTTGCGCCCATTTAACCATTTGATCTTTAACTAATTCATCTTCCAATTCTATTTCCAATAAGCAATTATAAAATAGTGCAATTTTATGATGGTTGTCTGACAACAAGCTTTCATAAAATTTGTTATTATTTGTTCTGATACCTTTCAATTTATTATCAACTAAAAACTTGGTTTGGGTTCAGGAAGTTGTTGTTATTAGTGTGATAGAGGATGGTTGTAGTCTGCTTTGTGATGTTAGTGTACTATGTGTAGTATAGGTAGTTTGTCAACTATGTGTTTGTGTTTAGAAATTAGATGTTAATGTCAATGTTAAAGTCGATGTATGTAAATGTTTGTTGTAAATGTTTGTTGTATGAATGTTGATGTTATAAGTTATGTAATTTTATAATCATGAATACAAAATTAATAAAAAATAATAACTGGCACAGCCATAATGTTCAGCTGTGAACACTTTATTTGCTTTTCTCACATCCTTCCCTGGGTTCATTTTTGACCATGATTGCAAACTATGATCTTACTGTTAAACATGTCTAACATTAACATGGTTAATTAAGACACATCAGTGCTTAGCTCTGAAAATGGGAAGGAGAGAAGTTTGAATGCAGGAGGGAAGGGCAGTCAGTAAGTATTCAGGGAACCTAACCTTTGCACAAGTCTATTGAATGGAGAGAAATGTGATAAATGCGTCAAGAATGACAACTATGTGGGCACATCATTTTATTATTTCTTTTGATTATTATCTTGTCAGCAAATTGGCAGCAACATGCCTATTATGCTATTTATACAAATGAATAATCCCTGATATAAAATGGCTATTCTTCAGCTATTCTTGAGGACCTTCTTAGAATGGCTTCTTTTTGCTGTCCTTCCATCAGCAGACAAGTACTTCATGATACTAACAGGGTTTTGAGAATTGTTAGTTTTTAATGAAAGAGCCTCGAAGAGGGTGTTGTACTGTTTTAATTGTACTGTTTTGAACTGCTTTTTAAATATTTTTAATTGTATGTTTCAGTAATTTAATTTTATTTTAATGTCGATCTTTTGTATTTTAAAACTATAATTTACCTACGTTAACATGTACGCTGCCTTGAGTCTTAATTTTGGGGAAAGGATAGGGTAGAAAGAAAGATAATAGACTAATAACAGTTCAACTAACCCAGTTTTTGAGTGTTTCTAAATACCATTTTGAATTTGCTAAATACTTTTGGAATTGGGTTTGGTATTTCAAATATGTTGGCCAAGATCCTGTTTAGCAGTTGCATCACATAAATTAAAAAAACAAACAAACCCACATTTATTGCACATGACCATAGGTCGTCCCAAAAAACAACAGGCATAGTAAAAATGGGAAGTAAATGAGCTATTAAAATATCACAATAGACATGACTTTAAAATCAGATTAAATTCCAAAACCTTCATAAGTTTAGATGACACAGATGGGCCAAACGTTATAGGAATGCATAGTTCATTCTGTGTCATTTAGTGTAACTTCAGATCAGGTTCTAGACCTTTCTGTTCAAACTTCTTGTTTGATTGACAGTGACATAAATTTATGCCAGTTTAGCTCTGCTGGAGTTATGTAACACGGGAGTTGTACTGGATCACATTGTTAAACAACCAATTCAGCAGAAGCAGCAATGCCTCACACTCATCTTTTGCACAATATGCTACTTGTGCAAGCCTGATTTGTATACCGCCCTTGCACAGTCTAGGGTGCATCTACACAGTAGAGATAATGCAGTTTGACACCACTTTAAGTGCTCTAGCTCTGTCCTATTGAATCCTGGGATTTTTAGTTTTACAAGGTCTTTAGCCTTCTCTGCCCAAGTGTTGGTGCCTCACAAAACTACAAATCCCAGGGTTCTGTATGCTAGAGTCATGGCAGTTAAAGTGGTGTCAAACTGCATTATTTCTACAGTGTAGATGCTCCCCAAGAATGTGCAGCTGCCAGCAGAAGTCATCAACAGGAATCTAGTCAAAGAATCAATAGTTCCTGATACAGAAATGCATCAAAAAGCTTAAATTACTTAAAAGAAGCTTCTTACGTTTGAGGTACAAGCAGTTCTTTGTTTTTAGAGGAATTCTGTGAATGCTGTTGTTTTCAGATGAAGTATAAAAGACATATATCTGGTACATTTACCTGGAAATCCTGGTCCAGTCAGAGTCTTTAGACATTTGTACTGTACATGGACAAAGGCCTACCATATTTTATGTCTGTGCTGGGAAAACTGTGGTACACTCAAGCAGTTGTGTAAAGAATGAAGCAGCTTTGTGATCCTGCCCTCCAGAGCCGTCTCATAGTTATATTCAGCCAGAATAATCTCCCCCGGTGTTCTCTCAAACCCTGAATCTGGCAGAGATAGAGTCTAAGAAGAACCTTCCATTGAGTCAGGGGTAGGCAACCTTTCCCCTTTAAGGGCCAAGGCACTTCAGCTCCCAGAAGCCTCAGCCATGTTGGCCAATAGCTCCTGGGATTCTGGGAGCTGAAGTCCCTCGGCCCTTAAAGGGGAAAGGTTGCCTACCCCTGCATTGAGTACTCTGAGGAGAAAAAATATTAAATCTGGAAATGGAGCTCAAACATTTTGATAACCCACCCATTTCCCTATGAGGTTGAAGGGGAAAAGAAAAGAAAAGGCATGTCCCAAATGGAGAATCATAGAATACAGGATCACAGAGTTAGAAGAGACCACAAGAGCCACCCAGTCCAACCCCCCCGCCCGCCCTGCAGGAACACAGTATCAAAGCACCCCTGACAGGTGGCCATCCAGCCTCTGTTTAAAGACCTCAAAAGAAGGAGACGCCACCACCCTCCGAGGGAGTGTGTTCCACTGTCAAACAGCTCTTACTGTCAGGAAGTTATTCCTAATGTTTAGCTGGAATATCATTTCCTGTAATTTGAATCCATTGCTCCATGTCCTAGTCTCTGGAGCAGCAGAAAACCAGCTTGCTCAATCTCAATATGACAATTCTTCAAATACTTAAACAGGGCTATAGTATCACCTTTTAACCATCTCTCCTCCAGGCTAAATATACCCAGTTCCCTAAGTATTTCCTCATTTTTGAATTGTTGTACCCAGAACTGAACACAGTATTCCAGGTAAGGCCTGACCAAAGTAGAATAGAGTGGCACTATTACTTCCCTTGATTTAGGCACTATACTTTTATTGATGTAGCCTAGAATCGCATTGGCTTTTTTAGCTTCCGCATCACACTGTTGACTCATGTTCAACTTGTGGTCTGCTAGGACTCTTAGATTTGTTTCAGATGTACTATTGTTAAGCCAGGTCTCCCCCATCCTATATCTGCATTTCACTTTTTTTTCTGCCTAAGTGCAGTACCTTACATTTCTTCTGGTTGAAATTCATTTTGTTAGTTTTTGCCAAGCTTTCTAAACTGTTATGATCATTTTGAATTTTGATCCTGTCTTCTAGGGTATTAGTTATTCTTCTTAAGACGAAGGTACTATCCAAAGCTGTTCACTGGTGATGTGGGTGCAATTGGACTAAGAAGACATTGGAATGTAATGGGATAATTAAACTAGGTTTTAAAAAACACAGGATGCTCTTCAGAGAGGTGCTGGAAGAAAGGCAACTGTTTATCATCTCATGCTTATTCTTCTTGGGTCTGAAGTGTGGGGCCTGTTGTTCAAAGTGAGGAACCTCATTGCCATGTGTCACTAGGCTAATTGTTATATGAGGATCAAAGGCACAGTTAATGTTTGCCGTCATTGCATCTGCTACGGGGAATAGTGCTCATTCCTTGTATTATGCATGAAGGCAAAGCTAAGAGTCATAAAGCAATTTTTTTAAAAAAGGCCCATTAAAGTGAAAGCTTTTTTCCCTGTGGAGAATTAGATGTGCAGCCTCTGTGTTGGCAAATTTAGTGGTAAATGGGGTTTGGTTGAAACTGTATTTAAAAAACACAGTTAACAGCATTAGATTTCCTGGAGGGAGCTGGGTGTTACACGTGCTCTTAAACTGCTGTCATATGTATAAAATGTACTCTCTGTGTCCCCATTTTTTTTTTTTTTTGGCAACTGGTTAGTTGAGCATCTGTTAAGATAGAAAAAGCTTCTGAATTCAACCCATTACTTCAAGGCATGGCTAATGAAAAGGTTATTGTCTTGTGTGGCTTTTGTATGCTGACTAGCACAGTGACGTCATAGGATGTACATGCATAAATCAACATTGTATTGAAGCACTAGTCTGGTAGCCAGAGGTGACAAGGAATTGCTGAAGATGAATGCATGCAATTCTTGCCTGATGAAGAAGCCCATGGAGCTTCGAAAGCTTGTAACAAGTATATTGTGCATTTTGGTTGGCCAATAAAGGTATCACTGATGGATTTTTGTTTGAGCATGCAATTCTAGTTAGGTGTATGATGGAGTGGGAGAGGAGGCACGCACACCCAGCAAGGAAACTAAATGAGCTGGCACAAGAGGGATGGAACTGATCCATCTCTCCTTTGCTAGACCCTAGCAGTTTAGAAACCATTATTTCAGACAGGCAGGTTATGCATGTGAGCTTATTTACAAGGCTGATATGAATAGCTGGCAATCCAGTATGTTTCTAAGTATGGATATACAATTCTTCATCAGGATAATGCTAACAGACAGTGACAGACAAATTCATTTTTTATTCATTTATGTCTAGAAGTACTGCCTAGTTAAGGAAATCTTAGTTGATAAATTGACTAAAACTTAAATGAGGAAATCTCATTAAACCTACGAATTAAAAGCCTATGAAGTAAAAATGCTGACCGAGCTCTTCCATTGTCAGACGTAATTATGGTGATGGGACTCTGTTAAGATTGTTACATCTGATGATGCCACTACCCCAAAACCTACTTTTCAGCCTGGAAGCTTCCCAGCCAAAGGTTTTCAGAGGTGCTGCAGATTATAGTGCTGAGAAAGGATACCTGCAGGGCTCTTCTGGTCATAGGGCATGTTGAGAAAAGGCAACTGGAGAGACCCCTCCGTATTGTACTGCATCTGCTTATGTGAGAGTCCCCTTGCAACCAGGAGAGTGGTGCAGATGCCATTTCCATGGGTCCCAGCCTGCAGCACCTCAGAAACCCTTTGTTAGGGGTGCTCCCAGGTTGAAAAGGTAGGTCCTTGCCTAATGGTGAAGCCTGTGGAGCTTTGAAAGCTTGCAACATGTATCTTGTGCATTTTAGTTGGTCCAGTAAATATATCACTGTTTGGTGGTTTTTTGATGTTATTGGATTTGCTATATGGCCAACATGGCTACCTCTGGATGTTTTCTAGAGTAGATTTGTTGAATAGTTGGCTTTGTATAAGTGTTGACTCGCAGTTCAGCAGTTGATTAAATGGGGTTTACTGTGGATAGGATGACCAATAGGATTCAGTTGTGAGAGTTTATAATCTGCCTATAGTAGATCTGAATACATTATTTAAATTAATACATTTAAGTATCTGCTTGCTTCCTTCTGCTCCTTCGTGTCTTTAAGAAATGCTAGGGAGAGATGAAAGTTGGCAGAGGGCACCAGATGTCATTTTCGCTTGCACATTTACCATGACAGGTCTAGATATTTAACAGGGTTAATAAAAGCAATGTTTAGCCTATGGTATTTACGACATCAAAGGATAATTTAAAGGCAGGGCTGCTAATCTTCTATAGTTTCCTGGGTGTTCATCCAAAATAGTATTTGGATGATTGAGAATCCCTTTTGCTTATGGCCAGAGGTGAAGGGGCTTTTTCTAATTCTTAATTGAGAAGTAATGCTGCTGGTGGCATCTACAAAATGCCCCAAATTCACTCGCAGCAGTGGCAGAGGGGCCTTTCCAGGGCCCAGGGAAGTGGCAGTGGCGGGCAAATGCGCCCGCAGCAGCCATGGAGGGGCTTCCCTGGGCCTTCTAAAGGCTACTCCGCACCCGCGGTGGGCGAATTTGCCCGCCGCAGGGGTGGGGGGGCCTTTCCAAGGCCCAGGGAAGCTCCCCCGTGCGGGGGGGCCTTCAAAAATGGCGGGCGCATGTGCATGATGGTGTCGTCGTACGCATGCGTGTGGGGGGAAGCGCACGCACGCCTCCGCCCCTCCCTTGCTGTTCCCCCCCTCCCGGCCCCCCAGCAACAAAGGTTGCCGACCCCTGCCTTAAATGAATGCAGGGTGATCTAATATGAAATAATTTTAGCAGCTGGATGGGATTAAAAAAACCTTTTTCAGTTTTTAAAATACCATTTTCTTCATTCTTTACAGTTCATTTCACGAAAATGCCTCTGAGAACAAAAATGTTTTCAACCCTTAGCCTAATGATAACAGAGTAGGCACCTGTTGAATTTCCCTGGGGAAGGGGATTCTGAACCATCCTCTCCCTTTTAAAAATTTCTGAGCTTTCTCCCATCCTCACTTCTTGGATATTTTTGAGCTTATCTTTGAAATTTGAAAGTAACTTCTGCAATGCTATATATATATGATAACTTAGTTTTTAAGGATACCAAATTAGGATGCCCCATGCAAATATACAGTGGCTAATGGAGTGCACCAAGGAATTTAAAAAAGAAAATCAGTATGTGTTTTAAAGACTGTAGTGAAGCCTTTGATTGCATAGATCAGGGGTAGGCAACCTAAGGCCTGGGGGCCGGATGCGGCCCCCCAAGGCCTTTGGATCGGCCCCAGGCCGGTCCTGTCACCGCCCCCCGCCGCCCGCCATGATGATATTGATTATTGTTGTTATTACTTGTTCTTGGGGTTTTCTTGGCAAAATCTCCACAAGGGTTTTGCCGTGGCTTTTCTGGGGCTGAGAGAGTGTGCATGCATATTTAATTTTTTTTAATTTTTTAATTTTTTATTTATTTATTTATTTTTGGTGCTTCGGTTCCCCAATCGTCTGAGGGACAGCAACCTGGCCCCCAGCTCAAAAAGGTTGCCTACCCCTGGTATAGATCATGAAAGGCTATGGACTGCCCTTAAAGACATGGGAGTGCCAACACATCTGATAGTCCTGATGAGGAATCTGTACTCAGGACAAGAGGCTACTGTCAGGACAGAAAATGGAGAAACAGAATGGTTCCCAATTAGCAAAGGAATCAGACTTACCTTTTCATCTTATATGCAGAACATATTGTAAGAAAAGCAGGATTGGACACGGAAGGAGGAGTAAAAATAGGAGGAAGGAATATCAACAATCTAAGATATGCAAATGACACCATAATACTAGCAGAAAACCACACAGAACTGGAACATCTACTAAGGAAGATCAAAGAAGAAAGTGCAAAGGCAGGCTTAATGTTGAACATAAACAAAAATAATGATTACAGAGAACTTAGATAAATTCAAACAAAACAATGAGGAAATAGAAATAGTAAAATAGTTCTCATACCTGGGATCAAACATTGATAGGAATTGGGACTGCAGCCCAGGAAATCAGAAGAAGATTAAGAATTAGGAGGGCAGCAATTAAAGAACTAGAAAAGATTCTAAAATGCAAAGATATACAACTCAGGACAAAAGTTAGAACCATACAAGCCATGGTATTCCCTATTACCATGTATGGATGTGAGAGCTGGATAGTTAAGAAAGATGATAGGAGGAGAATCAATTCAATTTGAGATAATGTAGTGCTGGAGAAGAGTGCTGAGGATCCCATGGACAGTCAAAAGGACAAACAAATGGGTCCTAGAGCAGATCAAGCCAGAAATCTCCCTGGAACCCAAGATGACAAAACTGAGGCTGCCGTACTTTGGACACATCATGAGAAGACATGAATCGCTGGAGAAAGCAATAATGCTATCAGACCATTGGCCCTGTTAAATTCAGTGTTGTCTATACTCATTGGCAATATTTTTTCAGCTCCTTGCTGGTGTTAACTGCTAGCAAGTTGACTTCAACTTAGGCTGACTCTATAAATGAGAGCTGTCCCCAGTCCCCAACTGCTCTGCTCAAGGCCACAGTGGCTTCCTTGTTCAACTCACTCTACCTGTTACACTCTGCTGTAACCTGCCCGGATTCCTTGTGATTGGGTGGCCTATAAATAAATAAATAAATTATTATTATTATTATTATTATTATTATTATTATTATTATTATTACTACTACTACTACTAGCTGCCTCTTTTCTTACTACCTTTCATGATGCATACAAAAGTACAACAGCCTCAATTTAGTCATCTTAGTTCTACGGTACAGCTTGAGAAAGTTAATTTTTGGACTATAGGTGCAAGAATCTCTTTGCCAGAATGCTGGTGGCAAAATTTTGAAGCACCTAAAAGAGTATTTGATTGTCCAAGATAAACTATTATCTGGATGTACCACAGCAAAATAAGATTTAAAAAAAACTTACCTTTACTGGATGTGCCTATATACATTGCTATTCCCTTTATGCTGTTACAACAGCATTTCTTGACCACTGAAGAAGACCTAGTGTCGAAATGCGTTTGGTCATTTTTATTTATTTCTCACTTGTAATGGGCTTGTACTGTTATGCCTCCCATTTGTACTTTTGGAGTTGTTGAATACTTTACCTTATATGTATTTTGCATGTAAAACATCTCCTTTCACTTTGTGAAGTCGTAGGCTTTCATGGCCGGCATCCATAGTTTTTGTGGGTTTTTTGGGCTGTGTGGCCATGTTCTAGAAGAGTTTCTTTCTGACATTTCGCCAGCATCTGTGGCTAGCATCTTCAGAGAAAACTGAAATGGAAGAGCATGGGTCTATATATATTTCTCTGAAGATGCTAGCCACAGATGCTGGCGAAACGTCAGAAAGAAACTCTTCTAGAACATGGCCACACAGCCCGAAAAACCCACAAAAACTCCTTTCACTTTGTTTATTGGTTGGGATTTATAGTATCTTAGCCTAGTACGTATTGGCTACATTCAGCATTTTTAATGACTGGTTTGAATATCTTATATTCGGGTTCTACACACAGAACCTTGGATTTTTATTTGCCTAATAGATTGGCAATATTTTTAACTCATTTCTTTTATTCATCACCTTTTCTTCCAGTTTTGTTCTCAATAAAATTGAGCCAATTTTTGAAGCTTTATTCTTTTTTCCCTAGACTTTTTTGCTTTGACAGTTTTTTTATTTTAGGTTTAGGGTTACACCTCCAAGTTTTGTCATCATTATGTTGGTAGATTGCAAAAGAAAATAACACATTTCATCAGCATATTCCTGGAAGGATCAGTTCCTGAAATTTCTGGCTGGAATTAACTCATTGTTTCAAAATATGTGAATATGTGTGAGAAATGGAGAAAGAGATCAGAGCCACACCACATGCACCCTTCCCATTTAGAGGGAAAGAAAGTGTTTTTGTGTCCTGTTCCTTTGGCTTGAGTTCATACAAGTGAGAGGGTTTGTAGAAATGTTATATTTATTGATAGTTCCAGCAGATGGGTAAATGCAAATTCTGGTTTAACTTGGTGCTGTCTTATGCAAGCTTTTTCTCTTGAGCTTTTATTCTGAAATTACAGGAGAAAATCACAAGGGAACAAAATCTGTTTGCATTATTTGAGAGATCTTTTTAAAACAAAGTAGAAGAGGCTATATCCTCTTTCTTTAAACATCTACCCATGCAGGCCCACAAATTACAGGTGGTAGACAAATATTCATTTGTGCTAGCCACTTCAATGTCAAAGTCTCATCATAATAACTAAACCATGTTTCATGAACTGAGCTGATGATATTTTGTGAATCAAGATTTATATAGGTTTTCTTCCTCTTTTTTTTTTTTTTTAAAAAACACGTTTATCTTGTTCTATAACTTTGTTCTATAACTTGTTAGATTTCTCTCCTGTCAAAATTTCAAAGGCTGCTCTTCCTCCCACATGAATTGCAAAAATATTAACCAACATTTACATTGTTTCTTAAACAAGTAGGAAGTGCGGAATTTGGCCAGTATTATTTTACTTTTCTGTCTAAGCAAATGTTTTCAGAATGGTACCAGTTGTCAAGAATAAGTTGTGTGGTATCTTAAAGACTAAGGCCCAAATCCTCATGCTTGTCCTGATTAGAGTTAGATCCACTGAATGACTGGGGTTTAGCTATGGGTTGATTCCCCAGTCAATAAATGATGGACTTGGGCAAATCTAGTTTGGAATAACCCACAGGATGCTAGTTTAACGCTTTAAGTGGCACATGTTTTCATAAAGCTTTAGTGGTTTGAGAGTTGGATTCTGGGAGACCATAATTTGAATCCTCATTGAGCTATGAAAACCCACTGGGTGAACTTGGGTTAGTTCTACTTTCTCAGAAGAAGGCAGTGACAAACCTCTTCTGAACAGATCCTACCAAGAAACCCTATAATAGGATCATTATCTTGGAGTCAAATGGAAGGCACACAACAACAACAACAACAACGACTGTTGCTTCTCAAATGCAGTTTTTCCAAATTGAATCAAAGACACTGTATATCTGGATTTTCAGAAAAGTATATTGAAATTGGTTTAGAATGATCAGAATTCATGAAGAAACTAGATTTGTGACATGGACAAACTTATTTAGGGCCCTCAGAATAATTCACTCTCTCCTCCCCTTCAACAGCATCTGTGACAAATAATTCTACAAAATCATGGTCTTACAAGCAGATGCACAATCTTTTTTAATGCCAGGTGAAAAATCTAAAATCTGGCAAGATTCATAGCTTCTTTATTCAGCTTGCCTGAGCGTAACCTTCCATAAGTCCCTAAAAGTTTATGTAAACAAACTGAATAATGATTTCTGTTCAAACGTGGGTGGTGGTGATGGACAGGAGAAATCTGCTGTGTTGCATTTACAGAACATTGTACAACTTCCAACTGTTTCCAAATACATCAATTGATTTTAGGACTGCAGTCCTGTATGTGCTCACTTGTGAGTAAGCTTCACTTAATTCAACACACGCACACACACACACACACACACACACTTCTGAGCAGATATGCAGAGATTCAGTTCGTAAAACATTATTTGTTTTCCAAAGAATTTTTTTCTTCCAGCTGAAATACAACTTTTTCTCATTTACTTAGTGCGAAAAGATTTTACAAAGAACTTGTGCCATCTAATCTGCTAGTCTGAAGCAGTAACCTCATCAAAGCAAAGATGGGAGTACTGTATTTTCTGGAGTATAAAACAACTTTTAAACCCAGGAAAATCTGGGGTTAAAGTCAGGGGTCGTCTTATACGCTGGGTATAAGGAGGATGAGGAGGATGAGGACAGAGGTGGGGTGGGAAGAAGCCTTGGGAGAAGAAGAGGGCGAGGAGGACAGAGGTGGGGGCAAGAAGAAGTCTGGCGAGAGGAGGAGGACAAGAGGAACCCTAAGGCGACCCTCTCCTGGGGTTTTCTTGGCAAGACTGGTTCAGAGGAGGCTTGCCATTGCCTTCCCCTGAGTCTGAGAGTGTGTGACTTGTCCAAGTTCACCTAGTGGGTTTCATGGCAGAGTGGGGAATCAATCCCAGGTTTCCAGAGTGGTAGTCCAACACTCAAACCACTATACCATGCTGGCTCCTATTCCCATGTACTACCTATGAAACAATTGCAGACTTTTTTGTTGTTCTTGTGTGTCTTCAAGTCCTTTCCGACTTATGGCGACCCTAAGGCAACCTTATCATGGGGTTTTCTTGGCATGTTTCTTCAAATGGGGGTTGCCATTACCATCCTCTGAGGCTGAGAGTATGTGACATGCCCAGGATCACTTACTTGGCCACAAATTGTATATACCCCAGAATGCATCATCTAGTATATTGGCAGTCCTTCCCCCCAACACTTTCTCATTTCCCCCCAACCATCTCATAGCTGGGAGATGGAAATAATTTTTAAAGCAGCATTTAAATCTGGACTATTTTTTAAAAAATAAGGTCCAAAACACACTGCAGAAATAAATGCTAGGGAACATAGGAGCTGTAGTTTGTTGAGTTTATAATTAACAGTTTTCCTGCTAAGTACCTGCATGTCATAAGTATTTGAATTAGAATTACTATATTGAAATCAAATCTGATGTTTTTTAAATTTTTATTTGGTGTGCATTGGAAGAGGGGTAGTCTTATACGGCAAGTATATACCACACTCTATATTTTAACTGGAAAAGTTGGGAGTCGTTTTATACACCCGGTCATCTTATATGCCGGAAAATACGCTATCAAGCCTATGATTTATTTCCTCCCTTCTCACTTCTTTTTGTCACCCCCTTCTTTTTTATTCTTTATTTGTACTTAGTCCTTTGCAGTTAGGAAAAGCACATTGCGATCTAGCATTTATCAGAGACTTGAAAGAGTTTCAGGCCCTTGCTCTGAATGAGGCAGAATCTGAATCTCAAAGGGAGGAGTGAATTTCACCCCTCATTTCTCCAGTCTTGTTTGTTCCTGAAATCCCTGATTGATTCAGTGGATTAGAATAGATAAGATAACTGAAGAAGATATGCCAGTTTTTGATAGCTGTATTCTGGTGGGATGCAAAATGTTAGTGCTGTGAGAATGAGCTAACCTCTCTCAAGCTTCATATGCTCCACCTTTCCATCCAGGAGGAGTTCAGACATATCTGCTTCTGTTTTAACCAGGGGTAGGCAACCTTTCCTCTTTAAGGGCCGAGGGACTTCAGCTCCCAGAAGCCTCAGCCATGTTGGCCAATAGTCCCATGTTGGCCAATAGCTCCTGGGATTCTGGGAGCTGAAGTCCCTCGGCCCTTAAAGGGGAAGGGTTGCCTACCCCTGGTTTTAACTGTGGCTTTATATGTTATCTGCATTCTAAACTGTGGTAAATGTTAAGAATGGCTAGTGAAAACTAGCCACTTTTCTCTTGTTTCCACTAGCCATAGTAAAAATTCATCACAGTTTCTTAGGATTTGGAATCATTAGATTTCTATTTTGAGCAATTCCACTTATCCAAACATTCCAATCTGAGCTGGAGGAAAGGGGAAGAAAAAGACATAAAGGGTTGTGGTTGTTGTGTGCCTTCAGGTCATTTCTGGGGAGTCTCCTGGCAAGATTTGTTCAGTGGGGGATTTGCCTTTGCCTCCCACTGAGATTGAGAGAGTGTCACTTGCCCAGGGTCACCTAGTAGGTTTCTATGGCTGAGTGGGGATTTGGACCCTGCTCTCCCAGTATCCTAGTCCAGTGCTACACCACTACACCACATTGGGCCTTACACAAAGAGATTACCATTGAAATGGAGGTGAGCTAGGTTGGCATGAAAAGTGTGATTTAAAAAAACTGTAAAAGTTTCCCAGCTTCTCCTTGTGACTACAGCAGAGGGAGAAGTGTGTAACCTGGCAGGGTGGGTGGAAGGTGGGACCCCCCCCATCTCCATATCTTTTGAAAGGTCCTAAAGGCAACAGATCCTTACTGATCTTGGAAGCTAAGCAGGGTCAATCCTGTTTAGTTCTTGGGTGAGAGATTGCCAATGAATAGCATGTGCTGTAGGCTATATTTCAGAGAAAAGAACAGACAAAACCATCTCTCAGTATTCCTTGCTTAAGAAAGCCCTATGAAATTCATGGAGTCACCAAAAGTCAGCAGGTGACTCGAAGATGCACATACAAACACACACCTTGTGAATTTCACCTGGTTGTTATAACAGTGTTTACTGTTTAACATAGTGGTACAATTCAAAGATTATAGCTGTGTTAGTCTATATAGAATCACTATGTAGAGACCTTGTAGCACTTTTGAGACTAACTGAAAGAAAGAAGTTGGCAGCATGAGCTTTCGTGGACTTCAGTCTACTTCCTCCAAAAGCATCTGACAAAGTAGACTGAAGTCTTCAAAAGCTCATGCTGCCAACTTGTCTCAGTTAGTCTCAAAGGTGCTACAAGATCTCTCTACATACTGCTTAACAGTAGAACAGTTTAACAGTAGCAGAGTTGAAAAATCTCATGTACTGCCTCATCCAGTTGCCAGAGCAGAGGAGGGTCTTCACTATAACAACCCAGCAAATGGATTTCTTGTAGCCTAATACATTTGGGTTTGGGTTCACATGTCAAAGCAAAGCAAAAGCAGCTTCATTTATATACCGCTTCATATCGTGCTATGGGATGTCTAAGCGGTTTACAACTGTGAGCTGATTGCCCCCCCAACAAGCTGGGTACTCATTTTAGCGACCTCGGAAGGATGCAGGGCTGAGTCGAGCCTCAGCCCTGGCTGGTATTGAACTCGCAACCTTGTGGTCTATGCGTGAGTGGCTGCAGTACAGGCATTTAACCACTGCACCACCAGGGCTGATCAATGTCTTGAACACATTTTCAACTTGAATAACTTTTAATCATTCCTTAAGTAGTCCACACCCATCCCCTACCTTGTAGATGAATTACATGTGATACTCTGCTGGCTTCTCTTTAGGTTTGAGCCAGGAGTCTTCTGCAAGCTTGTCAGTGCTTTTGAAACCTTGTGCTGAGGGGAAAGAAGTTAAAGATGTTCCCCAGTAGAAAAAAAAATGGTATGCAAGAGAGAGGCTTGATCATTGTTTCTTGCTCTCTTTCCTTTCATTTCTCCAGTGCAAATTGCCACTTTTTGGACCTGTTTTGCCTTGAAACAACAGCTGCTGACATATTTGCGTGTGACATAAATTTGTCTTATTTGCATGTGACATATTTAAGTCTTTAGATGCAAATGCTTTCAGATATTGGGAGACTGACACTTCTGAAGAGGGGTTGCTGGTTTGGGATGGGTTCGAGGTTAGTGAAGAGATTCTTTTGTTCAGAGGTACATGTTCTTCTTTTGCAGTTGAACACATTTTTTAATGAGAAATGTTCAGTTTCTCATAATGTTCCCCGCTTCAGGAATCTTTTGTGTTGGAACAAAGAGAAGAAAAAGACATGAGGAGGCTGCTGTTTAAAGGAAGATTAGGGAGTACAGAATACAACAAAGCAGTGGGCTAATTATAGTCAAATCAGTTGACTTCCTTGAGAAGCCGCACGGTACTCATGAAGCTTATGTGCTTCTTTCAGGAGCCAGAATAAGTGAGGAGCGGGGAAGAGTTTTCACAATTAAATCATTCATGTCCTTATCAGTGCAAACTACAGTGCTGTGGCACTGGTTGTGTGATGCATAAAATCATTTGCAGCATAAGGAAACGTGAGTCTAATGAACAGTGGTTCCACCTATGTCTCTAGAGTCAGATTCTTATCACACAAAAATTGGGAGACTACAATGGGCCCTCCACATTTGCTGGGGTTAGGGGTGAAGCTAGGAATCTCCAGGTCCTCCGGTGCAACTCTGTGGTCACCGTCTTCCAGAACTTGAAAAGAGAATCATGCTGGAGGACCTAAAAATGCCTAGAGAAGTGTTTTCTCTAGTAACTTCCAGGTTCTCCAGCACAACTCTATGGTCAATATGTGGCAGAGTTGCGCTGGAGGACCTAGAGATTCCTAGATCAAAACTGCAAATAATCAAACCTGCAAATAATCAAAACTGCAAAAGTCAAAGCAGCAAATGTTGAGGGCCAACTGTATATGGGTCATAGGCATAGACACTTGCATGCAAGGAAAGAATGAGCATGGTCAGACATTGTGATAAGCCAAAGTGCCACAGGAATCTTGGCTTATTTGATAGAATAAAAGGCATCTACGATATCAGACATAAAGATAAGAAAATTCTTTGGTTATAGAGTTTTTCTGCTCTTTATCAGGCTAAAAAATTTAAATGTCGGTACTTGTGAAACCTCCTATTTCTGTTTTGAGGTCAAAATTTAAAATTATATAAGGATCGATTAGCAAAATCTTCTGTATAGTCTCAGATGCTATTAATTAATTTATTTATGGGATTTACATCCTGCCTTTCTTCCAAAATGGGATTCAAGGCAGCTTACAGTAATTTAAAAGGATAAAACTAAAACATTAATTACAAAAGTTAAAAAAATAATTAAATACTGACCTTAAAACATTAAACCTGTAAAATAGTGCAGGGGTTTACTCTACAGGAGATATTCAGAGGTAGCTGTGTAGCCCATTTAGCAAATTCAAACAAAAATCCATTGGTGATACCTTTATTGGCCAATAAAAATTCACAATATACTTGTTGCAAGCTTTCGAAGCTCCATGGGCTTCTTCATCAGGCTAGATGTTACAAATCAAACAGGAGAAAAATAATTGGAGATGTTAGTCACATGCCTACATGTTGTTTCCGTTTTTAGTTAAGATGGTGTATTGCGGGGAGGATATCTTTTGTAGGCAGGCTCCTCCTCCTTCTGGCCCTGTGGCTATAGAGAGATTTGCAAAGTCCAGGAAATGTAAAATCCATTTGCATCTTAATAGGGACCCCGCAATCCAATGTCTCCCTTCCAGTGAGGTCACAGTCTCCTTTGTGGCAGAGAGCAATGGATTCCTTAAGACGTCTCCATGTGTTTGCATCAGGAATATTTTGGTGGATGTAGAGGTAAAACATGCAAATTCAGTCCAAATTTAAGAAGAAAAAAGTGTTTTACCTTGTTTGAAGTTCCCACTCCACAGGCTATTCTTCCTGGTTCCCCTGTTGCAGCTACAATGCGGTATCTCACAATACAGAAAACATTCAAAGGTAGCTGTGTTGGCCATTTAGCAAATTCAAACAAAAATCCATCAGTGATACCTTTATTGGCCAACCAAAATACACAATATACTTGCAAGCTTTCGAAGCTCCATGGGCTTCTTCATCCATGGGCTTCTTCATCAGCTTACAACAAGTATATTGTGCATTTTGGTTGGCCAATAAAGGTATCACTGATGGATTTTTGTTCATACAGGTGACACACTGCCTTTTTCTCTCTCAGTGTGCTTTCTCCAGCAGGGAAGCCTGCTGGAAAAGGCATAGCAGAAGAACACAGTTCTTACTTCTCTCTGTGTGTTCCTTTGAAGTGGAACTATTGTCAACAAACCAGCTTATGCTAGCCAAGCCCCCCTGGAATAAGCAGTTGCACTCCAGGGTCACCAAGCGTCATAACCGCAAAGTAGGAGAAGACACCGCAAAATGTAGGGCATTCAAGAAGAATGTAGGACACTACAAAATAAAAGCTAAAAGCACTCATATAAATATAAATTCATACTTCCCTATTATTTGTGGTTTCAGGTTTCTACAGTGGGTGGTGGTCTTGGAACATAACCTCCGTGGATACAGGGGTCATATTACGTAGTGTGCTAGAATATTTAAAAACAAACAAAGCTGGAGACATATATGCTCTCATAACTTTCCTGATTGGCTCTGAACACAGCTCACACTCTAAACCTCCCAAAATGCAAGAAAAATTACGCCATGTTACATATAGATGTAGGCAGAAGAGAACAACATTTCAATATCTTGAGTGCTAAATTATAGCATTTTTCATTTCTCTAAATGTAAGAAAAATAAAGATTTTACTAAGCATTATAAAATTGGTTCAGAAAATGTACTTCTGTGTTGGAATTGGCATGCATCTCACTTGTAGGGCATAACATAGCCATCACAGTATGTATTTTCATTGTGAGTTCTTACAGTGTATTTGTGCTAGGAAGTTCTTTGCACTCTCCCATCACATTTAGGCACAGGAAAGCATCTGAGTGTGATCATATTACTTACAGACAGGTTGCATGCTAATTCCTAAGTGCGGTTTGGTCTCTCATTCTCTCTTTCTCTCTCCTCCCCCCCCCCATTTCATGACATTTGAAGCAATTGTCTAAGAGGGATGCATGATGTCGTGCAGGAACAACCTATTTTCATGATGTGTTGAGATGAGAATATAAATTATTTTTTAAAAAGAGATGTAGGAATTAAATCTGATGGTGAGTGCCCTGTACTCTTTTGTTGGTAAATAACAAATATAATTGTGGATTAACCTGTAGGTTACCTTTTAATTTCATTTGGACCCATATTGTTCTGAATAGTTGGTTTATTTGTCTGGGCTGGAAATCAGTATGATGCAAATAATTGATTAATTTATCAAAAATCGTGCTAGATTTGGTAATTAATGCATTGGGAAACTGGCAGCACTTGCGGCATTGATCATGTTGTACAGCATGGACAGCTTTCTGAAACCTCTTATGAAGGGATGTGCATGTAGGCAAGCATACAGAGAGAGACTCCAGGGCTCATGTACACTACAGAATTATAGTATTATTATTCTACTTTAACTGCCATGGTTCCATCCCATGCAATCTTGGGATTTGCATTTGAGGGCAGGGACATTTAGTATTCTCAGCCAGAGTGTTCCAGTTCTTCACCAACCTGCAAACCCTAGGATTTCATAAGATGGAACCATGGCAGTAGAATAATAAGAATATAATTGTGCAGTATGAATGGGCCTCAAGTGTTTTCATTAAAGTTTGGTTGGCTTTAATTAAAGCAATTCATTGTAGAGAAAGGTACACAAACAATTTCCCGTGTTCCTGGTACTATTCTCATTTGAAATACACAAGTTGCCTTTGGGGCTATATGGTAAAATTAATTGCATGAATTTATAAGCAACTGTTGGCCAAGTTTCATCACAGTAATTTGAGAAGCACAGTCTTATAGACAAAGTCTACATAACACACATTGACCAATTAAGAGTTGAAGAGTGTTCCTTAATCTCTAATGAATCCCATCAGTAGTAATTTATAGTACTCAGGATATGTCTCCCTTTCTCATCTGTAGTCAGGATAATTGTGTTCTTGGAAACATAGTGTATGCTTTGGCTATAAGGGGCAACAAGGTCTTCTCTGTCTGATACAACCTTCCATTTCCTGCATCCTGGAAGCCCTCTCAGCAAGCTAGAAACTTACATCACACTTAGGACACAAAGTAAAGAGCTGATATTTGATACAAAATAATATAAAGACATAGAAGGCTATATAGAGCTGTGATGGTGAACCTTTTAGGGACCAAGTGCCCAAACTCAGTGGCATTCCTGTACTGGGTGTCACCAGGTGTCGGGGGGGGGCACTTTCAGGGAACAGGACTTTTGGGGTGGGACTTCTGGGGGTGGGACTTCTGCCCTCCAGGGGCAAAACCCACGACACACACTCTCAGCCTCAGGCTAGCAATGGCAATTTATTTTATATTTATTTACTGTGTTTATATCCCGCTCTTCAGCCAGAAAGGCTCTCAGAGCGGCTTGCAGATAGTTAATTAGACATTTCTCTGCTCTCAGGCTTAAATCTAAAAAGACATGACAGAAGGAGAAGGGAATGGCAGTGGGGAAGGGGAATAAATCCAGTGGTTCTTCTCTCCCTCCGAGGCCTGGACCATGGCAGATGGCATAGAGGGAGGGATCATCTTCTTACTTTAGGCTAGGCCTGATGGAGCTGGCTGGGCTCTTCTCTCCCTCTGAAGCTGGATGATGTCAGATCATCGCACACACACCGCCCCCCGCCCCCCGACAAAACAACTTGGAGGCAACATACACACAAGTCACGCTCTCTCAACCTCAGAAGATGGCAATGGAAATCCCCCTCTGACAAAGCTTGCCCCATGATAATTTCACCTTAAGGTCGCCAGGAACCGGCGCTCAGAAGGGAAAGAGGGTGCTCTGGGCCCATAAGCTGGAAATGACTTGGAGGCACACAACAGCAACAACAACAAAGCACAAAAGGCAAGGCACAATAACAAGAACAAAGAGAGCCAGCGGTTTGAGTGTGTGACTCTGGAGGCCAGGGCTCAAATCCCAGCTCAGCCATGAAACCCACTGGGAGACCTTGGGCAAGTCACACTCTCTCAGTCTCAGAGGAAGGCAATGGCAAACCTCCTCTGAAGAGTCCATGTAGGGTTGCCTTTGGGTCGCCAAAAAAGATTCAGACACACAACAAACCCACCCACCCCCAGTCGAGGAGGAGGAGGAAAAGGAAGAGGAGGAGGAGGAGGAGGAGGAGGAGGAGGAGGAGGAGGAGGAGGTAATTGTGTCCCCTATGGGACTGTGCCTATAGTGGGGATGGGGCTTCCACCCAGAAAGGGTGGGGCTTCCAGGTGGAAAGGCCCCCACACCACCCCTCCTTTTTGCAGCTCGGTTTTCTGTGGGAGAACCAGGCGGCAGCAAGGAGCTGGGTCGGCCAGCTGCGCCTCCCTGCCCCTTCTCGCTGTGGCTGCCATGTGCCCATTGAAGTGGCCTCGCATGCCACAAATGGCACACGTGCCACGCGTAAGCCAACATGGCTATAAAGTATAGAATGTAGCTGCAGACTATACATTCTAGCAGAAGAATGAATGGTATTCTGTGCAGAGGTCCTCTGTGTGGTTTGAGAGACTAGCTTTCTCATACGAAGATAACCAGAGTAACAAAACAAGCCATAGTTGGGTCTCTTCAGACAAATGTGGTAAGCAATAGACAGCAGTGGAAAACCTGTGGATGGGTTACTGGTGGATAGTGAATTTATAAATAGATATATACTGGGAAGGAGTCAAGCTAGACTGCATTTTGTCACCATGTGTGTCATTCTGTCAGCTTGTGTGCAGAAAATATCATATGAGGAGCATGTTTAGACTCAGAAGGAGGAGTGAGGATGGGAGGAAGAAATATCAACAATCTAAGATATGCAGATGACACCTTACTGCTGGTCAAAAACATCATAGACTTGGAGCAATTAGTTAGGAAAGTTAAAGAAGAACGTGAAAAGCAGGCTTACCATTGAGCATAAAGAAAACAAAAATCATGACCACAGAAGATTTATATAAATTCAATCTAAATAATGAGGAAATTGAATTAGTAAAAGAGTTCCCATAACTGAGGTCAAAAATAGATAAGAATGGAGACTGCAGTCTAGAAATCAGAATATGAATGGGAAGGGCAGCAATGAAAGATCTAGACAAGATTCTAATGAGTAAAGACATAACTCTGCACACTAAAGTGTTGATTGTCCAAGCCATTATATTCCCTGTTACCATGCATGGTTGTGAGAGCTGGACAGTGAAGAAAGAAGTTAGAAAGAAAATCAACATTTCAGATGTGGTGCTGGAGAAGAGTGCTGAGGATGCTGTGGATGGCCAAAAAGATAAACCATTGGGTCCTTGAACTGATCAAGCCTGAACTCTCTGGAAGTCAAGATGACTAAATTGAGGCTGTTGTACTTGGCCACATCATGAGAATGCATGACTTGCTAGAAAAGACAATAAATAATGCTAGGAAAATTAGAAGGCAGTAGAAAGAGAAGAAGAGTGCATGTCAGATGGATAGACTCAATCAGGGATGTTGCAGGCCTGAACCTGTAGGACTGAGGACAGGGGTCTTGGAAATGTCTCATTCACATGGGTCAGAAGTCGAGGTCGACTTGAAGGCAATTAACCATAAAAAACGACAAATGCTAGGAAGGGGTTTAGCTTAGTGGAGGTGCATGTGTCTCCACAAATGGTCCCAGATTCAATCCCTGAAATATCCACATAGGGCTGGAAAAATGCCTACCTGAAATCTGGACAGCTGCCGTCAGACAGTGAAGTAATTCTGGAGCAGGGTGATTCAATATATAAGGCAGTTTCCTGTGTTCCAGTGCACATAGGTTTGGTTTGGTTAATATAAAACATTCTATGTTGATGTTGGATGCTAATGGTGAAGAAAGCTTGCTGTTTTGGCCCATTCATACAGAACATACCAGATGATTGCTTCCAGATTCCCAACCATCATGATGGCATTTGGCTGGTGGATTATGGGAGCTGGAATAAAAAAGGCAACTTTTCACAGCTGGGTGATTACAATATTTACTAGCCACAGTAATTGCTCATTGCTTATATGTTGGACATCCCTTTTTCCTATAGTGTTAAAGTAATGCTTTGGTTTAACAAAAGGCACAAAATGATGCATGTAGTGGTCCCAGCATTTATTTATTTTTTGCTTTGCAAGTCAGGTGTTGTCATCATAATGGTAAAATGGTAAAATGACCCACATGGTAATCTTCGCTCCCCACATGATCAATGCTTTCTAATATCCTTGTGAAACTTTAGGGTGTTAGGGTGTTGTATATTTCCTGTAACAGTGCATGGTATAAACATCTTTCTTGCTTACAATATCTATGCACTGCTCATTGACTTAACAATAAATACCTTCTTCTTTGTGGTCTTTGTGAATTACACAAATGGATTATATCTGTGCCTGCGCAGCTATAACCCATTTGTGTGAATTCGCAGATGACCACTCGAAGAAATACAGTTACAGGTAAGCAACCTGTCCATACTTGCCTTATCCTGTTCCTCTGTATGCACTCTTGCCAAGTTTGGTCTTGTGTGCTGTTCAGTTTCTTGCAGCCAAAGTGTTTATTGGCATTGTAGGCCTGTGCTGCACTTTCCACAACTGCATCACCAGTTGTACCATATCCTCTTCTGAGTTATCCAAAGGGCTTCAAACAAAGCAAGGAGCTGCATCCATCTTCTTGAAGCCACAGCTTGATCTGTATAATCTGCCAGCCCTGCTCTCTCCAAATAGCAGCACAGGAAGGAAGTGCTTCCTCAGCACTGGCTAGTTCAGAGAGCACATCTTTTTCTACAGGCAGATTCCCTCAGTTGTGGTTTTGTCTCATTTATGATTAGAAGTTGTGTGTGTATATGAGAGAGAATGTGCTTTGCCAGCTTTTTGGTGCATTGTAACAAAACTTGTAGCTTGCTCCTAAGTTAATGTGGTATTTGAGATTTTGAAGCCTGCCTCCATACCGTGGGGGGTGGGTGGGTGGGTGGGATATTGCTCTCGTGTTCAGAATAGTAAATTTGTAGGTTTCGTCAGGTGAAAATATTGCTGCTGTTTCAGTTGTTAGTCTCTTTTTAACCTCACTGCTCTTGGGAGCTACTTTATTTTAAAACTTCCCTCTTCTGCCACATAGGCGGGCAAGTCATAGAATCATAGAGTTGGAAGAGACCACAAGGGCCATCCAGTCCAACCCCCGGCCATGCAGGAACTCAAAATCAAACCATCCCTGACAGATGGCCATCCAGCCTCTGTTTAAAGACCTCCACCACACTCCGAGGGAGTGTGTTCCTTTCAAATGCAACTCCCAGAAGCCCTGCTAGCAGTCAACAGAGACAGTAGGGAGGATCCTGAGAGTTGCAGTCTACAAACATATGGACCACAATTGCCCATCCCTGTTCTAGAGGAGAAGGTTTTACACTGCAGGGCCAATGTACAATTAAACACCAGTGCAGAGGAAAGCCTACCAGCCTAGCAGTGTTGTATTGCCACTTGGCATTTTTCAGATGGTAGTCCTAGTCTGAAAACAAAGAATTCTGTCTGCACAGTGAAGCCCTGGATGCCTCATTGTGTGAGTGGAGTAACTTTCAAACCATTAGCACTACTCTCTTGTTTTTCATGTTTGGTTTGATACTATAGGAACCTGGTCTCTGTCTTTCAATTTGTATGGAGCATCTGTGCAGACGTCACTGTCGTATGTAAGTGCACTTTGCAAGTAATTTATATTTTCCTTTGTTTTTTTAAAGGAAAGCGTCAGATTCATCATTTGGGAAACCAACTTCAGCTTAATCAACATTGCCTTGATACTGCCTTCAACTTCTTCAAGATGGCTGTGAGCAAGCACTTAACCCGTGGGAGGAAGATGACCCATGTCATAGCAGCCTGCCTCTACTTGGTGTGTAGGACAGAAGGCACCCCACGTATCCTTCCATTGCTGAACACATTTGCTCTTAACTCTTGCACTCAGAACTCTTTGGTACTGTTATATATAGAATTTTTGTGAACATATTAATTATGTGAACAGTTAAATGCTTGTTTTTTTTCTAAGAAAACACTAGAGAACATTTTGACTTGAAGAAATGTGAACAGTGACATTGAAGGGAAGTCCCAAGTTTAATCCATATTGGAATATGATGCCTTGCCCTGCAGGGAAAGAAAGTTAGAGAACAAGGTGGGTTGGGCGGTATGCTTCATTCCCTTTAGATGAGGCCACAAATGATCATTTCTCAGAAGTAGAACTTTGGTCAGCTCACTGGTTTTGTAGTGGACAGCTATACTTGTGAATGATACCCAATTTTCTTTGTCTCTGTTTAAGGGTGACTGAGTTATAATATATAACTACAACGTAGGGTCTCTGAATTGCAAAAATACTTTTATTTGATTTTGAATAGAGCCAAGAGCATGCCTGAGTCTTGCTCCTTCTGCTGAAATCCCATCTCCTTGCTTCTGCTGAGCTGGTAATATGTTTTTAATTTTTATATCTCTTTCCCACCTGAATTTTGTAACCCTACTGTTCTATTCTTATATACCTCTTTTCTTGTTTTCTTTGTATTTCTTGGGAATGTTTCAATTATTTTTTTCATAGGGTTACTGCCAAGAAACAGACTGTATTTTAATGTCTAAATAGACACAGTCTCAGAATAACATTAGAAAAGCTAGCAAACATGTTTTCTTACAAATCTGAAAAATATCCTTGCAGGAGCTTTATAGAATGGAAAGTAACAATAACAGTAGTTCAGGGGTAGGGAACGCATCACTTGCCAGACCTTGCACTGCTGTATCAGTTTTAGCCAATATATTTGATGGTGCAGCACAGTAGCTTTTTGAGGGTAACTTGTTTCCCATCCCTACAGTATATATAGATAATACTGATCCATAGAAATATTGGGAATATGATATAAGTTTGGAAAAATAATAATGTGGGTGATGCTGGGAGAAGTAAAGACAAAACAAAGGTGACCATACTTAGTAAAAGTAAAGGTGTGCATACTGAAAAGGTTGGAGGACCATTTTTGGTTCCTCCTGACCTTGGGCTGTGCTGTTGCCATTTTCTAGAACCAGAAGTCACTTTTGGGCAGATTGGAGAGTAATTTCATATTGTTTCTGTGTGCTTCCCTGAAAGGGTGCTAGTACCTTTCAGGTTATTTTTTTCACCTGAAAAATTGCGTTCAGGAACCATTTAAAAAAATGAACTCATATTTTTTGGCAGGGTGGGGTGTCACTGAGACCTGAGAGGTCCCAAGGGAAGCTCAAATTCTCGAAATGACTTCATCTAGTGCAGTGATCCCTAAACTTTGGTTCCTCAGATGTTTTGGACTTCAAATCCCAGAAGCCACAGCCAGCTTTGCCAACAGTTAAGAATTCTGGGACATCTGGAGGACCAAAGTTTGGGGACCAATGAATTCTAGAATGTGAGCTGCCCAATTCTCACCTCATAAAGGAAGAAAAAGTAGAGGAGGTAAAGTATTGCATTAGGCAGTGGTGAAATGCATGTGCACCTGCATACCCCCTCACAAACTATGTAAGATCACTCCCTGGTCCCAAACCTTGAGGAAGTGAATACACTTTATAATGTTTTGGTTAGAACAATATTTTGGGTTAACAAAAATATGCTTTGTAGATCAGACATGATCAAAGTAATCCTATGAAAA
This sequence comes from Phrynosoma blainvillii, assembly GCA_026167975.1. Classification (NCBI taxonomy): domain Eukaryota; kingdom Metazoa; phylum Chordata; class Lepidosauria; order Squamata; family Phrynosomatidae; genus Phrynosoma; species Phrynosoma blainvillii. Next base: position 443,445,395 of record JANUYF010000001.1, on the reverse strand, counting down.
TTGGAAGGAAAGAGTCTGTAGCGACTTTTAAAGCTCTGCTTGGCTCCCATTGAGGAGAGCAGAAAGTGGGAGGTTTGGCGTTTGTTGTTAACTGCCCTTGAGTAGATCTCGACTCATGGCGACCCTATGGATGAGATATCTCCAAGACTCTGTCCTCCACTGCTCTGCTTAATTCCTGCAACCTCATACCCGTGACCTCCTTAAGAGTTCATCCATCTAGCATGTGGCCTTCCTCTCTTCCTACTTCCCTCCACCCTTTCCAGCATTATTGTTTTTTCCAAAGAGTCCTCCCTACTCATGATGTGTTCAAAGTACAACAGCCTCAATTTGGTCATCTTGGCTTCCAGGGAGGTTTCTGGTTTGATCTGCTCTAGGACCCATTTGTTTGTCCTTTTGGCTGTCCATGGGATTGTCAGCACTCATGAGATGTGGGGAACTTCACCTGCACCAAGCGCAAGTTCATAGCCCTCCTGAAAGAGAAAGTGAAGCAGCTGGAGGCCCAGGTAGCTAAGCTTCAGCATATTAGGGAGCAAGAGGTTTTCCTGGACAGAGTGGAAAGAATGGTCTTGGACGGGAACTAGACAGAGGAAGTTGTTGAGGAGGTCGTATCATGCACACAGGAGGTGGACACCTGAAGGAACATCACACGTAGAAGTAGGGAAACCAGGGATCATTCTGGGAGCTTGCAGCTACAGAATTGATTTGAAGCTCTATCCCTTATCAAGGATGAAGAGGAAGAGCAGCAGGGACAGTCCTCAGGGACAGTGCAGGAGACCCGAAGAGTACCACCGAAGGGAACAACCACTGCTAAGCCTCGGAGGAGGCGTATGGTAGTGGTTGGGGGCTCCTTGTTGAGGGGTACAGAAGCAGTGATTTGTGGCCCTGACAAGATGTCCCGGAGGTGTGTTGTCTCCCTGGGGCAAAAATTCGTGATGTGACAGCGAGACTGACAAGACTTGTCAAGCCAACTGACTATTATCCCTTCCTCTTGGTCCACATGGGAACCAATGATACTGGAAGGCATAGTCTTTAGAATATCAGAAGGGATTATGAGGCTTTGGGCAGGAAGCTGAAAGAGCTGGATGCACAGATTGTTATCTCATCTCTTCTCCCAGTTGAAAGGCATGGTCCAGGAAGGGAGAGGAAGATAGCAGATGTGAATAACCAGCTCTGTAGATGGTGTCGCCAAGAACGATTTGGATTTGTGGTTCCATGAGGGTGGACTTCTACCAAGAGATGGGCTGCATCTCACACCGGTTGGCAGAAGCATTTTTGCCAATAGTTTCAAACATTAGATCAGGAGGGCTTTAAACTGAGTCATGTTGGGGAGGGAGACAGTATCTTGGAAGATATCTTGGAAGGCAGGAGTACATCATGGGCTGGAGATAATAGTAAAAGTGTTATAGAGGGAACAAGGCAAATGATGCAAGGGCACAACAGTAGAAGGGAAAAAACCTCACATAGGCAGCAAGTCGGAAGGACAAATGCTCTTAGATTTCTCTACACCAGGGGTAGGCAACCTTTTTGAGCCGGGGACCGGGTTGCTGTCCCTCAGACAATTGGGGGGCCGAAGCACCAAAAATAAATAAATAAATAAATAAAAATTAAAAAATATATTAAAAAATAAAAAATATGCATGCACACTCTCTCAGCCCCAGAAAAGCCATGGCAAAACCTGTGTGGAGATTTTGCCAAGAAAACCCCAAGAACAAGTAATAACAACAATAATCATTATCATCATGGAAATGACTGGAAGGCAGGCCCACAAACAAGCAGGGATGCATGCACACTCTCTCAGCCCCAGAAAAGCCATGATGGCAAAAACCCTTTGGAGATTTTGCCAAGAAAACCCCAAGAACAAGTAACAACAACAATAATCAATATCATCATGATGGGCGGCCGGCAGTGGCAGGACCAGCCTGGGGCCGGTCCAAAGACCTCAGGGGGCCACATCCGGCCCCCGGGCCTTAGGTTGCCTACCCCTGCTCTGCACTAATGCACAGAGCATGGGAAATAAGCAAGATGAACTTGAGCTCCTAGTACAACAAAGCAAATACGATATAATAGGCATCATTGAAACCTGGTGGGCTGAGTCTCATGATTGGAATGTAGGAATAAAGGGGTATAACCTTTTAAAGAGAAATAGACCAAACAGGAAAGGAGGAGAAATAGCATTATATGTCAGGGATGTTTACACCTGTGAAGAGATCCAGGACTTAAATCCTGGAAATCAGGTGGAGAGCATCTGGATAAAAATTAAAGGGGAAGGAAACAACAGGGATGTTACAGTAGGAGTCTACTACAGATCCCCTAGTCAGACTGAGGAATTGGATGATGCCTTTCTAGAACAGATGACCACACACTCAGAAAGGAGAGATGTAGTAGTGATGAGTGACTTCAACTATCCTGATATTTGCTGGAAGTCAAACTCAGCCAATACTCCAAGGTCTCGCAAATTCCTCACTCGCCTCAAAGACAATTTCTTTGTCCAAAAGGTGGAAGAGGAGTTTCTTATACAGTGGAAAGGAGAAGCTAGGCATAGTTAAGCACTCATTCTAGACTTTAGGAGAGCTGATTTCAACAAACTTAGGGAAACACTGGAAGTGATCCCGTGGTCAGGAATACTAAAGGAGCGGGGAGTTCAGGATGGATGGGAGTTTCTCAAAAGGGAGATACTGAACGCACAATCACAAACTGTTCCAGTGAGAAGGAAAAATGGGAGAAAAATGGGTTGGATGACAAAAGAACTTTCAACTGAACTAAGTTTTAAACGGGAGATGTATAAGAAATGGAAAAGGGGAGAAATCACTAAATAGGAATTCAAACAAATAGCTAGCACATGTAGGGGTAAAGTCAGGAAAGCCAAAGCACAGAATGAGAGGCTTGCTAGAGTGGTTAAGCACAATAAAAAGGGCTTTTTTGGTTATGTCCGTAGCAAAAGAAAGAAGGAAATGGTAGGGCCATTGCTCAGAGAAGATAGAGAAATTCTAATAGGGGACAGAGAAAAGGCAGAACTACTCAATACCTTCTTTGCATCAGTCTTCTCACAAAAGGAAAACAGTGTTGAACCTGAAGAAAATGGAGCAGAGTACACCATAGGGGAAATGCAGCACAAAATAAGTAAAGAGGAAGTACAGGAATACCTGGTAAACCTAAATGAATTTAAATCTCCAGGACCAGATGAACTACATCCAAGGATATTAAAAGAACTGTCAAATGTAATCTCAGAGCCACTGGCAATAATCTTTGAGAACTCCTGGAGATGACACCAAATTAGCAGATGACACCAAATTAGGGGGAATAACTAATATCCCAGAGGACAGGCTGAAAATTCAAAATGATCTTAATAGATTAGAAAGCTGGGCCAAAGCTAACAAAATAAATTTCAACTCAGAGAAATGTAAGGTACTGCACTTGGGGCAAAAAAATGAAATGCATAGATATAAGATGGGGGACACCTGGCTTGACGAGACTAGGTGTGAAAGGTATCTAGGAGTCCTAATGGACCACAAGTTGAACATGAGTCAACAGTGTGATGCCGGAGCTAAAAAGGCCAATGCAATTTTAGGCTGCATTAATAGAAGTATAGTATTTAGATCAAGGGAAGTAATAGTGCCACTGTATTCTGCTTTGGTCAGGGCCCACCTGGAAAACTGTATCCAATTCTGGGCACCACAGTTCAAAAAGGATGTTGAAAAACTGTAGCATTTCCAAAGGAGGACGACTAAAATGGTGAAGGGTTTGGAAACCATGCCCTACAAGGAATGACTTAGGGAACTGGGTATGTTTAGCCTAGAGAAGAGACAGTTAAGAGTGGATATGATAGCCCTCTTTAAATATTTGAAGGGATGTCATATTGAGGAGGGTGCTAGCTTGTTTTCTGCTGCCCCAGAGAACAGGACCCGGAATAATGGATGCAAGCTGCAGGAAAAGAGATTCCACTTCAATATTGGGAGGAACTTCCTGACAGTGAGAGCTGTTTGACAGTGGAACACACTCCCTCGGAGAATGGTGGAGTCTCCTTCTTTGGAGGTCTTTAAACAGAGGGCCATCTGTCGGGGATGCTTTGATTTTGAGTTCCTGCATGTCAGGGGGTTGGACTGGATGGCCCTTGTGGTCTCTTCCAACTCTGTGATTCTGTGATTCTATAACTCTTCTCCAGCACCACATGTCAAATGAACTGATTTTCTTCCATTATCTTTCTTAACTGTCCAGCTCGCACATCCATCCATGGTAACAGGGAATACTATGGCTTGTATGATTCTAACTTTTGTGCTGAGTTGTATATCTTTGCATTTTAGAATCTTTTCTAGTTCTTTCATAGCTGCCCTCCCAATTCTTAGTCTTCTTCTGATTTCCTGACTGCAGTCCCCATTTCTATCAATGTTTGATCCCAAGTATAGGAATTCGTTTACTATTTCTATTTCTTCATTGCCTAGGTTGAACTAGGGAGGGAGGGTTGCCTCTCCGCTTTTAAAAAATCAGTTATCCTTTAAAAAATGTTTTCTCTGTTGATTTCCATTGGGAGGAAAAATAAATGCTTGGGGTAGCACAGTTCATTTCCCTTTGGGAGTGTATCACTGGCATAGGGGAGGGCTTTGGACAGGGGTAGGCAACCTGCGGCCCGGGGGCCGGATGCGGCCCCCCAAGGCCTTTGGACCGGCCCCAAGCTGGTTCTGCTGCCGCCGCCGCCGCCAACCCCTGCCGCCCACAGCTGCCCGCCATGATGATATTTATTATTGTTGTTATTAATTGTTCTTGGGGTTTTCTTGGCAAAATCTCCACAGGAGTTTTGCCATTATGGCTTTTCTGGGGCTGAGAGAGTGTGCATGCATATATTTTTTTTAAAAAATAATTTAAAAAATTTATTTATTTATTTTTGCTTCGGCCCCCCAATTGTCTGAGGGACAGCAACCCGGCCCCCGGCTCAAAAAGGTTGCCTATCCCTGGCTTTGGATCTAAAACAGTATGGGTAACACATGGTTCTGTCGGTTGTTACACTGTCCCCCCCACATCCCCCAGTTGCTGTTGTTGCAGCGGGCATGTTACTAAAATTGATGGTAGTGCTGTTGCAGGAGAAAAATACTCCCAAACACTTCATGTTCTTTCCCTTCTGAAGAGAAGAATATATTTTCTCCTGTAGACTAGCAGAGCTCTGTGGCACAGGAAGGCACTCTGCACTATAGAGAGCTGCAGCAGTTGCTGCCACATTTCATGGCTGAGAGGAGAAAAACATCAGTGGCTACTGTTGAATTTTGCTGGTGCAAGAAGTTTGATGCAGCCCCTTGACCTCTAGTTCAGCCCTTTGATGGCTAGAAGCTGCCCAGCTGATATGTGTGTGTATGTGTGTGTGTGCCTTGTAGACTTACAGCAGCCCCATTAATTTCATTGGGTTTTCTTAGGCAAGGAATATTCTGAAGTGGTTTTGGCAGTTCCTTCCTTTGAAATATAGCAGGCAGCACATGGTATTTATTGGTGATCTCCCATCCAAGTACTAATCAGGGCTGATCCTGCTTAGCTTCCATGATCAGACAGGTTCTGGTGTCTTTTGGCCCTCTGCCCCCCTTCATTCATCACCACCATGACTCCTTTCACTGCCTACTAATGTTGGAGCAGTCATGGCAAGATAGCTTTCTACAGCTGCCATGAGAAGGCCCCCAGTTGTAAGCTTTTTCAGCAGGAAGAGAGTTGGACAACCTCCAAGTTTTTGTCTGCCACTTTCATCAGGAGCCTAGGATTTTTTAAAATTTGTAATATACAGCATGGCCCCCATATGCACTGATTCGGTATTCACGGTTTCACTTATTTATGTCTAAAAAAATATGTCTCTCTAGGCATTTCTAGGTCATTATTGTGATTCTATGGTCAACTTCTGGCCCAAGCATACCATAGAATTGTGCTGGAGGACCTAGAAATGCCTAAAGAAGTGTTCTCTGTAGGCATTTCTAATAAAGTTCCCTATTATCAGCAATTTCAGGTATCCACAGATGGTTTTGCAGTGTAACCACTGTAGCAGCAGAGCATACTGCACTTAATTAAAATATCTCTGTCACTCCTGGAAGTAATGGATCCTGAAACAAGAACTTTAAAAAACCTACTTGGGAGTAAAGGAACTGAGCAGATGACTGGCACTACAGCAGATGAAAAAATAAACAGTATTCATCAAAAGGCTGCTTCATTTTTGAGGGTCTGGTGCAACAGCGGGAACTGTCTGATACAATATAAAATATATTTTGTTTTTTGGAAAGAAGTGTGTGTTGTGTGTGTGTGTGTGATCTGCCAGTGTATGTAAAGGTAACATATTCAGTATCCCTCCTTGTCACTAAAGTGCTGTGTATGAAGTTAAGATTTCAGGACAGTACTTATAAACCATGCAGAATAGCAAAGTAAAGAAATGAAAAGAAATCAATTTGTAGATGAAAATATACAGATGATATATCAAATAAAGGAGTAGACATAATTTAATAATTAATGCATGAAAGGATGAGAAATAATAACAAATAGTTATTTTATATTAAGAAGAAGAAGCTAGTGTGTATAATAAAGGTTTAAAAATTTATCATTTTTTCATTCTTTAAACTTCAGCTGTGTTGGGACTACTAGACCCATCACTACAGCCAGCATGATAGATTGTGGTTGTAGTCCAACACATCAGGAGGCTGCTTTATGAGGAAGACTGTACTCACAAAATACCGTATTTTTCGGCATATAAGACGCTCCGGCATATAAGACGCACCCAATTTTAAAGGAGGAAAATCTAGAAAAAAAAGATTCTTAACCAAATACTGTAGTAAAATATTTTATATCAACTGTATAAAGTTAACAGCAGTTTAAGAACAATTTTAAGTTGTAAATGTAAATTTAAGCCAGCAGCAGGGCCAGGTATTGCACAAATTCCCTGCCCAACTTTCTTGCAAGTCTCCTGTCGCCTTATGGTGACTCCATGAATTTCTTAGGGATTTCTTAGGCAAGAAAGACTCGAGAAGTGGTTTTGCCAGTTCCTTCCTCTGAAATACAGCCTGCAGCACCTGGGATTCTTTGGCGGTCTCTCATCCAAGGACTATCCAGGGCTGACCCTGCTTAGATTCCAAGATCAGATGGACTGGTACCTTTGGAGTTTTTAGGCCATTGTCTTATGGAGTAATTTATGGCTTATTTTGACCCTACCATGAGGGTTTTCTTGTAAGATTTCTTCAAGGGTTTTTTTTTTGCCATTTCCATCCTCTGAGGCTGAGAGAGTGTGATTTGGCCAGAGTAATCCAGTGCCCTGGAGTAATTTCTGGCTCATTTTGACACTACCATGAGGGTTTTCTTGGCAGATTTCCTCAGAGGAGGGAGTTTGCCATTTCCACCCTCTGAGGCTGAGACAGTGTAACTTGGCCAGGGTACTAATCCAGTGCCTTGGAGTAATTTCTGGATCATTTTGATCCTACCATGAGCGTTTTCCTGGCAGATTTCTTCAGAGGAGGGAGTTTGCCATTTCCACCCTCTGAGGCTGAGACAGTGTAACTTGGCCAGGGTAATAATCCAGTGCCTTGGAGTAATTTCTGGCTCATTTTGATCCTACCATGAGCGTTTTCCTGGCAGATTTCCTCAGAGGAGGGAGTTTGCCATTTCCACCCTCTGAGGCTGAGACAGTGTAACTTGGCCAGGGTACGAATCCAGTGCCTTGGAGTAATTTCTGGATCATTTGGATCCTACCATGAGCGTTTTCCTGGCAGATTTCCTCAGAGGAGGGAGTTTGCAATTTGCACCCTCTGAGGCTGAGACAGTGTAACTTGGCCAGGGTACTAATCCAGTGCCATGGAGTAATTTCTGGATCATTTTGATCCTACCATGAGGTTTTCCTGGAAGATTTCCTCAGAGGAGGGAGTTTGCAATTTCCACCCTCTGAGGCTGAGACAGTGTAACTTGGCCAGGGTAATAATCCAGTGCCTTGGAGTAATTTCTGGATCATTTGGATCCTACCATGAGGGTTTTCCTGGCAGATTTCTTCAGAGGAGGGAGTTTGCAATTTCCACCCTCTGAGGCTGAGACAGTGTAACTTGGCCAGGGTACTAATCCAGTGCCATGGAGTAATTTCTGGATTATTTGGATCCTACCATGAGCGTTTTCCTGGCAGATTTCTTCAGAGGAGGGAGTTTGCCATTTCCACCCTCTGAGGCTGAGACAGTGTAACTTGGCCAGGGTACTAATCCAGTGCCATGGAGTAATTTCTGGATTATTTGGATCCTACCATGAGCGTTTTCCTGGCAGATTTCCTCAGAGGAGGGAGTTTGCAATTTGCACCCTCTGAGGCTGAGACAGTGTAACTTGGCCAGGGTACTAATCCAGTGCCTTGGAGTAATTTCTTTCCACCCCCGTCCTGGGTGCTCCAATGGACTCTTCCTGGGATGGGAGGATGTCCTCTGCCCCCAGGAAGAGTCCATTGAAGCACCCAGGATGGGGGTGGAAAGAGGAGGAGCACATTCAACTAGCCAGGAAAAGAGGACTCTTTCCACCCCCGTCCTGGCTGCTCCAATGGGCTCTTCCTGGGATGGGAGGAGCCCACTGGAGCACCGAGGTTCAGGCTGAAATGAGGCCTACTTTTAGCCTAGGCCTCGGCAGTTTGCCCTCAGCTTTTATATTCACTTCATTAGGCGCAGCAACTTCCTCACCCTCGTTTTGGGGAAGAAAAAGTGCGTCTTATATGCCGAAAAATATGGTAGATTTTTTTGTGAGAGGAAGACCTTTTCTGTATGTGAAAGCTCATGTTTCGATCCTAGCCATCTCCCTCCTCCAACTTTCTTGATTTCTGTATCTTATATATCAAGCCTTTCTCAGTCTTATCTTTTTTCATCCCTGAAAGTTTGTTAAGCAACATTTGCAAATTAGAATACTGCCTTCTGGTTCATGATACTTCTGAGCAGGCATTTGGGGGGTAGACTGCTGGAGGAAATATATTGTTATCAAGATGTACGAAGCTGTATTGTCGCAGGATATTTTGATGAGAGAATTGTCGTATCATTTCAAAATACTTTTTAAACATAACTTGACACTGTCTTGAAAATATGCTGGATATTGTGTATCTGATTTTTTGGAGGGTTGTGTGTGCGTGCATATCAAAGGTAAACATGTAAAAGGGATATTGTGGCCCAGCATTAGCCTTTTTAATTATTTGATTAAATGCTCCAGTTTTCCCCTTGCAGTTACCTTGACATCCAGCCCCAGGAAAAAAGTAGTTATGTGCGAGAGGCCATCTGGCTCAGTGATCTAAATGGGCCTGTTACATAAGCAGTAGCAGGAACAAGAGTGGATAACTCATTTTGCAGGCATTGACAATCTGGGTTTATTAAAATGGGTCTAACTCTGTTGAGTTCCAATTAGGTTCTTTGCCTGCCTCTTGCTTGATCATTAGGTGGCACTCTCATTCTTGCAAACGGGAGCAGAACAGTTTAATTGAAAGGAAATCTCATGGAAGTCTGTGCTCTCTCCCCTCACCTCATGTGAATATGGGGGAATATAGTAATTCCCCTTTTCCTTGGCAGTGGGATGGATGGAAGCAGCCCTGTTAACAGAGGGACCAAAGCTAAGTGCAATGCTTGCAGGAAACCTTAGGTGCAGTCTCTTCTTCATTTAAAAGGATCAACTGACAGACATTGGACAAAATATCAAAATATGTGGATGGTACTGTCAGTTGGAGTAAACCAGTCTAGGCTGTGGTCAAACACAATCTTGGAAAAGTTACTTTTTTGGGCTGAAAGTCCAGAATCCATCTGATTCTGTGGTCACTGGTCATGGTAGCTAGGGGCTTTTAAGAGCTGTTGTCCCCCAAAATAAGTTTCCTATGGTCTTGCCTGATGTAAAGTTTCTATGACTTTCCTCCACCAGATTCATATACTGTACTTATGTCCTGGCCATTGAGTGTTATGACAGAAGTTTTCCCGTAGTCAGTTGATGTGTCTTCAAGTTGTTTCCGACATGGTGACCCTTAGGCGACCCTATCATGGGGTTTTCTTGGCAAGTTGCTTGAGAGGGGGTTTGCCATTGCTATCCTTTGAGAGAGTGTGACTTGTCCAAGGTCATTCAGTGGGTTTACATGGCCAAGCTAGGGTTTAAACCTCAGTCTCCAGAGTCCTAGTCTAATGCATAAACCACTACACCATCCGTACTCACACTCTACATAAATCTAGTGGGCCCCCTTGAAGCCTATAGTATTTGTGTTACTCATACTTGGGACGTTTTCACACTGGGTTTAAGGCAGAAGCAATCCTACCTCACTCCAGCCCCATGCCGGCTCCTTTGCCAGTGTGTTCAAACGGCGTCGCAGTGCCATCCCCGCCCCATCCTGTCCCATCCCCGGCATCAGCCCCGTTCTTTGCAGTTCCTCTTTTTAAAAGGAATTGCATCTGCCGCGGCCAGAATCATACCGGAATGATGCTGCTGTCACCGATCTGAAGCTGCAGGATCCATTCTGGTATGATTCTTTCATTGCTTCCACGCGGCTTTAGACCCCAAGTGTGATAACTTGGAGAGGGAGTGGTCTCTAGGAAGGTCTCCTCTCTTGTGAGGAGCTGCATATGTGTGAGGAATGGGTAATGGTTGCTACTCTAAATTGTAAGGTTTGGCCCTGACACTTATTTTTGCTGGAGTCAGGGAGCTTTGTCTTTTTTTTTGAGCTGCGGTCATTTCCCAGCTTAACTGTTGAACTGTTCTTTCTGTTGAGAACATTAGGAGGAGTGTCTGAACAGCACGAGCAATTGAACAATACAGTAAATTACTTAGGAAGGTAATTTGGAGGCTCTTCCTTTCTGAAATCTTGGTCAGCCCTTTCTCGGTCTGCCTTCAGGGTATTCTTTAGGAGCAGTTTAATCACAGCAGCCTGGTTTAGAAACATGCTGGTTGTGTGTTTTCTGAAACAGAAAGGGGATATTTCCAGCATGCAGAATTCTGTACCTAATACAACAATTACTTGCAGCACTGTGTGTGTAGCCTACTCCCTTATTTAATTGCATTTTTGTTCGAACTGTCTTTCATATATGAAAACATCAATCTGTCTTCTATGCTGTTATATTTTTCCATGTTTTTCTCTCTTCTTGGGAGAGAATTTGTTTCACTTGCCACCTTGTTTCACTTGTTTGATGGTTATCTGGCAATTTGTGGAATGAAGAATATATATGCTATGCTACTAAGTTCTGACCCCTCCTTCTTCTCATGCTAAAATAATCTTTGTTTTTAATGGAAGAATGGTGCTGACTTTTCTCTGACCCCAATAGAGCATTTCACTTTTGCAATGTTTTGAGTAAATTACATGCAGGAACTTGTGCTATAATTTTGACAGGAAAATGTTTTGATATTGTTTTTGTAAATCTCTTACAAACAGAGTTTTTCTTACAGTCCAGAAGAACAAAACAGAAAAGGCTGTGCTTTAAAATACAAAAACAAACACTTCAAAAATAAGGACAGGCTGAAACTATCAGTGTGATGTTAAGGCCAAATTCTACATTGTCAAATGTTTGTTTGTGTTGCTTATGTGTTGGCTTTTTCTAGGGTGGGACTGTGAGGGGCTCAGAATGATATGCAGGGTCGTCTCACATTTTATCAGCATGCATGTGAGGTAGGTTAGTCTGAAAGACAAAGCTTGCTCTGGTGTTATGTGGTAAATCTGTGGTCAGGATCTCCTGAAGTTTTTAAAAATTATGGCAACTATGTGCATGTGATATTCCCAGACTAAACTGAGGACAGGTACCAGGAATCTAAGGGAAGATAGGCAGGGATAGAAATGAAATATTTCATTTTAATTAGAAAATATAGTAGCCCTTCCCATCTATGGGGGTTTGATTCCAGCCCTCCCTGCAGATGGGAAGAAATGTGGGAGCTCAAGCTCATATTAGTCTATGGGTGGCGACAAGCACATGCCCATGTCAATGTGGGCAAACACCAGTATAAGCTAATATGGGGTGGGACGAAAGTGTGTACTACCACCCAGTGGCTACAGTGAAAATCAGGGTCAGTGTTTTAAATCTTGCATTTCAGTTCTGTCTTAGTCTATTGGTTGCATCCTGCTATTGAAAGATGTGTAGAAGTTCACTATGTAGAATCACCTACAGAAATGACACTCTGTGCCATTGATAAAGTGGGTCATAATTTGTGAACAGGGTTGGCACTGTAATTCAGCTCCCAGAATCCCAGGAGCTATTGGCCAACATGGGACTATTGGCCAACATGGCTGAGGTTTCTGGGAGCTGAAGTCCCTCAGCCCTTAAAGGGGAAAAGTTGCCTACCCCTGGTGTATAACATATACTTAGTGTAAGTAAGGGCCTTTACAGACTGCCAGGAATAGGCAAATTGAGGCCACTTTAACTGTCCTGGCTCAGTGCTAAGGAATCATGGGAACTGGAGTTTATTGTGGGACCAGAGCTCTCTGGCAGAGAAGGTTCAATGTCCCAGAAAAAAATACAATTCCCATGATTCCCTAGCACTGAGCCAGAACAGTTAAAGTGGCCTCAATTTGCACTATTTCTGGCAGTCTGTAAAGGCCCTAAGTTCCTTTTAATTTAATAGAATGTATGGCTAATTAAATTGGTCAAAGGATGGGCAGAGTGCTATAACCCCCAGGGCTGTTTTCATGGCCCCCATACCCTCTGGACTCCCTGATTTCTCTTTTTCTGGGCAACTTGCCCCCTTCTCCAAGTGGCAGTTCACCTTTAAAATAGATTGCAGCTGCCCTCATTTAACGTGAAAATATCTGTTTAAAAACCTGTCTTCTATTTGTCATTTCCAGTATTGTTGTTGTTATTGCAGTCCATGTGGTCTCTAAGACAGAAATTTATCCCCTAGATCTGCAGCAGTTCCCTATCCCTGGACTATACTGTATTCCACAGGGAGTGGAAGTTGCTTTTCTTTCCCAACAGGAAGGCCGCACACATTTCCTCATCACCTGTGATCCAGAAGCGCTAGAGACTGACTTTTTAAAAATAAATGAGTAAATAAAAGTTTGGAATCTAGAGCAGCTAATGGCCCAAACAACCATCACAAAACAAACAATAGCATTTGTAGGATCTAGGTGAAACCTGGCCAACCTGATAGCATGGCATGTCTGCATTCAGTTCACTTAACTGCACTGTCTTTAGCAGTGCATGGCATGCTTCATGCTGTTGGCTTTAATTTGCTGTTTGGAGTGGTTACAGACTTTAGTTGTATTAATCCAAATGTTTGAGCTTTTCTGCCCTCATGTATATTATGGTTTGATTAAGAACAAGGAGTGGTTCAGCTGTTGCTGCAGTTCCCAGGAGAGAGAGCACTGTGGAAGAGCTGAACACAGTTTTTGATGAATTATGCTGTGATCATGTGGCTAAAACAATATTTGGCTTGCATAGTATTTTCCAGGTGGAATGCTTAATGCTTGTTTTCATAAAGGAGAATTTAATTGAAAGTATGGGTGGTGAGAGAAGAGGTTGTTATGCAAGAGATGAGTTTTGTACATTTGTAAATTTTCCATTTTCCTTTATATGAGGGATGAAACAAGGAGGTGGTGTTTATTACCTTCATATGTCGCCCTTGTCTAATCCCATGAACCATTGTGATCCTCTAACTGCATTAGCCTTTGTGGATTGATACCAGTCTATTTAAATGTTACTTTAAACTGCCTTGCCCTTGCTGGCTGGTGTATTGAACTGCCTGTTGTGTAATAATATTGATATTCCCATGATTTAGGAGGGTCATATTTGAAACTGTGTGTTCATTCTACATTTTAAAAGAGAGAGTGAGGCAGAGAGAGAGAGAGAGAGAGCTTCTGCAACCAGACTGTCCCAAATTCTTTGTTGGAAGAAGCTGAAACTTGTGTTAAATTATGCATATTGAGCAAAATGTTCTTACTGTTTTGTAATTTGTATAATGCATTCTGCATTTTTAAATACTTTCCCTAGGAAGCAGTAGTAGAAGTGCTAGGTAGGACACAGAAACTCCACCCTTCTGGTTTCTGAGAATTCAGCACTCTTTGTGCATACAGCTTCCATTGTGCTGGGGAAAAAATTCTCTGTACTTTGTTTTTTTTAGGAAGACATGTCAGTTGATACAGAGCCTGCAAGAAGAAGCGTTGTTTGTGTCTCCATGCACACATCTACCCCACAGTATGGGAAGCATGTTACTTTACTTCCTCTCACATTTGGGTTTTGTGAATTTTGGTAAATTCTGATCCAAATGAATGGAATTAAAATTCTCACTCATCTCTGTTAAGCATGCACTAATGTAACCGGCACTGGTATTTTCCTTTGCAAAGGAGCAAAATGTTGAAGCTATAAATGTAAATAATAATAACTAAAATCACAGTTGACAAAGAAGTAGCAAAAGTAGCCATTTTGTATTTGTAAGCTTTATTGTGATCTTATTTGCAAACTAGAGGCGAATGAAGTACTGCAAAGAATGTGTGTGTTATGCTACTTACAGAAGGGTGTGTGTAAAAATAACAATAGCAAGTACATTTCTATACCGCTAATCAGTGGATTTAAGCACTCCCTAAGTGGTTTACAATGTGTAAGTTAATTGCCCCCAACAAGCTGGGTACACATTTTAGCAACCTCGGAAGGATGCCAGGCTGAGTGGACCCTGGAGCCCTGCCTGGGATCGAATTCACAACCTTGTGGTTGTGAACAGCTGCAGTACCAGCATTTAACCACTGTGCCATCATGGCTCCTTTATAGCAAGTACATTTCTGTACTGCTTATCAGTGAACTTGGCACTCTCTAAACGGTTTACAATCTGTAAGCCAATTGCCCCCAACAAGCTGGGGGCAATTTTACCAACCTACAAATTTTACCAACCTACAAAAGGATGGAAGTCTGAGTGGACCTTGGAGCCCTCCTCTAGGATCGAACTTACAATGTTGTGGCTGCAGGACTGGCATTTAACCACTGTGCCACCAGGGCTTTTTAATACTGTATGTGTTTGGCATAGAAGAATCAGACACCCAGTAATGTGTGATTTACTTCAGTGTTCAATGCAGGGTGTGCAAGTGGACTCATATCCTTGGGAATGTGCCTTCATGTCAACTCTGACTTATATTGACCCTATCCTGGGATTTTCTTGGCAAAATTTATACAGAGGAGGATTTTCATTGCTTTTCTCTAAGGCTGGGAGAGTGTGACTTGTCCTAGATCACACAGTGGTTTCCATGCCTGAGTGGTGCATTGAACCCTGGTGTCCTGAAGTTCTAGTCTAAATTTCCAACCATAACACCGCCATGCAATAGAAATGGTAAGTTAGATAGAAGACACCATTCCAAACATTGCTAATTATGAGATTTTTTTGTTTAAAAAAGCTCTGTGCCCAGGTTCAAGTTGGTTAAGTCTATTAACTTATGGACCCTTATACCACTGGTAATTTGAAGCTTTCAGCGTGTCCCAGTAATCATTCTTAATACAGAACCTACAAGTCAGTATGGTGTAGTAGTGGTTTGACCTTTGGACTACAACTCTGGAGACCAGGATTTGAATTCCCACTCAGGCATGGAAACCCACTGGCTGACCTTGAGCAAGTCACACTATCTTGGCCTCTCCTAAACAAATCTTTCCAGGGAAACCTCACGATAGGTTCGGGATGGCATATCAGAAATACTGGAAGGCACATAACAAAAACAACAAACATAAACCAGTTTGGAGTTTTGAAGAGGTAAAAGAAGCCCTGCCTGCAGGTTTACCCTCTAATCTGCAACCTACATGAAGCTACATGCAAAGGGCAGGAAGGTAACTGGGGTGAGAGGGAGGGGCAGTTGGCATGTTATCTTTTTGTCTGGCAAGCCGAAGATTGGACCATGTTGTTTTTCCTCAAACTGAGCCAACAGATGGCTCACCGTGTGAACTTTCTGTAGACAGGAATAGCTGCAGCTGGTGATGGAAAACATGAAGGATGGACCCCCTGTATGTTTGACAAATGTGCTTTAATTTTCCTTGCCGCAGATGCTGGAGTGTGTCCTTTTGGAAACAGAGAGCCCAACCGGAGTGTTCCTGAGTCACAGTGTGAGAAGAGGGTTTTTCTATCTTACTGGGGACAGGATACAGGTGCAGACTATTTGGGGGATTTTTTCGGTCTCTTAAGCCTCTCTTGTTTACAAGGGAGAACAAAGCTGGGTGGAACACTAAAGTGGACTAATTAAAAAACAATATGGAGATGCTTTAGGAGTAGAAGTTTGAAAGATTTCAAGTCCAATCCATAAAGCATTTATGTAAAAAAATAAAATCTGTATCCCCCATTTTTATCTCTGCTTTCTTCCAAGAAATGTGACATGTCATATTCTTCCATTTATGTCTTAGTCACATAATATTTTGTTTAGAACAGGCACATGCACTTAGGGCCTTTGCAGACTGCTAGAAATAGGGCAAATTGAGTCCACTTTAACTGTCCTGGCTCAGTGCTAGGGAATCATGGGAATTGTATATTTTTCTGAGACATTGAGACTTCTCTGTCAGAGAGCTCTGGTGCCACAATAAACTACAGTTCCCATGATTCCCTAGCACTGAGTCAGGGCAGTCAAAGTGGACTCAATTTGCACTATTTCTGGCAGTCTGCAGAGGCCCTTAGTTGAGGTGTGTGCTGTGCTGGCTACTTAATGTTGACTCGCTGAAAAGAGCATGTGTTTCTGGGGTCAAGCTGCTAGTTCAGGTCACTTTTCTAGGGTGCCACAAATATTGGAGTGTCAGGTATCAGTGTAGTGAGTTGAGATCCCATGGTGTCCCTATTGAATCCTGGGCCTGTGAAAATGGCCTTATCTCATTTCTTTCCTTGCTTTGAGATCTGGATAAGAGAAGAAACAGCTTGTTCCCCCCCATTATTACTATTTATCAGTTTACTGGCTGCTTTTTTGATTTAAACCCCCCCCCCCCCACTCCAACCATTAATTTATATTATATAGTATTTTAAAATAAGGCATTCATATTTATTTTAAATAGTAAGAGGCTGTCTACAGTTCTTATAAAAGAGTAATTGCAACATCCCAGAGGTAGCTGGTTGAAATATAGCATTGGCTGGCTCCATTAAGATTTCCAAAAGTCTAGTTCAAGAGGGAGAACATCTTCTTGTTTCTTTAGGCATTAAGAAAACATATCCTGGTGTAGCCATGCTGGCCATTCAGCAAAGTATAACAACATCCAAAATCCATAAAACAGTGATACCTTTATTAGGTCAACCAAAGTGCACAAAATACATATTTCAGATTTTCAAAGCTCCACTGGCTTCTTCATCAGCCTTTGCCTAATAAAGGTATGGCTGTTTTGGGGATTTTGGATGTCATTGTACTTTATGCATTAAGTTGTACTTAAGATATTTTTCTTTATATCTCTTAATTTTATTCTTAAATTGTATTTATTGTATATTTAATTTTAGTACATTTTGTGAAGTTGTAGGCTTTCATGGCTGGCATCCATAGTTTTTTTGTGGGTTTTTTCGGGCTGTGTGGCCATGTTCTAGAAGAGTTTCTTTCTGACGTTTCGCCAGCATCTGTGGCTAGCATCTTCAGAGAAAACATTTTGTTTGTTACCTTTTTTCTATAAGGTGAAGAGCAGTATAAAATATTTATAGTGATTATTAATATGGTAGGATGAGGGGAGAGTGTTGGCAGAGGTTTCTCCACTTTGGGGGGTTGCAGACTGCCAGAAATAGTGCAAATTGAGTCCACTTTCAGGGTTAGGGTTAGTGCTAGGGAATCATGGTAATTGGGTTTTTTTCTGAGACATTGAGCCTTCTCTGTCAGAGAGCTCTGGTGCCACAATAAAATACAGTTCCTATGATTCCCTAATCCTAACCCTAACCCTAAAAGTGGACTCAATTTGCACTATTTCTATCAGTCTGCAACCCCTATTTGTATGAAGGGAAGAAACAGACTTAAATCCACTTGCTAATCCCAATTAGAGTAGACCCACTAAATGGTAGGTCAACACTTTTGTAAATCATTGATTCAATGAGTTAACTTTAATTGGGTCTAGCAGTTGGATTTAGACCTAGGAGTTTACTGTGGCTGTTTCTTTTACGAGTTTGTGAGAGGGCTTGAATGCTTGCTATTGGTGAGTGACTGAGTGAGTAGATTTGTGTAGCTCCAGAGCTAGGAAAAGTTACTTCTTTGAATTATAATGCCCATGTTTCCCCAGCTAGCATGGCTGATTGCAATCCAAAAATGGAACTTTTCCAAGCTCCAGTTGTTCTTTTCCCTCTGATTTCTCTTGGACTGGATGGCCCGTGTGGTCTTTTCCAGCTCTATGATTCTATGATTTTGTAGTGCCTTAATCCTGTGACTACCCATCATTTACTTCTGTAGAAGAAATTGCTTTCTGAATGCAAAGGGTTATTTCCACAGTGCTTTCCTCTGTTGTCAGAAATGGCAAAGCGAACTTGTGCAACCGGCTGCAGACAGTACCCACCCACACCCCCAAGTGGCATAATCTTATTGAACTGGTTGAGATGTGCTTCCTGCTGTGATGATGATCATGTAGCAGCATGTTTTCTTCTCAGACTGTAGTCTTTGTGTGCTTTCTGAAAAACTGTAGAAACATTTTCATTCCTTTGCTGCCCATTCTGATGCTGACTTCTTAATGTGATGGTATTCATTTTATGTAATGACTTATTTTAGTAGTTTTCTTTTTTTTATTATTATTATGAGCAGGGGTCCAGAATTTTTGGCTGCTGTAGCCAGGGCTTGAAAAAGTTACTTTTTGGACTACAGCTCAGAGAATCCACCTGCTATCATGGCCAGTTGCCATGTTGGTGAGGGAATTGTAACATTTCCAAACTCTTCCATGGTCCTGCCATTGCACTCTTCCACTATATGAGCCTGGGGATGGTCTTCCATTTCTCTGCCCAGATCCAAGTTTGGAGCTGGAGGCGTGGAGGTGCTGTTTCCCAACACTGTGTTTATAGGCACAGTGTAACTGTAAGGACAGTTCTCTTTCCCTCTCTAGTTCCAACCTGAAGAATGGGATTGTGACTCTATGGCACGGATGACACTCGCCAGAAGGTGAGGGAATGCTTGCCATGGAGAGCAGTTTTGTTGACTGCTGAGTATGGAGAGAGCTGGAATATAAGTTTCAAAAGCAAATAATGAAGTGTAAGCAAATCACATGTAACATGGGGGGGGGGGGAATCCCAAGTGGGTGAATCTACACTAGTGTGCATGGCAGTCCATCTCTGTCCAGCAAGAAGTGATGGTCAAATATATTACACAGCTCTACAAACCTCTTTCTCCTGCCCGATTTCTGTTTATGACCAGTGGACTTTGGTGAAGCAGGCTGATTTCTGTTCTTTATCAAATTCATTTAGGAAATGAAGAGGCCAGTGCCTCATTTTTCAAGTTGACTTGACCACAAGTACTGTATATTTTTCAGTCTGAGGCCTAATCTGAATGGAGCAGAAAGCAGACTGAATCTGCAAAAGCTTATACTACAAATTATTTTGCTCAATTAGGACATTACCACATGAGGCTCTGGAAATGGAATTAAAGCTTAATGACAGCGTCTGTTTCCACATATTAACACATAATGTTGTTACTCTTCTGTATGTGTTCTGTCAACTGAGCAGTAGTGTAGCAGTACTTTTCATTAACAGAGAATACCCATGAATGGTCATCAATATAACTGTTTTCCCACAATTACATCATTGCCACTGCAATCCCAAAATCATGGAAATCACATGGTGCAAAGCAGACATAACTGCAATAGCATGTCTTCTCTCCCTTTCCTGCCACATCACTATACTGCCGGTGCTGGGATGAAGAAGGATGCTCTTCATACACAGATGAGGGAAAAAGGGAGAGGAGGGTGGTGAGGTGGTATCAGCATACACTGTGCAGAAAAATGGGGCCGTAAACATTCCACCACCAAGGTAGGACTGTTGTGCTATTAACAGGGAAGTTCACTAAGAAGTGCTTTAATTTTGTTATTTATGTGTCAATATGAATCATGCAAATAAAGTGGTAAAGCATCCTTGTGCAGGAATATCCTTGGTCTCAAAGGTGCTACAAAATCCCTGTGCATACTTGCTGCAGGCAGTAAAATAGCATAGCAGAGAATTGTTTGTGCCATCATGATTTCTGCCTTGAATGCAGAGGGGTGATGTTTTATGTGTGGGAGCATTCAGCTTGAATTGAACTGGGGTATTTTAACCATGTTGTTCTTTGTTTTTTTGTTTATATCCTGTATTTCCCCCAAAATTGGGACTCGTGCTATTGGGACTCAAGGCAGCTCCATGTATACAGCATAACTTTTTTTTTTAGCCCTAGCAAGAGGAAGTTGCTTTAAAAAATTGCATCCCAGTGCTCTTACCGGTTCTCAGGGTGGGATATATTTTTCTTCACTCACCATGTTATCTTCACAACAACTTTTGGAGCAGGTTAGGCTAAAAACCAAACAAACAACAAGAGACCCAAGGTCACCTGATAAGGTTCATGGCTGAGTAGGGATTTGAATCCAAGTCTCCTCACAGATAGACACAACAGATAAAAGCTGTCAACAAAAAAAGGAAGAACAAGAGACATTTTCCACAAGATCTGAGAAATAAAAGGAAAATTTAAACCAAGAGTGGGGATGCAGTACAGCCAGCAGGGGACATATTACATGACCAAGAAGAAACGAAAAGACAATGGGAGCAATATAAGACAGATTATATAAAAGAGATGAAAGGCTGACAGATTAATTTAAAGAAGAGTCATATGAAGATGAACCTCCTATTTTAAAATGTGAAGTGAGAACTGCATTTCAGAGAAATCAATCACCAGATATAGATGACATGCCAATCTGTTGACTATCTAATTTCCTGTATTCAATAAAGTAAATTTTGGTTTTTTAAACCTTACCAGGGTATTCTGTTTACTACCAGAAGCTCAGATGCACTGCATAGTATAAAATCCCAACAACAAATAAGCCCTGAACTCTCCCTAGAAGCAAATATGGCTAAACTGAGGTTTGTTAGGTAGGATCTAATTAGGGGAATCTATAATTAGCTCAAAATATGCAAGAGTGGGTCCCTAACAACACCACGTGGGATCGTGTACCGTTATGTATATCAGAGGACAAAGAGATCCCTCAATGGAAGATGCTGAGGTGGGCTTCTCCAATTAAAGTCTAAATATTTATTAATTACAAATGGGGAAAGACTGCACACATACGAATATATCATGCACACACACCCAGCACTCTAGAAGTAAAGGGGATGAAAACAGGGATAGCTTGAGAGGGACCAGGCTGAGGGGAAATACTAACTTCCGAAGGCTTCTCTGGGATCCGCTGTGGATGTTGATGGTAATGATGATGAAGCAAAAGGGGGGGGGGGTTAAGATGGCTGAGGGAGCTATGATCAGAGTTCAGACTGACGTGGAGTCAGCATGCACTCTCAAGATAGCACATGGAGTCTAGAAATCCATGAGATAGGAAATTTCTACCTTCTGGCTATTGACTAAACGGCTTGGCTGAAGCCAGGACAAAGGCGTTGATAGTCTTAGCTAGGTGTGAGGATAGTCTAAACAATGCATTTTGTTTCGGAACTATCAAGGAAGGGAGGCTAGAGAAAAGGACGCAATCAAATCTGATCACTACCCCATTAAGTGTAAGACTCAAAACAAACAAGCGCTATTATGTGTATTTTCCTGTATAATGGTTTTTCCCTTTTGGCAACTCTCAAACCTGTCTGGTAGGGAATTTTCCAGTATTCCTGGGCAGATCTCTCAGTGCCTACATGACCTGCCATCTAGGGGATTATGGCTGACGTTTCTCAGAGGTCAGTTCGGGGTCATAGAGGAAACTCCACATGTGTCCAAAATTTTATGAAAAAAACACATATGCTAACAGATTCCTCCCCTTGAAAGCGTTGAGACCAAAGCACGGGTGCGTGGGATCAATGTCTTTCAAATTCGCCTTTGTCATAAAATTTTGGGGTGAGAATTTAGAAGAAGATGTCACTATGCAGAAGGGAGTATTTCTCTCATAGGGAAGGGTTCCTAACATCACACATCTGGAACCCATTCATTCAATAGCAATAACATCAATAGCAATCAATAACAACAATAAAAGAAAGCAATAAGCAGTGTATCAATGAGCAATAAACAATCAGTAGCAGTAATGGTATGATCAACGAGAGACCATGTGAAAAACACTCAGCAATGAGCAATGTCAATGAGCAAGAATCTAGAGTCCAATCAAAGAGAGTCCGGTGGGGGCAAGAGGAGTTAAGAGTCCAAGGGACAGTATTGATATATTTGGATGGTTAACACTGTCCATAGGTGGTAACTGGGTGGCAGTTATGGAAATGCAGGTGACCGCAATGTCCATGAGATGGAAAACTTTGTGATGTGGGCATGGCGATGTGCCAGTGTCCATGAGGTGGCTGCTTGTCGGTCTTGGTGGGAGGATGCGGTGATGCTAGCTTTGCAACGATCGGCAGTGGATGGTGGCACTGGATGCGGGCAGTTCGTCTGACCGGATGTTGGAGGGCTGGAGGTGGATGAGGGTGTCCTTAACGGCAGGGACATCAGGGAACATCAGAGGACATCAGGGATCATCGGCGGCGCCTGGGTTCTGGAGTGGGAGGCCATCTCAGTGGCTCCGTGTCGGGCGTCGCATTGGAGGCTTACCTTCCTCTTGTAGGATTATGAGGGATAGACGTGGTATAGAACAGACCATGCAACGGGGGTGAGGTTTGCTTAATTCCATCCCCCCTTGTCTCTGGAGGGATTAGACTAATGGTTAAGAGATGTGACAGAGGATAGTACTGGAAGCAGTGGCAGAGCGCTCGAGAAAGAGAAGAAGAGAGAGAGTTCCAAACCACTATTCTCACAAAGAAATCCATCACCAAAAGGGGGCGTATAGCGCCAAACATACAACAATGACCTTGGCTCTGCCTATGATAAATTCTCAGCGGGTTAGGGCCCATATCAATGCTAGAAAATTTTTCTCACAAAGGCTAAACTTTACTTCCGTGGGGGAGAGGTTTTTAGATGCATAGGCTACTACTCAGTGCACATTGTTCCTAAGCTGCTTGAGAACATGACTATTCCTACATGACTATCAGCTACAGCCAACTGAATATAGAATGGTTAAGTTATATTGGGGTGAACTAAGGCAGGAGCTTTGGATAAATTGGTTTTCAAGGTGGTGAATGCTTTCTGCTGCTCGGGGCCCCATCTCCACATGCTCCTTTCTTAAGTAAGGAATACAGGGGCTTGGCTTTGCTAGCAAAAGCCTCGATGAATTCTCGGGAAAAGTTAAATGTTCCTAGGAGCGCTCTCAGGGATGCTACATCAGTGGGGGCAGGGAGCTTCTCTATTGTTTCTACTCTCTGCAAATCCGAGGTCCTACAATCTGGTTGGAGGTTTAATCCTAAATATCTGATTTGGGTTTGCACTAACTGAGCCTTTTCCCTATTAGCCTTGAATCCAGTATCCTGAATGAGTCCTAACACTTCTCTGGCGATGTCAGCAGTCTTTTCTAGGGAGTCGGAGTGGATCAAAATGTTGTCCACATAGGACAAAACGTGGGAGCGTGACGTGGGTCTCAGCTTGGTCCACATCTTGACCATGTGGGCATGGCAAATACTGGGCTAGAGTGAGGGAGTCCTTTTGAAGCACATCTGACTTCCGCGGAACTTGAATGCGAATTTGTAGAAACAACTCTCGTGGAGTGGAATGGAGTGGAACACATTTGCTAAATCTATTATGCTGTAAAATTTGGTTCCGGCTGCAATGGCGACTAGGATCTTGTTGTATTTAGCTACTACGGGGGCTACTGGGGGAGTGACTGCATTAAGGGCTCTAAAGCCCACAGTCATTCTCCATGTCACGCCATTGGCTTTTATTACAGGCCAGAGAAGGGAATTACAGATGGATTGCATAGGGAGAATGGCATCGTATTTCAGTAGATCTATGGTTTTTGTTATTCCTTCCTCTGCTTCACAGGGGTAGCGGTACTGTTTTTGTGGAGGGGGATCCTTCCCTTCTATGAGCACGCATGCTCCTTTAACCATTTTGTCCCTAATCCATACGTCCAGAAAATCTGTGGTCCAGGAGTCATTCAGAATGGGTTAGAGGGGTGCCGGGCTTTCACGGCAGCACATCGGTGGATGGCTGAAACTACCAGAGGACCTTCTTCCAGTTGCCACAGGAGACCTTTGGCCAAATCAAGGATCAATCGGTTCCTCTTTAAAAATTCTACTCCCAGAATCCCATTGTCCTTTCCCTGGTTCTCACATGCCTTAATGTTATCTGTAATGGGACCTAGGTGGATGAGTATGTCTCTCCAAATAGCGGCCTGATGCTTGCCCTTTCCAAAGCCTACTAGCTCCTTACAGTCTTGTGTCTTTCTTCCTACTGTGGCTAGTTTGGGGCTCAGGGTATTAACTGCAGCACCAGAGTCCACAAATAACGTGGCTGTTTGGGTTCGCTGTGGGGCCCCACCTTTGCGTTTACTGTTGGGTGTCCCCATAAATCTGGTTTGAGAGCAGCTACTATTTGCTGACTGAGGGGCGAGGGTGTTAGAGGTGGTGGTTTCAGGGCACTGGAGTGGATTACTGCAAAACCTAGGTTTTTGGGGCCTTAATTGGTCCGGTTCTGGGGGATGGCTGTGGAGGACTTATTGTGGTTTGGGCCGGAGGATCTTCAGCCCACGGGATCTGAGAGTCTGCCCTAGCTCTCCACGAGCTATAGGATCCCGGGTGTTCCTAGCCTGACTGATCTGAGTTTTGGGTGTGATTTTGGGAATTGGAGGCATTAGTGTTTGAGCTAGGTCCATTGGGGTCTCGGCTGTTTAAGGTTTGGAGTAGTAAGTCTGTAAGCTCATGAGTGGGTCTGCCATGTATCTCATGAGTGGGGAACCCTAGTTCCCGCAACTGCCTCCAGATGGTGCTTCTAATTTCCTGCAAGGGGTCTCTGGTGGGTTCTTGCATGTCTGGCTGACCTCGGGGGTAACTCCTGGTGCTTCTCCTGAAGGGATTGTTATTGGTGAACCTGCCGAGCTTGACTGACGGGGTTGAGAGTGGGGGCCAGTGTCCCGGTATGTAACCGTGTGAACTGGCTCGCTGTCCTTGTCTGCCTTCCTGCCTGCACTACGGGAATTTTTTCCTGATGCGGCCGCTACTAAACTCCTACCCATGTCTTTCTGTGCCTCTTGGGTCCAAATATCTGTGAAGCCTCCTGGATGTGCATTAACAATCCCTGCCAATCTATTGTGCTTAGCCTTTGTGAAGTGGGTCCTATGTAAGTTTTTGGTACCGCTTTAACTGCTATGGCTCAGTGCTGTGGAATTCTGGGAATGGTAGTTTTGTGAGATATTTAGCCATCTCGGACAGAGAGCTCTGGTGCCACAATAAACTACAATTTCTAGAATTCCATAGCATTGAGTTGTGGGAGTTAAAGTTGTGTCAACCTGGATTATTTCTGCAGTGTGGATGCAGCCTTAGAGAAGCTATGGCTATGAGTCTGCAAGAGTGGAACAGGACTGTTGATGACTGGGTGACTTGGAGGCCTCTCATTCATAGAGTTGCCATAAGTGAAAGTCGACTTGAAGGCAGTTAACAACAGTATAACTATAGTCACCCCTCCATTCTTGCGGACTTGAAGTCCGTAGTTTTGTATATTCACAGAGGGCGACCTCCATTAAAATAATTGGGACGTGCCCCTGCGGGTGCCCCCCTGCACACTCCTATGGGTGTGTGCCTCATTGAAGCCTATGAGGCTTGAATATTTGCACATCTCTATTTTCGCAGGGGGGTTCTGGAACGGATCCCCCGTGAAAACGGAGAGCTGACTGTATTCTCTTTTAGTTCATTAAATGTATACAAAGGGATCTTACAGCACCTTTGAGATTGGCCGTATCACAGAAATTGCAAAATGAGCTTTCATAAGGTTTTATAGGTTGGTCTATTTGTTCAGATGGAGTCTATGAAAACTCATGCTACAACTTATTTTGCACAGTTAGTCTCTGTTGGGATTTTGATCGTCCTTTCCCTCTTTAAGAATTAGAGTCACGTTAGCTTCTCTCCATGTCGGAGGGATCTCTCCTTTACCAATATTGTTTATCATATCCAAAAGATGTGTTTTCAGTTCCTCTTTGAATACTTTATAGTATCTGGCATTTAGGCCATCTGGGCCTGGTGTTTTATCAATTTTTGCTCTTCTAACTCAGATAAAGCTATTGGTTTATCTAATTCTTTTATATGGACTTCTTTCAATTTTAAGTCAAAGTTTTCCTCAAAATAGTCTCCTATATTACTTATTTTAACATTGTCCTTTTTAAACAGTTTCCTAAAATGATCTTGGAAAATTTCCTTAATCTCTTTTTGTTCTGTGTAGGTTTTATTTCCCTCTTTGATCTTTGTAATTAGTCTATTACTTTTCTCTTTTCTAAGTTTCCAAGATAACCATTTACCAATTTTGTTTGCATTTTGAAAATGTTTAGCTCTAACTCTCTTCATTACTCTTGCTATTCTCTCTATGTTTTCCATTGAATACTGTTTTTGTAGAACTTGTATTTCTTTAATTATTTTATCTTTATTCTTGCTTTCCATCAATATTTTTTCTTTCTTGGCTATTTCCTCCGAAATGGATTTCAGTCTTTCTTTTCTCTCCTTTTGTAATTTTTGCTCTTTTTTAATGAAGAAGCCGCGTATAACCGATTTGCTGGCGTCCCATACAATATAAATATCGGTACCTTTATTTAAATTTTCATTAAAGCAATGTTTAAGGGTTTGTTTAGCTTCCTCTACAGTTTTTTTTATCTTTCAATAAGTAATCTTGCAGCTGCCACTGAAATTCTGTTTCGATCAATTTAAGAGTCATTTTAACTGGGTTGTGATCTTAATATGTTTTGGGTAAAATTTCTATTTTCTTTATTTTATTACCTAATTTTTTTGATACAAAGAACATATCCAGCCTGGCCATTGATTTGTGTCTGCTTGAGTAAAAAGTAAACTCTCTTCTGTCACCATTTTTATACCTCCATGTTTCTATTAAATTTTGATTTTTTATCATTGAGAAGAATATCTCAGGTAATTTTCCTTGCTTTTTTTAAATTTTTTTACTAGAGAGTCTATCTACCATAGGATTTATGACAGCATTAAAATCGCCTCCCAAAATGATATCATACTTTTCATATTCAGTTATCTCTTTATGTATTTGCTTATAAAACTTTTTTTTTTATTTTCTTGGGGTGCATATATTGCCACCAATATTTTTTTTTTTACCTTGTATTGTCAATTCAATTCCTAAGTATTGGCCTTTGCTATCATTGAACAATTCCTTTGATTGGATATTCTTAGTTATATAGACCACAACACCCTTTCTTTTCTGTTTTGCCACGGAGATATATTCTTTACCTAGTTTAGGATTTCTCAGTAGCCTTTTATCTTTGTAGCGGATGTGTGTTTCCTGAAGAATCACAACATCATATTTCTCTTGGTTTATGGAATGAAATATTTCATTTCTCTTAGATTTATTATTTAGTCCCTTAACATTCCAAGTAAGAACAGTTATATCTTTCAAAGTCATCATCTACTTTTATTTCCAATATAAACAAACAGACCAAAGAAAGAAAGAAAGCACGCAAACAATTTTTCTATGTTCTAATCTTTCTTTAAAAATATTAAAAGTTGTTAATGTTTTCTTCCATTTTGTCATTGTCATTCTTTTGTGTTTTCATTGCCGATCTTAGTTTTCCCTTATATACTTGATTTCCTTGACTCACCATTCCTTTTCTTACATCTCTGGAGGCTTTCTTCCAAAATTCTTTTGCTTTTTGCGGTGTGTTTAGTTTATACCATTTCTGCTTATATAGAACCGAGAGGCCTTCTATTTTCTCCCATCTATAGAATATAGCATTTCTGTATAGAAAGGTGGTTAAGAATTTATAACTCTCTCTTTTCCTCAGTATTCTACTAGGAATGTCTTTATAAATCTTAGCCTCCTCTCCATCAATATTCAGAGCTTTCTTATAGCTTAGATGTAAAATCTTATCTCTGGTCTTCTTTCTCAAAAAATAAATCACAACATCTCGAGGCCAGTTTTTGTCTCTGGCTATCTTGGAATTTATGCAGAACATTTTACTTATTCCCCAATGTAGTTCTTGAGTTGTAGTTTCCATAAATTCCGCTAGTTTAGGAGTTAAATATTCATATAAATTCTCCTTCATTTCTTTTATCCCGCGGATCTTTAAACAGTTCTCTCTCATCTTGAGATCTGCCAAAGCTTTTTCATCTAATTTTCTTTCCTTTTCCTGTTCCTCCTCTTTTCTTAGCTTTTCAAAAAATTTTTCCAAGTTTGTAGTTCTTTCTTCTAGTTTTGTTATTTTTTGATTGGCGTTACTCAGGTCTCTTGTTACTTCCTCAAGGGAGTGTTTAATGTCTCTCAGTTCCGCCTTAATATCTTGTTTTATGTCTGCCCTCAAAGATTTTATTTCTTTCGTCATATTATTTTCCAATTCTAATCTCATTTTTTCATTCATTTTCCTTATCTCCTCCAAAATAGAGGGCATCTCAAATGACTGCCTTCTCTGCGAAGGTCCAGCAACTTGTGAGGCAGCAGTTTTTTTTTTTTTTTTTTACTGAAGTAGCCATTACTTTCTTTAACTTTATAATTCAAATTACTTAAACCTCAATTTGCTCATATAAATTAAAGGACGTAAGAGAGAGAAATAGTCAAAATCTCAAAGTAAGGCTTATTTCATGAGATTAAAGTTCAATGTCTCCAGGTCATGCTTATTTCAAAAGATGATAGTTCAGAGGATTTTAGTGAGTTACCACCCTACTATTATTCCCTTTCCAGGTGAAGCTCAAAACAATTGAGGGTTCTCTTCAATTCAGTTAATGTAACTGTTAAAGTATCGGGACTTTCTCGAAACCTCCTTTGATCCCTCTAAACTTCCATGTTTGTATTCTCAAACAGTCCACTGTAACCAATTATAACAGTCTTTGAAATTTACCAAAGTTTTCTTTTTATCCTTTCTTTTCTTTTCTCAAGTCCAGCCTGTATTTCCCTTATCACCTTCTTTTGCCTTTTCCTTTAATTCCTTCTCCTGTTGAAATTCCTTCTCCTGAAAAGATGGTTTTTTTCCCCTTTAATGAAGAGATTTATTCTTAATGTGTGTTTTCCAAATCGTACAAAGGGGAGATAATTGCTGATAACTATCTTACAGGAACATCAGCAAATTACCGTACGTCCTGCTACATCAGCATTCAGACCCAGTCTCTTTGTTTTAGTTAAATTCAATGGGATTTTTCAAGAACAAGCAAAGATATTATGCTCTGTTGAAGGAAAATCTAGCGAGGGGGGTGTCATAAGCTCTTCCCTTTGCTTTTACCTTTTTCTCTTTCTCTCTCTCTCCCTTTCCTTTCTCTTTCCTTCTTCTCCTCCGCTTTCACATATACCTCTTCTCCTTCCCTCCACCCCGCTATGAAAGTTGTTAGTTTGTTTGTAGCTTGTTCTTTTCTTGCTTTATATTAACCAAAGGCAAAAAACCCCCCCGGCAAGCTGTGTTTACTGGCCTTGAGCTTCCTGGGCGCGGCTTGGATTCTCCGTGGCTCCTTGACTCCTTAGCTGGTTCCCCGTCTCTCTCCTCGCTCCTCTCAACTTCTGGGGATTTGAAGGGTCAATCCCAAGCCTCTGTGGGGTTCCCCCGTGTCCCCTATATCAAGGGAACAAAATTGCCCACCGTTCTGTTCCTTACAGGAGGGCAAAACCTTTGTCCAGGGAGCGTTTTCCACGGAGCCCCGCGGCAACGCTCTTCACGCACCCACTCGCCGGCCAGAAGTTATCTTTGCACAGTTAGTCTCAAAGGTGCTACAAGATCCCCTTGCATACTGATATACCAGACAAACATGGCTATGCCCCTATTTCATTAAATGTGAAGGTAGAGTAGTGACCTCAGAACTGAAGAGACTTGAAAAATTTCTTTAGAATAGGAGTTGTTTCTGGAGTCAAGTTCCACTCAAAGAGATTGCAGTCTTTGTGCTGCATCATTACCGAATCACAGTCAAACCAGTCGCTGTGTAATGTGCAAAAAGGACTGTTCCCACCCCCCATATATTGTTGGAAGATACTATTTTACCAGAGGCAAACGATATGTGCAATTAGTACATATTTTTCTTATGAAGAACTCTAGTAACTCAGATAAATTTACAGTATCACCTAAAAGCGAGGAGGGAAACAGAGAAAGAACCTTGATAATGAAAAGAGCATTTGCTGTGTTGTAAACCAGACTGGTGATAAGTGTTCACCATCTTCACAGGATTAAGAGGCATAAAAAATTGATGAGACTTCCAAGGAAATAGTCTTTTTGCCTTTGTTAAAAATATTCTCAGTGGAAGTATGTGTAGTTGTGATTTTAAAATCTTGGTAATTGCAAGCTCCCTCTCTGGAAATAAATTACCTCATGTGCATGGCACAGTAAAGTTTTATACTTTTAAAATTTAATTGGTGAACATATTGGAATGCAGATTCAGTGGCCTGGTTTGAGTCTTTACGAACAGGGAGTTCTATTCACTTCTATTCACTGTTGTTGTTCTTAAGAAGCTGTGATGCTTCTCTGTGATGGGCATATAAGTTGTGCATGATTTCAGGCATTAGAACAGCTCTCGATACTGCTTTTTCAAGATTATTTGAAATTAATTTTTTATGTCTTCAGCAAGCCTTTTAAAATAAAAAGGGAGTTTTGGCTTCATAAAATACACTATAAGTTGTTGATCTCTTGAGATCCCACCACTGAAGATTAATTTATTTGACTTGAAGCACTATATATAAATTATTGCACAGCATTCCAGATACATTATTTTTGTTAACTGTAGATCATGTGGAAAGTAAATTTAAGAAAATAAATCTTTGTGACAGGTAGTTACATATTTTCAGCCAATTAAGACAGTCTCTTATCCATTGTTGGCAGCTTTTTGTACTTTCAGCCTCCAAATACTGGAGAAATTCAGAATTATTTGGTTTTGACACAACATCAAGGGAAAGAAGCCATTATTGTACTTCCTATTTCCCTAATTTCCCCCCCCCCCCTCTATTGCATTCAAAGGACACTATCTCTTACTGGAAATCATAGTTCTAAATCTGAATTTTAGAGGCTGAGGCACAACTCCCCACCCATATTTTATAACTCATGTGAATAGGTAAAAAGGGATTTTTAAAATTTGCAATGGTAGTACCTATGAAATAATTCTTAATTTTATTTTTTGTTGGGGCCTGTCTCCCTTCTCCCATCTTCATTTATATTTTTGATGCAATCTCTGCTGCAGTTGAATTGTTAGGTATTCTGGGACTGCTCTCTGTTTTTGGGTTTCTGATGCACTTGCTGAGTAGAAAGATGTTGTCATACATACACCTTATGAAAGGCTAAGGGCGAGTTGGCCTCCAGAGCTTTTTTAATTGAGTTCTTTCTAATACACACTATTCTTTGGTTCCTTGATACAGCTGAAGATTTCATCAGTATCAGTTAGGATGTTCTTTAGTGTTCCCTAAAGGCTTTGCTGTTCTTGAGCAATGTGGCTACATTATGTTGATGTACTCCCCCCCCCCGCCCCAGCAAAAAGCATGCACTCTCATTGCTGATTTAGTAATGCATTAGAAGGTACTGATATAAAAAAAGATAGGTTTCAAACTTTTGTTAGTTGTAGAGTGGGCTCACCTTACAGTGAATTATGGCACATTTGGAAATGTCTTGAAAGAAAAATGTGCTCTAGCAGGCTCAGAGGAGCCCTGTTGCTTATGTTGACTAATTTATTATTTCAGAGGCATTGTGATTTTTTTGTGGTGGGTGGGACCATGGGATATGTAGTATATTTTTAATGTTGTAAGCTGCCCCAGTTGTGTTACACAGAGAGGCGGGATAGAAATAATAATAATAATAATAATAATAATAATAATAATAATAATAATAATAATAATAATAATAATAATTATTATTATTATTATTATTGTGAGGGGGGAACCACTTGGTTCATTGCCTTAGCCTTGATTGTAGAATAAAGTAGTACTTTCATGTGTTGCATGAATCCCAGATCAGATATTAGGAATGTGATATGCTCTTTTTGTCCCAAGTGGCAGCGTGCGCATGTGGCCATGCAACCATTAGAGAGAACGAGACTTCACCATCCTGATGTCCCAATAGTGGTACAGCTGCATTCATGCGCTGCCACTGGGGACAATGGGGGCTGTCCCTAATGGTGGTGCAACCACGTGCATGCGTTGCCATTGAAGTACCATTGTCTCTAATGGCGCTGCCATTGGGGACAACAGAACTTGAGCATCTGCAGATTTAGGTATCTGTGGGGGTAGGGATCCAGAACAGATCCCCTGCAGATACCGTGGGCTGACTGTAAGACTGTAGCTACTGGTCCATACAATTAAAAATGTTGTGATGATGATTGATAGTAAGAATTGTGAGAGGCTGTACCTGAAGAGTTGTTGTGAATGGCTGTATCTTCACCGAGGTCTGGAGGGTATGGCCTCAGATCCAGGATCCAAGAAGCACCATTATTGAAGATGGAAGCAGAGGATTGATTGATAGATTTTAAAGTCCTACCTTGCTCCCTCACCCAAAGTGGGACACTTGATGGCTATTAGTTAAATCAAATGGATGAAGCATAACAAGCAGAAGGTTGGACCTCAGCCTGCCTAAGATATATCTGGGGAGTGGATGGGTATGGTTTGCTCCAAAAATCAAAGCTAATACCTTATTTTTAAAGAAAGAAAATGAACAGTGATACTAAATTGTTGGGGAGCTGGCAGATGAGAATGGGAGTTGTAAGGTAACACATCTGTAAGGCAGAAGCTTGGGAAAATCTGTTGTAAGGCATGTCCTCTGTCTTAAGTACCATGGTGTTGGGTGGTACCCTAGGTTATGGTTCACCCAAAGGGAAGTGCAAAGTTTTGCAGACATTTACTCTTTTTCCAGGCTACCTGGTGTAGTATAGTGGTTTGAGTGTTGGACTATAACTCTGGAGACCAGGGTTCGATTCCCTGCTCAAGCATAAAAACCCACAGACTGACCTTGGGTAAGTCACACAGTCTCAGCTTCAGAAGATGGCAGTGGCAAAGCCCGTTTGAAGAATCTTGCCAAGAAAACCCTAGGATGTGTTCGCCTTAGGGTCGCCATAAGTCAAAAATGACTTGGAGACTTACAATAACAAGGCAAGTTAACTGTATTGATGAAGACTATGGAAATAGACAGATCTGTTATAAACCTGAGCATGCTGCGTAGAAGGCATTCAAGGGTTATAGAACTGACAAAATAACCAAGCCTCTACTAAATTGAAAATTTATCCACAAGAAGCTTTCTTTCAAACAACTTTATCTTGAGATCTTTATTATTGAACCCTTAATGGCCTACATCCTGTAAATAAACTTTTTGCAAGTAACTTCTAGTTCTGACAGAATGATTAGGCAATTCTTTGATCTCTCTCACCTGTCTTCCCATAGATTTGTAACTTTTTAAATCTTTAGTTTCACAATTTTTTCATGTTTCCCCCGTCTATTTTCCTAACCTTTAAAGATTTCAGGTTTGCTTAAATTAGTCCAGGATTGTGTTTTGTTCATTCTGTCTGTACTGCTTTCTTCTAGAAAACTGAGAGTAATGATAGCTTCAGATTTTCCACAGCTAAAAAATATTATGAGGAGAGATGATTGCTATGCACTAAAAACGTGAGAGGTGAAGTCAAGAGGAATGTTCCCTCTGTACAAAGAAAAACAAGAATTTGTGAATTTAAGAAACCTACTGTCTTCAGATATTTACAGTTTGAACCTAAAACAATGAAAACATGAGTATAGACATGTGTAGTCATGAAGTTCAGGACAGATACATGCTTTTATTGATTGTTTTCATTGTTTCTGATTTTAAAAAACACATGCTTAATAAGAAATGATTACAGTTAATGATTTATTGTCTTTTTAATGGCATATAAAACATTTGCAAAACCTCCTCCCAACGTCAATAATATCTATTATAAAATACTTGTCTAACAACTCTGTGAAACTAATAGTTGTGAAATTCAGGACAGACAAAAAGAAGTCTTATCCAGAATGTAGTTCAGAATGTGGTTGACAGCCACTTAATTTAGAATGCTACTAAAAGTGTTGACAAAATAGTGAAAGAAAGTACCAGTGGCTGTGTGCCATGATAGAGCAATGGAACCTCCATGTTTAGTGGCAGTATGCTATTAAATGCTAGCTATTGAGAGAGAGCCCCTAGGTAAGCGCTGTTGCCTTTGTGACCAGCTTGTTTGTTGCCTTTCAGAATTTATATAGCTTGTCACTGCCAGAAACCAAACATCAGATTAGATTAATGATTACCACATTTCTTTCATTTTCTCTTCCTTGTTTTAGAATACAGTACTAGTTTTTCAGTGAAAAGAATCTAGGCCAGGGGTAGGCAACCTTCCCCCTTTAAGGGTCGAGGGACTTCAGCTCCCAGAAGCCTCAGCCATGTTGGCCAATAGTCCCATGTTGGCCAATAGCTCCTGGGATTCTGGGAGCTGAAGTCCCTCGGCCCTTAAAAGGGAAAGGTTGCCTACCCCTGCTCTAGGCAGTGATTGTAGAGTTCCTTTCTCTAATTAATATATTCCAGTTACTTGCTATGCTATTTGACAAGTAATTGCTTACGTTAAAGTGCTGAAAAGGTTACCTGATATGCTTGTTGTTGCTGTTGCTGTTGTGTGCCTTCAATTATATACAGGGAAAGACAACCTATGCAGAAGTTTTTTTTTGTTTGATTTATTGTTTGTTTGTTTATTTTGTATTAGCACTTAGATATATGTATGTAAGTAAGTATGTATGGGGGATGTGGGAAGTTCGTGTATATCTATGAATTAGTAATGTCTATGTATAGGTGTGATGGGGTAGGGGGGTATTGGTGAATGTTGAATGTATTTTAACTTTGAAATATAATAAAAATATTAAAAGAAAGAAAACCCACTGGGTGACCTTGAGGTTTTCTTGACAAGTTTCTTTAGAGGGGGTTTGTCATTGCCATCCTTTGAGGCTGAGAGTATGTGACTTGCCCAAGGTCACCCAGTGGGTTTTCTTTTCCCAGTGTTCTAATTCTGTGTTTCTACCTAAATCCTGGGCCCATTTGATCATAACATGTTTAATTTATTCTTTTCCCCCCCTTCTGTTCATGAAATTTGTAAAATTTTGCTATGTGATGTTCTCTTCTTCCAAAAAAATAACATCTATTTCGGTTTTTTGCTCTTCAAAACCTTCAATTCTTTTGTTCATATCAAATCCCTCCTTTATTTGCGTGTATGAGAACCAGTTATTCATTCTACCTTCTTTCTCCAGTTCTCTTGATTTCAATTCATAATCATTGTTCTTTTCTTTTGTTAGTATATCCCCGTATCTAAGCTGTGATTCCCTATTGCATCTACTCCTGTGAAAAAAGGCTTCCTGAGAGGAGACCCATAGTGGAATTGTTCTATATAATGTTTTATTTATTTTAGACCACACTTTCAATACAGCCTTTCTTACATAATGGTTTTCAAAGTCTTTGTTCTCTTTTACTTTGTTGTACCACATATACCCAAATTAATTAGTTAATTAACTAATGAGAAAACTTTAGCCATTGAGAGTAATAATTTAAGATACGGATGACATTGGTATATGTAGTACACCCAGTGGGTTTTCATGGTCAATCCAGGAATCGAACCCTGGTCTCCAGAGTCATAGTGCAACACTCAAGCCTTATACAATGCTGGCCTGCATGATGTACTGCTTTTTGCTTTTTCATTCCTGTTTTTTTTTTCTTTTTTAAAAAAACTCAACAACCTTAGGATGAATACTAGCATAAAATATGAAAAAATCAAATTGCCTTAGAAGATGGCCTTCAAAAGAAACTTGAAAAGGAATTTAAAGAATAGTTAGGAAGCAGAGTTTAGAAACATTGTTTGTTGCCTGGGATAATCGCCTAGTGTCTGTACAAGTTGAAGAGTCAGTGGCATTTTCTTAGCAGAAGGACCTCTTAATGGTTGGTCAGCCAGCCAGCTGCTAGAGTTGCGGGCTGAGATCCATTTGTAGCCAGTGCATGGCCCACAATAGGATTCTCCTCATTTTGGACAGTCATACTTTGGCCACATCATGATAAATTGAAATCTCAAGATTCCTAGAGTTTCAAGAGTGGCTTGTTGGTTGGCAAAGGTGGGTGGATGGTGGTGGTGGTTTTGAAAGGAAGAGAATTTCTGAATTTCTGTTATTGTTGTTGTGTGCCTTCAAGTCATTTCCAACTTACGGGATTTTCTTGGCATGTTTTTTCAGAAGGAGTTTGCCATTGTCATGCACCCAAGGTCACCTAATGAATTTCCATGACCAAGTCGAGATTTAAACCCTGGTCTCCAGAGTCACAGTCCAATGCTGAAATCACTACCACCACTTTGACTCTCTTCAGTAGCTTGTTATGTGCCATCAAGTTGACTTTGAAGTATGGTACTCCTATCCTGGGTTTTCTTGGCAAGATTTGTTTAGAGAAGGTTTGCCATTGCCTTCCACTGAGACTGAAAGAGGGTGACTTGCCCAAAGTAGCCACTAGGTTTCCATGGCCAAGTGGGGAGTTGTACCCTGGTCTCAAACTACTGCACCACATTGGCTCTATTGTAGTAGTTGTTGTTGTTGTTGTTGTGTGCCTTCAAGTTGTTTCTGACTTACAGCAACGATAAGATGAACCTATCACAGTGTTTTCTGGGGCTGGGAGTGTGACTCGCCTAAGCTCACCCAGTGGGTTTCTGTGGCCGAGTGAAGAATCAAACCCAGATCCCCAAAGTCCTAATCCTGTGCTCAAACAACTGTATCACACTGGCTCTCTACTGTGTTGTATTACATAGAGATAGATTTCTTCCTGTATACCTCAGATCAAACACTGATAAGAATGGAGATTGCAGTCAAGAAATTAGAAGAAGACTAGGATTGGGAAGGGTAGCCATGAAAGAACCAGTCAAGTTCCTAAAGTGTAAAGATCTTAAACTGATCACTAAAGTTAGAATAGTTCAACTCTTAGAACAGAATAGCTGTTGTTTTCCCCATCACCATGTACGGATGCGAGAGCTGAACAGTGAAGAAAGGAGATAAGCAGGAAATCAATTCATTTGAGATGTTGGCCAGGAGAAGATTGCTGAGAATACTGTGGACAGCCAAAAAGACAAACAAATGGGTTTGGATCAGATAAAGCCTTAACTCTCCCTAAAAAAGGTAAGATAACTAAGCTGAGACAGTCATACTTTGGTCACATCATGAGAAGACACAACTCATTAGAAACAACAATAATGTAGGAAAGGTGGAGGGCAGCATAAAGACAAGAAGACCAAAGGCCAGGTGGATAGACTCGATCAGAAAGATCATAGGCATGAATTTGCAGGACCTGAGCAGAGCAGTTGAGGATAGAGGATCTTGGAGGTTTCCCATCCATAGGTTTGCCATACGTTGAGGCTGACTTGAGGGCAGCTAACAACAACAGCTGGGACGCAGCTGGACTGGTCACTACCAGTCCCTTGTGCCCAGTCAGATGAAAGAGCCTGAAAACTTTGCTTCACAGGCCTCTCCTCTTCCTCCCGGCTCTCCCCCTATTTCTGTTATGTCATGTACAAATCTCACATGCCTGAAGAACTTGTGTAATGATGCAATCAGACACAAAAACATGAGGTAATCCCAGAGGGCTGTTTCCCTGCTTTTGTAGCCAGTTAAACATTTACAGCTAGATTTGAACTTTTGCCTTTTTTTTTTAGTAGTTCTCTATTCTTTATATAGCTCCCTTTGTGGTGGGTTTGAAATGTCTATAAATAGCTCTACCAAATGGCGTTGCCCAAAGGGATAATCTTGCAGACAAAGGGAGCTTAACTGCATCTGGGGGTGTGAGTGTTTGCATGGATCCTTTCTAGGAGGACAAATGTTGGTCTGTGTTTTGCATTCTAGCTACAGTAAAGATGCGATTTTCTCAATTTTTCCTGATCTTTCTTTTCTCCCACCAGTTGCTGGGAATGAAGTCAGTATTTCTGTGACTCACTGTCCCCAGACTTTTGTATTTCTTCCCCCCCCCTTTTTTTTTTTTTGTTTTAAAAGGAAGGAGCTTGAAACAAAGGGGTGTTTTTACAACTGCTTCCTACTGATAATTGCTGTCATAGCAGGCATAACAAAGGCCAGCCCCATGGGTGGCCAATGACACATTTCCCCTTTGCTGGGGCAACCTGACATCTAAGCATTGCCAGATATTGCTGCAGGCAGGCCTCAGATTTGGTCTCTTAACTTTTCTTCTTCCTTAATGGGCATCTCAACCTCCTTCATAGGAAAGAACAGTGCAAAAAATAAAATAAAATAACAATTAACCGTAGCGATTTAGCAATGCAGCAGTAGTGTTGTCTTTTATTCAGGGCCCCTTTGTGCTACACTATCATTGTCTCCTTAGGGTTTGAAAGTTGTGTGTTTGAGGATTTTGCAAGAATTACTGAGGCAGAGAGATCCTTTGAATGCTTCAGCTCATTACTATGTACTGTGTACTATGTACTGTTACTACCTCTCTGCATAAAACATTCAGGGGCAGCTGTGTTGGCCATTTAGCAAATTCAAACAGAAATCCATCAGTGATACCTTTAATGGCCAACCAAAATGCACAATATACTTGTTGCAAGCTTTTGAAGCTCCATGGGCTTCTTCCCCCTCCCCCTCATTTCATTTTTTATTTTATTTCTTTAAAATATGTTTTCCATCTTGTTACAGAAGGTAAGTATATATAATACACATATCGTATCTTTCAATCTTTGTACAGTATATATATATATATATATATATATGTGTGTGTGGTGCTAACCATACATAGTATTGAGTAGGAAGAGGCACATATTACTTATAACCAGCAAAAGAGATGTTAACAAATCCTAAAATATTTTCAAAATAAATCCTTTCTTGAGATTTTTTATAGTTTATATATTGTGGCTTATTACCATAATTCTTTAATCTTTTCCCATTTCTTAGAGTATTGTTCAGATTTCCCTTTAATCATTATTGTTAATTTATCCATTATCATTAGTTCATTTATTTTTACAATCTGTTCTTCTTGTTTATTTCCCTCTTTCCAGTATTTTGCCAATACTATACGGGCTGCAGTAATCATGTAAAGAATTACCCCTATTTTATCTTTACTTAATATTCCCATCAGTTCCTCAGTTATATTTAATAGGTATAGTTTTGGATTTAGTTCACAGTGAATTCAGAAAGTTCTTTGTATCCTAGTGTTTACCTCAACCCCAGAACTTTGTTGCTTCTTTGCAGTCCCACCACATGTGGAATAAATTGGCATTCTTTTGATCACACTTTCAGCAATTATCTTCATTATTATTTTTAATCTTGGCAAGTTTTGCAGGGGATAGATGCCACCTATGAAGCATTTTATAATAGTTTTCTATCAAATTAGCGCTTTTGGTAAATTTTAGATTTTTGAACCATACTTTTCCCCAAGTGTTCAGTGGTATTTGTTTAAATCTTGCATCCATTTTATCATGCTTTCTTTAATAGTTTCTTCTTTTAGTTCTATATCTAATAACATCTTATATACTCGGGATATCATCTGCTTTTCACCCTTATCAAATATTTTTTCTAAATCTTTCCCCCCCCCCCCCCCCCCTGTTTCTATTCCCTTACTGTTCTGGTCTTTTTTGAATCTTTCTTTTAGTTGGAGATATAATAACCATGGTATTTCTATTCCTTCTTTTTGAAGTTCCTCTCTTGGCTTGAAATTCTTCCCTTTTCTTGTTATATATACGATATCTTCATAGGTGATCCATTTTCCTATTTGGATTTTTTCACTATTATGAAAGGCTTCTTGGGTCGAGGTCCACCTTGGAATTTTGGTGTATAATTTTTTTTATATGTTTTATATGGTTGTTAAACCCTCTGTATGATATTCCATTCTTGTAACATAAGTATCTGTGCCATCCTTCCTCTAAATCTATCCCTTCCAATAACAGCAGTCTCTCATTTTTGAGATTAATCCAATCCTTTTACCATGTGAAGGATGCAGCATTATAGTATATTTGCAGATTTGGTAACCCTAAACCTCTTTTTCTTTTGGAATCTTGCAGTACTGTGGTTTTTAATCCTTGGTTTTCCCCCCCAGCCAAATGAAATCCCTTATATCTTTTGACCATATTTTAAAGACACTATTAGAGGTTATAACAAGTATGGTTTGGAATAGAAACAACATCTTTGGCAGCACGTACATTTGTATTAATGCAATTCTTCCAAGTAGAGATAAATGCAATGATTTCCATCTTTTCAAATCATCTTTAATTCTATTCCAGGTGATGGTATAGTTATTAATCAGAAGGTCCGAATTTTGATTTGTAATAGTTATACCTAGATATCTTGTTTTCGATACTATCCTTAATTCAGTTATTCTGGATAGATCATTCTTGTCTGCTTTTGAAAAGTTTTTTTTTTTAAATCAAAATTCCACTCTTTTGTTTGTTGATTTTAAAGCTAGCCATATGGCAAACTTCCTCTAGGGAATACCAAAGTCTAATAATGATGTTTTTGGGGTCATCTAGTATTATTGCAGTGTCGTCTGCGAAAGCTTTCATTTTATAACTTTGGGACCCTATTTGCAGCCCTTTGATTTGTTTATCATTTCTTATTCTCCTCATTAAGGTTTCCATCATTGTTATAAATAAGTTGTGAGAGCGGACAGCCTTGCCGTGTCCCTTTGGTTATCTTACTTTTTTCTGATTTCCCCCCATTTATATCTATTTGAGTGTATTGTGTAAAATAGATGGCATTGATCCATTTTTGAAAATTATCTCCTATATTGCTTTGTTTTAATGCTTCCTTCATGAAGAACCAACTGGCGTTATCAAATGCTTTTTCTAAATCGAGCAGGATAATGCCCATTTTTTTCTTTATGTTGTTCATAATATTCTATTATATCTACTAGCGTTCTAATGTTGTTTTTGATTTGACGTCCTAGCAAGAATCCGGATTGGTTTTCATGAATCCATTGTATTAGTGATTTCTTTAGTCTTTCTGCTAGAATTGAAGCGAAAATCTTATAGTCGAGATTTAACAGTGATATAGGTCTGTAATTTTCGATTAGACTGGTGTCCCTGTCTTCTTTGGGAATTAATGTGATAGTTGCTAAACACCAAGTTTGTGGATATCGCTTGTCTTCACTTTCCTTTATGTTGTTATGTAGCGGTTGTATCAATTCTTCCACAAATGTCTTATAGTATTTAGCTGTTAGACCATCCGGCCTTGGAGCTTTATTGTCTTTTAATTTATTTATTGCTGCATATATTTCTTCTTTAGCTCCATGGGCTTCTTCATCAGGCAAGATGTTA
Source organism: Phrynosoma blainvillii (assembly GCA_026167975.1). Classification (NCBI taxonomy): domain Eukaryota; kingdom Metazoa; phylum Chordata; class Lepidosauria; order Squamata; family Phrynosomatidae; genus Phrynosoma; species Phrynosoma blainvillii. The sequence goes on along the minus strand of JANUYF010000001.1, from coordinate 443,404,094 downwards.
CAAATGCAACAGGAGAAAAACAATTGGAGATGTCAGTCAGATGCCTACATGTTGTTTCCGTCTTTAGTTAAATTGGTATATGGTGGGGAGGATATCTTTTGCAGGCAGGCTCCTCCTCCTTTTGGCCCTGTGGCTATAGGGAGATTTTCCAAGTCCAGGAAATTTAAAATCATTTGCATCTCAACATGGAGCTCTCTTTTGCAATCCAATATGTCTCCATTCCAGTGAGGTCACAGGCCTCTTTGTGGCAGAGAGCAATGGATTCCTCAAGAAGTGTCCATGTTTTTGCATCAGGAATATTTTGGTGGATGTAGAGGTAAAACTTCTACATGTGCATTTTGGTTGGCCAATAAAGGTATCACTGATGGATTTCTGTTTGAATTTGCTAAATGGCCAACACAGCTACCCCTGAATGTTTTCTGTATTGTGAGATACCGCATTATAGATGCAACAGGGGAACCAGGAAGAATAGCCTGTGGACTGGGAACTTCAACCAAGGTAAAACATTTTTCTTCTTCTTAGATTTGGACTGAATTCGCATGTTTTAAATGGATTTTAAATTCTTGGACTTGGAAAATCTCCCTATAGACACATGGCCAGAAGGAGGAGGAGCCTGCCTGCAAAAGATATCCTCCCTACCATATATCATCTTAATTAAAGACTAAAATAACATGTAGGCATCTGACTAACATCTCCAGTTGTTTTTCTCCTGTTGGATTTGTAACATCTTGCCTGATGAAGAAGCCCATGAGCTCTGAAAGCTTACAACAAGTATATTGTGCATTTTGATTGGCCAATAAAAGTATCACTGATGGATTTATGTTTGAATTTTCCTTTCTACATACTGATTCTACAGACTAACACAACTATATCTTTGAACTCGGTTCATTATTGTATTGTTATTCCACCTGTCCATCATTCAGGTGATGTATAGCTTTCCCCTGCTCTTTCCTCTTAATCTTTGCTTGGATAGGCTCAGAGTCAGCATGGGGTAGTGGTCTGAGTATTGGACTAGGACACTGGGAGACCAGGGTTCAAATCCCCACTTAGCCATGGAATCCCACTGGGTGACCTGAGGCAAGTCATGCTCTCTCAGCTTCAGAGGAGGGCAAGAGCGCAAACTCCCTAAGAACAAATTTTACTAAGGAAATCCCCATGATAGGTTCTCCTTAAAGCAACAATGGATAGGCTCACCCTAACCTTCTTCCACCAGGCATCATCTGGATATGTTAATCTCCCAATGCTCATACCACTTCTGGTCAGTGGGAGTTGTAGGTCAGTACATCTAAAGGGTCCCATGTTGGGAAAAGCTGGGATACTGCTATATGTTTTGCTAAGAAATATTTTGCTAGGCCTAGCGGTAAACTTCACAGCAGAGGAAGGATTTCATCCTCAATCTTCATGGTCTATGCCAGGGGTAGGCAACCTTTCCCCTTTAAGGGCCGAGGGACTTCAGCTCCCAGAAGCCTCAGCCATGTTGGCCAATAGTCCCATGTTGGCCAATAGCTTGGGAGCTGAAGTCCCTCGGCCCTTAAAGGGGAAAGGTTGACTACCCCTGGTCTATGCCATGCTTTTGATCTTTTTCTGTATTTGCTTTTGAGTAGCAGAAAACATTCATCATGGTGTGGTGTGTAGTGGTTTGAGTATTGGAATAGGGCTGTGGGAGTGTGTGTGTGCACGCACACCTTCAAGTCACCTGTTGACATATGATGACCCCATGAATCTCATAGGGCTTTCTTAGGCACTCAGAGGTGGTTTTGCCAGTTCTTTTCCACCTGGTATTCTTTGATGGTCTCCCATCCAAGACTAGGCTGATCCTGCTTAGTTTCCATGATCAGACAGGATCTGGTGCCTTTAGGTATAGGTTGCACGTCCTCCCTTGGCTTTAAATCAAGTAGATGATAGGGAAAATAATCTTGCTCTTCTTTTCTTGTGGTGTGCATGTCCTGTGAGGAGAGTTCTCAGGATTCATACCAACAAAATGACTAGAAACTTTACTCTTCCCTGTATCAGGTGAGCAGGAGATTTTCTCTCTCTCTTTCTTTCTTTCTTTCTTTCTTTCTTTCTTTCTTCCTTCCTTCCTTTTAAAGAAGGAAGCCCTAGAAATCATGGGGAACTAACCTGTTCCATGACTTCACTCACTGGAAATCATGATTTTAATCACACACCCCCTTTTCCATAGCTTCATCCTCACCTTTTGTTTATGAGCACAGTGGGCTTTTATGGGTGTTGATCCCTTCTTTTATAGGTACCTCTTGAGAAGCTGATGAGAGGCACACTGGGGACTGACAAAATTATTCATTTCTGTGCATTCTGAAAAACAGCAGTAAAGCCTCACCCTCTTTGTTTTGCTGGTAAAGCAATTGTCTAAGGGTGTGTCAGCGTGGAGGATTTGTCAGAGGCTGGATGTGGTTGTACTGCCCATCCAGTCTTGTGTGGTGCTTGCGACAAAGGATCTTAAGCTTGTTCAACCCCTGTACTTTGTGGGTTTGACGGTTTTTATTAAAAAAAAATAACAATCTGTTGAGTCAGAAGTAGGGACCTCCTGGGCCTTGTGAAGGAAGGGGGTGGTTCATTTAGCTCTTAGAAATAACTGGCAGTGCTTAGTGATATCTGCATGTCACTCTCCACCACAGCATGTACACCATCTTGAATACCCATCCACATGATCCGCAAGTTTTTTAAAAAACTAAGTGGCTTCACATTTTAAAAAGCTGTACATGATGGGCTCTTCTTTATAAAGGGAAGTAACAAAAAGAGACTGAGCTGTAAATTAAGTAGTCTCATTTCAGATCTCACCTTTGAAATAAATTCACTAAGTGGCCTTAGGTAAGCCTTCACCTCTTCTCTGCCTCAGTTTTCTCCATCTGCATTATCGGGAAAGTTAATAATCACAGCAGAGGTGGGCAAAGTGTGCAGCCTTTCAGATTGTAGCTCTCATAACCCCTCATTTGGCTAGGATAGCTAGGGATGATGAGAGTTGCAGTTCATCATTTGGAGGACCACACTTTGCCCACAAGTACATTGCAGGATTGATGTAAGGGTTACTTTGTCTTGCTTGTGGAGTTCTTTGAGCATTGGGAAGTGCTATGAGAACTGTTATTTACTTTATTTATATGTCGCCTGTTTAAGTGGTTTGTGAATTCTCTTTCTGGGAAATCATAGCCATATTGCTCTGCAGAGGGGCGGGATGATGATGATGATGATGATGATGATGATGATGATGATAATAATAATAATAATAATAATAATAAGGCTATTATTTGCTAAAATGTGACCAGATAATTTTACAGTACTTTATGCTATCAAATTGTGTGTGTGTGTTTGTTCTTTTACAGCCAATATTTAAACTGAGTTGTTTGTGCGAATATCAGTTTCAGTCTTCATTAAATTGAAAGAAAGAATATGGTTATGTAAAATCCAACCTTGATAAATATGCATCAAAGGACTGGAGTCTTGTATTGCTGAGACTACTTGGCACAAAATAAGAGAACATTTCATATTGCTAAATATTTGCACAGAAAAACATTAAATATATTATGGTAGTCCATTCTGTTGTGTTCTGCTTGAGTTTTAGCAAATGTTTTAAAGCTTCATAAACCTTTTACTATCAGAAACTGTGTGAATAAAAATAATCTTCTGATCCAGCCTCCACTACCCAGATACCTCCAGATGTTTTGAACTGCAGCTCCTGTATGGCATGGCCAGTAGTCAGGGATTATGGGAATTGTAGCCCCAAACATCTGGAGAACATTACATTGGAGAAGGCTGCTCTGACCAGTAGGCGACCTAAAACAGCTGAATTTTGTGATTCTAGATGGGGATAGGAGGCTTAATAGTATATTCTCATCTGTACCTTATTCTGTATAGAAGGGACAAAACTATGGCAATAGCATTTACATTTCTATACTGCTTAATAGTGAACTAAGCACTCTCTAAGCAGTTTACAGTCTGTAAGCCAATTGCCCTCAACAAGCTGGGTACTCATTTTACCAGCCTACAAAAGGATGGATGGCTGAGTCAACCTTAGAGCCCTGGGATCAAACTCACAAACTTGTGGCTGCAGTACCAGCATTTAACTATTGCATCACCAGGGCTCCTTAGTTGAGTAATGTGTGCAAAGAATACTATCCGTAATATGCCTGTATTATTGGAGGATCAACTCTTACTTTGGGGACACTAACCAGAAAAATCAGCCTTCACAACACTGTTGAGCATAACACTGATGAAATCCACTTGCAGTTCAGAAGTAGAACACATGCTTTGACTGGAGAAGATTCCACCTTTGATCTCAGTTGTCTTAGGTATGAGACTGGAAATGAACTTTCTGAAAACCAATGTGAAGAGGATCAGTGTTAGTCCTGATTCAAATGTTCTCCCAATCTGGGAAGCTCAGGACTGGAATGGCATCTATGGGCAGCACAAGAGTGCTGGGACAGGGCAAGGTTCACTGCTGATGCCTGATCTGAATTCTTTTAACCATTCTACTCAGCTTCAGAGGAAGGCAAAGGCAAATGCCAGCCTTCCTGAACAAATCTTATCATGAAATCCCCGTGTTAGGGTCTACATAATCTGGAAATGACTTGAAGGCACACAATAAGCAATTCTGTTCCAAGCAATGCATGGGATCTAGTCTAGCCACTGCTATACTTTGTCATAATGCTGGTGACTACTGGGGCATTGTAGGAACTTAAAAAGTGTGTCTACAGCTAGCATCCTCATGCTGCTTGGGAGTGTCACCACCACTGCCAAATAAGCCTTTGAGGACCAACATACCATTGGGGGTGGAGATGTTGAGGACTACTAGAGGAACATTCATACCTAAAGCTGGGCCTGAATAAAGCTTGTTGGGTGCCCTTGGACCAGTGGATTCACAGGTTTATTTTGAGAATAGGTAAAGAGAAAGAAGGAACCATGTATGCTGCCCAATATACCTTGAAGGAAGAGTTAGTAAATAAATACAGCTGGCCCTTCTTATCTGTGGATTTTTTATCCACCAATTCAAGCATCCATGGCATGAAAGCATTCCAAAAAAAGTATAAATTCCAAATAGCAAACCTTGATTTTCCATTTTATATAAGGGACATTATTTTGCTGTGCCATTGCAACTCGAGCATCCATGGATTTTGTTATCCACGGGGGTTCCTGGAACCAAACCCCAGCGGATAACAAGGGCCCACTGTATTGTAATAAAATTACAGTAAAAAAGATCATGCTCGGCTAGGCAACTCTGTGGGGACCAGGGGCCCCAGACCCCTCATGGGCCTCACACTTCACAGCAAGCCCATATACCCAAGTTTACCTCTGCAGTTCATCTCCAAATGGTTACAGGAAGTAACAGTATTTTTGCCTGTTTTCATGTGTTTTGGTAAAGGTGTTTCTCTATGGTTTGGGGAAAAACATTGTCTGAAAATAATCATTTTTTAAAAAATTGGGTGGTGGTGGAGGGCTTGATGGTTTGAGGAGCCACTAATATGGGATCCAGTAACTGCGGTGAAGTCCACAGGCTGCACTTTGCCCACCTCTGCTTTAGACTGTACCTTCCTTGGTGTCAGGACCTTTCTCTGTATATGTATTTATTTGTATAACGAAACCCTGTAAACTGCCATGTGCTTCTGTAGGCATAAGTTGCTGAGGTTTGTGAGGTTTGGCTGGCAAAAATACATTGCGATGGATAGAAAGATGGACAAGAAATTTTCAAGAGCCCATGCTCCTGTGTGTTTGAATGATCTGTAATCCCCACAAGTGAGTGGAATAATAACATAGGGTGCAGTATGTAAAGAAGGTTGCACACTCTTTCCTTGATCTCTGGTTGAAACATGATTTGAACTGCTTCAGCTGTCCTTGTATTCCATGTGACTGAGGCACACCTGGCTTTTTGTTGATTGTGGCTGATCTTCTATTGGTGAAAATGCCAGTAGGTCAATGCAATCTCTTGATTAAACATTCCCTCCTATTAGCTTTATTTCCCCAGAGAAATACTTACTGGTATTGGGCTGGTAAGCCTGAAAAGAATCAAACAAGTTGAATCAGTTAGGTTGCAATTTAATATATCCATGTGCCTGCCAAACTTTTGATGATTAGTGAAAACTGGAGGTGTTCCTTATAGCCCATGTGTTTTCCTTTAATATGTGTCACAGAATGGCTTTCCTCCAAATGATCCCATTTTCCCTTCCCACTCTTGCTCTGGATGATCTTGTTGTTCTTCCTTTTTGAAATGAATAGTGTATCATACAGAGATGCATCAGGTAGCCTCCGGTGTGCATGATGATTCTGAGCCCCAAAGGGGACAAGAACGGAATGTATGAAGGAAGAGAAACTAATCTTCAACACAGAGATCTTAGGAAAGAAACCATGCCAATGCATTTTGACATTATGAGTTTTTGATGGGGTGACAGTGGTATTGAAAGGCATCTTTGGTTGTCCCCACTCCACACCATTTGCTGCCAAGGGGGAGGGAGACTCTTAGCCTTACAGTTGTATGTATTCCTTTTTATTATATGTTAACAGTTCACTGTGGTGTAGTGGTTTGAGTGTTGGGCTACAACTCTGGAGACCAAGATTCAATTTCCAGCTGGGCCATGAAACCTACTGGGTGACCTTGGGCAAGTCACATATTCTCACCATCGGGACAGCAATTGCAAACCTCCTCTGAACAAATCTTGCCAAGAAAATCCCATGATAAGTTTAAAACAACAACAACCCATGATATGGCTTTAGAGTTGCCTTAAGTTGGAAATTACTTGAAGCCACACAACAACAACAAAGGCAAAGAAGGAGAGCAGAACATTGACTCATGTTGTGATGGAGAGGAGGAAAAAGAGTTTTTAATGCTTCTTTTGTGACATATCCCTTGAAGAACTATTTTAAAATGTGTGTGTGTTGTGTGTTTTGGTTAAAAATGGAGGAATTGAATGGTTGGGATTAGTGGATTTCATTAAGAGCTTCCTGCCCCATGACATGCAGTATGTCCCTCATAATTTGCCAGCAAGGTAGGCATGGTGATTTCCACCTTTGGTGTCAAATTTTGGGCTTCCTGTAATATTTTCTTTCACTTTCAACCTGGTGCGTATGTATTTTTGGCTGGAATTTCCCACTTTTCTTCTGTTATGGGACCCAAGGTGGCTGTTGGCTTAAATCCTAGGCAGGCTTTCTTATATCAACAAGTCCATACATCCTAAAATTGGGGTGAGCAGTCCATTCTTCTGCCCCTAAGACCTCCAGAGAGTGCCACACTAAGCCCTCCAAAGGAAGCCAGAAGTGTCCAAAATGTCACAAGTGTTCCGCCCTCCTTTTCTTGTTAAAACAAAGACTGTGGGAATATTACACCTTGTTTTAGAGGTGAATTGTGGCCTCTGAAATCACGTTTCTAATGAAAAAAAAGTAAAAAATGTTGCTCTATGGAAGATTGGAGGCCCCAAAATGGATGGTGGTGGTGGTGGTAAGATGCAATACACCCCCTCCCCATAATCTCTGCTTATGAGTGAGGCATGTGTGTTTGTGTGTCTTTTTCAGTAACTTTCACCATCATCACTTAAGGAGCCAGAATAACATGATGAGATACTCTGTTTATGTTTATGTGTTTATGTGTCTTCAGGATTAGATGATTCTGTCTTTCTTCCTGGTTGCCAATCAGCTTGCATTATGTTCAACTTTAATATGCACTTGTTCCTTAACTGCTTACCACAGACATGCTGCTTGACCTCAGCGATCTTCTTCAGGTATTGTATCTGCTTGTGTTTAAAAGTTTGGTTCAAACATTAACCCTTGCAAATGAAGACAAGCAAAGAGTTAGTAATGCGGGTTCTATTCAGGAAACCTTAATTGCCCCTCTTTTTGATTTAGCAGTGCTGGACAGGAAAATCACAGACATTGCAAATCAGGGATAATTGTTCCTGTACAATTAGAGATCAAGTGTTTGGTATCTCTCTCCTTTCTACAAATAACAAATCAAATCAACAGTTAGTGTAATCCTGGTGCTAATGACTGTGCTTCTGATGCAGTAAATACAGGTCAGATTTTGTGTGCTGTTCTAACTAACATCAAGAAAATTAGAATGGACTAGTGAAATAAGGGGGCATATTTTTCAGAAGGCAAGATAAAATATTTAAGTAGAGTCTTAAAGTAGAGCCCTGGTGGCGCAGTGGTTAAATGCCTGTCCTGCAGCCACTCACTCATAGACCACAAGGTTGCGAGTTCAATACTAGCCAGGGCTCAGGCTCGACTCAGGCCTGCATCCTTCCGAGGTCATTAAAATGAGTACCCAACTGTTGGGGGGCAATGAGCTTACAGTTATAAACCGCTTAGACATCCCATAGCGCGATACGAAGCGGTATATAAATGAAGCTGCTTTGCTTTCTGGGGCTGGCTTAAAGGGAGGATGCTAGCAGAATATAGGGTTTGTTTTCTGTTTCTTAGGGCCTGTACACACTGCCAGAAATAATTCAGCTTGAGACCACTTTAACTGCCCTGGTTCAGTGCTAGGGAATGATGGGAACTGTAGTTTATTGTGGCACCAGAACTCTCTGACAGAGAAGGCTCAATGTCTCAGAAAAAACTACAATTCCCATGATTCTCTAGCACTGAGCAGGACAGTTAAAGTGGTCTCAAGCTGGTTTATTTTTAGCAGTCTGTACAGGCCCCTAGTCATTTGTGGCTGATAGCTGGATGAGTTTCTAATCTTTAATGTACTTGCCTAAAAAAGAATAAAGTAAAATGTGCATGATGGTCTTGGGGTAAGTTCATAAAAAACTAGTTGTCTCAACAGATATGTGTATGTTGCATAGGTTTGATATGGCCATCTAGCATTAAAATATATTTTATATACACCGCTGACTATGTAGGTTAATTTTGGCCTCCTCAGCTGTCTTTAGTAATTCAGCTGCATGGAGCATCAAAGAACCTTCTGGAATTGCAGTTATTTAACAAATTTTCATTCTTAAAGTTTCAAAGCCTGCAGCCTTAAACACTCTTACCTGATAGTAAGTCATTTACCTAAATCAATTCTCTAATGTAGTCCTAACTACAGAAGACCCATTGAATCACCTGCTGGGTATTAAGTCACTATCTATGTAAATCCCATTGACTCAATGGGTTGCCTTGGTTGGGATTAGGAATTGGATTGAGGCTCCAGAGATTTCATTGGGGCTATTTTTGAGTGGAGATGTATGGTACTGCACCATTCTAAAAATAAACTTCATGTAACAATAAGTCAGAAGGGGTGGGGAGAGAGTGGGCTATTGCTGGAATTTTTGTTGTTATGCGAAGAAATGGCTGCTAAATGCCTGTTAAAAGTAATTCTGTGCCTACCAGGAGTTAGGGTCTTTGCAGACTGCCAGAAATAGTGCAAATTGAATCCACTTTAAGAGTTAGGGTTAGGGTTAGGGAATCATGGGAACTGTATTTTATTGTGGCACCAGAGCTCTCTGACAGAGAAGGCTCAATGTCTCAGAAAAACAACAACAATTCCCATGATTCCCTAGCACTAACTCTAACCCTTAAAGTGGACTCAATTTGCACTATTTCTGGCAGTCTGCAAAGGCCCCTAGTTTATCTGCTGAAGTCATATCTGATTGTTCTGGGATATTTGCTGACTTTCTTTACAGACTGATTTCATATTTTTTTGTATCAATACTGGTCATGCAGCCCATAGCACCAGCATTCAGCATGGGGCACCCTATTGATTATATATGTTTATTATTTCCTTCATTTTGCCTGTTTCTCCCCTTCCAGTTTTAAAAATTCCTAAAAAAACAACAAGAAAAAAAGAATAAAAGCAATGACTGCAGTGATATAATCTACTACTATGTTTTTATATAGTATTTTATATAGAATCATAGAGTTGGAAGAGACCACAAGGGCCATCCAGTCCAACTCCCTGCCATGCAGGAACTCAAAATCAAACCATCCCCGACAGATGGCCATCTCAGCCTCTGTTTAAAGACCTCCAAAGAAGGAGGCTAGAATATACTACCATATTTTTTATATTATTGTGTGTTGAGATTATATTTATTTATAATTTAGATAGGTGGGTGGGTGGTCTGTTATGAGCCAAGAACAGGTGGAGACAAGACACCTGTGCAAATTACCAAAATCTATTTTGGAATATCTCATTATCAGATTTGCTTGAAATGTCTGCTATTAAGACAACATTTCTGCTCGATGACTTTGTTGTTTAATTTATGGCACTGGCGAGGAAAACCATTATTAGTACTTTACTGCTTTAAAACGTGCAGTCTTAAACACCCTTATCTGGGAATAAGTCATTTACCTAAAACCATTTTCTAATGTAATCCTAACTACAGAAGTCTCATTGAATCAACTGCTGTAAATCTGTGAAATAATTTCTGGAATTATTCAAACAAGAGTTCACCAAATGTTTAAGATCTCTGCAGTTATGTGAAATTATAGTCATTCTACAATTTTACTGCAGTAATTATTCCTTTTGCTATGACAAATCTAAATAAGGACTGATGCAACCCACTGCATCCAGAAGTCATGTTAAGTAGGAGAATGGAGTCCAGTGCTGTCCAATTCCAGTGCCAGGTGATCTCAGATTAAATATACCTGTTTCTGGATATCCCCAGAGTCTGTTGAATAGCATATCTAAACAAACAGTATCCGGAAGACCAAGGGACTATCAAAATGATTCCGGGAGAAAGTTGTGCAGAAGCACTAATCAGGGTTAGGTGTTGTTGTTTTTTAAATCTCAGATTATGCAATTCCTTATTACAGGCTTGACAGAACATGGTTGAACCATGACTTCACTTAGAGAAGTCCCTCTACCAAAATCCAAGTGACTGAATAAGGAGGTCATTAGTCAAAGAAGCAACCAAGAGGCTAATGGTGTTTCTCAGGGAAATAGAGAGAGTTCTACAGGTGAAAAAATGTCCATGAAGCAGCTATTTCTGGTACTCCACAAAGGTGGGCTTAATGACAGAGTGGCAAGAAGGAAGCCATTGGTAAAACAAAGCCATATTAAAGTCTGTTTGGAGTTGGCAAAAGGACATACTGGATACATAGCAAACGTGGAGAAATGTTCTCTGGTCTGATGAGTCCAAAACTGAACATTCTGGTCTTGCTGCAAAACTCTATGTGCGGTACAAAGCTGGGCAGTGCTTATTACCCTGAAAACACCACCCACACAGAGGAGTGTAGTGGAGGCAGCATCATGTTGTGGGTCTGCTTTACCTTGACAGGGACTGGGAAACTGGTCTGGATTAAGGACAAAATGGGTGTTACCAAACACAGGGCAATTCTAGAGGAAAACTTGTTTAAGCCTGCAGGAGACTTGTAACTGGGATAGAGGTTCACCTTCCCAGAGGACAATAAGTACACAGCCAAATAACACCAGAGAGATTTAAAAAGAAGAAACTGAATGTCTTTGAATGGTCCTGTCAAAGCCCAGAGAACCTCAATCTAGGAATCTGTGGCAAGACTTGGAAAGTTGTTCTTTGTCAATAGCAGTCATCCAGCCTGAAAGAGCAGGAGCAGTTTTGCCTACTGCCAAGAAAAATAGGCAAACTTGCCATATCCACATATACAAAACTGAAAGAAACTTGCCCAAGAAGCAGCACAGCTTTAATTGCCGCCCAGTGTGCTTTTACCAAGTATTGATGTGGGTGGGGCTGATGAATACTTATGCAGCCATCAAGTGCCAGTTCGTTATTCTTTTCTTAACATTTGCGCCACATTAAAAATATTTTGTGTGTTCACAGTGTTGTGTACCTCAAGTGCCAATTAAACCTATTTTAATTTCAGGTTATAACACAACAAAATGTGAACAAGCCAAAGGGTGTGTATGTGTGAATACTTCTACCAGGCATTTTATGTGTTAGCAACAGTCATATCTCCACATTGGGATGGAGTGGGGGCAAATAAAGACCTAGAGCAGGGTGAGAAACAATAAGCCAAGAAGCAAAAAGCACAGAGGGCAGCAGCCTACTGCCCCCCTGAGTCACTGGTTTCTGAGGTATGAAGAATCACAGCAGATCATAGAATCATAGAGTTGAAAGAGACTACAAGGGCCATCAAGTCTTGAAGCTTTATAACTGCTAGTAACATGGAGAAGTAACATGAAGAAGATATCTATAGTGTCAGCATTATCAGGCATCTGCAGGGGCTTGCACTTCACCAGGGAGGCCTCTGCAAACCCCTAAATCCTCACGCTGTATTGTTATCACACCATGTAGTTGATGTCTGCTCACCTGTGATCTCCCAAGTGAATGACTGAGGAGGAGGAAGAAGGAGGAGCTCCTTTTGTTTGCCTTGACTTCTCCGTGGTGGTGTGGATTTGGAATGGATGGATAGATCAAGTGAATGGGAAACAATAACAGTGAGGACAAGGTGGGAGTAGCAGTGGGGCTATTCAGGCAAGGATTCCTCAAGCAGATTCTGTACAACAGCCCCCATCCACAAAACGTGGGTCCAGCAGTGTGTGTGAGAAAGTGTGTGTAATATATATACACCACATACATATTACAGTTGGTAAAAATCCAAATAAAATAACACTACCAGTACCATTAGAATACTCTTTGGAGCTTTGTCAGTTTTAAGGTGTGGGTGGAAATGGCCAGCTTAAACAACAAAATATAGGCCCTCAATGTAGCCCCATCCTTAGCTTGTGTGAAAGTGAGGCAAAACAAAATTTTGGTACAGAGCCGTATATGTCATGCTGTCTTGGTTATTTTGCTTCAGCAACCAAGTGGGAGATTAATCTATAAATGGCATCAAGCACTTTTATGAATTTGTGGGTGCGCATTGTGTGTTTCTCTTGCTCAGCCTCTTAATGTAATTTAGATCTGCAGACTTGATGCTCATCCCCCCCCCCAGTGTTACAGCTTGCCTTCTTCCTTATCATTTGAGGGAGGGGGGGCTAGATTTTTCCCCCTCTGTGGATTTTTACAGGCATATTTTTGAGATCTGATGTGGTGGTGGAGAAACACCCAGAGTAGACAAGAATTGAAGAGTACAAAAATAGTTCTTTTCTACAGAAACTTCACTCCAAATTGACAGCTGAGATTTGAAAAGATAGAACCAGAGAAAGTATGCAGGTTTGAAGCTTGGGATGATCAGTGCAAAGAAAGCTAACAACTCTTATTCACTGCCATGAGTTCCCCACAAAAGCAACCCCCAGTCTTTGGAGGCATTGTCTGGGGAGCTTCTTGAGTTGGTATAGCTTGAGTGGATAATACACAGTGGCACTGAAAAAATAATTCAAAAGACTGAGCAGATAGTAGATGGAAGGTCGCTGCAATAGATGTTAAAATGCCTTCTTAAAAAACTTTTTGATCTCTTTTGTCTGGCTATAACATGCTTGCAATCATTTCCTCCCTGAAATATTTATTTTTTTTGCTTCCAGAATAAAAAAATATATCTAGATTTTAGATTTACAGTGAGTTTTGAAAATCTACTAATCCACTACGATTTATTTAAGGTTTATTCAGGCATTCTAACTGGTCTGAGGGCCTGTATGCATGGGCCAAAAGGCTTGTGTTCACCCCAGCCTCATAGCATTCTGTATGAACAACACAAGCCAATAGCCCCAGCTGAGAATGGCCAATTCAGATGCCAATCTGGCAGTCCCTGCCCAATCCTGGTTCAGAAGAGCCTTAATGTGAGGCAAAAAGACTGGCTGTTTGCCAAGGAATTTCTTGTAAATTCTGAGGCAACAGCTGGCATACCACATGGTCCCTCTTACCTTACCTGCTGTTGCCACTACCATGTCTTGCCTGAAAGCCCACATCACAGACTACAACATCAGATGGGTGCACCTGGCCATGTGGCTTTAGCCAGGCACCTTGTTTCCACCCTGATGGGCCATGACAGGGACCTTCAGGGAAGACACCACATCAGTGGCAAGTAAGAGGCTTGGCAGTGACTCCATGGTATTGCTGTGGTTGGGCATGTAAATGCCCATTGCCATGCCACTTCGTGGACTGACCCAGGTTGGAACCAGGGGCAGGATACCATGGGCTTAGCCTGTAATATTCTGCCCATCTGCTCAGACCTTATGTAAACACTCAAGCAATGGGGATTGCAGAAGGTTCCCATCCCTTTAATTTACTCTTCTTGTGTACAAAGCAACAGTCTGAAGTGGAGAGTCTTTTCTATATGTAGAGGCTCCCCACATTATTCTGAATGCTGGAAAATTTGGATTCGGAATTGCATGGAGAGCCTTCACACATAAAGGCAGTTCTCTGCTTCAGACTTGCTCTCTATATGAGTAGAATAACATCTGAAGGATGCTATTCCACTCTGCATTACAGTGAGTTGCATATACAGTCCAAGAATGTGGATGTGAGTCTTAAAGAGATGAGAGCCATCCTGTATATCATAGACCACTGTCCACTGACCATTATCCCTTTCTTTTGGCCCATGTGGGAACCAATGATACTGCCAGGCGTAGCCTTCAGAATATCAGAAGCCTTCACAATATCGCAGGCTCATAAGCATGAAGCTCTGGGTAGGAAGCTGAAGGGTCTGGATGCACAGGCATCTATCCTTGTAGTGGAAGGGCACAGCCCAGGAAGGGAGAGAAAATTGTGGAGGTGAACAACTGGCTCCGCAGATAGTGCTGCTGGAAACAATTTGCTTCCTGTGGTTTCATGGAGGTGGACTTTTGGCAAGAGATGAGTTACTCCTCACAGCAGTTGACAGGAACATTTTTGCTAGGAGTCTGAAAGATCTGATCAAGAGGGCTTTGAACTGAGTTATGTGTGGGAGGGAGACAGTATTCTTGAGGGCAAGAGCTCATCAAGTGCTAGAGATAATAGCCCACATGTTATATAGAGAACAAGGCAAATAGCGCAAGAACCCAATAGTGGGAGGAAAAAACCCTTTAAAAGCGAGATGGGGAAAAGACCCAATGGTCTTAGATGTCTCAGTACTAATGCATAGTGCATGGGAAATAAATGAGATGAACTTGAACTCTTAGCAAAGCACAGCAAATATGATATAATAGGCATCATTGAAACCTGGTGGGTTGAGTCCCATGATTGGAATGTAGTAACAGAGTGGGCTAACCTATTTAACAGAAACAGAGCAAACAGGAAGGGAGGTGGAGTAGCATTATACATTAAAGATGTGTACACCTGTGAATAGATCCATGACTTAAATCCTGGAAGCCAAATTGAGAGCATCTGAAGGTGAGAGAAACAATAGGGATGTGGTGGGCGCAGGCTCTACTACAGACCTCCAAGCCAAACTGAGGACTTGGATCAGGGGCAGGCAACCTTTCCCCTTTAAGGGCCGAGGGACTTCAGCTCCCAGAAGCCTCAGCCATGTTGGCCAATAGTCCCATATTGGCCAATAGCTCCTGGGATTCTGGAAGCTGAAGTCCCTCGGCCCTTAAAGGGGAAAGGTTGCCTACCCCTGACTTGGATAATGCCTTCTGGGAACAGATGACCACACATTCAGAAAGGAGAAATGGGAGGTTTCAACTATGCTGATATTTGCTGAAAGTCAAACTGTCAGAAATGTTAAGGTACAACAAATTTCTCACTTGCCTTGCAGACAATTTCATTGTTCAGAGGATGGAAGAGGCAACTAGGGGATCAGCTATTTCAGATCTGATCCTAATCAACAGTGATGATTTCAGTAAATTTAGGGAAATACTGGTGGTGATACCAATGGTCATGAATATAAATATAGAAGGGGCTTCATGAGGTGAGTGAGTTATTGAAGGCACAATTTCAAACAGTTTCAGTGAGGAGGAAAAATGGGAGGTGTCTAAAGAAACTAGGATGTATGTCTGAAGAACTTTCAACTGAGCTAAGACTCAAAAGGGACATGTACAAGAAATGGAAATGGGGAGATCGCCAAAGAAGAATTCAAACAAATAGCCAGTTCATGTAGGGAGAAAGTCAGAAATCCTAAAGCACAGAATGAGCTCAGGCTTGCTAGAGAGATTAAAAACAATAAAGGAATTTCTTGGTTATATCCATAGCAAAAGGAAATGATAGGGCTGTTGCGTGGAGACGATGGAAAAATGCTAACAGGGAACAGAGAAAAGGCAGAACTACTCAACATCTATTTTGCATTGGTCTTTTCTAAAATGGAGAATTGTTCAACCTAAGGAAAACGAAGCAGATGATGTAATAGGGGAAATTCAGTACAGATTAGGTAAAGAAGTAATACAGGAATACCTGGCTACTCCAAATGAATTGAAATGAAATGAGTGGGTAGATGGGGTGGTCAGTGTCTCACTTTAATAACTGTTCATTCCTGTATGCCTAAAGGAGAAGATAATGGGATGCTCCAATATTTTAGTCTCCAATTTTAGTTTCGCCACTGTCTCTGGGTTTATGAAGCAGTAGGTATAGCCTAAGTCGATAACTGCCACCTAGTCCATACTTCCCTCCCCCCTTTTGGATCCTCCACTTTAACTATTAAGGTGTATAGGGGAATTCCTCCACTCACCATTGGGGTGCACAGCCTTGGGCCTGCCTTCCGCCACTGTCTAAGGCAGACTGGGGAAGTTTCCCACTGGCTCGGCATTGTCCTCCAACTCTGTGGTGTGTGGCGTGATCTCTGATTCTGTTGCATCCTGAAAAGCCAACTTCAGGACCCAATTCCTTCCTGGTCCCTTGCTTGGGTGGTGCGGCTCCCCTGACGAGGCTGGAGTGGGCCCTGTCTTCGACATAGTTCCTGTTGATGGTCTTCTCTGTTGGGACACTCAGCAATCTGATGCCTCTTCTGCCTGCATGCCAGGCAAAGTCCTAGTTTCATCTGCCACTTATGCTCTGGGTCCTGGGCCTTAGCCTCTCTCTCCTTACCACGGGGAGGGTAGGATTTGAATTAGTCTCCTTGCTCCCTCCTGGTCTCCACTGCCTTGTCAAGTGGATTTCCTCCATCACCATCTCAGCTGGTAAACTCCTCAGCTCTGCTGCCTTGGCATCTAACAACTTTACCAACCAGTCTGCCGCTTCACCCTCCAGGTGTGCGACCACATATCTCATTTTCGCTTCCTTGATGGGAAAGGTGTGTCCCCACTCGTTCATGTGTCTTGACACTTGGGCGAGGAAGTAGGCTAGCTGGCTCAGCTTTCTGTCGAACCTCACCCCCAGGTGTCTTGCTGCCGGATTCTGGAAGCGGTGGATTGGGGCTGAGGCCGTAGCTGAGCCCTGTGTAACCCTTGTCCCTATGCTGGATTGGGTGGCCCCCTGGGGCTGCGGGGTCTGTTCCGGTGCTCCAGGTCTGTCATAGGCCATTCTTCCTGCTGGGGTTCCTCCTGGGCTATGACTCAATTGATGTCCAGCATTCCTTGTTACTTTGTGGGCTGGCTGTCCCACTAT
Source organism: Phrynosoma blainvillii (assembly GCA_026167975.1). Lineage (NCBI taxonomy): Eukaryota > Metazoa > Chordata > Lepidosauria > Squamata > Phrynosomatidae > Phrynosoma > Phrynosoma blainvillii. The sequence goes on along the minus strand of JANUYF010000001.1, from coordinate 443,386,800 downwards.
GAACCTTGCTAGTATGTCTGCTACCTCAGAAAACAAGCTTGCTCCATCCTCAATATGACATCCCTTCAAATATTTAAACATGACTGTTGGAGAAGAGAAGGTTAAGGAAGGATTTCAGCCAATACAATGGGAGATGGACTTGTAAACTTCAAGAGAGTGATATCAGAATGAAAGCTGAAGGGCAGATTCAAAACAGCATTCTATAAGTTTGTGCTCTCACTGCCTTCTTTTCATTTGGGGGGTTGGGAGTGGAACATATTTTGAACATAAAGAAAATAAAAATAATGACCACTGAGGACCTTCACAAGTTCAACCTAGACAATATCGAAATAGAAATAGTAAAAGAATTCTCATACCTGTGATCAAACACTGATAGAAATGGGGACTGCAGTTAGGAAATCAGAAGAAAATTAAGAGTGGGGAGGTTGGCTATGAAAGAACTAGAAAAGATTCTAAAATGCAAAGATATACAACTCAGCACAAAAGTTAGAATCATACAAGCCACTGTATTCCCCATTACAATGTTTGGATGTGAGAGCTGGACAGTTAAAAAAGAAGATAGGAGGAAAATCAATTCATTCAAGATGTGGTGCTGGAGAAGAGTTCAGAGGATCCCATGGACAGCCAAAAAGAGGAACAAATGGGTCCTAGAGCAGATCAAGCCAGAAACCTCCCTGGAAGCCAAGATGACCAAACTGAGGCTGTCATACTTCGGACACATGATGAGAAGGGAGGACTCATTATAAAAGACAATAATGCTGCGGAAGGTGGAGGGAAGTAGGAAGAGAGGAAGGCCACATGCTAGATGGATGGACTCTATTAAGGAGGTCATGGATATGAATGTACAGGAACTAAGCAGAGAGTGGAAGATAGGGAGTCTTGGAGATGTCTCATCCACAGGGTCACCATGAGCTGGAATCTATCTGAGGGCAGTTAATAACAAAAGTGGAAGAACTAAAGCAAACACGCCAGATACTATCCATAACATCTGCAGTTTCATGCCCAACTCTATTTAGTTTTTCCCCTCCCTCCTTGCTATTTGTTTGATATTGTTCAGAAGAGACTACTGTACTTCCTCTGCTGGATTTGCTTTGGATCAAATCTGATTTTCTTTTTCTGATTTTCCACATCAGAGGGGCTGGAAGTCAGGAGACTAATAGGAAGAAATTTTCACTGGGTTAATCTGTGCATTTCTCCTCTATTTTCAGTGAAAAGATCTGAGTGTAGATCTAATGAGGGAGAAGAAAAAGATGTGGTCTTTGGCGAAAGCAAAGATATACCCATTTGATTTTTCAAATGAAATATAGGTTGCATGTCAGCTTTGAACAAGAGAGACCTGAGGCTTAAAGCTTTAGGTTAGCCTTTTAAAAGGGCAACATTACAGCTTGGGAAGAGAAGTTTCTTCAATCCTTAGTTTTCCACATTTCAGTAGAAGCCATTTGCTTGATGGGTAACTGCAGAACTTATTGTAAATTTTAAAATAAATCACAAACACTATGAGGCAAGCAGGGGAACACTACATCTCCAGTCCACCAAGGAAATGAAATAGTGTATAGATTTTGTTACTCAAGAAGAGAAAATGTAGCAAGGAAGGTGTTTTTTTTAAATTACAGCTCACTTTAATAGCTTTGAGAACATTAGGCTGCACCCCTTCAGCCTTTGGTCTCGCTGGGTGGAACTTTGTATACTGAACTCTTTTTAAGTATCTCATCTCATCTCATATTTATTCGGTCTTTGACCAGTATAAAAACAAAATCACACAAATAACGTATCAGTATAACAGTAACAGATTAAAGTATAAATTGATAATAGACTATATATGTACATTATCCAACCAAATCTTTCTACACGGTAATAAAATGTCCATTTGTCAGTTGAGGGCGCAGTTTACAAACAATGTAACAAAACTCTTTTTGAGTATATTCTGACATCCATTCCTGTTTTTCACTTGGTGATTTGGTATATTTCTGTACATTACAGTGAATTTGAAAAACATTATGATTGTTTACATTAACACATGAATTCCAAAAAATCCAAGATGAACATTGTTAATTTTTCCTGTCTCTTATCTACTGTATCTGTCTACACACCTACTTATTTTTTAGAAAACACATCATTGCATTCAAGTTACTTGTAATTTCTCAGAGGTCTCTGGATTTTTACATGTTCACAAAAATTAGCTAAGATTGTCAAGATTAACATGCAGGTCTTGACATTCACCAGTTTGGCCACTTGCTGTTTTTCCTCTCTCACACACACAGCCACACTCCCTCTCCATCTGGATACACCATATTAGCTCCACTAAGAATTTGCAGGGCCCTGCGAGATGTGTATTCTGTTGTACCTTATGTATTTGTCTTGAAGGCTTGATACAACTTCCTGTTGCTATCAGTACCTTTCAGAGAGACAGTAACTTCATCCTTGGAACATAGCAGACCAACAGCCCTTGACAGTCTTTCATGTACATTCTCCACAGTTTTGCTTTACATAGTGGGAGAAATTGGGAGTTGTGCTCATGTAGTTCCAAAAGAGCTGCATGACAGTTTAACTAATTTTGTAATAGTATCTGGGGAAATGGCATGAGATGAATGAGCTGTGGCTCTAAAGTTCAGCTAACATCCATGTGTGGAGTGATTCAGACTAATAAATCCCAGAATTGTCAAAATGCTTGAGGAAAATTGGGAGACCCATCAAAAAGTCATTATTTGAAAGTTTCTTGCAATGGGACAATGTGTGTAGCTGTTTTGAATGGTTTATTTCCCACAGTGGATTTGGATCAGTGAAAGACTTGCTCATGCAAGTTAAGAGCATCCAGACTTCACAGGTTTCACTTTCCAACTGCAGTTCTCTAGGTTATGTTCTGTATTGGTGGGTCTCTCAAACCCCAGGAGATTTTTTTGGGATGGTGGTGGCTGAAGTAGATAATGAGTATGTGAGAATCTGGAAAAGTTGTGTGCTATGCCACACCTTTCATAATGCAAGTGCTTTCTGCTAGCATGAAGCACAATCCACTGTGGATTTTTATGATTTGTAAGATTGGTAAATAATAATTTGGTTGTTTTATTGAATTATTACCATAGTTTTGTGCTTGAAAATACTTATTTAAAATAAGATTGTTTCCAATACAGTTTTGTTCCTTTATAAAGGCATATTTAACTTTTGCTGCTTAATTAAAAGTACTCCCTTTTCTCCTTTCTACAGGTGAATGTCTACGTCCTGGGAAAAACTTTTCTTCTGTTGGCCAGAGAACTCTGCATAAATGCTCCAGCTATAGGTACTTTTTAATAAGAGTTGGCTTTCGGTACGTGGGTAACTTGTGTCATGATTTTCACAGCACCATTTCAAAGTTCATACATTTACATAATACAACTTAACATGTTATTTAAAGGCATTTCGAAATTAAACTCAGTGGCATCCAGAGATGAAGGCAGTCAATTAAGGCACAGGGATAACCATAGAACAGTCTTACAGGATTAAAAAAAATTATCAGGGTGAGCAAGATAAAGTTTCTTCTTTAAATTCCTATTATATTTTGTATTAACTTTGAGTAAATGAATGGCTCTCCTGAAAGGATACAATTTTTGCATGAAAATCTGATAATACTGGAACAGATAATACAATCCAGAGTTTTAAGTCTGGGTTGAATCCAGGCTTTAAACATGACTAAATTTTAAGTCCCATTGAGTTCAGTGGGCCTCCACTATGCTGGGAAAAGCAGACGTACGTGGGCAAACCTGGGTCAACTTGGTCAGTAAATACTTTATAGTCTTACCTGTCGTGGGAATTAGCTGTGTTTTTATTCATTGGCAAATGTTAGAAGGCTGTAGTAACTGAACCATGTGCAGTAAAATCTCTGATCAGCATCGCAGCATTCTTGTTGTGCTTGGATCTCCTGAAGCATAATTTATAGCCTATCTGTCTGGAACTGGCCTGTGACAGGTGGGTAAATAATCAGCTTGATTTCAGATCAGAAGAGGTTGAAATACATTCAAGATCCAGCAAGTATCAATCAGTGTTTTTGATGGTTTTGTTGTTAGGGATGGGGCCTCTTCAGCAGTCTTGGGAAAATCAATGCATATCTTAGAATCACAGAGTTGGAAGAGACCACAAGGGCCATCCAGTCCAACCCCCTGGCATGCAGGAACTCAAAATCAAAGCATCCCTGACAGATGGCCATCCAGCCTCTGTTCTTGACAGTGTCAGTTAGATTTCAGTTGTGGAGCAACTTGTTGATAGAATGTTTCATTGGTATTACACACTAGAGACAGAGGTGCAGAAGAGGGTCAGACCAAAGATGGCACTTCCACTGTGAAAGGAATACACTTGTCCCTCCACATTTGCTAGGATTAGGGGCACAGGACCCCTGTGAATGTAGAAAAAACACAAATAACAAAAACACTATGTTTTTACCTGAGAGAACACCTCTCTAGGAATCTCTAGGTCCTCCAGTACAATTCTGTGGTCAACATCTGCCAGACATTGGCCATAGAGTTGCATTGGAGGAGCTACAAATGCCTAGTGGAGTGTTCTCTCTAGGAATGTCTAGGTACTTCAGCGCAACCTTTGATTAAAGTTGACCATAGAGTTGCAGTGGAGGACCTAGAGATTCCTAGAGAGGACATATTAATAAAATCTATGAATAATCAAAGCCGCAAGTCAGAGCTGCAAACGTGGAGGGATGAGTGTACTATTATGCCTCTTGGTATCCTACCATTAATGGTACTGATGTTTATAAAGGTACTACTTTGATATATCATTAAGGGTAACAACAACGCATGAAGTGTTTACAGTATATGTACTACTGACAAATACCAGAAGTTTGCTAAAAAATGTCATTTAATTATTACTTGTGTTATTTTGCAAATCCCCAAATTGACTCTTACCTGTCAAAAACTCCCAAATATCCTTTAGATAACGAACAAATTTTTATCCATATTTGTTTTTATAAGCTCTTTTGTCAATATTAATCAAGGCACTTGCTTTAAGCATCTAAAAGAAGGGTGATAATGATTCATTTCTGACATTTATATAATAATGGCAATTACATTAGAACCTGGGATCTCTTGGCTGGCACTACTACCTACAATGCTATGCTAGCTATTTCCAAATGGTACCTTTCTTTGCATGCTGGAATCCCTAATTGCTTTAATTGTAATTATTATTATTATAGGATGTTAGAATGTCCAAAGCATTTCATGTACATTTGTTAGTAATCTTATCAGCTCCATGAAATAGTCCAGTGCTAGTCCCAAATAACATTACAGATAAGGTGGTGAGGCTAAGAGCGATTTTCCTAAGACCTATCTGCAGAGGTCATGGAACAGATGAGATTTGAACCTGTGATTTCTTGGCTGATGATAGTACCTACAGTACTATGCCAGCTATTTTCAAATGCTAGCTTGCTGTGCATTTTGGAATTCATGATTGCTTTAATGCCTTACTGTCAGTTTCCCAGAATAACAAACTTATTTGGGATATGAGTCTGAGATCAGCTAACATTGCTTCAGTGTAGTTATTTGTGTGATACAATAGTACAACTGATCTTTTTTTTTTTTAAATCAACCCAAGCAGTTTTATTACTTAATTTTAGAAACTTGGTGGGAATATTACATTACTGTGTCATTTTGTACTGAGTATCTTATAACACTGAAACATCTCAAATGCTTTTGTGCTTTCCTTTGTGGTGATCGTGCAGTCTGGCTTTGAATGAATTGGTAAAATGGTGCCTATGATTCAAAGCCCTATTTTAGTCACTGAACATACCAACCACCATTGTTCAAAATGCCATATCACAACTTGCTTGTTCAACTATATCCAGTTGCAAAAATATGTTATGGAAGAAAACTTTGGGTGAAATGCAAATTCACTTCCTCTTTGGGTACACAGAAGCAGCTGTAACCTTATTTGGATCTTGGACGATGCTGATTTACCCTTAGCTGTTACCCAATTAACGTATGAATGAGAGTAATCAATTTTATGTTGTTCTGTACTTTAAACATATTGAGGACGATACATTTTCAACATAGGATTCAGAAAAAAACGATCACGGCTATTGAAACCATTCAGAAAATAACTTAAGCTTTGAAATCCTTGAATCACTGGAAACTGGGAAAGCAGATACGTTTATTGCCCATTTTCATCTGTATGGTGACCTAATTTGCACTGTTCCAAGCTCATCGTATGGGTGAGAAGAGGGGGATAATAATTGCACCCCACCTTCTAGTTCTTCCAGTGACTGAAAATACCTGGAGGCATAAGAGTTATTTATTACACTTTACATGTCAGCTAATTAACTGATTAACTGCCCTGGGGGAGAGAAGTTTTGTAATATCTAGATAGAAAGCAAACAGTCTTTTCTGTCTTTTCAAGTGTACTTACTTTCTACTTGCTTGTCTACTCAAGAGTAAATTCTAGTATATGCAAAGTGGCTGATTCTGTGGAAGAGTTGTGTAGGATTGCAGCCTAAATGTCATTACCTTTTGGTTATTAATTTGAAAGTGAAATGTATGTGTTTTTAGTGTTTGAATTGTGACTGATGTTTTGTGACGTACATATGAACTGGAACATAATAGAGCTGAGTGGTGAAACATACTTCACAATGCAAACAAGGGTTGCTTACAGCTGTTAGCCAGTCTTGTAATAAGAGCCCCTATGGATAGAGATGGTAAAGGAAACGTTAATGAGTCAGCTTCTTTGGTAGAAGAAAATGTAAGAAGAATCTGAGTGACACAGAACTCTTGAAGTCAAGTTACATAATAGTGAAAAGTTCTGTGTATCTTATGCTTGTATATCAAGAAACACTGATGCTAGAAGGTAACAATTACTATGCTTCAAAGATATAACTGTGCTGGTGTGTAGAATCAGTACGTAGAGATCTTGTAGCATCTTTGAGACTAACTGGAAGAAAGAAATTGGCAACATGAGCTTTCGTAGACTTCAGTCTAATTCCTCAGATGCATTAATATGCTCCTTGTTCACTGAATGCAACAAGAGAACTGCTGACAAATGCCATGGTAAAACCACAAGGTTTTCAATCTTTTGTAGCACAGTCCAGCCCAGTGGTGTGGGGGCTCAATTATGAGAAGAACTCAAAGAACTTAAGATTTGTACAAGTGGGTGTGGGAGTGTAGCTTTGGGTTGATCTTTTCAAATAAAGGGCACACTGTCTGCAAACATTAATGTAAAACCAAGTGATAAAAGTATGGACAATCAACAGCAGACAAGTATTTAGGACAAGTAAAAATGTTTTATATTCAACAGATTCTCAAACCGCTCTACTTTAGAACATTCTGTTTGAGTCAGCTGCAGTCTGTCAGTTAGTCATCTATATACAAAATAAATGCACATAGTGTGCAATTTTTAAAATGTCCCCTTCCTGCATGTTGCAGTTTAATAATTAAGTCAAATAGTTTATGAATAAATAAAATAAGATTAAATTCAAGAGCATTCCTTCACTTAGTTTTTGATAGGTTGATGGTCAATGTAAGTAGATAAGTAAGTAGCGTAACATTCCATACTGCTCTGGAATCTTTGAAGTCAAATCAAAGCATCCGTAATGCACAGAGCAGTCCTAGAATACAACCTAAGTGAAATGCATCATGCATAGAAAATGAGTTCAGGTATTTGTCCTCCTTGTACTCCTGTGCCATTGGTGCTGTCTGAGGAACACTGGAACTGGAATGTCACTTTTCCACATTGTACTTCAGTCATCCCCTCTTGTCCAAAATAACTGAGTTCATTGCCATCCAGAATGGCACTCACATTGTAAAAGGTATCTTGCTCAACCTGCACTGGATGCTCAAACCATACTGAGAAAGTGTTACTAGATCCATCAGAGGTAAACTTTGTTAGGTTCTGAGCCAGAACAACTCCTAGCCGCTTCAGTTCGATTTTGACGCTGTATTCGGCTTTTCCACAGCTTGACCCGTACAATCCCAGTCCAGCTATAAATATCCTTTTATCTACAGCAAACTGGATACTGTCACACCGACCTCGGTATCTCCATTGATTGCTGCGATAAGCAGACGATTGAAATCGGTGACACCTTTGAGGGACAAGTCCTTTCCTCTTTGTCAGTGGAAATTCCAACTTGGGTTTATTGGCAGCAGTATACCATAAGAAAATATTATGCCGTTCCTCAAGAGTTAGGATATCGGACTGAGCAGCTCCATTGGCAAACTCTTCCAAAGTCATGGTTGGAATCCGTACCAAGTACAAAGCTTTTCCTAATACATTCCGTTTGTTCCTTGGTGTAATTGGCAGCCCTTGTCTCTTACATTCAGCCTCGGCCCAGTTCAGGACAGCCTCAAATACGACAACCTCCTTCGTATTCAGTGCTTCCCGTGTCACAATGATCTCTAGCGTCTGTTGATCTATTTCACAGAAGCCCTCCGATTTCAGTGCCATTTCAGCCTGAGCATCAATGACTTCCCAGCAGCGCTGCGTTAGCTCTGGCTCCTCAAAGAGTCTGCTCTGAGACAGGAGAACACAAGCATTCTTGGCCTCTAAACTTGTCTCCAGAAAATTGACGCAAGCTTTTGCTAAGGCTGGGACAATGTATTTCTTGGCTGCGTACAAAGTAGCAAGCACAGTGTCTGCTTCCAGGTCAATTTCATCACTGTACATGTACCTATCAATAGAAGAAAAAAAACCCATTTAAAGAAAGAGAAAGAAGTAGTTTTACATACCACAATTTTGCCAACATTTTTAAAGGCTTTTAAACATACATTAGCACATTGCTGAACAATTTCTTTTTAAAAAGTACTGCTTTGTGTATTTACATGAAAATTCCTCCAAGTTGTTTTTACTACTACTTACTTTAATAAGATCAGAAAGGCTGCAGGTTCCACATCTGGTATATGGATTTCAGATTTGACCTCTGCAAGATCTCCATAAAACATAGCGTAGAAGACAGAGCTACCAACCGCCAAAACATACTGTATTAAAACAAAGAGACACTCCATGTCAGCTAAGCTGGCAGATTAGTTAAGAGGGAATTAAAACTTCCAACTACTTTTAGCATTCTTCTTTCCCTGTCCTCCCCATTTTGCTGTAAGGTTCAGAATCTTAAGGACATGTTGATGCTCATTTCAGGCATTTCATTATGTTGTTGTTGCTAACTACCCTCGAGGTCACCTTGACTCATGGCAACCCTGTGGATGAGACATCTCCAAAACCCCCTGTCCTCTACCTTCCTGCTCAGGTCCTACAGGCTCAGGCATGTGGCCTCTGATTGAATCCAACCATCTAGCATGTGGTCTCTCTCTCTCTCTTTCTATTGCCCTCCACCTTTCCTAGCATCATTGTCTTTTCCAATGATTAATGCTTTCTCATGATGTGGCAAAAGTACGACAGATTAATTTAACCATCCTGGCTTTCAGGGAGAGCTCAAGCTTAAATCCATATTGGGGGAGAAAAATAAGCACCTTTCTTCCTGTTATGTAACTACTGTAACCTAGTGGTAGAACCCAATGTATTCTAATTCTACATTTTCAAATTCAGTTGCCTGTCAAGCAAAGCTTATCCCAAATCTTAAGAAAATGCTGAAGCCAGAAAGAAAATGGAGAGGGAAGCCTGCAGGTGTGCTTTCATACACACCTGATATCCCCAAGAAAATGTGGAACACATAGAGGATCCCACCAACCTTATGAGCAGGAACTTTCTTGGCTGCCCCGACAGGGCCCACAATAAAATGCACGTCAGCCATGAGTTCGTTATTGAACATGAGGGCGTTTCTGGAAGTTTACAGAAAAGGAGCCATAGTTAAACAACAGCAGCAACAGCAAAGCAGGTCTACAGTCCTTGCAACTATTGCTCGAAGACTCTTCCCTCCCCCCTCTCCCCCCCCCCCCACCTTTTGCAGAACAAGAAGCCTTCTCTCTTGGAACATTTCCAAACAGGACTGCAGTGGCTGCTTTTCTTTGCTAAGGCTGGGCACCAACAAGAAGGGGGGGCATTAAGGCGAGGAAACTGGGCAACCTCCCGCACCCCACAAATACTGATCAAGGCTCTTCTTCCCACCTCTTGCTGGTAGAGGAGGAGGAAAGCATTCCCAGGAGCAAAGCTGACGCTCAGCTTGCCTTGCTTGCTGCAACCTGCAGCTGAGAGTTGTGTTTGCTCTGTGTGTGTGTGTGTGTGAGAGAGAAAGAGGCAGACAAAACCACACAGAGAAAGGGGGGAGGACTTGGGAAGGGCTGCTCCTCTTCTCCCTGCTCCTCCCACTGCCTGCCCTGCCTCCTTCCTCCTCTGGGCTGGCTGAAACAAGGCCCCGGGGCAGGATGACCAGACATCCTCCTTTTCCAGGACATGTCCTACATTTCAGCCTCCTATCCAGGAGGAAATCCAAAACATCCTCCATCTGGAGCAGGACTAAGAAGCATTACATTCCTATTTATATTAGTGTTTTGAGCTTTTCTTTGGTCATGTCCCTCTATTTTTCTAAGTCTTACATTTTGCGGTGCCTGTTCCTCCTTAGCAGTGAGGACATCTAGCTACCCTGCCCCAGGCAAGGATGATGAGACATCCTCCTTTTCCAGGACCTGTACTACATTTCAGCTTTCTGTCCAGGAGGAACTGTCCTCCGTTTGGAGCAGGACTAAGAAGCACGAGTTCCCATTTATATCAGTGTTTTTAGATTTTTTTTAGTTATATCCCACCAATTATTCCTGGATGGACCTACATTTTGCTGTGCCTATTCCTCCTTAGCGGTGAGGACATCTAGTCCCCCTGCCCCAGAGCAGGATGACCAGACAGCCTACTTTTTCCAGGACCTGTCCTACATTCCAGCCTTCTGCTTAGGAGGAATAATCCTCTATTCTGAGCCTGACTTATGAAGCATAGATTTACATTGCCAGGAGTATTATGAGCTTTTTCTTTGGTCACATCCCTCAGTTTTCCCAGAAGATCCTACATTTTGGGGTCTCTGGTCCTCATCGGTGGCAAGGACATCTAACCAGACACCCTCCTTTTTCCAGGACCTGTCCTACATTCCAGCTTTCTGCCTCGGAGGAATAATCCTCTATTCTGAGCCTGACTTAAGAAGCATAGATTTACATTGCTAGGAGTGTTGTGAGCTTTTTCTTTGGTCACGGCCCTCTGTTTCCCCAGAAAATCCTACATCTTGGGGTCTCTGGTCCTCCTTGATGGCTAGGACATCTAATCAGACACCCTCCTTTTTCTAGGACCTGTCCTATATTCCAGCCTTCTGTCTAGGAGAAATAATAATAATATAATAATAATATAATAATAATAAATTTTATTAATCCTCTATTCTGAGCCTGACTTAAGAAGCATAGATTTACATTGCTAGGAGTGTTGTGAGCTTATTCTTTAGTCCTCCTTGGTTGGCAAGGACATCTAACCAAACACCCTCCTTTTTCCAGGACCTGTCCTACATACCAGGCTGATATCCAGGAGGAACTGTCCTCTATTCTGAGCATGAGTTAAGAAGGATGGATTTGCACTGCTAGGAGTGTTGCGAGAGTCACATCCCTCCACGTTTCCCCCCATTCTGCAGTGCCCGTTCCTCCTTGGCAGCAAGGACACGGGGTCCCCCTGCCCTGTTGTGTGTGTGTCCCCGTGTCTGTGTCTTTGTGTTGTGTGTGTTGCCCACCTACCTCTCTCTCAGAGTAGGGTGGAAGGACTGCCAGTTGGCACTCTCCACGTTGTTGTTGTTGAGGTTTTGGAGGGGCGGGAGAGGAGGCGGGGGCTGACAGCTCTGCTGGAGCTGGAGGGCGCTCTTCTTGCTGGCAGCAGTGGCGTTGTTGGTGTTGTTAGCGTTGTTGGCACCGTTGTTGGCAAGGTTGGCAGTGGCCGGGTAAAGTTCCGCAGCCATCTTCTTCCGGAGAGCCAGGGGCACGATCTCATAGCATGCCGGCCCTGCCTTGCCGGCGCCGGCCCGGACGCCCCTTTTGGACTTCTTGAAGGTCTCTGGAAGCAGAAGAAAGAAAGTCAGACACTTCATGATCCGGCCACGGAAGCAACCATGGTCCTGGTCCTGGGGGGCACCTCTCCAGCCCTTGGGTGGCACCCCCAAAAGGGCACAGTCTCGCATCCAAGAGATGGGGGGCTCTGCTTTTTTTTCCTAAAAGGAGGGGCTCTTAATATACAAATATAGGGGGATGACAGCTGAGTCACTGAAGGATCTCTGACCCCCCAAAAACACTTTCCTATATATATATATTTCTTATATATATGTATTTTGGGGTGTTCCTGATGGAGGCGCAGCGACGGAGGATGATGCCCTTAAGGAGGAGGCATCATGGCTCACCTGGCGAAGCAACGCAGCAGCGGGATGATGGGGTTGATTGTCCAAAAATTTAGGAGCCTTCGGCTCTTTAAAAGGCCAGAAGACCCGATCTCTCATGGAAAAAGCAAGGCTCCCCCGCCTCCGCTGAACTTCTGCCAACCTTCCCGGGAAAGAGATGGAGGCGACGCAGAGGAGGAGGAGGAAGAGGGGGAAAAAAGGACGCAGGAGCCAGGAAAAAGAAAATAAAGCCACCCAGCAGTGGCCTCCCTTCCTCCGCCGATCTCTCTTTTTACCCTAAAAGTCCTCCTCTCTCTCTCTCTCTTCCAGTCTGTACAATCCAAAAGCGAGAAGGGGGAAAGGCAGGCAGGCTGGCCTCTCTTTCCGCAGAAGGGAAGTTTGGGCGGCGATGGTGGTCCTCCTCCTCGTCCTCTTCCCTTTCCCCTCCGCCGCTCTTCTCTCCCGGGGGAAAAGGAAGGCAATCCCTGGCCAAGCGATGCCGCTCTTCTCTCCCGGGTTCAGGGCGGCTGCTCCTGTTCCTGCCCCTGCTCCATCCGCGCCCGAGGTGCTCCTGCTCCTGCTGCCTCTTTTCCCTGGCGACGACGATGCTCCTCCTCCTCCTCCTCGTCGTCGTGGCTGGGAAGACTGGAGCGCCCGTGGACGTCCCCGTGTGGCGCCTCCTCCTCCTCCTCCTCCTTCTTCTTCCTGGGCTCCTGCCTCCGCCGCCTCAAATAGCCAGCAGCAGCCCCGCGCGTCACCAACGCTTCCGCCAATGGCCGGGCGAGAGGGCGCCGCTCTTCCCTCCCCCTCCTCCCTCCCCCGCCAGACAATATGTCATTCTTCTCCCCTCCTTTTGCTCGCCGGCCTCCCTCCCCCCTTTCCCTCCCTCCCTCCCTCCCTCCCGCATCCATCCATCCACCCCCCCTTCTCCAGTTGGGCAGGAAACCCAGATTCACACTCTTGATAAGTGTGTGTGTGTGTGTGTGTGAGAGAGAGAGATCTCTGTGTATGTGATTTCTCTCTCTCACACACACGCAGATCTCTCTCTCTCTCTCTCTCTCACACATAATCTCAGAGAGATCTCTCCCAAACGCACACAAATCTCTCCCCTAAACGCACAGATCTTTTTCACAGAGATCTCTCACTAACATGGATCTCTCTCTCTCTCACACACAGTCTCTCTCAGGGATATCTCTCACAAACACAGGCACATCTTTCTCAGACAGATCTCTCACAAACATATAGATCTTTCCCACACAGGTCTCTCACAAACATAATCTCTCTCACAGTCTCAGACAGATCTCTCACAAACACACAGATCTTTCTCAGGCAGATCTCTCACAAACATAATCTCTCTCCCAAACACACACAGATCTTTCTCAGATCTCTCACAAACATACAGATCGTTTCCACACAGATCTCTCACAAACGTAATCTCTCTCACAGTCTCAGACAGATCTCTCAAACAGATTTCTCACACACAATCTCACAAACATAGATCTTTCTCACAGCTCTCTCACAAATAGATCTCTCACACCATCTCTCTCAGACAGATCTCTCACAAACAGATCTCTCACACACAATCTCAGACAGATCTCTCACAAACACACACACACACACCTCTCCCACAAACATACAGATCTTTCTCACACAGATCTCTGTCACACACAGACCCCTCTCTTCTCTCACACACAAATATCTCTCAGAAACAGATCTCTCTCACAGTCTCTCTCTCTCTCTCAGACACAGATAACTCTCACAAACACACAGACCTCTCTCTCTTACACACACACTCACACACAGAAACACACACACAGGTGGGGGGGGGAATAGTGGAAGGAAAGCTGCAGCGCCAGGGAGCCAGGACACAAGTCGCAGGCCTCCCCTTGCAGCAACAACAACAACAACGCAACAGCAACAACAACAACACACCCTCCTCAAGGAAAGGGAACCACGGAGAAATGTTTGCCGATCCGCAAAAAATAAAATAAAATTAAAAAAAAAAAAGCTCTGCAGGACTTTTCCCCTTTTAATTTTAGGGGAGTTGCGGAAAAAAGTTTGGTTATTCCCCCCCCCCTTTTTTTTTTTAATTGCGTGTGAAAGTGGTCCCCCCTCCCTTACAGAAAAGACAGACAGACTGACTCCTGGTCTTGGGGGAACCCTCTCCTTCTTGGCCCAAAGGCTCACAAAACGGGGGGGGGGGGAGGAGAAAGACACCGGATCTCTCTCTCTCTCTCTTCCCCCCCCCCCCCCACTTGCCAGGGATTGCCTGGTTTTCCCTGGATCCCCTGCTTCTCTGATCCTTGCAATTCCTTGGAATCCTCCAATTCCTGATCCTTTTGCAAAAAGGGCTCCGGGGAAATCGCCGCCGCCCCTGCGGTTCCGCCCTTTGCAGCCTCGGCTCCCCCTGCCCTGCCCTCCTCCGCTCCGGGCCCTACCTCTCTCCAGCCAAGCCGGGAAAGTTTGGAGGGCGACGGGCTCCCGGCTCCCGAGCCATGATCAACCGAAGGGAAAGGGAAGAAGAAGGAGGGAAGAAGGGCCCTGGCTTGGCGCAGCGGCTGCAGTCCCTCGGCCGGCCCAAAGGGGGCGCCGCTGCTCCTCCTCCTCCTCCTGGACTCCTTCCCTGGCTCCGGATTCGAACTCCCCACCCGTCCTCTCTTCCCGGTTCTTTAGGAGGGAGCAGAGGTCCAAAACACACCGTTTGGAGACTGCTGTAACCGCGCTGGCTCAGTCCTGGAATCTGCAGTTTTATTGTGGCACCAGAGCTGTCTCTGCCAGAGAAAGCTCAATGTCTCCCAAAACCACAGAGTTCCCTCAACAGCCCCCCCCCCCCGAAGGGCAGTTATAAAGCGGTCTCAAAACTGGATTATTTCTGCAGTGTGTTTTGGACCAGGGTGACCACAAAGGAGGACAAGGCACACCGCAAGATGCTGTGTTTCCCCAAACTTTGATTGATTGATCCTCCTGTTTTGGACTTCAGCTCCTATCCAAAGCCCTCCCTATCCGATTTGGCCAACAATCAGGAGTTCTGGGAGCTGGAGTGCAAAAGATCTGGAGTCCGAAATAAAAGCTCGAAACACTCATCGACAGTCAGCCCTCTATGTCCACGGAGCCTTTATCCATGGATTCAAGCATCCATGGTTTCAAAATGTGTGTGTGTAAATATATATATTTTCCAAAATGCAAACCTTAATTTTGCTATTTTATATAAGGGACACTATTTTACTATGTCACTATATAATGGGACATAAGCATCCACAGATTTTGGTATCAGTGGGCAGTCCAAAAGGGGAATCCTTTTAGATTTCCTCTTGGAACCAAACCCCAGTGGGTCCCAAGTTCATGCTTCTTAGTCATGCTCAAAATGGAGGACCTTTTGGATTTCCTCTTGAAATGTAGGACAGGCCCTGGAAAAAGGAGGATGTCTGGTCACTCTGGGGGAGAAGAAGAGTCTTGCAAAGCTAGCGCTTTTCCAAACATGCTTCCCTTTCTGTTTCCAAGCCAGGCTGAGCTTGCAGCCCTCCAAAGCCACTAGATGTCCTCTTGTGAAGTTGTGCATGGCCAAGGGGTCCAGCTGTCATAACAGCAAAGGTGGACAAGGCACTGCAAAACGTAGGACATTAAAGGAAAATGTAGGGTATTACAAAAGAGTAGTAATAATAATGATAATAGTAAATTATATATTTAGAGCCCGCTCAATCACAAGAAATCTGGGCGGGTTACAACAATAAAAGTGCAATGGAATACAATAAAATTCAAAATTAGTCCCTTCCCAAACGCCCCCCCCCCCAATACAAAAAGATTTTTAAAAAGGGGGGAAGATAATTGGTAGATAGAGTGACATAGATCACCTTGTATGGGGAGAGGAGTTAAGTTGGGAAGGCTTCTGGAAGAGATCCATCTTAAGAGCCTTTTTAAAAGCTGTAAGAGTAGAGATGTGACAGATCTCCTCCGGTAGGTCATTCCACAACTTTGGAGCAGCGGTGGAGAAGGCCCTCTGGCGAACCAAAGTTAGCCTAGATTTTTTTCGGCTGTAGTAGTTTCTTCCCCAAGGACCTTAGTGTGCGGGATGGACAATACGGAAGAAGGTGATCCCTTAAGTATTCTGGTCCCAAGCCATATAGGGCTTTAAAGGTAATAACCAACACCTTGTACCTTGCCCGGAAACTAATTGGCAGCCAGTGAAGGGACTTCAGGACTGGTGTTATATGGTCATTACGAGAAGTACCTGTAATCAACCTGGCCACCATATTTTGTACAAGCTGAAGTTTCTGAACTTGACACAAGGGTAGCCCCATGTAGAACGCATTACAGAAGTCCAATCGAGAGGTTACCAGTGCATGTACCACTCTTTCAAGGTCTCCCTGCTCCAGGAAGGGGCGCAGCTGGCATATCAGCCAAATCTGATAACAGGAACTCCTGACTGTCGCATCCACCTGAGCTGTCAAGTGAAGCCACGAGTCAAGGATCACCCCCAAGCTGTGGACAGAGTCCTTCAAGGAAAGTGTGACCCCATCCAGAACTGGCTGACATAACTCCATTCCCGGGTTCGGGTTTCCTATGACAAATACCTCTGTCTTATCTGGATTCAGCTTGAGTTGGTTTCCCCTCATCCAATCCATTACCGCCCCAAGACAGTAAAAATGCACATAGAAATATAAATTCATGCTTCTTAGTCGTGCTCAAAATGGAGGACATTTTGGAATTCCTCCTGGACAGAAATTTGAAATGTAGAACAGGTCCTGGAAAAGCAGGATGTCTGGTCATCCTGTGCATGGCACAACAGCCTTCTGAGGCAGCCAGGGATGAGTCAGTCAGCAGAGGAGCTGCTGAGAGTCATCCAATAATTCTGGCTTCAGATGTTCTGTAAAAAGCCTTGATCAAAAGATGCAACAAAAGGGTCTTCAAGCATGGTATTTACAAAAGTGTAGGAAACGTTTCTGCTTCAGTGCTTAAAAAAAGGTTAAAACATGCTACAGGATGCTTTGTTTTTGCTGCAGCAGATGAATTAATGTAGGTCATCACACTCCTTTTTTGGCTGCATACCCATGGAACTGTTTATATGTGCTGGTAAAAACTAGAAATGCAGATTTACCCCCAACAATGACTCCTGCATTTTTTTTAAAAAAAACTTCCAGGTTCTAACTGTACACACACTTTTGTTGTTAACTCTCCTCAAGACAACCTTGACTCATGGTGACCCTGTGGATGAGGCATTGCCAAGACCCCCTCTCCTCCACTGCTCTGCTTAGTTCCTGAAAATTCATACTCATGAGCTCCTTAATTGAGTCCATCCATCTGGCATGTGGCCTTCCTCTTTTTCTTCTTCCCTCCACCTTTCCTAGCATTATTCTTTTCCCCAATGAGCCGTGCTTCTCATGATGTGGCCAAAGTATTACAGCCTCAGTTTGGTCATCTTGGCTTCCACAGAGATTTCTGGTTTGATCTGTTCAAGGATCCATTTGTTTGTCTTTTTGGACATCCACGGTATCCTCAGCACCCTTCTGCAGCACCACATCTCAAATGAATTAATTTTCTTCCTATCTGCTTTCTTCACTGTCCAACTCTCGCATCCATACATGGTAATAGGGAATACAATGGCTTGGATGATTCTAACTTTTGTGCTCAATTTTATATCTTTGCTCTTTAGGATTTTCTAGTTCTTTCATAGCAGCCCTCCCCATTCCCAGTCTTCTGATTTCTTGACTGCAGTCCCCATTTCTATCAATGTTTGATCCCAAGTATGAGAATTCTTTTACTGTTTCTGTTTCCTCATTGTCTAGGTTGAATTCTTGTAGATTCTCTGTGATCATTATTATTTTTTCTATATGTTCAGCAGTAGGCCTGCTTTTGCACTTTCTTCCTTGATCTTATAGTTGTTTCAGGTATGTGAGGTTTTCTGCTAGTATTATGGTGTCATCTGTATATCTTAGATTGTCGATATGCCTTCCTCCTTTTTTCACTCCTCTTTCTGTTTCCAAACCTACTCATCATACAATATTTTCTGCATGCAAGTTGAACAGATAGGGTGAAAGGATGCAGCCTTGCTTGACCCCTTTGCCAACTGGGAACCATTCTGTTTCTCTATATTCTGTTCCAACAGTAGCCTCTTGTCCCGAGTACAGATTCCTCATCAGGATTATTAGATATGTTGGCACTCCCATGTCTTTAAGAACATTCCATAGCCTTTCATAATCTATGCAGTCAAAGGCTTTGCTGTAGTCTATAAAGCACATGCTGATTTTCTTTTGGAATTCCCTGGGGCTAATTCCCTCCATTAGCCATTATATGTTTGCAATGTGATCCCTGACGCCTCCTTCTTTCCTGAACCCTGCTTGGATCTCTGGGATTTTTCTCTCCATGTGTGGTTGGAGTCTATCTTGCAGTATTTTGAGCATAATTTTGCTCGCGTGGGAGATTAGTGCTATAGTCCTATACTTTTTGCAGTCTTTTGAGTCTCCTGTTTTTGTGGATGGGGATGTATATTGATTGTTTCCAATCTGCTGGCCATCGTTTTGTTTTCCCTATCTGTTGACATATAACTTTATCAATTAGAACCATATTATATAAAACCAGTTAAAACAATTTTCAGTAGAGCAACCATAAGACACATGTCTGCTGGAAAAAAATCAGTTTAGGCCCCAAAGGCTTTAATAAAAAACCAAATTTTGACTTACACCAAAACAATCCCAATGTTGGTGCCTGTTGGGCTTCCAGAGGGAGGGAATTTCACAACTGGGGTGCCACTGCAGAGAAGGCCCTCTCCCATGTCCTCCCACAATACATTTCCCCAACTGGTGGGACACATAGCAGAAGCACTCCAATAGATCTCAATTCTCAGGCAGGCATATTGTGTTTGTTCACAAGTATGCAGGACCAAAGTCTTCTTTTCTCGAACTGTTCTGCACCCCTTCTGGTGTTGCTGGTAACATAGAGATTGGATGCTTATAGTAGCCATAGGGCCAGATCTGGATAGCTGATCATTTTCATCTAGAGCTCAGAAAATGGCCCATGTTGGTGGGAGGATTTGGGGAAATTGTAGCTCCAAAAGTTATTTTCTACTACCAAGACTATATTGTGTTTGAGCACATGCTTCCACTTGGATTTTCTTTTGAGAAAGGAAAATTCCAAGGAGAGGGGGAAAGTTGGTTGTAGTGTTCTCTTTCCTCTCCCCTTTTTCTGGGCAAAAAGGCTGAACAGGGGGAGAAAGAAGGCTGGTTAAAGTTAGCAGTTGCACCTTTAGGCATCAGAACCTGACAGTGTTTCTTCCTCCTCTTGCCCAACTGTCTTCTGCCTCCTTGTCTTGTTCCAGAACTGGTGTAGTTCCAGGTCTCTCCAGGGCTTCTTTTGGTGCTGGAAACTGACACATATTACTATTGCATAGCACAAACTTTATCGATAGTAAATGATGCAGCAGATGGTACACAGCAGAGGAGCATTCCAGCCCTTTTCCTGATGGGGTCCAACCTCTTCTCACAGCCAAAGGTAAAAAAACAAATTCTGCCGAGAATTATTCTTTGGCAATCAAATCAAATCCCTTATCACTGGACTTATAGGGCACCTAGGTTGGGATGCACTCCCCTCCAGGCTGAGGCTGATAGAAGATAGTCTCACAAGACTGCATTATATAATGCAGAAGCAAACAAAAAATCAAAAGAGTGCAGGCATGACCCATCGCCCATCTAATAGCTCTGAGAACTGTGCAAGCAGGTTAACAGTAGAGAAAATTCATTCCCCCATCTCTTTTCAGCCTTCATATTTATTCCCAGCCTCAGACTGCAAAGCAAATGGGAAAAATATCCAACAAGGTCACTAATACAAGTTAACTCTTTCATACCACTGGACTGCTAATAACCTTTGGTCATGATGCTAAGAAAGATTCCAAAATACATCTGCTTGGGGGCAGAGGCCCAGCCCAGCTCACTTCACTCCCAGAAAGGCCAGCCTTTGAAAGTAAGGATTCCTCAGCTGGCAAGCAATCCCCTACATCACCCTCAAAGCTCTCCTCCGTTCTGGGTAGCCTTCTTCTTGAAGACGGAAGGTGTTGAAAGCCAGTGTAACCAGCAATCCCCAAATTCTGCCTCTGAAAGATGAGAACAGTGGCTGGTTGGGCTCAGCTGACAACAGAGCTTGGAAATGCTGCCTTTTGGACTACAAATCCCAGAATCCCATGCCAGAATGAATCTGGCGTTGCTGATTGGAATATTCATTGAATCATAGAGTTGGAAGAGACCCCAAGGGCCATCCAGTCCAAACTCCTGCCATGCAGGAACACAGAATCAAAGCACCCTCAACAGATGGCTATCCAGCCTCTCTTTAAAAACCTCCAAAGAAGGAGACTCCAGCACTCTCCGAGGGAGTGCGTTCCATTGTCGAACAGCTCTTACTGTCAGGAAGTTCTTCCTAGCGTTGAGTTGGAATTTCTTTTCCTGTAGTTTGAATTCATTGTTCCAGTTCTTGTCCTCTGGAGCTGCAGAAAACATGCTAGCTCCATGCTCAATATGGCATCCCTTCAAATATTTAAACAGAGCTGTCATATTACCACGTAGCCTTCTCTTCTCCAGGCTAAACACACTCAGCTTCCTAAGCAGTCCAGTGGTCTCCTCATGAGGCATGGTTTCCAGACCCTTTACCATTTTGCTTGCCCTCCTCTGGACAT
Organism: Phrynosoma blainvillii; assembly: GCA_026167975.1. Taxonomy (NCBI): domain Eukaryota; kingdom Metazoa; phylum Chordata; class Lepidosauria; order Squamata; family Phrynosomatidae; genus Phrynosoma; species Phrynosoma blainvillii. Next base: position 443,365,897 of record JANUYF010000001.1, on the reverse strand, counting down.
GCTCCAGCTTCTCAACATCCTTTTTGAATTGTGGTGCACAGAACTGGATGCAGTATTCCAGGTGAGGCCTGACCAAGGCAAAATAGAATTGTACTATTACTTCTCTCAATCTAGACATTATACCACTATTGATGCAGCCTAGAATCACATTGGCTTTTTTAGCTGCAGCATCAAACTGTTGACTCATTTTCAACTTGTTGTCTACTAGGATTCCTAGATCCCTTTCACATATACAATAGGTACATGTTCACATTCTAGGAGTTGTAGTTTAAAAAAGTAATATTTCAGAGCTCTGGTTGCTGGAAGGTGTTCTAAGCACGCACACACACACAGAGAGAGCAGTGGCACCAAACTGTTTCCTCCTGAAAAAAGAGCAGGGTGGAATGGCGCACACACAGAGAGAAGTGGGCATGATAGGTGATAGTTGGTGTGATGGCCTGAAGAGCACTTCGAGCTTCTTGACAGGTGACCCAGTCTGTATTTTCAAAGCCTTCCTGCAGTCCTTTGAACTTAATGCAATTAAAATCAACTTGGTTTTCTATTCATTGTGTGACCCAGACTGATTATTTTTCTGCGGATCAGTGGCCCTTAATAGGTGGCAAAACAGGTTCTCCATCTCTATCATTGAGTTTTTGTGAAGCTGAGAATATCCAGTTCTTCTGGACAAACTTTAAGCCCGTGGCTCTCTACCATTTCTATTCCCAAGCTATTTCATGAAGGGGAGACAAGCCAGCATGGCATAGTGGTTTGAGTGTTGGACTCGATACCTCCCTTAGTGGTACCTCTGATTCTCTCTTCCTCAAATAGTCACACACACAAATTCTGTCACACATGCACACAGACAAACTCAGTCACACTCCTTCATTTCTTTTTTTTACATATTCACATATGGGCTTGTGTATACTTGCATATACACAAGCAGATGAATGTTTCTGTGTGAGACAGTAAATGATATGTGTGTTAAAGAAGTACGTATCTGTGAGCATTGTATGTGTAACTGTGAAACAGAAAATGCAAAATTTACATATGTTAAATATTGAATTTCCTTATAAAATATGAATATACATGACTGTGCAAACAAAAACTGTTTCTTTCTGCATTCTTCTGGCTATACAGGTATAACCTGAATACATTATTAATCTGTCCTGAATGGATTCTGGATCATGTATACCCATTTCTAGTCACAGTACAATCTAGCTTTGTATTTTATTTATTTGTATTTTATTTTACAGTATAATTGAAAATGACAAAGAATTCAAATATAAAACAAAAACATACTGTAGTACTGGGATAACCACAGTTAACCATCTTTATTGTTTAAGATATACATGGATATAAGATAGTATTAGTGTTTGACATATTTTTTCTAATCATCATTTTATCAGACCACCATTTCCTGAGTTCTGATGTCTTAGGGAACATAGTTTGTTTAAAACCAGATGTTTTTTTCTTTTCAGTGGCCTTGTCTGCTGCACAAAAGAAGTGGGAGGATGAGTGGGAGGATGAATGTGCCAACTATAAAGCATGCTTCAGCTAGTTCACGTAGTGCAGAGGAAGGAATTATTTGCCCCTCCCATATGTTGTTGGACTATAACTCCCAGCATTCCTTAGCACTGGCTCTTTTGGCTAAGACTGCTAAGAAAACCACATGAATCACACCCCATTTTAATGGGAAAACTTTTTGTTTCTTCTAACATGTGAACTGGGCTGCTGTTCAAGCATCACCTCGTTTTATCATTCTTTTAAGTGGGGCTTTTTGGCCTCACTATTTGATATTGTACTTGGAAGGAAGTGCCTTGATGTCATTTGGGCCTTTATTTTTACACAAAGGATTTTTGTAATTGGTTTGGACTGAATTCAGTTTTTGGAATTGGATTGAAGAGATAGCAATCCCAGTTCCAAAACCCCTTTGTGTGAAAGAGTAAAGTCCTAATGATAAAGTCTTTTGCTTCCTTTGGTAAATTGAATTTGCCTGTTAACACAGAGCAGTAGTAAGGAACATTTGTGGAGCTGGTGGCCAGTCCTTTTTCCCCTGGGGGTGGCAAAGTGGCTGTCCCAATTGCCAACAAACAGAAAGAAGTGGCTTGTTATCTGGTTTTGAAAAAGAGGTATTTTTCAATGTTCAAGATCCCACTGCAGGTTATTTTGAATGTGAGTTGGTGCTTCTGGACACTTTAGGGCAGAAAATTCACCCTTTCTTGACCAGAAAGAGGGTAATCTGGAGGTACTGAGGATGACAAAAATGTCTTAAGGACCACATACTGCTCATGCTTTGCCAGCCTCTGAGATTGAGCATAGAATGGTATAAGCATGAATATCATCCTGATTTTCTGAATAACTGCAATACAAGTGAGACCCTGAGGTTAAAGAATGAAGAGTCTTTAATCTGGTCTCTGGAGATTCTCATTCCGTGACCTTCATATTAATACCACCATTGCTTCTGAAAAGGTTTTTGTAAACTGTTGTTCCTTGAATGGTGTTATGAAAGGTAACATTGAGGTAAGATTGCACTTACAGGATACTTAAGTTTCATACCTGTACAATGTGCAATGTGTATATTTACCATGTATGCATGTATCAGTGAAACTGGGACGCTGAACATTTAGCATTAGCTTTTAAATTGGATGCTAGATTTTCTTGGGTCTTTAGTTCCTCAAAACAAGTCTTTCCATTTATAGCACTGTATTTGTAAATTGGAACTTATATTTTGGTTAAGAAACAAAGGTATACATGGGAGAATTTCATCTATAAATATTAATGTCTACAACTCAGGTGGAGTTAATAGTTTACCAACTATTTTTACTATAATCTACTGCCTATTGGTGTTTCAAAGTTCTTCTGCAGACTTGGCAATGCATGAGTATGCGTGGTCATGTTTTGGCATAATAAAAGTAAATAGAAACAGTAACATAACAGTCAGTGTTAACACTTAGAAGTAAATCAGCTCGCTTTCATTAGTCATAAATCCACAAGATCTGTTTAAATGAGCATTTGCAAGTAAAGCCTCATCTTCATCAATAGAAGAGCTCAAGGGGGACATCAGCTGAGGAAACGGAGCTGCATATAATAGTTAACAATTTACCTGGCAGGAAATGAGAAACTGATATCTGTACAGAAGAGCAGGAACAGAGAGAACAAAGCTTTTTAAATGATGCACTTGATTAGAAGTTGGTCCCCAAAAGAGCGCTGTTGAGATAGCTCACTTCACTTGGTATGGGAAATGCAGAATTGGGGGAAAAAAGGATTTTATTGTAGCAAAATTGCTGTATGTCAAATAGTAAGGCTAACAATATGAAATGTTGGCACAGAATGAAGGCCAAAAATTTGTTTTATAGCAGTCAAAGATCACAGTGAGTTTGATACCAGGGCTTTGAAAAACCTGAGGTGGGTAGCTGTCATAGGGCCGATGCAGACTGGCCCAAAAGGCCGGCCTGGGGGTGGAGTTGGGGCAGGGCAACCGCACACCAGCCGTCCCGACTCTGCTCCAACGCTGTGCGACCATCTGCACGCTGCGTGGCGTAAGGGCGTCCCCTTGGTGCAGCTCTTTTGGGGATGGCAAAAAGGAGGATCGGGGCTGCGGCATGTGGTTGCCCCGATCTGCTGCTCCCAGGGGCAGCCCAGAGCTGCCCAAGATGGGCCGTGTGCATTGGCCCTCAGTCTGTTAGCACAAAGACTACAAAAAGTCTTATCGCACCTCAAGTATTTAATATGATTTATTTGGTATAAGGTTTCATGGTCCTGTGCATCTGATGAAGCAGGATGCAGGCCGTGAAAGCTTATGCCAAATAAAATTTGTTTTCTTTAAAATGCCTCAAGACTTTGTAGAGGTTGGAAGTTTTGAAAAGCAGCTAGTTAAAAATGCTTAAAGTAATTGGTTAATATTAAGCAACTTATTAAGTAAATAAAACAGTAACTTTAATTACCTTCCCGCCCCCTTTTAAAAACACAAATGCTACAAGCAACTGGCCTGTAGGACAAAAAACTCTCTTCATATCAACATTGTTGTTGATTCAAGATCAACAAGAGACCACAAGGCAGCTGTGCAAACCAGCATTTGAATAATGTATTCCTCATCCACCATGCAATAACTAGAAAAGCACCTAAAATTACCTTCCAAAAGGATTGACGTTAGTGCTCATTAAATAACAATTACAGCCAACTCATTCTCTGTAGCTTTCCATGGTTCCCAAACTTTGGTCCTCCAGATGTTTTGGATGTTGACCAAGCTGGCTAAGGCTTGTGGGAGTTGAAGTCCAAGGATCAAAGTAACCCAATTTTAATGTGAGTTATTTCATGTCTGATGGGGCACTGATTTTTTTAAAGTATTAATGTGCATGCCTTCTCAGCAGTTAGTGTTATGGGCCCCTTTTGAGGAGGGGACAGATCATGGAGATGGAGACCCTTTCCTCCCGTTTTTCAGCACACTTTTCTTTTCTCTGTAATGGGAACTGAGAAGGTGTGTGGAAACTAATACTCTTGAGTGGGGCATGATTTGTGGTCGGCAATTGCTACTTCTATGGTTCAAACTAGACACGATGGAAGAACTGCAATCCAGCATCTGCTGTGCGGTGGTGTTTTGTGTTTTCTTAACTTTGATGCAGCAGGTGCTGTAGGCTATATTTCAGAGGAAGGAACTGGCAAAACACCTCTGAGTATTCCTTGCCTAAGAAAACCCTATGAAATTCATGGTGTCACCATAAGTTGACAGATGATTTGAAGGCACATATGTGTGAAGGCACACAGGAGAGAGAAAAACATCCAAAGACAAAAAGTACAATGAAACAAACAGAAACAAAACAATAAAATACTGTATGAATGGAATCTGAGGTGTGGAGAAAGGGATTCTTGCACCTCCACTTCATGCACACGCACACAGAGCCGTTCAGGGTTGCTTAGTGGATTAACATCTTGTACTTTGAGCTAATAGGAAGGATTTTTGTGGGGAGGGCTGGGGTGGGTGCATGAATACTAAAGATGAAACATTCCCTCACTAACTGGCAGTTCGCTTTGCAGGTGCTCTGAAGGAAAATAGTTAATTACAGGAGATCCTTAACATGCAATTTCTGTATCTTAACCTTATTTTGGCTTGCCCAGCCTAGAGTCTGGAAAAGTTAGATTTTAGGATCACCTCTTGAAGACTTCCCCAATCAGGTCATCATAACAGCCTAGGAACAGCCCTAAAATTGAACTTTTCCATGCTCTGAGTACTTTATCAATTCAGGTGGGCTTTACAAAGGTAATAGTTTACCACTTGATGTGAAAACAGAGGTTTGTAGGAGTGGTTTGGGTGATGCGTTAAAACTGTCATTCAAACACACAAATATTAAACATCTGAAATGGCTTAAATACAGTTGAGAAAGACAGCATTTTCCATTCTTTATTGGTTGTTTTTTTTAAAAAAGTGTCCTTTTCTTTGAGGGAGGAACAATTAATACTGAAAATTGTAAGACAGAATATTCTGTCTTTATGAGAACATTATTGTCCCCTATCACTTCCATTTCCCAGATGGGGCTGCCCTCTAACACACCCTGAACACTCCTTCCTGTTTCCTCAATCTTCTAGCAATACATTTTACAGCCCTAGTTATTGCACATCATGTTATGGATCATAACAATTAGGAGACAGTGTTTCCTTGTGTTGTTCAGTAATGCTAAAATCCTTCTTTGTATTTAGGCATCTTTGAGAAAACAACCATAATCTAATGGTGTGATGGCGCCATGGTTTTATTGTACAGCAGATCAATGCAAAAATATTTCACTACCAGCTCCTGATTGCTTATTGCACTCGGGGTTGTGTATAATTCCAAAAGACCTTAGATGTACTTTTGGGTACATAAAATAAGGAGGTTAAGTCCCAGGGACATTATAATATTACCGTATTTTCCAGCGTATAAGACAACTTTTAAATCCAGGACAATCTGGGTTAAAGTGGGGGTCGTTTTATATGCCGGGTATAAAGACGAGAAGCAGGACAGAGGCGAGAGGAGGGAAGAAGCCAGGCAAGAGGACGAGGACGGGGATGACGAGGAGGACTGGGGTGGCGAGGCAGGAAGAAGCCAGGAGAGAAGAGGGAAGAAGCCAGAAGAAAGGAGGGAGAAGCCAGGCAAGGGCGTGTGGAGGACAAGGAGGACGGGGTAGTGAGGCAGGAAGAAGCCAGGAGAAAGGAGGGAAGAAGGGAAGAAGCCAGGCAAGAGCACATGGAGGACAAGGAGGATGGGGGTGACGAGGCAGGAAGAAGCCAGGAGAAAGGAGGGAAGAAGCCAGGCAAGAGCACATGGAGGACAAGGAGGACGGGGGTGGCAAGACAGGAAGAATCCAGGAGAGAGGACGATGAGGACGGGTGGCGAGGTGGGAGGAGGAGGAAGAGAACCCTAAGGCGATCCCCTCTTGGGGTTTTCTTGGCAAGACTGGGTCAGAGGAGGTTTTCCATTGCCTTCCCCTGAGGCTGAGAGTGTGTGACTTGTCCAAGTTCACCCAGTGGGTTTCATGGCAGAGTGGGGAATCAAACCCAGATCTCCAGAGAGGTAGTCCAACACTCAAACCACTACACCATGCTGACTCCTATTCCCATGTACTACGTATGAAACAATTGCAGACTTTGGCAACCTTATCATGGGGTTTTCTTGGCACGTTTCTTCAAATGGGGGTTGCCATTATCATCATTTGAGGCTGAGAGTGTGTGACATATCCAGGGTCACTTACTTGGCCGCAAATTGTACATCCCCCAGAATGCTTCACTTAGTATATTGGCAGTCCTTTCCCCCCCAACACTTTCTCATTTCCCCCCAACCATCTCATAGCTGGGAGCAACATTTTTTTTAAAGCAGCATTTAAATCTTGACTATTTTTTAAAAAATAAGGTCCAAAACACACTGCAGAAATAAATGCTAGGGAACATGGGAGCTGTAGTTTGTTGTGTTTATAAATGACATTTTCCCTGCTAAGTACCTGCATGTCATAAGCATTTGAATTAAAATTACAATATTGAAATCAAATCTGATATTTTTAAAAATAATTATTTGGTGTGTGTTGGAAGAGGGGTCATCTTATACGGCGAGTATATCCCAAACTCTATATTTTAACTGGAAAAATTGGGGGTCGTCTTATACGTCCAGTTGTCTTATATGCCGGAAAATACGGTACATATATTTGCATAGCTACATTATTATGGCAAAAGCATACTAGACTTAGCATATATGAACATCTCCTCAAATAATCTTTACTTTGGGGACTAGAGAGATCTCATCATGGAGGCATTGTGGATGACCTCTCAATGCAGAAGCTTTCAGACAACATTATCTTTCTGAAAGCCTGGGCTGAACACAAGCCGTTTTGTCTGTCAGTGCTGGTTCTCTTGATGTGCCCAGATTCATCTTCCCTAATAAGGGAGACAGAGAAAAAAATTAGTCTCGGCATCAGTACCTGGTCCAAATATGTATGCACCTATAGATGGACTTGAGGATGAGGGATCAGATTTACAAATGCATAAATTGGAGTGGCTCTCTATTCACGGTCTCTACATAGTTACAACTGTAGCACAACTGCCACGATCATAAATGTCTCCAGACCTACTTTACTGGGCATCAGCTGTATGGAAACAAGGCAGCATGGGCGGAGGATGTTTCCACCAGTTCCCCATAGCCAGCGAGGGTATGTTGGTCAGAAGTAGGGCCCATGTCACCAATCTTCTTTGCTGGTGGGAAAGGGTGGGAACACCATGTGCCCACTCCTTGATCTACAGTGGAATAGACCCACTACTCTCCATGTGGCTGATGCCTGGCAAAATAGGTTTGTAGGAGTCAGGCCAGAGAATGGTATTACCCTATGCCACTAAGGTAGCTCTTTAACTAAGGTCCAAAACACATTGCAGAAATAATTCTGTTTGATACTGCTTTAATTGCCCAGGCTCATTGTTAGGGAATCCTAGGAATTGTAGTTTATTGTGGCACCAGAGCTTCCTGACAGAGAAGGCTAAATGTCTCACAAAACTACAGTTCCCAGAATTCCCTAGCATTGAGCCAGGGCAGTTAAAGCGGTGTCGGGAATAAATCTGCAATTTTTTCCTGTCATCTTTTTGGCCATGTTGGGAGAACCCAGATGTTTGAATTATATATGGTTATAGGTTATAGTACACTATAATTGAATGGATGGGAATTACAGTAGTTAAGGGTTATGGCTATAGTGTTATAATATGGTTGCAAGATGATTATGTTATGATTTATATTCTTTGGTTAAGATATTTATACAACTGTCATGATTCATACTGACGTGATGTTTGTTCCCAGTTAGTTTTATTGGAGGTTAAGGTCATAGCAATGTTATTGAATGTGTGAATACATTTCTGTTAAGTTCTTCTAAGTTGCTGATGTGTGGATAACAGCAAGGTGGGGAGAATATTGCAGGGGTCGAACTGTTGGGATTCTGTTTGTTGAGATAGAATTGTGGACTATGCAGGAGGTATTTTCCTGGCTGAGCAGAGTTCAGTTAAGCAGGAAACGGGGAATTGTTGGAAGATCATTATGGGCTGGGCTGGATTGCACACCAAAAGCAGGGAGCAGAGTTAGATAGTTTGACTGCATTTATATTGTTGTGAGATGGGTGTGGACTTCAGTTCTGACCAAAACACATTGCTGTTAACTTCTGTTGCTGATGTCTTTAATAAAAGTATTTTGTTCATCATAACTAAGAGCCTTTACAGACGGCCAGAAATAGTGCAAATTGAGGCCACTTTAACTGTCCTGGCTCGGTGCTAGGGAATCATGGGAATTGTATTTTTTTCTGGGACATTGAGCCTTCTCTGCCAGAGAGCTCTGGCGCCACAATAAACTACAGTTCTCATGATTCCTTAGCACTGAGCCAGGACGGTTAAGGTGGCCTCAATTTCTGGCAGTCTGTAAAGGCTCTAAGACTGGTTGTCTGCTCATCAGTATAAGAGTCTACGGTTCTGATAAGTGGTCTCAAACTGGATTACACTCATATCTCCATTTTCGCGGACTTTGGGTCCACGGTTTTGGTTCTTTGTGGACCGGCAAGCAGGGAGGGTTAAAATGGTACACCCACCCATGCTACACACACAGAGTGACACACAGGAGCACGCAGCCATTCAAGTATATGAATATTTGTAGATTTCCATTTTCGCGGAGAGGTGTCCGGAATGGATCCCCCATGAAAATGGAGGGATGACTGTATTACTGCAGTGTGTTTTGGACCTAAGTATTTAGAATTTAACCAAGGGATTTTTTTCTACATACGTCATATAAAGAGGCAATGTGAGTACTGGTTTGAATGCTGGACTAGGACTCTGGGAGATGAGGGTTTGAATTCTTGCTTGGCTGTGGAAACCCATATTAAGTGTCCTTGAAAAAGTCACGCTCTCTCAGCCTCAAGAAGGCAATGACAAACTCCCTCTGAACAAATCTTGCCAAGATATATTCACCTTAGGGGTGCCATAAATTAGAAATGTCTTGAAGTAAAACAAGCATCCTCCTCCTCCTCCTCCTCATCATCATCATCATCAGCTTTTTATTAAGCCTAGGAAAGGAAACATATGGCCCTCATGGTGCTGTGGTGCATTTCCCATCACTCCCCACCATTAAACATGTTGGCTATGGCTGATAAAAGTTACAGTCCAACAATGATGGGGGCACAAATTCTCAACTTCTCTTCTTAGTTATATTCCTGTTACATTAGAAGCAAAGTAACTACCAGCGATTGTAATACGGAATTGTTAACGTAGTGAGGTATGGTGATATCTTCAGCAGATATGGAGAACATGAATTGTGCGTGTCCTGGTTTTCAGGAAGTTGCCTGTCTGCATGATCCAGAGTACGACTATATTGAGTCCATACCATTGCTATAATCCACCTTCTAAGTTACCACTTCTTGTCAAATATGCCTTAGAGGTTCTTCTTTGTGGTCTCTGTGCGTCACACAATAGGGTTTTACACCCGCACAGAGACACCATTCGGAAAGCTGAAAAGCTGAGCAGATTGGAGGCAAACCCCTCCTCCCATGTACTGAGCATGCCCAGTCCCACCAATCTAGCTCCACCTTCAGTTATCTTTCATCCAGTGCAAGAGAAACTTCCTTCGGATTGCTCTCCAGCTGAGTTCCTCTCATGTATGGCAGATTTTGATCGTCTTGTGACTTTTCTTTGGATTTTTATTTCTTTCCTCTGAGCAGAGCTTGGAAGCGAGATTGCAGAGCTTGGAAGGGAGATTTTTTGTGTTTTTCCGCCTGGCTGGGCGCCTCGCTTCTAGACCTCTTATAGCCTCCAACTCTTCGTTTAAGCTCTGCATTTCTTGTAAGCAAAAAGTTCCCCTCACCGATGGACATTCTAAATGCCCTTTTTGTTTGGGTGAGGTCTATGTTGCCAAGTGTTGCACCATCTACCACTCTTTTACCAACGCGACTCTTTGTAACAGGGCCCAACGTTTAAAACTTTTTTGTTGGGAATGCCCCCTTTCTGTTGCTGAAAAGTCATCTTCTCAACAGAATTGGTTCCCATTCCAAAACTCCCTCGCATCCCAAAGCTCTTGAAAAAGTCTGTGTCTCCTGCACCATCTTCACTGCCGGCATCAAGTACCTCGGCTCTGATGGTCTCAACATCGACTGTGCCTTCCTCAACATCGAGGCCCTCGACATCGACTGCTTTGGAGTCTGTTCCCTCCATGTCTCAGGGCACTGCTGGGTCATCTGCTGGCCAGTCTCCAACATTGCAGGAGGTTCTTTGTGTATCCTGAGAGAAACACCCTCACAAAGTTATGAAAAGGTCTGAGTCTTCCAGTGACCACAACGCCAAAATGGCTAAGCGGAAGCACAAGTCTAAGGCCTCTGTTCCACTCTCTACTACCGCGGAGCCATCCTTAACCTTGATGTTGATACTGGCCTCAATACCAGCCTCGACTCTGGCAGCGTCCCTTGAGACTACAATGGCTTTTTTGCTTCTAGCCTCTACGCCGACACTTCAAACCCCCCCCCCCCCCCAATTTCTGTTTCTTCTATGGACTCGATATCGCAGGTTCTGACCTTGGCATCACTGAGCGGTACTGTACCACTGGCCTCGTTGCCCATGCCATCTCTATTACCAATGGTCTCTCCATTGCCACCAATACCAGCTTTGGTGCCGTCTCAGATATTTGCTTCTCCGGGCAGGGTCCACAGGCTTTCATTCTCGCCCTCGGCCCCTTGACAATGTGAAGTGTCTCTGGCCTGATCTCACCGCTCTCCGACACCTTCTCAAGACCGGATGGATTTGTCAGCATCATCTCCAAGGCTCTTTTATTGAGATCCGCCTTACAGCTCGGCATCTTATATAGATCTATATGGGCTGAGGAATATTGGAGGGAATGGCAGTCTTCCTATCAATCCTACTTTCCATCTTACTGGGATTGCTACCATCATAGGGAGCTATACTATTGTTCTCCCTCTTGATATCTGGCCCATTCCCGCTCTCATTTTCCTTGTGATGTGCCTCGATCTCAACCTGAGCTTAAACGAGGCTATCATTCCAGCAGAGTACCTTCACCATTGCCTTGCACTACTGCTTCGGTCTCTCATCCACCAGCATTTCCACTTCAACCCTTGATGCCAGCAATTCAGGTTCTGCTTACGATGTCGATTCTGATACCTATTCCTGCTGTCATCCTCATTGTTTCTGCAGGGTCGATGCCTCAAATCATGCCTGTTCCTACCACCACACAGGCTTCTCAACTTGCCACTCCTGCCATGCCTCAGCAATCTACTGAAGAGTCGGCTTATGATACTGAACTTTCACCTGGTTCGCCTTCTCCTCTAATTGCATCAACTCAGGAGGAAGTCGAGGATACTGGACCTCAATCTCCAAACAAAGATGCCCAGCTTTTTTTCAGATGTTGTTCAGAGCATGGCTTGGGCCTTAGGTCTCCAGATAGATATTGCTCCCAAGCCAGCAAGAGACCTGATTTTTCAAATTGTTGACACCACTCCAGTTTCACCAGCTGTCCTGCCATTCCTGGCTTCATTATCTGATGTTATGCATCTTTCCTGGACAAAGCCTTCTTCTGTCCCACCAGCTTCAAAGAGGCTTGAAGGCCTGTATGAGGTTCAGCCTGATACAGCTCCTTATCTTTTCATCCACCCTACTCCATATTCTTTGCTGGTTGAGTCTACATCCAAAATACATTCTGCTCCGGTTGATAAAGAAGGCAGATGCCTGGATATCTTTGGTAGACATTTTTACTCCTCGATTGCTCTTTCTGCCAAAGTGGGTAACGTGCAGGCTTGCATGGGTGCCTATCAGAAATTTCCGTGGGATAAGATGGTTGCTTTCATTCCCAGTTTACTAGAAGAAGAAAGGGCGGCTGCCCTTGTCTTCTACACTGAGGCCTTATCTCTTGTCAACCAGCAGATCCACTCTGCCAGACATTCTGTAGACTGTACAGCCAATGTAATTTTGGGTGGCACTCTGTTGCTATGCTTGGCTCAAATTCACTGACCTCAATGACGAGACTAAGAAGCTTATCGAAGATCTCCCCTTTGAGGGTGAGGGCCTCTTTGCTGCCAAGACCGACGAATCTTTGGACACTGTGTAAAGCTCGTTTTACTGGCAAGAGGTTGGGTGTTACAGGGAAGAAACAACACTATCGCCCTTACAAACAATGGCTCCTGGCCTTCCTCATCCAACTACTCCAGATCTCGTTCTGTAGGCTCCACTCAATACAGGGGCTTATCTCAACAGTCATCTAGAACGCCCTACAAACAGTGTTATCACCAAGGTCAACAACAACAACAACAACAACAACAACAGTCTTCCAAGAAATCCTCATCTTCAAAATCACACTTTTGTGATCTATGGGGACGACACCATCTTCTCAACCAATCTCTCCAACCCCCTCCTGACTGCCTGCTTATCATTTTTCAAAACTTCACCACTTCTACGACAACTGGCGGCACATCACTACAGATACCTGGGTCCTCACCATCATATGCCTGGGTTACGCCATAGAGTTTGCAAGTACTCTACCTTGTGGTGTTTTTTGCTCTACCCCATCTTCCCCTCCTCTTCAAGATAAGATCTCTTTTCTTCTCAACAAAAGTGCCATTCAGCATATCTCAAACAGGTGCAGGATGGATGGATGGATGTTTCTCCAGATACTTTACAGTGCCAAAGAAGGATGGTAGACTCTGTCCCATTCTTGATCTCAGGGGCATCAACTGCTACATAACATCACACAAGTTCAAGAGGGTAACTCTTCAATCTATACGCCCCTTTCTCCATCTTGGGGATTGGTTTGCATCGATCAACCTGAAAGATGCTTACTTTTACATTGCCATCCAGTCTCAGATATCTTTGCTTCACAGTGGATGGAGATATCTATCAATATATCGTCCTTCCCTTCAGCCTCTCTACAACTCCCCAAGTGTTCACAAAGTGCATGGCAGTGGTCATCTCTCGTCCACATGTCCAAGGAATCAAAATATTTTCTTATTTGGATGATTGGTTGCTGGTGTTGTCCTCCTGCACACAGTTGTTCCGAGATGTCCACACCACTCTCTCTCTTCTCACCGACATGGGCTTCACAGTGAATCCTTCCAAGTCCATCTTGGAACTGGTCAGAGTGATAGAGTACATCGGCACGTCTCTGGACTCTGCTATGGCTTGGGCCTACCTGCCACCAGACGGGCAGAAATGCTTTGGGACCACCCTCGCTCTGTTCTCCATGTGAGCCACCCCACAATGAGGGACATTAAATGTCTTCTCGGCTTCATGGCGTCAACTACAATTGTAATCTACTTGGCGCTCCTAAAGTTACTTCCTCTACAAGAATGGTTTATTTCTGTCTTCGACCATCTCAACGACAGACAGTCCAAGAGGCAGATACTCCTTCATGCTATGGGATGTCTAAGCGGTTTACAACTGTAAACTCAATGCCCCCCAACAGCTGGGTACTCATTTTAGTGACCTCGGAAGGGTGCAGGCCTGAGTCTAGCCTGAGCCCTGGCTAGTATTGAACTCGCAACCTTGTGGTCCATGAGACCTGATACCTCCTTTCTCCCCAAGGTGGTATCCCCTTTCCAACTTTCTCAAGACATTGTGTTGCCTACCTTTTATCCTGATCCTTCCATGCCTCTGGAAAAGACTATGCACACCCTTGATGTTTGCTGTGCTTTGGCGTTTTACGTTCATCGTTCTGCTGAGTTCAGGTTGACCAACAAGTTGTTTGTTTATCTTGGTGGACCTAACAAAGGCCACCCTGTTTCTTCTCAACAATTTGCAAAGTGGATTGCCCAGACTATTTTGCTGGCTTATGAACTTGCCAAACACCCTCCTCCTGTTGGTGTGTGCACACACTCAACCAGGACTGTCTCCCCATCTGCTGCCTTCCTCAGAGGTGTCCCTCTGCCTGATGTCTGCAAGGCGGCTACATGGTCTCAGCCTTCCACGTTTGTCAGTATTACTGGCTTGATTCCCGATCTCGTCGTGATGTCAGCTTTGGCTGTGCCATTCTCTCTTCTATTCTGCAGTGACCTTCCCACCTGCTATAGGTAAGCTTTTCAGTCACGCTATTGTGTGAGGCACAGAGACCATGAAGAAGAAGAAGAGATTGCTTACCTATAATTGTGGTTCTTCGAGTGGTTGTCTGTGCCCTCACACAAACCCACTTCCCCTCAGTCACGTCCCTGCTGATTTCTTGTGGCAGACTCAAAGGTGGAGCTAAATTGGCAGGACTGGGCATGCTCAGTACATGGGAGGGGGTGGGCGTTTACCGCCAATCTGCTCAGCTTTCCAGCTTTCAGAATGGAGTTTCTATGCAGGCACAAAAACCTGTTGTGTGAGGGCACAGATGACCACTCGAAGAACCACAGTTACAGGTGAGCAACCTGTTCCTTTGCTTGGGAACATGACCCTCAAGAAAGCATGTATGAAAGCCCCATTTATGAGAGGATATCTTCAGTGCCATAAATAATGCCTCTAAACATGATGTAATCACTGACTGGAATTGTTTTTAGCCTGTGCACCAAATTCTTTTTAGAAATACATATTTGGATATCCAAAATTGGATGGATCTTTCATTATAAAGGTTTACCCAGATCTACTGTTGACTTTAGTGGGATTTACCTGCAACATCTGGGCTGTGAAAGAGTGTTTCTCATTTGTGATCTGCAAACTTACAATACTTTGCTCCTGCTTAGCCCTAGGCTCTTATAGTACTCAGAATGAGACCCATATTTCCCAGGGATATCAAAGCTTTTCCATTGGCCTCTTTCACAAGAGAAAAGCAGAGGGACAAAGTACTCATGGCCACCCACAGGACATCCTAAGGGCTTCTTGTGATGTTCTTGATGTTGGTTCACATGGGAGCACAGTGGAGAACAGTCACAGAGGGATGTTACTTTTGCTACTGCCTACTTTGTGTTATTTAAGAAAGCTTCACAAAACTTGGTAGTAAGGGCAAAAAAGTATATAACAGCAACTTCCTTGGAGATTGTGCTGCACAGGGAGGTTGAGGACACTACATAGCAAATACATGGTTCTTTGGATTTTTTTTTTAGTAAAAAACATCTAAGAGAAGCCTTCAGTAGCATGTGGGTGGGTACTACTTAATCCCTTTGTTCCATAAAATCCTTTGTTAATAAAATTTCCAATCTCTTATCTGCGTTTGGTTTCCTTGAGGAGGTGATGGTCTTTGCCTATGAAGGTTGCAAAGCAATGAGAGATGTGGGTGGCTGTGCCAGCTTTGAGCTGATGAACGGCATGAAAGGAAAGGGTTATGACAGTGAAGGCTTACCATTGCTTTGTTTAAACTACCCAGTTCCCACAATTCCTTTTGGTTGAGAAAGAAGGAAGAAGAATTTTTCATGCATATCACATGTAAATTCTAGTTTGAATGTAACTCAGTGGTAGTTTTTTTACTTCATTGTCAACCCAGCAGTGAACCTGTTCTAAGATTTAGTCCATACTTTAAAAGCACTTTAAACCTTTGATAGCTCCTGCAGTTTTGTTGTTCCACTGATGCGGGAGCCACCTGCTGTAACTTCTATTGTCATGATTATCTTGAGGCCAGTTTCTTTTCAAGAGGTTTTCTACTATTACCACCATTAATATTATTACCACCATTATTACCACCATTAATGGGCTGTGTCCCATTTGGGATCTAATGGAGGCATCCTCTAATGGAAACAGAAGGAGACATCATTTTGGGTGACTTCTCCTCCCTGCAGAGCCTTGTATTCTCTGAGACCTTGCCATAGAGCAGGGGTAGGCAACCTTTCCCCTTTAAGGGCCGAGGGACTTCAGCTCCCAGAAGCCTCAGTCATGTTGGCCAATAGTCCCATGTTGGCCAATAGCTCCTGGGATTCTGGGAGCTGAAGTCCCTCGGCCCTTAAAGGGGAAAGGTTGCCTACCCCTGCCATAGAGGTTTGTAGGCAACCTCTAGAATAGTGTGGGGGATGGTAAAGCTCTAGCTGCAGAAGAAAAAGGGGGAAATTGCTTCCATCCCCTTCCATTGGTGAAGAAGGGTTCTGCTAAAACAAAGGTTTCCACAAACCGAAGGGCTTCTTATGTTCATAGCATTGAAAAAAGCCCAACATCTAAAGCTGGAGAAACAGCAGTGGAATAAACTGTTTTCTCTCAGTGAAGTCAGACATCAGAGAAGGCTTTTTTGTTTAAGATGTGCATCTAGGAAGTTAAAGGTCATCTACAGAAATAACTGGCTCTTGTTTTGCTGCAGATCCATGTTTATATATTCCTCGCTTTGCACACATGCTGGAGTTTGGTGATAAGAACCACGAGGTCTCAATGACAGCTCTGAGGCTCCTGCAGCAGATGAAGAGAGACTGGATGCACACGGGGCGACGGCCATCTGGCCTTTGTGGTGCAGGTACAGAGATGCTTCCAGAGAGCGTTACTTTTTCAGAATTATGCTTTATATTCTGTCATACAGAAATGTGTATTGGATAAATCAATCAACTGACATAAGATTTCTGGACTTGCTTGACAGCTGGTAAATAATTATTGCCGTTTATCATGCTGAACCTACTGTCAATGAATTTTGGTGTGTTCTTCCACATTCTAGTTCTAGTAGAGGGAGAAAAACATCTCCCTGTCAATTCTCCCCATGTTGGCAACATTTCACAAGCTTCTATTGTGAATTTAGGTGAACCACAGATGTCTCAACTCATGGAACAGCTTATGAGAGGGGATATACCTGCCTCCTCCTCCCATTGTAGTTATTCTAGAAATCATACAACTGGATCAGAAGAGAAACCCATCCTATCTAAGCTAAGGTCTTGCTCGAATGAGTCCGGGACAGCTTAATCACTGTAATTAAGACTGTAGTATTAGAGGGCAGAAACATATCTAATACACAGGATCACAAGTGCTTGTAAAAGGGATGATTACAGAGGTGGTAGGGCACATCTATATTCCCTGAGTTTGTCTTCTATTCGCTCTTCCCAAGGGGAAAACCTTTGGCCAGGATCCTATAGAGCAATATACTAGCATAAAAGTCTGTTACACTAATGGTCTCAATTCTGCAGTAGTGGTGGCAGGAGGAAAAAAGCTCTATGCCATCTGGTTCTCCAGTGCTTGGCTTTCAGGCAGAAGGGAGTCTACAGAATTAAAGCAGTATAGGTGAAAATGGCTTGGTCAGTTGCCTGGGAGAGGCAGTTGTCCAAGTCTCTCCTTCCCATACTGCCTTGGCTTCATAGAACTCCACTCCCTTGAAGCCAGGCATTTGAGAAACTAGCAATACAAACTTAATAAGCTTCACTTCTTGCCCCTACTGCCTTTTTTCTCCTTTCCTCTCAGTTGCCCTTTAGCTTTCCTCACCTCTACCTGGCAGAGCAAATAGAATCCCAGCACTTATTTTTACTCTGTTATAACATTCTCCTGCAGTTTAACATCTTCCACCCAATTCAAACAAAAATCCATCAGTGATACCTTTATTGGTCAACCAAAATGCACAATATACTTGTTGCAAGCTTTTGAAGCCAATAAAGGTATCACTGACAGATTTCTGTTTGAATTTGCTAAATGGCCAACACAGCTACCCCTGAATATCTTCCACCCAACTATGACTGTCTTCCCTTTATCAAAGAGAAGTTAACCAATCCAGAATCATCATGGAAAATAAACATCAGATTGAAAGTATACACATTACCCTTTAAATATACCCCCATTCTTTGGCCTGAACCTTTTAAAATATTACAGTCTTGTGTTTCACTGATCAGAGTAATGGAAAACAAATTACAGCCTTTGGAATATAGTCACGCTGTTATTGGGGAAAATAAAGGAATACTTTGATGCACTATTTAATAGGCTAAACCAGGGGTAGGCAACCTAAGGCGCAGGGGCGGGATGCGGCCCCCTGAGGCCTTTGGACCGGCCCCAGGCCGGTCCTGCCACTGCCGCTGCCACAGCCGCCACCCCCGCTGCCGCCGCCCGCCATGATGATATTGCTTATTGTTGTTATTACTTGTTCTTGGGGTTTTCTTGGCAAAATCTCCACAGGGGTTTTGCCATGGCTTTTCTGGGGCTGCATGCATATCTTTTTAATTTTTTAAATTTTTAAAAATTTTTAAATTTTTATTTTTATTTATTTATTTATTTATTTGTTTATTTTTGGTGCTTCGGCCCCCCAATTGTCTGAGGGACAGCAACCTGGCCCCCGGCTCAAAAAGGTTGCCTACCCCTGGGCTAAACCTTCTTCCTACTCCTAAACCTACCCAGGCATGGGAAATCCTATAGTTCCTAGACATCTGGGCCTTTTCTATGGACCCTGAAGACCCCCTCCCCTCATAAAACTATTATTTTATAAATGGAAAAATGCTATTTCCACTTCTGAAATCTTATATAAGTGGTGCTTCTGCCTTATAACAAAGTGCATGGATCTCCTGGGCTTCTTGGTCACTTCTTTTTGTAAAAGAAAAAGAAAAAAAGGAAAAGGAAAGATCTCTTATGGTTCTAAAATGTCCCGGGGAGGAACCATGCAGAAAATGTCTACAAACCCCCCAGAGAGTGATTAGGGGCATTTTGGGAGGGTGCCATTCACAAAGGTCTCCTGAGAGATCAGCGCAGCCCCCTAGCCTCCACCCTTTTCTTAAAACAAGCGTTTAGTTTTATCCTTCCCAAGTTGGAAGGGGACTTTTACAGTTTCACTGGGTGTGTGTGTGTTTCCTATAGTGAGCTAAGAATTGGCCCTCAAATCTCTTAGTTTGCTCACTCTGTCTTAGGGCCAAAACACATGCAGAAATAATCCAGTTTGAAACCACTTTAACTGCCCTGTCTCAGTGCTGGGGAATCCTGGGAATTGTAGTTTGCTGTGGCACCAGAGCTCTCTGACAGAGAAGGCTAAATGTCTCACAAAACTACAGTTCCCAGAATTTCCTAGCATTGAGCCCAGGCAGTTAAAGCAGTTTCAAACTGCAGTGTTTTGGACCTAAGTCATTGAGAATTAAATTTGTTCTTATTAGCATAGCACTACCCCTTTATTTGCATAACTGCTTATCAATTGTGACAGCAGTGCTTCAGCACCAAAGTTTCTCTTACTTTCTCCTAATTCTTCTCCAATCAAAGTGCATTCATTTGGGCAAGGTCAATGCACTTTTTAGCCATACTGGAGCTCTCCCCTTGCTTGTATATCTGTGCATCTGTCTGTCTGTCTGACTGTGTAAGTGGGGCAGGTACCAAAAATACAACATTGCATTTTTGCATTAACGAAACTTCTCTTGTAACTGATTTAATATTACTGCATGCAAAACAAGTTTTTTTTTATGAAGTTCCAATTTAATTGCTCAGTATTCAAGCCCAGAGCTAAACATCAATATTTTAAAATTAATAGGAGAATTAGAATTTCAGATGGTACTTGCATGACTCACCATATTCCCTTGCTTTCTCTCCCATTGAACTGCTTTTTGATGTGGCCCTTTCCCTGTTTATGCTCCAGCTCTTCTGGTTGCGGCAAGAATGCATGATTTTCGGCGCACTGTGAAAGAAGTCATCAGGGTGGTTAAAGTTGGTGAATCTACATTAAGGAAAAGGTAGGTCAAGTTTGAGAGGAGGGACATTCCCCCCCCCCCCCCATTTGACTAGGAATGCAAAGCATTGGTGATTGCTTCCTTGTGCTGCTAAGAGGATTGTTTTCCCTTTCTAGAAGGTCATCCTTCATAAGGACAGGCCTGGCACGCTATGAAAACAATAGCTCCACACAGAACTTCTACTTATCTGGGGCCGTGGATAGCAGTGAACTAGAGGGATAGGTTGGTGGTACGAATAGCTGTACCTAAATATGGGCTTGGAAGGTAGTTGTCTAGCCCACTTTCTCCAAGGTCAATTGCCAGTGGTGGATTTCAAGAGTGGAGGTCTTATTGGGGAGAAGGCACTACCCTGAGGACTAGGCAAGGCCCAAAAATTTGGTACTCCACTATACAATCTGCTGTCCACATTTATGGCTTTGACTTTTGCAGATTTGCTTATTCACGGATTTGAGTAATATGTTCTCTCTAGGAATCTCTAGGACCTCCAGTGCAACTCTGCCAGTGGTTGACAGTAGCGTTGCGATGGAAGACGTAGAGATTTCTAGAAAAAAAACATTTCATAATAATAATAATTTCTCTTGGCATTTGTAGAGCTCCAGTTTGATTCTGTGGCCAACCTCTGGTAGATGTTGACCATAGAGTTGCACTGGAGGACCTGCAGATTCCTAGATAGCTGTTTTCTCAAGTAAAAAACAGTGTTTTCTTTGCGGTTTTTCCACTTTCATGGGAGTGGGGTGGGGGGTTCTTAACTCCAGCAAACATGAAGGGCCCGCTGTACATCGTAGGAATAGCCAAATCAGAGAAGAATAGCCTCCAGGTGCAACAATAAACCCTTTAAACAGGTGGCAAGATCTCCCTCGACGTTATCACACGGGGGCCAGTTAAAGCGGACAGAAACTGGAAAAGAACAATCCCGCAAAGAAAGCAGAAAAGAGCCTAATTGCGGGATTGTTAAATGCGAAAAAAAAGCATTATTACCTTTCAGACGCAAGAGAAGAAAATCCGAAAATGTGACCAAACTCCTCCCCAGAGGCTCCACCTTCCCGGCTGCCTCCTCCTCCTCCTCGGCCGCCCCCCGCCCCCTCCGGCTCCTGTGGCAGCTGTCAGGGCTGCAGGGGCTGCACACTCTCTCAGCCTCGGGGGGGTTGTCTTCGGCCTTGCGCCCTCCTCCCCCGCTCCCTCCGTCCCTGGACCAGGCCCCGAGAGAGAGAGGGAGGCTCCCCGGGCCAGGTATCCCTCCAGGCACCTGGCCCTTCGGAGGAGGCTCCCCCAGAAGGCCCCTTCTTCCCACTCCCCGGGGGGCTCCGGGGCCCTCCTCCTTCTCCTCTTCTCCGGAGGCGCTTAAGGCGAAGAAGAAGGCTGCCTCCTCCCTGCGGCACTGTTCCTGGCACTCCCTGCGGCCCAGGAGGAGCCCCGAGAAGCTGTGGAGGGAGCGCTGGAGGAGCTCTGCCGCCCAGCCCCAGTCCCCCGCAAAGTAGGCCCGGACCCTGTCCGCATAGAGCAGGTCGAAGGGGGGGAAGGAGGAAGAGAGACCCATATAGGAAAGGACAGAAGGAGGAGGAGGAAGGAGGACCAGGGCATGGCTCTCAGAAAGAAAGAAAGAAAGAAAGAAAGAGAGGAGGCTAGTAGGAAAAGCCAAGCCAAAAGTCCCCCTTCCAAGGGTCCAAGGCAAGAAGGGGAATCTCTTACCAGGGAAGAAAAGGCAGAGTCCCTAGAATCAGAGGAGAGAGAGAGAGAGAGAGAGAGAAAGAGAAAGACTGAGGGGGAAAGAGGAGGAGGAGGAGGAGCCGGGACTCTTGCCTCTCTGGAGGCCACTCGTCCTCATTTAATCCGGAATTGGTTTTCAGACATAGCCAATTCCGCAATTACTTTAAATCCACAAATGCATTTCCTCCAAACTCCCGAACTTAAAAAGATCCACTTTCTGTCCACTTTCTGTCCAGTTTCTGTGCGATGTCGTGTGAAAACGTGAGTCTCAATTCCAGTTTCTATTCGGGATTTGTGCAGAAAATCCCCCGTGTGATAACGTCCCCTGTATCACTTAACATCACAAATGTTTACAAATCAAAAGTGGATTTCCAGCTGCTTTGGGGTTTTTTGTTTTATTTTTCAGTAGTCCTTGTAGCCCCTGGAGTATCCCAAGGCATAAAAGTAGACCTACCACAGTTGCTAACAACCAGTCTACTCAGTTAATCTTACCTAGGGTCCATGTGCACATGTTTGCACATATAGAAGTCCTAGACATGCAAACTTTCTGGTTGCAACAAATAGAGCAGATTGTGAGGTATATCTTTTTCTGTACATGTAGTTTCTCTGCTGATTGAAGTAACAGGGCTGTTTTCCTGTAGTACAAGGACCTCCAGATGTGCTTTGAAAGCTTCATACTTACAAGGGATTTTTGGGCTGTGGAACAGCATTTCAAAAGCAGTCTTTTACCTTTAGATTTCAAGGCAAAGATACAGTTGCTTAACCAGCATTTCATGTAATATGCTGTCAGTAAAATGTAATAGAGCTTATATTTCAATGCTATGGACTTTAAAAAAAGGTAAAACTGCATGGGACATATCTTTTGTGCAGTTTAATGTGTGGTAGCGGATTCTCCATGCCATTTTCTAGTGATAAAAAATTCCACTTTAAATCTGTGCATTTGAAATACTTCAGAATTTGATACAAATTAGAGACTAGCTTTATAAAATAATGCTGTGTCATTGATAGGCTTTCATAATATAGATAGTGTGGGATGAAAAAGAATCTGTGCAATTCTACATATTTAATAGTGAAAACATTCCTTTTTATTATTTGACAAGCAGAATGTATTTCTGTTCATATGTTCTTATTCTGTCAAATAATTCAATCTGTTACACACTTTTAAACATACTGGCAGTAACTAGAAACCCCAATATTAATGCCCAAAAGGCAAATGCCAGAGTGTTATGCTCATTTAGACTGCATCTACACTGCAGAATTAATGCAGTTTAACACTGCTTCAACTGCCATGGTTCAGTGCTGTGGAATGATTTGTAGATTCATGAGATATTTAGCCTTCTCCATCAGACAGCTCTGGTGTCCAACAAACTACAAATTCCAGGATTCCATTGGATGGAGCCATGACAGTTAAAACAGTGTCAAACTGCATTAATTCTGCAATGTGGCATCAGCTTTCATCCGAAAAGTAACTAGTTGCAGAAACCTATCTTAATTTTTCTGATACTGGTGTTTTCAAAATATATTTAAAATATTTTCTATATTCTGGCACTCATAGATAGTGTTTTAATGTGTTTTAAAATGCTACCGTACATTTAATTCTGAAAAGAATTACAAGCTCTCTCTACGCATTTATGAATATAGAAACCTGAAAGCTCTATTGCTGCCTCATAGAAGCAAATAAATATTTGACATTTTTAAAAAAAAGTGTTGTCAGGTGTCTTAAATACTTGTGTTAGGGTTGCCAGCTGATTAATTAATTTTGACTGTTTAATCACCTGCTTTTTAACTGATTGGTTAATTACTTAGTTAAATTTAAATATATTTATATATTGCCAAAATTGTCAATACTTTTGAGATCCTGAGACGTGTGAAATAACTTTACAATTAATAAATCAAAACCTACCATCATTAGAAGAACAGGGCATCTTTAAAATGTTATTTTTATTGCCTGTTAAACACCAGAAACAGAAGCAAAAATTACTACTCTTTGCTTTTGATTGTCAGAACAAGTACCTGCGAGATGGAATGTATAACTCCCTTATTAAACCAGCTCCACTAGCTGCTTATTTATTTCTGGGCACAATTCAAAGTGCTGGTTGTGACCTATAAAACCCTATATGGCTTAGGTCCAGACTATCTGGAAGACCACATCTCCCTGTATCAACCTACCAGGGTCTTAAAATCTTTGGAGGAGGGCTTTGTCTTAGGCTGCATTTGCACTGGAGAAATAATCCACTTTAACTGGCATGATGTAATGCTATGGAATTCTGGGAATTGTATTTTTGTGAGACCTTTAGCCTCCTTTGTCAGAGCGCTCTGGTGCCACAACAAATTACAATTCCCAGAACTCCATAGCATTGGCCATGGCAGTTCAAGTCGTGTCAAGCTGGATTATTTTTGCAATGCAGATGCAGCCGTAATCCCACAAACCATCACAGGCCCTTTTGGCAAGGAAACTGGAGAGGACCTTCTTGGTGCCTGTTCCCAGTCTGTGGAGTTGCCTTTCATGGGAGGCTAGACTGGCTCTGTCTCTGCTCTCCTTTCACTGGCAGGTAAAGATCTTTTTATTTAAACAGACATTTGGTGATTAATTGGCTGCAGAAGGGTGTTTGTGCACCTTATTGTATCTTTATTGTTAGTTTTAAAATGATTTTATATCTTTAAAATTAATGGTGTTTTAATATGATAGCTTTTTTTATTGTGCTTTAATTTTCTCTCCACAGGTTTTTAGCTCTGTCTTGTTTTAACCTTCTTGCTAGCCACCATGTGTCCCATATTATAAGGAAAAGCGTAATGTAATATAATATATAAATAAAATCAATTAAGATTTGTTGCTGCTGATTTAACTGTGACATTTATTGATTTAATCAATTTAAACTCTCCCATGGTTGTTAAGAGAGCCAGTGCGGCATAGTGGTTTGAGTGTTGGACTGTGACTGAAGATTCAGGGTTCAAATCCCAGCGTGGCCATATATGAGGGGGTATTGTAAAGTTTTAATTATCACCTTTAAATTTTTTTGACAGAAAGTTTGTTTTGATTTGTAGCTGTTAACTTTTCTCTGCAGATTGCACCTTACGAGGATTTTACACTTTAGTCCAGGGGTAGGCAACCTAAGGCCCGGGGGCCAGATGCGCCCCCCAGAGGCCTTTGGGCCGGCCCCAGGCCGGTCCTGCTGCCACCGCCGCCTGCCCGCCCGCCATGATGATATTGATTATTGTTGTTATTACTTGTTCTTGGGGTTTTCTTGGCAAAATCTCCACAGGGGTTTTGCCGTCATGGCTTTTCTGGGGCTGAGTTTATTTATTTATTTATTTATTTATTTTTGGTGCTTCGGCCCGCCAATTGTCTGAGGGTCAGCAACCCGGCCCCCGGCTCAAAAAGGTTGCCTACCCCTGCTTTAGTCACTTCTGCCACAACCTGTCACAAAATAAAGGACACAATGAACTGGTTTTCTCAACATCATGCACTTAGGGACCAATGATGACACCGACAAAATTTCATCAGTATACCCTAATAACTTCCGGGTGATAATTATTACTTTACAATACCCCCCTCGTAAGGCGCACTCTGAAGACTTCTATAATATCAGGTATTCAGAGGGTCAAGAAACGTTGGGAAAAATGTGTAAATCTAGATGGTGACGACGTAGAGTTAACAACTACAAATCAAAGCAAACTTCTGTCAATTTTTTTAAAGGTAATAATTAAAACTTTACGATACCCCCTCGTAAACCCACTGAGTGACTTTGGGAAAGTCACACTCTCTTAGTCTCAGAGGAAATCAGTAACAAATCCCCTCTGAAGAAACTTGCCAAGAAAACCCTATGATGTGTTCATCTTAGGGTCGCCATAAGTCAAAACTGTCTTGGAGGCACAAAACAACAAAAAATTATGATTGTTAATCCAGTGTACCCTTTTTATTGCTATTTGACCAGAAGGGTACGTTTGTGTCATTCAGTTTTAGAGGCTTTGCTGATGTACTGTAGGATGGGGTTTGTGGTTGCTAGGCCATGTGGTTGGAAGCTTATGTGTGTGGATGGAGTGTGTGTAGAGCCCAACCTGTGCTCCGTGGAGCCCTTAGGGCTCCGTGAGTCAAAAAGGTTGGGAACCCTTGGTGTAGAGGCTACCAGTACAGATGGAGCAGGATTCACATGTAGGAAGCACATCATCCTGCTTGTTCTAATGGCATGCTGCATCTGAATGTGAGTTTCCATGTAGCCATCATAGGTAGCAGCCATTCATTGACTCATCCTATAATAGAATTCAAAGATATAGCCATCTTAGGGCCTTTACAGGCTGCCAGGAATAGTGCAAATTGAGGCCACTTTAACTGTTCTGGCTAAGGAATCATGGGAATTGTAGTTTATTGTGGCACCAGAGCTCTCTGGCAGAGAAGGCTCTGTGTCCCAGGAAAAAAACCACAATTCCCATGATTCTCTAGCACTGAGCCAGGACAGTTAAAGTGGCATCAATTTGCACTATTTCTGGCAGTCTGTAAAGGCACTTAGTCTGTAGAATAAGTATGTAGAGAGATTTTGCTGCATCTTTGAGACTAACTGAAAGAAAGAAGTTGGCAGCATGAGCTTTCCTACACTTAGCTCTACTTCCTCAGATGCATTTGGACAGTAGACTTAAGTCTACAAAAGCTCATGCTGCCAACCTCTTTCTTTCAGTTAGTCTCAAAGGTGCTACAAGATTTCTCTACATACTCATCTTGTAATAATTTGCCTTGATTGCTTGATTCGGAGCAAAATCCAGACTTTCTAGGGATACAAGTTGAAAACTCTCATTCTAAATGATTAATCTTTAGTTGGTTAACCTACTAATGTATAGTTCCTGTGCTCCATGGATTTGTGAAACCCTTTTGTTAAGCTTCAAAGCAAGTTCAGGCTTTCTATGATTTTGGAACCACCTTCATAATTGTTAAAACTCACTGTTAAAACTTACTGATTTCAGATGGCTTGAAAGTTCGTAGCCCTACTGAGCAGATAGTTTGCATGATTTTAAATGTTTTTGATGGATTATTGATGTGCAGCTTTCATTTTATTTGAGTGATGGTAAGTGCGTTGAATTGTAGTGGTGGCACATTCATTTGGGCAGTTGTTTAAAATGAAGGAGCATAACTGCGAAATTCGTGCTTTGAAATGTTTACTTAGGTCATGCACATCAAGTAAATTGACAGTGTTATTTACTTTGACGAGGTAAACGTGACAGCTGAATTATTTTCAGGGAGCTATAATTACAACTGTATTTATCACAAATCCATAAAACATGATTGATGTTGCTCAAATAACCCCACATTATATTGCATTTATCACAGGAGTATTCAAAACAAACCTTTTTGAGTAAGCCTTCCTGAGCACAATATTTTTTTCCCTTCAAGCATTTAGATTCTTGAAATGTCATTAAGTAGAAGCTGGCTGAATTAATAAGGAACTTGTTTCACCTAACTATTTACTTTTCAAAAAAAGAAGGCTTAAAATCCCACTTCTTATGAAGCAAACAGCCAGTTCAGACATTACTTTTGCATCTGAAGGAGAGAATGGGAGTAGCAATAGAAATAGCAAACACATTTCTATACCACTTATCAGTGAACCATGGGCCTATGCAGACTGCCAGAAATAATCCAGCTTGAGACCACTTTAAGTGCCCTGGCTCAGTGCTATGGAATCACGGGAACTGTAGTTTATTGTGGCACCAGAGCTCTCTGACAGAGAAGGCTCAATGTCTCACAAAATTACAGTTCCCAAGATTCCCTAGCATTGAGCCAGGAAAGTTAAAGTAGCCTCAAACTGGATTATTTCTGGCAGTCTGTACAGGCCCTAACACTCCCTAAGTGGTTTACAGTGTGTAAAACAATTGCCCCCAACAAGCTGAGTACTCATTTTACCAACCTACAAAAAGATGGAGGGCTGAGTGGACCCTGGAGCCGTACCTGGGATCGAACTCAAAACCTTGTGGCTGTGAGTGGCTGCAGTACCGGCATTTAACCAGTTCGCCACCAGGGCTCCTTAGACTTTTTATACACCTTTCTCCTCATCCCTCCTCTTTTCAGCTCGGTCATTTTGAGGAAGACTGTTCCTCAGTGACCTGGCATCTCTTTATATGAAGAAGGTTACAGATCATTGGCACCCTGGTTAGATAACATTGGGCTTGATGGACTAGAAAGGGATCTAGGAGTCTTAGTAGACCACAAGCTGAACATGAGTCAGCAGTGTGATGTGGTAGCCAAGAAAGCCAATGTGATTCTTGGTTGCATCAACAGGTGTATAGTGTCTAGATCAAGGGAAGTGATAATATCTCTGTATTCTGCTTTGGTCAAGCCTCACCTGGAATACTATGTTCTGTTCTGGATATTTCAATTCACGAAGGATGTTGAGAAGCTGGAATGTGTCCAGAAGAGGGCCGCCAAAATGGTGAAAGGTTTGGAAGCCATGCCCTACGAGGAGCGGCTTAGGGAGCTGGTAATATTTAGCCTGATGAAAAGAAAGTTAAGAGGGGACATGATAGTCATGTTTAAATATTTGAAAGGATGTCATATCAAAGAGGGAAGAGACTTATTTTCCATTGCTCCAGAGACTAGGTCAAGGAGCAATGAATTCAAACTACAGGAAAAGAGATTCCACCTAAATCTCAGGGGAACTTCCTGACTGTCAAAGCTGTTGGATAATAATAATAATAATAATAATAATAATAATAATAATAATAATAATTATAATTTTTATTTATATCCCGCCCCTCTGCCAGGCAATCGGGGCGGCGTACATCATTATAAAATTTCAAAACAATAAATCACACTGAAATCCCATCTCTCCATCTCCCACCCACCCATCCCCCCAAAACATACTAAACAATTTAAATAAGATTAATTAAAAATTTACAATTTAAAAATACATAGTTCCTGCCATTGTGGGCCTCCAAGGACTGCAAGTTGGCAAAAACAGTCCTCTGAGGCCATAGGACGCCGTCGCTCGTCGCGTGGTGCCGGCGAAAGGTGGAAACTGCCCTGCCCCTGGAGAAGGTAGAAACTGGGCGGCTTTTGAAGCTACCGCCTGCGCTCCAGGGAGGCTTGCCGACACAGCTGATGCCGGGCTCACAGGAGGGAAGGTGTTGGCCGGGATACTCGTCCTCCGCTTGTCCTCCTGGGCTGCCCTGCCCCTGTGGAATATGCTGCCTTGGAGGGTGGTGAAGGATATTAAACAGAGGCTGGATGGCCATCTGTTGAGGTGCTTTGATTGTGTATTCCTGCATGGCAGGGGATTGGATTCTATGTCCCCTGTGGTCTCTTCCAACTCTATGATGCTATGATTCTAGTCTGAATCCATATAAGGTGGTTTCCTAGATTTCTGTCTCTGGATCATATAGATTGCTCCTTAGTTTCACTCTACCTTGAAGTCATCTGTGCTGGGAGTGCATCAGTCCAAGACAGTCCCAATTTTAAACTTGAGTGAGTGTTGAGATAAAATATTTTTCATATGGATACTATTATTTATGTTATGACTGTAGTTTCACAAAAGGCTGAGACTACATTCTTTGTCAGATAGTTCATCCCTCTACTTAATGTTGCAACTTGAACATACTTGGTATATTGAGTTCAGGTGAAGGAAGCTGTAGGAGGTATTTATCTTGTAGCCAACTAATTCCCCCCCCCCCCCCCCATTAAAATATGATAGTGAGCACTTTAGCTGTGCTCTCCTGCATGACAGGGTCTTGGACTAGATCACCCTTGCAGTCTCTTCCAGTTCTATGATTCTGTTATTCTTTGATATTATCTTCTCTGATATGATTAATGTAGAAAGGCAGATTGAGGGAGTACCAGCAATACTGTGCTTCCTATGCACTTAAAGAAATTTCTGCACACCCCAAGGTCAACCATTAAGCATAGTGTGAGAACCATGTCAATCGGAGTTACCCTTTATCTAGACATATCTTAATTTGTCCATGGGTTTCTCCTCGCTGTTGACATGTCATGTATGCATTTTAGCTTGATTTCAAAACAATGTTGTTGTTTTTAAAGAAGGACCTCTCCAAAGAGATTGAGCCTGACATGGTGTGGAATCAAAGAGGCTTTTTTTAAAATGTGAAGAAACTGGGTGACTCCACCCTGCTTTAGGTATTAGAGCTGAAATGTAAGCAGGAGCCATAGCTCATGATCCAAAGTTCTCCCCAATGGGTATCATTGATGTCCAAACAAAATTTCAGTTTGGCCAGGAAATCTTTTAAGACCTTCTTACTCAGGGGAACCAGTGTGTCAGACTAATCGGTAGAGACAGGCCAGGAGTTCTTTCATTGCTCAGGGAAAGTTCTGATGCATGGCCCTGATGGCTTGAAACATGGGGACACCAAAAACCAGATTTCCCAGGTTCTTCCATATTCTCTTGTCATAAACCATAAGAATTTTCTCCACATAAAATGTAGAGAGGGAGTGGTAGTATGCAAGACATGTCTTCCCCACCAAGACACTTGTATCCAAGTGCTGGCATCTTTTTTATTCACAAGTGCTAGTTTAAACAAGTACACTGAAACTATACCTGCTTTTGGCCTGTATTTTTGAAGAAAATTAATGAGAAAAATTGCTTCAGCATCATTTTTTTAAGGGGCGAGTCAGTTCGTGTATACTGGATTCCTGTGTGCACTGTGCGTAAGGAATGGAAGAAGTGTGGAATTCTATTTCTATGCAATGTAATGTGCCAAGTTCTGTAATTTGTCATGGGCACTGCATCAAACAGAGCAGGCAAGGTTATATTCAAGGGAAAAGCATGCAGTGTCGGTGGTTAGAGGATACATGTCAGTCAAGATCTTGAATCAGCTGTCAAGCAGATGGCTGACTTAAGGAATTTGGGATGTTACCAGAAGGAAAAGAATGTTTGTTATGAATGGAAGTGCAAAGCTTTATTTGGAATCTGGCTACATAATTCCATTGGAGATGCCCCAAGAATTGCTTTGCTAAATTAAGTAGTGTCCTAAAATACATATTCAAATCATTTCAAAGTGGTATCGTTGATTGAATCACAACCATCTTGCTGGTATGCTAGGCAAAAATCCAATTGAGATGCCTTGCTAGTTTCCTCCAATAAGTTAGCTGGGCAATCTCTTTGATTTTCTACCATTCTTTCCACTCTGTGGAATTTTCTTTTTTGTGAGTCTAGTAATTCAACAAAGCCATTCACTACAAAGACATTAAGAATTGGTTGGGAGACTTCAGTACTTTCATTTTCATACCTGCTTAAGCAATAGTTGACATCTCTGTCACTTGCAGTGTAGCAAGAAGAAATTTAGTACAAAAAACCACAAAACACAACTCAACAGATTTTTGTTGTTTCTTTCTTTTGCCCTTAGATGAGCATAGATGCATAGAGAGAATCTGGGTCCCCAAAGATTTCTCTGACATGGCCTGCGGCACTGTAAGAGGATTATAAGTTATGTTTGTCTAACTCATGGATTCACTATTGGTTTTAAAGCCAGTTATCTCCTGAGTTCAAAGTTTCGGAGCATCTTTGAATCGATACCAAGTCATACTTGATATCAGCTGTATCTGTAATTGAAAACTGGTTTACTGACTAGTGAAATGTTCCTTATTAATGCTGTGTGTGTGTGTTGATGCAGGAGTTGCATAGTTAGGAACCCTGGCATTGTATTGCAGGGACTATTAGAAGATGCAGTGCATTTCTGCTTCCATGGGTCAGAATGACTTATTGTGGCATCCCCCCTCTGGGGAAGGAGCAGCTCAGCTGATGTCTGAGATGGGCATGCTTTGCCCTCACTGTAACCCTTTATATCTGCAGTCTAGCTTTTTTTGAAGCAGTTATATCTCCCGTACTAACCTGCTCACTGATTAGGATTATTGAGGGAGTCCCTCTTCTTGGGTTATCTTTCCTTGCTGTCTATCAAGAGCCACAGGGAAGGTGTTCTTGGTAGTTCTTCATTCACACCTAGGTTGTAGCACCCCTCTCAAAGGAGGCTTATTTGGCCCTCTTGCCATCTGTGTGCCTGGTCTGAGTGGCACTGCCAACACAAGAATGAGCAAGGCTCCCAGGTAACTCCTGTTTGTCTACTCTGGTCAAATAGAAACCAGCTAAGGTGCAGCACTGAAATTTTGTGTGGGTCAGTTTTGTGACTAGTTCAAAATATGGCAGCCAGGCTTATTTCTGGAACATCTAAGAGGGACCACATCACTCTGGTTTTGAGGTCCCTCCACTGGCTGCCTGTTCGCTTCCGGGCCCAGTACAAGGTGTTGGTTATTACCTTTAAAGCCCTAAATGGCTTGGATCCAAGTTATATCAGAGACCGCCTCCTCCCGTACAATCTCCCCCGCGCACTCCGTTCCTCTGGGAGGAAACTTTTAGAGCCGAAAAGAGCTAGGTTATCTGCAACCTCCCAGAGGGCCTTTTCTGTTTTTGCCCCCAGACTCTGGAATGACCTGCCGGACGAGATCCGTCAGTTAACATCCTTGGATAGTTTTAAAAAAGCTGTCAAGACGGATCTCTTCCGGCAGGCCTTTCCAGATTAGGTGGCCGGCCTCGGGTTGTTTTATTTTAGGACATCATGCGGCATCGGCTCCCTCATTATGTAAAATTGGAATACCTCATGGGGTTATTGTAATTGTAATTATTTGATTTTAAAATAATATATATTAGATTTTATTCTGTAACTGTTTAATACTGTTTTAAGGGTGGGAGGGAAATATTTTGTATTGTATTTTATGTTGTTAACCGCCCGGATTGGGAAACCATTGGGCGGTATACAAATAAATTTTATTATTATTATTATTATTATTATTATTATTGTTAAGTGTGCATTAATTACTTGAACATTTGAAATGTAATATATAAGTGCAATATTGTTTAGTAAATAGAATTCCTTGCACTTGAAACAGAAGAGCAGAATACTTAGTGTAATAGCATAAGAGGAGCCATGGTGGAGCAGACCAAAGGCCCATTTACATGAGATGCTTCAGTGGGAGGTCCACAAGTCTTACAGCCCGCTCCTACTTACTGCCTCTGATATTAGTATGTAGCTATCCTGATTTGTAGTCACTGAGAACCCTTATTTTCCATGAATTTGTCTAACTCCCTTTAAAGCCATCCAAGCTGTCAGTACCACTGCAGCTTACAGTAGTGAATTCTGAAGACTGATACTGTGATATCTGCTGAGTTATAGCTGTATAGTACTCCTTTTATGCGTTCTTAATCTCTCACCATTTAGATATCTCTACTTAGGTATTATGAAGGAGGGAGTCCACTGAATTCACTTTTCTATACCATATTTAGTTTTTATGTCTGCCATATCCCACCCTCTCCACTGGACCTTTTTTCTATGCAGAAATGTGGAAACCGTATAACCGGTCACCATAAGGAAGTAGTTGTGTAAAAAAAGAGACAGAGTCCAGTCTTCTTTGTTCCACTAGCATAAGGAAGTTCATCAAGCTTCTTGATTATTCTGGTTATCTTTCTCTTTACCTCACAAGAACAGAATGTTCCAAAAAATTCATCAGAATAAGTAGCATTGCCTTACTAGTACTGATCATTCCTCATATTTTAATAATTTACTAATGCCAGGTAATATTCACACAGATATGCTCTTTATTTATTTTATGCACTTGGATAATGCCTCTTGTTTGAATGTTATAACTTTTCAGTGTGAGGGTATTGTTTATTATCTGGGTGTTTTTTTTACATGGTGATCTTTGATGATTAAATAGAATAGGTTACTGAAAGAGGAAAATGTTGAAATTAAGAGAGTGAGGCATGCATAATTCTAAGTATATATAACTACTGAAAGGAAGATCGGGAGTCTCCTCTCTTTACCACCTCCTCCTCCTTTTCTTTTTCTTGCACTCTTTTTCTATTTACCTCCCCTTAATTTCTGTACTTATTACTGTATTTTTAAATTAAAATACCTAATTTTTTTAAAAAAGACATTGTGACCTTTTTTTGAGATGAATGTAAAATTTTCCCCCTATATTTTAATGGATACTTGGTACTAGTTAAGTTCACTTATAGTCACTGACTTGACGGGATGAGGAATTCTGTGAATTATTTAAATTGTTTTTTTTGTTATGTAGTGGGGAAATAGCTTTAAATCCCTTTTGGTGTGTCTGCTATGAGAATAATGTATAGAAATGCGTACATTAATTTGTATATTTCTGCTTTTAGACTAACAGAGTTTGAAGATACACCTGCAAGTCAGCTAACAATAGATGAGTTCATGACAATTGATTTGGAAGAGGAATGTGATCCTCCTTCATTTACAGCTGGTCAACGAAAGATGAAGATTCAGCAGGTGAATTTTTTCTGCTCTTCATATATATAATTTATTTTATTCCTTTTGTCACTGGGAGGAAAACTCTCTTGCTCTCTTATGTGTACAGCCAATTCTTCATTCTTCTCCCATTTGGAAAACCAGTATTTTGAACAAAGAAGTAGCTGAACAACATTTTGAACAAAGGGCACTTTACACCAGGAAAATGACACAATAGTGGGGTGAGCTCCAACACTTAATCAAAACCCAATGCATAAAAACAAATAAAAATGGGAATTAATGTTGGGATTTGCTGAAATACATCCATAGTCATTTGGATCTTGACAAACCATATTCATTTACATAACAGCATTCTGTAATAATAAGAATAATGATAACAACAACAACCACCACCACCAAACAAACAAACAAACACATGAATTGTCAGGCTTCTTGTGGTGTAGTATTCCAGAGCACCACCACCACCCAAAAGGCCCTGCTTCTGAGCCCTTTTCGATTTTACTTCTGTGGACATTAAGACAGTGCACTAAATGCTGCTCTTAATATCTTTGAAATGTCCTTTACAGTCCTCAGCCTGAGTTATTGTTCATTTTAATACTAGCTAGTTTCTTGGGGGTGGAAATGAAAACAGATGGTGTGGTATGGGGATGTAATATCTAGAGTTTTCCATGGTTTATTCTATATTGCCTTTTCTTTGCTAGAACCAAAATACTTTTATTATAAGTGGCAACCCTACACTTCTGGCTATTCTCATATTGGGTTATAATTCATTCATAGCATAACTTACCTTCTGCTTCAACATGTGATCTCATTTAGTATGAGCATGTATTTGTGAGTTATCTAGTTGATACCAAGCCAGCTGTTCAGAGTTTTTTTGTTTTTTTTTTTTTGTACCATAAGCCAAATTTATCCAAATAAGACTCAAATTGTCAGAGGGCATGGTTATGTTCTAAAGTGTACTTACATCCTAAATTCTAGGTAACAACTGCCTTTTTGCTGATGTCAACCAGCCTCCTTGTTTTGCTCTAACTACAGTTGCCCCTCCATTTTCACGGACTTGGAATCCACGTCCCTTGCACATTCGCGGGTAGCAAACGGAGGGGGACAAAATGGGGTGCGCAGTCATGGGCACGCACCGCCATTCAAGTCAATGGGGTTTGAATATTGGCGATTTTCCATTTTCGTGGGGGGGTCCGGAACGGATCCCCCGCAAAAACGGGGCGACTGTATATCTCATCTTGAAGAATGAGATACAGGTAGATGTGTCTTACATGTGCTTGTAACAGGGGGTGAGAATTTGAGTGCAAAGGTCTGATGAAAAATTCAGATTCCTAGGAAATAGTCGCAAATTTTATAATTTCCTTGGATTTGTCGTGTTTGGCCCAAAAGATAGATTTCGCTGGGCTGCTCAATATTATTTCGCTGGGCTGCTCAATATTATTTCCATACATTTTAGCAGAATTGCTATTCCTGTGTATAAATATCTACAAGAAGGATAATTATCTCTAAAAAGAGGAGAAGTTTTGCTGATTAGTATTAATTTGCATTTTGGGAAGCTGTTGAATGATCATGCTGGTGATATATCATTCATATTACTCAAACAGCTCATTCTCTTTCTTCACCCCAATGGGCTGATGATGGACTAGAATGACCAGTGATTGGATTCAATCAATATAAGCAACTTTCTGTGTTTCCATAATATTCCTATGCTATCTGTCATTTCTTTGCTGGATGATGATACTATATTCTTTATATTGAATCATCAGTCTGCACAGTACTTTAAATTATGTAAGAGCAAACAAAGACCAGTCTCTGCCTCAAAGAGCTTACAAAACAAGGAGGGAAGAGTGACAAAGATAACAAAGGATGAATGTGAATAAAAGGTTTTTTTTTCACAATAAGAGAGGGTTTTAAAGAAGAATTAGACATAAATGTGAAATGGCACCAGACAGGCTTTCTACAAGGGAGTACCAGATGAAGTGGGCAGGAAGAGGGAATTTTTGTTTCTTGTTGTTAACTGCCTTTGCGTCGGTCTTGACCCATGGTGACCCTGTGGATGAGGCATCTCTGGGCCTCCCTGTCCTCTACTGGTCTGCCCAGCTCCTGCAAACTCATGTTTGTTATCTCTTTAAAGTCCATCCATCTAGCATGTGGCCTTCCTCTCTTTCTACTTCACCTTTCCTAACTATTGTCTTTCCCACCAATTCATGACTTCTCATGATGTGTTCAAAGTACAACAGTCTGAGTCTTGTCATCTTGACTTCTAGGGATATCTCTAGCTTGATCTGTTCTAGGACCCATTTGTTTGTCCTTTTGGTTGTCCATGGAATCCTCAGCACTCTTCTCCAGCAACACATCTCAAATGCGTTGATTTTCCTTCTATCTTCTTTTTTGACTATCCAGTTGTCACATCCATACATGGTAATAGGGAATATGATGGCTTGTATGATTCTGACTTTTGTGCTGAGTTCTTTCATAGCCACCCTACCCATTCTTAATATTCTCCTGATTCCTGGCTGCAGTCCTTGTTCCAATCAATGTTTGATCCCAGGTATGAGAACTCTTTTACTATTTCTGTTTCCTCATTGTCTAGTTTGAATGTAAGTTCTCTGTGGTCACTATTTTTTGTTTTCTTTATGTTCAACAGTAAGCCTGCCTTTGCACTTTCTTCTTTGATCTTCCTTGGTAGTTGTTCCAGGTCTGTGAGGTTTTCTGCTAGTATTATGGTGTTGTCAGCATATCTCAGATTGTTGATATTTCTTCCTCCTATTTTCACTCCTCCCTCTTCCAAGTCCAAGCCTGCTTTACTTACAATATGTTCTGCATATGAGTTGAACAGGTAGGGTGATAGGATGCAGCCTTGTCTGACTCCTTTGCCAATTTGGAACCATTTTGTTTCTCCATGTTCTGTCCTGACAGTAGCCTCTTGTCCCGAGTACGATTCCTCATTAGGACTATCAGATATGTTGGCACTCCCGTGTCTTTAAGGGCATTCCATAGCCTTTCTTGATCTGTAGAGTCAAAGTCTTTGCTGTAGCCTATAAAGCACATGCTGATTTCTTTTGGAATTCCCTGGTGCGATCCATTAGCTATCATATGTTTGCAATGTGGTCCCTTGTGCCTCTTCCTTTCCTGAATCCTGCTTGGACCTCTGGGATTTCTCTTTCCATGTGTGGTTGGAGTCTATGTTGCAGTATTTTGAGCATGATTTTGCTTGCTTGGGAGATTAGTGCTATGATCCTTTAGTTGCTGCAGTCTCTTGTGTCTCCTTTTTTGTGGATGGGGATGTATATTGATCGCTTCCAATCTGTTGGCCATCGTTTTGTTTTCCATATCTTTTGACATATGTTGGTTAGCACTAGAGTTGATTCTGTCAGGGTGGATTGCAACAGTTCTATTGGTATACCATCCGTACCTGGAGTCTTGTTTTTTGCCATTTCTTTTATTGTAGCATCCACTTCAGTTTTTAGAATTTGGGGTTCATCTTCATATGGCTCTTCTCTCCATGTGTCCTTCATTTTGTCATCTCTTTTGTATAGTTCTTCTGTGTATTGCATTCTTGGATGAAGCCGATTATCTAGACCCATTTCAAACCGGCTTCAGGACAGGCTTTGGGGTTGAGACTGCCATGGTTGCCTTGACCAATGATCTGTGTCTGAGCATAGACAGGGGTAGTGTGACCCTGTTGGTGCTCCTAGACCTCTCAGCGGCTTTTGATACAATAGATCACGGCATCCCCTTGGACCGCCTTAAGGGGTTAGGTATCGGGGGCACTGCTCTGCAGTGGTTCCGTTCCTTCCTCTCGGGTCGGTCCCAGAGGGTGCTGCTCGGGGACTGTAGCTCCAGTAAGAGGGACCTCACTTGTGGGGTCCCTCAGGGAGCTATTTTGTCCCCGATATTGTTTAACATCTATATGAAGCCGCTGGGTGAGATAATACGGAGTTATGGTGCTGGGTGTTATCAGTACGCTGATGACACCCAAATCTATTTCTCCATGTCTCATTCGTTGGCCTCGAATTCCAGTGGCATCTCTTCTCTCAATGAATGTCTTTGGGCGGTAATGGGCTGGATGAGGAAAAACAGATTGAAGCTGAATCCAGACAAGACGGAGGTGCTCACGGTGTCGGCCCCGAAACCAAGAATTGGGTTGCAACCTCCAGTCCTGGATGGGGTCACACTCTCCTCCAGTGACTGTGTTCGCAGTCTGGGGGTGCTTCTTGACTCATCGCTCCTGATGACAAATCAGGTAAATGCGATGGTCAGGAGCGCCTGTTATCAGCTTTGGCTGATACGCCAGCTGCGCCCTTTTCTGGAAGTAGGGGATCTCGAAACCGTTGTGCACGCACTGGTAACCTCACGCCTAGATTTCTGTAATGCGCTCTACATGGGGCTACCCTCGTGCTTGGTTCGGAAACTGCAGTTAGTGCAGAATATGGCGGCCAGGTTGTTATCTGGGACATCTAGGAGGGATCACATCACTCCGGTTTTGAGGTCCCTCCACTGGCTGCCTATTGGTTTCCGGGCCCAGTACAAGGTGTTGGTTATTACCTTTAAAGCCCTAAATGGCTTGGGTCCAAACTATCTCAGAGACCGCCTCCTCCCATATAATCCTCCCCGCACCCTCCGGTCCTCTGGGAGGAATCTGCTGCAGCCTCAAAGAGCTAGGCTAGCGGCGACCTCCCAGAGGGCTTTTTCTGTCGTCGCTCCCAGCCTCTGGAACGGCCTGCCGGATGAGATCCGTCAATTAACATCTTTGCACAGCTTTAAAAAGGCTGTCAAAATGGATCTCTTCCAGCAGGCCTTTCCGGACTAGATAGCTGGCCTCGGGACCCTTTGAATCCTGGTATTTTTATCAGGACTTTATTATAATTCCCTTTAAGTTGATCAGCAGGGGATTGTTGTATTGTTGCTTTGTTGTTTGTTGTTTTAATGGTAGTTAAGTTTTTTATTGATTAATTACTGCTTAATTGCAGTTGTTTTAAACTGTATTTGATTTAATAACTTTTTAAGGGGGGGGAGGAGGAAATGATATTGTCTTAACTTGGTTGCATTTTATTATTGCTGTTCACCGCCTAGATTGGTTTTCCACTGGGGCGGTATATAAATAAATTATATTATTATTATTATTATTATTATTATTATTATATTAACATCTTTTTATTCTTTCCTGGTCTTGAATTAAGTTATTTTTATTGTCGTAGAGTTTCTTGGTCCTAGGTTTGAACTTTTCCTTGATTTCTTGAATCTTGAGGAATAGGTCTCTCATTCTTCCTTTTTTGTTGTCTTCTATTTCTCTACATTTGTCGTTGTAATAATTTTCCTTATCTTTGCACACTAATCATTGTACTGTTGCATTCATGTTTCTTAGTTTATGCCTATCTCCTTTTTGTTTTGTTTCTTTCTTTCCTTTATTACTTGTAGCAATAAATAAATAAATGAAGAGGGAATGGACAGAGCCATTTGATAGCAGACCTCCATTAAATGTTCCTTCGGAGGAGCGAGGGAATGGCAGAGTTGAAGGAGTGAATGAGTTATTGTGGAAGGCCAATGCAGAAATATTGGAATGAGACCTGAGGGTTTTAAAGGGTGTGCTGTTTAGGGAATGGTTTAAGAAGTGAATTTTAAGGTTGTGGGATCACATGATAGGAGACAGAGGATCAGCAATTGGTTTTGACAGCAGCATTTTGGAGAAAGACGGAAAGGACAAAGGTATGGCAAGGGAATGCTCAGAGACAATATAAGTCAGCACTGCACTAGTGTTTGCTTCTACTTTGGAGACTGTATTGGGCCCAAGGATTTGCAAAGCTGTCACAGTTGGTCTCTGCATTGTCCCTGGCAGACTACCTGCTGTGCACCAGTTCTCCTGAACAGCGCACACCTCACCTCACTGTGCCATGACAAATGTATTGTGACTTACAAGGGTTGGAATCTTTCATATGATACGAATAAGCTTATTTTGTTGCATGTAAATTCATGCATGTAAATTCCTTCTCTTCTGTATGCCACATTCATTCTTCCACCCCAATTAACAAAGGCCACAGCTGGAAATGTATTTGATTGTTAATTGGATCCCCCCCCCCCCCGCCAGGTTTTCAAATTCTGCTCTACTAGAGATACCTGGGACTAGGGGAAAATGCAGCATTACATAGAATTTTGTGATTTAACTGGTCCAATTTAAAATAAGCACTGCTGTTAATTATGATCAAATTGTGTTGGACGTGTTCCAAAATGTAGCTTGCCAAGACATGCAGTGTGTCACTAGAGTTAGCTTCTGAGCTGATAGATATTTCTGAATAAATACTGATTTTGCAGGCAAATGATTATGGTTGTTTATATATTTTTAAAAAAAATTGATGCAGTGTTTAAATCTCCTCCATTAATGTTTTATAGAGATATTTGGGGCTATTTTCCCAAAGTGAGAAGTGAGTTTATATCCATGAAAGCTGGTGCTAAAATAAAAAACCAGTGCCTGAGGTGCATAAAAAGTCTTTGTCCCTGATGGATGTTCATACCTCTATCAGAAAGTACATGTCTGTTTGATGCTTTCTAACACTGAAACTGTCCCATAATAGACCAGTAGTTATGGCTCATCTAAAAGGATCTTTCTAAAATGGGTGGCAAACATCTGGCTAGAAGATTTACTGTAACGATGCATGCTAGGAACAACAAAATTAACTTTAGACACACTTTTTTTGTAGCAGCACCTTTAAGATTAACTGGATTTTTTAAATTTAAGTATAAGCTTTCATGGATATAAATTCACTTCTTCAAATGCAGTACAGTGTGATATTAAAACCTCAGGTTAGAAAGCATATTTATACAGTTGTGGGAATGGAATAGAAAGTAATAGGACCCAGAGAGATGCAAATCATGTCCCTTGCCCTAAATTTTCAAAGGGCTGAGCAAAGTGATATATGTCTTTCAGATCTTTACAGTGGTAAGTTAGTATTAATGTGTGAAAGCAATAGGTCTGCTCATCAAAAATCAGTTTCCCTGAGTTCAAAATCCTCTCTGAGAAGATTCCTGTTGTTATATGCATAGTAGTGAGGACTCATGTATTAATATATGTGGTATGCCATTGTCTTTGTTCTCTTTCTAATCTTCCTTTCTAATTTCCCTGTTCAAGGACTGCCACTTGTAAATCCCTTACTCTGTGTCCAGGAAGGTTGAATTGTTGTGCAACTAATTTTGAGTATTGCCATTTCTAATGCCAAATTTGTGTCCATTTATTTTCTTGCATAAAAACAATCCTGTTTGTCTAATGTAGAATTTAGAGGAGCATTTGCTGGCATAGGATGATGTATATCACATTAGAGGAACAGCAAACAAATGCATCTCTGATGTGCAATATTACAGGGGCCAATAACATCACCCAGAACATCAGTGGTGAAGTAGAGATCTGTTGCTCATTATAAGTTAGTGTTTTAGATTATACCTCCTAGAATCCTTAGTATATTTAATTATTGTGTATGATGTATTTGTTATATATGGCAGACAACTATATAGATAGTTCAAGGTTCCATCTCTTGGACCTCCCGTCAAAAATTTCAGGGAGGAGGGAGGGAGAAGATATCTCTGAGACCATGGAGAGCTGCTGCCAGTCAAAAATGATGCTGTAAAATGATGGGAATACTGAAACATCTTATGAAGAAAGAGCTCAGGAGTTTTGGTTTAGAAAATAGTAGGTGTAAGGAAGGCATAAAGGTTTATACATTGAATTCTAAAGCGATAATATTACTATATTGATACATTGTATATTTTATTGAAATAATAAAACATAAAATAAAAATAGTTCATAAATTTATGGATTGCATGAGGAAAGTGGATAGGGGAGGATTATTTGCTTTCAATATAGCAGGATTCAAGGTCATCTCATTAAATCAATTGCCTACCCTTTATGTGCTGCAACAGAGGTTCAAGTTTATAGAGAGAGAACTTTGCCATTCAACAGTTATAGCAGGCAGTGCTGCCTGGCCCTCATGCCTATGCCCTGCTTTTGCCGCAGGAAAAAACCTTGCCGATTGTAGAGACTAAATTGGAAATCTCATTAAATATAAAATCTTATAAATGCCACAAATTAAGTATGGTCTTTTGATAAACAGCTAGTTTGTGATGGCTATTAAATATTGCTGTTCCTGTGACATTTATAGCTGGCAAAGATGGTACAATAGAAAGCTAGTCAGTTGCAGTTTCCCTGTTGGAACATGTAAGCTGTTATGTTTTCATCATGCAAAATTGTGATTGCTTCCCTTACTTTGGCTAGGAGGTTTACTTTTGAAAATGTAGTGCCTGGGAAGCATTAGGAAGAACTCTCCCAGAGAATTACAAAGAATTTTGTACTCACAGCAGCTGCCTTCTGCCTGTTTAGGTTATCTGTCCATCTAGACCAGTATTTATTCATGTATATGACTAAATCTCACATCTTTCTCCTGGAAATGGGACTCGAGGCATCTCACAAGATTAAAACGTCATTAAAAAAGTATAATTTTTTTTAAAAAACAGGCAAAATGTTAGAATGTTAAAACACAATTAAACCAATTATAATATTTAAACTCTCTTGAATTGAAAGTCCATATCCATTTTTAAAAGTACAGTCAGCCCTCTGTATCCACAGATTCTGCATCCACAGATTTGACCATCCAGGGTTTGCAAATATTCACCAAAAAGTAAACCTTGATTTTGCCATTTTATATAAGGGACACAATTTTACTATGCCACTGTATTTAACGGGACTTGAGCATCCACTGGTTTTGGTATCCGTGGGTGTCTGGAACCAAACCCCAGTGGGTACCAAGGGACAACTGTACAGCACATAGCTGGAAGTCCCATCTGTAGCAACCCAATTTAATTGCCAAAGGCAATTAAATCTGTACTTTTTGCCTGGAAATATACTTCCTTATTTGCTGGTGAAAGGACAACAGGGAGTGGGCCAGCCTCATCTCCCTTGTAAAGGGAATGCTGTTTGAATTGACTTGCAGTAGCTCTCTAGGGACTCAGGCAGAGAACGGTCATTCTTACCATCTGCTACCTGATCTTTTAAAACTGCAAGGTCAGAGATTGAATCTAAAACATTCTGTAGGCAATGCAGGTACTCCTGTCACTGAGCTAAGTCTTGTCAGAGATGATATGTGGCTTGGGGCAAGTTGCTGTCATGTACCCTCCATTTCCCTCTAAGCTGAAAGCTGAGATACATGTGACCAAGCAACATCAGAGGGTGGTCAAAATGGCAAAAGTTATTAATGAGGAAGATCACACAGCTAGGAGAGGCTACAGCAGTTTGCTTTTGTCTGCATCTGCAAGAAAGGGCAAGATGCTGCCTCTGCCTCCTCTTCTCCCTCCAAGCTGAGTTAACGGAGTGTAAATTACCGTATTTTTTGCCATATAAGGCGCTCCGGCACATAAGACGCAGCCAATTTTAAAGGAAGAAAATCCAGGAAAAAAGGATTCCTCCCTTTAGCCGCAGCCGGTTGTTCAATGGGCTGGTGCTGGGATCGGAGAACTTCTCCGATCCCAGCACCAGCCCATTCAACAACTGAGGTCGCGGGGGGAAGGAGGGCTCCTTCCCCCCGCGACCTCAGTTGTTGAATGGGCTGGTGCTGGGATCGCTTCGATCCTAGCACCAGCCCATTGAACTGAGGTCGCGGGGGGAAGGAGAGCTCCTTCCCCCCGCAACCTCAGTCTTTGAATGGGCTGGTGCTGGGATCGAAGCGATCCTAGCACCAGCCCATTGAACTGAGGACGCGGGGAGAAGGAGCCCTCCTTCCCCCCGCGACCTCAGTCTTTGAATGGGCTGGTGCTGGGATCGAAGCGATCCCAGCACCAGCCCATTGAAAGACTGAGGACGCGGGGAGAAGGAGCCCTCCTTCCCCCCGCGACCTCAGTCTTTGAACTCCTTCTCCCCGCGTCCTCAGTTCAATGGGCTCCTTCTCCCCGCGTCCTCAGTTCAGTGGGCTGGTGCTAGGATCGCTTCGATCCCAGCACCAGCCCATTCAAAGACTGAGGTCGCGGGGGGGAAGGAGGGCTCCTTCTCGGCCTCAGTTCAATGGGCGGGTGCTG
This sequence comes from Phrynosoma blainvillii, assembly GCA_026167975.1. Taxonomy (NCBI): domain Eukaryota; kingdom Metazoa; phylum Chordata; class Lepidosauria; order Squamata; family Phrynosomatidae; genus Phrynosoma; species Phrynosoma blainvillii. The sequence continues at coordinate 443,321,855 of JANUYF010000001.1, read as the reverse complement.
GGATCGCTTCGATCCCAGCACCAGCCCATTCAAAGACTGAGGTCGCGGGGGGAAGGAGGGATCCTTCTCCCCGCAGCCTCAGTCTTTCAATGGGCTGGTGCTGGGATCGCTTCGATCCCAGCACCAGCCCATTCAAAGACTGAGGTCGTGGGGGGAAGGAGGGCTCCTTCTCCCCGCGGCCTCAGTTCAATGGGCTGGTGCTGGGATCGAAGCGATCCCAGCACCAGCCCATTCAAAGACTGAGGTTGCGGGGGGAAGGAGGGCTTCTTCTCCCCGCGACCTCAGTCTTTCAATGGGCTGGTGCTGGGATCGCTTCGATCCCAGCACCAGCCCATTCAAAGACTGAGGTAGTGGGGGGAAGGAGGGCTCCTTCTCCCCGCGGCCTCAGTTCAATGGGCTGGTGCTGGGATCACTTCGATCCCAGCACCAGCCCATTCAAAGACTGAGGTCGCGGGGGGAAGGAGGGCTCCTTCTCCCTGCGACCCCAGTCTTTCAATGGGCTGGTGCTGGGATCGCTTCGATCCCAGCACCAGCCCATTCAAAGACTGAGGTCGCGGGGGAAGGAGGGCTCCTTCTCCCCGCGGCCTCAGTCTTTCAATGGGCTGGTGCTGGGATCGCTTCGATCCCAACACCAGCTCATTCAAAGACTGAGGTCGCGGGGGAAGGAGGGCTCCTTCTCCCCGCGGCCTCAGTCTTTCAATGGGCTGGTGCTGGGATCGCTTCGATCCCAACACCAGCTCATTCAAAGACTGAGGTCGCGGGGGAAGGAGGGCTCCTTCTCCCCGCAGCCTCAGTCTTTCAATGGGCTGGTGCTGGGATCGCTTCGATCCCAGCACCAGCCCATTCAAAGACTGAGGTCGCGGGGGGAAGGAGCCCTCCTTCTCCCCGCGGCCTCGGCCCTTCGCCTTGTAAGGCGCACTAACTTCCCCATGCACGTTTTGGGGAAGAAAAAGTGCGTGTTATAGGGCGAAAAATACGGTAGTTCGGAATTTGAACTCAGTTTGCAGCAATTGAAGTAAGCTGAGGATAAAGGGTGGGAGGATCAGGGAGAAGCTAGAACATTTTAAAAGCAGTTGAAAAAGTGGGATGACAGATTATTAATTGGGACTGCCCTTGCCAAATTGGAAGAGCTGGAAGGTATGCTGTCAGCCTCAGTTACCATCTATAAAATGGGATTGCTGAAGCAGAATGAAACAACAGTTGTGAAGTGCTTCCAGGCCAGCTCCACTAAATTAAATAAGAATCACTGTCAAGCAAGGTCTAAATCAGGGGTAGGCAACCTTTCCTCTTTAAGGGCTGAGGGACTTCAGCTCCCAGAAGCCTCAGCCATGTTGGCCAATAGTCCCATGTTGGCCAATAGCTCCTGGGATTCTGGGAGCTGAAGTCCCTCGGCCCTTAAAGGGGAAAGGTTGCCTACCCCTGGTCTAAATCCTACTTTTAGTTGTTAATAGAGTAGACGTATTAAATCAGTGGAACATACCATTCAACAGTTCATTTAGTGAGTCTACGGCTGCATCCACACTGCAGCAGTAATCCAGTTTGACACTGCTTTAACTGCCATGGCTCAATGCTATGGAATTCTGGGAATGTGGATGTCTGAGAATGTGTGGATGCAGCCTATGTTAGTTACGATTAACCAACCATATTCAAGACGGTGCATGATTCAAGCCAGATATTAAATTGATAAAGATCGCTTGGGAGTGGGTGAAAATGTATGTTATGTGTATGTGTATATGTTTATAATACAAGCAAATTGTTAATTGCTGAGAGATGCAGTCAAGTGGCCAGAAGCTGAGATGTGAGACATCCAGATCCAACTTTCCTCAGCTGTGAAGCTCAGTGGATGGCCTTCAGCAAGTAACTAAGAGCTGATGCAGACTGGCCTAAAGGGCACGCCAGCTGCCCTGACTCCACCCTGACGCTGCGCGTCCAACCGCACGGTGCATGGCGTCAGGGCGCCAAAGGGGTGCAAAAGAGCCACGATGGCGGCTCTAAGGGCAGCTTTTTTGCTGCCCCCAAGAAGAGTGGCATTTGCCTGGTCTTTTGGGAATGGCAAAAAGCCAGATTGGGGCTGTGGTGTGTGGTTGCCGCAGCCCCGATTCGGCGCTCCCAGGGATGGCATAGAGCCGCCCCTTAGAGGCTGTCTGCATCGGCCCTAAGTTACCTAAATTACCCCATATATTAAGTGTGAGTCTGCCTTCCTAACCTACCACAAATGGAGAATGCCCACCTATCCGGTCCTCAGGATTCCTGCGCCATTCTCACTCTGAAAAGGTTTAGGGGCCTTACTTTGGGAAAGGCTAGACCTACATATTAGCATATGCCAAGTGAAAGCTAGCCATACTAACAGGAACAACTAGTCAACTCTGTTGTATTTGCTTTGTGGTTTGTATACTTTACAGGGAATACAGCCACCCAGAGAATAACACCACGTCTATTTGCAAGCTTTTCCTTGAACTACCAAGTTGAGGCATGTATCTGATTAGGTAGCAGAAAGTTTCAACCAGTGTTTTGAATCTAGTTCTTTCTCTTTTTCCCCTTTCTGAGATCATAGGACTACCTTGTTCAATGCAAACTCCTCTGAATACAGCCTTGAACTTTTGAGATCACGTGGAATCTTAACAGTTGTTTTTGAACATTGTCAGACCTACTGCAGGATATGTTTTTTTTTTAAAGATTTGGTTCATAAATCTTCCTAGTTTACAATTTAATTATTTTGCTCATTTCTCCCTCTCTTTCTCTCTCTTCCCCTCCCTTCTTTCCCCAGCTTGAGAAGGAGCTGTCAAAAAAGCTGGAAGAGTTAGAAGGTAAAGGCTTTATTTCAGAGAACATTCTTATTTATGCCATGTTTTCTCTGTACAGTGGTGACACTTTTCTGTATTTACGGCAGGTGAAATAACAAGCTACCAAGATGAAATAGAGATTGAATTAGAGAATAGCAGGCCAAAAGCAAAAGGAGTTTATGCAAATTACAGTAAAGATGGTAAGTCTGTTTAAAATTCATTCATGAGGAATATGTTAAAAATTGATGATTTTACAGCTGATTTAAAAAATCTCAGGTGTATAAATGTATCAGGTTTGATCGTAGAGAAGAGCATCTTTCATTTGTGGGATAGAAAGGCACAGGTGGAATGACAAGAAAAGGAATGGATTTTCTTGTACAACCTTTCCTGTCCTTGAGCTCCTCTATTGTGCTAGAGTAGTTTCCCTGGACAGCTTCTACCAGAGTTTGGAAACATTACTTCTCAGGCTGCAGCTCCCAGAATCCTGCAACCAGCATGACAACTGGCTGTTCAGGTTCTGGAGTTCTGAGAGTTTTAGTTTTAAAAAGTATTTTTTTTTTGTCAGTCTTTGGCCACTACCCAGCCCTTCGTGAGTCCCCAATGTTGGGCTTGCCAGAATTGGAAATATCAGATCTGTTCAAATATGCTATAGAATGGGAAGGGAAACAAAGGGTCCTGCCACTGTAGTCAGGGTGCTATTCCCATCATCTCTCACTGTGAGCTATGCTGGTTAAGGCTGATGATACCTGCATGCAAAAACATCTAGAGCAATACTTCTCATGCAATCTGATCTGATGTGGGAGACCAGCACTTACTATTTTCCAGTGTGCCAGGGAACGAAACTAAATTTGAGCCCATTGGCTAAAATTGCTTTTTTCTTTCCTGAAAATGTGCCAGGGACCAACACTGAAACGGATCAGGGTCTGGCACTGGTTCAGGGACCACTTCTTTCAGTCCACTCATCTAGAAGTCTACATATTCCTTACTCTTGGTTTTCTTTTCCAAAGCCCTTCATGTCTGCATGACAGATGTTCAGAAGGTGTTCAGAAGCGTTGTCTACAAAATGGAAAGACTGTTGTTTTCCCTTCTTTGGAGGGCAGAGCTTTGAAAAGTTGTATTTTTTGGCAGAGCTTAGAAAAGCTTTATTTTTGGCATATAATTCCAAGATTCCCACAGCCAATATGGCCATTGGCAGTTGTAGTCCAAAATGAAAACATTTTTAAACTCTGGAGAGGACCACCATGTTGGAAGTGGATCTAGGCTCAATGGTGTGTGTTGCCCCTTCTAGAATTATACTGTATTATTGAAATGCCATAATTAAATGTCAAAGTATGGACATAGTTAATAAGGACATCAGGTTCTGTGCCACCATATGACCATCATATGTTGAAAAGTTGCTGGAGTCCTGTTCACACTTCCAGAATGCATTTACTGAATGGAGGGAAGGAAAAGAGTGCATGTTTGGTCTCAACCCTCCACTCTCCCTGTGTGTATTACTCTTTATTTAAAATAGCACGCACCAAGTTGGCATATAAATGGAGAAATGGCAGAATTACCAGAACATCTAGCTGATACCTTATGAATTGGTCAATGCTTATGCTTATGTTGATAACATTCAGTGCAGTTACTAAAGGATGAAATTAATAAAATTAAATTCAACAGAGACAAATGCAAAATTCTACATTTAGGCTGCAAAAACCAAATCCACAGGTATAGGAGGGGGGATACTTGGTTCAGCAGAACTAATAATAATATAATAATAAATTTTTATTTGTAGCCCGCCCCTCTGCAAGGCAATCGGGGCGGGGGACAGCAACATTTAAAACAGAACAACGTTAAAACATTCTCTCTCCCCATAATCCCTTCCTCCCCCCACCCCAACCCCTTAAAATAAAATTAAACCATAGAATAATTAAAATACTATATTAATTAAATTATTAAGTTAAAAACAAAATTTTAACAAAGGAGTCAGACAGATGGGGGCCCCTATATGGGCTGACAGTTATTCTGGGAAGGCCTGCCGAAAGAGATCCGTCTTTACTGCTTTCTTAAAAGCAGCAAGCGTAGTAATAAGACGGATCTCGTCCGGCAGGCCATTCCAGAGTCTGGGAGCGGTTGCTGAGAAGGCCCTCTGGGAGGTCTGAGACAGCCTAGTTCTTATTGGCTGTAACAGATTCCTCCCAGAGGACCGCAGGGCGCGGGGGGGATCATATGGGGAGAAGCGGTCCCTAAGATAAGATGGACCCAAGCCATGTAAGGCTTTAAAGGTCAAAACCAACACCTTGTACAACTACATGTGAGCCAGCAGTGTGGTATTGTAGCAAAAAAGGTAGATGCTGTTTTAGTATACCGTAGTTTCCAAGTTGAGAGAAGTAATAGTCTCACTATATTCTGTGCTAGTCAGGCCTCATCTGGAATACTGTGTTCAGTTTAAGAAGGAAATAGATAAATTGGAGTGAATGCAGAGAAAGGCAATGAAGGTCCAAAAATAATCCAGTATGAGACCGCTTTAACTGTCCTGGCTCAGTGCTAGGGATTCCTGGTAATTGTAGTTTAATGTGGCACCAGAGCACTCTGACAGAGAAGGCTAAATATCTCAAAAAGCTACAGTTCCCAGAATTCCCTACCATTGAGCTATTGAGCAGTGTGTTTTGAACCGAAGATGATGAGAGGTATGAAAAACAAACATATGAGGAGAGTTTGAAGGAGCTAGGCATGTTCAGTTTGGTGAAGAGAAGACTGAGGGATGATGACATGATTGAACTCTTTAAATACCTCTAGGGCTGTTCTCCCTGCCTCAGAGGGTAGGACCAGGTCTAATAATTTTAACTTACAGGAGGGTAGATTTTGATTGAACATTACAAAAGACTTATTGGCAATGAGAGAGTTTCTGCAGGGGAACCAATTGCCTAGAAAGGTGGTTGGGTTTCATTCTCTAGAAGTCTTCAAAAAGAAGCTGGACAGCTACCTGCTGGGGATGCTCTAGCTGGAGCTTTTGCATTGAACAAGGGGATGGACCTGATGACCAACAGGACCCTTCCAGCTCTGTTATTCTATGATTCTAAGGATACTGTATGTTAAATAACCTTGTAAAATGTTTAATTAGGGTTTTTTTGGGGTTATGATGCATGCAATTTAGTGTTGTTACATAGTGATAAATGCTTTGTGATCCTTATGGAAATCTTACTGGGTTTTTATTTTTCTGTTTTATTATTTGTTTAAAAAAATAATTGGTGGAAAAAATGAGACAGAACTTTGAGCTTTCTAGTACTGTGGCTCTAGAACACCTTGGCTCTAACCTATCTGGTGAAATCATTTGACACTCTTTCTTTATAGATGGTTTGGAAGATAATACTTTGAATATATTTGGAGAGGAGGAAGGAGAAGATGAAGAACTGGAAGCAGCTGCAAATCATTTAAACAAGGACTTTTACAATGAACTGCTCGATAAAGACAGATCACTGGAAAAAGAAACTTCTGTAAGGCCACCTGCCCTGGAATCGCTTCTTGGCCCTCTCCCTACTGCTGCCAGTCTTGGGATTACAGAATCAATAAAAGAGTGTATATTAACAAAGGATCGAGATCCCAGTAAGTACAAACTGAAATGTTTGAAATGAGTTGCGACTCATGAGATCTGTGTAGTTTTTACCTTATAATCTGTTGTGAACATGCAAACAGGGGTGTGCAGTAGTTTTGCCCCATTCATACCCAGTTCTGTCATTCTCCTTGTGTGATCGAACATATCCAATAACAATAACAACTACCGTATTTTTTGCCCTATAACACGCACTTTTTCTTCCCCAAAACGTGCGTGGGGAAGTGAGTGCGCCTTATAAGGCGAAGGGCTGAGGCCGCGGGGAGAAGGAGCCCTCCTTCCCCCCGCGACCTCAGTCTTTGAATGGGCTGGCGCTGGGATCGAAGCGATCCCGGCACCAGCCCATTGAAAGACTGAGGCCGCGGGGAGAAGGAGCCCTCCTCCCCCCCGCGGCCTCAGTCTTTGAATCAGTTGGCGCTGGGATCGAAGCGATCCCGGCACCAGCCCATTGAAAGACTGAGGCCGCGGGGAGAAGGAGCCCTCCTTCCCCCCGCGGCCTCAGTCTTTGAATCGGCTGGCGCCGGGATCGAAGCGATCCCGGCACCAGCCCATTGAAAGACTGAGGCCGCGGGGAGAAGGAGCCCTCCTTCCCCCCCGCGACCTCAGTCTTTGAATGGGCTGGCGCTGGGATCGAAACGATCCCGGCACCAGCCCATTGAAAGACTGAGGCCGCGGGGAGAAGGAGCCCTCCTTCCCCCCCGCGACCTCAGTCTTTGAATGGGCTGGCGCTGGGATCGAAGCGATCCTGGCACCAGCCCATTGGAAGACTGAGGCCGCGGGGAGAAGGAGCCCTTCTTCCCCCCGCGACCTCAGTCTTTGAATGGGCTGGCGCTGGGAAGCAATCCTTCTCCCCGCGGCTCCTTCTCCCTGCGGCCTCAGTCTTTCAATGGGCTGGTGCCGGGATCGCTTCGATCCCAGCGCCAGCCCATTCAAAGACTGAGGTCGCGGGGGGGAAGGAGGGCTCCGTCTCCCCGCGGCCTCAGTCTTTCAATGGGCTGGTGCCGGGATCGCTTCGATCCCAGCGCCAGCCCATTCAAAGACTGAGGCCGCGGGGGGAAGGAGGGCTCCTTCTCCCCGCGGCCTCAGTCTTTCAATGGGCTGGCGCCGGGATCGCTTCGATCCCAGCACCAGCCCATTCAAAGACTGAGGTCGCGGGGGGGAAGGAGGGCTCCTTCTCCCCGCGGCCTCAGTCTTTCAATGGGCTGGTGCCAGGATCGCTTCGATCCCAGCACCAGCCCATTCAAAGACTGAGGTCGCGGGGGGAAGGAGCCCTCCTTCCCCCCGCGACCTCAGTTCAATGGGCTGGTGCTGGGATCGCTTCGATCCCAGCACCAGCCCATTCAACAACTGGGGTCGCGGGGGGAAGGAGCCCTCCTTCCCCCCGCGGCTTCAGTTCAATGGGCTGGTGCTGGGATCGCTTCGATCCCAGCACCAGCCCATTCAAAGACTGAGGTCGCGGGGGAAGGAGCCCTCCTTCCCCCCGCGACCTCAGTTCAATGGGCTGGTGCTGGGATTGGAGAAGTTCTCCGATCCCAGCACCAGCCCATTGAACAACCGGCCGCGGCTAAAGGGAGGAATCCTTTTTTCCTGGATTTTCTTCCTTTAAAATTGGGTGCGTCTTATATGCCGGAGCGCCTTATATGGCGAAAAATACGGTACTGTAGAAACTGTGGTTGTTCACTGTGGAATATTATCTTTGTATAAATACAAATAAGTATTAAGTAATCTGTGAGGGGTAATGATGGGCAGTCTTTGTCTTAGTATATTTGCATCAAACAGTGGCCTTCTATGCTGGAAGCTTCAAATGGGGTGAGGGACCTCATGTGGAGCAGGCCACTGAAATCAAGGGTGGAGAACTTTTGACTTTCACGAAGTTTAAGGCAAGAATTCCCCAGATGCTATGATATTAATCATGCTAGGTGGGATTGATAGGGATTGTAGGCCATAGCAACTGAGGGAGATGGTGGGGGCGTGCAAAGAAAGGGATGGCAATTTTCACTTCAGCAATTCCCCTCCCATGTATCTGGGCATACAGGAAGTGACAATGTGACCCAATCAATCACTTATTTTTTTCCACCACCTTTCCCCCAAAACTAGGTTTTAAGGTAGCGTGCAATTAAAATGCAATAACAAGTAAAACCGCACACATCTAAAAATGTGTGATACAAGAAATCAGAATGAAAATAGTGCTAAACTATCTGTAAAATTTAAAACACTGAAAGCATAGAATAAAAGCAGTACAGTAGACTAAAACAGAAAGCTCTTTATAATTAAAAAAAAATTCTCAAATGCTTGGTGGAATAAGAAAAGTTTAAGATAGCAAGGAGCCTTGTCTTCTTGGGAAAATAAGTCCAAAGTCTGGGGGCAGCCACAGAGAAGGCTCTCTCTTGCCTCTCCACTATGCCCTAATTTGTTTCCCAGTAGTTGGCTGTCCTGCAGACCATCTCTCTAATAGTGGCTTCCATCCAGTCATTTGCTGTCCACAGAATGAACAGAAATTGTTTTGTTCCACTTCTAGGAGCTAGTAAAGCCTTAGGCAGAAGGGATTTAGGCTGTAGGGGCTGTTCTGTCCTGGATGTGTTGTGTGTGTTGCTGTTACTTCAGTAGACATACGTTTGCATTCAGAAGGTTCATTAATACTGGTGTGAATGTATTGGAATATTAATAGGCTCTTGTACTGCCCTGGGTTGTTTATAAACTCACAATATACTATTTTTTCATTTCATCTGAACAGTTTTTTCCACTGTTCTCTTTTGCGGTTATTTGTAATTTGATATACTTTTGACTGCACTTGTGTAGTGGCAGCAAAGTGCCCTGCTGTGGACTTTCTGGTGGCATCGGGTTTGGTCATTGTGAAAAACAGGTTGGGCTACATGGATCTTTGATCTGCTCTGACAGGAATCTTCTTAAATCCTTAGAAAAAATCTGTAGACCAACTGTGTTGACTAAGTAGCAGACTTCAGATGCAGAAAGCAAGTTCTGCTTAATAAAGACTGCAGTGTGAAGCTTCCTTCTCTACTCCTATTTCATATCCAATAAATTGGGCTGAAGAACTGCAAGGAGGGTGAAGGCCAACTATTGCTTCCCTGTTTTCCAAGCAGGTTGCTCCAGTGCATTACTGGCAAACTGAAAGTGATACCATGTAATCTGTGGCAATTATTTAATCTGAGTTTTCTTTCATAGGGTTGGACGATGTGGGAAGAGTTGAAAAAGGAAATGGCAGTTTTAAGATGGTTTTACGGTGTTTGGAGTGATTGGGTGCAAAAAAATATATGTGAAAATTACCTGCATTTTAAATTGGAGGGGATAGCTGAGCGTTGGTAGTATCTTTAGGAACTAAGGGGCACAGTATTATGTGGGTGCAATACATGAAATCTGTCCTTCAGTTTTTGGAACCAAGTAACCACCTTCACATACCTCTGTCCTGTTCTCTGTACATCTCAAGAATTTGTCAGCTTTTTACAATAGCTTCCTGCCTGCCTCACCTTACTTTGCAAGTCAAATGCACCTCTTCACCTTCAAAATCCCACTGGATTTAAATCCCATGTAGAATGCCAATGGGCTCTGTCAAATCTGAACTTGGAACTAACATGTCACAAATAACATGGCCATTAATGAGTTACATTCCTGTTATAACAAAGGGGACGTAGCACAGTTACTGGTATAACAAGTAATGTTTTCTGTTACTTTCTACTTAAGGGCTTTATTAGAGGTATTTTGAGAGATTTTTCAAGTTCTGTGCCATAATTTATATTGCTAAGACATATAATTTAACCTAGAAGTTACACATTGTAACAACATGCAGCACAAATTACTTTAAAAACTCCCCTACTTTAATGAATAACAATAGCAAGTTACCTCTTTTAAACATCCAATGAGTAAAGGGAACAAAACTTTTAAAAAGTAACTTTTCAAGTTCTGTGCCAAATGAATGTTTAAAGTAGTAGCAGTTCCTGTCAATGATGTAATGCCTCAAGGTTGAAAAAAAAGTCTCAGATGCATGCAATTTTACAAAATAAGAGAGTAACTCATAGGAAGCTGATGAAACTTCGGCAGGAAGGGGAAGCTGATGAAACTTCAGTAAGAAGTAGTGCAATAATAATTGAAGTTAGATCACTGCAATTGTTACAGGAAGGTGATGTAACACTGGCAGGGAATTGGTCCAGATACCTGGACAGTGGATGTGAATATAAGGGGGAACACCACCATACCATCTTGTTGGGTAGTTGGAGTGGATGTCGGATGGTGGTAGAGCATTGTATCAGAGACTGTAATATTCCTGTTTCATATTTTGTAAATATCTTACTGCAACTAATATTAAAACCTCTATTGGAAGAAACCTCAGCGAGTGTGTGAGTAAAGCTCTGTTCTGCAAGAAGGAGTTTTTGAATTTGTAGCCACTTTCATATCAGGCTGTGGCATTTGTTTCTCTAGTGGCACTTTGCTGTGTATGGACTCAGTATTTTTCTTTTTTATTCTGTGCTGACAGTTGCTGGCAAGTTTTGTCCCACAAAGTTTGTATTCTGTAGTGAAGACAGCAAGGAAGTTTAGGCCACTGTTGTTCTTACTTGAACAGGTTTGCTTTAAAATTACCTTTTGCTTTTGGGCCTCAAGGTAAATCATGCTTCTTCCCTGCAGTGTCCCTCCCTGCTTCCCCCTTTGCTCTTACTGAGGCATGCATTATTTTTATATTCTTTGCACTGCTTGTCAAAATCCTTTAGTGTGTGACCGGTGGTTGTCCAAATGAAACTCCCTGAAAATGTGCAAATTACTTTCAGTTTGTTCTTAATGTATATTCTGTGTACCGTATCATGCTGAAAAGGTTCTCTTGAGCGCACAATGATAAATCTTGGCTGAAGCAACCTTTTGAATTGAACCTTGCATGTGCAGCTCATAAATCTGGCAGTCTTTATAGACTGTTGTATCTGTGATTGAGCCTTCATTAAGTTGTTAATGAGATGTGAAAATCTTGCTGCAGCCAGCATAGTAATGGCAGAATTTTCCTTCATCTTTGTCCCACAGCAACTCCATATCCCATTTCAAATATATGGAGCCTGTGCTACAGACTGCAGAGGATGTGATTTTGTTCCTTATTAAATATGAAACCTGTGTTCTACTGCATGTTCTTTTAAAAAATTGAGAGTTCTTTGGAATTTCTACTATTTTTCTGATTTTGAAGAGAAATGTGCTGCCCTTAAGAACTCAGAGCTGACTTCACGTGTTCATTGAAAGAGGAACTTACAATGCTTGCCTTCTGATATATGAAAAGGCCCATATATTTGGGAATAGATGGGTGACCTGGGTGGTAATACTACTGTGGTTGGCAATACTAATCAAGTCAGATGGATTAGACCAGGGGTAGGCAACCTTTCCCCTTTAAGGGCCGAGGGACTTCAGCTCCCAGAATCCCAGGAGCTATTGGCCAACATAGGACTATTGGCCAACATGGCTGAGGCTTCTGGGAGCTGAAGTCCCTCGGCCCTTAAAGGGGAAAGGTTGCCTACCCCTGGATTAGACACTGATTCTTCCTTTAATAATCTCATTCTTTCATATCTTAAGTCCTACCAGTCATTTTATCAAAGAACCCCACTGTGACAGAAAGAAAAAGACCACTTTTTTGTTTTTTGGGAAAAGGACATTTCACTTTACAGAAACATCTGATCTGAATATATCATTTATGTAAGTTTTAAGGATATAAAATGTTTCAGTAACATGGTTGGAGGTAAACAAGGATGGATGGATAGATAGATAGATATGACTTCAAGTTGTTTCCCAATATATCTATATCTATGCCTATGTCTATATCTGTATCTATATCTATATCTATATCTATATCTATATCTATATCTATATCTATATCTATATCTATATATAAACAATACACAATTAATAAATATACTTCTGGTGTTATGTGCCTTTAAGCTGTTTCTGACTCCATGCAGGGGTAGGCAAACTGTCCCCTTTAAGGGCCGAAGGACTTCAGCTCCCAGAATCCCAGACTATTTTATTGGCCAACATGGCTGAGGCTTCTGGGAGCTGAAGTCCCTCGGCCCTTAAAGGGGACAGTTTGCCTAAGGTTCACCAATGTCTGCTTCTAAAGCTGAGAGAATATGACTTGGACAAAATCACCTAGAGTTTTTCTATGGTTAAGCAGGGAAACTCTGGTCTGGAGTCTTAATCCAACACTCAGATTACCCTGCCATGTTGGCTCAATAATCCATTGGTGCTGAAAATTATAATACTGGCTGAAGATTTACTGCTACAGTAGCACAAGGACAAAATGCAAATAAAAAATGGCAATAATATTATGGGGAATAATATTTATTGCTGTGATTAAAGGCCTTTGTAGACTGCCAGAAACAGTGCAAATTGAGTCCACTTTAACTGCCCTGATTCAGTGCTAGGGAATCATGGGAACTGTAGTTTATTGTGGCACCAGAGCTCTCTAACAGAGAAGGCTCAATGTCCCAGAAAAAAAATACAATTCCCATGATTCCCTAGCACTGAGCCAGGGCAGTTAAAGTGGACTCAATTTACACTATTTCTGGCAGTCTCCAAAGGCTCTAAGATTCCTGTGTCCCACCTAGATGATATCTGTGTACCACTGGTAGTAAGCCATCATCTAAATCGTATAACTGTTATGTGCTCTGTGGGTGATATTTCTCAAGACTTAAGAAACTGCAGCTGGACAAGAAAGTGATAGCTAGTTCTTAACTCCTTTTCTCGAAGAGCTGCACTAATCTGGTTTCTGAGCACAAATCAATATATTGGTATTTTTACTTTTTGCCTATGTGATCTGGAATTTACAGCAGAGCCTCCTTGGTTGATCTTAAAACCTTCAGCCAAGACTTAAAGGGAATGTTGTATACCCTGGTAATCACCAGGGTATACAACATTCCCTTTAAGTCTTGGCTGAAGGTTTTAAGATCAACCAAGGAGGCTCTGCTGTAAATGCTGCCATTATCACAGGGTAATCTGTGGAACCAGCATGGTATAGTGGTTTATGTTTGGGAGAGCCAGGTTCTGATTAGTGGTGCATTTCTTTACCCCAGTTGTCCGGTTTTTAAAAAGCTGCATTTGGATTTCAAGAGCTAGTAGCTTTATGCTTGATAAACACTGGCAATGCACCTTCTTTAGCACACAACTGTCATTTTTACCCATCTCTGAACATCATGATTGCTGATGTCACTTGCACCCACTTTCTGGGAAACTTGGGTATGTCTCAGTGTGTTGTGGCTGTGGTAATGAGTTGTTTTCTATTAAGCATTTTCTCTTAAGAGACTTTTATGTAGAGTAAACTCATTGAATGGCTACCACTGGGCATTTTAAAATTACTTTCTTCTTCCTAAGACATATTTTGACATGCAGAGGTATCATGATCTTGTTCTTATCTAGCATAGAAATAGTTTCTCCTATTTCCTCCTTTCTTGGAAGAAGAGCCATGTATCTATCTAGCCAGGACTGGGTTCTTCTTCTTTTCCCTATAAGTAGACACGGTCACTGGAACCCATCTGTCATTTTGATGAGCTATTGAAGGTACATTCAGGGGCATGATCAAGGAGATGGAAATCGGAAGAACTTGACCTATAAGCGGGTGGGGGGCGAGGGGAAAGACCTATGGCTCAGTGGATGGATTGCATCCTTTGTCTGCACCTCCTGAGTTTATAACAGTCAATTACTTGGATGAGCAGTCACTGGGAGATAGCAGAAAGAATGACCCCCTTGCCTCTTCTCTCATTCCCCTAACTCCCTCTTTTTTCCCCTTTAACTCAGAAACCTATTATTACAATGACCATAAAAAGTGATCATATTGATCTTGGTTATTGCAGAAACATTATAGAAAATGAAAACTTGGGAGCTCAAATTGAATTTTCATCAGTTTAAAGTGAAAATGAAACCCATTAAAGGACTTATTTAAGCGGTTGTCATCTAGTGGATTGAAATATCAAGTTTGTAGTTCTCCCAAGTCTGTATCCAGCACAGAGCTGGCTCATCATTACATTTTGTATTGCTGATAAAGATTTATTAACCTATGTTGAGAAGCCACAGACCTCGCCCTTGGTAGGAGATGATACAGGAGAACAAGGACAGCATTTTGCTGGGGTTAACTGCTTTGAAGACAGCATGACAAATGATCAATCAATATACAGAGCTATGAGATACCCTGAGCCTACTTTACTCAGTTTACACTTTGCCCTAAATGACCTCTCATTATGATTTTGACCTCTTTAGGCCCACTGGGACAATGATGCAAAGCTTTCATAATGAGGTTTCCTATGTTATTATTCATTGCCTTGATAGTACCACTATACCAAGTGGGGATTTTTTTGTTAATATTGTTATAGAAACTATGGGGCTATGCAGACTGGCCTAAAGGCCTGCCCTGGGGATGGAGTTGGGGCGGGGTAGCCGCACGCCAACTGCCCCAACTCACCTCCGACGCCATCCTGACACAGTGTGTACACACGCTGTGCCAAAAGGGCAAGGAAGAGCCATGGCACCAGCTTTTAGGGGCAGCCTTTTGCTGCCCCTAAAAGGAGTGGCATTTTGCTCTTCTTTTGGGGGTGGCAAAAGGGAGGATTGGGGCCACAGCATGCAGTTGCCGTGGCCTTGATCCGCCACTCCCAGGGGTGGCTCTGTGCCTCCCCATTAGGCTGATCTGCATCGGCCCTATGCAAGCCTTCCTTAGCCTGGTACTTTCCAGGTGCTGTGGGCTACAGCTTTTATTGTCATCCTCCAACACATCTGGAGGGCAATAGGACCAAAATCCAGTTGCTAGTTCTGACTAGATTAGACCCACTGATTTACCTGACTATTGATGTAGTCCCTCTCACCATTTGTGACTGATTTTCACTTTCAAATCAAAACCAGAAGTTATTTTTGGCTTTGTCACATGGAAGATGGATCGAACTGGTTTTCTGCTGTTCCAGAGGAGAGGATCTGAACCAGTGATTCAAATTACCAAAAAGAAAATTGGGGTGACGGGGGGAAGAGAGATATTCTGATTAAACCTTAAAAAAGACTCACTGACTTGAAGAATAGACTGTTTGACTAAACAGCTCTAGAGAGTCCTTTCCACTTTGATAGCTCATCAAATGCTTGGTTGGGGGTTTGAGTAAATAGCCCTAGAGATTCATTCTCACTATGAGTATATTATTGTATGAATTACTTTCAGCAAGTGATTCATTAAGGTTTTCTCAAGCTAATTGAATTTAGACCCAGATATGAAGAAGGTTGCATTTTAGTGAGAATGGTATGGTGAGAATGTTGGGTTTCCAGACTGAAAACTGGAGAGGGCTCCTGTACCTTTAGTGGTTGTATAAAAGAAGAAATTTCAGCAGGTGTTGTTTGTCACACAACCAGGGAACAAGCAACACCTGCTGGAATTCCTTCTATAGAATCACTCTCCATTTTTTACTCTGGCAACCCTAAACAATTATAATGCAGACAGCAGAAAATGCTATTCTTCTGCATCAGATGTAATGAAGCAAAAGCATGGTCCTTATATTGTATGGCAGTCTTAATTATGTTCCTCTCATGCTACTGAAATCATCAACCATGCATTGTGAACATCACTGGTATTTCTGATTTGCTTCTTTCTCAAAGCTGTAGCAGAGCTTTTGTGTCCTTCAGGAACCTTTCTGGCCACCCGATTGTCCCAAGTGATGTTCTAGCAAGCACTAAGTCTGAATACATCCATTATCAGCGCTCTTCAATTGCAAACAAGAAAAAACCTTTGAAAATATACAAAGAATTCTTGAGAAGCGAGGCAGGAAGAGGGGAAACGGCAAATCTTCCAGAAGCCCTACCAGGCTGCATATAGCTCACTGGCTGCAGAGTTCATGCTTCTGCTGAATCTATCAGTGTGATCCCCTCCTGCAGCTAGTCACAACTTGCTGTATCCTATAAAGCCCTAATACAGGGTTGGGGAGCACCCAGTGGACAGGAGGCAATTTTTACTCCCATGCTGGGCCAACCCTCACCATTTGTGACTGATTTTCGCTTCCAAATCAAAACCAGAAGTTACTTTTGGATTTGATTTCCAGGTTTTACAGTGCTATTAAGATTTGGGGGAGATTTGGGGATTGGTCGGATGTTTGAAGATAAACTATTGCTCCGGGGGTGGGTGGGTGGTTTTTGCTTGAAATATGTTTGATATTTTTCTAGCACAGTGTGGCGGGTGGAGCTGCACAAAACCCCAGGCTAGTGAGCTACATGATTTTCACCCTGTACAGACCGCCAGAAATAATCCAACTTGAGGCCACTTTAAATGCCCTGGCTCAGTGCTAGGGAATCATGGGAATTGTATTTTTTTTTCTGAGACATTGAGCCTTCTTTGTCAGAGTTCTGGTGCCACAATAAACTACAGTTCCCATGATTCCCTAGCACTGAGCCAGGGCAGTTAAAGTGGTCTCAAGATGGATTATTTCTGGCAGTGTGTATAGGCCCTTAATGTCTGGTTCAACTTAGTTGGAACAACTGATCCTTAGAACTTCTGGGATAGGAAAGGTAGTAGCTATGACTTCTTATTGTAGTGAAAACAACAGTCTTGAAGTACCATATAGATTAACACATTCAGTTTGGTCTGGGTCCTTCAGCCCAGTTCTTCAGGTACATGAAGATTAGATTATGTGAAGAGCCTGTGTTAATAAGGCAATTGTCACCGGCTGTAATTTTTCCTGACGTTTTCCTCCGATCCTTCTGTCAGTAGTCCCACTCTCAAACTTGAACTGTATTCACAAGCATCTTCCTTGTTGAGTCTCAGAAGACCAGATTTGTTTTGTTTTGACTTGCTTTACCAACCTCCAGGCTTTCTCATATACCTGCTCTAGAATTTGTCCACCATCAGTCATTTTATTTGACTTCGTTCCTGGGAATCTTGGTCTGCTTGGGGCTGTCTCTGAATTTATCTGAGGGCTAATGTTAACAGAGTATAGTCTATCCTCCACATTTGCTGGGGTTAGGGGTGCAAGATCCCTGTGAAAGTAGAAAAACCATGAATACGGGAAAAGCAGAGGAGGAGGAGGAGGAGGAGGAGGAGGAGGAGGAGGAGGAGGATGCATGTGCCCTTCCAGGCTGTTTTGTCCTGGGCTTCTCCCCTCTCTTGCAAGAGGGTGAAAACACCCAGGCCATGTAGTGCTGGTGGGGAGAAGAGCACAGTCGCCCTTCAGACAAACATGCAAACAATCAAATCTGCGAATGTTAAACCTATGAATGTGGAGGGCTGACTGTTACTTACTTTTGAGGTCACACCAAGAGGGGCAAAGATTGCTTCTGAAACTTAGGGGGGTTGCAGACTGTCAAAAATAGTGTGAATTCAGTCCACTTTTAGGGTTAGGGTTAGTGCTAGGGAATCATGGGAATTGTTATTTTTCTGAGACATTGAACCTTCTTTGTCAGAGAACTCTAGTGCCACAATAAAATACAGTCCCCATGATTCCCTAACCTTAACCCTAACCCTAAAAGTGGACTGAATTCACACTATTTCTGACAGTCTGCAACCCCCCTTAGTTCAGGCTTCAAAGACAGCCACAGAAGACTGCTCTGGAGGGAGGTCTTCACACAAGGCTGTGTCCTAGGCCCAGTGCTGTTCACCATATTTATAAATAATCAGGATGGAAGTGTAAAGCAGCTGTTCATCAGATTAACCAATGTCACAAGCTAGAAGGGATAGCTGACACCATGGAAGACATGATTGAAATTCAAAAAGATTTGGTTTCGCTGGAACAGTGAACCAGATATCACAAGATTAGATTCATTAGATAGGTACCTATATAAATGTATTTACTGTATAGATAAAGTAATACATTTAGGTACCCAAAGATATGATAGAGGAGACTTATATTGGCAGCAATATGTATGAAAAGAACCTAGATGTACGGTATTAATGAATCACAAAGTGAATATGAAGCCACAGTGTGATTGATGCAGCAGCTAAGAAAGTTCATGTGATCTTGGAGTGTAATAACACAAGCATAGTATCTTGGTTAGTAAGATGAACAGCTCTGCTATACTTTACACTGGTGAGTCTGCATTTGGCATAAACATTTCAGCCATTGCTCACCTTTCTAGATCCTTTTCTCTGACAAGTGAGAGCACATCCAGAGAAGAGGGTCTACAAAGGTGAACAATGGCTGAAATGTTTACTCTTCTACTGAGTGTTTTGAGAATCTGGGAGGCTGTCATGCTGAGGGTGGAGCAGACTTCTTTTCTGCTTCTGGGGCAGAACTAGACCCAGTAGGTGGAAATTGTTGGGAAGCAGATTTTGACAAAGTGTTTGGGGAAACTTTATAGTAGGGAGAACAGTTCAGCAGTGGAACAAACTGAACCTGGTGGGGTTTAAACACACAGGGTTGTGCACTTGGTACACGAAACCCTCAACTCCAACTCTTCATTTTCCCCCCTACTGTCTGACTCTGATTCTGAGTCCAGCCCCTTCATAAATGGCTAATGCATATTAATTAGTAATAACAAATTTACTGTAGTAAAATGGTTTTAACAGCTCTCGAGTCGACCCTGACTCATGACGACCCTGTGGATGAGACGTCTCCATGATTCCCTTTCCTCCACTGCTCTGCTTAGTTCTTGCAAATTCAAGTCTGTGATCTCCCTGATTGCGTCCATCCATCTGGCATGCGGTCTTCCTCTCTTTCTACTTCCATGTTTCCTAGCATTTTGTCTTTTCCGGTGAGCCGTGCCTTCTCATTATGTGGCCAAAATATGACAGCCTCAATTTGATCATCATGGCTTCCAACAAGATTTCAGGCTTGATCTGATCAAGGATCCATTTGTTTGTTTTTTGGCTGTTCATGATATCCTAAGCACTCTTATACAGCACCACATCTCAGATGAGTTGATTTTCTTTCTGTCTGCTTTCTTCACTGTCATGTTATCTGCAGAATTCTTAGAATTACATAAGTTGTATAACCTGTTTGTTCGGGTACAGCAAGCAGAGTCTATGCATTCATCATATCATCTCCATTACAATTTTCCTCCCAGTTCAGCCTAAGAAGTAATTGAACTGCAGAAAGCTAGCACATCACTGTCACCAAATGGCTAATTTCTCATCCTAGTTAGTTTATTCTCTGCAGCTGTCCCTGCTGCTTCTCTCCCCTCCCCCCTGCCACCAAGTCTTTTCTTTCCACCACATTAAAATTGCTTGTCTTATTTCAGTCTCAGGCCTGCCTCATAGAGCAGAATGTACTCTACTTGAATAGTCATGATCATCCAAAAGGTACCTATTGGCATTAAAACTGGCTTTCTTCTTATTCTAAAGCTAGCATTTTAAGCGCTCCCTCTTCTGTGAAACCATTTGGGTAAATGTCATTTAATTAACTTAATTATTATTAGAGAAACCATGCATTAAAATTAAGGTACAGGCTTGGTTTAGATCAGGGGTAGGCAACCTAAGGGCCGGGGGCCGGATGCGCCCCCCCGAGGCCTTTGGACCGGCCCCAGGCCGGTCCTGCCACCACCGCTGCCCCCTGCCGCTGCTGCCACCCACCATAATGATATTGATTATTGTTGTTATTACTTGTTCTTGGGGTTTTCTTGGCAAAATCTCCACAGGGGTTTTGCCATGGCTTTTCTGGGGCTGAGAGAGTGTACATGCATATAATTTTTTAATTTTTAATTTTAATTTTAATATTTATTTATTTATTTATTTTTGGTGCTTCAGTCTCCCAATTGTCTGAGGGACAGCAGCCTGGCCCCCGGCTCAAAAAGGTTGCCTACCTCTGGTTTAGATCTTCAGAAACTTGAGCTGTTGATCCCCCAAAGCAATAGGCATGCATGGACTGTATGCACTCTGGTGTTTTCTAGCTTTTTCTTAGTCACTTTTGCCAAACTCATCTTCTGTGGAGTGCAGAATGACACACACACAGGCAAGAGAGGAAAGAAGGCAAAGGCAGTCAGACTCCTGATCTAGTTTGCTTGCTAGCTTCAGCAACTAAGAGGCTAAGCAGACGGTGCAAAGCGCCGTCTTCAGAGCCAGGAAGGGGAGGGGCAGCCACACGCTGGGTGCCCCAACCCATTCCCCAAAACGTCCTCGGAGCAGCTGGCCCTCCGCACGGCTGGGGCTCCGAGGATGCTTTTCCGCTGCAGCGTCTGCATGCGCTGCAGCGGAAAAGCCGCTGAAGGTGCGCCGGCAGCCTTTTGCGGCGCACCTTTGGCGATTTGTGGAAGGAGCGCTCCTTCCAGGGGCGGCGAAGCTGCGCCGCGGGGCCGAGGTGTGCAGATACCTCGGCCCCACGGCGCAGCTTCCTGGGGCGGGCCTGTGCCGCCCGTCTGCTTCCCCCCCTCAGTCTCCTAATTACTCCAAAATAGCAAGCAAGCTTGACCCCATATTGTTCATATTGGTTCAGGAAGTATCACCTGAGTTCCTCTGGCCTGTCACATTAAGGATACTTCCTTAGTTGCCTCTGTACAATTCTTTCCTTTTGACTATATAGCAGTTCAGTGGCTGAATACCTGCTTAATATTTTCTGTTCCCCCAGTCACTGGTTCAAGATCATTCACAGACTTGTTCATCTTGGTATTGGCTTGGCTCTTGTGGCTAGTTCCTAAAGTGCTTTGCAGATTCATAAACTCAGGTTGACTAATGTGGCTCCAGCAGTCAAAGCATACAGTCCACCAGATTCTTCTCTTGTGACAATTTCTTTCATTATCCTGGAGAGTTTGCCACAGGAACAACTTATACATGGTGTTGTCCCCAGTTTTGCATACTACCTCTACCTCTGTACTCTATGCATCGTAGTAGCATTGAATAGTCAATTCATGTTTATAGAATCTACAACCTAACTAATTGGATGTAAGAAGAAAACCACTATTTCACACAGCAGAAGTTAGAGGCAGGATGAGTCCCATTATACCAGCTATATCTCTGAATGAACCCGAGGTGGTTTTAAAGCAGGAGCAGGGTAATTGTGGCTGGCAGGCTGCATAATACATGTGGATCCAGGTATCCTCTGTGGATTTTGTAGTTAGCACACATTCTAGAATTCAGATTCTAGATTCTGCCACAGAAATCAAACTCTGTATATATGTAGTCCATACTATATTATAACATGTCTTTAAAAACTGTAATTATAAAGACAATGAGAGTGGCGTTCTACAAAGTCACAGTGAATGGGAATTAGTATATGGCAGGGGGAGGGAACTACATTCTCTTACAACTGTATTTAGTATCATCCATATAATGATAGTGGTGAGAATTTGCTGCTGGAAGTAGAAGCAGCAGACCTTCTTTATGTTTTTCTATGGCGAAATCTCACTATAATGTTCACCATATTGCAGAACTGCCTATTTATTATTGTATTGTCATTTATTACTAGCATTTGTACGCTGCCATTCTGTCACTGATATAACTTGCAGTACAGCTGTCACTATGCAATTGTACTTTGGAAACTCTTTGTCTGAGCGGTGGTGGAGTAATCCAATGGGCTCAAATTTAAAAGCCCTAACTTCAGACCATGGCAAATTGCAAGCAAGAGAGCTAAATCTGAGGGAGGAGAGGAGGATAGTGTGCACCTTCCCAAAACTATAGAACTTTGCAATCATCCAATAAATACAGAGCCAGCAGAAGGATTTTATTTAAGGCACAATTGGCTTTGGTTTCAATCCTATGTACATTTACCTGGGCTTATGTGTGGTGAAGTTTATTGGGATTTACCCCTGGATAAACATGGATAAGGAATTAATTGCAACAAAATGTTGTTACAATGGAAAGATAAAAATGACTGTAAAATCTGCTTTTACAAAATGAAGGGAGAATCAAAATATCAGGGCTTTTAGAGATGGTAGTTAAAAATGGACAAAAGTAATATAACTCTGAAGACTCGATGCTGGGGGTTGAATAATGAGTAGTGGCTATGAAACTCGGTCTTTAGTCGTGAGCTTTCCTGGGTCATGTGGATTGCTGTTACTGACAACTAAACTGGATGCTTTCTGAAGAGTTCATTTATATATGTGTGTATGGAGGCCATGTGTTATGTTTCCTAAAGGATAGTCCTCTGTATAAAGGGCTGTCAGAAAGCATGTGTCAGCTTGAAGGACAAAATAATTTTTTACTCATGTTGATATTGCTTCAGTTCTCACTGTTTTTTTTGGTTTGTTTGTTTGTTTTTGCTTGCTTCTAATTAACTTGCAAAACTAAAAGGCTTTCTGAATAACCTGAATGGTTATTCAGGTGCTCCTTACAGTTTAGGTCGGACCTTGTAATTACATATATAAAGAGAAAATATTAAAATGTAAATTCAATTTGTAATTATTTTCTACATAAATTGTACTTTCAATATACCAAACATGGTAATTTTATACCAAAATATGGTGTGCTTAATACATTTTGTACTTCTAAATTAACAAAATGACTATTAATTTGTAAATGATACAAATACTGCATTTTTTCTGATTTTTTTTTCTCCTGCCAAAACAAAGGGGGAAAATTATGTTTGCAATCAGAAGGGAGAACAAGAGTCCTTGCTCATCACTGCCATCACTTAAAACTGGGACTAGTGTTGCCTATCAGTATTTTGAATTTGGGAAGCCATAAGGAGGATAAGAGAGTGGGGTGGCTTTTAGAGATGATAATTAAAAGTAGACAAAGCTCCAAAACACACTGCAGAAATAATCTAGTTTGAGACTGCTTTAACTGCCTGGCTCAATGCTAGGGAATCCTGGGAATTGTAGTTTATTGTGTCTGACAGAGAAGGCTAAATGTCTCACAAAATTACAGTTCCCAGAATTCCCTAGTATTGAGCCAGAGCAGTTAAAGCAGTCTCAAACTGAATTATTTCTGCAGTGTGTTCTGGACCAAAGATAATATTAACTCTGAGGACCATGTGGTGGAAATAAACAATGAGCAGTGTCTTACAGAAGAGCTCCTTGCCCTTCTGTTTCCTCAAAATGATTATACAAAAGCTTTCTCTTTCTGATACCAGAGACAATAAATATATGGTCATTGTGACTAATAGCTTATCTCAGAGGCTCAATGCTTTCGTTAAATTAGGGTTGGCATATTTTGAAAAGCAAAAAAGAGGACACATTTACCAAATGACTATTTTAAACCATCAGTCATGATGACAACTCTCACTTTAAATACATCTGCCATATAAACTGTGATCATTGTTGCTAGATATATTCCAAACCATCATTGTATTTAAATAACAATTTTGCCTCCTGCCCACCCCTTTCCTGCCTCTTCCAAAGGTTGCTCCACCTGCTCCACCAAGATGACCTGTTCCATCCACATGGTCAAAGGCTCCTTCAGCTGCCTTGCTTGGTTAGTTCGCCTCTCCCTTCCCTGGAGAGGTACTACTTCCCTTCTCCCTCCATCCTGAAGTTGCCATCTCTCTTTCTGAGCACTCCCCAGGGCCAGCCTCTGTCCCTTCTCCTAGTGGTGCTTTGGTTGGAGCCACTGGACAGTGCTCAGGAGGTGAAACAGTTTTGTTGTTAGCTGCCTTCAAGTTGACCTCAACTCATGGTGACCCTGTGAATGAGGTCTCCAAACCCCCTTACCCTCTACCTCTCTCCTCAGGTCCTGTAGATTGAGGCCTATGGTCTCCCTGATTGAGTCGATCCATCTGACATGCAGTCTTCCCTTCTTTCTGCTGTCCTGTACCTTCCCCAACATTATTGTCTTTTCTAATGAGTCGTGCCTTCTCATGATGTGGCCGAAGTACGACAGCCTCAACGTAGAGCCTTTACAGACTGCCAGAAATAATGCAGCTTGAGGCCACTTTAACTGTCCTGGCTCAGTGCTAAGGCGTCGTGGGAACTGTAGTTTATTGTGGCACCAGAGCTCTCTGACAGAGAAGGCTCAATGTCCCAGAAAAAATACAATTTCCATGATTCCCTAGCACTGAGCCAGGACAGTTAAAGTGGCCTCAAGCTGCATTATTTCTGGCAGTCTGCAAAGGCCCTTAGTCATCTTAGCTTCCAGGGCAAGTTCTGGTTTGATTTGTTCTAGGACCCAATCGATTGACTTTTTGGCTCTCCACGGTATCCTCAGCACTCTTCTCCAGCACCACATCTTGAATGAATGAATTTTCTTCAAGTAGCAGACATTTTAAAAATCCCCAGACATTTAAAAAATCTGCCTGGACAGATATTTTAGCGCTCTGAAAAAGAAGATAAGTCCAGGAAAAGGAGGACAAGTGGTAACCCAGTTAAACAGTATGGAGGCTCAACATGCTGTCGAGTACTTAGTGGTAGACATGCCATGGAGATGAGTAAAAGTACCCCAACAACATCACCTCTTTCACACTTAAGATGGATTATTTGTCCCTTCTCCCTTTAATCACTTTTTCATGTTCACAATTAGAATGATCCAAAGGCAGGATTTATGGAAGTAAAACATAAGAGTTTAATTGTACGTGTTCACCACAAATTTGGTGGAGTTTCCTTGCATCTCAGACCTCCTTTCTGTCAGTGAAACCTGCTGGTGCTGTCATAGCCGTACCCTTGGACTATGTGTGGTGAAGTCAGCTGTCCTAACATTAGAAAGAAAATTCCAGCATGAAACCTTTCCCTGTGCAGAGATTCTGAGCTGGATTTTTGTAGCCTCACAAATAGATCCTTGTAATGATTTTGCATGTTTGACAATCCCAGGCTGTTTTATTTTTGGCTCAACTGTGTGCCCTCCCTCTCTCTCTTCCTGCCCAAGCTTGGCCTGGCTGTACTGGCTACCTGTCAAGCTTTGGTTTGGTTGTTGGATGCTTATGCATTGACTTTTAAAGCTTTTTTGGAACAAAGGCCAAGTTTTCCTCCGAGTCATTAATTTCCCCGGTTCTGTTTGCCAACAGAGGTCAGTTGACTCAGCCTTGCTTTATTTCTTCTGTGCCGAAATGCATCACTGTCAGGCTTGGAGTTTTTTTGTGGTTTGTGTGTGTGTGTGTGTGACAACTTTTGGTTATTCTGTCCTTCGCAGAGACTTCCAGAGTCCCTAGTGTATCCACCTCTCTTAGCCTGCCTGAATACTCTGGAACTCATATGGAGGGAATCTGTCTGTACATTACAAAGGCTTAGTGTTGACTCCTACAGTAGAAGGGAATATTTCTTTCCAATAAGACATCTAGCAACCAGGGAAGTCATAAAAAGCTCCCCCTCCCATTCTTTTCTTCCTTCATTTTCTAAAAGCAGTCTGAGCTTTTAAAACAAGTACAGTATGTTCCTATTTTACTACTAAGGCCTCTATCCTCTTTAAAAAGAAAGGAGGAAATATTTATCCATTGCCACTTTGATTTTCTTCAATCCTGCCGAGCTGAGCTAATAACCAACCTTGGACATGACGGTGGTTCTTTGTAGACTTGTCTTCCTTCATTGCCCTGCTGCTTCCTACACAGTTAACTTCTTCATCTTCATTTTGATGCTGCTTCTCAGTTGGATTTACAGTGGGCCCTTGGTATTCGCTGGGGTTTGGTTCCAGGACAACCTCACTTCCCCCTGTATATTCAGGGTGGCCAGATATCCTAACTGCAAATGAAAACAAGGCACCACAAAATTTATTTATTTATTTATTTTATATTTCTGTGCCGCCTTTCTCCCAAGGCAGCTCACAAATAAAAGCACATTAAAAATCTATTACAAACATTAAAACCACAAAAAGCACGCTAACCACTACCCCATATAATAAATACCCCATATAAAAGCCATCCCATGGTCACACATTGAAAACATGCCTGGATAAAACTGCTTTAGCTTGCTGGCAGAAGGGAAGCAAGGAGGGCATTCTAGAGGGCAGGAGAGAAGGCTCTCTCTTGTGTCCTCACCAGGCGATCCTGTGATTGGGATGGGACCAAGAGAAAGCCTTCTCCTGACGATCTTATGGCCAGCACTTTGAATTGTGCCTGGAAACGAACGGGTAGCCAGTGAAACTGTTTGAACAAGGAAGGTATATGCTTTCCATTCTGGCTGCGGCGTTTTGAACCTGCTGAAGTTTCCGAACAGTTTCCAAAGGCAGCCACACATAGAGTGTATTACAGTAGTCCAAACGGGATGTAATCAAGGCGTGTGTCACCGTAGCTAGATCCGACATCTTAAGGAATGGGTGCAGCTGGCATACAAGTTTTAGCTGCGCAAGTGCATCCAGGCTCAGAGGAGGGCCAAGAAGCACACCCAAGCTGTGAGTCTGAGATTTTAGGGGGAGTGTAATCCCATCCAGCTCAGGCAAAGCCCCAATTCCTTGATCTGCCTTACGACTGACCAGGAGCACCTCTGTCTTGTCTGGATTAAGCTTCAATTTGTTTGCCTTCATCCAGTCCATTACTGACAGCAGACACTTGTTCAGCACACAGACAACTTCCTTGGAGTCAGATGGAAAGGAGGGATAGAGTTGGGTCTCATCCGCATACAGATGACACCTCACCTCAAAACTCCAGATGATCTCTCCTAGTGGTTTCATATTGATATTAAATAACATAAGGGACAGAACAGAACCCTGAGGGACTCCATAAGCCAATGGCCAGGAGGTCAAACAGGAGTCCTCCAACACCACCTTCTGGGTCGCCCCTCTAAGAAAGACTGTTAGGGACACACTCTCCCTGTCCAGTTCTCTGCAGAAGTCATCCACCAAGGCGACCAAAGCTGTCTCTGTCCCATAGCCAGATCAGAAGCCAGATTGAAATAGATCTAGATAATCCATTTCATCCAGAAACCCTTGGAGCTGGGAGGCTACCACTCGCTCCAGAGTCTTGCTCAAGAATGGAATGTTTAGAGACTGGTCGATAGTTATCCAGAATAGTGGGATCCAGAGAGGTCTTTTTCAGCCTCCTTTAGGCAGGATGGAAATTTGTCTTGCTGCAGTGAAGCATTCACCACTCCCCTTACCCACTCAGCCAGCCCCCCTCTATCTGCTTTCAGAAGCTAGGAAGGGCAAGGATCCAGAATGCATGTCGTGGCCCTCACTTCTCCAAGGATCCTGTCTACATCCTCAGGCTGCTCAAACTGAAACTTATCCAATAATACAGGACAAGCAGGTGCCAAGATTACATACATTCACTGGACCTGTCTCAACTACAGCATCCAAGTCAGAGCGAATCTGAGCAATTTTATCTGAAAAGTGTCTTGCAAATTCTTCACAGTGAGCTGTTGAGTGGTCTTTGTTTTCTTCTTGGGGGCCAGAATGTAAAAGGCCTCTGACCACTCAGAACAGCTCTGCTGGACGACACTGTGCAGATGCAATGGTGGCAGAGAAGTATAATTTCTTTGCTGCCCCCACTGCCACAGCATAGGCTTTCCAATGGGTCCTAGCCCATGTTTGGTTGGACTTACTCCAAGTCTTCTGCCATTGTCACTCTAGTCTCCATCCCACTCAAAGGACATCACAGAATAAAAGCTAAAAACACTAATATAAATATAGATTCATGCTTCTTATTGATGCTCAGAATGGAGGACATTTTGAAATTCCTCCTGGGCAGAAGGTTAAAATGTAGGACATGTCTTAGAAAAGGACATGAAGGTCCTTTATATACTGGTCATCCTTCATGTTTACCAAAATCCATGGATGCTCAAATCCCATTGCATACAATGGTGCAGTAAAATGGTGCCCCTCATATAAAATTACAAAATCAAGATTGCTTTTGGGAAATATTACTTTTAAAATATTTTCAATTCATGAATGGTTGAGTCTGTGGATATGGAGCGCTGACTGTATCAGAACTGCATATTCAATGTATATGAAGTGGAAGTGCAAGAATCTCTCTCTCCACACTTCACATAACATTCATACAATATTTTATTGTTTTGTTTCTGTTTTCTCTTTGTACTTTTGTCTTTGGATGTTTTTCTCACTCCTGTGTGCCTTCACACATATGTGCCTTCAAATCAACTATCAACTTATGGAGACCCCAGGAATTTCATAGGGGTTTCTTAGACAAGGAATATGCAGAGGTGGTTTTGCAAGTTCCTTCTCTGAAATATATCTTACAGCACCGGTATTTGTTATTTTAAGATATTTAGGTAAGGCCAACTCCCATCCAGGTAGTGCACTAATCAGGGTTGACCCTGCATAGCCTCCAAAATCAGACAGGATTGGTGCTTTTAAGATATTTAGGTAAGGCCAGCTCTCTCTTACAATTTATTTTGTTGCTCTGTGTTTTCCCTAAAACAGCCTCATTCCAGGCCCTGGCATCCACAAGGTTGGCTTGTGTGTTTGTGTATGTGAGAGAAGGGGGCAACCACCAATAGAAAACTGTACATCCAACTCGGGCCTCTATTCATTTCCTGCCTCTGTCAATGCTTCAGAATAACACTGTGTTGTGGTATTCTGAGAAAAGAAAACAGCAGTGGTTGAGTGTTCTCCAGATCATCTCATAGAGACAAGTCACAGACAAAATGGATGAAATGTGAATACTCTGAGATTTTGAATTATCTTTTCTGGCTCTATTTCCAGAGCCTGGAAATTCAAAAGAGAGATTCTGACAATGTATTTTGCAAGATATCATATAACCTTCATTTTAAGTTACTGGCAAGGATAAATTAATAATTACAGGCTATTTTGCTAAAGTGGCAAGCTATTATGTTAAGGTGGCAGATCGGGGCCATGGAATTAGATACCTGTCAGCATACAGATGAAAGTAGGATACCTATTTATTTGTAAGACCCATATCTTCATGTCAGCATCAGTTTTTGAACATAAGAAAAACCCTGCTAGACCACCATTCTTTCATGTGCAGGCCAATCACTCTTGGAATACTTCCCTCCATCTCTGTCTTAGTACATATTGCAGGAGATCTTTTCTGTCTCCAACACACTTGTATTCATTGTTCTGCAGTGGCCTCCAAACCAAGGTATAGTGATCAATTTATCATAGCAGTTTACTTTTAAGAACATTAAACAGATTCCTGAATGTCAGAATGAATCTCGTACGACTGAAAACCACCAAGATGCTGCTAAAACATATGAAACCAACAGTATAATTGATGTAGTCTCTGATTTTTTTTGTCATTGTTGTAGTCTCTGATTGAATTGTTGGTATTGTATGATTTTATTTACTAATTTTCTGCTTAGGTTGTCAGTCGTGTTTGCATTGAGTTAGAATTTTTGACAAACAAAGGTGGGGAGAACGAATGTTTTCATTTTCTCATATAATATGTGTCTGAGTTTCAAGATAAAATTGATACTGATGCAAATATAGTTGGTGAGTGTGGGGGAAACCCTCCTTTTTTCATTACACATTTGATGAGCCATAGTTTTTTTTTTTAACTTTCCCAGTTGCCTTTTAAATTCTTCCTAATGACACAATCAGTTACATTAGGTGCCAAGAAAGATCTTAAACAGGGCAAAAATAAAATTAGCAAAGGCATATTCTTATTCTGTAATGTGAAAAGTTCTAGTAGTGTTCTAAACTCCTGGGACTATAGAATGCCATTTTAAAATGGCAGAAAAGGGGAGCAACTTCTGTTTCACTCACTGCATGTAATCAGTTTCTGATCAGTCCTAGACGAAAGGATTTGAGAGCAACATTATACTGGAGTCATATTTTGGGACCTTACATATAACCCATAAGCTATAGTCACCTCCCCTGCATTTAATATAATTGCAAGAGGCTGGCATCCTTTCTCTAGCCTGCAAAGCCTAGATCAAGCCTACACTGCTAAAAGAGCATCTCATTTCCTATTTCTGTATCCCATCAGTGGAGTGGTCATCTTTACAATGATGTTGGAAATGCCAGCTCTGAATTTGTCTTGTTCTGTTGTTTTCTGTACGTGCTAATTTCAGTTTGGCCTTTCAAATGGTTTTGTTTATTCTACTGGTTTTAATGTTTTCATAGTTTTAAGCTGCTTTTTAAGATATTGTCAGCTGCCTTGTGCACTATATTTAGTGGGGAGAAGAAATAAGAAATGCACTAAGTAAAATAATAAATACAGTTGGCCCATTCAACCATCCATGGCTTGAAAATATTCTCTCTCTCTCTCTTCAAAAAAGCAAACGTTGATTTTGGCATTTTATATAAGGGACACCACTTTATTACACCATTGTATTTTATGTAAGGGACATCATTTTATTACACCATTGACTTGAGCATCCACAGACTTTGATATCCATGCGGGGTCCTGGAACCAAACTTCAGTGGAAACTAAAGGCCCACTATATGTGAATGAAATCTTTGGCAACAATGGGTATTGAATCTTAGCGTTCAAGCAATGACTTGGCTTAATCAGCTCCCATTCCTTCACTGTGTGCAAAGAAGAAGAAACCATTGTGGTGTAGTAGTTAAAATGTTAGACTAGGATGAAGGGAATCAAATCTGCACTCAGCCATAACATTCACAGGAATGCCTTTGGGTCACTTGCATTCATCAGATGTTGTTGTGAGGATGAAGGTGGATGAAGATGTGTTGGGGTGGGGAAGAAACATTGACCATCCACATTTAAGTGAAATGGAAAGTAAAAGCTGGTGGGGAATGTGTGAAATAGTAGTGCATCTCACCAGGAGAATAATTAGTCTTTGCAAGCAGAAGGAAATCAATATCTACCACCCCCAGAGTCTAGCAGAGAAATAAAGCAGGGTTAGTCTTTGTTGTAAAAACATATGAAGTATGTTTACTTGCAAATATTAATACTGTATACCATTTCAGGCTGAGAAACTCTGTAATGCAGAAGAGAGAAAGAGAACTATAAAATGGAGTACAAGCCAACACAGATGAATTGTGACTAACTGATGTAGGAAGAGGAAGAATGTAGCTAAGACCAAGAAACGGGAAATGTCATGAATATATGCTAGCCAGCATAGTGTAATGGTTTGAGCCAGGGGTAGGCAACCTTTTTTGGTCCTGGGCCGGTCCCCCGAAGTCCTCGTCTCCGCTGGGCCGAGGGGGGGGGAATGGCGGCGCACGCGCGCAACCCCCCTGCGCGCTGCTGCCACCGCCGCCGCCTCCGCACGTGCCACGGCTGCCATTTTGAAAATCAAAATGGCGTTGTCGCGGCCGCCATTTTGATTTTCAAAATGGCGGCCGCGGCACGCGCGGTTGCACGGAGGAGAAAATGCGCCGCCATGGTGGCACGCGGCGGCAGCAACAGGGATCGGCCTGGGCCGGTAAGTCCGGCGACCTGGGCCGGAGCCGGCCCGGGGGCCATAGGTTGCCGACCCCTGGTTTGAGCATTGGACTGTGATCCTGGAGAACAGGACTTGAATCTCCACTGGGTGACCCTGGGCAAGTCACACTGTCTCAGCCTCAGAGGTGAGCATTGGGAAGCCCCCTCTGAAGAAAGTTGCAAAGAAAACCCTGTGATAGGTTTGTCTTAGGGTCACTGTAAGTCGGAAATGATTTGAAGGCATACAATAACAACCTCTTAGGAAGAACTACAGACTTAACAGCTACTCTGTATAGACATGATTAAGGTTGCTTCCTTTAACAAAAATGGCCAAGATTAAAGACAAATGGGAAAGGAGCTGGGGTTCTTGCAGCTTATGTGTATCACAGGTTTTGTTTAATGTGTGAATGCAGCTAATTCTAAATGAATCTATGCTTTAGGTGGAGTTTGGGCAAGTTCCCTTTCTAAATTATGGTTTAATGTAGCATATGAATGTATCCCTTATGTAAGCAGGCTATTTGATCCCATTTCTCAAACATTTCAGTTTCTAAAGTGGGGCACAATTAAAATTTAATATTTTGTTTTAAAGGCAAGAAATCAGAAGGTGCTGTGATAAGAAGAGAAATTCAGATTGTTAGAAAACAGGAAATTATTGCCAATATTGATCGGTGCACTATGCTAGTGTAACTATATCAGCATAGACAGTGACAGGAGAAGGAAAAGAAGACTGTGCAGTGGATGCAGAGGACTTCTGCCCAGGTGGTAATAGGGGCAGCAAAGGCTGGGCTTGCAAGATCCATTCTGAAATTTGAACATTGGCTGCCACTGAGTTTAAAAAGCCTTACATGGCTCAAGACCCAGGGACTTAAATGACCACCTGATCCCAGTTTTGACTGGCCAGGGATTTAAGATTGGCTGGGAAAGCTATGGTGGTGGTGACCCAAAGTAGTGACCCATATCATACACAACGGGTTATCATACACAGCATACATAACAGGGATATTTTGATGGAGCATCCCAGTTATGAAACTTTTCTGTCAAAGGACTACTTGTTCCTCACATTTCTATTTTTCAGTCTCCAGTTACAAACATACCTATTTCTACAAGTTTACAAGGATTAAGTAGTTGATTGATTTATCTTTGTCTGCAGCTTTTTGTGTTGTTTTCAGTGTATTTTACCAAATGTTTGTAATTTATGATTGTAGATATTTGTAATTTTAGATTTGTAATCTATGACTTTGTGAGAGCCAGTATGATGCAGTGGTTTGAATGATGGACTGATTCTGGAGATCAGTGTTCGATTCCAAGCTTGAGCATAAAAACCTGCCAGGCGAACTTGGGCAAGTCATACCCTCTCAGACTCATAGGAAGGCAAACCTCTGAACATTGTGCTATGAAAACTCCATCTCCATAAGTCAAAAACAACTTGAAGGCACACAACAACAACATATAGAATCATAGAATCATAGAGTTGGAAGAGACCACAAGGGCCATCCAGTCCAACCCCCCTGCCATGCAGGAACTCTGTCAAAGCATCTCCAACAGATGGCCATCCAGCCTCTGTTTAAAAACCTCTATTTGTTTATACTTGTGTTTTTAAATATCTGTAATTTTAGTTGTGTGTTTTTTGTAATATCCTTAGTTGCCATGGGTGTGTGTGTGTGTGTGTGTGTGGAATTGCATTTACAATTTTAACCATGGGGAGGAGAGGGGCTTAACTCATTGCCCCAGTTACTGTCCCAATAAAAACTTCCACTATGGCTGGGATGAGGATCATTTAGTCTTCCTGGAGCTTTTGGACTGTGAGTCCCAGCAACCTTAGCAAGCATAGCCAATGATGAAGAATGCTGGGAGTTGCAGTTCAGAAATTTCTGGAGGGCCATGTGATTCCCATCCTTCCTCTGCAGTGCTGTGAAGTCCAGAGGAAATTTTCCATTGGCAGAAACAGTGTATAAGTTTATAGTACACTTAAAAAAAAAACACAACCAAAATTAACAGAAGCTGTGCTCAGTTATAAGTAACATAATTTGCAACACAAGCAGTTATGTTACTTTTAATAGTAAAAAAAAATGTATATGTGTGAGAGAAAGAGGGAGGGGGATAGATTTTGGAGAAGGGTTTTCTTCTGCCTGGAATGATTTCTCCCCTCCACAATTAGAGCCTATTATAAAGAGTTGCCATCTGTTTTAAGCACTCAAGAGCTGAGAGAAGAGAGAATATATCTACCAACACAACATCTGGGAGAAAATAATGTGGCTCAGAGAAGTCGGTGTGTGTGCTTATTTGAATGTGCTCTTCCACACGAAGAGCCTATTCCACTGTTGTGGGCCATTTAGCCCCATGGTGTGACCTGGCTTCAGCCAAATTGAATCTGCAGAAGGCCCATGCTGTAGTCTGGAGGGTTAAATGCTGAATCAACCTTTTCTCTTTTTACTGGCGCTTGCGGGAAGTCTTGGAACAGCAAAATCTGGCAGCTGAAAGAAACTGACAGGGAATTCAGAAGCGTCCTGTGAGGCCAGAACTGGACTGGGGAAGAAAATGCATCAAAATCTAGTTTATTTACATTTGATCACTGCCACTTTCTTGTCCTGCATCTTGTTGACATTTTTCTTGCCTTCTTCCTGGGGCTGCGTAACCTAATCCCTCTGACAAGGTCAAATAGTTTGTAATCCAATTAACATAATCCACATTTAAACCATTCTTGTTCTCCTTCTTTGTTTTAAACACCATGTGGTGGAGTGCCAGAGATACAGCCAGGGCACTGTTGCATAGTTCTCTGCTCCTGATTCCCTGGGTTGTTGTCTTTTTTTCACTTTTTCTTCTTTAACTTGAATCTGGAAAAGAGCCTTGTGCAACTTAGAAAACCTTGCTTTCAGCATTTTAAATAATGCCGTTAGTGGGACACCAGTCAACTTTACGTACTCTGTTATATATTTGTGTTTGTTTGCTTTAAACCTATCAGACCAGCATGCTTAGTAGAGCATTGCCAGCTGGATAGATTTGTGAGCATTAGCAAAGCTGTTTTAGCATACTTGCAAAAGTTTTCTTTGGGAAATAGTGGTCTTTGTAATTCTTGACTTGCTTCCTGCAACCTAGTGCCTTCCAGATGTGTTGGACTGCAACTCCCATGATCCCTAGCCAGCTAATCCCCTGAATTCTCTTTTTTGGGTCACAGAAACGGAGTGTGACAATGTCAGAAGCTGACTCTTGTGAACTATGGATAATATAAACAAGGAATAGAAGTTAAGTAACAGAATGTCACACATTTACTTCATGTTAGCGCTTGTAGCCTAAATTCGGTATGTAGTTTATGTGTCTTGGCATGTGCTGTGAACATGTACGTGCCTATTTATGAGCAAACGGATTGATTTTCCAGAGAATACTAGAGTCCATAATTTTCATCAGCTAGTGGAAATCTGCAATATTTCTGATTCTCACATAATCATTATTGTCTCATTGAAGTTGCTGACTTTGCTACTAGTTTGTTTTAAATAATTTCATCATTACAGAATCATATCACACACGTTATTTTATAGCATAGCATAGCAGTTATTTAATATCCTAGGGTTGGAAAATTGAGCTGTACTTAACTGTACAGGCTTCAGGGGATTCCCTGAAATCCATTTACTTACTGGCTGTTACAATATCCTTTTATCTAGACATAGTTTTTCCTCCTGTTTTAGATATATGTAATGTCCCTATGGTTGCAACATTACCAACATTTATTTCAAAGTAGAATCCAAAATGCATTTTTTTTTAAAATGGAGACAAATATTGCATATTTTGACTTTGTTAACTGGAAGTAGCAGTGTAAAACAACAGATTTAAGGGACAATTCATCTTTTCTGATCCCCTCAGATTTCAGTGAGAGAGACTGAAGGACATACTTTCACTAAATGAATGATACCTAAATGGGTGTAGTTTGGTCTGAGTCATGTTGTCAGTTTACGTTTGCTCTGTGGCATCTCTGTTTAAATTTTGCATCCACATGCTTTTTGAGCCCTGTTAACAGTTACATTTTCTCTTTACAGTCCCCTTTCTGTAGAGGTAAGCTAAATATTGCACCCAGAAGACCTGCATTCTGCAGTCATTATAAATAAAGCTAATTTACGTAATCTTTTTCTCATATTGTGCCATTTCTCTTTCATTTTTTTATTTCTAAAACAGCGCTAGAAGATGTATGAGGTACTGAAATCACTGCCTTCCCCCTTCTGAGATCTCATCTAATATTGCTGAAGTTTTATCTAATATTACTTGCACACCTTTAAGCCCATATTTGTTAACATAAGGCAGGGGTAGGCAACCTTTCCCCTTTAAGGGCCGAGGGACTTCAGCTCCCAGAAGCCTCAGCCATGTTGGCCAATAGTCCCATGTTGGCCAATAGCTCCTGGGATTCTGGGAGCTGAAGTCCCTCGGCCCTTAAAGGGGAAAGGTTGCCTACCCCTGACATAAGGCCTAGAAACTTGCTGTCCTTTTGTCGAAAGGGCAACCTGAATTGTGAGCCCGGTGTTTCATTCATATTTTTGTACAATCACAATACACACAGCCTTGCTTGTTTGGTGACCCTGAATGCTCTGACTTACAAGATTCCCTTCTCATTATTATGCCTTTATTTAAGCAGATTGAACCTTTTTTCTTTCTTTTTAAAAATGTGAGCTGATTTTCATGCATTCACAATTGAATTCATAGATTAAGACTTAAGAACAGGGCCAGCTAGAGGTTTATAGGTTAGAAGAATAAGCTCTTCAGCACCTGGGTGTTAAAGGTCTTCTCCTTCCTTTGTGGATTTTCTTTTCTGCCTGCGTCCTGAAGATGATTATGTGCCATGAAGGGATGAGGAAGATTGGAAAGGGACAATGGGAATTGTTCCAAAACACAGGGGCTGCTCTCTTGCTTGTTGGGGGGCATTAGGACCATGTCCCTGGCAGGCACTGATGGAGGAGGCTTAAAAGGAGACTGATCGAACTGTGGTCCCCTTCACCAGCATCAAGTTCATCCCATAGGCCCATGTTGCTCTCCCAAGACCCTTGGGACAATCTTTTGTTACCCAATAAGAAAAAGCATGTCTTTCTAGTATGCAGTCAGAGTATATGGAAAATGAAAGACTTTCTGTATTTATATACTTATACAAACAACTTAATAGCTTGCCCTTCTAGTGTTTACACACTACCCAAAATGACTAACAGCAACCAAAAGCAATAGAACACAATAAAATTCCAAAATATAATAAAAACAGGTAGATGTAATAAATAGAACATTGCCTAAAACATAAGAGGTAGCTGCTTGCCTGAACAGGAAGGTCTTTAGCATATGAAGTGTGATTGAAGAGTGTGGTAATGTAGCCTCATGTGACAGATAATTCTAAAAGTTTGGTGCAGCCATAGAAAAGGCTCTTTTTTTTGTCTTCATCAACTGTGATTCATCCATAGGCAGGACACAGAGAATGGTCTCTGTCCATCATATGTTAGGGTATGGGCAGGCTGTAGAAAGAGGTAATCCCTATGGTACACTGGATTGTTCAGCCTTTAATTGTCATTACATTAACATTTTGAATTGTCTAAAGAACCAAATTGTTAATCAGTTCAGCCTTAGACCCTGCAACATGGTTGGGGGTTCTAGAATGGTTTATCATTTTCCTCAGCTTCTAAGATGTATTTGGTTCCCTAAACCCCAAAGGCACCAGGTCCTGTCTGATCTTGGAAGCTAGGCAGGGTCAGCTCTGATTCGTTCTTGAATGGAAGACCATCAATGATTACCAGGTGCTGTAGGCTATATTTCAGAGGAAGGAACTGGCACAACCACTTCTGAGTATTTGTCACCTAAGAAAATCCAATGAAATTCATGGAGTCTCCATAAGTTGACGGAAGACTTGAAGGCACATACACAAGATATATTTCCTGCATCTTCCATGCCCATTAACATTACTAGAGGAGCTTCTTATGGGAGAAGTGTTTGGCAAGCCATTTCCCCATCAACATTTCTGGTTTCTCACAGGATCTGAGCAGGAAGGTAGGCATCCACTGACCTCTGACACCAGGTCTGACTAAGAGCAAGAGCAACTGGTAGAAATCCCTCCTCAAATGGCTGACAAAACCACAGAATCAGTAGCAGCAGTAGAGCCTAACCCAATAATACAGCCTTGTAGATCTAATTTCCAAAGACCTAAGTAAACAAACAAGCTTTTCATTTTTAATTTAATTTTAATTTTGGGGGGGATGCACTTGCTCAAGGAGGTCATTCCAGAGCATTTGGGTTGGGGCTGATCCTGAAAGAGTCTTACTTTTTTCATACTGTGCTGAGTATTCTCCAAGAAGGGATTTTGAGCCAAGCTGTCTTAATAGAAAGGGAATGATGGGACTGGTGCAAGAACAACATAAGTAAAAGTTCCAAAATCTGTATTGTGATATTACACTTATCAGACCACCAACAAGGCACACACATTTGTACAAGCATCTAAAGCAGAGGTCCCCAAACTACGGCCCGCAGGCCGTACTCGGCCTGTTAAGGCCTTTGAACCTGCTGCCGCGCGATGTGGGGTGCCATTTTGTGTTCCAAAATGGTGTCCGGTGTCGCGTGTGCATGCGCATGACTCCGGGGGCCATTTTGGAACACAAAATGGCGCCGGAGTAGTGTGCATGCGTGCACAACACCGGGTGCCATTTTGTGTTCCAAAATAGCACCTGTATTCATGCGCATGTGGCTGGTTTTGCGTGCGCATG
The DNA here is from genome assembly GCA_026167975.1 of Phrynosoma blainvillii. Lineage (NCBI taxonomy): Eukaryota > Metazoa > Chordata > Lepidosauria > Squamata > Phrynosomatidae > Phrynosoma > Phrynosoma blainvillii. The sequence goes on along the minus strand of JANUYF010000001.1, from coordinate 443,283,727 downwards.
TGCATGACTCTGGGCACCATTTTGGAACACAAAATGGCACCTGGTGTCACGTGCGCATGCATGCACACTGCTCAGTCGCCATTTTGTGTTCCAAAATGACGCCTTGAGTCGTGTGCATGGGCGCACAACGGCAGGCACATGTGCACGACTCTGGGCGCCATTTTGGAACACAAAATTGCGACCGAGTAGTGCTCATGCGCGCGCTTTAGAATTCACCCAAAACAACCTCTTGGATTGCTGGGTAAAGACATTCCAACACCAACCCCAAATCATGGACATCTGACGCTGCTCTTGAAATTAGCAAGACCATCTAGTATCCCAACATTGTTGACCTAGACTGTCAGGACTCCCCAAGGTCACCTGGTGGAAGTCTTTCTGAGTCTGGCTCTCTCTAGTCATTGTAACTGGAGAAACCAAATGAGGAAACTTCTACAAACAATGGAGTATACATTGAGAAATGGATCATTTCTCTTTTTCTGAAGCCCTTGACCTAAATCCACTTGCTAGTCCCTTCCAGAGGAGATTGTTAAATCAATTGGTACGGTAAATGGCAAGTCAACAGTTATGTAAACCCCATTAATTCAGTAGGTCTACTCTAGTTGGGACTTAAGCAATTAGCAGTTAAATTTAAGCCTTTGTGTTTATCTTCTGATAAGAAAAGAGAGGTGGTGTGACTGTGAAGGGCATGACAGATGATGTCTAGTTGCCAGCCTGTAATTGACTTGGAGACTTGATTGAAAGCTGCAGAAACTTCTGGTTATGCTTGCTTGAGAGATTAGAGTGGACAAGAGAAGGTGGTGGGTTGTGTGTTTGTTGCTCCTTGCCCTTATTTAACTGCAAAGGCACTCTCTGATCTGCTTACAGGATTAATAGCCTAAAGCGACACCACTTTTAAAATCCCAGAAGTCTGTTTTTACCTGTACCCTGCAGGCTTTGACTTCCTTCAAAAGGAGGTGTGTGTGTGGGGGGGGGGGGGCATGAAAAAAAAAGTCAAAACTTGCAAGGAACCACATCAAAACCATTCAGGCCTCTGCTGTTTTAAGATCATGGGCCAAAGGAGGTGGTCACATCTGTGTTTACAGAGTGCCGCATTTCAGGTGTTTTTTTTAATTCAAGAATACTGTTCAGAAACTTGAGCAGAAAGAAGGTGCCTCCCACTTCCCGCCATGGCTGAAAAAGAGCCAGAAGCCAGGAGCTCCCTTTCGCTTGCCGCTGGAATAAGCTGTTTAATGGGCAACAGATGGCCACCCTCCACAGTGAGGGCAGGCAGCATCAGCTGGTTTTGCTGATGATTGCAGTGCTGTTTGCTGTGTCTCATCAGAACAGCTGCTTTTCTTTCTCAAATTTGAGTATTACTGTGGATGCGCATTTAATAACAAAAACAGTTTTGTTTGGAGGGGACTTAAAACCTGGGAATTTGAATGCCCCAAATATTGTCAGCAAAATCTTGACTCATAATGAATACGGGCTGAAGGCTGGCTGTTTGCAGGCAGGACTAGTAGCCTTCAATTACTCCCTGTACTATTTCTCCTGAGTATAAGTTGTGCTTATTTCGGATCACTTCCTTTTAGATCTTTCCCATCCAATTTAGCAGTAAACAAATGAGTTCCCCCATCTCTGATGCTGTTGGCACTACAACTGGCGCAGAATTCCAAAATGAGTTTGAATTCAAGTGTTGACATAAACATGGATCTGGCAGAACGTAAAAATGGTTTGCTTTTCAGAATGGCTTATTGAAGACTTATGTGTTTTTCAAGCATTTTCTTCATTTCTGTTTCAGGAAACATTAAGAATAAATTTGGGAGGATTAGACTGGGAATAATAATCAAAAGTTCACCTCTGCTAAATTAACTGAATGTGGTGGTGATGGTGGTGGTGATGGAAATCACGAAGAAATTGATATGAGCTGAAAACCTGAATTTAATGCATTTAGCGCACCACTAATGTGTGTAATTTGCATATTTTAAAATAAAGTCCCGTTGGTAACCACTCCTATGCTTATTTCCAGTTGCTGTGATTCTTGCATTGAACATTGGCTTACTTTCTCTGCTTATGATCCTGGAGGGTCACTGCCAGTCAGAATCAGAGCCTGAGCCTAGAAAAGTTTACAATTCTCCCAAATGCTTTCTGTTCAGAACAGACAACATTGAGCTAGGAGGATAAATTTGATCTGATGCAAGAAGGCTTCTGGTGTTGCTATGAGCCCATACAGTCGGCTCTCCACATTTGCAACTTTGACTTTTACAGATTTGATTATTCAGGGATTTTATTAATATGTTCTCTGTAGGAATCTCTAGGTCCTCCAGCATGACTCTATGGCCAATTTCCTTCAGATGACACACTGGAGAACCTAGAGATTCCTAGAGAGAACACTTCTCTAGGCATTTGTAGGTCCTCCAGCGCAATTCTGTGGTTAGCGTCTGCTGGATGTTGTGTTGGAGGGCCCAGAGATTCCTAGAGAGGTATTCGCTCAGGTGAAAAATTGTGATTTTTTAAAATTTGCATTTTTCCACTTTCAAGTCCTGCCCCCATTCCCAGCAAATGTGATTTATTATCACTGTAATAAATAAATGATCCGATATATCTACTGTGTGCACTGATTATCTTCGTAATCTTGCCAACTAGTGAGAGAAATTGTCCTGCTCAACTGCTTCTCTGCATTTCACCAGCTGCAGAAACATGAAAATATTTTTTCTTGCTGTTTGACATGTTGTTATGGATGATCAGTTCACAGAGTGGTTACATGAATGTGGTGGTAAGTTGCATTTAATCAATGCTTGCTTGGGCACATTGAAAATGGTTTTTAAATGGGGAAAAATCTATGGGACCAGCTCAACCTTGGGGGATGTGTGGGAAGAAGGTGAAATTTGGAGACTGCAGTTAAGAGAATGAGGCGGGGAAATACTCTGTGTGTACATGCATATTTCAATCCAAACAATACAGCTTCAGCCAAAAGTAAACAAACACTTGTAGGCTTTGAAAAATTACTTGTTTGGTACTACTTTGGTATTGCAAATGGAATTCCATTAGTAATCCCAATTAGAGTCATCCCTAATAAATTGAGATCTGCGGGGTGGGGAGGGAGTATGAAGTTGGAAGACATGAGAGAGGGTCTTCTCATCTATGGTCCCCTGATTGTGGAATGACTTCCTGTTGGAGGTCCAGCTGGCACCAATGTTGCTTTCTTTTTGGTGCCAAGACAAAACTTTTTAAAAAATAACTCTTTAGGAACTAATTTACATTTTGCCCTCCATATCCACAGATTCTTCATCCACAGATTCAGCCATCCATGGCTTGAAAACATTTTTTAAAATCCAAAAAGCAAACCTTGTTTTTGCCATTTTATAAAAGAGACATCTTTTTACTACTCTATTGTATATAATGGGACTTGAGCATCTACAGATTTTGGTATCCACAGGAACCAAGCCCCAGCAGAAACCAAGGGTCCACTGAACTTCAGAGCATATGAGTACATAGTTTTAAACTGTTGTAGTTTGTAAAGTAGATTTAATTGTTGCTGTGTTTCATTTTTTTTTAATCAAATCATTAATGTTTTACTCTGGAAATGTTTTAAAATGTTTATATCTTCACCACCCTGAGATCCTATGGTAAAGGTTGGGAAAGAAGCAAACAGGCATACAAATAAATAAATAACTGGGCTTTTCAAAAGTATTGACTTGCCATTCAGCAGTTGACTCAATGAGTTTACTGTAGTTGGGACTCCTAATGGGATCCGGGCCAAGACCTTCTGTGCTGATTAGGGGTGTTCCCAGACCTTACTCGCCAAACAAAGTTTTTGGATTCACCTACAAAAAAAGTAACTTTTCCAGATTCTGTAATTTAAATGTAGCCCCTCTTTCTGCAAGCTTAGTTTAAATCACATGGCATGACAGTGATGTTAACCAGTTTGCTTGGGATGGCTTAATAGCTTTGTTTATAATGAGGGTCGCACAAGTGCTCTGAAGGGCAAAACAAGGCTCCTATTTTAGCATTTATTGGATTTTGAGACAATTTATGGAAAGTCAGCAACAAGACTGTTGACTACATTTGGAGAAAAAGCCCCCCACTCCAGGTTTTAGAATGGATTTTGCTAAGAGGCATTTCTTCTCCCCAGGCATGTGTTAAAAGTTGCAATGTAAAAAGTTGCACATGGCGTGGAACAAGACTTAGCGTTTGCTGAGTTGTCAGTAAAACTCATGACTAAAATATGCCATTTAAAAATCTTTTCCTGAGGCATTTTCAGTTCATATATTATCATAAAGTTGCCTGCAGCAAATGTATGTTGTCTGGTGCATTTTTCGGAGAATGGAATGATAACGTACACAAAATGTCTCAAGTAGCATCAGTGTAAAAGCATTATCCAGTGAATTGAAAACGTGTACCTTGTGAATATGAGGCATCAGGTTTAGGGCTCCTGGGGTTTTATGGGCTTCCAAGCAAGCAAGTTGTTTCTCTTCCAAATTTTGAAATCTGTTTACATGGATTATTCTGTGGACACTGTACTTAAGACTCCTGCTTGGGTAGCTTTCCAAAACAATCATTTTAGTTCAATGCTGCCACTTTCTGATAGGTTGAGAATTTAGGATGTTGACCAGAATTGCTGCTTCCTCTCCTGTGTGATTAGATGTTCCTATATAAAAGAACAGAGTCGTGTGGCACCTTTAAGATTAAACGATTTATTAAACCATGAAATTGTGTGGATTACAACTCACACTGTCCTAGTATAATCTCGGATGGAGGGCGTATAACCTTAGAAGTTCAGGATTATGAACATAGTATACTTGGATGGTCAGAGCCAGCATTGTTTGACTAGGACTCTGTGGTTGGACTAGGACTCCAGGGTTTGAATCCTTACTCAGCCATAGAAATCAACTGAGTGACCTTGAGCAAGTCAATCTCTCAGCCCCAGAGGACAAATCTGAACAGATTTTGCCAAGAAAACACCGTGATAGGCTCACCATAGGGTCGCCATAGGTCAGAAATGACATGAAGGTACACAACAGTGAATTGTTGTGTTTGTGTGTGTGTGTATTTGTAGGGAGGCAGGCGGACTTACTAATGAAGTTTTGTTCCTCAAGATTCCTCCGTCTTGTAGTCCAGCAGTCACAGGGACAGGTCCAACAGTTAATTTTCTCCAATATGGTGGCTTTTGGGAGGGAAATGCACAATATATATAACTTTGACTTATGAGGATCTTTGATCAACTCAACTTTGACTTATGAGGATCATATAGTAGGGTGTTCCTGGCAAGATTTATTCAGAGGTTTGCCACTCTTCATGTGAGGCTGAGAAAATGTGACTTGCCAATGTTCACTCAGTGGGTTTCCATGATGGAGTAGGGATTTGAAGCCTTGTTGTTAACTGCCCTCAAGTCGATCTCGACCCATGGAGGCCCTATGGATGAGACATCTCCAAGACCCTCTGTCCTCCACTGCTCTGCTTAATTCCTGCAACCCCTTAATACCCGTGACCTCCTTAATAGAGTCCATCCGTCTGGCATGTGGCCTTTCTCTCTTCCTCCCTCCCTCCACCTTCCCCAGTATTGTTGTTTTTTCCAAAGAGTCCTCTCTTCTCATGATGTATCCAAAGTACGACAGCTTCAGTTTGGTCATCTTGGTTTCCAGGGAGGTTTCCGGTTTGATCTGCTGTAGGACCCACTTGTTTGCCCTTTTGGCTGTCCATGGGATCCTCAGCACTCTTGTCTCGCAGCACATCTCAAATGCATTGATTTTTCTACCTATCATCTTTCTTAACTGTCCAGCTCTCACATCCATACATGGTAATAGGGAATACAGTGGCTTGTATGATTCTAAGTTTTGTTCTGAGTTGTGTATCTTTGCATTTTAGAGGCTTTGCAGATTGACCTAAAGGGCCAGCCTGGGGATAGAATTGGAGCAGGGCAGCTGCACACCAGCCAACCCAATTCCACCCCGATGCCGTCCTGATGCCGCCCGTCTGCACGGTGTGCGACGTCAGGACGCCTTCCAGGTGCAGTGTGTACACATGCTGCACCAAAAAAGTGCAGAAGAGCCACAGCACTGGCTCTTAGGATGGCCTTTTGCAGCCCTTAAAAGGAATGGCATTTTGCTGCTCTTTTGGGGGCAACAAAAGGGAGGATTGGGGCCGCGGCATGTGGTTGCCATGGCCCTGATCCACCACTCCCAGGGGTGGCTCTGTGCCGCCTCTTTAGGTGGGTCTGTAAAGGCCTTTAGAATCTTTTCTAGTTCTTTCACAGCCACCCTTCCCCTTCTTAGTCTTTTTCTGTTTTTCTGACTGCATTCCCCATTTTTATCAATGTTTGATCCCAGGTATGGGAAGTCTTTTGCTATTTCTATGTCTTCATTGTCTAGGTTGAACTTGTGAAGATCCTCAGTGGTCATTATTTTGGTTTTCTTTATGTTCAGTATTAAGCCTGCCTTTTCACTTTCTTCTTTGATCTTCCTTAGTAGGTGTTCCAGGTCTGTGAAGCATTCTACTAGTATTATGGTGTCATCTGCATATCTTAAATTGTTGATATTCCTTCCTCCTATTTTCACTCCTCTTTCTTCTGTGTCCAAGCCTGTTTTTCTTATAATATGTTCTGCATACAAGTTGAACAGATAGGGTGAAAGGATGCAGCCTTGTCTGGCCCCTTTGCTCCTAGAATCCCACTCTCAACACTCAAACCACCACATTCTGGGTATTTAAATTAACTGGAAGACCATGCTTTTAGCATCTACTTCCCTAGCGTAGTGGGAGGGGGGAAAAAACACAACACCTTTCCTCTATTTCTTCCCTCTAGTTTTGAAGTAGTTACCCCCCCCCCCCCCCGCTTCCCTGGCTACTGGTTTCCAGGTATAAAGCCAAGAGAGAGGAAGAGAGGTGCAGACAAGAAAATTTGGGAAGCAGGGGGAAAATGGAAAGCCATAGCTTTGTGGAACTAAAGTATTGGTTATTACCTTTAAAACCCTACATGGTTTAGGTCCAGGTTACCTACAAGATCGCTTTCTCCCATACAATCTGCCCTGTGCACTCAGGTCCTCTGGGAAATGTTCACTCCAACTGACCAGGACTAGACTGGCAACAGTGTCCCAGAGGACTTTTTTGTCTGCTGCCACCATACTCTGGAATGACCTGCCAGAAGAGATGCAACAACTGAAAATGCTGACTGCATTTTAAACAGCACTAAAGACATATCACTTCTGACAGGCATATTCAGTCAATTTTAAATCACAACTTTTTAATCTGTATATGAACTCTTATGATTGTATTTTAATGATTTTATAGTATTTTGTTTTAACTGTAGGTTTATGTATTTTTAATTGTGCTTTGTATTTTACCTTGAGCCTGGAGGAGAGGTTGGAAAGAAATAAAATTTATCATCATCATCATTATAAACCTTGTGGGCTGCCTACCTCATGTTTTAAATTGCTAATCCTAACTCTTAGATCTATTGCTTAGGGCAGGGGTAGGCAACCTTTCCCCTTTAAGGGCCGAGGGACTTCAGTTCCCAGAATCCCAGGAGCTATTGGCTAACATGGGACTATTGGCCAATATGGCTGAGGCTTCTGGGAGCTGAAGTCCCTCGGCCCTTAAAGGGGAAAGGTTGCCTACCCCTGGCTTAGGGTGTATGATTGCTGGGGCAGCAGTGTGAGATACTTTCTAAGTGGTCCTCCCCAGCTCCTGATCTTTTAACCAACTGTTGATCTCCCTCATCACCTCCCTTTATGTACAGCTGGTAGCCCTGCAGCTAATAAAACAGACACTGTGATGATTGGGATATGTTCGCACTAGCATGCATCATTCACATAGATGAGAACAGCAACTGTCCCATTGTTCCATGCCTTTGACTCTGGGACATTCAGAAGTTCCTAACCTTTCATTCCTTCACTTTGCATTTGATTAAACGTTTGCTGTTGAATCCTATTAACAGTGATTCCCAAGGAGATGGGGGGAGGGTGTTGTTGTTGTCTATTCTTCACACTAATTAATTGCAGAGACAATTTGTGTTTCTACACAGAAGAGTAACAATAAGAAAAAGTGGTTGGGGGGGGATAAAAAGCTTCCCCCCCTTTTTAATTTGGATGGGCTCTGTCTTCTGAAAGGTTGCTTTGTTAGCAAACGAGTTATCAGAAAGACTGTATTTCCGAGATGATTAAAGCTGGAGTATGAATCGGATTTTATTTGGAATGAATGCACCTCCTAATTAAAATTTATTTTGCTTTTATTTAGATGAAAATACTGGAGATGGTGAATTGGATTTAAGTGGAATTGATGACACTGAAATAGATATGGTAAGGATGTGCTCCCTGCTAGGTCCCCCCCCCCCACACACACACACCATGGTCATAGGTGCCTCTATGCCCATGTGGTCCTATTTAGAAGGTGAGATGTTTTCATAGGACCAGGCTGGTTTTGTTTTACCCAGGGATCAGAAAGATCCAATAAAAGGCGTTCTGTTCTGGGGATGTATGCAACATAATAAATCACCATGGCCATGGCTATTATTATTATTATTATTATTATTATTATTATTAGCATTGGGATGCAGTGGCTCAAGTGGTTAAGACACTGACTCTATTGATTGCAAGATTGGCAGGTTGGCAGTTTGAAGTCCAGGTGCTGCATGATGGGGTGAGCTCCCATCACTAGTCCCAGCTTCTGGCAACCTAGCAGTTCGAAAGCATGCAAATGCAAGTAGATGAATAGGTACCACGTCATTGGGAAGGTAAACAGCACTCTGTGCAGTCATGCTGGCCACAGGATCACAGAGTAGTCTCTGACAACACTGGCTTTTTGGCTTAGAAACGGAGATGAACACCGCCCCTTATGGTCAGGCACAACGTGACAACCTTGTCAATGGGGAATACCTTTACTTTAGCTGGCATTAGTGATTACTGATGAAAATAAGCAGTCAGAGGCAGGTGGACATTACAGACAGAGAGACCAGACAAAGTAGAGAGCATCAGCAGAAGCAATCAGCTCTGTTTTTTGTATACAGTTTTCCTTCCCTATCCATGGATTTTTTTATCCACAGATTCAAGAATCCAGGGCTTGAAAATATTTTTAAAATATCTAAATTCCTAGAGGCAAAGCCTGATGTTGCCATTTTAAATAAGGGGCACCAATTTCCTGTGCCACTGTATTTAATGGCACTTGAGCATTCATAGATGTTGGTATCCACAGTGGGTCCTGGAGCCAAACCCAACAGATACCAAAGGTCCACACTATGTGTTTGTGTATGTGTGTGTGAGAGCGATAGAGGAAGAAGCAGAGACAGAGACAGAGAGATCTAGATGACAAGTTAGGTCGAAAGGGACAGGGCAAATGCCTGTGTGGGTGTGGATGGGTGTTGGTTGAAGCTGTAGTTGTTCAGTGGTCAGGGGAAGGCACATGGGTGCACTCAAATGTACTTCCCATTACTGGAATGTTCATATCTGTTTCTTTAAAAGGGAAACTGGAGACGATGAGCTAACTTTAAATGGATGTGGTTAAGGGAACAAGGGTGAGGCAGAGCTTGGAAACAAGCTATTAATGGTAACATTGGTTCTCCTTATTTGAATAAAGAGAGGCAGGGTGGATACTGATAGACATTTTAACAGTAGTGTTTTTTTAAGGATTTGTTTTGCACAACAAATAACAGTTACTTGCTACCTTGCAAGTATTAACTTCTAGGAGGCTCGTGGGAGGTTGGGCCACTTTTAGTGGTTTTTAATTTTAAACAATACATTGAAAGTGATGTGTTTATAACAAGTCACTCTTATGAAAAAAAAAGGGGGGGACTATCATGTTGCTTTTAAAGTAAAAATTCTAAGCTTTGTGGTCTGGCTACAAGCCCAATAGCTGTCTGCAAAAAGTTGTTTGATTCTTGTTTGATACATGGCCCATAGAACAATGGTTAAGTCATTGCATTTTACTAAAGGGAAGAAATGAATATGAGCGGTGATGGTGATCAGAATGGTGAGCTGCGAGTTTGCATTGCTGATTCCTATGCTGAAAGCCTAACATTTTTGCTTCTGTCTCCAGTATATATTAAATGATTCAGAAGCCAAAATAAAAGCAGAACTGTGGATGAAGGAGAATGCAGATTATTTAAAAGAACAAAAGGGTAAGCAAAATGAAATTGCTGAGTCTTTATTTATAAAAGTATTTTAGGTCACCTTTTAAAAGTGTAGTCACAACCTGTGGGTCAGGCTGTGGGATCCATGTGGGTCACAACAAATACTGCCAGAAAGAAAGAAAGAAAGAAAGAAAATGAATGAGTGAATGAATATTTGGGGCTGAAAATGTTCACTAATATGATCAGTGAATAGTTTGTTTTAGACATTTGTAAGGAGTTTTTCTTTTTAAAAAGTACAGTGTATAGCAAAATATAGTAACTAGCATGGTTATAGCAAGGAGAGTATCAAAGTATGACGGGGAGGCCAGGGTTCATATCCCTGTGTAACTGGAAAGCTCAATGGGTGCCATCAAGCTAGCTGCTCTCTTGCAACCTAACAGGTCCTCTCTGGCTTGTGTTAAATATAGAGGCACTGTTTCTTGCCATGAACTTCCAGGATGAATTTCAGCACAAAAATGAAATAAGTGAAGTGTGTGTTGTGAAGTGGCTAAAAGCGATTCATCAGCCAGAAAGTTCCTTGTTTAAATTTCCCTTTGACCCTCACTTTAACCCCAGGCAGCCCTCACCAATCCTTTCACAGTCACTTAACTTGTGCATGTTTCTAAATAATTTTATATTGTTTTAATTATGTCTATTGTAATTGTTTTTAAAATTTTACTGTAGATTTTAATTGATATTCTTCTGTGAGCTGCCTTGGGTCCCACTCGGGGAGAAATATGGCATATAAATAAAATAAAATAAAATAAAAACCACATGTAGTGTGTAGGATAATTAGATGGTTCTCTTTACATCTAACGTGGCCAAATATTGTACTCCAGCTTACATTAATCCTAGCCAGACTGGAGAGCCACAGGTTTCCCATCAATGATGTAGAGCAGTGGTTCCCAAATGGTAGGACAGGACCTCAGGGTGTGTGATACTTGGAGACCCTCCTCCTCTTCCCAAACTTTTTATGTGTAAATTTTATAGATGTGTTAAATTAAATATTGAATTTAAAACTGTTCTAATTTAAATGATGTTATTTCCTTATAAAATGTTTTAAGGAATGTGCAAATGAAAATATGCACACTGAATATTTTTTTTTATTCATATACTTCCCAGAGTTGGAGGGGTGCAACATCTGCATGTAAACATAAAGGGGATGGTCCTAAGAGTAAAAAGTTTGAGCACCATTGATGTTGAGATTTCTGGGGTAATGTCTCAGTTTGAATGCAATGTTAGTCTATTCTTTAGTGTTACTTCCATGAGCAATAGTGAAATGGAGAGCCTTTACAGACTGCCAGAAATAATGCAGCTTGAGTCCACTTTAACTGCCCTGGCTCAGTGCTAAGGAATCATGGGAAGTGTCATTTATTGTGGCCCGACAGCTCTCTGACAGAGAAGGTTCAATGTCTCAGAAAAAAATTACAGTTCCCATGATTCCCTAGCACTGAGCCAGGACAGTTAAAGTGGACTCAAGCTGCATTATTTCTGGCAGTCTGTAAAGGCCCATAGGTCCAAAACACTGCAGAAATCATCCTGTTTGAGAATGTTTTAAGTGCTCTGGCTCAAGTGTAGGGAATTCTAGGAACTGTAATTTTGTGAGACATTTTGCCTTCTCTGTCAGAGAGTTCTGGTGCCACAATAAACTACAATTCCTAGGATTCCCTAGCCCTGAGATGGAGTTGTTAAAGCAGTCTCAAACTGGATTATTTCTGCAGTATGTTTTGGACCATAGTCTCATATGCATCCCATCCACACTCATCCCTTAGTACGTCTTCAGAGGAAATATAAAATGCATCCATTTTCAGTTTTAAAATGAGACAGAGTTCCTATGTATGTTCATGCTTAGGGACCAATCCACAATTATAAACCATGGGCTGATCCCAGTTTGACTGAACTAAACTTATCACATTTCCCTAAGTTTGCAAACAATAAGGTTCTAAAGAATTACTTCTAAATCAGTAGTGAAGACTTCCATTTTCTCATAGTTCTTACCAGAGGATTGCCTCTGCTCATGCCCTTAGCATTAAATCATAATTTGGCATAGCATCCAATTTGGGCTACACAAGGTTGACTTTCTTGAAGAGAATTTGGTGTTGGTGGTGATAGTATTGTTAAAAGAAAAACTTCATGCATCTGTTGCTGTGAGGGAATTTATTAGATGGTTTCCTAGCTTGCAGATGGTTTGTCAAAATAATTTTTTTACATTCTTTCTAACCCACAGGCTTTCTAGGCCAGAAATAGGCAGAAGATAGATTGTGGACCAACTGGGAAAATTTTTCACTTAACTACCTAATATCTTCTGGTGGCTGAAATTCTTCCAAAGAATGTTAGATTACGTACGCTTTATTCTGAACAAACAAGGCATCCACTTTTATGTTCATGAGAAGGAGTGTGTGCACTAGATAATGAAGCACAGTTTAGTTAGTTATTAATGGTAAAAAGAGACTTAACATTTTTTGTTAGTAATCTTACTGTGTCAGTTTAACATGTATCTGTGGGCTACAGGATTTCACATTTCTTTTCCTGTTCTAGGCAGACATTTCTGTGTATAGCTTCACAATTCTCCATGTATACATATCCTCATATCTTTGTTCCATGATTGAATCAGCATGTGTGGAATTCTCTTAGGTCCAAAACACACTGCAAAAATAATTTAGTTTGAGGCTGCTTTAACTGCCCTGGCTCAATGCTAGGGAATTCTGGGAACTGTAGTATTGGGAGACATTTATCCTTCTCTGTCAGAGAGCACTGGTGCCACAGTAAACTACAATTCCCAGGATTCCCTAGCACTGGGCCAGGGCAGTTAAAGCAGTGTCAGGCTGGGAGAGTGGGATGTGTGCCATATCAAGTGCCCTCCCCATCCCCAAACCTGGCTTTTGATTGGTGAGATTATTGCTCTCTAAGACTACTAACAAACAATGTTAAGTCTCTTTAAAATATAATCTGGATTATAGTTGCCTTTTCACTCTGCTTTCCCTCCTTGTCTCCTTCCAGAAAAAGAAGCAAGGATAGCAAAAGAAAAAGAGCTCGGAATTTATAAAGAACATAAGGTAAATAATATCTTTGGAATAAATAGACTACAAATGTCCAAGGAATAATTCAGTCTTACTTTCTTTTCTATTAACATGCATTACTGTATATTATTTGTAATAAACCTGGAATGTAGCTTTTTAATTAGCAAAATAATACTTAGTGAAGTTCTTCCTTGCATTACTGCAAGGTTGAGCCAAAAGGTTTGTATTCCATATACTTTTTTTTTTTTATGTTTCCCGTCATCTTGGTTAAATGCACCATTCTTTCAGTAATCTGCAGTAGAATGATGACTGCAGTTTGCTGCTATAGAATCGATTTGAAGCTCTTTCCCTTATCAAGGAGGACAAGGAAGAGCAGCATGGACAGACTTCAGGGACAGAGCAGGGGACCCTGGCAGTTCCACCACAGGGAACAGTCGCTGCTAAGCCTCGGAGGAGGCGTGTGGTCATGGTGGGGGACTCCTTGCTGAGGGGTACAGAAGCAGTGATTTGTGGACCTGACAAGATGTCTCGGGAGGTGTGTTGTCTCCCTGGGGCAAAGATCCAAGACATGACAGAGAGGCTGACAAGACTGGTCAAGCCTACTGACCAATACCCTTTCCTTTTGGTCCATGTGGAAACGAATGACACAACAAGACACAGCCTTCAGAACATCAAAAAGGATTATGAGGCTCTGGGTAAGAAGCTGAAAGAAATGGATGCACAGATTGTCATTTCATCTCTTCTGACAGTTGAATGGCCTGGTCCAGGACGAGAGAGGAAAATAGCAAATATCAACAACTGGCTCTGTAAATGGTGTCACCGAGAATGATTTGGATTCTTAGATCATGGGCTGCGGTTCCATGAGGGCGGACTTCTGGCAAGGAATGGGCTGCATCTCACGCCAATTGGAAGAAATGTTTTTGCCAACAGTCTCAAGAATTTGATCAGGAGAGCTTTAAACTATGTGGGGAAGGGAGACAGTGTTCTGGAAGACAATAGGACTGGAAAAAATAGTCAAACTGTCATAGAGGGAACAAGGCAAACAGTGCAAGGACCCAACAGTGGGAGGCAAAGAAACGTGCACAGGCAGTAAGTAAAGGGGACATACGGTCCTAGATGTCTCTATACTAATGCACAGAGCATGAGAAATAAGGAAGATGAACTTGAACTCCTAGCACAACAAAGCAAATATGATATAATAGGCATCACTGAAACCTGGTGGGATGAGTCTCATTATTGGAATGTAGAAATACAGGGGTATAACCTTTTCAAGAGAAACAGGCCAAACAGGAAAGGAGGAGGAATGGCATTATATGTCAGGGATATTTACACCAGTGAAGAAATCCAGGACATCAATCCTGGAAGCCAGGTGGAGAGCATCTGGATAAAAATTAAAGGGGAGGGAAACAACAGGGATGTTACTGTGGGAGTCTACTACAGACTCCCGACTCAGGCAGAGGAATTGGATGATGCCTTTCTAGAACAGACGACCACACACCCAGAAAGGAGAAATATAGTAGCGATGGGTGACTTCAACTATCCTGATATTTACTGGAATTCAAACTCAGCAAAATCCTCAAGGTCTAGCAAATTTCTCACTTGCCTTGAAGACAATTTCCTTGTCCAAAAGGTGGAAGAGGCAACAAGGGAATCAGCTATCTTGGATCTGATCCTAACTAACAGGGAAGACCTAGTTAATGAGGTGCAAGTGGTTGGATCCTTAGGTGAGAATGATCATGTTCTCCTGGAGTTTATTATACAGTGGAAAGGAGAAGCCAGGCATAGTCAGACACGCATTCTAGACTTTAGGAAAGCTGATTTTAGTAAACTTAGAGAGATACTGGGGGTGATCCCGTTATCAGGAATACTAAAAGAGAAGGAAGTTCAAAACGGATGGGAGTTTCTCAAAAGGAAGATACTGAAGGCACAATTTCAGACAGTTCCAATGAGGAAGAAAAATGGGAGGTGTCTCAGGAAACCGGGAACTTTCAACTGAACTAAGTTTTAAACGGAACATGTATAAGAAATGGAAAAATGGGGAAATCACCAAAGAGGAATTCAAACAAATAGCTAGCACGTGTAGGGGTAAAGTCAGAAAAGCTAAAGCGCAGAATGAACTCAGGCTTGCTAGAGAGGTTAAGAACAATAAAAAGGGCTTTTTTGGGTATGTCCGAGCAAAAGGAAGAAGAAGGAAATGGTAGGGCCACTGTGTGGGGAAGATGGCAAGAAGTTAACAGGGGACAGAGAAAAGGCAGAATTACTCAACACCTTCTTTGCTTCAGTCTTCTCAGAGTCTGATATGAAGGCACATAACAACCAGGTGGGTAGAGGGCATTTATACTATATTTGGAGCCCCCTGGTCAAAGGTGGGGAGTGAAAATTTGTTAGCAAATTGTTTGAAAAAAATTTTTTGTCCCTAACAACAGTGTTTCAAACAACAGCAAGCCAGCATTGAGAAGGAACATTTTGCCTAAGTCTTAAGCCCTCTTTTCCACTAATTTTCCTCCCCATAAGATTATTTGGCTCTGCCTCAAAGGCACCAGATCCCAGAAACGAAGCAGGGTCACACATGGTTAGTAGTTGGATGAGACCGCCAATGAATACCAGGTGTTGTAAGCTATAATTCAGAGGAAGGACTGGTAAAGCCACCTCTCAGTATTCCTTGCCTAAGGAAACTCTATGAAATTCATGAGATTCCCATAAGACAACAAGCAGCTTGAAGGTGCGCACATACAATGGTTTATGAAGGGACTGATGATCATGTGAATGTGAACACAGTTGCCACTGTGTGTTTGTGTGTATTCACCATGATTTATGAAGCCACAATTGAGCACTATGGCTATATGCTCATCCTTTGCCCTTTCTTTTACCGTGCGTTGGCTTTGATGTGAGGATCTTGGCATGGATCAAGCCAGAGTTCCCTGTTACACCTAAACTGGAGAGCTCTGGTTTAATGCTTGCTGACAAATTTGGATAGTAAGTGAAGCTTTTAGAAATTGGACTATAGCTCCCAGTAGTCCAACAGGTAATTTTTACCAATTTGGGTAGTAAATGAGCATTCTTTTTCCCTGTTAAAGGGATTATCAGTGTACAGTAATAAAATCACTCAGAAATGACAGAAGACAATCTAGATGTGAGTCTAGAAAATGAAGCCCTGGAGAGCCACTGTCAAGTCAGCATAGACCCATTTCTCCCAAACTGGTACCCTCTTAGGTATATTAGACTACAGCTCCTAACTGCTGGCCGTGGATGATAGAGGTTATAGTCTGAAGGCTCCCAGGTTTGGGAAGGCAGTTGTAGCCATTACTGAGAGGGATGGACCAACAGCCTGGCTCAGGAGAAGGCAGCATCCTGTGTTCCTTTTGCTGCCTTTAACTTTTGAGTGGTGCTGTCATGCTGACCTTGTTCTTGCTTTGAGTAGCATGCATCATTTCTCAGAGGCATGTATTAAGCTAAGCCCTTTTAATGGCATGTTGCCAATGCCATGTATTCCACTTGGATGCCTTCACAGATCCGTAGAGCAGCATTCCCCTGGGAACTCTTGAACACAGCTCTGTACTTTTACTTAAACTGTGTCTGTATCTCTGGAGCTTGCTGTTGCAGCAGTGACTGTAATGCTGTCTTGGTATTTCAGTTCCATGCTGATCATCAGCAATAAGAATTCCACTGGGTTTTTCCTTCCATGCCCTGATTGGTGGGAGGGATATGAGTTCCTTTACTTTTCTCACACTGCACACATATTTATGGTTAATAAAGTGTGCCAACTGGAATCATTTCCTTTTTTCTGGGACAAATCTAGGCTGCAAGAATAAAGGAGCACAGTCACACAGAACTGACAATGTACTCATGAGAAGGAAAAAATTGGGGGGGCACATAAACTTTCCCCTCTTAGGACTGGGAGTTGCGTTTGAAAAGACTATCATTCCTTAACACCAAAAGAAACTGATAAACTGGAGTGTGGATGAAGGTCATGAAACCTGTTGCAATGGCCCCAACTCTGCCATTTTTGCTGCCCCCCCCCAGCCTTTGCTGCTTCTTTCCCTCTGTTCTTTCACCCAGCCCTTTCTCTCCTCCACCAGTTCCTCACTCATTCACTCACTCATCCTCTTCTTTGCCTTCCCTCCATCCTTTCTTTTGCCCTGTGATAAGCAGAGCTGGCTGTGCACCAGGTACCTCTCTCTGAGGAGTCCTGAGATCCAAGCATTATAGGTGTTCCAGACTTCTCAGAGCAGCAGCATCTCCCATCTTCTCGTGCTCCTTTCCATGGGCTTCTGAGATTGTGAATGCTGTGTACATGCATGACAGTGGGTTGAATAGTCTGCCATTGAGATCTGGCTGCACCCACTGCTTGTTCAGTTCCCAGTTTCCTGAGGAATAATCTAGCCTTCAGACTAGCAGAAGCTTCCTTACTCCTGTTTTATTCAGTTTCCTTTCTGGAAGGGATATTGTGGCATTGTATGTCTCTGCACAACCGTATATTAACAGCTACAGTGGGCTCTTGGTATCCGCTGAAGTTTGGCTCCAGGACTCCTGCCCTGGATACCAAAATCTGTGGATACTCAAATCCCATTAAATACAGTGGCATAGTAAAATTGTGTTCCTTATATAAAATGACAAAATTAAGGTTTGGTTTTTGGAACTTATATGTATATTTAATATTGTCAAGCCAGGGATGCTTGAATCCATGGATAAAGAATCCAAATACAGAGGACCAACTGTGGGAAGAGGGATCCCATGAGGGGATGGGAACTCTTTAAACTATTGGCTATAGGAAGGGGAGAGGGAGCTGAGTAGTAATCCTTGTGACTGTTGTAGTAGAAGCAAATGCTTTACTACACACCAGAGAGGCTTATGTTCTATGTGATCACCATTTGATATGGGGGCTGGTTTCAGCATGATAAGTGAAATCCCTGCCAGATCATTTCATTGTAGTCCAAAAACAGGCAAAAACTAATCTAGATTAAAAACAAAAAGAAACCCATGCTGGCTCACTTTGGGACAAAGGTATGATTGAATGAAAGGATAGTTTCGCTTCTTTGCTTCATTGTTATACTGGGGTATCAGATTGTAGGGAAAGCAAATTATTTGAGAAACATTTGCTAACACCCCTGCGGCATTTTGTTTGTTATTCAAGGAACAATGTTATCTACCATTCTTAAAGAGAATATTTAATTGTTACTTATTCATTAGGTTTTCAGTGAGCTCCAGACCTTTTACAATAGTGATCTTTCAACATCATCCCATTAAAACTACTGTGAGGCACTGACTGACTTCCTAAACCATTGTAACTATGCCACCTATCAATCACTCTCGCAACCCATTCCCACCTGAGTAATAATGATTAAACTGCAGTTCATGTTCAATATCAATAAAATTATTCTGATCACCCCCTAACACTGTGGTTCTTTATGTTTCAATTAAGCCAAAGAAGTCCGCAAAGAAACGGGAGCTTATCCAGGCCAGCACAGCGGGAGAGGCAATTGAAAAAATGTTGGAACAGAAGAAGATCTCGAGTAAAATTAATTATAATGTGTTAAGGGACCTCAACAGCAAAGGAGGGAGCACACCAAAGAAAGATGATGACAGCACTGATGACAGCAGCACCACCAAGAAACTGTCAAGAAGAAAATCTCTCCCAGCTCGGAATGTGGCCAGCTCTGTGAACAGTGTGGGGAAAAGGTACTGCAATTGTTCATTTATTGTGCTCTCTATGCAGCAATCAGTGCATCGAGGGATTGTTAATGTCTTTTTAACACTGAAATAATGTTGAGACTTTCATATTTACATTGGCATATGAGCCCAGATTGAATCCTCCTCTGCAGGTCACATATCAACCGGCAGCTTCAGTACGGATTAATCATTGTGGTGTGACGGCATCCTTCAGACTCCGCGAATGCGTCACTCAGCCATCAATACTTCCTTCCTTAGCATTTTGCGATATTTTCTAAGTCTGCCTTGTATTCTAAATGTTAGTTTCACATTAGTTGATGTGACTGAGTGCCCTTCATGTTGATTTGAAAAATAGATGGTTCTTGTCTGCTGTGACAGTTTGTGGTTGTGCAGTTTAGTTCTCCTTTTGAATTTTATTCCAGATTTTGGTTGGTAATTACTGTCTTGAGTATGAAGCTTTCTAGTAAACAGGCACGCCAGTGGGCTGTGTATTCTTAAAATGTGAGTGATGGGGAAGAAAAGCTATCATGCTTGTGGTGAAAATAATTCCAGTCTGGACATATATACAGTTGCCCCTCTATTCTCGTGGACTTGAGATCCACGTCCCTCGCCTATCTGTGGGCAGCAAATGGCAGGGCACAAAATGGGGCTTGAATATATGCAATTTTCCGTTCTCGTGCGGGGGGGTCGGGAATGGATCACCGTGAGAACAGAGGGTTGACTGTATTGCATTTAAACTGTATGTGAAGTGCAGGTGATATTCAGCTTTCTTATTGCTCTCCATATCTGTTGTGGCTGTGTCTTGCTTCCTAGCCATTTTATATTTTAAAGAGGCTGAGTTATCTAGTCTTCTAGCCTACCCTGCAGCATCTAGAATTGATGCCAGGTGATCTGCCAGAGGAACATCTTACCCTTGGTAAGGAATCTGTTGCAAGACTTGCTTTCCCTGTGGCTGATGTCTACCCATCTGTCTCTGTCTCCCTGTCTTCATTAAAGCTCAACTGTAAGTGCCTTGCTCTTCAGGGCAGGGCTGTTTAGTAAATGGATGCAAATGGGCAGCATGATGCAAAGTGACAGCTGTAGCTGTAGGAGTGCAGAGGCGACTGCCAGTGCAGGATTTATGCCAGTCCTAGGGTTCCAGGGCTGGTCTGACACTTACCAATTCCTGTGTAATGAGCTGTCAGCTTCCACAGATAAACCCCATGCACCATATACAGCTGCGTCACACATGGGAAAGGAGGAATTGTAATACATCTGTGGCTGCTGCTGTATTGGAGGTAGGCATGGATATGTAATCCCTTTTTTTAAAGCCCATTTCTCCTACTTGCACTAAAAACATCATGTGGGAGTGAGTTCTGTGTACTAGATATGCATGCTGTGGATATCCTATGTGTATGCTTTTGAGAGAGATGTGTCTCTCCCATTACCTTGTTGCTATTTTTTCAGGGTACATGTCAGGCCATGGAAACCCACTGGCTGACCTTAGGCAAAGTCACGCTCTCTCAGTCTCAGAGGATGGCAAAAGCAAACTACCTCTGAACACACTTGCCAAGAAAATCTCATGATAGATTCACCTTAGAGTCGCCATAAGTCAGAAATGACTTGAAGGCACAGCATGCACGGACACACATCTGTTATATGTGTACTTGCTCCCAGCCCACATATTATTGATTATGATGGCACAAACCAGCCACCAACTGTTTCAGATCTGACAGTGGTTGTCTTTTCACAAGCACACTCTCTTACTGAAGTTTGGTTGTGACCTAGAATCTCACAGTTGACATAGATCTTCAATCTAAAGCATACATATACTGATATCAGTGTGATTTGAAGTGGAATTTTTTGTTCTTCTTTGGTGCTATAATCTTGGAATACCACATGCCCATATTTAAGAACTGTTGGTGTCTTCTGTTCTCCATATAACGTCTCTACAAGGCCTTCATTGTGTACATTGTTTCTGAGTCAACAGAATGAATAGAATGGATACTCTAAATTTTCTTAGTGCTTTCTCCTTCCAGTAAGTTACTATGTAAAGGTGAGACCAGTGAAGGCAGGAAAGAGAAAACAGTATTGCTTGAAATAATAGACAATAGAGAGTGGGTTATTTGCTGTGGTATCAGAGAAACTTTGTGGATTTTTTTTCTTTTAAGCATATATACTGGAGAATGAACCATGTTTAATATCTTTGGGACTGGCTAGGCTATAGGTTAGATCACATAGTTTGCATGCAACAGGTTACAAAATTCAGTCCCCAGCATCTTTAGTAAAAGGGGTAATATGACTGGTAGAAACTCGTGATTGAGATGCTAGATACCTCCCTCCAGAGTAACTAATTCTGATTAGATGGATCAGTTATTTCATTTGATATAAGGTAGCATCATATGATCATAAAGGCACAGATGTAGAAATTTCTCTCTCTAAATACACTATTTCACCTTCTAAGAACATGGCAAGTGCGTATATTATTTTGATTTTCTCAGCATTAAAGATTCATGGTAGGCCTTTTGATTTTTTTCTTCTTCCATTACTCTAAGTGCCATACATCTTATATGGCATGCATAAATTCTTTTGTTCAGCATTATTCTTGGTTGTAATGAAGAAATTCCTTTGTTCACATATGTCCCTCTGAGGTGTTAACAGAGAAATGCATTTTTTCTTCTTCAGCAATACAATATTCTTAGTAATTTATGTGTAATTAAGAACAAGACAAGCTGCACTTCTCACTTGACAACGAAGCCCCTAGTGTGTCTCGATCAAGGAGTTGCGAGCTCAGATCTTACTAGCCATTTAATTTGCTGTGATTAATATGCTTCTTGGTTTTATCTTTTGATTTCTGAAATATTTAATTATCTTTTATCTGACAGATGAAGAACTTTGCCTAATAAGCAAACTGTGAGAGGTATGCTTTTAACCCCATGCTTCATTTACTGTAAGTGAAAGTTAAGTCTTCAAGGTCCAGTGATGATGCATTCAGTGACATCTAAACTGATATAGGTCTCAATGATTGCAGTTGCACAGCTAAGAATTCTGCGTTTGGTAAGTCACAATTCTGGAGAATCTTGGTTCACCACAGGGGTCAGGACTTGAATTTGTCCTGGGCACCACATTGAAACCAGAACCAAGTAGACAGACTGGATAAAGTAAGAAGGGAAAGACCTCATCCAAGCCCCAACCCTCCTATGATTCATCAAAACTTCTCCCTAGAGAGGCCCATCTCTCTGTCCCACCACTTTCTCAGTCTCCTAAGAAGCAGGCCTTGTCAGTGGCTACTCACAGTTGTTGGAATTCCCTCTCTAGGCTGCACCCACACTGCAGAAATAATCCAGGTTCACACCACTTTCATTGTCATGTCTTAGTGCTGTGGAATTCTAGGAATTGTAGTTTGTCGTGGAACTACAATTCCTAGAACCCCATAGCATTGAGCCATTGTAGTTAAAATGGTGTCAACTTGGATTATATCTGCAGTGCAGATGCAGCCCTAGAGAGGCCAGGATGACCCTGTCCTTCTGTCAGCTGGTCAGAATATTTTTGTTCCATCATGCTTTTACAAACTGACTTCAGGTGCATCAACACTGTAAAAATAATGTAGTTTGCTACCACATTAACTGCCTTGGCTCCACTCTACAGAACCCTGGGATTTGTAGTTTTGCGAGGCACCAGCACTTTTTGGTAGAGAAGGCTAAAGACCTTGTAAAACTACAAACCCCAGAATTCCATAGGATGGAGCTGCGGTACATAAAAGTGATGTTAAATTGCATTATATCTAGGTTTGGTCTTTTAATTCTGTGCGGTGCTGTATTTAAAGTTTATATATAGACTTTTAATGAATTTTAATATTTTTAATGTTTTACATTTACAAATTGTTTAATTGTTTTTAAAATTGTTTTTATATTTATACTTTTTTAATTTTTTTTAATTTTTATATATTTATACTTTTATTAAGGCTTCTGCATTGTTTTAAATATGATCTTCAGTTTCATTATTGGAGAAAGGTGGGATATAAATGAATAAATTAAATAATTAAATCAATAAAACTTCCCTTCTCTATATTGGGTTCCCTCTTCATATTATCTCTGATCTCAAAATAGCAGATAATAAGGGTATTGCTTTTCCAAACAGTGAGTCCCAATGAAGAATCAGGTGGAGGGGGAGGGAGAGAAATCTTGCTATCTCTGGTGTGAGACTAGAGATAGAAGAGATATTCCAATGGGAAGCATGCATAAGTGTTTTATTCTGCACAGATGCAAAGCTTGCCAGTAAAATACAAGAAGGATTGTGTCCAGCCTTTGTGAATTTGTCAGGTTATTCACACTAGGGCATGTCATCACTTCTTCCTTATTTGCCTGACAATACCTACAGGAGAGGTAACATCACAGTACTGTGTATGGTTTAGTAGAAACAGGTAGCATATCTCTTCTTTTCTGAATAATATCTTACATTCTGTATTGAAGCTTCCTTCCTCTAGAGTTTCCTTCATAGGGAAATCTTTCCAAAAGTGCTCCATTTTAAAGAAGTAATTCATTTTCCTATTAATTCTTCTGGTTAGGTTAGAAATAGGAAGGACAATTGCCCTGTGCCTTAACAAGAAAGCTTTTCTGGATAAAGCTAGGAAAAAGTTTACTATGGCTCTGAGTTGTAGGAATGTCCAGCTTTCAACAATATTAATGTAGTTTCTGACCACTGTAAGAAGTAGAATTTTCACGGTATAGGACTCCATGGACCATTGCACATCATTCTTGTTCAACACCTTAGGTCAGTCCTTTCCAAACTGGATCAGGGACAACTATTTTGCAGAATCAGAGACAGTGGTGTTTTCTGTTATTCAACAGAAATAGAAATAATGGCGTTTTCACATGACAAGAATGCTATGAAAACCAAATTAACTGAATAAGTAGAGGCTCTTCCTATCAGCTTCGTGTGACACCTTCACATCTCAGACCAAAATTAAAAATGCAGAAATCGCTGATAATGACAGTGACATTATCAACTGTAACTCAGAATAATACTTTAGGATTCTGATGAAGTCAGCTGTAGTGCATGAAAGCTCACACTGTAATAAGTGTTTTAGTCTTTAAGGGGGCAGAGGATTCTTGGCTTGCTTTCCTGTGGTAGATTAATGGAGCAACCCCTTTGGAAGTAATTGATTTGTGTCCCTCTACTGAGAGTGACTTGTTGTGGTACTGTAATGTACAGACCTCATCAGAATTGTTCACCTTCAAAAGAGGTCACCATTGTGTGCATTGAGCATCCGATCTTTTTCTGCAAGAATAAGGAGATCTTCCCACACTGGCTTCTAAGGATACTCCATTTTAGAAATAAATGGAATAGTGTACTTTGTAGTTATACTTGGTTAGTGGGGCATACTGAAGAATAATGACAGAGTGTTAGATGTAACCCTGATTGTCCTTGGTGTCACCTGGTCTGTCAGCTTTCAATGCAGTTGAACAATATAATAATTAATCCTTAATGAATCTTTTTTGGAAAGTACTTGCTCCATTCCTTGGAGCAGGTAATTGTGACTTTGGAAATGTTTGTGGAACTTTTAAGGATCAAGGAAAGGTCTCACATTTAATTCCATGGCACCAAATATACCAGTATTTTCAGAAGCTAATTGCATTGCAGTGTGATTTGTTTTTATATCACAAATGGAATGCAATTATCTGCTTCCTTAAATTTAAAAAGGAAACAAAAAAAAAGTACTTTTAACCAAAATACCAGAACAACTCTAGGGCTAAAGGTGAAGATCTATCTGAGTTTTTATATAAATGTGCTTTAATTACATTTTTTGCTAGGTGTAATTTGAAACTACCTAATAGAGGAAGATCAGATCTAATTTTCATATGGAAAATATTTTCCTTAAACGTGTCTCTCCACTCAATAGACTGTAGTTCAGCTTGTATTTACTGTTTCATTGCTTTCTACATTACTTGTCCATCTTAAACATTGTTTCTTACTAGACTGTAGTTCAGCTTGTATTTACTGTTTCATTGCTTTCTACATTACTTGTCCATCTTGAACATTGTTTCTTATTAATGTCTTGTTTTGATTGCAAACCGATAGCTATAGTTATAGGGCTGACCTTGATAAATGTAGGGACTCTTCCCTTCCCCAACCCCAGCAGATTTCTACTTTAGATTAATTGCATTCCTTTAGACATGACTGAATTAAAATTTGCTCCATTCCTAGTTCAAATTTAAAAAGATAATTGAAAGGAGGAGTGGTGTGTCCAGTAAAATTTGTGGCTGCCTATCATACTCCTTGCTTGAACTGAAATCTTTATTTTATTGCTTGTGAAGTCAGATCTGTTATACAGAACAAATGTGTGATCTGAAGGACTTTCCAAGTCAGTATTTAATAAAATGCGAATGCGCTCCCTATTTCTTAGTACTGTGTTTAAAATGAGCAATGATATATGAGAAGACAGGCAGTATAATAAAAGGAAGAAATGTGTCAGGTTAATCTTTTGAAAATCTAGGAAGAGATGAAGCAGGTCTGCAAAGTATACTGGAGTCTCTTGTGAGACAGAAGGTTGTTCTACACAGAAAGAGAGAGAGGCAAGTGTGTGAATATATTCAAGACTGAATCCATACTTGTGTTATAGGTTGTGAAAGGCCTCTTGGGGGTTTTCAGGAAAGATTTTATTCTGAAATTGAATTTTAATCTCAAGCTTACCCTGAAATTATTCTTGCAGCTGCATTTTGTGGCCTTACTCAGTCTCTCCAACATCAAGACTTGTGTTACAGGCTTATATATTTCAAGACAACGTGAAGTGGAAAACACCATACTTGGCAGTCCTGGAAACAAGGGGTGGTTTATGTTTCCTGCAACATGGAAGTATCACATTTAGAAGCGTTTCAGTGTTCTGGAATGACAACTTATCCTTCTGCAAAGGGAATGTGGAAGGTTTGCATTTGGACAGTTCTTGAAGATCTTTAACCCAAGATTAGTTAGCCATTTCTGTTTGGTGGTACTGTTGTAATGGTATGTTGGAGCCAATATAGTGTGACGGATGGACTAGAACTCTGGGTGACCAGAGTTTGAATCCCCACTCAGCCATGGAAACCTACTGGGTGACCACGGGACAAGTATCTCAGCCTCAGATGAGGGCAAAGGCAAACCCTCTGAACAAATCTTGCCAAGAAAACCCCATGATAGGTTTGCATTTGGGTTGCTGTAAGTTGGAATTGACTGGATGGCACACAACAAAGTTTTTAAAGAGCATCAGAAAGTTGTATGCTAGAAGTAGACAGTAAAGATTTTAGAAATATATATTGCAGGAATAAGAGGCTATTAAGATTACATTTCCCCCACTATCTTAGCTTTCTTCTAGGATGTTCAAGGTGGTATACATAAACCTAAATCCCTATTGGTTGGTCCCTATTAGATTAGGCCCCTTGAGATCTTATATAAATATTGTCATGGTTCTACTGTGGTTGGGACTAAGAGTTGGACTTAGGCCATAGTTCCTCCCCCCATCCCATTTATATCATCACAACAACCCTCTGAAGCTAGTTAAGAGAAAGTGGTTTGACTCTAAGCCGCCCAGTGAGCTGTGTTGCTTAATGCGTCTTTCAATCTGGTATTTCTAATCTTAGTATGATAGTTTAACCACAACCTAACAATGGCTTAGTATGATAGTTTAACCACAATTTAACAAATATATATATATTTCATTTTATAACTTTTATTAACAGATTTTATTCAGCAGTGTACTGAATAAAATCTGTTAATAAAAGTTATAAAATTATATATATATATATATATATAGAGAGAGAGAGAGAGAGAGAGAGAATGAGAATGAGAGAGAGAGAGAGAGAGATTTTATATTTTTATGTAAAGTGTTTTAAATTGCATATGTGACCTGTTAGTCACCTTTTTTGGTTTAGAGTTCCATTAGGTATGTCTACCATCACCCTTATATAGACTTGCTTTTGGAAGATAATAGACATGAATTCTTAAAATACTTCTATATTTTCAATTCACAAAGACTTATCTGGTTCCTAGACAATCTTTCCTTATTTGCTTAATAATTCTGTATAGCTATGTTGATTCTTAAAACTCATACAAGAAAACACTATTTATGATCCAAATATGTCCCATCACCTCTAGTGATTTTTAGCCTTAAAACAAGGCTTTAATGGGGTTAAAAACTATTGACCCCTTTTTTAATGTGAAATATACAGCCAGATAACATTTGAGAAGTAAAGTTGACAGAAGTGTTTTGGGGGGGAGGGGGATCTCTTTCTGTGTAGGAAATTCCATTAGCTCAGTTATTTGAAATTAGGTGGTCCCACAGATAGTCATTATGTTTGTTGACATGACAGTTGATCAAAAGAACCTGAAACTCAGCATCTGTTGGAATGGAATATATTGTCTATTTCACTATAGTTTGATGGAAGTAGATATTATAGGTGGGGCTCTGATTTTCCAGTGCTGATCAGTCTCTCCGGGACTTTGTATACAAAAATATTGCTGCAGAATTTATTGCCCTATTTTGGAGTGGATAGAAGTAACAGTTGTTCTTTTTTCCAAACGTTAAACTAATTGGTAGCATAAAAATCAGGAAAGGTTTAATATTAATGGCTAAATATTTCCATTTCAAAAATAAAAAGTACATGCTGTGGAAAAATTGCAAGTTGTACTTAAACAGGCAAATTGACACAGGGCCAAAGCTCTCTGGCAGAGGACGTTAAATACTTCGCAAAACTACAAATCCCAGAATTTTATGAAAAAAAACATATACACACACATACAAAAACCGCCTTGAAAGTACATACATACATACACATATAAAACAGGTAGTAAACTTTGTGAATCTCTCAAAGGGGCTTTCCTTCAGTACAGTGGGACCTCTGTATCCGCCACATGCACACACCACCACTGGGGACAACGTGGGCTGTCCCTAATGGTGGTGTGGCCACATGCATGTGCCGCCACTGGGAACAATGTGGGCTTGCTCTCCACGGATGCTTAAATCCACGGATAACAAGTCTGCAGATACTGAGGCCTCACTGTATATTGACAATCAAATATGTACACAGACCCCCTTGATAAATCAAGTAGAGACAATGCCAGCATTTCATACCCAAGACTAGAAGCATTTAAATGTGGCCAAGCTTCAGGAAGGGTCTTCTCAGTGGTTGCTTCCAGCCTTTGGAACTTCCTTCCAAGAGAGGCAATATTAGTGCCCTCCATGGAGTCCTTCCAATGCCAGACAAAGATTTTTATGTTCAGCAGGCCTTTGGGAACTGGTTATTCATGTGGGAAGGGCTTTTTATAATGTATTATCTGCATAATGGGTATGCTTCTAACTTGCTTTTAATTATGCTGATATAGGGGGGTTGTAGACTGCCAGAAATAGTGCAAATTGAGTCCACTTTAAGGGTTAGGGTTAGGGAATCATGGGAACTGTATTTTATTGTGGCACCAGAGCTCTCTGACAGAGAAGGCTCAATGTCTCAGGAAAAAAAACAATTCCCATGATTCCCTAGCACTAACCCTAACATTAAAAGTGGACTCAATTTCACTATTTCTGGCAGTCTGCAAACCCCCCCCCCCCCATAGTGGGCCTCCCTTCTACCTTTCCTAACATTATTATTTTTTCCAATGATTCATGCCTTCTTATGATGTGCCCAAAGTATGACAGTCTAAGTTTTGTCATCTTGGCCTCCAGGGAGGTTCTGGCTTGATCTGCTCTAGAACCCATTCGTTTGCCTTTTTGGCTGTCCATGGGATCCTCAGCACTCTTTTCTAGCACCACATCTCAAAGGAATTGATTTTCCTTGCTATCCTCTTTCTTAGCTGTCCAGCTATCACATCCATACATGGTAATAGGGAATACGATGGCTTGTATGATTCTAACTTTTGTGCTCAGTTGTATATCTTTGCATTTAGAATCTTTCTAGTTCTTTCATGGCTGCCCTCCCCATTCTCAGTCTTCTTCTGATTTCCTGACTAGTCCACATTTCTATCAATGTTTGATCCCAGGTATGAGAATTCTGTTAGTATGTCTATTTCTTCATTGTCTAGGTTGAACTTGTGAAGGTCCTCGGTGGTCATTATTTTTGTTTTATGTTCAACATTAAGCCTGCCTTAGCACTTTCTTCTTTGATCTTCCTTAGTAGGTGTTCCAGGTTTGTTAGGTTTTCTGCTGTTATTATAGTGTCATCAATATATCTTAGATTGTTGATATGCCTTCTTTCTATTTTCACTCTTCCTACTTCCATGTCCAAGCCTGCTTTCCTTACAATATGTTCTGCATATAAGTTGAATAGATAGGGTGATAGAATGCAGCCTTATCTGACTCCTTTGCCAATTGGGAACCATTCTGTTTCTTCGTGTTCTGTCCTGACAATAGCTTCTGTCCTGAGCATAGATTCCTCATCAGGACTATCAGATGTGTTGGCACTCCCATGTCTTTAAGGGTGTTCCATAGTCTTTCATGATCTATGCAGTCAAAGGCTCTGCTATAGTCTATAAAACACATGCTGATTTTCTTTTGGAACTCCCTGCTGCGCTCCATTAGCCATTATATATTTGTGATGTGATCCCTGGTGCCTCTTCCTGTCCTGAACCCTGCTTGGACCTCTGGGATTTCTCTCTCCATGTATGGTTGGAGTCTATGTTGCAGTATTTTGAGCATAATTTTGCTTGCATGGGAGATTAGTGCTATTAGTCTGGATTATAAAAAAAAAAGTAACAAACAGGTTTACCATTCAGAGTGAGTCAGCACAGCACTAGCCGTTGCATGCTATCATTGCATTGTGGGTTTCTTTTCTTCGCCTCTAAAGTTAATGACAGCTGTTGGCAGGGTTAGGAAAACATAATGTTAGGGACCCTGCCTTGTAAAGTGAGTGAGTGTTTATGGTCTGAGGGGTTGGAAATTATCTTGGAGTGCAACAGTTAAGAGATGATATGATAGCCCTGTTTAAATATTTGAAGTGGTATTATATTGAGGATGGAGCAAGCTTGTTTTCTGCTGCTCCAGAGAACAGGATCCGGAACAATGGATGCAAGCTCCAGGAAAAGAGATTCCACCTCAACATTAGGAAGCACTTCCTGACAGTAAGGGCGGTTCGAGAGTGGAACACACTCCCTCGGAGAGTAGTGGAGTCTCCTTCCTTGGAGGTCTTTAAGCAGAGGCTGGATGGCCATCTGTCGGGGATGCTTTGATTGGGAGTTCCTGCATGGCAGGGGGTTGGACTGGATGGCCCTTGTGGTCTCTTCCAACTCTATGATTCTATCTATGGTGAGAGAGCCAGCAAACCACTGGAAAATCAGGACATGGCCTCTATCTCCCCCCCACCCACCCACCCTTCTCTCTCTCCCCCTTCCTTCCTCTTCTTTTTGAATTAAATCCCTGTACATATGATGTGTTATCAGTTGAAACCATTTCTATGTGATGCCATATTAACATTGCCTAAGTGGTGTGGGGATACTAAAAATAGGGTGTTTGGCTTCAAATCCTGACTCAGCAGGGGACTTTTTGCATTGTTTTGGGTCAGCTCTAGGTCTTCCCAAACCTGTAAAAAAATTCAAACAAAAATCCATCAGTGATACCTTTATTGGCCAGCCAAAATGCACAATATACTTGTTGCAAGCTTTAGAAGCTCCATGGGCTTCTTCATCATGGAAGATGTTACAAACCAAATAGAAGAAAACCAATTGGAGATATTAGATGCCTACATGTTGTTTCAGTCTTTAGTTAAGATAGTACATGGTGGGGAGGATATCTTTTTCAGGCAGGCTCCTCCTCCTTCTGGCCCTGTGGCTATAGGGTTTATTTGCAGAAGAGGGGTCCCTGTTGAGATGCAAATGGCGTTTAAATTTTCTGGACTTTGCAAATCTCCCTATAGCCACAGGGCCAGAAGGAGGAGGAGCCTGCCTGCAAAATATATCCTCCCCACCAGATACCATCTTAACTAAAGACTGAAACAACATGTACGCATCTGACTAACATCTCCAATTGTTTTTCTCCTGTTTGGTTTGTAACATTTTGCCTGATGGAGAAGCCAGTGGAGCTTCAAAAGCTTGCCACAAGTATATTGTGCCTTTTGGTTGGCCAATAAAGGTATCACTGATGGATTTTTGTTTGAATTTGCTAAATGGCCAACACAGCTACCCCTGAATGTTATTGTTTTTTTGTAAAAAAAATGTTTGTACAATGTCACTGGTATTCAGTGTGGTGCTCTCTGGACCAGTGCTGGTCCATGAGACATCAGCTGCCTGTATCTTGAAAGTTTCCAGGAAAGAGAGTAACAACTGTAGCTGATTGACACAAATGGAATAGTTGTTTATCCACCTTATCAGATAGCTAGGGAAGTACTGAATAAGAGCAGAAGCTACTCAAATTAGTGGTCTAAACCATCTGCTCTCAGTCCCCAGCAGTTTCCAGGAAATTCTGTCAACACAGTGATAATGTGGCACAAATACAGCCCCAGTCCTTGACACATTTTTTTTTTGGGGGGGGGGAATTGCTGGTTGGCACATCAGAATTATTTAGAGGGCAACTTTAGAGGGTTTTTCCTAAAGAGAGAGAAAAGATAAGGACGTTAAAGCAACCTGTGTAGCCAAAAGTGCTGTTGCACATATTGCATAGTTAAAATTGCTTACCACTTTTGCTTGGGAAGATCGGCAATTCAAAACTAGTTCTTCCCTTGGATTGTCTGTTTTAATAGTCTTTGGTGGGGAGTACAATTGCTTTGAATTTCATACTGTTTGCCCTTCAATTTCCCCTCAGATGTTTCCCATCAAAGTGGGAAAGGACTCCTGGCTATAATGGGATGTATTTGGTCTTCAAGTGAACGCTCACTTGCCTTACTGAAGCTGTTAAAGATAGTTGAACTGACTCATGTGAATGACCTTGAATAGAGCTAATGTGTGTCCTCCATTGCCTGCAGCTGAATTGACAAGGAACTGATCTACCAAAGCCTCTAGCAGTGAGTTGGCTGGCTAATGCTGTTGGATATTTCGATTCTAAATAAGGAACAAATATAAATGAGGAACATATACTGCTCTGCTTAAAGCCATACTCATTATCTAACATTAGAATTTGGGTAAGTCGCAGACTTGAGTAAACTGCAATATAATCTAGTCCAGTGACAGAACTACTGCATAGACTACTAGAGAGCTGTCAGAATAGAGAAGATGTCTCATGCAGTTACAGAATACTGCAAGAACGGATGGAGTTAACAAAGCATTATAAGAATACACTAAGCAAACAATATCTGATTATGTAACTCAAGAAAATTCAGAAATCTATATATACACTGAAGTTATTCACACAAAGAGTACATGAAATCAGAAGTGGTTAAACGTACAAGACTAAGTCACATAAACCAATGAAACAGTTGGAAGTCTAAAAATAGTACAAACAGGTACAGTTGGTAAATAGTTACTAGATTTAATTTATTTTGAGATATAAACTATAATATATGTGCAAAGCAGACTGTCAAATAACACGTAGCACCAAATTACCAATGATTGTGTATGTTATGGAAAACTTTTGGTAGATGTAGCAAAACGTAACATTTCTGCTGTATTTTAATTAACCTTACTGTTATAAAAAGAAAATGGGGGAAAAAAGAATAGAGAAGATGTCATTTGAAATGACACACCTGACCCTCTGTACCAAACCAACAAAGTGAATAATGGCGATGGGGCAGCTGCATTTCAATAGTTGTTTAAATGATAGAATTTCAACTGTTGCAGAATATGGCTGTTCTGCATTGGACAAAAACATCCAACTGCTTCTGTATGGCAACTTATGCATGCCTAATACACCAATAGGATTATGGCTACATAGAGTAACTTTTCCAAGGCTTCATTATTGGAGGGAAGGAACAGCTTGCAATTGATTCCACTGAGACTGATCAAGTGAGTTCAGGGAACCTATCTCAAGAGAAAGACAAGATGGTTTGATTTTCACTTCTTCACTTGGAGCAGTGCTTCTTATTCTATCTGATGTGGGGGACCAGCAGCTTTCTCCCCAATGTGCCAGGGACCGGTACCATATTTGTGTTCATTGGATATAGCTGTTTCTTTCCTGGAAGGTTTTCAGAGATTGGTAGCAGATGCTTCAGAGGTTGGCACTGGCCTCTGGGTCATCACTTTTAGTAGCACTGACCTAGAATCCTGGCACTTTTACCATCCTTAAGAAATTGGCTGTATTCCTTGGGTTCAGAGCCATGTTTAGTGAGTCCATGTGATTCGGATTCCTTTGCCGCAGCATTAAAGTTTTGGAACAGCTTTCCAAGGAAAGCCCTGCTGCCTCCATTCCTTTTGAATTTTTATCTGGCAGCCAAGTGTGCATTACTTTGGTTCTTAAAACCACCTTTGGCCTTTGGGACTATTGTAATTGTTTGTGTCTTTTAAAACTTTTTAAAGAGTTTTGGATTATTTAAAGTAATTTTTTTAAATTTCTTTTTATCTGTACATTTCCTTGCGCACCCTAACCAGGCTGAATGGCAATTAATATGTATTTTAATAAATAAATAAAGCCTTGATCTTTGCTTGTGAGATATAGCTTGTAGTGTTACAAATGCTTCCTGCATTGTGTGGTAGGAAGGCCATTGTAGAATATAGAAATCACATGCCAGACTCACTTTAGCGATTGACTGAGGTACCTTCAAATGGGTTTAAATATGAAATGCATCAATAATTATGAGATTCTTGAAACTTAAAAATATTACATGTTGCTTTTTCTGAGTACAGTAGTGGCTTTTAGATACTGCTCTCTCCTTCAGCGAAATTATGATGCCAAGGCCAAATGACTCATCCCTCCCAATACCTTTATTAAATTTGTGTTGTATTGGCAATTAGTATGCAGGTATGGTTTCTCATCAGTTT
Organism: Phrynosoma blainvillii; assembly: GCA_026167975.1. Classification (NCBI taxonomy): domain Eukaryota; kingdom Metazoa; phylum Chordata; class Lepidosauria; order Squamata; family Phrynosomatidae; genus Phrynosoma; species Phrynosoma blainvillii. Next base: position 443,250,112 of record JANUYF010000001.1, on the reverse strand, counting down.
TGCCTCTAAGTAACCAAATGCAGTTTTGTCACAACAAGAGAAACTTATTGATGACACAAGGGTTTATGATTGATTAAAAGTGGCAGATTTATTTCGCCTTCAACTCTTTCCATTAGCACTCTTATTGACTGTCTGGCAGAGGGAAGATTGGCTAGTGAGATAAGGGTAGCATCAGTTTTTGTTGTTACTATTAACATCATTTTTGTTGTGTTTTTATTTTTTTAACAAAATCACCTTGGAAACATTTTTTTCTAAAGTGTAGCCAAAATTGATATAAGGGTGGGGGGGGGAGAGAGAGAGAGAGAGAGAGATGGTGTGTGAGAAATAATTCTTCCAGTCTGGTTTGAGATAGTTTGAAGGTGCTGTAAAACACTGCTTCTTGAAATACCTAAAGTGTCATAGGACGTTATCACACAGAGGAAATCTGTTGGTTAATCCACACAAATCCCAAACAAAAACTGAATTTCACACGACGTCGTACAGAAACTGGTCAGAAACTGGACAGAAACTGGTATTATCCGAGATCTTTTAATTTCGGGAGTTTAGAGGAAATGCATTTGCGAAATTACAGTAATTTCGCATTTACTGTAATGTGAAAAGCAAATACGGACCAACAATACTCTTTTAAAACCTGGAGGAGGGCCAAGAGGAGGAGGAGGAGGGGCCTCCAGGGAGGGAGAGTCCCGGGCTCCTGCCATGCAGGGAAAGCAAGGCAAGGCAAGGCAAGGAGAGGGAAGTTTGGGACAGAGGAGAAGTTTGGCATTTGGGATGGAGGGAAAAGGAGGGGAAAGAAGGCTTCCCTCGCAGCAGCTGTGGGTGGATGTGCGTGCAAGTGTGGGGTGTGCTTGTGGAGCAACTTGGAAATCCATCTCACCATGAAGTTCTGCCCTGCAGGTCCTACAAAGGGGAAAGGCTTATGGGGGGGCATGGGAGCTACCTCCAGTTTCCCCCTCTCCTGGGCATCATCCAAGGCTCTGGCTCTCCCCAGGGAACACCCAGCCCTCCCTTCCTTCCTTCCTTCCTTCCTTCCTTCCTTCCTTCCTTCCTTCCTTCCTTCCCTTTCCTCCTCCTCCTCCTCCTCCTCCTCCTCCTCCTTCCCTGCCAGCTCTGCCTGTGATCTACCCTCCTTGCCCATTTCCCCAGCAGCTGACAGCCTCCAATGCCACGAAAGGAGAGAGAGAAAAGGGAGGGTGAGCCATCCCAATCCCTCCCTTGCCTCAGCTTGCCTTGCCTTGCCTTTCCAGCCTCCGCCTCCTCCTCCTCCTCCTCCTCCTCCTCCTCCTCCTCCTCCTCCTCCTCCTTTGCTCTCTTGAGAGGTCCTAACCCCAATGGAAGGGGATTAGGACCTGTGTAGGAGGACATGACCCCAAATGGAGGACAGTCTGACATTTCCTCCTGGGAAATGCAGGACCCGCCCTGGAAAAGGAAGAGTCTGGTCACAAAACACACCCATTTCCAGTACATGTACGGGTTCTTTTCATTTGTGTATGAAAGTTAAAGCTTTTGCGCAATTAAGCTCTATTTTTCGCTTTCTTTTGGGGATGCTTCATTTCCACTTTATTATCTCTTTAACAACGAAACTGGCCCACGTGTGATAACGTCCACAGCAGCATTTTACCTAACATGCCAGGGCCAAAACCCTTTGAATGCCTCCTCCTCCTCATTTTTACCTTTGCTTCATCTTTGCATATTTTCCTGGAAAATCACCAAGAACCAGCAACTGGTGGCTCACAGATGAGCACTAGTCTGTGAACCATCTCTTTTTGGATAACACTGTTATGAGTAAAAGACTTAAGAACACAAGAACAGCCCTTCTTGATCAGACCACAGCATATCTACTCCATCATCTTGTTCCTGAAGTGGCTAACCAGATGGTTATGGGAAACTTAACCTATTTCAGATTTCTGTGTTATCTCTTCAATATGGCAGCTAGCATGATCTTTAGCGTATAAGAAGGATCAAATCTAGTCCAGCATTCGGTATACACAGCAGCCAATCAGTTACCTCGCATCAACTTTGACATAAGTGCAACTGCATCCTTCATCTCACATTTCCCAACAACTAATATACATAGGCGTAGTGCCTTGGATATTGGAGGTGCTAAGTAGTCCTCCTGACTAGTAGTTACCTATGGCCCTAAAAGTGAAAACTTCCCTTTTAAAATTGTCACATTGTCAAGCATTGGTGACAGCAAGTTCCACAGTTTACTGTGTGAAGAAGTACTCCCATTGTTGTTGCTGCTTCTGTTATTGTTGTTGTGTGGCTTAAAGTCATTTCTAACATACAGTGATTCTAAGGTGAACCCATCAATAGCCAAGATTGTTTTCTTGGCAAAATTTGTTTGGAGGAGATTTGCCATTGCCTTCCTCTGAGGTGGAGAAGTGTGATTTGCCCAAAGTCATCCAGTGGGTTTCCATGGCTAAGCAAGAATTCGAACCTGGTCTCTTGGAGTCCTAGTCCAGCAGTCAAGCCACTATCCCATACTGGTTTTCTGTACTAAAGCTTTCACAGTTTATCTTCAGTGGATGACCTCGGATCCTTGTATTATGAGAGAGAGGGAAAAGCTTTTCTTTCTATCTGTTTTCCCCACACCATGCATGCTTTTATATATTTCTCCCCTTATTCACCTGTTACAGCTGCTTTCAAAGGTACAAATTAACTGGAATCCTTGATTTTGTGTTTGACTTTCAGCTGAGTAAGATGGGATATTAAATAGACATGAGCCCAGGAGCCTCAGTTCCTCCTCTGCTGCAAAATGGTAGAGTCAGGGACATTTGCAGGGCTGGAGGACTAGCAGGCAGGAATTGGGGCTTAATCCTTTCCCCACATGCCATCCCTCCCCCCCCCCAACATCCCCCTTTCTACTTGCCTAGGGCAGTAGATATGCTTTTGAAAACTGGAAACCTGGGTTTGAGGTGCGAAGGTGGTGGAGAGAAGGGTTAATCCTGAAAATTGTGTGCTATTGCCTCCTCTTAGCTACGTAGCCTGGTTTCTGAATCCCATTTTGTGCTAGAAAGTGTCACATTTTCCCATAATCTCTTCAGCAACATGTGGACATACATCCATTTCACTCAATCTATTAAAACGAGGGATTGCAAAATCTAGCAAAGGCATGAGGTTTCTGTCCATTAAGTGGCAGCGATGAATACTGATGTGAAAGAAGCACATTGTTGCCTTTCAAAGAGCAGAGAACGCTGGAGGCATGTAGGGGAATTTCTGCTGATGATAGGGAGGGTTACATCACCATCTGATCTAGAGCAGCTGTTCATGCCCAGCATCCTCTAATGAATAATACTGTATCTGGGCTGTCTTTGGTAAACAGCTTGATTTAGGCTTTTGGCTTCGGTATTGCTCACCACATATTCTAGTGCTGATAAAAGCCCACCTAGAGCAAAACCTCAAAAAGGATCTTGTAACTATGCCTGAAGAGGAGGTTTTTCATTCCTGCTGTTGTGCAAATTGTAAAGACTTGAGGACTATGGCAACATCAAGAGGGGAAATTCTCTTACAAGCTGGAGCTGAATCTGTATTATTTAAAAGCATTGTTGTTGTCTTCCTTGTCACCACCACCACCACCACGCTGATAAAAGTGATTTTAATGTTTATCTTAAATCCATCGTTTAGATGTTGTACATTAAAAGCCCTGATTATTTGGCAGCCTAGCCAAATGCAATGCAGGAGGTCTATGATTTTGCACCTGATGCCTGTGTGTTTCCCTTTGTGGGATAATTTTAATTGGGAAAGTTGCATAGAGGGGGGAAAGGTGTAACCTTCCTTCCTCAGCACTTTGGCTCTGATGTGGGTAAATACTCAATGTGATAGACTGCAAAGTAAATATGTGCTATATTGGCAGTCCACATCGAGAATCCAAAAATACAAGTAGCTGTTTTGGTCTACATTGATAATCCAGCTGTAGCAGTTTTTATTTTCATCAGGAGTGTGTGTTTTTTTTGTAAAAGAAAAGGGTTTTAACTGCCCACTACAATACCCCCATAATGTTTTGCATTACAGGGATAGCTCACAATAATGTGTTGTTTCTGAGTGAATTGCAATTAAATTCAAAGGGACTAAAGGGGAATAGCAGATGACACCTGCTAATTTGTAAGTCCCAGCACTTTTTTAAAGCTAGATTTACAAGGAGTGACACACTACTGAACATATAACATTTATCTCCCATAGCTACCTGTTTGTCCTACTTAGAGCATTTTGTCTGTTGTAACAGAGAGTGTTCTGGCAGCTACTTGTGCACCCTTGCTGCTTTTGGATGCCTGACCAGACTTATGCTCAACACCCTCTCAGTGTGGTTTTCTAGAAGGCTGCCAGTTGTCTGCTTGAACACCATCTGTTCCCATGGCAATAGTTACCTTTTGAACACCTGCCAAAGAAGGTCACAGGAGATAAAGGGATGGGAGGGGACTGAAAATCTGTTGATGCTTGCAGATTGAAATCTTTCACCATAGTGATGTCTCCCTGATTGGAAGAAAGTTTGACTTCTCAGGGGCCAAATGATTGTTTTGTTTCAGACCTGTGATTGACTTTCTTGACTCTTGAGATTATTGCAGTACACTCTTAAAGTGTTGCTATTCCACTTTAACTGCTCTGGCTGCCTCCTGTTGCATTCTGGGATCTGCAATTTTGTTGTTGTTAACTGCCCTTGAGTCGATCTTGACTCATGGCGACCTTATGGATGAGACATCTCCAAGACCCTCTGTCCTCCACTGCTCTGCTTAATTCCTGCAACCCCTTAATACCCATGACCTCCTTAATGGAGTCCCTCCATCTGGCATGTGGCCTCCCTCTCTTCCTACCTCCCTTCACCTTCCCCAGCATTATTGTATTTTCCAATGAGTCTTCCCTTCTCATGATGTGTCCGAAGTACGACAGTCTCAGTTTGGTCATCTTGGCTTCCAGGGAGGTTTCTGGCTTGATCTGCTCTAGGACTTATTTGTATGTCCTTTTGGCTGTCCATGGGATCCTCAGCACTCTTCTCTAGCACCACATCTCAAATACATTGGTTTTCTTCCTATCATCTTTCTGAACTGTCCAACTCTCACATTCATACATGTTAATAGGGAATATGATGGCTTGTATGATTCTGACTTTTGTTCTGAGTTATATGTCTTTGAATTTTAGGGGCTTTTCTAGTTCTTTCATAGATACCCTCCCCTTTCTTAGTCTTCTTCTGGTTTCCTGACTGCAGTCTCCATTTCTATCAATGTTTGATCCCAGGTATGGGAATTCTTTTACTATTTCTATGTATTGATTTCTAGGTTGAACTTGTGAACTCGGTGGTCATTATTTTTGTTTTCTTTATGTTCAGCATTAAGCCTACCTTTTCACTTTCTTCTTTGATCTTCCTTAGTAGGTGTTCGAGGTCTGTGAGGTTTTCTGCTAGTACTATGGCGTCATCTGCATATCTTAGATTGTTGATATTCCTTCCTCCTATTTTGACTCTTCCTTCTTCTGTATCCAAACCTGTTTTTCTTATAATATGTTCTGCATACAAGTTGAACAGAAAGGGTGAAAGAATGCAGCCTTGTCTGACCCCCTTGCCAATTGGGAACCATTCTGTTTCTCCATGTTCTGCTCTGACAGTAGTCTCTTGTCTTGAGTACAGATTTCTCATCAGGACTATCAGATCTGTTGGCATTCCCATGTCTTTAAGGGCATTCCATAGCCTTTCATAAGGCTTTGCTGTAGTCTATAAAGCACATGCTGATTTTCTTTTGGAATTCCCTGCTACACTCTCTTAGTCATAGTATGTTTGCAGTGTGGTCCCTTGTGCCTCTTCCTTTCCTGACCCCCACTTGGACCTCTGGGATTTCTCTCTCAATGAATTGTTGGAGTCCATGTTGCAGAATTTTGAGCATAATTTTGCTTGCATGGGAGATCAGTGCTATGGTCCTATAGTTGCTTCAGTCTCTTGTATCTCCCTTTTTGTGGATGGGGATGTATGTTGATCGCTTCCAATCTGTTGGCCATTGTTTTGTTTTCCATATCTCTTGACATATTTTGATTAGCACTAGGGTTGACTCTGTCACTGTGGATTGAAGCAGTTCAATTGGAATATCACCTATTCCTGGTGGTTTGTTTTTCACTATCTGTCTTAGTGCAGTTTCCACCTCTCTTTTTAGAATTTGGGGTTCATCTTCAAATGGCTCTTAATTCCATGTATATTTCATTTTATCGTCTCTTTTGTATAATTCTTCTGCGTATTGCATCCAACGTCTTTTTATTCCTTCTTGGTCTTGAATTATGTTATTTTTATTGTCATAGATTGTCCCAGTCCTTGGTTTGAATTTTCCTTTGATTTCTTAGATCTCTTGTTCTTCCCTTTTTTGTTGTTGTCTTCTATTTCTCTGCATTGGTCATTGTAGTAATTTTCTTTTTCTTTCTGCACAAGCCATTGTACTGTTGCATTGATAATTTTTAGTTTATTCCTATCTCCCTTTTATGTTTTTTCTCTTCTTTTTTTTATTGCTTGTAGTGTTTTTTTTCTGTCATCCATGGTTTTTTTTCTTTCTTTTTGTTTATTGAAAGTGTCTGTCTACATTCTTCTTTTATTATGTACCTGGCTTCAGACCATAGTTCCTCTGCTCCTGAGTCTATTAAGCTTAGTAATGTAAATCTGTTTCTTATGTTGTCAGTAAATTCTGTTGAGATATTATTTAGATCATATTTTGGTATAATCACTGGTTTTGTTTTCTTCTCGAGTCTTACTTTTATTTTTGATATGAGTAATTCGTGATCTGTGCCACAGTCAGCGCCTGGTCTAGGTAGGGGCATTTAGAATTCTGAGCCAGAGAGCTCTTAGGCCTCACTGAACTACAAACCCCAAAATATAACAGGAAGCAGTCAGAGCAGTTAAAGTGGAATAGCAATGCTTTAAGAGTCTGTGCGATAATCTCCTCCGTTGCTGTTATTTTTGCTGCTGCTAATAGAACCCCAGTGGTCCTTGATAAGCTTAGAGAAATTTCACAGAGGGAAACCAGTGTGGCGTAATGGTTTGAGTGTTGGACTGCGACTCTGGAGACCAGGGTTCAGTTCCCAACTTGGCCAAGAAACCCTCTGAGTGACCTTGGGCAAGTCACATGCTCTCAGCTTCAGCGGATGGCAATGACAAACCTCCTCTGAACAAATCTTGCCCCATGATAGATTCGTCTTAGGACTGCCATAAGTTGGAAATGAGTTGACGACACACAACAACAAACAAGGGATTACATCATTTCCCCTTCTGCACCAATTCCTTGGAAAAAATCAGCTCATTTCCTGATGTTTTATTAACCAAAAAGGGAAAACATAATAATAATAATAATAATAATAATAATAATAATAATAATAATTTTTATTTTTAACTCGCCCCTCTGCAAAGCAATCGAGGCGGCGTACAAGTTAAAATGAGGCAACAGTTAAAACAATTCTGTCCCCCCCAATCCCTAACCCACCCACCCCATAAAAATCGAATTAAACCAGTAGAATAATTAAAATATCAAACCAAAACAACTCAATAACTTAAACCTTAAAACAAACATGACTAGGATCCTATTGGGGCACTATGCTAGTGTAACACTTCTTTTTGTTATGCTTTGTTTTTCTATTTACTCCTGCTAGTGTAGCCACACCTAGTACAAACTGAACTCCATCATGTGCTATAGAGCACAAGCCATTTTCCAAGCCACATTTCCTATAGTGCTCTGGCTCTACCTCCTGGAAGCCCAGTATTTGCAAAGCAGGCAGTACATTGCTGACTGGACTTTTCATCACCATTGCTGATATATTTTTCCTTCCTTTGCTATCACCTTCTCCCTCTCCATTGAAGTTGCTTTTGTGTCGACACTATTAGTATCTCAGCTCAAATATTTCCCTTTGTATAATAATAATAGCAAGACATGGGATGGGGATGAGGCCAAATTTGCATTAGGGAATCACTGGGTGTAGGAGGGTGGTAAAGATTAATCTGGTGCCATTTGAAAACTGGACAACGTGGGACTCAATCCATTTTTCTTTTTGTGACACACAATTTTCAATTAGCAGTAAAGTTTGTCCTATTTATCTTCTGTGATTCTATGATATTGTAAGGAGCAGTGTTTTTAAAATATAGATAGGTGTTGCATAGAAGATTGTACTTTTTCTAGATGTGTGTGCATGTTTGCTCATTTACAGGCTCATTTTTTGCTCCATTTACACGCATGTTTGCTCATTTACAGGCCACTCTGCAAGAAAAAAGTGTGAAATCTGTTTCAGTCCAAGGACTAAATTCAGTCTCAGTGGTTGGTGAAGTCAAAAACAAAAGAGTGGGCCAAAAATAAATAATAATAATAATAATAATAATAATCCCTAATAAATAATAAATAAAAATACCAACTTATTTTGGTTTCAAGGCTCTTAACAACCAGTCAGAAAGCAGTTCAAAAAATTAGAAAAAATAAAATAAAAATTAAAAAAAAATTAGAAAACTTCCTTACACTTTAGTTGGAAAGTAAGAAAAACGAGTGATAATACACTTTGAGGAATCCCCCCCCATTTATTTATTTATTTATTTATTTATTTATTTTCTCGTTATTAATTTGATAGATTGATATTCAAGATCGTAGATCTTTATTGATTTAAATAATTATGACATCAGAATGATTACCTTGAGTATCTTCTTCTGTAGGCATTGATGCAACAAAAATAAGAGTGTATTTAAATCATATGTGTACATAATATGTATAATAATATGCAACTCTCCAATAAAGCTGATTCTGAATAAAACAAACAAACAAACAAAAAAAGAAAGCAGTTCAGCAAAGCTGGGAAACATGAGGAAAATGAAGATTTTTAAAAAAAACCATTTAAAGTTCATGAATAGCATCTGATAGTAGATTGAGCTCAGCAGCTTATTTAACAAGATAGTATCAGGTGGACTCTGGCTTGATAGCACAGGGTTCCACACTGAACAAGCAATTACGTAAATCAACTTTATACAGAATTCAATATCTGCTAAAAATTGTAGGCCTTTTTTCAAGGGCAACCCATACATAACAGAATACACCAATCCAAATAGAAAGTTACCAGACCATGGATCTCTGAACGAAGATGGACTTTGCTTCAGGATGTACCGTGGCAGTTGGACTAGTTTTTCCATCTTCTCACACTTTTTTGTATTTTTGAGATTGCAGTACCAGTTCGACAAAAAATTTTGTAGATTCCAGATGGTGAGTTTCTATTAAGGATTTGTTTCACGTGCTGAGACTGCAGTAATCTTTCTTTTTAATGGCCACAAGAAAATGACTGTGGGCTGGAACAGATGCTCTCTATGTAAAGGAGAATTTTCTCTTGAACTTTTCTGAATGCACTACCTGGCTCTGATGACCTGTCTTTTTTATTTTCTCCAGTAAATTGGACAACGAAAATATATAATCTTCTGTGACCTTCATGTTTTTTCCTTCCTGCCAGTTTTTTTAAGTCTCTTGTATTACATCCAGCACAAAACAAAAGTAATAACTACTTTTACTAGCATTCAGTACATCCCATCCTATCCAAAGTGGATGGAACAGGGGAAATAATAATAATAATAATAATAATAATAATAATAATAATAATAATACAATCATTTATTTGATTTATATCCTGCCTTTCTCCCAAAATAGGATTCAAGGTGGGTAATAATAATACCATTGCCAGTACTAATTATTTTTTAAATAGGACTATAAACATCTGAAATAATCTCAAAATTTTGAGAAAATAATCACAGATAATCAAAGATCCAAACTTTTTGGTTTGGTTATAATGATACCTAGGTGTGTAGGGATTTTGTCCAGTGGACTGGATGGATCTAATGGCATTCTCCAGAAATAGAGAAATGCCACTGAGTCTTCATAGGCTCTGAAAAGAAGGCCCTCCCTTCATCCACCATCATCAGAAGGGAGAGAAGGCAGAATGGGTGCTGTCTTAATCTTATTATGTTTATTTCAATATTGTATTTACTTTATATTTGTAAGCCACCTTGATGGCTTAGGCAAAAGGCAGGAGATAAGAAAATTATTATTATTATTATTATTATTATTATTATTAGAATCATAGAGTTGGAAGAGACCACAAGGGCCATCCAGTCCAACCCCCTGCCATGCAGGAATTCCCAATCAAAGCATCCCCGACAGATGGCCATCCAGCCTCTGCTTAAAGACCTCCAAAGAAGGAGACTCCACTACTCTCCGAGGGAGTGTGTTCCATTGTCGAACTGCCCTCACTGTCAGGAAGTTCCTCCTAATGTTGAGGTGGAATCTCTTTTCCTGGAGCTTGCACCCATTGTTCCGGGTCCTAGTCTCTGGAGCAGCAGAAAACAAGCTTGTTCCCTCCTCAATATGACATCCCTTCAAATATTTAAACACGGCTATCATATCACCTCTCAACCTTCTCTTCTCCAGGCTAAACATCCCCAGCTCCCTAAGTCGTTCCTCATAGGGCTTGGTTTCCAGACCCTTCACCAATATTATTATTATTATTATTATTATTATTATTATTCATTCCACTATACATTACTAAGTATAATCTGATACACATGGTGTTTGCAGGGAGAATCACTGGACCTTAAGAAGGGTGCTTAACCCTTCTCCCATTCATTGGGTCTTACAGGCAAGGAGGCCTTTCCTTCTTCACAGTCTTTACATTTTCCTCAGTGGAATACAAAAAACTGAAGTAAGTCTAGACTCTCTAGACCAGTGATTCCCAAATCTGACCTTCCAGGTGTCTTGGACTTCAGCTTCCAGAATCCCAGGTCATTGGCCAAGATGGCTGAGGCTTCTGGGAGCTGAAGTCCAAAACACATGGAGGACCAGAGTTTGGGGATCATTGCTCTAGGCTCTAGACTAGGCAGAGGATTCTGGCAGTGATTCCAAGGGAGAAATGGAGGACACAGGAGGCATGAAACATCTCTTGTTTCTTTTGAACAGATCCTACCCCTGCAATCCTCATTAGATCAGATTCAGGCTGGGGACCACTGGCAGTAAAACAACATGGCCTCTGTTTTTTTTGGGGGGGGGTATTCTCTCTCTTCTCTCTGTTACGCATATCTCTCAAGCCTGCAAATAGTTCAGACTGTTCCAGGCTATTAAAAGTGCTTGCAGGGCAAAGTCTTTCTTGGATTTTGTTTACTGTGCAGTGATAGCCGGGCAGTGGAATGATTTCTGCATATGGCGCGAGTCCTGAGGCACAACATATGATTTTGCCTGGGAGAGAGAAAGAAAAATGAGGTGGGGAATTGCACTCCTAATTTCAGTTTCCCCCTTTCCCCATTTTTTTAGTAAAAAAATATATGTGATTTTATATAAAGCATCAAAATCATATAAGAAAAATTATGTGGAATAAAGCATTAGAACAAGTAAAATTAGAAAAAAGTTATGAAATAATAAAAAGGGGGGGGAGAGAAAGAAAGGAAAAAGAATACATCTAACTAATATTAGATGTATCCTCTCACCATAGTGCAATATTTGGCTTCCCAGTCATCTAACTAGTAGCTCAATATATACTCTTGTTGCTCCTTCATCAGAAAAAAAAAGAAAGGAAGAAAGAAAGAAAAATAATAATAAATAGAATTAACTAAGAAAAATTAAAAAAAAATCATAAAGGAGTCATATTAATACTGTTACCTCCTTTTCTTCGTCCTCTCCTACTAATCTAAAATTTAAATCCCAGTATTACTATGTCTCCACTTTCTTGAAATGTTTTATTGTATCTGACACCACCAAGGAGTTGGGAAGTTCTTCTGTAAGTTGATTATAGATTAGACTGTTCTTCTTTTGAAACAAAGAAAAGAAATAAAGCTGACTAAATCCTTTACTTAGGCTGATATCCCAAGCAATTTTTTTTACTATTTACTCCTCGCCGCCTTCTTGGAGTTATCAATAAGTGCAGAAATTGCAGTCAAGAAATCAGACAAAGATGAGGACTTGGAAGGGCAACTATGAAGGAACTAATAAGATCCTGAAGTGTAAAGATATATAATGAAATACTAAAGTTAGGATTATCCATACCCATTTCTATATATGGTTGTGAGAGCAGGACAATGAAGAAAACTGATAGGAAGAAAATCAAATCATTCGATTGCAGGTTATATTCTATTTTGTCCTTTATATATTCTGTTATTCTATGGAGAAAAGTTCTGAGAATACCATGAACTGCTAAAAAGACCAGTGGATGGGTCCCAGAGCAGATGAGGCCCGAACCCTCCCTGGAAGCGAAGATGACTAAACTGAGGTTGTCATATTTTGGGCATATCATGAGAAGAAAAGACTCACTAGAAAAGACTGTAGTGCTTGATAAATTGGAGGACAATAGGAAAAGAGGAAGACTGCAATGAGGCATCACAAAGAAAGGAGATATGCTGGATTCCAAGGAAACATCTTCTTTGGATTCCAAATGGACATTAAATTTCCTTGGCTTGCAAAATGTTCCAGTGACCGCATGGCCAAAGGGGGAGGAGCCAGCCTGCACATAGCCCTCCCCTAACATCTGAACTGAGATTAGAAACAGAAAATGCAGGCCTAAGACTAACATCTTGATTTTCCCCCCTCTTGTTTGCCTGATGAAGATGCCAGTGTGACTTCGAAAGCTTGCAACATGTAATTGTGCATTTTGGTTGGTCCAATAAAGGTATCATTGTTTGGATGTTACTGGATTTGCATTCCAGATGGATAGGCTCAATCAGAGAAGCCACAGCCATGAAACTGCAGGAGCTGAGCAGGGTGGCTGAGGATAAGGTGACTTGGAGGTCTTTCATTGATAGGGTCACCATAGATCAAAGTTGACTTGAAGATAGTTAACAACACAACAACTTATCTGCCTTGGCTCCCTTAGCATTTCTCATTTCAAAGAAAAAATAATGCACTTTTCAATCCAGAGTACCAGTTTATATTGACTGTCGCATATAAATAATGTTGTGGTATAGAACATTCTTCATACAACCAGAAAGAAGCTATACATATGGACATCGCCAGATGGTCAACACAAAAATCAAATAGACTATATAATTGGAAGCAAAGGATGGCGAAACTATATTGGTGGCCAAAACTAGATCAAGTGCCGACTGTGGCACAGATCATGAATTACTCATATCAAAAATAAGAGTAAGACTCGAGAACAAAACCAAACCAGTGATTATACAAAATATGATCTAATAATATCTCAACAAAAATTATTGACAACATAAGAAAGAGATTCGCACTGCTAAGCATAATAGACTGAGAACAAGAGGAACTATGGTTTGAAGCCAGGAATATAATAAAAGAAGAATGCAGACAGACACTTTCAATAAACAAAAAGAAAGAGAAAAAACCATGGAAGACAGAAAAACAACAACACTACAACAATAAAGAAAAGAAGAGAAGAAAAACAAAAGGGAGATAGGAACAAACTAAGAATTGTCAATGCAACAGTACAACAGCTTGTGCAGAAAGATAAAGAAAATTACTAGAACGACCAATGCAGAGAAATAGAAGACAACAATAAAGAGGGAAGAATGAGAGATCTATTTCACAAGATCCCGGAAATCAAAGGAAAATTCAAACCAAGGACTGGGACGATCTATGACAATAAATAATTCAAGACCAGGAAGGAATAAAAAGATGCTGGATGCAATACACAGAAGAATTATACAAAAGAGATGACAAAATGAAGGACACATGGAATGAAGAGCCATATGAAGATGAACCCCAAATTCTAAAAAGTGAGATGGAAACAGCTATAAGATAAATAGCGAAAAATAAATCACCAGGAACAGATGATATTACAATTGAATTGCTTCAATCCACACCAAGAGAGTCAACTCCAGTGCAAACCAACATAGGTCAACAGATATAGAAAACAAAATAATGATAGCACTGATCTCCCACACAAGGAAAATCATGCTCAAAATTCTGCAATATAGACTCCAACCATATATGGAGAGAGAAATCCCAGAGGTCCAAGCAGGATTCAGGAAAGGAAGAGGCATAAGGGACCACATTGCAAATTTCCAGGAAAGAAACAAACCATTGTAGCCAGTAGCCACAAATATAGTACTGGTCATGGCACACTAGGGGTCAAATTTGCTGGCCTTCCACATCAGGTAGGTTGAAATACTCTTCAGTTCACTATTCTAAACAGGCAACCATAACACTGTAGAACAATCATTTAATTTCCCTCCCATTTCCCTATAGCTGTGAATTTGGATTGGGTGTGTTTTAACAGGTGGAATATAAAGATTTCTTTGCAGTTATTTAGAGTATTCCAGTCCTGGTACTATCTCTCTTTCATGTTGGTGGATGCCGTTGTTTTGGCTTCACAACTCAAACATCAGACAGAAGAAACTAGATAAGAATTATGCCACTGAATACCAGCTGCTGGCAACAGTGGGACCATTGGCCTCATGGGTCGCTTTGGGCTTCCCAGAAACATCTGCTTGGTCACTATTTTCAGAACAGTGGACAAGGGATATAATTCAGCATGGCAGTGGAGGGGTTTTGAATGTACGTAGGCTGTGGTTGGGAGGCATCATTCTCCTGAGAATGGCTGTATATGACCTCCAGTGCTGGAGGTAGTATGCACTTGTATATCAGTTGCTGAAAAACCTGAAAAAGCAAGTCCTGTCATACATATGTTCTGCCGATGGACTTCACATGTGCAACTGGTTGATTACCTTGTGAACAGAGTGCGGGATTTAGATGTTTCTGATTCTGATTCTGTTATGATCTGGTACAATTCGTGTGCACACATCAACTTCATGGGGACTATACTGATTCCCACATTGATCTATATCAGTCCAAATGGCAGGCTAGGGGCTGTTGGAGTTAGCTCAAAGGGCACAGGCTGCAGAATATTCTGAAAGAGTACAGCCTTTTCCCATGAGCAAAATTGGGCTTTACGTTTTGCACTGCAGTGCTAAGTTAGATGTAGGGGCACCACTGTCCAGTTGTAGTCTTAGCACTGCTTCACTGAAGCCAGTGAAGCTTTGGAAAATTGCACAATGTGTTTTGTACAGGGTTCCTTCCACATTTGCTGGGGTTGGTGTGAAGGACGCATTCTAGACTTTAGGAAAGCTGATTTTACTAAACTTAGAGAAATACTGAGGGTGATCCCATGGACAGGAATACTGAAAGAGAAGGGAGTTCAAGACGGATGGGAGTTTCTCAAAAGGGAGATACTGAAGGCACAATTTCAAACCGTGCCAACGAGGAGGAAGAATGGGAAGTGTCTCAAGAAACCAGGATGGATGACTAAGGAACTTGCAACTGAACTATGTTTTAAACAGAATATGTATAAGAAATGGAAAAATGGGGAAATCACCAAAGAGGAATTCAAACAAATAGCTAGCACGTGTAGGGGTAAAGTCAGAAAAGCTAAAGCGCAGAATGAAATCAGGCTTGCTGGAGAGGTTAAGAACAATAAAAAGGGCTTTTGGGGGTATGTCAGTAGCAAAAGGAAAAAGAAGGAAATGGTAGGGCCACTGTGTGGAGAAGATGGCAAAAAGTTAACAGGGGACAGAGAAAAGGCAGAATTACTCAACACCTTCTTTGCTTCAGTCTTCTCAGAAAAGGCAAAGGGTGCTCAACTTGAGGATAATGGAGCAGAGGACAGAATAGGAGAATTTCAGCACAGAATAAGTAAAGAGATAGTACAGAAACATCTGGTTAATCTAGATGAATATAAGTCTCCAGGACCAGATGAATTACATCCAAGGGTATTAAAAGAACTGGCAAATGTAATATCAGAACCATTGGCAATAATCTTTGAGAATTCCTGGAAAACAGGAGAGGTCCCAGCGGACTGGAGGAGGGCAAATGTTGTCCCCATCTTCAAAAAGGGGAAAAAAGAGGATCCCAACAATTATCGTCCAGTTAGTCTGACATCAATACCCGGAAAGATTCTGGAGCAGATCATTAAACAGAGTCTGTGAACATCTGGAAGATAATTTCATAATCACAAAAAGTCAACATGGGTTTCAGAGAAACAGGTCATGCCAGACAAATCTGATCTCTTTTTTTGATAAAATTACCAGCTTGGTAGATGAAGGGAATGCTGTGGATATAGTATATCTTGATTTCAGTAAGGCCTTCGACAAGGTTCCCCATGACATTCTTGCAGGCAAGTTGGTAAAATGTGGGCTAGACAAAGTAACTGTTACATGGATTTGTAATTGGTTAACTGGTCGAACGCAAAGGGTACTCAACAATGGCTCCTTTTCAACTTGGAAAGAAGTGACCAGTGGGGTGCCACAGGGCTCTGTCCTGGGCCCAGTGCTATTCAATATCTTTATTAATGACTTGGATGACGGTATTGGGGGCATAGTTATCAAATTTGCAGACGACACCAAATTAGGAGGAGTAGCTAATACCCCAGAGGACAGGATCAAAATTCAAAATGACTTGAACAGACTAGAAAGTTGGGCCAAAGCTAACAAAATGAAATTCAACACAGGGAAATGTAAGGTACTGCACTTAGGGCGGAAAAACGAAAAGTACAGATATACGATGGGGAACACCTGGCTGAATGAGACTACCTGTGAAAGGGATCTAGGAATCCAGGTGGACCACAAGTTGAACATGAGTCAACAGTGCGATGCAGCAGCTAAAAAGGCCAATGCAATTTTAGGCTGCATCAGTAGAAGTATAGTGTCTAGATCAAGAGAAGTAATAGTGCCACTCTATTCTGCTTTGGTCCGGCCTCACCTGGAATACTGTGTCCAGTTCTGGGCACCACAATTCAAAAAGGATGTGGAGAAACTGGAGCGTGTCCAAAGGAGGGCAACTAAAATGGTGAAGGGTCTGGAAACCAAGCCCTATGAGGAACGACTTAGGGAGCTGGGGATGTTTAGCCTGGAGAAGAGAAGGCTGAGAGGTGATATGATAGTCGTGTTTAAATATTTGAAGGGATGTCATATCGAGGAGAGAACAAGCTTGTTTTCTGCTGCTCCAGAGACTAGGACCCGAAACAATGGATGCAAGCTGCAAGAAAAGAGATTCCACCTCAACATTAGGAGGAACTTCCTGACAGTAAGGGCGGTTCGACAGTGGAACACACTCCCTCGGAGAGTAGTGGAGTCTCCTTCCTTGGAGGTCTTTAAGCAGAGGCTGGATGGCCATCTGTCGGGGATGCTTTGATTGGGAGTTCCTGCATGGCAGGGGGTTGGACTGGATGGCCCTTGTGGTCTCTTCCAACTCTATGATTCTATGATTCTATGACCCCCATGAATATGGGGAAATCGCAAATAAAGAAAGAACAAGTATTCTTTTAAACTGAGAGAACATCTCTCTAGCAGTCTCCATGGTCAACATCTGCCAGACGATGATCATAGAATCATGCTGGAGGATCTATCAATGCCTAGAGAAGTATTTTTTTCTAGGAACCTCTAAGTTCTGCAGCACAACTCTATGGTCAATGTCTGGCAGAGTTGTTCTGGAGGACCTAAAGATTCCTAGACAGAACATATTAATCAAAACTGCAAATAATCAAAACCGCAAACGTTAAAGCTGCAAATGTGGAGGTCCAATTGTATATATTGTTTGGCCAATAAAGGTATGACTGTTTTGTGGATTGTGGGTTTTGTTATACATGCTGTATGGCCAACACGATTACCCCTGAATATGTTTCTTAGCACTGCTTGTAAAGATAACAGCTCTGTTTTGTTGCAGAGCTTGTTTTGTTGGTTAGTTGGCAAACAGCTTTTTCAAGTTGGAGGGCTTATCTGATAGAGGTGAGAGGGCTGCCCTCCAGGGCTACCAGCATTTTCTAGGACATGTTATCAGTCATTTCAGATAGGAGTTGTAAGTGACCATCAGAAGAGGTCATATATAAAGTACACATTTAATTTTAAAACATTGTGAAATACTCATTTATCAGGACATATGGCTCAGTAAAGAACAGGTTGAATATCCCTTATCCAAAATGCTTGGGACCAGAAGTGTTTTGGATTTTGGATTTTTGTTGGATTTTGGAATACCTGTGTCTGCATATATGTGCATAATGATGTACATGATGGAAATGGGACCCAAGGCTAAGTACAAAATTCATTTATGTTTCATATATGCCTTATACACATAGCCCTAAGGTTATTTTATACAATATTTTTAATCATTTTGTATATGAAACAAAATTTGTGTGTACTGAACAAACAGAAGAAGTTTGGGTTTGTGAAGTATTTTGTATTTTAGAGTTCCAGATAAGGGAGACTCAAACCTATTTATTGTATACAGAGAAACAAAGTTTGAGAGAATTGTACAGAGAAAATAAACTCAGAAATCAGGACAATGAGACAACCATAAGATAAAATGAAATAAAATGTAGACAAACTTGCAGCCTAACCAGTCATGAGTAGAATAAAGACAAACGTACATCTGTATGTTCTAATCTATGAAGTATCTTTAAACCAGTGGAAGTAGAGGCATGTACCTTCTGGATGGGACACATCATGATGAAATATAATATCCATCAGCGCAGACAACATCTACAGTTTTCTGAATATTCTTTTCTTCAGGACATTGGGTGTTGTACTGCTACAGTAGATTTGCCAAGACATAGTCTGATTCTCTCCATCTTCTTTGACAATAAAAATAAGTCTCTCCCCCCCCCCCCCCTTTGAAGTAGTGTTTTCTGGATGAGGCAAGCTTCGGAGCTTATGGACCAAAATAAAGTAGTAATATAAAAGTTCAAAATGGTCATAATATAAAAGTTTTTGAATACTGGTATATGGTATACTGAAGACCACTGCATAAAACTGTCCATAACTGGTTTTATAATCTCTCTCTCTCTCTCACACACACACACCCTCTCTCTCTTTCTAATCTAACAACCTTCCTGATCCAAAATATTACATAAAATTTAACAATCAATGCACACTTTTCTTGCTCGGTAGAATATGGCGCACTTCCATCTGGCCTTAATACTGTGGTGTATGCAGTTGTTGATGCTTTGTTTGCTCCACATTTGCTTTAAAGGCAAATTGTCAAATTTATTAATAGCAACCTTTGAAGTTGGGACTCAAGCCCTGGCTTAATCATCTATTTATGTGCAGTAGGAATCCTTCTGTTCTGAAGAGGGATGGGAGCAATGCAAGCATGCATGAATGCGTCCTTCCAGTTAGGTCATTTGCCTTTTAAAAAACAACAACAACAAACAAACAGAACTAACCTCATCCAGAACTAATAGCTTTCTTCGCTGCCATATCAAAATCCCTCAGCCTAAATCCTTCCTAACTACTGAGTGAAATTTGCTTTCAAAATATTCATCATGTCCCTGAAAAATATAAGCTTTTTGAATTAACTGTGGTAGACATAATGTTTCACTCTGGCTTGTGCTAACCATAGTTTGTTCCTTTTGCTACAGTTAAGGTCCTAGACATAAGTAAGTGAATGTTAAGCATTAGCCCCTCTTTGCTGTCAAGATTTGCCATTATGTAAACTGGCATCCAAACAACCACAAGATATTTGTATTTAGTTAGATTTACTTTAGAGCAGGGGTAGGCAACCTAAGGCCCGGGGGCCCGATGCGGCCCCCTGAGGCCTTTGGACTGGCCCCAGGCTCGTCCTGCCGCCGCCGCCGCCGCCCGCCATGATGATATTGATTATTGTTGTTATTACTTGTTCTTGGGGTTTTCTTGGCAAAATCTCCACAGGGGTTTTGCCATCATGGCTTTTCTGGGGCTGAGACAGTGTGCATGCATCCCTGCTTGTTTGTGGGCCTGCCTTCCAATCGTTTTCATGATGATAATGATTATTGTTGTTATTACTTGTTCTTGGGGTTTTCTTGGCAAAATCTCCACAGGGAGTTTGCCATGGCTTTTCTGGGGCTGAGAGAGTGTGCATGCATATTTTTTTATTTTTATTTTTTAATTTTAATATTTATTTATTTATTTATTTATTGGTGTTTCGGCCCCCCAATTGTCTGAGGGACAGCAACCCAGCCCCCGGCTCAAAAAGGTTGCCTACCCCTGCTTTAGAGTGAGAGTTTGGGCAGAGTTTTTAACCATTATAATTCCTAAAGAAAAAGCAGTCTTTTTTTTTTTTTTTTTTTTTTTTTTTGCAGTTGTAGCTGGAATATGGCCTGATGCCCCATCACTGTATTCCATGAAATCAGGGTTTTCTGCCATCTTTTGGAGATATTTTTCAAGGTTAATTCTTCTTCTGAAATACAGGGGTTTGTTGGAACAAGTTTAGAGATTGTCTATATCCTCATTTTTTATTTAGAATAAGCTAAATTGGTCCTTTTGATGAATGAATGAATGCTAGATGAAAACAGTGGGGTGTGAGGTGGAAGCAGAGACAAACTAAGACTTTTAAGTGGTGTGAAGATCAATAAAATCTCTCTTTCCACACAATCAGATTTAGTTTCTCATGGATATCTGGAAGCATTCACAAGATAAGAGAATTACTTTTCCCCTTTAACTGGACAGTTCAGTTGTCGTTTTTTAAAATTACGATCTCTCTCATGCTTTATTCCCTTTCTACTGTACTCACCTCTCTTTTTCTCTGCTCACATAGTTTGTCCCTAGGGTACAATTATGTTCTTCATAAATTGCCACCATTGGGAGTATGATGGATCAAGATCTTGGTGTGGAAGAGTGAGAGAACTTTAACCTCCCTTCCAGTCAACACTCATACACAATAAAAACCTGATACTTACAAACATGATTGATAAATACTATTTTTAAAGAAGCAACCACCAACAGAAAGAAGTCTCTGATTCTCAATTCAGAAATATCTAGTAGAGACAGACACTCCAACAGTGATGCTGGCAGCGCTTAGTATCTTCTGGTTCTTTGGAGGCCATCACTCAGCTGCCGTTTAGCTCTTCTTTGTCTCTTTCTCTTCATGACCTCCATGATTTCTTTCAATTTTTCCTCAGGATGTACTTTGTGAGAGATAAAAGAAAGAGCGAGAACACAAAATTGGAAAGATGAGCACTTCACATTTATGACACATTGAGAACACAAAACACATTGTTCTTTTGTTATATGAAATCCAAATCCAAGTCAAGGAGAGGCCATTAGTATGGGAAAGGCTTTGAAATGTTGCAGCACTTATCTTGGTTCAAATGATCCTATATATTGGGTTGTGGCAACAGGTGCACGTCACCAGCAAGTTTTTCCCTCTCCTGGTTATTTAGATTTATTGCTGTTTTGTACTTGTACCAGCATACAGTAGTCTTCAACTGAAGAGTGGATGGTGGTGGCCCCTTCACCTCTTTCTTGAGCTTTGGAATGATAAGCAGCAATAGTCATCTATCTTGGGAAAAGACAGATAAACCAGTTAATCTTCCCCTTGTTTAAATCCATTTAATTTTAACAATGAAACCATCATTGTCATCTAGTAATGTAATAAAGTAAAGTTTCCCGTTCCCTGTTGGTTTCACTTCACTGATAGATTCACTTTGATGTAGCAGAGAGTCATGTCAGCAGAAAGAGGAGGGAGGGAGGCCTTTGTGACATCCCCCCCCCCCCGAATCTCCCTCCAATCCTTTGGGAGAACTTCTGAACAGCAGTGGCCCACAGTGAAGACAGAATCACTGAAAATCACCTTGCTCCCAGTTTTGCTACAGTGGATCAAAGAGAATTTTTTTCCAGAAAAGTGATATCAGTTGGATACGACTTGCAGGCTGTCATTATATATTCACTTACCTGGGAGGAAGGCCCCGTGAACTCAGTGGGAATTGCTTTCATGTAAAAATGGATAGGATTGCACTGTGTGATTTTAGGTCAGGGTGAAGGCCAAAACATAATGATGTGAACAGCTGCCTCTGGTAAATGTAGGGGAACTGCCAGGCTTGAGTAGAGTGCTTCACAAACAGCTGTGGGTTTCTGCTGCCAGGCCTGTGAGAGAACTAACATGATCTGAATAGCATGTGAGGTTTCAGAAAACAGGGAGAAAATCTGTCTTGATAAACATCAAGGGATAATATGCAGTGTGCCCAAGATATGCCAGGTAATTTGGTGTTCTGGATCAGTGTGGGCACATTTGTAATTATAGCCTAGGTACCATCACAGGATGATGGGGAAGGAGGGAGGATTAGCTGGCATCCTACAGTAGCCTAGCAATGTGGTCCCAGCGGAGTATAGGAGGAGACAGAGAAAACATGAGCATTAGGAAACATGTAGCTGTTTTTTCAGGCACACAGACTGAGAAAAGACATTATTTGGAATTAAGACATTATTTGGACCCTACATGGCTTGGGTCCATCTTACCTTAGGGACCGCCTCTCCCCGTCTGATCCCCCCCGTGCCCTTCGTTCAGCGGGGAAAAATCTGCTCTCACAACCTAAAACGAAATTCAAGCAGACTTCCCTAAGGGCATTTTCAGTCGTTGCCCCTAAACTGTGGAATGGCCTGCTGGATCAGATACGCCTTATTACGTCTCTTACCACTTTTAAGAAAGCAATTAAGACGGAGCTCTTCCGGCAGGCCTTCCCAGAATAACTCTGTACAGGGATATGCACAGCTGAGCCACTTATCTGGTCTCTCCACCGAGAGTGGCATTTTGTTTTATCTTTTATTATTTATTTTAGTTATATGTCCGTTTTAACTCTATTATGTTTAATACTGTTTTAAGGGGGGAGGGTAGTGGGTGAAGGGCAAGAATGTGGATTTTAACTGTAATATTTTAATTGATGTACGCCACCCCGATTGCCGAGCAGAGGGGCGGGTTACAAATAAAATTTATTATTATTATATTATTATTATTATTTGGAATTTAGGAGGCAGAGAAATTTATTTTCCAGCAGAAATTGGAGAACGAATCTTCTTTCTCTTTATTGTGTAGTCCTTCACGTGCACCCACCCTTTTAAAAAAAATCTGCTTTGGGAGGCTAGGAAACCCTCTAAAATCAGTTTTCAGGTAGTAAAAAAGGCTGCAAAGGAAAGGAAGAAAGTTCTTCCATTCTGGTACCCAACAACCAGCTCAGTGCTAGATTTAGGCTGTCCCTCTCCACCTTGTCTTCCCAATCTTTTTATCTTCCTTTTAACTTTGCCTAGGGGATGCAGTAGCTTAGGTGGTTAAGACATTGACTCTGTTGATTGCAAGAATGGCAGGTTGGCAGTTCGAGGCCCGGGTGCTGCAGGACGGGGTGAGCTCCTGTCACTAGTTCCAGCTTCTGCCACCCTAGAAGTTTGAAAGCATGCTACTGCAAGTAGATAAATAGGTTCCACTTCTCAGTGGGAAGGTAAACAGCATTCTGTGCAATCATGCTGGCCACAGGATCACAGAGTAGTCTCTGACAACGTTGGCTCTTTGGCTTAGTAATGGAGATGAGCACCCCCCCCCCCTACAGTCGGACACGACTTGACAACCTTGTCAACGGGGAATACCTTTACCTTTTTTTAGTGTGATATTCACTTTTTATATATCTCACTGCGAACAAATGTTGGATTTTCTATAATGCCACATAGGCCAGTGGCTTTATCAACAGAGGCATAATGTACTCATGAGAAAAGCCTGTTGTCTTTTCTTTCTGATAGTTTCATACCATATGGTATACCTGTGCTTTTAAAAATATGTTTTAAGTCTAATTTTAAACCGTTGTCTTTCATTTCTGTTACTGCTTATTATTACTGCCATAAAAAAGTCAAATGCAATACATCACTGGCACTAAAGAGAGGGAAACTCCTCAGAACTGATTCTGCCAATGTTAGTAGAACTTTCCCCTCAACAAATTCTATCCACCTTTCCTAGAAAATGATGCTCTTTACATCTGACCCCATAATACACTAACTCAGAGGTGGGCAACTATTAGAAGCTAGGGAGCCACATTTCCCCACCAGAAGACTTTGGAGGGGGGCATACCATCTTGATGCTCCCCTGCTACCCCTCAATTAAATATTTTTGCCTCCAATATGCTTTAGGGGAGATGGGGGCAATTTTTTTTTGTCTTGATTTTGTTTTGGTGGAGGGCCATTTTAGAAGTAACTTTCTGTTCAGTTTCTGTTTGGTGGCATTCTAGGGCAAACAAATTTTGACCACTCGGGGGCCTGATGTGGTCAATAGGTTGCACTTTGTCTACTCCAACTAACCAGTTACTCAAGGCAGAGCAACCAGGGAAAATGTTTTTACGAGCAGTGGAGTAGTGTGTATTCTTTAGCATCTGAGCTAAAGTGTTTGATAGCAGTTGAGCTTGTACAGTGGGCCTTTCCCATATGCAGGGGATCAGTTCCAGACCCACCCACCCCTGCATAAAGGAAAAACATGTATGCTCAAGCCCCATTTAAAACAATGGCCATGGGTGCATGCACCATTATTGCTTCCGCAACTTGCCTTCCGCATAAGGTTAAAACCACATATGGCGTATCCGTGTATGTCGCAGGTGCGCTGTATGATGTTAAAAAGGAAATGAGAGCAGAAAGGTAGACTGCCTTACACTGGGTCAATGGCAGACATGGAAGCGAGCCTTGATAAACCTGTATCCCATAGGTAGAGAACCTTTGATCCTACAAGTGTTTTGGCTTACAGCTCCCATTATCTCCACACAACATGGCCAGTGATGGGGAATTATGGACCTTGTAGTGCAAAAAGGGCACTCCCCCACACAAAGTATCAGTTAGGACTGGTCCAAATGCACAACTAAACCATTCACTTTATTATTAGAAAGGCTAATAATAGCAAGCTGTGCCAAGAATACAGTCATGGTTCTTTTGTGTGGTTGCAAATAGACTGGTGCCAACATCCTGCAGAGGATTTGGAGCCATTTATTGTTTTCAGCCAGTTGTGCTATATATTGGTATACAGTATTTTCATTTTAATGTATTCTGGAACTGTGGAATGGGATGGGTTTAATGACAGTGAATGGGGCAGTGTAGGTTCATATATGACACCATTCTAGTGCTGAATCTCCATTTGGTTTTTCTCTCTCCATTTTTAAAAAAACAAATGTTTATTAAATGTTACAACAACACACATAATACATACAAAATAGCATACATACATATATACCTATATACCTATAAATCATCTGATTATCTACTTGTTATCACTGTAACTGAATTTACAATCCTACAGTCCTGTTCATTCATCACCTTTACATACCAACCATTGTTGTTCTGCCATTGTTAAACCTGTGACCTTTTGCCTTTTCTTATTCAACTACCCCTTTTCCTATTCTCTCGTCCATCTTCCTACTTGTACTTTACTCTCTCCTTTATTTATCTCTCCTTCCTTCCTTCCTTCCTTCCTTCCTCTTAACCTTCTCCATATATACTCTTCTTGACTCTCCTCTTTCTCTCCATATTCTCCTTATGCATTTCTCTTATTGAATTCTGAATTCAAGGTTTATCTCATCTTCTCCTTATCTTCTCTTAAAACATCCTTCCTCTTTACTTTCTTTCTCTCTCCTTCATTCTATACATCCTCATACCATCTTCTCACATACACTAAACTTTTTCCCACATTCTTCTCCTTTCTTACTACCATTCTCACCATCCTTCCTTCCTATCACTGATTGTTATATTCTTACTCTTTTCTGACTTTCAACTTTCCTTATTTCTGTAAAACTCCATCTGCACTTTATCCTCTCCTTATTTTCTCATTTTTTGTGTAGCTTTTTGTGTGGCTTACTTGCCTCAATCTTGTATTCATGCACCTGAAATAAATCTACCTTCTCTTTAACAGTCGGCTGGCCAAAATTCAGGAATTTTTCAAGGGAGGAATCTCTATTTTGTATGAATTGCAGACAGTTACTGTAGGTGACCTAAGTACGTAAGTGGTGCCATCTCACCATAAAAATAACTTACTTAAAACTTTTGCAAGCTTTTGAAGAGATAGCACTGTAAGGTTCCTCTGCCGTCTTCCTTCAGCTGACCTTTTTTCCACATTCTTCTCTTTTCTTACTACCATTCTTCAGCATGTTCCTTTCTGAGTCTAAGGGTACCTTAAAGTTTTATAACGTCTTTAGGCGTGTGGATAATACATGTGTATACTGAACCTGTTTCTGGTTGTGCAAATCACAGAAGAACAAGTGCCTAGATACAGAATAGGATGTAACTTTTAGACTGGTAGTTTTATTTGTCAGCAGGAGCAAAAATAATAAAAGAGTGTTTCAGCCCTTTAAAGACTGATAACATTTATTTGGCAAAGGCTAGAGTTCATTTAAGGGATGCGGGATTAGACATGGCTCTCTGCTACATATTTATGTGGTGACAGGGAACAATGCATATATACAATGTGTAATGTAGTCCTGAGTTACATTATAATTTAGTCTGAGAAGTGAGTTCCTTCTAGGATATTAAATGTAAGATTGCTTTTACACTGACATAGCCCAAAGTATGGTGCCTTTGTCAGCCCCTGGTTATTGTTCTTGTTCTGCTTGTCAAATCCTGAGTATTTGCTAGAGGCTTCATTTGGAAAAACATTTAATGTTAGTATGATTTTCAGTGGCTGGGATTTCCACTGTATTTTTGAAAACATTCATTATAGTTTCCTTTAATTCTGTGTATGTTTTGTGCTGCTGCTGCTGTCTTTAGTTATTCCTCCTTCCCTTCCTTTCCAAATCAAGGGCTCAAAGTGGCTTACAAATTATTATTATTATTATTATTATTATTATTATTATTATTTGTATTCATACCCCACTCTTTTTTTTAAAATGGTGGCAATTTTTGAAGACCATAATTGTACCCTAAGGACAAACTATGCGAGCAGACAAAAAGAGAGAGATAAGTACAATGGAAAGGGAATAAATTAACATAAAATGTAGTTAAAAACATAATGAAGATCACCATTAAAATGGAATTAAATTGTTTAAAAACAATTTAAAGTATACAATTAAAATGATAAAAAGCAGTTTTTTAAAAAAGCAGTACAATTGACACATACAGTATCCTCTTAAAAGCCCATTCTTTACAATCCTTCACTTCTCAGATGCCTGTTGAAATAAAAAAGGTCTTTGTTTTCTGATGGAAAAACAGCAAGGATCTTAGGAGGAGCCACTTAAAAGACCCTGTTTCATGCATCTACCAACTGTGTAGATGTAGATGGTGGGGAAGGGCTTCTCTTGAGGATTTCAGGGGCTGGGCAGGAGAGATATATTCTGTCAGATAACTTGGGCCTAAGCAGTATAGGGCTTGTAGATGGTAACTATTACTTTTAATTGTGTCTGGAAACAAACCAGCAGCAGCTGTAGAACAGCTGGATCAGGAGTGTTGTATGGTCCCTGTCACCAGCCCCAGTTAATACTCTGTAGCTCTTTGTACCGACTGAAATTTCTTCAAAAGCAATCTCATGTAGAGCTGATTCTTGTTGCTGACTGCCCTTGAGTTATCCCCAACTCATGGCAACCCTGTGGATGAGACAACTCCAAGATCCCCTGTCCTCCACTGCTCTACTTAAGTCATAAATTCATGCCTGTGACCTCCCTAATTGAGTCTAGCTATCCGGCATGCAATCTTCCTCTCTTCTGACTGTCCTCTGCCTTTATTTAGCATTATTGCCTTTTCTAATGAGTCATGGCTTCTCATGATGTGGCCAGTGTACGACAGCATCAATTTGATCATCTTGGCTTCCAGAGAGATTTCTGGAGTCTTACAGGAAGATTTTTGGAATCTTGGGAGATTTTTCTGCTCAAGGACCCACTTGTTTGTCAGTTTGGTTGTCCATGGTATTCTCAGCACTCTTCTCAGCACCACATCTCAAATGAATTGAATTTTGTCTTATCTCCTTTCTTCACTGTCCAGCTCTTGTATCTATCTGTACATGGCAACAGAGAATACAATGGTTTGGATTATTCTGATTTCCATGTTCAGTTGTATACCTTTACTCTTTATGATCTTGTCTACTTCTTACATAGCTGCCCTTCCCATTGCTAATCTTCTTCTTATTTCCTTACTGCAATCTCCATTCTGATCAATGTTTGATCCAAGGTACAGGAACTCTTAAACTATACTCGTTCCTCCCCGTTTATGGACTTTGAGTCTTCAGTCTTGGTCCTTCACAGACAGCAAATGGGGAGGGATAAAATGACGCATGTGGATGCACACCACCATTGAAATCAGTGGGGCTTAGATATTTGCAATTTTCCCATTTCACGGTGTGTGTGTGTCTGGAACAGATCCCCTACAAATCAGGAGGGATGACTGTATTTCAATTTCTAGAGCTAATTCAGCAATGCAAATGGATTATAACTAAGACATATGTCACAGTGGCCAGATTAGAGTCTCCAGGAATGGATGCAGTTGATGCACAGCCCTTAAGTGTGCAGAAGCATTCCTGTCCGCTGAAGAAACCTGGGCCCCCAGGCTCAAAGCTCAATCCAGTAGTACACTCAAATTGTGAACCTGTCTTTTAAGGAGAAGCGTAATCCCACCCAACAAGGTTGAATCCGTATTGCTTGATCTTAATTTCAGCTGACCAGGAGTACTTCTGGCTTATTTGTATTAAGTTTCAATTTGTTTTCCTTTGTCTGGTCCATTACTGATGCCAAATATTGGTTTAGAACCAAAATGGATTCTTCTGTTTGATGGGAAGAAGAAATAAATTTGGTTGTCAACAGTATACTGGTGGCACTGATCCCTAATATATAATATACCAATATTATACATTAAAGATATTTTTTTTTAAAAAAGGCTTTCTCTATTGAGTAAGGGTGGGCTCCAAATATATTTAAAGGCAATTTTTCCAGGGTGGTGCTTTGAAGCAGTCTGATTAGATGGCTTTAGCCAGGAAACTTAGAGGACTGTTTGCTTTTTAAATAAGAGATTTGCCTTAATCAGCTGCTGTGAATTGCAAACAAGAAGGAATGATTTATGGCTTATAATTAGACATGAGGGATAATCACAAAACAAAGTCCAAGTTGTGTTCATTTCCAGATGGCTGTGGAACTTGTCCTTTAATCTGCAGCATACCATGTGCAGGTAGATTCTCTCCCCCCCAATGTTTCTTTAAATTCACACATGCATATGGATAGACTTGTACTGGCAAGAGGCTTCTAATTTTAAACATTATCTGATAGGACATAGCAGAATTGTACCACCATAATGTCATCACTTAAAAAACAAAAAACAATTTTTCAAACAATGTATAACAATAAGTTTAACAAAGGGAAACAAAATAAAACATGAATGTGATTTTGTTAGAAAACAGTACACCACAAATCTTGCATCACCTTTAGGTTAATTACAGTCTTTGAGGAATGTTTCTGGAGATGGATGGTTATTAGATGTCTTCCCTTTTCATCTTTCTCCTTATTATCTTCTTTTTATGAGGTGTTTTATCAAACACACACTTACCCAAAAGGCAAATACTGGGTAACCTTGCTGGTAGAAGCAGTAAAAGGTTAAGAACACTACTGTTGACCCTTTTACATGGAAGAATACATTGTCATAATCTTAGTGCGATTTGGGGAACATAATTTCTTCCTTGAATGTAAAACACCTAGGGTATAAAGTGAAAATATATTTCTTCTTGGATCGGTGTGAACCTTTTAAATGACATTTAGAGATTGGAAGCAAGATGCAAACAGTGGTTGTTACATGAAGTCAAAGGCTTTCATGGCCGGCATCCATAGTGGTTGTTATGGTAGGAAAGCTAAAGTGGAAGGAGAACAGTCATTAATGTGATGCATGTGGAATCTTTTTGACAAGATATTTCTTTTTTCTCTCTATTAGGTCTGAAAGATTCTATGACAGAATCTCATGGCCAAGTTTTCAAATGTGCTTCTGATGCAGACAGCTACTTCGATATATATTTGTGGCGTGTAGGTAACACAATTCCTCAGTGGAAGTGTCAGGCTGTAGCATTCCCTTGTGATGCCTAGAAACCATCACAATTGAGTATTCTTTGCTTCAGAAAACCTTATGAAATTCATGGGGTCTCCATAAGTTGAGAGGTAACTTGAAGACGCGCGCACACGCACACACACATACATAGAGAATATACTTATAATCTCTCAGGAGTATTCAGAGACAGCCATCTTAATCTGGAAAATCAGTATGCAAAGGGATCTTGCAGCACCATTGAGATGCTGCAAATTCATCTGAGGAAGTAGACTGAGGTCTACAAAAGCTTGTGCTACCAACTTCTATCTTTCAGTAAGTCCAAAAAGTGCTGCAAGATCCCTTTGAATCTCTTAGGAGGACTGTGATGTCATTAGGTAGATGACAAAGGTTTTGGGTTTTTAAAAATTCTTTTTAAAAAAAATATATTAAACTGAGGATTGCATTCAGGTTCAGACTACATATGCTGACAGCTGAACCATTTTCTTTCAAGCCCTAGTCTGTCCTAATCAAACTTAAACCAGGGTAGAGATATGAAAGGTTTATAGAGAAAAGGGCAATGTGGATGTTGAGAGCTGAACTATCACTGTGCTTATTTCTGATCTTTATAAGGCTTCTTCCACACTCCTTGCTCTGTTTTCTGGGCTGAGCTCAGATGAGTAGAAAAGCAGTTCAGAGAAGGCACACTGTAGGTAAGTAACCCATATATAAGGAAGTCAGGCTCCCCACCTCTGTAAAAAGTACACACTCACTTTTTTAAAATGTGAGTATGCAATATTAAAAAATACGATCACTGTAGACCTGGTTTTCACCATATAATGCTGCACAGTGTAGCTTGAACTTCAGTTAGAGCAGACTTTAGAAGCATGTCCTGGAACCATATATTTCATTTTCTTTCTTTCTTTCTTTCTTTCTTTCTTTCTTTCTTTCTTTCTTTCTTCTCTCTCACCCACCCTTTTCCCAAGGAGATCAAGGTTGTACATGGCCCTCCCTCCTCCTCTTGCAATTTTGTGCTTATGGCGTTGCAAAATGGAGGGTCTTAATTTAACTTATGTGTCATGGCAGCCCTCAGGATGTCTGTGTGGTCTAACTTTTAGTTATAAAATCAAAGCAAATAAAAGCAGCTGTTTACCATAGCAAGCTCCTTGTTATTCCTTTGCCCAGCATTTTGTTCACTCTGGCAATTCAATTTATGCACTCTTCAGCCCTGTCAGAATCTATTATATTGCATCTTCTTTTAAGTTGTTAAGCTAGAGGACAAACCTAGATGTTATCTTCTACAGCTCAATTGAAGGCAGAACATGAGCTAAGCAGATTCAATGGTGAATAGACAGGATGACAAATTTTTTACCATTCCGCTTTGTCAAGAGAATGTCAGGTTTGTCAGCTTTCACAGTTAAATAGCTTGGTTGATGGGTGTATTTACATAGCTTTCAAACAGTCTCAACCAACCAATATTTCGCTAATAGCTTATTTGAAAACTCTTAATTTTTAAATAAATTGGCTAAATTTTGAGTCAATTAATTTATGGGGAACAATTTTATTATTTATATTGTGCTTGTTTCTGTTTTGAGGCTATTTGCTTCTAGTATTTTACTGAAATATACAGATAAGAGACTCCACTACAATCCCAGGCAAAATATTCCACTGTTGAACAGCTCTTACCATGAGGCAGTTCTTCCTAATGTTTAGGTGGAATCTCTTTTCCTGTAGTTTGAATCCATTGCTCCATGTCCTAGTCTCTGGAGTTTCTCTCTAGTCTTCAAATCACTTCTGAATTATGTCAGCCCTAAGGTGACCGTATCACGAGGTGTGTGACTCACCCAGTGGGTTTCCATGGCCCAGTGTGGAATTGAACTCTGGTCTCCAGCTCAAATTACTACAATCTTTTAAAAGATTAAAATATATTAAATAGATAATCAGTTTAAAAAACTAGACAAATCAAAACCTGTTAAAAAAGTTTTAAATAATGTAACCATAGGACATGCATAGCCTGGATAAAATCAGTTATGCTCAAAAGATTTAATTTTAAAAAGTTTTGACTTGACATCAACATGATCCCAACATTGGGATCATTCAATAGTTCATGCAGTGGGTCTGCTTTAAATGGAACAAGCAATTGAATTTAGTCTTAAATTTTTTAAGTTGCAGTCCAAAACACACTTACTTACCAAGAAACCCAGTTGAGCTCAGTTAAATGTACTCTGAAATAAGTTTAAAGGTACACAGCACAATCAGAAAAATGATATTCATTAACAGCTGCAGATTTTGGCAAGCTTAATTTTTTGGACTACAGCTCTCAGAGTCCTTTAGCTAAGGATTCTCCTAGCCACATATATTTGAAACATATATTTTTGGACTACAGTTGCTAGAATCTATGTTAGCTGAGGGATTACTGAACACCATCATAAAGGAGAATCTTTACATCGCAGTTATGGGAGGTAGATGCTGTTTACATGCATGGTGTAATCCCTGTGTGAAAGATGTGGCTTCTGTTTACAGTTGTCCCTCCTAATTCACAAACTTGGAATTCACAAATTTGGTTATGCGCGAGGTCTCTCCTGACCCCTTCCCATGCCTGAAACAGTTGATCCAGGCATCAGAGGGGTCAGGAGAGAGCTCGCATAGCTCCTTCTACCTCC
Source organism: Phrynosoma blainvillii (assembly GCA_026167975.1). Classification (NCBI taxonomy): domain Eukaryota; kingdom Metazoa; phylum Chordata; class Lepidosauria; order Squamata; family Phrynosomatidae; genus Phrynosoma; species Phrynosoma blainvillii. Next base: position 443,217,772 of record JANUYF010000001.1, on the reverse strand, counting down.
CCTCTGATGCCTGGATTGGGTGATGTAGGCATGGCAGGGGTCCAGAGAGGATCTGTGGGGGTCTTTCTCCACCCCTCCGGTGCCTGGATCGGGTGATCCAGGCATAGGAGGGGTCTGGAGGGGACCTATGGGGGTCTTTCTCCAGCCCTTCAAAGCCTGGATCGGGTGATCCAGGCATGGGAGGGGTCTGGAGGGGACCTGTGGGGTCTTTTTCTACCCCTGCCATGCCTGGATCAAGCGATCCAGGCATGCAAGGGGTCCAGAGGGGACCTGCGCAGGCTCTCTCACGGGGGCAGGGTTTATTTGCAATTTTCCATATTCACGGGGCTCCTTCACCCCTAACCCCCGCAAATATGGAGGGACGACTGTATATGAAGAGGTTCTTACTGTTGCAATGTGGGAGCAGCAAAAATGTCAAGCCACTCATAGTATGGTGCAAAATGTCACTTATTTGACTAACTGAATTCCAGTGTTAACCTAGTGTCTAGTGACAGGGAACTCAGTAGCACTTCTCAATACAGTATGATCCATGCATCAGATGAAGCTGTGGGTACTTGAAGATTTGCAGAAGAATTTAAAAAACCTTAAGAGAAGAAAACAGGCACCTCCTCATTGATGGCTTGGGAGGGAAACAGAAAAAATTGATGGGGGAAACAGATTTTTTCCCCCATTTTCTTCCCACGAAGCCTTTTTTCCTGAAAAATATGGGGAAGGAACGCTAATTACTTACTGGGGGGGGAGTTGTTGTTGCATGCCTTCAAGTAATTTCCAAATTATGGTGACCCTAAGGCAAACCTATCATGGGGTTTTGGCAAGTTTCTTCAGAGGGGGTTTGCCACTGCCATCCTCTGAGGCTGAGAGAGTGTGACTTGCCCAAGGTCACCCAGTGGGTTTCTATAACCAAGCCAGGATTCAAACCTTAGTCTCCAGTGTCATAGTCCACTGCTCAAAACACTATGCGATGCTGGCAGAGACTGAGGAGGAAGTGCAGTGCATGATCCTGGAGGAAGTCATAGAGGATGGTCTAGATCCAAACAGGCACATGACAATATTTTGTTGCTGGACTGTCTTGTTAGTGCTACTAGCTCTTGGGTGACCTTATCCACCACAAATTTGTCCTCCTTTTTACAACCACCCTAAGTTTGTGGCAGAAGATTCTATAAATGCCTTATGTGCTGTGTTAGGAATTTTCCTTTTCTTTGTCCTGAATTTCCTGCTGTCGATACGTTCCCTGGCCTGCATGCCATGATAAAAAAAAACAAACCCAAAAATCTGAATAATGGAATGTATGTAGTTTACGCCGACTGTGGGAATATATGCCTGTAACAAAGTTGGATAAAATAACTTGGACCATTCCCTTCTGTGAACTTTGGAGCTTGAACATCAGTGTCTGTTCCCATGCCAGTCTAGAAAACAGCTGTGATGGCACATTGCAATATCTGAGTCCTCACTGGTTAAATGAAATGGCAGAAGGAGCCAATATTTGTAGCCATGGCAGCTAGTAATTTACGATTCCATATGGCTGGTGTGCCAGAAGCTGTTCTCTTACAAGGAGGTCAGGGCAATTGTGGCATTAAAAAGGAGCACACTACAATGAAATTTTTACTGCATATTATGTACAGTAAAAATGGAAAACCTCTGTCTTGAGATCATGTGGTCAGTCAAGAAATATAAACGATTTCCCCTTTTTTTTTAAAAAAAAGGTTGGGAAGTGGAGGAGAGAAAAGAAACAAAATAGTTTATAATATATGGTCTCTGAAAATTATCTCTGCAGTTTCAATTCTATATACAATTGAAGCAAACTAACAACTGTTTCACCAATTTGTTTCCCTGCAAAGTACAGGATGTTCAAAAATTAGCTTTCATTTACAACTGTATATAGAATTGAAATTGTAAAGATAATTTTCGGAGACCCTATATTTGTTTCTGACGTACAGACTCTATCAAGGCTGGGGAAAGAAGTTGGTGAAATTATTGTTAGTGCTTAATTCTTCACGCCTAGGGTTTCCAATATGATGTGATTCCCCTCTTTCTACCAACCTCTGTACCCACTCTGGGACTTGGAATCTGCTTGAGATTGCTCAGTGTAGGTTTATATTGTAATTCATTATCTGTAGAATAACCTTCAAAGGGAGGATAGTCTGGCAGATTGATAGACACCAGTTAGCTACACCATGGTTTGGACTAGGTGATGAGTAGAGCAAAGGTGGGGATGAGGTTCAAATCTGGCCCTGCTGGGGACCCAGTCCAGCCCTCTGGAGTTTCTCAGATGACCGCAGCATGGTACAGTTGTCAATGGCTTCTCTATTTCTTGAAAGTGTTTTTTCCCAATTCTAAAAGCTTGTCCCAAAGGTTATATGGCAATGGGACTTCAAACTAAAATAGGTCCCTACACTTTTCACTTTGACCCCACCTGATGTAGCCCCTCAGAACTTCTTTGAAATGTATTTATTTATTAAAATATTTATCTCCTGCCCTTCTTCTGGGTATTTCAAGGTGGTATACAACAAAATCGCTTTAGGTCAATGTATAATACTTTCAAAAGACCAAGAATATATTAACTCATTTATCATTTAAAACCAGGCAATTAAAAAAAAACTAATTTAAAATAATGCCAACTGTAGCACATGTGAAATTGAATAAAAGCAGGCCTGAAGGCTTTAATAAAAAGCCGTGGTTTGAGTTAGTGTGACATCAGCATTGGCAGCAATTGGACTGATGGGAGGATATTCCATAACAGCAGAGAAGATCCTCTCCTAAGTCCTTCCACAATGTATTGCCTTCATTGGTGGGAGATAGAGAATGATTCCTCCAACAGACTTCAATTCTCAGTCAGGTTTGGCCCTTGAGTTGAAAGAGGTTTCTCATCCTGGGTGGAACGTAGCTATGGAGGATATTTTCTTCCTCTCCCATAACAGTAAAGCTTTATTATCTTTGCTGTTGTTCATTTATGTAGCACCATCAGTGTACATGTACTGTAGACAAGTATTTTTCACACTTTGGTCCTCCAAAACCCCTGGGCACTAGCTTCTGGGAGCTGAAGTCATAAACATCTGGAAAATCAAAGATTGAGAATCACTATTCTAGATCACCCAGTGAAACTGGCAAGTCAGTTTCAAAAGGAAGTATTTCTCCACTCTTTGCTTGATGAACTGAAAATGGGAAGCTATCCTCCACTATAAGTTAGGGCAGGAGCCTAGTTTAGGGGATCCAGAACAAGCTGCATGAATTCAGAGCTCAACTCTGCTCTTCAAGAGAGAGGGAAAGCCTGGTACTTCAGGAGGAACAGACACACTCCATCATTGTTGCCTGAGCCTTTACTGAACAGTAAGGCTGGCCTCCCAATGAATATATAGAATTCACTGCTCCAAGATATGAGTAATAGACACCAATTTTGACAACTTGTAACAGAGAATTTGAGACGTTCATGGAGGAGCAGGGAGGAGGAACCACTGCTGCCTATCAGTGGCTATTATCCATAATGGCTATACAGAAACTCCAGGTAAAGTATCTGCACACCACTCATTGCCAACTACTGAGGAACAATAGCAGCAGAACACATTCCTTGTAGACAACCCTTTAGAGGGACCTGGTTGACCTCTGTGAGAAACAAGATGCTGGACTACATTGGTCACATCCAGAACTTGGAAGTTACTCTGGCAGACCACATCTCCCAAAATCCCACAGCCATCATAGGCTACATCTGCACTGCAAAAATAATCCCATTTGACACCTCTTTAACTGCCATAGCTCAATGCTGTGGAATCCTGGGAATTCGTAGTTTTGTGAGACATTTATAGCCTTCTCTCTTAGAGAGCTTTGGTGCCACAATGAACTACAGTTCTCAGGATTCCATAGCACTAAGCCATGGCAGTTAAAGTGGGGTCAAACTGGATTATTTCTGCAGTGTGGATGCAGCCACAGTCCCACTCAGGTACAGCAGGGCTTTTCTGATTCTTCAAATCAGTCAATTGGAAAGTCAGATTACTCTTGCACAGAAAGACAATAAGATATGGATTTTTAAAAAAAGCTTGATGAATAAAACAATTTTATTGAAATTTACTTATAACATACAAAATGGGGAGGGGGTGTTGAAAAAAGACAGCTTTATGATTGGTTGTGGTTTTGTTTGTTTTTTAGCTGTTTATCCTAACTATCTGTCCTATGTATTGTAGATTTTGTCTGTTTTTAGCAGCATGTAAGCCATAATGACAGCTCATCTGGAGTTAGCTAAGTGCTGATATAGAAATATAAAAATAAATACGTGCAGTGATTCTTTGACAGTCAGTAATACACTTGCACCACTAGTTTTTTATGACGTTCCTTGTGGTTTCATATATTGTTCTATTACTATTGTAGCATTTTACTTAAACAGACAGTGAAATATTTTCTTTCTTTACTATAACCTAACTACTTTCAAGATGCAAACATATTCTCCTTGCCTCTAAAATAAGTGTCTGTTTGGCAGATTTCTGTTTCCGGGGGAGGGGGGCATATTCAACAGCTTGTTCCTAACTGGAGGATGAGCAAACCGAGGATGAGCAAATCTTCAGGGTATCTCTGGACAATGTAGTCTTCCCTCCAGTGCCATGTACCTTCAGCACACTGGCTGCAGTATTGATCACTATAATTAATACTTTTAAAACGAAGATCTTTAAACTCTTCTATATTAATGATTTGGAGGTAATACTGATCCATGAAGATCACCTTCTAGTTATGCACACTGCTGCAGTTACTGCTCTCTTGATAGACTGTAAGGCTGTAGGTAAGCAGATGGGTTGCTTCTAGCCATTGTTAACATGGAATCTAGACAAGGAAGGAAGGGGGCTTAAATCAGAATCTGCAACCTATGTCAAACCTGATGCCACTTAAAGAAAATCCTGATTAGTTGAAATTATTTTAACTAATTAATTGTGATTAAGAACATGTAAACCATGTTGAACTGGTTGTCATTGTTGTATCCTGGTCACCTTGACCAGATATCAGGACAGCAAACTTAAGTATAATTGGTAAGTTAAGTATAATTCAAGTATAATTGAATCCAGGATTCAGAAAACAGATTGTCTCAGTGACCCCAGTGGATGATTTTGTCTAAAACCTGGCAGGAAATAATTCCCTCGGTGGTGTTTGTTGCAATGGGTCATCAAATCTTTGTGGGACTTTGTGGGGCTTGGGGTACTATATTCTTTTAGTGGCTCCTTCCCTATCTGATCACTAGACTGCAGGTAAATCTTTTCTGCATTTTTAAAGGTGACCCAGAAACAAACAGTAAATGCTAAAACTGCAGCAGCAACCAGCAAAAGTTCTGCTATGTTTAGTGGAACTTATTCTTATGAAAGCATGAATAGAATTGCAGTCAGAAATAATTTTAAATTGCACAGAATAAATAAATAATGTTTATTCAGATAATGAAATTTGGGAGTCTTAAAACCAGAACATTGCACCTAATGGAAAATAAAATAATGTGTTCCAGCAGAATGTCTGGAACATCTTAGATGCTCTTTATAGGTGTACAGCTAGCATACAAGACAAACCGGTGAATTGAAGTATGGGGAGAACGGGACAAAACGGGTTCCTCCAAGTTTTTTTAAATGATTATTTTCAGTGCATTTTGCTCCCTTCCTTGGAGGCTTACTGTAATTATAATATATACAAAATACGGCTGTAATAACCTTCTGCACAATCCCTTTGCATATTCACAGCCCCAAGACATCAGCATTCTTCCCACCCCCCAACCCTGCCTTGAAATGAGCCTCCAGAAAATGCTTTAAAGTTTTTGTAATAAAATTTAGAGTAGTGAAAAGAATAGGCAATATGCTCAAACATGTGGCTCTGTAATTGCTTATTAAGTCACCCTAGAATGAAGGTCATATATCTTTCTGCCTCTAAGAGTTCAATATTAACACCAGAAAGGGGAGCAACTGTGTCTTCAGGGTGCCATCAGCTATGTTGGCCAGGAGTGCTGGAAGCCAAAAATAATAAGCTGGGCTGGGAAAGGTTGGTATATAACCACAGAGTGCCCTTGGAGCATTCACCTTCTTTTAACTCCCTTGGGTTGTCAACTGTTCAGCATCTTAATGCTGCGCGAAAGTGCACTTCTCTCCAGCTCTGCCAGGTCTTTGAATTTTAATATTCAGCAATAATGAAAGCCTTAAGCTCTTCACACATTACCTGGGTCTGTCTCCTCAAAGCAATTTTCCCCTTAAAAGTGTGTGTATGTGTGTGTGTATTCATATATATATATATATATATATATATATATATTGATTCACCAAACAACAATTTGTAAAGCATCCCAAGACAGACAGAAGGTTGTGGAGCAAACGATTTTGTTATTATTTATTTAGAAATAAGTTAAACTGGTCTTGGTCAAACAGCCACATGGTTCTTGAGGAAGAAATGTAGTCCATATTATGCATGAAACCAACTGGATAGTTCTTCAGAGAGTAAAGAGCACTCAGGAGTTTAATGGAGCATTGGTGTTATTGTTAACTGCTGTCAAAACAACTTTGACTTATGGCGACCCTAGGGATGAGAGACCTCCAAGTCACCCTATTATCAACAGCCCTGCTCACATCTTGGAAAACCTGTTCTACAGCCACATGGTCCTTGAGGAAGAAGCATACAGCCAAGTAATGTAATTATTATTATTATTATTATTTGGATTGCACTTCCCAAATTCCTGCAGCCAGGGTGGTTACTAGCACTTCAAGACTAGCAAATTTATTATGGTTCATAAGCGACAGATCACATTCTCAGATGCATGAAGTGTCATCCTCAGTTGGTAGGCATATATGCACATTAGTATAGAGAGAACTGATCACTCTGTTTGGTTTACTTCTGCAGATTTATTCTTGTGATTTGTTTCCTTATGGATTTAGTTGGTTTCACTGATCATCATGCCACTATGTGGGAAGTTGGCTACCTCCTTGCTCTTTCTTTCAACCGGCAGGCAAAGACCATTTTATTTAGATGGGCCTATGGCTCTTAATTCATGTGGAACTAGGGTCTTTCAATGGGGTGTGCTGTGGTTTTGTCTATTTAAAAAATTAAATTTAAAATTTTTTTAAAAACTTTCATATTAACAATATTTTAGCTGAATTTTGTTTTAATTTGGGCTGTGTGCTGGAAGAAAGACAGGGTAGATATTAAATAAATAAATTAAAAACATTTAAACTGATGGACAAGGTAAATGTTTTATACATGAGTAAATAATTCAGACTGTTTACAATTAAAAGGAACATATTCAGTGTGAACCTGAGTCTTCATTCAACAACATTTTTGGTATTGATGGAGAAGACCAGGGTTTCATTAGTAATAATCTCTTATTGAGCTGCTGTTACCTGATCTTTTTTCTCTTGCAATTCTCATCAGATTGTTTCCACAGGTTTCATATTTCTTTGTGGAAATTATTTTTCCCCATTTTCTAGCAAGGCAGTGCCTAAGGCTGCAGACCCAACCTGTTATTTTACATTTGCTAGATAGCCTGGATTAACCTTTCTGTATTACCTCAACGGTCTAACATTTTGAATTCTGCTTTCACAGGTTAAGACCCTTGATTTCAACACAACTAGCAAAAAAGCCGGCAACGGAAGAGGTACAGCATTGGTTTGATTTTTTTAAAAAAATTATTCCCAGTATGCGGAGAGTCATATAAGATATATCATCTTACTTTCTTGAGTTATGTCACATTCACTTTTATGTTATGTTATGCTGTGTATGTTTGTATGTATGTATGTATGTATGTTGTTTTTGTTTTTGTTGCTTTTGTTGTGTGCCTTCAAGTCATTTCCAGTTTATGGCAACCCTATCATTAAGTTTTCTTAGCAAGATTTGTTCAGAGGAGATTTGCCATTGGCCACCTCTGTGATTAAGAGTGTGTAACTTGCCCAAGTAAGTTTCCAGTGTCAAGTGGGGATTTGAACACTTGTCTCTAGTTCAACACTAAAACCATTACACCACACTGGTTGTGTGCTAAATATACTAAAGATTAAAATCCTAGATTTTGCTTAGGTTTTTGAAAGTGGGTAAATTGCTATGAAACGTGAAAGGGAAGCAGAACCAGCACTAATAAACAGAAGAACAATAGAGGTTGTGCATTCTCTTTTTCAAATGGAGAGTTTGGGGACCTATAAAACAGGAACACAGTGAGATTTCTCTTAGTAATGACTCAGTAGCTGGGTTTTGGTCTACTTGGAGTATGATTTGTCACTATATCGTGGACGTGAATTACTGTATGTATACATGTATAAGTCTAGAAATTTTAGTCAAAAATTGACCCCCCAAAAATTGAGTCAGCTCATCCTCTTATCCATGGGTCAGCTTATTCATGGATAAATACTGTATTTTAACTCTTATTTAAAAAGGAATCATCCCTGATGAAAAGCAAGAGCATAATCTGTCCTGGAAGCCGTGAACCCCCCCCCCTTTCTGTTTTCTCATTGTTTTTCTTTGTTTCAGTCTTTAGATCCTTTATTATGTGCCCCTAGGTTTTATCTTCAACTTATCCATGGGTCAGATCAAAATCCATAATTTTGGTCCCAAAAGTGCCTTTGACTTATACATGAGGTTGACTTATAGTTGAGTATATGTGATCATTGTCTGGGCATTTTCTTCCCCCAAAGCTTGCTGCTTACCTTCTTGCTTGGGTCATTTGAAGTTATTTGCTCTGTTTACTATCTGCCTTCTCTTTTTGTCATGCTCTGATCTAGATTTCACATACTAACCTGTGGGAGCTCCTTTGAGCAGAGTCTTGTACTTGATGACCCCTGATTCCTTCTCCCACTGTGAATCTCAATCATGAAAGTGTTTTTGTCCAAAACGTGGCTGAGTAAAACCAAATGCCTTCTTTCCATTCCTATTATATCATAAATAACAATATCCAAAGAACACACATCTGTCTTGAGTCTTAAATGATTGCTACTGGTTTGCAGATTGTGTTTCATTCTTACCCACCCACCCCCGATTCCTGCTCCAAAAGTCACCTATTCTTGCACTGTTTTAAAATTTGGCTACTTAATTTTGCCAGTGGCTCAGTGTGGTTTTCACAGGGTTTTATTTTTTTTTTTACACAAAACAAATCATATGCAACCTTCATGCAAATTTTAAAAGCACAACTATAATTTGGGTTGTCTGTCAGAAACCAGACATTTAGGATGTTTTCCTAAATAAAGTCTTTAACATCTTCATATTTAAAATGCATATGAATAGGTAGGGATCCTCCACTTCACTCCTGCTTCTCCAAACAGCTTTTGTCAGTAGTGTCTGGGGGAACAGGTTTTCTTTCTTTCTTTCTTTCTTTCTTTCTTTCTTTCTTTCTTTCTTTCTTTCTTTCTTTCTTTCTTTCTCTCTCTCTCTTTCTTCTTCTTCTTCTTCCTTTTCATGCCATCCTCATTAGAAAAACCTGCACATTTTAAAGTACAGAGACATTTGGGAAATGGACATGATAATTGGAAGAAGGTTCTGCTTTAATTAGGGTTGTGTAATTTTAAAAATAATGTTTCAATTGTAGCTCCTTTAAATTCTGCCGTTCTACTGTGTAAATGTTCAAGGCAGGTGGAAATTCCTAGCATAACAATTAATATAAATTGGGATGCCATTTTTACTCCTGCAGTTATATCTGTTTCTTTTGATACCTGAATTCCCTGCAGTGGTGTGATGGAGTTCTTGAGTTGCATAATTGTTCTGGAAAGCAAGAGCAACATGAAAGAAAAAAGCTGCAGTCCCCTTGACCTTCTACTGTTAAGATTCTGAGGGGCTGCCCTTAATGATCATGGCTTGTATGTTGGCAGGCTGGGATAAGTGGACAAGTCCTCCAAAGGTTCTTTGACTGGAATCCTATATTGTTGTTCTTAATTGCCATCAAGTCGACGTTGACTTACGATGACCCTATGAATGAAAGACCTCTAAGTCACCTTATTACCAATAGACTGCTCGGGTCTTGCAAATTCAGAGTTGTGGCTTCCTTGATTGTCTTATCCACCTGTAATGGGGTCTTTCTCTTTTCCTACTGCCCTCTACCTTACCAAGCATTATTGTCTTTTCTAATGAGTCCTATCTTCTCATGATATATCCAAAGTACAATAGTCTCTGTTTAATCATCTTGCCTTCTAGGAAAAGTTCAGGCTTGACCTGTTCTTGGAACCATTTATTTTATCTTTTTGGCAGTCTTTGGTATATCTAGTACTCACCTCCAGTGCCACATTTCAAATGAGTTGATTTTCTTCCTATGAGCTTTTCTTCAATGCCCAGATTTTACAACTATATATAGAAATCATAAATATAGTAGGCCCTTGGTATCTGCTGGGGTTTGGTTCCAGGATCATCCATGGATACCAAAATCAATGGATGTTTGAGTCCTATTAATTACAGTGGCATAGTAAAACGGTGTCTTATATAAATGGCCAAATCAAGGTTTGCCTTTTGGAATTTATATTTTTTGGAATATTTTCAAACCATGGATGATTGAAACCGTGGATAAAGAATCCATGGATATGAAGGGCCGGCTGTACCATATAGACATCATATAATGTCTATTGCACCGGCTGCCAGTATGCTTCCAGTTGGAATTCAAGATGCTTATGATGACTTCACTGTGGTGACAATATTAGACAGTAGAGGGGGAAAGCCCAAATTACCAACCTGCATGTCTGTACGCACCTCTTTTTAAAATCATAGTCCCTGACTATTGGCCATTTATTCATTCCACTTACAAACTGCTCAATTAAAGCTCTCTGAATGATGTACAGGTTTGCTGTTGTTAACTGCCATTGAGTTGTCCTCAACTCATGGCAACCCTATGGATGAGACCTCTCCAAGCCCCCATCCTCCTCTGCTCTGCTTGTCTTGTAGGTTCATGCCCATGACCTCCTTGATTGTCTAGCCATCTGTCATGCAGTCTCCTTTTCTTTCTACTGCCCTCCACCTTCCCTAGTATTATTGTCTTTTCTAATGAGTCATGCTTTCTCATGATGTGTCCGAAGTACATGAGCTGTAAATTGGTAATCTCAGCTTCCAGGGAAATTTCTGGCTTTATCTGCTCAAGAACCCATTTGTTTGTCTTTTTGGCTATCCATGATATCCTCAACACTCTTCTCCAGCACCATATCTCAAAAAAGTTAATTTTCTTCTTGTGTGCCTCCTTTGCTGTCCAGCTCTTGCATCCATACATGGTGATGGGGAATACAGTGGATTAGACAATTCTAGCTTTAGGGTTCAGTTGAATATCTTTTGCACTTTATGATCTTGTCTAGTTCTTTCATTATTGCCTTTCCCATCCCAATGTGATTAATAAAAATACTAGAGGAAATAAAAATAGTTAAAGTTAACTATAAATTCATTTCTCTTTTATGCTTTTTTCGAGAAGTATTAATACAAAAATGATAATTTAAGATCACTTCTCAACAGTTGGGAAGCATTTAGATAATTTGTTGATGTATTTTTTATGTATTTGTGTGGTTTGTATGTGGAATGTGTATCGTTTGCTATGCATTACGTAATTTGCGTGAAAAAATAATAAAAATATTTTTTGGGGGGGTGGGTAAAGAACCAAACCAGTTTAAAAAATAACAGCTGAACAAGTGTGAAGACAAAAACGTACTAAAAACAGATCTTAAAATGCCCAAGAGACTACAAAGATCTTCACCTAGCACAGAAAATACCATGATACAGGTGGTAAGTGAAGCTCTCTGGGGAGGGAATTTCACAAATGGGATGCAGCCTCTAAAAATACCCTTTGTCTTGTGACAACCTATTTTGTCTCCTTTGGCAGTGACACCTATTCTATTTATTTATTTACCCATCTACAGGAGGGTGTCAGACAATGACCTAGGTTCTCAGTAGGTTAATATGAGGGGGTGGGGGGAGATGGTCATTCAAGTCACCTGGCACCTAGGTGTTAGTAACATTAAATATTGAAACCACTACTTTGAACTGTGTGGCTAATGCAAATAGCAAAGCATACCACAGTATGATTGTACTGACTAGTGTCAGTTCATAGTCTGTTTACCTTCTTTTAGACTAATAGAAATTTTAGGAGTTTTTTCAAAGACAGACCCATTTATGAAGACATAGATAGAGGCATAATTCATATATCAGCCTGAGTGGGTAGAAGGCATTCCAGGTCATGGTGGTCATCTCTGTCTCTTGTGACAGTGTTGGATCAAAGCAGCCCACACACGCACACACATATGATCCTGTTCCTTTAGGAAGACAGCAGCTCCTTCCAGAAAAGACTGAATACCAGACAAAGTAAACCACCTAGAGCCAGTAGCTCCATACCATATGGATTCCGTCTTACTTTATAGCCCCTCATCCAGTCCATTACCAATAACTGATGAGCGATGGGAGTTGGGGCTCTGCAACATCAGAGGTTTTCCACCCCTGGTTTGTTCCAGTGGGCAGTATCCTGAGATCCTCTTAATAGAGATACTTCAGACCTTGGTATGCAAAGCATATGCTCTACCATTGAGATCCTGTCCTTCTAATTCAGCATTTTGATATAAAACTGCATAATGAAGTATTGACCTTCCTTATAATTGCTACAAAATATTACCTTATTCATCATTGCACATGTAAGCCATCTTTAATTTTTTTGTCTTTACATGAAAGTGAAAGTCTGAATAAACCCAAATTTCAGGAAAAAGGGGACCCCGATTGTTTTAATGATGTATCTTTGTCCATTTAAGAGTTCATTTGTACTTTCCTATCTATTAACATCTGTGTATCTTTAATATATACCTGATTCCATCTTTGGCCAGGGTTTGAACATCACACCAACTTAAATTTTCCCAGCAGAGCGATAACAAAAGCAAAAGCTTAGGCAAAGAGTTATCAAATTATTTTTCTCATCTTTTGCAGGCAGTCTTTCCAAGTACTCAGGCAGAAGCCCAAGAAATTGAAAAGCCAGCAAATGTACTGGTAGAGACAGGACCTGTATCATACAACCATGAAGAGGATGTGGAAGAAGAAGAAGTTGAAGAAGAGGAGGACCACTGTGTGAGCGCCCTTCAGTTAATGGGTGGAAATGGTAGGCCTTAATTTTAGCATTTAGAGACTCACCCATGGTAGGATACTAGATATATAGATAGATTACACCCACTGAATTAAACTACTACAATAAAATAAAAAAAGAAGATAAAAATGTTTAAAATACATGAAATGGAAGGTTTCTGTCTGTTGGCGGAAGGCCATCAGGAAGGGGCTATTCTGGTCTCTCTGGGCAGGGAGTTCCAGAGTCTAGGGGCAACCATGGAAAAGACCCTCTCTCATGTCCCCACCAACCGTGCTTGTGATGGTGGTGGGATGGAGAGAAGGTCCTCCCCTGAGAATCTCAGAGCCCTGGCCGGCTCATAGAGGGAGATATTTAATTAAAGGTATTCTAGATATCCAAGCTAATAAACACTAGTTTTAATGGAACTGTGATATAGTGCTTCCACATAATGTTCAGGCTTCAATTGTGATTTCAGACACAGGGAAGCTTTGGAGTGACTCCTGGATGATGTTAATTTCATTATGAGATTGTAACTTTGACCAGATGATCTGTGAAGAGTCTCTTTGTAGTTCTTGTTTGCCCAAATGTGGTCAGCCAAGCTGATCAAAGCAGCTAGAAATTACTCTGATAACCTTTTGAGAATTGGCAAGTTCCACCCTGCTTTTGTGGCCATTCTCCATTTAGCAGTGGTTAGTAATTTCTGGAAAGAGGGATGCCCCTTTTCCTGCCTTGCTACTCCTTACTAACTTCATGGGGGGAAGCAAGTGCTCTAGAAGCATTGACACCTGTAGCAATAGGGCTTGTTACTCCAAACCATGGGAGTTGGACCTTGGACTCCATTATCAAAATGGAGAATTTAAGGAGGCGACCAAGGAATGATGCTATTAACCCAAGTCTATGGTTTCAAGTGAAAGACAGCAGCCTGGCATTCTGAGATGAATACTGACAGCACCTCAAAGCCTAACTAAAGCACATATGCATTCTTTACCAGAGGGATCTTTCAGCAGTGGGAACTATCAGTTCAATAGGATTTAGTGTCCATGGGGTGGGGTGGGAGGCTGAAAATACCCCCTATGCTTAGGATATACATTTTTATTATGGTATTAAAGGTTCTGAATGCAGTATAAATCTGTACATATAGCCAAGGACTTGACATGGAAGCCACTAATTGTGAGACCTGACAGTGTCATGCTGAGAAGGCTGGTGCTGAAGTGTTGATTATGTGTAGCGTATGCAACTTGGCACCCTTAATTTAGCAGTGGATGTTGATTTCAACTTTTGTGCGAGGTCTGTGGAATAATCATAACAGACTGGTTTGATCTGAGTGGAAAGTAATCACTCAAACTGTAGGAAACTCTTTTTTTCACTAGCATATATGATTAGAGTTGCTTTCCCAGAGAACTGCACCCGTATAGGCGTGTCGGTCGCTGCTGAAGGAAACTCATAATGATGATGATAGTAACTGTACGAAACTTGTTAAAGGTCATTGAACTGTTTCCCCACCACCACCCGCTACTGTAGGTATTTTTAAATATATTGTTAGTCTGTCTATCTTGCAACACGCTGATATCTTTGTATTAGGGAACATGCATGCAGGAATATTTTTGCAAAGCACAAGTAGCATAACTGGCAGAATAAAAATGGTTTATGTATGCCTGCCTGCAGAAAATTTTGTCCTGATAACCAGAGCTTGAAAAAGTTAAATATTGGGGGAACTTATATACTCATAATCCCCCATGGGCAGGAGTGGGCATTGTGGAACATTTGGGCTACATGTGGCCCCTGGGCCCCACTTTTTATGGCCCCTGAAGTCCTCTACAAGTCCACCAAAGCACCACAACTCCCTTTAAAAAAATCACAGGGATAATTGGAGCAATTTTGCTTTCAAATCACGCAGAAAGTCTCCCAGCTTGTGAAAACACACTAAAATACTCTAACCCATCCCCACAAGCACCCCAGAACAGACTCCAAATGTCTCCCAGTCCCTCTCAAAATGGCAGCAAGAGGTCATGTGATTTACTTCCTTTCACTATTTTGAAAGGGACTGTTGAGGAAAATGGAGATATTTGGGCTTGCTGGGAAGAGCAGCTCACAGTAGGGTGGGGTAGGGATTAGTTTCTATCCACCACACAGTTGCGTACTCCTGCCATAGGGGTTTCAGGTAGTGGTAGCCCTTAAAGTTAGTTTTGCAAGCTCCACTGATAACATGGTGAACGAGTGTGTGAGAATGAGACTCTTTATACAGTACCCATGGTTTCACTTACCCATGTTGGGGAAAAAACAACTCTAGGCATTTGCTTGGAGAGTCTAGAAATGTGTTCTTTCTAGGAGTCCAGCATGACACTGGTCAACTTCCTCCTGAAGTCATTCATTTTAATAGGATTTGCTATTATTTACATTTACATGTTAAGTCTGGGAATGTATCTGCCATGGATATGGGGGTCATACTGTATCCTTCTTCCCCCAAAAAATTTGGGAGTGAAGGTGCCTGTGCTCATTTGAGCTTCTTAGGAGAAGAACATTAGAAGAGCCTATCTGTTTAATACACTGACCATTTGGGTGCTTATAGGAAATCCACAGGAAAGACATGGAGACAAGAGCCTTCCTCCATTATTGCCTTTCCCTGACCTTCTCCAGCAGGACCCAGCATTTATTGCCTAAACCATTAACTAAGGCATCAGTCAAAAATCTGTCAATATAAGCCAGTAATAGCCATATGTTTAATGTGCATCAGTACAATATCATGTCACTATTGCAGTGAGTTAAATTGCTGCTTCCATTTGTGTATGTGTGTGTATGTGCCTTCAAGTTGCCTGTCACCAATGAATGCCATGTGCTGCATGCTATATTTCAGAGGAAGAAACTGGTAAAGCAATCTCTTGAGTATTCCTTGCCTAGGAAAACCCTATGAAATCCATGGGCTTTCCATAAGTCGACAAGCAACTTGTAGGCACATATGCACACTTATGTTTGGCAAGACAGCATGGCATAATGGTTGGAGTTCTGGCCTTAAACCAGGCAGATCTAGATTCAGTCTTCCCCTTGGCTACAAAGTTTGTCTCTCAATCTGACAAGGTTGCTTATAGGTTTGAAAAGGGGAGGGGGCTCTTTGGAGGAAGCACATCAAAATGTAATGAGAAGATGGAGGCTGTTTAATAGAATGCAAATTGAGGAAGTGAGAAATTTTTGAACTCTGTATTTAAAGGGACTTAAACAGATCAGGCTTAAGCCTGCCGAGAACTTGAGTCTGAGCTGTTTTAATTTGATTTTTTAACTGGAAAAGGCAGATATCAAAAACATTGACCTGTTTCTATGTGTGTTTCTAAATCTTTAGAGCAGAGTAATTGTCATCTAAATGATTTACCAGCCAGAGCAGCCAGAAGAGACACAGATACCTGAACCATGTTTGCTCTTTAAATATAGCACCTGCCACCTACAAATAATTCTTGTGTAATCACAGTGGAAAAAGTACGGTATATATTAGTGAATATAAGTGCACATAGTAGAGGCTTAAATAGGATGGGACAGAAATGGGGAAATGTGTCCATGAAACTTGAATTTCCCACAGTTCCCAGAATCCCCTGGCCAGCATGGCTGTTAGGACATACTCTAAAAAGTTATTTTTCTCACTCTCTGTACTGTATATAATTCTTGTGTAATCACAGTGGAAAAAGTACGGTATATATTAGTGAATATAAGTGCACATAGTAGAGGCTTAAATAGGATGGGACAGATAGGTTTTGTTGCTATTGGATGCCTTTTTGACTTATGACAGCCCTAACATGCTTGTTTTTCTTGGCAAGATCTGTTCAGAGGAGGTTAGCCATTGCCTACCCCTGAGGCTGAGAGAGAGTGACTTGTCCAAGGTCGCCTAGTGGGTTTCTGTGACTGAGCAAGAATTTGAACCCTGATCTCCTGGAGGCCTAGCCAAGCACCCAAAATGCTATACCAAGTTGGCCCTCTCAGGATAGGTTAATTGACATTCAACCTTCAAAGTTTGCCTCTCCAACATAAATTGTAATTTGATTTCTTGTTTTCCCCAGTGAGTTCTATGTCTCTTCAGATATTTGCCACTTTAGTTTTGTAGGAATTTGCTCACCTACTCGTTCTTGAGACCAGCTTCTCATCACTTGGCTACATTTCTCTGTGCTTTCCGCTCAGCCTCATCCCTTCCCTACACACTTTGTATGTCACAATGAGAGGAATAATATCTGTTGTCTACCTTTTCTCTGCACAGTGCTTGGTGCAGAAAATGCTGTTTCTTCTAATAATTTTTTCTCCCTTTGTTTTTTCAGATTATGGCTGTGATATAGATGATGACGAGGGATATTAAGCCTGTTTTGACTCTAAATGGAAAGCTACCTGTTAACTATAAACAGAACTCGTCCTGATGTCTAAAGAGAAGCTCTTCCGTTCATTGTGGACTCTGTTCCATTTATCTTGACCAATAAGCTGGTCCTAGGATGTGTTGTATTGATCTTTGGGCTGGCCATTGGCTTTTGAATACTTGAAAAGTTTTTGGATCATGTTATGGAACAAAGATGAACCGAAACATTAACTTCGACAAAGAACAAGAGTTTGGCATAATGGTTGGCCTCCCAGAGTAGGGACCTGCCTTGTGGCTGACTCTTGAATCAAGCCACCTTGGTGTGAAAGCATACATAGAGGAAGAGCAAATCTATCCATAGCTTGTGCTCCAGTCTTTCCATGCTGAAAAACAAGAGAATAAATAGCACTGGGGGGTGATGACACCCTGGCAGGTGGCCCCTTGGAAAACAGATCCATGAATGCCCTTTGACAGGCTGCAGTGCTGGCCTATGTAGGGTTCACTACAGAGTTGACCATTGCTGGGGCAGGCATCTTCTCCTTACTATAGGACAGCAATAGTAAACTTTGCTTTTATGCATAAGAGGAAATAACAGGAGGATTATTTCTTTTTAAAGGTTGGTTGTTGAGAGAAAGCCTTGGGGTGCTGGCACCATATTGAGTATCTTAGTAGAAACAGTTATTGTTCTTTTTTTTTTTTTTACAGAAATTAACCCGAACCTTCTCAGTCACTCACTGCTCTTTTTAATAAAAGTAGAACTTGGTAAAGCTTTCTTTTGGGGACCACAACTTCTGCAGTCCCCTAGAAAGCATGGCCAGTGGCCATGCTCCCTGGGGAATACTTGAAGTTGTAAGCTCACAAAAATGAACTTTTTCTAGCTCTGAGATAAAGGTAGAATGAGTGACCAGTGGGCAGGGCAGAGTTCAAAGAACAAATATCATATCCTCATTCCTGACTGTGGACTATCTCACAAAGCTTTTGTGTCCCTATGACATTTCAAAAATAAGGTTTTGCTTCCCTGAGGATTAGAATGTGGAGTTCTCAGGTTTTGGCCTTGGGAAGACTTCCTCAGCTTTGCAAAATGGATAGTTTTGCTTC
The DNA here is from genome assembly GCA_026167975.1 of Phrynosoma blainvillii. Taxonomy (NCBI): domain Eukaryota; kingdom Metazoa; phylum Chordata; class Lepidosauria; order Squamata; family Phrynosomatidae; genus Phrynosoma; species Phrynosoma blainvillii. The sequence continues at coordinate 443,199,356 of JANUYF010000001.1, read as the reverse complement.
CAGTAAGACACATTGTTGTTTTAAAGCAAAGAGTTATGTCCCTTTCCCAGATGTAATTTAATGTAATGCTATTTAATGAGATTGGTATGGGTGGATTAAGGGCTCAGCCATGCAGAAAGCTTGACCAAACTCTGCAGTCTCTTATTTGTTCTGATAAACTGTATTGTGCCACCCCATGAACCTAAGGGTAAAAGAAATCAACAGTCTTTAGTCCCAAACTCAGCAAGAATGACCTTCCTGAATTCTTGGCAGGTCTGTGGCTTGAATCTTAATTGTGAACTGTGTTTTGCTCCTTTGACTTTCTATCAATGCTCTGTTTATTTGCTATCAGAAGCCAAAGCATGAATGCTATTTGGGTCTTTTCCCTCCCTGCTGTTGACAGACAAGGATGGCACACCAAATCACCTTTGTAGAAAGTTGGTACCCTGACCCATATAAAGAAACAAAACATACTTAATTCTTCATACTGGTCCTGCCCTCTTCAGAGATCAAAAGTATATCTTTCTGTGCCACAGCATGGCTTTACCAGAGCTCAGGGCTGGAATGTCCTTTTTATTTGGAAAATGATGCTTCCCTGAAAATCCAAGGCTTTGTTCACACACAAGTGGAAAAGTATACTTGAACTGAACCAATTTAGACTTTTATTTATCTAGGTGCTGAATTTATTAGGCTTTAGCCTCTAAAATCAAGACTCTCGTTTCTGTAGTGCTGTGGCCATTTCTGCTTTGGCAGAAATTGTTATGGCCATGTTAGAAGAACAGCAAGCCACCTTCCACCACTCCTTCATTTTATAAAGGATCCAAGTACTGAGTGATAGGTTTTCCCACCTGAGAGCCTGTGTCGTTTCTGTTTTGCCTTTTGTGAGGATTCAGTTCCAAATTGGCATAGTCTTCATGCATTGACTCTACCACCTAGTTTCATTTAAGGGACCATCTGTATGAAATTACCATTACTCAGAATCCCCCCAGCATCACAGTGGCCATGCTATCTGAAGGATTCTGGGACCTGTAGTCCAAAACTATTTCCCTCCAACTCCTGCGGTGTCTGGCTAGGGCTTTGCCTACTTCTCAGCTCTTACATCATTAGGAGTTCCTGTTGACATTATTTGGGTTGGAATTCTGTGGGTCAAACTGAAATGAGACAGTGGAGATCCCTGAGCAAATTTCCTGTCCCTTTAAAATGGTTGCTGAAAGCAGCCACATCAGACATACAATTCAGATTGAGACCACGGCTTTAAGGAAGAGGCAGGAAGTTTGAGACTTTTCCTTATCTGTTCTCCCAGTGACAGTCATTGCCTCCTCCAAATTGTCTGGGGATGCATCAGAACAATAGCAACTCAGATTTTATTTTATTTTTTAATAAAGGGAAACCCTCCCTTTGTACTACTACTATTCAATTTAAAAAAACAAAAGTTCCCCATGGCTCCTTTTTGCATAAAAAGAGGTAGTTGTAGATTTGCATCATCTTACTTTATTTAGCCATTCTTTAGGCCTCTCTTGTCTAATCCCTTAGCCTTGATCCAAGAGCATCATTTTTAATGCCACAACCCTAGTAATCCCAAATTTGAAGGGCCTTTTTCTTCCTGAAGATTAAATGGCTTTAGGTGAAGGAGAGTAGTTTGCCTTCACATCCATTACTGACATAAAAATTTTCATTGTCTAGAATCCCTTCTGAGTTTTATTTTTCTATGGGATTGAACCCTTCAAAATGATTGATTCACTTCTGTAACATAGTGCTGTTCTAGGCCATCGTATCTGGATGACACCAAGTTTTGGGGGAGATGGTTTTTCGATGTTCTCCCCACCAACACTGCTCCAACACCTATAGTCTATAGACTCAGTTCAGGACCCAAAGGGATGAGTAGAATAATAATAATACACTGAACAAAATCTACAATCAGGGGGTAAAACCTCTTTGACTTGAAGGAATCCAGATGTACCAATGACTCCAAAACTTTCAATACATGTATTGCTGGGAACCCTAATCTTTTTTTTTTTTTTGGAAACAGAATACATATAAATTGCAGATGTTTTGCATGCCATTGTAAAAGTTTCAGTTGCAACCTGACCAGAAACACTTGGAATTCATGCAGAACTTAGTTGTATGAAGATGCTCTGACATTCCATGTGGTTCATACCTACTCTGTTTGTGAGCCTAAATAATCTGCATTGCTAAAAACATGATGATAGCAGAACCCATTCCCTCAACTTGGGCCCAGGTCAGACAATGTGTTTCCTGGTTATTTCAAAGGCTGAACTCTCATGGGGAGTAGCTTCAACATGGGCTCTTCTTGCATGGTCGGGTTCGCCATGAAAGGAGGAGGACTTCAGATGCCACCAGAATAAGGTGAGCATTAGTCCAGATTATCTCAGTGATGAAGTAAGAAATAGGGCACTGGAATGGCCAACTCTGGAAACTCTGTCACTCCCATGTTTCAGGATCATGGTCTCTCCTTGCCATTTGTTCCTGCCTTCCATTTTTAAGGTCTTTAAGCTATGAATAGGGAAGGTGGGATGGAGCAGGAAATGGGCAAAGCCTGGCATTTTCATAGCTTCAGAAAAGGGAGAAGTGGACAAGGAAAACCAGAAATGGTTTTGCTGTGTATCTTTTGGACTGGCTGAAGATACCTGCAGTTAGGTGCCAAATGTCCCAGGAACTTAATTGTATTTACTTTGCAAGAGGAATCAGAGTTTCATGTTGTCTCTCCCATTCTGTTTGAAAGGGAAGGAGGGCAGTCATGGGAGGAAGCTGCAGCTGGTCCAAGGCTCATAAGGGGGAAGAAAGGGGTGCACTCCCACACCTCTAAAACAGGCACATTGTGTTGTTCAAATGTTGGTTCCATTGCAGCCCTCACTGTACTTCTCATTCTCTCCAGATAGCGTGGGAGTTCATCACCTCCTACTGTTTTGATGCATTTTCAGTGCTAACTGTAATGCTTGTTGCCCTCAGTAACAAGGTCAGCCTAAACACCAGGGGAAGGAAATAAAAATGATCAGCAAACAGCTGGAATTGCCTTGTAGACTCACATCTGGATCCACACCCCTCTTTTTCTGTTTTGTTTCCTCCAACAAATGTAATATCTGTAAATATTTAAGTCACCTTTTATTACATTTTTTTTAATTATATGTTCTAGGTGGTCGTTACTTTGTGTGTATGTGTGTGTATTTTAAATGACTGTTTTAACTTCTGTGTGACTTGGATGGCAGTGTACAGTATCTGTGCAAACACTATTTTGTCTTTGCGAAGCAAACCATTTTTAAACATTTAAGTTTGTCTGTGTTTTCTTTAAAGGCAGGTTTTGTTTCCTGTGCAGTACATAAAGCAACTAACTCTTGCCAAATTACATATCATAACATTTGGAATGCTACCAAATGTGACTTTTCCTAGCATATTGGACAATTGAGACAGGCAGAAATTTGAATATCTTTCTCATATAACACAAGATGACTTTGGGTGGGATCATGACTCTCGATTGGGGTGGTTAGGAAAGGCAAGTTCAATGGCCCCTTCCCCTGAAATTTAGATCCATCTCACAATGGGCTCACTATTGATTCCCCCTTTCTCACTTCTACTCAAGGACCCAGCAGAGAATATTTTGTTAGGTTCACAATTCCTGCTGTGGCAAGTGTCAGGAGCCACGGGAAATGTTGCTTCCCTGTGGTTCCCAATGCAATGGGCATCATGACAGTCCCGCTGTGGTAGCACCCTGTTGCTTGAGTGAAGGAAGGCACTGGGCGTTTCACATGATCAGATGCTTTCTTAAGTCTTGTCTTATCCATTTTTATGTCAGCAAGAGAACCCAAGTCCCAACTCCATTGTGAATTTAGAGGGTGGAAGAGATGTCCATCACTAATAGAAACCATGATAGAAACCACAATTTAAGTGTAATAGTTATCAGTATTAATTGACATGCACAATATTTTGCAAGGTGATGTAAGAAGGGTCATTATCACCAAAAGAAAGCTTATGTCACTTCTTGGTTATGCATTATGGTTATTTCAGGAAGGTTACATTTCCTCACTTCCTTTATGGTAATCTGTTCACTTGTGAAATGCCACTTTCTGTTCATCAGCTTAAATGGAGGAGCTTTTATGCTCTCCTTGTCTTTTGGAGGGGGGAGATGATGATGATGATGACAATGATGATTACTTATGTCCCACCTTTCCCTCAGATTGGGATGCAAAGCCGCTTACAATTATAAATTTTTTTTAAAAAACCCCACAAGATCAAAAGTTAAAACATGATTGTTGTTTTTTAAAACTGGGTTAAAACTAGGGAGTTTATCACACGGGACAGATCCCGTGCAGAAACTGGATTTAAAGTGAAAACAACCCACAAAATCGAGTTGTTTTTCACATGACGTTGGCGTCGAGAAATAACGCAACATTAAACCAAATGGAAAGTTGCCAAAATCTGGTCCTTTTTTCTTTTGGGAACTTCTAAAAGTGAAAAGGAGCAGGTTTTGGTGACTTTCCATTTGGGTTAATGCCATGTTATTTATCTTTTACACAAATACGCCTGAAAAATAACCTGCTTTTGCAGGGGCTTTTCAGATTTTTAAATCCCGTTTCTGCCCAGGATTTAAGCAATTTGCCTCCATGTGATAAACTCCTAGGTTAAAAACATGTGCCTCTGCAACATTGGATTTCAGCTAAGTCCCATATTACTGGTTGAGATTAAATGTGAGACATTATGAAGACTGCTAGACTGTTTAACTAAGCCATCACCCCCAATATTTTCCTCTTCTGCAAAAGTACAGGACTCAAATTGGAATTGCTGCCCAAAAATGGATGCTGGACACCTCTTCCCACAGTTGCCCCTGACCTGGTGGTCTCGTGGCCATGCTGATGGGATGGTAAAAGCAGTAGTTCAGTACAACCGAAGGGCTGCAGTCCAATATGAACACAAGAGCATCAGATGCAGATGTATCTCAGGGTAGGTAGCTAATCCCCCAGGCCAAGATCGTCTGTGGTTAGGGCAGTTCTGCGGTGTGGACAGGGATCATAGACATAGAGTTGGAAGAGACCACAAGGGCCATCTAGTCCAACCCCGTGCCATGCAGGAACTCAAAATCAAAGCATCCCTGACAGATGGCCATCCAGCCTCTGCTTAAAGACCTCCAAGGAAGGAGACTCCACCAAAATCTCCGAGGGAGTGTGTTCCACTGTCGAACCGCCCTTACTGTCAGGAAGTTCCTCCTAATGTTGAGGTGGAATCTCTTTTCCTGTAGCTTGCATCCATTGTTTCGGGTCCTAGTCTCTGGAGCAGCAGAAAACAAGCTTGTTCCCTCCTCAATATGACATCCCTTCAAATACATAAACAGGGCTATAGTATCACTTCTTAACCTTCTCTTCTCCAGGCTAAACATCAACAGCTCCCTAAGTCATTCCTCATAGGGCTTGGTTTCCAGACCCTTCACCATTTTAGTTGCCCTCCTTTGGACACGCTCCAGTTTCTCCACATCCTTTTTGAATTGTGGTGCCCAGAACTGGACACAGTATTCCAGGTGAGGCCTGACCAAAGCAGAATAGAGTGGCACTATTACTTCTTAAATGGATCGCTCCTCCTAGCTCTGCCATCTGAGATCTTTTTAACTGGAGAAGCTAGGAAGTGAGCTGGAGCCTTGGGCTTGCATAACATGCCTTCTGTCAGGGAGTTAAGGCCTTTTACTCTGATTGTGAGCATGTCACAAGTAATGCCTACTGAATCCAAGGGAGCTTATTTGGCAGGATACACAATGTACCGAGAACCATGCAATGTGACCATCAAGACGTTTAATGTCAAGGAGGAATGCTCTGGAAATGGAAGCGCTGGCATCTCCCCACGCTTCTTCATGAATATTCAAAGCATAAAACAGTTTGGAATTGTACATTAAAACCTTTCCTTTTCGACACTGAAAACCTTGTGATAAGAGCTAAGCTGTGCCGTCAAAGGGATTTATGAATACAAGCAGAGATGCGTTTAGGAATCATGAGATGTTCAAAGGGCACAAAATTTTATGTCTAATTAGCAATGGAAAAGAAATATTGTTTTTTTTAAGGGGAGAAATCACCCATCTTTACCATGCGGTGGCTTCTTGTCAGTACTAGGCCCACACATCCCCCTGCCTGCAGTATATATTTCATTATAGAATACAACGTCAAAGCTTCGATAAAGTCTTTATTAGCTGGCAGATGGCTCCAAGTGTTTCTAAAGATGACGATGAAGGAAACGGTGCCAGGCTTTTCAGTCTGTACTTGAGCAGATTATGAACTACTAAAATCTTAAAGGATTTCCTTACTTCCTTTTTCATCATCATCTGGATCTAATTCTTCTTTCAATTCTTTATCGGTTCTCCATGATTTAAACAGAAGTGAGGAAGAGAAAAAAGTGCCCATTGTGGCAACACAATGCTATGCAAGTGTGCTCAGAAGCAAATCTCTATCAAGTCCAGAAACGCAATCAGCCATCCGTCTGTTGTTTTGGATTTCATTTCCCATCCTCCCTTATTATATAAGTATGTCACTGACTTGGAGGCTGTGCACATGGGTGAAACGGCCGAAACCTGAGGTCCAGGATTGGGCCCAATCCTAGTAGATCACGCATGGATCTGATGGATCCAGCCCAATACCTGGGTAGGCAGCCTTTGCCTTCAGTCAATTTGATCCCTGGTTTGCCAGGAGTTTCCTGGAAACTCCTTGCCAGACCATGACTGTTTACACAGCCCCCTGCACTCCTTACCTTGATCTGCCATCACTAGTACTGATAAGCTCCTCATTGCTGCGTCTGATAAGGTAATGGGGCACCTGGCTATGCGAGTGCAGCCAGGTGCCACATTTTGGCAACAGATGCAGCGACAGGGCTTCTCAGTGTCAGCGACGGCAAGGCAAGGCAAGGTAAGGAGTGTGTGCTGGTAGCAGGTCCCATGTCAGTGTGGGCATGAGTGTGTAAACACCCACCTGTCCTTGTGCCAGCCAGGAACCAGCCCAGGTGAGTACTGGGACAGAATAGCACAAGCTCAGTCTCTGCTATCCTGGCCTGCTCAGCCCCTTGGAGAGTTTCTGGAAGTTCCAGCAACAGATTAATTAATCCTTTAAAACTGGTAACAAGTTGCTGCTCTGGTAGGTAACGTGGAGATTTGTAGACAGCCCTTTCCTCTTTTCTGGAGTTGAGTCCCTGTCTGCACCCTGTCTGCGGGTAACCCATGAAAAATGGAGACTCAGTCCCATGCCCTGAGCTCTGGCAACCCTACTCAAAGCTGCTGCCTTCTTGTTCTGCTCCCAGACAGCTTGTCCCATCTTCATGGCTAGAGGGGACTAGAACAAAATCCAGCCAAGCTGCCTCTTCTCACCATCACTTAACCTACTCCTTGGCTTCCATGGGGAACACCACAGGCTATCACTACTTCTGTGCGAAGTCCAGGCATTGCGACATGGAGCCCCAGTCATAAAAATAATATTTAAATATTCACTATTAAAACAATCTTAAATTAAAATCCAGCTAAACAAAAGACAACAATGGAGGTTGCAGACTGCCAGAAATAGTGCAAATTGAGTCCACTTTTAGGGTTAGGGTTAGGGAATCATGGGAACTGTATTTTATTGTGGCACCAGAGCTCTCTGACAGAGAAGGCTCAATGTCTCAGAAAACAAAAAACAAAACAATTCCCATGATTCCCTAGCACTAACCCTAACCCTTAAAGTGGACTCAATTTGCACTATTTCTGGCAGTCTGCAACCCCTAAATATCTCTGTGTTTAAAAAGCAGTTATATGTAAGAGCTGTAACAAACTTAGGGGTTGAGTAAGTATTTTCCCAAGCATCATAGACCCACAGAGTTGGAAGAGACCCCAGGGGCCATCCCCTCCCTAGGGAGACCAGCATGCCTCCATCCCTGCTGTCCTTCCGGCACCAGATAAAGATGTTTATATGTCGCCAGGCCTTCACATGACATGGATGCTTTTTTGTTTTTTTTTAAAGAATTTTAAACTGTAAAATTTTAATAATGTAATGCTTTTAATTGTTTGAATTGTATAATAATTTTTTAAACTTTGTATTTTTAATGATTTCTACTGTTCTAACTTGGATTGTTTTTGATTTGTTAGCCACCTTGAGTCTCTGTTTTGGGAGGAAGGCAGGATATAAATAAACATCATCATCATCATCATCATCATCATCATCATCATCATCATCATCCAGTCCAACTGGCTGCCAGGCAGCAATACACAGTCAAAGTACCCTTCATAGATGGCCATCCAGCCTCTGTTTAAAGACCTCCAAAGAAGGAGACTCCACCGTACTCTGAGGGAGTGTGTTTCACTGTCGAACAGCTCTCACTATCAGGAAGATCCTCCTAATGTTGAGATGGAATCTCTTTTCCTGGAGCTTGCATCCGTTGTTCCGAGTCCTATACTCTGGAGCAGCAGAAAACAAGCTTTGCTCCCTCCTCAATATGACACCCCTTCAAATACTTAAACAGGGCTATCATAGCCCCTCTTAACCTTCTCTTCTCCAGGCTAAATATACCCAGTTCCCTAAGTCTCTTAAGGCATGGTTTCTAGACTTTTCACCATTTTTAGATGTAGCGATTTGAGTGTTGGACTATGACTCTGGAGACCAAGGTTTGATTCCCAGCTCAACCATGAAATCCACTGGGTGACCTTGGGCAAGTCACATGTTCTCAGCCTCAGGGGAAAGCAATGGCAAACCTCCTCTGAACAAATCTTGCCAAGAAAATCCCATGATAGGATCTTCTTAGGGTCACCATAAGTCAGAAATGACTTGAAGTTACACAACAATAACAAACAAACAAACAAACAAACAACAGATGTCCTAAGTAACATAAATTCATTGAATAGCTGTGAGAGCTGGCACTGTGTACTTGTCTGAGTGTTGGACTACAACTATGGAGACCAGTGCTTGAATCCCTGCTTGGCCCTGGAAACCCAGTGGACTTTAGCATGTCACACACTCTCAGGCTCAGAAGAAGGCAAACACAAACTCCCTCTGAAGAAATCTTCCCAAGAAAACTCTGTGATAGGTTCACCGGAGGTCACCATAAGTCGGAAACAACTTGAAGGCACACAGCAACAACAGATGAAAAAGAAACCTCATGTTCTGATGTAAGTCTGCATTGAAAAGAAGAGAATCTGCTAATAAATTCTAGCTTAGCCATTTAATTACGGACCCTTCCTTTGAAGTTATTTTGTTAGTAACTTTAATGTTAGGAGCAATGTCCCTTGGGGACGGAAATGTTCTCCCAATAGTTTATGAATGTAACTGTATAGTCTAGAATGCTTATTCATTCCTGATCATGGAGTTTCAATTTGGCTCTCGTAGCATCCTATTAGTATGTTCTGTTATGAAATTTTATCAATGTTGGGCTCATGCCAGCTACAAAGTAGAGCTAGCAGAGTCTAGCTAGAGTTAAGTGCCCTGTTTAGTCTTGTTTATTTCAAATTTATGCATGAATTCAATGGAGCACAGAAAGTGGAGCTAACTTTAATTGTGCTCCATGTATTCAAACACCCGCCTTCCCATCATCCCCCTATGTCTTCTTACTTCAGTTGCTGCATACTGAGTTCCATGTGCAAAAGTAGTATGTTGTTATTGTTGTTGTTGTTAGCTACCCACATGTCAACCTTGACTCATGGTGACCCTGTGGATAAGACATCTCCAAGACCCCCATCTTCAACCTCTCTGTAGACCCAAGGCTGTGTCTACCTTGATTTAGTCTACCCATCTGGCATGTGGTCTTCCTCTCTTCCTACTGCCTTCCAACTTTCCTTTCTTTTTAAAATTTATTTTCAACATAAGAAAGGTTTTCTTAAATATATAAGGATATATATATCCATACAGTAAAATAGACCTTACAATAACAACAATAACAAAACAATGACAAATTAACATTACAGTGAAGCAACAATGAAACAATAAAAGGATTTCCTATTTCCTACCGTAAGGATGATTACTGTCTGATTGTTAATCACTTTTATTACTGCTTGTCATTTATTTAATAAACCTTTATCTTTTTTGTTGTGTGCCTTCAAGATATTCCCCCCCAACTTATGGCAACACTAAGGCCACCCTATCATGGGGTTTTCTTGGCAAGATTTGTTCAGAGGAAGTTTGCCATTACCTTCCCCTGAGGCTGAGAGTGTGTGACTTTCTCAGTCACTGAGTCTGTTTCAGTGGCTGGGATTCGAACCCTGATCTCCAGAGTCGTAGTCCAACACTCAAACCCCTATGCCACACTGACTCTCAAACCTCTATTTTATCCTTGTTGTATTTATCTTCTTAGAAAGAAAAAAAACCCCTGTCTATTATATTATTCCCAAACTATATATTATACCACCATTGTCTTTTCTAATGATTCATTTTTCTCCATGATGTGGCCAAAATATGACAGCCTCATCTTGGCTTCCAGGGAGATTTCCGGCTTGATCTGCTCTAGGACCCATCTGTTTGTCTTCTTGGCCATCCACAGTATCCTCAGCACTCTTCTCCAGCACCATATCTCAAATGAGTTGATTTTCTTCCTATTGGCTTTTTCTCTCTCTCCAGTTCTCACATGGATACGTGGTGATAGGGAATACAATGTCTTGGATGATCCTCAAGAGGAGAAGGTGAAGTCTTGCCTTTCCCAGTAGGCTCAGGCAAAAGCAAACTGCTGCAGCTTCTCTTAGTTAGACTGTTCTTCCTGATTAATTACATGCCATCTTGATCACACGCAGATGTTGTCTGACGTCTGTGAAATTATGTAGGGCATGGCTTTGGACCTCTCTGTCATCAGAGCTACCAGTCAATCTATCAGTGTTGTCACCTTTCACTATAGGGAAGATACTCTGGTCTCTTTACCATGTTGTTCACTCTTTTCTGCACCTTTAGGTGTGTCCCATGTGCAGGAAAGCGCAGGAAATATTGCCTGGTTCATTGTGTGAAACACCTGCAACCCAAACATGGAGTTGCTTGTGCCATTCTCATACCAAGAGTTGGGATAAGTTACTCTTTTAGACTACAGCTTCCAGAATCCACCAGCCAACATGGCCACTGCTGCATGTGTGCATATCTCCAGATTTGGCCCTTGGCAATACTTTGGCACTCATCTTTTTGGCACAATTCTTTTTCAAGCAGAGAGCTCTCCCCAGCTCATCCTCCCAATCATCCTTTCCCTCCTCTTCCCACTGTTTCTGAAATATGCTACAAATTTGAAATGTAGTCTGAACTGTTATCCTTGTCTGCAAAATGTAATTTGATTCTTTCTCCCTCTTACTGTTTGATGATGAGAACCCTTTGTATTTTCAGGCTTTAATACAATCTGGCACATAATTACCAATGACTCACCGATAATCTCAGTCATGGAGCTCTCTGAAATTAGATGATAATTTTGCCTGGAATTTGTGTAACAAGAACTAAAAGGAGAAGATTTATAATTATTCCAGAAAGATTCTCTCCTCTCTCTGCCCATATACCCACTCTTTTCTTTTTCTAGGGAGCTGCTTTGCAAAGCGATAGAGGCCAAGAAGTCTTTAAACCCATTTTGCCTGTCACCCTGTACCATAAAAAAACAAAACAAAACAAAACAAAAAAACCTGAAGATGATCTTTGTACATTTTCATCAGCATAAAATGATCTGTAATTGCTCCTGATAGATGGGAGTGGATTTGGAGGAAGGGGAATTTCACTAAACCAGACCTGGGCAGCTGTGCTTCATTGATGCTGAAGAAAACAAACACAGAACTTGTAACAAGTTATTTATGATGAATTCTTCATCCCAATAACTAAAGTACAACTACTTTACACTTGTGGCATGATGAGGGCTGACTCCATTCCTTTGGTGGTGTATAACTGCACCTTGTATGTTACTTATATAATTACAGAGGTATGGTTGCCCTAGGATGGTGGTGGAGGAGTATCACATAGTTCATGTGCTGGCACATGGTGTGTTTCAGGCTTTTGAATTAAAAATATTGGCCAGTATTCAGCATCAGCTGCTGTACATAGTTAAGTTTACTTAACTAAGTAAATCCTCCATGTCCAATGGTCCCAAACTTGATGGAAATGTCATTCATCCATGCTCCAGTCACCAGTAGTATGGTTCTCTTTCCTCTCTTTTCTGTAAAAGATGACCGGCTTAGGTCCAGACTATTACAAAGACCATATCCTCCCATACAAACATGCAAGGGTCCTAAGATCTACAGGGGAAGGCTTTCTCTCAGTCCCACCACCATCGCAGGCTCGCTTGGCGAGGACTCGAGAGAGAGCCTCCTCAGCGGCTGCTCCCATCCTCTGGAACTCCCTTCTAAGGAAGGTTAGTCTAGTGCAGGGGTAGGCAACCTTTTTGAGCCGGGGGTCAGGTTGCTGTCCCTCAGACAATTGGGGGGCCAAAGCACCATAGATAAATAAATAAATAAATAAATAAATAAATAAATAAATGCACACTCTCTCAGCCCCAGAAAAGCCCTGGCAAAACCCCTGTGGAGATTTTGCCAAGAAAACCCCAAGAACAAGTAATAACAACAATAATCAATATCATCATGGCGGACGGCGGTGGAGGTGGCAGGGGGTGGTGGGGCGCCGCCGCCGGCGGCAGTGGTGGGATTGTGGTGGAGTTTCCTTCTTTGGGCCCCAGGCTGGTCCAAAGGCCTCGGGGGGCCGCATCCGGCCCCCGGGCCTTAGGTTGCCTACCCCTGGTCTAGTGTAATCTCCTCCCTGTTTATTCAAGCAGGCTTTTGAGAGAGAATCATGTTGGAAAGGCTTTTCTACAGGATGTGTGCTGTAGTTTTGTATGTTTTATGTAATTTTATTCTGTGCATAGCTAGATGATTTTAATTGTATATATATATATATATATATATACACACAGAGAGAGAATAATAATAATAATAATAATAATAATAATAATAATAATAATTTATCTGTGAGCTGCCCTGGGTCCATTTCAGGGGAAAAGATGGCGCAGAGATGAGATAAACACATAAATAAAGGTTTGGGAGTAAGGGGAGTTATGATCATGGCAATAGTAGTGATTGTAAATACGAAACACTTAAAGATGAGTAAATCATAGAATTATAGAACTGGAAGAGACCACAGGGGCCATCAAGTCCAACCCTGTGTCATGCAGGAATATACAATTAGAGCACCCCTGACAGATGGCCATCCAGCCTCTGATTGAAAACAGGACCCAAAGAAGGAAACCACCACAATCCCAGGGAGTGTGTTCCATTGTCGAACAGCTCTTACTGTTGGGCTGGAATCTCTTTTCTTGTTGTTTGAACCCATTGCTTTGGGTCCTTTTCCCTGGAGCAGCAGAAAACAAGTTTGCTCCATCTTCAATACGATACCTCTTGAAATATTTAAACAGGGTGTAATATCACCTCTTAACCTTCTCTTCTCCAGGCTAAACATCCCCAGCTCCCTAAGTCACTCCTCATAAGGCATGGTTTTCAGACCTGTCACCATTTTGGTCACTCTCCTCTGGACACGCTCCACTTTTTCAACATCCTTTTTCAATTGAGCTGCCCAGAACTGGACACAGTATTCCAGGTGAGGCCTGACCAAAACAGAATAGAGTGGCACTATTATCATGGGGTTTTCCTGGCAAGTTTTGTTCAGAAGAAGTTTGCCATTGCCTTCCTCTGGGGATGAGAGAGTGTGACTTGCCTAAGGTCACCCAAGTGGGTTTCATAGACAAATTAGAAGTCAAACCCTTGACTCCAGAGTCATAGTCCAATGTTCAAACCACTATGTCACGTTGTTATTTCTAAAACTGCCACTCAACTTACGAGCTAGCATATGCAGATGATACGCAAATCAATGTCTACTTTGAATGTAGGGTGTTGTACAAGTAGCTACCTTACTTTTTCCCAAACCTGGAGTAGATGGTAACATGCTAAAGGGTCAGTGTTTTGACCAGAAGTATCAGACACCTTGAAAAACAGCATGGTGTAGTGGTTTCCATGTTGGACTAGGACACAGCGTTCAAATCCCTGGTTAGCTAAGGAAATCCATTAGGTGATTTTGGCCAAGTGACACTCTTTCAGCCTCAGAGGAAGACCATGGCAAACCTCTGTATAAATCTTGCCAGGAAAATCCCAATATAGGTTTGCTACACTACACAACAACAATCTAAGGTGATGAACCTGTGTTGGGGACAGGGTGCAGTGCTGTGGATGGCTCCTTGAAATTTGGGGCTATAACTCAAAATGGTTCATCACCCCACTGATGTGGAAGCCACCAACATCACTGGATTTACATCTTATTAAGCAGTTAAATAAAATATTGCCTGCATTTTTTTCTTTTTTGCTGAAGAAAATCTGCTAGTGATGTACAGTTATGGCGAAAGAAAACAAGATATAGGATGGGGCCTGAAATATTCCCAAGAAAACCATTCCATGGACTCTATACTGACACTCACGCACTTGCTTTGTACTTTTGGGATTCGTTGATGACAAGGATCTTTTCCTCCCTTAGATGCAAACTGTTTTTCTTCTGCCCAGAGGCAGTGTGAGCTACATCCGCACGCGAGCGGTCCAGAAGACTCGGCTTGTCAGACCAATTCATCACACATACTGTTGGTTCAAACAAATCCCAGATGAAGCTCCTCTTCTTCTGCCATCTAGTCTGGTGATGCAACAAATCGAGAAGGGAGGTCAGAAGGAGGCTAATCCTGCCGGTCCTCCAGGAACTTAAAGGCCACCGTGGAGATAACAAGGAACTGCTTGTTTGCGAGAGTCCACCGGCTGCAGATGGTTTCTTCAAAGTCAGGAAAGGAAATCTTTAGAGCTGTCAGAGCACAGAGGACAAGGTGGACAACTGGATTGTGAAAGATGACTCCATGCTGGGGTCATCTGCTGGCTGGAGAACTCTGGACATTATCAGCGGTGGTATTAGGTTTGGCATCACTCAATGCGGTAACTCACGGTGTCAACTACCACATTGATCTCCTCCCATACCACACCATAGAGAATCCTTACTAATGCTTCTTATACTAATGTTACTCCTTAGTAAGGTTTCTTATACTAATGTTACTCATTAACAGTAATTGCTGTATATTACCAAATATAATGGTAATACAGTGGTCCCTCCACATTCGCTGGGGTTATGGGTGAAGGACCCTTGTGAATGTGGAAAAACCACAAATAAAACAACAACAACAAACGTTTTTCTTTTAACCTAAGAGAACATTGCTCTAGGAATCCTCCAGTGCAATTCTATGATCAACATTTGCCAGAAGTTGATCATAGAGTCATGTTGGAGGACCTACAAATTCTTAAAGAAGGGTTTTCTCTAGGAACTTCTAGGTTCTCCATCATGACTCTATGGTCAATGTCCAGCAGAATTGTGCTGGAGGACTTAATTCCTAGAGAGAACATATTAATCAGAACTGCAAATAATCAAATAACAATGAAAGAAAACAAAATGGACCGATTTATGGGTCCAGGCCTCAAGGCTTTGAGTGGTTAACTCTTGTCAGCTCAACTTTTGGGCAAACTGGGACTAATTTTTAAGGGGTTCCTCATCTTTAACATCTATTTTGTAGCAGGGTACAACATGGTATTTCTCATTCTGGGAAGAGCTGTATCTTTTGAGGATGGCCAGAGCAAACAGAGAACAATTTCATTTAGTAAATTTACCAAAATCTGCTGATCTTAAAACAGAAAGAATTGGAGGTTTGACTTGGGTTGCATCTACACTGTAGTAATAATGCAGTTTGACACCACTTTAAGTGCAGTAGCTCCATCCTATGGCATCTCGGGATTTTTATTTTTACAAGGTCTGTAGCCTTCTCTGCCAAAGCATGTTGTGGTGCCTCACAAAACTAAAGGATTTTGTAGGATAGAGCTGTGGCAGTTGAAATGGCATCAAACTGTATTGTTTCTACAGTGCAGCTGCACCTTTTGTTTGACTGAGGAAGAAAAGAAGAAAGCTCTAAAAAAAAAAAAAAGACTTAATAAACCCCAGCTTTACTGAGTAAATATGATGTGAACATTTTTGAGAAAAGTCAGATGAGAGTAAATGCAATTGGCTCTCCACATCTGTAGCTTTGACTTTTGCGGATTTGATTATTTGTGGTTTTGAATAATATGTTCACTCTAGGAATCTCTAGGTCCTCCAGTGCAACTCTGCCAGAAGTTGACCATAAAGTTGTGGTAGAGAAGCTAGACGTTCCTAGAGAAAACAGTTTTCTAGGCATTTGTAGGTCCTCCAGCATGATTCTGTTATCAATTTCTGGCAGATGTTGACCATAGAGTTGCATTGAAGGACCTGAAGATTCCTCGAGAGGTGTTCTCTCTGTTAAAAGATTAGTATTTTTTGGTTTGTGGTTTTTCCACATTCCCACATTCATGGGGGTCCTTCACCCCTAACCCCAGCTAATGTGGAGGGACCACTGTAAATTCACCACATATATAACTGTAGAGTTGACTGGCTCTTAAGATGCAACGAAGCACCTGCATCCAATTGTTAGTCCCAATTAGAGTAGACCTATTCAATCAATGGAAAGTTGACAAGTCAATACATTTGTATTTTCTAGTAACTGAATAGGTCTAATGTTTGTTGTTTGTTGTTATTGTGTGCCTTCAAGTCATTTCCAATTTATTTCCAACATATTTTTGTATTGAATAAAAGCCCAAGCTAGAAAAGCTTAGGGGTATCTCTTTAGGGTTATCTGTTTAGGGATATCTATTTAAACAGTTTTATCTCATCTCTCACTCCAAAAATATGTCTACATTATAAAATATATCCTAAGGCAAACCTATTATTGGGGTTTTCCTGGCAATTTTCTTCAGAGTGGGTTTGCCATTGCCATCCTCTGAGGCTGAGAAAATGGAACTTCCTCAAGGTCACCTAGAGGGTTTACATGGCTAAGCTTGGATTCAAACCCTGGTCTCCAGAGTTGTAAGTCCAACAGTCAAGCCGCTACCATATCTAATGTAATTGGGATAAAAAAATTAGATGTAGTGCCTAATAAGAATCATGTCCAGCATCAGTTCCAGTTCCAGTTTATTCAGTGGAAGTTACTTCTGAATAGACCTCTGTAGGAACAAGTAGTTCAGCATCCTTACTTAACAGGTAGCTCCACTAAAATCAATGGTCTTACCTCTAACCATGGCCCTATTCACACTGCGAATATAATCCAGGATGAAACCAGGTTGAATCTTTCTTGTTCGCACACGCTCCAAAATAATAATAATAATAATAATAATAATAATAATAATAATAATAGCACTTGATGCACATTTTGGGGAGTGTTGGCAACCCCCCCTTAACCCAGGATATTCAATATCGGGTTCTTTTCTTGCATTTTCCTGAAAGATCCCCATCGATTGGCATCTTCGGTAGTGTGAATAAGCTTCTGAACTGATTCATATCACTCTGTATCATTCAAGGGAATGGAGGCAGCTCCATTTTATCCTGAAATAATGTCATGTGTGAATAAAACAGGGGTTACAATGACTCGAAGAGATTTGTGAACCCAAAACAAAATGGGACTAACAAACCCGATATGCTTCAGCATGGTGATCCACATCTTCTCAGGACAAAATAAAAAATGAGTGTGAATGCCACCCATGACCTGCAACAATTGCTTTCATATATAAATCTTCGATTGATGGGGTAGATTTTAGTGTCTGTGTTAAACACAGATTCCCCCCCCCCCCAATTTACAAATGGGGTGAGTGGGAACTGGTGCATTACGAAGAGAAACATGGAATTCGTACACTGTAACTCCAGATCTTTAATGGTCAGCAACATTTTCCTTCGATGCACAAATTCATCACTTTCAAATTTGGAAAATCTCAATATCTTTCCAAAATAAAAATGTGCGGAATTGGGAAGGTTCTTACCAATCCACACCCCAAACCCCTACCCCAAGCTAAAAAGGTTCGCCATCATCCCTAACTCTTCCTGCTTCTGATTTTTCTGTGAGTAAAGTTGCTCCTATGGGTGCTGTGAGGATTTGTTGGCTGATATTTCTGAAGCCCTTTGACAGTTAAGAGTCAGCTGTACACTAAATGTACTATTATCTTATTAGTCATGCAGCCTAATTATTGCGGCTCGAGAGCTGCATATGAAAAACAGAAAGCAAAAGCAATTGATCAAGAGCGGTTCAAGGAGGACTCCTCATTATCCCAAATGAAAGGCCTGTTTCGGCAGCCTCCTCTCTTTGCAACTGGCTGCGGTGCTGATGCTGCGATGCTGGGGAATTTGCACGTGATCCAACTGGTTCTGTGTGTGTGTGTGTGTGTGTGTGTGTGTGTGTGTGTAGGCAAATATGGTGCTGGAGGAGAGTTTTATGGTTACTCTGGACCAACACAATGAAAAAAATAAATGGGTAGCAGAGCAAATCAAACATAAACTCTCACCAGAAACTAAAATAAATAAAAGTCAGACTACAGATCCGGGGGAACCATGTTGGCAAAGTACAATATCATCCAAAATCCACAAAACAGTGATACCTTTATTGGACCAGCCAGAATGCACAAAATAATGTTGTTATATTTCGAAGCTTCAGACAGGGGAGCAAAGTGTCCTTATCCTGTTCTTAAACCATGGTATTTGCACAACTGGGGGGAAGACAACCACACCCCCCCGTGCACTTATCCGGTTTGCCTCCTGTCTGTAAAGAGTAACGGACCCATCATTTGGTATTAACAGGAGTTTCCATTTATGAACGGGAAAAGAATGGGATAAGCACAGTGTGTGTGTGACAATCTTCCCTCTGATTGTGCGAATATCACGGTTTAAGGACAGGATAAGGACACTTTGCTCCCATCTGATAATCTCCTATGACTCTGGAGACCAGGGTTCGAACCTCCTTTCCACCATGGAAACCCATAAGGTGACTTGGGCAAGTCATATTCTCAGCCTCAGAGGATGGCAATGGCAAACCCTCTGTGAAGAAACTTGCCAAGAAAACCTTGTGACAGGCTAGTTTTAGGGTCGCCATAAGTTGGTAACAACTTGAAGGCACACAACAACAACAACAACTACATCTGAATATGTGGGTTTATATCCACAAAAGTTCATGCTAAAATCAAAACCAGTTAGTCTTATAGGCGGTGCCACATTTTCTCCCTCCTCCTCCTCCTCCTCCTCTCCACCTTCTTAGATAGCAAGAGTAACCTAATAATATGTGGAGCCAGGTTTTAGGGGCCTCCCTCTCTATCTGAAGGAAGTTTGCTGTGTATCACTTGCTCCTCATCAGTCCTCCATCTTGTCCCTTTCTCTCTGCCCTGCCTCTGACCCAGCCCTGTTACCCCTTATCTCCTCCCGCCTTTGAGGCTCAACGAGAGATAAGATGGATGAAAGCGCAAGAGAGAAAAGGCAGGCTCTGTTAATTGCTGAGGTGACGTATAGGCAAACCAAAGTCTGCCTGCTTCTTGTCCTTGAGAGGGAAAAAGCAGCCCACAGACTGGCATCGAAACTGTCCAGTTGTTTTGCCTACAGGGACAAGTATTTTCCTCAGAACATTATGTAGATGACCTAAGAAGCAGCAGAACGGAAACAGACTGCGTTGCTTAAAGGATGTAGCCGAGGGATGCGGATGATGGAGGGTGCCTGTCAAACAATATGGGCAGTCTGGATCAGAGACAGGAAAATGAGTTGAAAATGTGTTTAGTTAAATTGTTAATAAGCTAATAAAAAAAATCTAATTCAATTGAATTTATGCCTCTTTCCATTACAAAATTTCCAACTTGATTGATAACGTCATTGTTTAACTAGTTGGTTCCTATTTCTGGTCTGAATCCCCACCCAGGTTACACATAATACTTCCCCCCCCCCTTTCTATCAGACTTGGGGGGGGAATCCTGTGTCCATAGGCCCAGGGCCCCTTTTTTTGATAGCTTCTGGGTGATCCTGCACTCTTTAGCCCCACCCTGTTGACAAATTGTCCCTCAAAATGGATTATTTCTTCTCCTGGAGCCTCCAGAAGCAGCCATTTTGCCTTAAAATAAGGTACATCCCACCCCAAGCATCTCCAGAAAGTGCTGGAAAAGGCCACAATCCAGTGGTGCAAAGAACAGTTGCATGGTTTGTTTTGCCAAGAAGAAAACCAAACCAAACAAAAAAGAGGATGTCAGAAATAGTTTTTCTTGTTTTGTCCCAGAACTATTTTTTGCCCCTAAAATAACATTTTTCTTGTTTTGCCCAGAAAAAACAAAGCAAAACAAAAAGAGCATGTCAGAAAAGTGGAGGTATACTTCACACCAAGTTTTGTTTTGTTTTTCTGTTTGTGTTCCTTTTTATTTTGGGGGGGGGTGTTCTTTGTATTTTGGGGAGATCAGTGCAGCCTGTGGTTAGTCCAGGCATGGATTTTGTTCACTGTTGTGTGCCTTTAAGTAATTCCTGATTTATGGTGACCCCATCACAGGATTTTCTTAGCAAAATTTGTTCAAAGGAGGTTTGCCATTACCTTCTCCTGAGGCTGAGAGCATGTGGCTTCTCACTCAGTGGGTTTCATGGCTGAGGGTGAATTGAACCCTGGTTTCCAGAGTGGACAATGGGTGCTAAAATGCTTTACATTTGCCCATCTCTGCACAAGATCAATCATCCCAGTAAGGAAGCTAAAGCTCTTGATAGATAAAGAGGTAGTAAAGCAAGAGAATTATAGAACAGAAGAATCATGGAATCATATCTCATGGCACTTAAGGAACGGGAATGGAAGGGAACGGAACAGAGCAAAAACGCATTTTACTGCATGGAAGAACGCCACCGATGCCACCAGGAGTCCCCGATTCGTTACCCAGCCGTTCCTGGCAGCCGATTTTTGAAGGATAATTTTGAACAGTTCTTCAAAAATCGGCTGCCAGGAACAGCTGGGGAACGCCTTGGGGACTCCTGGCGGCATTGGTGTCATTCTCCTATACAGTAAAATGTGTTTTTGCTCCGTTCTGTTCCCTTCCGTTCCATTCCGTTCCTGTACTTCGAAGTGCTGTGCGATAAGCTTAATATCATTGGAAGAGACCTCAAGGGCTATTATATCCTAACTCCTGCCATGTAGGAACACACAATCAAAGCACTCCTGACAGATGGCCATCCAGCCTCTGTTTAAAAATTTCCAAATACCTAGTTACTTACATGAATTTAAGTCTTCAGGGTTGGATGAACTGCATACAAGAGTACAAAAAGACTTTGAAGATGCAGTCTCAGAGCCAATGTCAATCCTCTTTGAGACCTGTTGGAGTGAAATACCTCAAGGGCTGTCACAAAGAGGAGGGTTCAGATTTATTCTCTACTGCCCCAAGGGCAGGATCAAGTGTGATGGTTTGAAGTTACAGAAGTGTAGATTCTGATTGAACGTTGGAAGGAATTTCTTGACAGTAAGTGTGGTTCAGCAATGGAACCAATTGCCTAGAGAGGTAGTGAGGTCTCCTTTTCTGAAGGTCTTCAAGTAAGAGGCTGGACAGCTACCTGCTGGGGATGGTGTACAGTTGGCCCTCCATATCCATGGCTTGAAAATATTCAAAATAAATATCAATTCTTTTTTTGTGGGTTTTTCGAGCTGTGTGGCCATGTTCTAGAAGAGTTTCTTTCTGACGTTTTGCCAGCATCTGTGGCTGGCATCATTCTCTGAAGATGCCAGCCACAGATGCTGGCGAAACGTCAGAAAGAAACTCTTCTAGAACATGGCCACACAGCCCGAAAAACCCACAAAAAAACTATGGATGCTGGTCATGAAAGCCTACGACTTCACAAATATCAGTTCCAATAGGCAAACCTTGATGTTGCCATTTTATATAATGGATACCATTTTACTATGCTATTGTATTTAATGGGACTTGGGTATCCACAGATTTTGGTATCTATGGTGTGTGTGTGTTCTGGTAACCAAACCCCAATAGGTACCAAGGGCCTACTGTAGCTGGATTTCATGCACTGAGCAGGATTGAACTTGATGGCCCATGGAGCCCCTTCCAAGTCTATGATTCTATGATTCCATGTTGAGTCAAATGTCTCACTGTTATATATGGTAACTCTCAATGCCCCTTGCCCAACAACTTTGCACTGATCTGCTGGACCAGCTCTCAGTTCACCCTATTTTAATTTTCACCCTATTTTGCAATGTTTGTTGAATTAATGTTTGTTTGAATGAATTTCTGAAAGGTTCCCAAGTGTGACACACTAGGCAACAGCTCTCTGGGGCTTCTCACAGGCAAGAAACTTTGACCAGATTAATGCAATGGTAACTACAGTGGTGTAGGCAGAGAGCAGGAAGAAAATGGTCATGAATGTAAAAGGTTATTAGAGAAATAGGTTGCATGGATCTGGCAGATTTAGCCTAAATCCTACTGTTCCAACTAGAGCAGACTCATTAAATCAATGGGATTTCCCTGGTTGTTGACTCAAGATGCATCTACCCTGTAGAAATAATGCAATTTGAAAGCACTTTAATTGCCACAGTGCCATCCTACTGAATCCTGGGATTTGTAGTTCTGTGAGGCACTAGGATTCATTGACAGAAAACACTAAAGAACTTGTAAAATTACAAATCCCAGGAAAGCTTAGGATGGAGCTACAGCACTTAAAGTCATCTACTGCATCATCTGCACATATGGTATAAAATTATTTAAAAGATACAAAAGTTAAACAATAATTTTAAAAAAATAACAAAAGTGAACAACAACAACAAAACCTCCACAAATGAACAAAAATCTCCCAAATGACTCAAACATATTTTTGTAGTCACTTGCAACTGTTATCTATAATGGAGAGGGAGACAATAATATTGCCAGTTGCTATACTACTTTGTAAAAAAAAAAAAAAAGCAGTGATGTGTCTTTGTCACTCCAAAGATAATGACTGAGATCCTGTATTGAGGAGATGGAGTGTAACTTTATGTGCACACACATTTTGTTAGTGAATTGCAATGCCTAATCTATATTCATCTGTATGTCCAGTGTGCATCCATGCTCAATCTTCTATTGTTAAGCACCCCTGTATATCCCACGGTGTATTTTGGGATCCTCATATTTTGATATCTCATATCTGGAGACAGCATGCTTTTGAGAGATTGATGACTTTTCAGGAACATTAAATCAAGTATGGAGGAAAAAAGGATTGCTTCCCAAGACATGTGTACATCCAAGCAAATAAAACTATCAAATCTTCCTTCCCCCAAATAATCCACATTTCTTCTCGAAACCTGACACAAAGGATCTCTTGCACACAAAGCAGTAAGCCAATTATTTCTCTGCCTACCTCTGTTGTGTTATCAGCCAAATGTCCCATCTCAGGTATATCTCGATCCAGTCACTGCCTTTGTTAAAACCATCAACCAGTCCAGTATCCTGTTGTTGATTCCTGGGACAAATCATTCAGTCTTTGTTATTTGGCCCATTGCCTAGGGCTCATATTAAGGTGTAAATATGGTTTCAAAAGCTAACCTCTGTGCACACAGCCAGCATATGCACTTGCACTCTGTGGGCCTGTACAGACCAGCCAAAAGGGCCAGTCTGGGGGTGGAGTTGGGGTATGGCGACCACATGCCGGCCGCTCCAACTCCACCCCGATGCCACCATCATGCCACCGAAGCAACCATACGGTGGGGTGCAGTGTTTACATGCATTGCACCGAAGAAGCAGCGAAAAGCCACTGCAAATAGGGCACCCTTTCTGTGGCGCAAAAAGGAGCCGCTTTTTGCAGCTTCTTTTTGCACTATGGAAAGACTAGATCAGGACCATGGTGTGTGGTTGCCACAGCCCCGAGCCGACAAGGAAAGGGGAGGCGTCCTGCCACCCCTTAGGGGCCATCTGTATTGCTCTTGTGTGTGTTCTGTGTCACCCTCAGGCTTTCCCGTCTGATCCACTTCAGCTTTCCACAGTCTTCTCTTCGATAAGGTAATTATAACTCCAATGCAAACTCCTAAAACTCTGCTATATTTCTTTCCACATTTCCATTTCTGTTAGCTTTGTATGCTGTATTTCTTTGGATTGCTATTATGTGTGTATGATTGCACTCTTAAAAAAAATCATGTTAATTTACCAAGAACCTGGAGTCCTCCCAGTTAGACCTGTATATATTGGTGCATATGGTTCAAAGTTTATCCATGCCTTTTGCAAAGATAAGTTCCCCAACAGCTGAAGTATCACTGACAGCTGGTGGGGACCTAGAGTCCCCCCACCTGTTCTTTGTGCGACACAATATGCACCAATGATCAATGACATGGCATGCACAACTCCGCTTCCACAAACCTGAACTGAATATGGCTGTTCCGCATTGGACAAAAATGTCCAACTATTGCCACATATGTAAGGTATCATCAGGATGCTGGACAATACATCTCAGGTAACTGCATTACTTGTTCAATATTATATCCAAGCTTTCATGTGAAGCACGTATTCTACCACTGAGTTATGACTTAACAGGTTGTGGGAGACCTGGCTTAAATTAACTTCATCCCTGTCCTTGTCTGTCTTTTTCCTTTTGCCTCTCCCTCCCTCCTTCCTTCTTTTGGCACATAGGTATCAGTTTCTTGTTTTTTGGTGCTCATGCACAATATTGATGAGTTTATGGATGCAAGACCACAATAATAATGTTCTGCTTGGCCAAAGTTCCTTGAACATGCAATTCAGTGCAGTGAGCAAGAGAAGGACATGGTGATATGCTCAACGTGAGCTGAGCAGGGAATTCCAGCCAGAGCATGGCATAAATATTTGGAAGCAGCTGTGTGTCGACAGGGCAATCAATAGACATCCTCAGACTGAAATCCGGTGGAAATTAAAAGCACGAAAGACAATCAGAAGAGTGAAGGCAATGCCCTGAATTTCAAGGGATATAGCAGTGTGGGCCTGGCAAGGCTGGGAATGCATCCTTTCTCTCTTTGAAAGCCGGTCGATGTTTCATACAAGGGAGCTGTTTCATGTGTTATCATTTTCTTCAACAGCACTTGTGCATGTTGGGGGTAGGGAGGAGACAGAAAAATAGCATCCTATCCATCATCCTTTGTGACAGTCCCATACCTTGGGATTGTATTTTTGTCACTATTTTCCTCTCTTGAATTTTAAATAAATTGGTAGGGCAAAGATTCCCCCTGCCTCAAGTACTGCAAGTACTGTAAGAATAGTCACCTCTAAATTTCTTTGTAAAAATGCATTGTTTTTTTCCCCAAGACAAATGATATCCAGTTGTATTTATTGTTTTGTGTTTATGGTGTTTTTCTTTACTGTTTCCATGTTTTTTATCTTGTTTTATATAATAAAAACTATATGTTTTTTTAAAAAAAAGCATTCAGTAGCAGTCAAATAAAAAATAAATAAAATAATAATAATAAAACACATGTTTTATAGATTGTAAGATACCACATTGTAGCTGCAACAGGGGAACCCTAAAGAGCGAACCGGTGGATTGGGACCTTCAACCAAGGTAAAACATTTTTTTCTTCTTAAATTTGGACTATATTGGCATGTTTTACCTCTACCTCTACCAAAATGTTCCTGATGCAAAAAAACATGGAGACTCCTTGAGGAATCCATTGTCCTCTGCCTACAAAGAGGCCTGTGACCTCATAGGAATGGAGACATATTGGATTGCAAGAGAGGAGTCCTTGTTGATATGCAAATGGATGTTAAATTTCCTGAACATTGAAAATCTCCCAATCGCCACATGGCCAGAAGGAAGAGGGGCCAACCTGAAAAAGATATCTTCCTCATACCATCTTAACTAAAGACAGAAACATCAAAACGCAAGCATCTTACTAACATCTCCAATTTTCTCCTGTTTGGTTTATAACACCTTGTCTGATGAAGGAGCCTGTGGAGCTTTGAAAGCTTGCAAAAAGTATATTGTGCATTTCAGTTGTTTGGTGGATTTTTATTTGAATTTGCTAAATGGCCAACACAGCTACCCCTGCATGTATTCAATGCAGTAGAAGCCAGAAAGAATAATGAAGCCTAATTCAGCTCAGAATTCAGTGGAAGTGTATCATTTTCAAGGACTTCTCCCATGAAAAAATTACAACAAATGAGCAAAGAATTAGAATAATAATAATAATAATAATAATTTATACCCCGCCCTTTGGAGACCCAATCAGGGCTGCTTACAACAATAAAAACCATACAGTGTATCCCAAAACACAATCCCTCCCTCCCTTAAAACAGTATTAAATCAAATTAAATTTAAAACTACAAATTCTAACCATAAAAATTAAAACATTTATAGTTGTCCAAGATTGATTCAGAAAAGAAAGAAGCACTTGGGATCGTATTACAAACATACATTGGATAATGGAATGCATCCAAAAAGCTCAGAAGAAAATAAAAAAAGTTCAGAAGATTACATTGAACCCTTTTATTGTTTAGGTATAAGAAATCACAGTTCACTTTAAAGAAATAAACATGCTAGATTGATTGTAGTAACAACTAAATACAGTGGGCGCTTTGTATACACGGGGAATCTGTTCCGCCACGCCGTGTATGCAAAAAAATGCGGGACCTCAAATCTGATTGTTGTTAATAGCTGTGCGCTCCTGTGTGCTGCGCTGCCAGTGCACTGTGGACACATGCACCATTGAAAGATGCAGGGCTTGCCATCCATGTAAGCTAAAACCCGCAGATGGCGAGCCTGCGTAAGGCGTGGGTGCGCTGTATATGACCACCTGTAATATAGTCTTCCTCTTTTCTTACTGTCTTCCCCGTGAGTTGGGGAACTCATAGAGTTGGAAGAGACCACAAAGGCATCCAGACGAACTCCCTGACATGCATGAATATACAACGAAGGCATGCCCCACAGATGGCCAGCCAGCCTCTGTTTAAAAACGTCCAAAGAAGAAGACTCCACCAAACTCTGAGGCAGTGCATTCTGCTTTCAAACAGTTGTCAGGAATAGTGGGTTTTTTGTGGGTTTTCCGGGCTGTATGGCCATGTTCCAGAAGATTTTCTTTCTGACTTTTCGCCAGCCACAGATGCTAGTGAAATGTTAGAAATTTTTTTTTCTAGTACATGGCCACACAGCCCGAAAAACCCACCAAAAACTATGGATGCCGTCCATGAAAGCCTTCGACTTCACAGTTGTCAGGAAGTTCTTCCTAATGTTGAGGTGGAATCTCTTTTTCCTGTAGCTTGCATCCATTGCTCCGTGTCCTGCTCTTTGCACAGCAGAAAACAAGCTTGCTCCATCCTCACTATGACAACCCTTCAAATATTTAAACAGGGTCATCATATCACCTGTTAATCTTCTCTTCTCCAAGCTAAATGTACCCAGCTCCCTAAGTAACTCCTCATAAGGCATGGTTTCCTGATCTTTCACCATTTTGGTTGCCCTCCTCTGGACATGCTCCAGCTTGTTAATATCCCTTTTGAAATATGGTGCCCTTTGCCTGTTTTTTCCAGTAAGAAGTCATAAAGTTAATATAATCTCTCCCTCCCTCCCTCCCTGCCTCACTCCTCATGACTCTTCCTCTGAACCAATGGTCCATATCCCTGAGCTGGCATAGACTTGAACATTCTTGGCCATCCTAAAAGAGTGAAAACAGAGCTTCACATTACCTTATTCCCACATGCCCATCCTAAATGACACATGGTGGAACAATGCAGGGGCATCACTAGGGGTACTGTAAGGGGTACTGGTCACACCAGGTGACATCCTAAGGGGGTGGTAAGACCACTGCTCCCCAAATGTCTGCCTTAGGGCAGAAACAGGCTGTGGCGTTTCCCTGTGTCCCTTTAAAACACCAAAGCGATGGAGTGAATTTCTCAGCGGAAGGAGGAGAGGCCCAGATTTTTAAAATAAATAAATAAATTTAAAAGTTAATTTAAAAAAATTATTATTATTATTATTATTATTATTATTATTATTATTATTATTATTATATTATTATTATTATTTTTAAATTAAATTTTTAATTCTTCTAAAATTTTCTTTAAAAACATCACATCTCACCAAATTTTCACTTTAACCACATGAAACTGTGCACATGTAAATACATTTAGGCTGTGCATATGATATTGTAATTTCAAGGTATAATTTTAATTTTGTTGGTTGTTTACGTCACAACAATTACCATTACATTCAGTGATATGCAGGAATTATGATTCATTAGTACCAAAAAAATTGTTAAGGATTCTGTATGGTGCGGTATGGGAGGAGGTAAAGACAGGGCAATACCATGAGTTATAGCACTGAGTGACACCAACCCTAGTGATGCCACTGAAATGATGCACATAGGTGCTGGGAGTGGAGTGTGTGCGGGAGTATAGCAAGCTTCAAAGTCCATGTTCAGGAATAGCAGTCAGTGGTAATATGTCTAACTTAAAAGCAGTGCCCAGTATATTTTCTCATCTCCCCACTCATCCACCTGCCCACTTTGCAACTTCCCTGAAGTACTGTCTGCCCCATGTGTTCTGGATGTACATGTGGGTGTTTGTTTTCAGAGATGATTATGCACTAACTCTAAACTTGCATTTGGTTTTTTGTTTCTTCCTCTATGCTGGCCTTAAAGAGCAGACAAATGGAATTTGAGGGTTGGGTGGGCCTCTGTCCTTTAGGGCGAAATGTAGTCCCCCCCCCCCACCCTTTGAGTATGTTTTCTGTTAGAGCTGAATTCAAAGATATAGCCATGTTATGTCTGTAGAATTAGTATGTAGAGAGATCTTGTAGCACCTATGAGACTGGGGGCCTCTGCAGATGGGCCCTTTGCGGCATGTTGGAGGCAGGGAAGGGGAGGGGCAGCCAAAGACGTCCTGATGCCACATGCCCTTACGCATGGTGCGTGGCACCAGGACGTCCTCATGGCATAGCGTCCTCACGTGCTACGCCGGAAGAGGCAGAGAGATGCCTCTCTTTTAAGAGGTGGCAAACGGGAGAATCGGGGCTGCTGTCTGTGCTAGCAGTGGCCCCGATCCTCTACTTCCCGGGGTGGCCAGGGCTGCCCGTCTGCATCCCCCCTACGGGGCGATGCAGACAGGCAAATAGGGGTGCTTTGAGGATGACTTGTAGGTGTGGCCTTTAGATGATGCACACCTAAAAGTCTCCAGGAAAGCGCCCTCTAGTCATCGTATGCTGAGAAAAGCTGCATTCTGTTGGATGTACGCTTGCTGTCAGCAGTTTGCATGAAAACGGTTTTAATGACCTCTTCTGTGCAAGTGTGCATAAGACCTGCACACCATTTTCTGGCATGATGGGGGGGGGGGGCTCCTGGAGTAACATTTGTCCGTGTGTCCTGTTGACCTTGTCCCTTGCATGACCACCAGCTGCATGTATCAAGTCTGTCCACATAAACCTTCCTTGCATGTACCTCTCCCCTCTCCCCGATCTGTGTGGGACATGTTTTGTGGAGGACGATGGAGTGACATTTCAGTTGACAAACCCATTCCTTCACCCCAAGGGTGGCACAATCAGACAGTGGCACCTGTCTACTGCACCCACTCCTTGGGGGGAAGTGGAGGTCAGTGAATCCTTGCATGATCTGTGGGTGTATGACAGGTCCTGTGCAGGTGCACAGGGATGCCAAACTTCAGTCACCTTGGTACACAGTGTGACAGACTGTATACTAGCCTATGACAGTTCCTGTGCAGGTGTGCAGGTGTGGAGAGATGTTCCTGCACATGTGCGCATGCATTTGAGAAAAAAAAATTAAAGGAACTGCTGCCAGCCCATGTGGTTACTCTGTCTCCCTTTGCGGCATCCTTGGGGCTGATGGTGCGGTTGCTGGGGCTTCAATACAGCCTTGGAAAAGCTGCATTGACTCCCCCCAGTATGATTGCTCCATCCCCATTTAGGGCATCCTCAGGCCAGGCAGTGTGGTTGCTGCAGTTTAGGGAAAAGACAACTTCAGGTCAGCTTTTCCTGCCCGTCTGCATAGCCCCTAACTGAAAGAAAGACGGTGGCAGCATGAGCTTTCGTAGACTCTGCTAAATGCATCTGAGGAAGTAGACTGAAGTCTACGAAAGCTCATGCTGCCAATTTCTTTCTTTCAGTTAGTCTCAAAGGTGCTACAAGATCTCTCTATGTTCTGTCAAAGCAGTTATACATCTCCACAATAAACTATTGAATAATACAGTACAGTTAATGTGATGATGTCACAGTGTTGCTGTTATGGATATTGTCGTTGTTGTCATTGCATTGTGGTTCACTTGCAGGAGGGATTTGGATGTGTCATCCTTCAGCTGACTCCTCACCAGCACTACAGAACTCCTTCAGTTGGTGTGATTGCCTAGCTTTCAAGGTGGGTTTTAGGGAGTCGGTTCAGGAGAAAGCGCATAGCTATTTCATTGTAGTTATGTCTCTCATGGAGAATCTTGGCTGTTATTTATCACCTGCTTTCCCCACCAACCGAGACTCAAGATGGCTTACATTAAAATTCTATTTTAATGTTAAAAAAATGCAGGAAATCAGTATTAAAATGGAATGAGAGTATCAACAACATTTAAAAATATTTTGAAATATACAGTTCAATATGATAAAAAAAGTGAAAAACAGGTTGAGTCTTCCTTATTTGAAATGTTTGAGACCAAAAATGTTTTGGATTTCTGAGTTTTTAAGATTTTGGAATATTTACATATACACAGGATTGTCACTGGGGTGGTGTGTGGGTCACATCAGGTGACACCCTAAGTTGGGATTGACACCACTGCTCCCCAAACATCTGCCTTTTGGCAAAAATGAACTATGTATCGTTTTGAAACACTGAAGAGATTCTTTGAATGGCTCAGTGGAAAGAGAAAGGAAGAGGCCCCAGGGTTTTTTAAAATTAATTTTTAATTTTTAATTTTAAAAAAATTAATTTTTTTCTTAAAAACATCACATCTTACCAAATTTTCACTTTAACCACATGAAACAATGTACATGTATATACATTCAAGCTGTGAGTATGCTATTGTAATTCAAGGTTATATTTTAAATTTTGCTGTTTATTTGCCTCTTCAGACCAGCCCAAAGGGCTGGCCTGGGGCTGTAGTTGGGGCAGGGTAGCCGCATGCCAGCCACCCGAACCCTACCCTGGTGCCGTCCTGATGCTGTGTGCTGTTACACATGGCACGCGGCATCAGGACACCCTCTTGACGCAGTGTTCTGACACACTGCACCAGAAAGGGTGAGGAAGAGCTGCATGCCAGCTCTTAGGGTGGCTTTTTGCCACCTCTAAAAGGAGCGGCATTTTGCCACTCTTTCTGGGGCAGTAAAAGCGAGGATAGGGGCCGCGGCGTGGGATTGCTGCAGCCCTGATCCGTCGCTTCCCAGGGTGGCCCAGAGCCGCCCGTCTGCAGAGGCTCATTGTCACAACTGTTGCCATTACATTCAGTGATATACGGGAATTATGATTTATGAGTAACATTAGTACAAAACACATTACTAAGGATTCTGTATAATGAGTTATGGGAGGAGGTCAATGAGGGGGTGACATCATGAGTTACCACACTGGGTAACGCCAACCCTAACTGTATATACATAATGGGATATCTTGGAGATGGAACCCAAGTCTATTCATGAAATTCATTTATGCTTCATGTATACCTTATGCACATAGGCTGAAGGTAATTTTCTACACAATATTTTAAATAATTTTGTGCCTGAAACAAAATTTGTGTACACTGAATCATCAGAATGCAAAGGTGTCACTATCCCAGCCACTGAGAGCTTGTGATTTGTCCAAGGTTACCCAGTGGGTTTCATGGCATAGCTGGGAATCGAACCCTGGACTTCAGAGTCATAGTCAAAACTCAAAACACTACACCATTCTGTTAGCCAATGTGTGACTCCTTCTGTGGGGATTTATGCCATGCAAACCCAATGTCAGCATCTCAGCCATTGTATTTTGCAATGCATTTTCTGCCATTTGAAAATAAATGTGTGGTATGTGATGGGCACTCCTGCCACCATTCATCTTGAGCCCTGACTTTTTGGATGGCAGTCCTGTGGGAACTCGTTACCCCACCCCTGCCACCAAATTAGGTATACAGGACCCATACTATTCTTTGTATGATGTCACACACCAAAACTTTAAAATGTTAGTAGCATGGTTTGTTCAGAAAATGTAGGCCAAGTGATGTTAAATAAGAAGAAAAGTTTATTTTACAACAGCATGGAATAATTATAACTTGTATCAAAGCTTGTTACTGTAGGCTTGCTTGGTTACATATAACGACGTTTGTTTCCACTTCACTTTTAATACTTCAGCCACACTGGCTAACAATATCTCTCAGGAAAGAACGCTACAGCAACTTCCTTCTTTAGAGTTCTGTATGTGTTCCGAGTCCCTCCAGTCTGGACTCTAATTAACAAAATTGCAGTTCCCTCAGGAACTACCCAAAACACAGCCCTCTCTCTGGCTTAACACTCTGACAACAACTCTCTTCAACTGTCGAATTCCCAACTCTCCACACCAACTGTCAGGTTGGAATTTTCAAGTGCTCCCAGCTTGAATTCTATTGGTTGGCCCTCAGCTGCCTCCTGATTGGCCAGCTGGAGATTCTATTCACCACAATGTGTAGATCAAATGACTATACAATAAAGTAAGATTTTCTATGATGTACCAGTGCAAACTATATAATTGGGAGCAAAAGGGGGCAGAACTCTATACTGGTGGCCAAGACTAGACGAGGCGCTGACTGTGGCACAGATCACAAATTACTCATATCAAAAATAAGAGAAAGACTCAAGAAGAAAACAGAACCAGTGATTATACCAAAATATGATCTAAATAATATCTAAACAGAATTTACTGACAACATAAGAAACAGATTCACTTTACTAAGTTAATAGACCAAGAACCAGAGGAACTATGGTCTGAAACCAGGGACATAATAAAAGATGAATGCAGATAGACACTTTCAATAAATAAAAAGAAAGAGAAAAAACCATGGATGACAGAAAAAACATTACAAGCAATAAAGAAAAATAAAAATAAAAGAGAGATAGGAACAAACTAAGAATTATGAATGCAACAGTACAATGGCTTGCTCAGAAAGATGGAGAAAATTAATACAACAACCAATGCAGAGAAATAGAAGACAACAACAAAAAGGGAAGAACAAGAGATCTATTTCACAAGATCCGGGAAATCAAAGGAAAATTCAAACCAAGGACTGGGACAATCTATGACAATAAAAATAACATAATTCAAGACCAAGAAGGAATAAAAAGATGTTGGATGCAATACACAGAAGAATTATACAAAAGAGATGACAAAATGAAGGACACATGGAATGAAGAGCCATATGGAGATGAACCCCAAATTCTAAAATGTGAGGTGGAAACTGAATAAGAGAGATAGCAAAAAACAAGACACCAGGAACAGATGATATTCCAATTGAATTATTGCAATCCACATTGACAGAGTCAACCCTAGTGCTAACCAACATATGTCAAAACGATGGCCTACAGATTGGAAGAGATCAATATACATCTCCATCCACAAAAAGGGAGAGACTGCAGCAACTATAGAACCATAGCACTGATCTCCCATGCAAGCAAAATCATGCTCAAAATTCTGCAACATGGACTCCAACCATACATGGAGAGAGAAATCCCAGAGGCCCAAGTGGGGTTCAGGAAAGGAAGAGGCACGAAGGACCACATTGCAAACATACTTTGGCTAATAGAATGTAGCAGGGAATTCCAAAAGAAAATCAGCATGTGCTTTATAGACTACAGCAAAGCCTATAACTGCACAGATCATGAAAGGCTATGGAATGCTCTTAAAGACATGGGAGTGCCAACACATCTGATAGTCCTTATGAGGAATCTGTACTTAAGATAAAAGGCTACTGTCAGAACAGAACACAGAGGAACATAATGGTTCCCAATTGGCAAAGGGGTCAGAAAAGGCTGTATCCTCTCACTCTATCTGTTCAACTTGTATGCAGAACATATAAGAAACATAGGCTTGGACACAGAAGAAGAAGGAGTGAAAATAGGAGGAAGGAATATCAACAATCTAAGATATGCAGATGACACCATAGCAGAAAACCTCACAGACCTGGAACACCTACTAAGGAAGATCAAAGAAGAAAGTACAGCTCAGGTCCAGGTAATTTGGAGAACTGTATTCTCCCATATGAACCTTCCTGTGCCTTCTCTCTGTCTCATCACTCTCACAAGTACATCCAGTGGGGACGAGAAGGTTTTCCGAGTGGCTGGACCCATGCCCTGGAATGTCCTTCCCAGAGAGGTTAGATTGGCACCCTCCTTGCCAGTCTTTCCACAGTGAAGATGTTTTTCATTCCAACATGTTGTATCTGCCTGCCATGTATGTACAATCGGCCCTCCGTATCCACAGATTCTTTATGCACGGATTCAACCATATCCATGGTTTGAAAATATTCCCCCCCCCCCCCGAAAAAAAACCTTCTGAAAAGTAAACCTTGATTTTGACATTTTATATAAGGGACACCATTTTATTATGCCATTGCATATAATGGGAATTGAACATCCACAGATTTTTGTATCTACGGGGGGTGGTGGTGGTGGTGGTGGTGGTGGTGGGGTTCTGGAACCAAACTGCAGTGGTTACTAAGGGGCCACTGTATTAAAGACACTTTGAAGGGGGAAAAAAGTCTAACAGATCTAAATGATCATCAGCACCAGAAATATGGGTGAATACACATGAATTGAGACCCAGACTTTTTGAAAGTTCTTTGATTGAAATGAGCTACAACAAAAGTAAGTAAATAAATAAATAAATAAAATCAAAACACGTTGGCTTGTTTTGCAGTTCAAACTTGAATAAGCTTGGACTCAAATGATACGTTTATCATCTTCTTTTACAAAGGAACATCCCCAGGTGGTGTGAGTTTGTCATTGCAAGTGAATTTCCTCATCTACACATCTTGCATTTAGAGTGCTTTGTTTTGTGATTGGACATTGGGAAGTAATAAGCAGGCTGAATTTGCAAGTCTGATTACAGAGGCAAGTACCTCTGAGGAAATCCCAATTTTCAAAAGGAAAGCAGTTTGCTCAGAAGGCATATGCATTCCTCTTAATGTCTTTTTGACCTACAGTTACATTTCATTTTGATGCTTCTTTCTTTGGATTCCTAACCTCCTGTGAAGGGAGAGATGTCATTAAGATGGACCCCCAAACCTACCACCCCACTATTTAGAGCCATCTCAATGGCAGCTGTTCAACCACTTCATAATTCCTGGTAGTCTCTTTCCAGCCTCAGAGAGAGCCAAGAACAACAACATCTTCTACTAATTTACAGTTAACACATTTTTTTTAAAAAAAAATTAAAATTAAAAAATAATAACAATCTGGCTTCCACAGACAACAAAAATATTTATAATCTTTAGAGTGCATATGGAGCTTTTCATCTTCAAAGTGGTTTCCAATCAGTAACTAATTAATCCTCGATACCCCTGTGAGGAAAATATATGTATTATGCATTTACACAGACACTATGTTTGATCTTTTCTCTAACAAGTCCCTGAAGCCCTGAAATTCAGAGGGAAAAACAGGGCAGCAGGGGGGAAAAAACCACCCCACAACAACCCTGGCTTTGAAATCTGAAATACTTTTATTTGCATGTCACACTTAGAGAAGGAAAATACAGTTGTCTAGCAAGCCCGTAGCCTCAGAAGAGCTGCCTTTCTCCATTTTTAAACAAGTACCATTTAATGAAAATAGTGAATATTCTGAACATCCAAAGGGCAATTGAAATATTTCTCCACAATATCAGAGGAGGAGACAAGATTCCCTGCTTACAAACAGGCAGGTATGCTTCTAAATCTTGTGAATGCCACCTGCTCAATAGGCTGTGATGACGGAGAAGATCTTTTCTTAATAAGCACTGATAGCCAGTGGCTACAGAAGATTGACAAGTGGCATGATAGCCTTGATAGGAAGGAACATCAACAATCTGAGATATGTGGATGATACCATACTACTAATGGAAAATATCACAGACTTGGAAGAATAATTATGGAAGAAAGTGCAAAAGCAGGCTTACTGCTGAACATGAAGAAAAGAAAAATAGTGACCATTCAGGATCTACACAAATTCATCCCAGGAGCTTATTGCTCAACAAATACCTCTTCCAGCTTCAATCCTGGATCCGGGATATCCCTGGATGTTACCAGACATAAATTGCCCCAAGATTTAACCATGATGCCGCCAGCCGAATCCATCCCGGATCGAAGCCTCGCTGAGCTGGCCAATTTTTGAAGTTGGAAGCTCCTCAACTTCAAAAAAGTGCTGGCTGAGTGAGGCTTCAACCCAGGATGGATTCGGCTGGTGGCATCGCAGCTAAATCGGTGATGATTTATGTCTGATAACATCTGGGATCCCAGATGTATCCCAGATCCAGGATTGGAGGCAGAAGAGGTAAGCTGTCTTAATTTGGCGAGCGATACGCTTCCTAGACAATGAGGAGATCAAAATAGGAAAAGAGTTCCTGTACCTTGAGCAGAACAGAGACTGCAGTCAAGAAATCAGAATAAGACTAGGAATGGGAAGGGCAGCCATGAAAGAACTAGATAAGTTCCTAAAGTGGAAAGTTATACAACCAAGCCTTTCTATTCTCCATCACTGTGTATGGATGTGGGACTGGACAATAAAGAAATCTGAGATGTGATGCTGGAGAACAGTGCTGAGGATACTGTGAACAGCCAAAAAGACAAACAAGTGGGTCCTTGAACAGTTTAAACCTGAACTCTCTCTGGAAGCCAAGATGATGAAACTAAAGCTACCATACTTTTGGCCACATCATAAGACGGCTAGGAAAAGGTAGAGCGTAGTAGAAAGGAAGGAAGACCGCATGCCAGATGGATGGACTCAATCAGGGAGGCCATGTGCCTGAATCTACAAGATCTAAACAGAGTAGTGGAGGATAGGAGGTCTTGGAGATGTCTCATCCACAGGGTCGCCATGATTCGGGGCTGACTCGAGGGCAGTGAGCAAGAACAACAACAACAAATGATA
This sequence comes from Phrynosoma blainvillii, assembly GCA_026167975.1. NCBI lineage: Eukaryota > Metazoa > Chordata > Lepidosauria > Squamata > Phrynosomatidae > Phrynosoma > Phrynosoma blainvillii. The sequence goes on along the minus strand of JANUYF010000001.1, from coordinate 443,162,526 downwards.
GCTTTCTTTAATTATGTGAAGGGATGTCATATAGAAGATAATATGCTTGTTTTAGGCTGTTAGACTAGGACACAAGCCAAGAATTTAGCTCTAGCCATGTTGTTTTTACAAAAGCATGTTTCTCACAAATCAGATTATCAGTTTGGAAATAACACATATTAATGAGTACAACAACAACCCTAATCCACAAAACAGTGATAATAATAATAATAATAATAATAAGTTTTATTTATAGGCCGCCCCTCTGCACGGCAATCGGGGTGGGTTACAACATTTAAAACAAAACAAGTTAAAATGTTCCCTTCTCCCGATACCTTTACCTTTATAGGACTGACCTTTACAGGACTGACCGATACCTTGATAGGACTGACAAAATGTACAAAATATATGTTGCAAGCTTGCAAAGCTCCAATGGCTTCTCCCTCAGGTGAAGTTGTTAATAATCTTAGAGGAGAAAACAAACAAACTAGGATGATGTTATTCACAGGACTGCATTTTGTCAAGATATTGTCAGTGTTGTTTTGAATTGAGATAGTATTGGGGGGGGGGGTTTATCCATGCAGCCAAACCACTCTTCCTTCTGGCCATGTGAGATAAAGCATTTTCAAGTCCAGGAAATAAAATGTAAATTTCATTAGCAACACAAAAAGGTACTTCCTTTGAGATTCAGGATGTCTCCATCCCCTGTGAGGCAAAAAAACCCCTTGTTAGTCAGAGAACACCAAATCTCTCAAGACAAGCCTCCATGATTTTGCATTAGGAAAATTTTAGGTGCTGTTTTAGTGTTTAGATAAAATGTGCCAAATGCAGTCCCAATGTACCACCCCCTGGTATAATTTTTAACATCTTTTCCTGATGAAGAAACCAGTGGAACTTGAAAAGCTTGCAACACATATTTTGGGCATTTTGGTTGGCCGATTAAAGGTATCACTGTTTTGTGGATTTTGGATGTTATTGTACTTTGCTGTATGGCCAACACGGCTACCCCTGGATATGTTTCACAGATCAATGATCATATTTATCAGTGGCTACTGGTCAGCATGACAACTCAGAAGCTCCCATTTCAGATGCACTAAGTGTGCATTTGAATGCCACTCATTGGAGATCGAAATGGGAGAGCACTACAGGAAAAGAGATCCCATCTAAACATTAGGAAGAACTTTCTTTTGTATTATCATTTTTATTAAAATTGTGAGATTTCCATGTCATTGTTGCTTTTACATTGAATGTGATATTCAACACATACAATTATATAATTTTATAATTTACATGATTGCATAAAATCCCACTCTACCACATGCATCTGAGGAATCATAAAATCATAGAATTATAGAGTTGGAAGAGACCACAAGGGCCTTCCAGTCCAACCCCCTGCCATGCAGGAACTCCCGATTAAAGCATCCCCGACAGATGTAGGATGTAGGATCCAGTCTACAAAACCTCATGCTACCAACTTCTGAATGGCAACAGGTCTGTGAGATAACATCTGTTCTGTTCCAGTCACATCCCATGCTCAGACTGGGAGAAAAAGGCTGTGTGAGAATCTCCTAGTCAAGGAATAGATTTCAGTACCTTGGATAGCTTTTTTAAAATGAGGATTAGAACCTGGCACAAATTCAGTGTCCCATTAACATAGAGGCCACAAACGTCCACAACTGGTGGAAAAATTGAGCCGGCTCTGTCAATTTGCCCCCTCGAAATATAGACATGGGCACACAAAAGCTTTTCACAGCATTGAGATAAAAACATTCTTCTGCTAAAGGACTTCAGATGAAGTGGCAGCAAAAGGCCTTGCTGGAGGGTCTGCTTCCACAGTTAGCAGACTGTGGAAAGTGAAAAGCCATCTTGCCTTTGGCCTATTTCTCATCTTTTTGGTTCTCACTTTTGCTAGCCTTCTTTCTATTAAACTAGAGAGGGGGGATCGGTGGGGGGTATGTAATAAGGTGGGCTGTAGATGGGGGTTGATTTTCTCTGATAAGCAATTCCTTCAAAAGTCAATCGAAAAACAATTTAGGGCACTTAAAGGCTTTTTACTACGTTGCTAGGAAAAAGAAAGAAAGGAGGGGGACATCTTGTGGAATCTGTTTGCGTCTTGGCCATCTGTGCCAATTGCAAAATGATTTCCAAGGCTCTGCCAAGAAGCTCGCCTGCTACCTGTTTATTCATTTTTAATAACAACGGCCCACTTGGTTTTCAACAGGAGGCCGGCAATTTGAAAAATGCAGTTACACCTGTTTTCCCTAGCTCTGTCCAGCTGCTTTTTATATTGGGAAATCTTCACTGGGGCTGTGTTCATTTGGGCCCCATCATCAAATTGGTGGCAAGACATCAAACAGCTGTGAATAATTATTTTGTATAAGATTTGATGAGTGTGCGTCAGATGTGGAAAAAGGAGGCTAGTGTACTAAAGCCAGGCGTTCACAAACTTTGTAATGAACTTTTATGAAAGGAGATGAGCTTTGCGTAGTATATTGTCCCTCTTGGAGCAAGCTGTAGATCAGGGGTAGGCAACCTTTCCCCTTTAAGGGCCGAGGGACTTCAGCTCCCAGAAGCCTCAGCCATGTTGGCCAATAGTCCCATGTTGGCCAATAGCTCCTGGGCTTCTGGGAGCTGAAGTCCCTCGGCCCTTAAAGGGGAAAGGTTGCCTACCCCTGCTGTAGATGGTCAAATGCCTTTAGAGTGCCCACCATTTTGCTAATAAAATTGCTTGGATTTGCTCTGACTTAAGACGCCAGAGTTGATACAGTTTCAGTGGATGTAAGGCTTGTACAGGGAGAGACAGTCCTTCAAATCCTTCAAATTGCCCTTCCTGGATTATTAAACAGGCCAGAGGACTGGCGAAGTGCGCAAGGGAAGAGATTAATGCTTCTTTACAGCAAAGCAGGGTCCCAACGCACCTGAAGAAGGCTATGGTAAGACCTCTTTGGAAAAAACCTTCCTTGGATCCAACTGTACTAGATAATTACAGACCAGTCTCCAATCTTCCACTTTTGGGCAAGGTGCTGGAGAGTGTGTTGGCATTCCTGAATGAGACGGATTATCTAGATCAGGGGTAGGCAACCTAAGGCCTGGGGGCCGGATGCGCCCCCCCCCAAGGCCTTTGGACCAGCCCCAGGCTGGTTCTGCTGCCGCTGCCGCCACCCCCCGCCACCGCCCGCCATGATGATATTGATTATTGTTGTTGTTCTTGGGGTTTTCTTGGCAAAATCTCCACAGGGGTTTTGCCATCATGGCTTTTCTGGGGCTGAGAGAGTGTGTATGCATATATTTTTTAATTTTTTAAATTTGTTTTACATTATTTATTTATTTATTTTTGGTGCTTCGGTCCCCCACCCAATTGTCTGAGGGACAGCAACCCGGCCCCCGGCTCAAAAAGGTTGCCTACCCCTGATCTAGATCCATGTCAGTCTGGTTTTAGGCCTGGTTATGACACAGAAACTGCTTTGGTTGCCTTGGTCACCTTGGTGGATGACCTATGCAGGGAACTGGACAGGGGGAGTGTGTCCCTGCTGGTTCTACTGGACCTCTCAGCGGCTTTTGATACCATCAACCATGGTATCCTTTTGAGTTGCCTCTCTGGGATGGGGCTTGGAGGCATTGTTCTACAGTGGCTCCATTCTTTCTTGGAGGGGCATTCTCAGAAGGTGATGCTGGGGGATTCCTGTTCGACTACTTGACCATTGGCCTGTGTAGTCCCTCAGGGCTCAGTCCCTATGCTTTTAAACATCTACATGAACCCATTGGGAGAAGTAGTCCAGAGTTTTGGAGTAAGGTGTCACCTGTATGCTGATGATACCCAGCTCTATCACTCCTTTCCACCTAATTCCAAGGAAGCTGTTTCTGTCCTAAACTGGTGTCTAGCTGCTATTATGGACTGGATGACGGCAAACAAATTGAAGCTTAATCCAGACAAGACAGAGGTGCTCCTGGTCAGTCGAAAGACAGATCCAGGAATAGGGATTCAGCCTATTAGATGGAGTTACATTCCCCCTGAAAACTCAGGTGCGTAGTTTGGGGCACTTCTGGATTCAGTGCTGAGCCTGCAAGTGAGCAATTAAGAACTATTAGCTTCACAAAAGACCTGCATCATGGACGGATCAAGACTGTTGAAAGTAGTTTATTGAAACAGAACAACACTTTTGTCTTCATTTAGGCATCCTCCTTGAGTGTGTAGCTATGGGGACTGTCATGTATGAATCCTGACTGTTCAAAATTTCCCAGTAGATCATAATTTCTAACTGTCCCAATTTGGCAGGAACAGTACTGATTAATCCTCTATTGTCCATACCACCTTTTAGCTACTTTTAAAATGCCCCAGTTTCACTTTCCTCCTCCCTCATTCCCCTTCATCCTCAGTTTACTTGGGTTAGTGTAAACTGAGTTGTAAAGGCAAAAGTAGTTTGCACTCAATTAACTCAGCAGCAAGAAATGGAGGGGTGAAATTTTGCCCTTTCCAGTAGACTCAGGCAAAAGCAAACTACTGCATCCTCTGTTAGCTTGTGTGTTCTTCCTCATTAATAACATTGACCATTTTAATCACACTTCTATGTTGTGTGATCACATGTTTCCCAGTTTTCACGTGTGAAAAGTTGGAGGATGTGCTACATTGGATGAAACCAGATAAAAAACACAGCACACCGGCTGCAATGCAGAGAATGGAAAGATGATAGAGGATCTACTACTGAAATGTTTCACTCCCAAATAACCACTTACCATACCAGAGCATGTGAAGGCATTCAGATCTGGGCCTCTGGTGACAGTCATAGATTGGGTACATGGGAAGAGATGCTCTTTCAGATTCTCTGGGCCCAACCTGTGAATGCTTTATAGGGTTTCCAGCAGCACTTTGAGCTAGACCCAGAAATGAACTGCCTACTTACTTTGCTCAGTCATGGATTAATAGATAAGTCTGACAGAAATAACAAAAAAGTAATTAATAAATTTCAGCCATGTATCTCATCAAAATGATCAGTGCACCACTAAAAGATACGATTTAGAGGACTGAGCTTGATAAAGATGGTTTTCAAAAGAAATAAACTTTTAATTAGAAGACTGGAAAGGTTGTTGAGTCCTACCATCAGATAATAGCAAAAATTATAAAACAGATGGCAAATGTCCCCAGGAAGAGCAGGAGCAGTGGTCTGGAAAAGAGATGGAGGGGCACACATGCAAGCTGGAAGACAATAGTGCTAACATCGCAAAACTTGGAAAACTGCAGTGAAAGCTGGAGGAGGAGATTATGTGGAAGAGTGGAGACTGTTAGATCCTCAAATGAGAGAAAGATCAATCAACTAATTGACCAATTGGACACCACTTGTCCATAAACAGAAGTAGTTGACAACAAAGGACATTCTATATTGTATGCAAAAGGATCTTGTAGCACCTTTGAGACTAACTTAGGGCCTTTGCAGACTGCTAGAAATAGTGCAAATTGAGTCCACTTTAAGGGTTAGGATTAGGGTTAGGGAATCATGGGAATTGTATTTTGTTGTGGCACCAGAGCTCTCTGACTGAGGAGGCTCAATGTCTCAGAAAAAATACAGTTCCCATGATTCCCTAGCACTAACCCTAACCCTTAAAGTGGATTCAATTTGCACTATTTCTGGCAGTCTGCAAAGGCCCTTAAAGAAAGAAGTAGGGAGCAAAGTTAGGGGCTTTGCAAATGGGCAGCCATGGGCCGCCCTGAGAAGTGGAGGATTGGGGCCGAAGGTGCCCCACGCCTTGGCCCCAATCCACCCTTTGGGTGGCCCTGGAAGGAACGCCAAAGTGCCGCTCCTTCCAGAGCCGGCGAAAAGGGTGCCGGAAGAGCCATCGTGTGGCTCTTCCGCAGCTCTTCCAGTGCAACGCGTGCAGAGGCTGTGCCGGGAGGACGTCATGAGGGCACTCGCCGTGTGTAATGGCATGCGCTCTGATGACGTCCTCAGGAAGGGGTTGAGCTGGCCGCCGTGCAGCTTCCCCTCTCCTTCCCTGCCTCCAAGACGGCGCTTTGTGCTGTCTGCATCCCCCCTTAGTCAGTCTTAAAGGTGCTACAAGATCTTTTTGCATATTGATTTTCCAGGCTAACACAGCTATGTCCTTGAATTCTATAGGTACAGATTCATAACCTAGAGATACAGGTCAATATCTGCTGAATATTAATCCAATGTAGCGGATTAACAGCCAGTAGCTCCCCCTTCCTTAAGAGCTAGCGGACTCTTTAGATACAGAGGTCTGTTCTGCTGCCGATGGGCACAAGGAAGATGACATTTCCAACTCCTCACCAGTATGTGAGGTTATGACAATCAGAAGCAGGACACTTGCTGCAATTCCTTGTCATAGCCTCGCTTGTGATGGGAGTTGGATGGAAATGTCATCCTCTTTTGCCATCCTCGATTGCCAGTAGTACAGACCTCTTTTTGGGAGTGGCTTCAGCTTAGTAAAGTAGGTGTGGGGGGTGGGCAGGTCAAGAGATGGTACTTAATCATGCATCTGTAGTCAGTAAAGTAGGATTTTGCTTGTTTATCTCCATCAAGTTGGCTTCAGTTTACAGTAACCCTATTAATGAGAGAAAGAGAGCCATTACAGTGTAGTGGTTTGAATGTTGAACTACAGCTCTGGAGAAGAGGGTATGGTTCCCCAACTGGCCATGCAAACCAACTGGGTGACTTTGGGCAAGTTACATGTTCTCAGACCCAGGAAACCCTGTGATAGGTTCACCTTAGGGTCTCTATCAGAAACAACTTGAAGGCACATAACAATAACATAAATGAGAAACTCCAAGACTCCTTGATATTAACAGTTCTGCTCAGGCCTTGCAGACTCAGGCCATGGCATCATTGATTGAATCTATCATTCTGTATAAATATCGAAAACAAACAGTAGCCAAAAGATTGGAAGCAATTAATGCACATTCCTTTCCAAAATAAGGAGACACAAAAGATTGCAATGATTACAAAACCATTGCAGTAATTTCCCATGCAAGAAAAATCATGCTTGAAATTCTGTCACAGAGACTCCAACCATATATGGAGTGAAAAATCCCAGAGGTGCAAGCTGGATTTAGGAAAGGAAGAGGCACTAGGGATCACATTACAAATGTACATTGGATAATTGAGTGCACCAGGTAATTCCAGAAGAAAAACTGCATGTGCTTTATTGAATACAGCAAAGCCTTCAGTTGCATAGTTCATGAAAAGATACAGCTTGCTCTTAGAGGAATGGGAATGCCACAAACATCAGATCTTCTTGATGCGTACCCTTTATGCATCAAGAGGCTGCTGTTAGCCCAAAATATGAAGAAACAGAATGGTTCCCAATTGGCAAAGGGGTCAGACAAGGATGCATACTATCACCCCCCGTTATTCAACCTGTATGCAGAAAATACTGTTTGCACAGCAGGTTTAGAGTTTGAAGCAGGAGGAGTGAAGACCAGGAGAAGGAACATTAACAACCTAAGATATGCAGACAACACAATACTACTAGCAGAAAACAAGAAGGACCTGGAACAATTACTGAGGAAAGTTAAGGAGGAAAGTGCCAAGATATGCTTAACGCTGCACATTAAAGAAACAAAAATAATGACCATGGAAGAGCTACAAGAATTCATCTCGGACTATGAGAAAATCAAAATAGTCAAAGAGATTCCATACCTTGGATCAAATGTTGATCAGAATGGAAATAAGAAGACTAGGAATGGGAAAGGCAGCTACAAAAGAACTGGACAAGATCCTAATGTGCAAATATATAACTCTGAACACTAAAGTGAGGATAGTCCAAGCCATTGTATTCCCCATCACAATATATAGGTGCGAGAGAGAGCTGGACAGTGAAGTAAGCAGACAGAAGGAAAATAAACTCATTTGAGATGTAGTGCTGGAGAAGAGTGCTGAGGATACTGTGGACAGCCAAAAAGACAAACAAATGGGCCCTAGAATAGATCAAGCCTGAACTCTCCCTGGAAGCCAGGATGACTCAATTGAGACTCTCATACTCTGGCCACATCATGAGAAGACATGAATCATTGGAAAAGACAATGATGCTAGGAAAGGTAGAAGGCAATAGAAAGAGAGGGAGATCAGAAGCCAGATGGTTAGACTCGATCAGGGAGGCCATGGGCCTGAGCCTGCATGGCCTAAGCAGGGCAGTTGAGAACAAGGAATCTTGGCGATGTCTCATGTAATAATAATAATAATAATAATAATAATAATAATAATTTTTATTTATAACCCACCCCTCTGCATGACAATCAGAGCGGGGAACAACAAGTATAAAAACCGAACAAAGTTAAAAATCAAACCCTCATCCCAATGTACAGAGTTGCCATGAGTCAAGGGTGACTCAAAGGCAGTTAACAATGTGGTCTTCCTCTTTACCTACTGTCTTCAGTTTTACCTACCATTATAATTCCCCCCCCCCACACACAATGGCACTATCTTTCCACAGTGGTGGGACTGTGCGCTCTGTGAGGCAAGAGGCTATGCTGCTGGTAGCAGTGCTGCTAGTAGAGTCTCCCAATGTCAGACAGGCTTTTGCTGAGGAGCCAGACAAAATCCCAGTTTATGCTCAAACTACAGAGCCAGAAGAAGAAATTTAAAAATTCTATGCTAGAGTCTAGGAGGAAATTGACCACACACAACCCCCCGACTTTTTGTTCATCATAGGCAATTGGAATGCAAAAACAGGAAACAGAGCAGAATCAAAGATGGTAGGAAAAATTCACCTAGCAGAATCTTGTTGTGAGATTTCACAACCTTTTGAGGTAGGTGAATTTCAGAAATGAGAAGGAATTAGAATCTGAGGCATTTATCCACACCCACCAAAATTTCACAAAAGAAAAGCAACACATGTGAAGCCAAGCAACATCTGAGTGTGTCCAATTTGGCAAAAGTTATTACTGTGAAAGAAGACAGTTTGCTTTTGTCTGAGCCTATAGGGAAGGGCAAGATTCAGCCCCCTCCTCTCTTTCCATGCCGCGGCTGAGTTGAATACAAATTACTTTGGCACTTTGGACTCAGTTTGAAGCAACTGAAGTAAGCTGAGGAAAAAGAGAAGATAGAAACTGGAATATTTTAAAAGCAGCTTAAAAGTGTGACAATGGAGAATTAATTAGGACTAATATGCATCATAACCAAAGTAGACAGTTTTGCATATCTTCTCAGGAAGAAGACGGTTCATCCTCTTCCTAACACTTAGGGGATGCTGAAAAGCTTCATTTTCCACTAAAATTCTTTAAGAGACAATATTATTATTTTGATTCTGTAACTAGCAAGGCCAAAAAATATGTCCCATGGTGCCTGTGTAGCTAAGCAGAGTGGTAAAATCTGTTAAAAACTCTAGATATGTAGAAAGCTAATTCAACAAGCCATAGGTTGAACCAGAGTCTTCCTCCCTGATGGGCTAGATTTCTTCCAGTGTGATTCTAGGCTGCATCTGTTTAGTCTGGGGAAGAGAAGGTTAAAAGATAGCATGATAACAACGTTTAAATATTTGAAAGGATGTCATATTGAGGTTAGAGCAAGCTTGTTTTCTGCTGCTCCAGAGAACAGGGCCCAGAGCAATGGATTCAAACTACAGGAAAAGAGTTTCCACCTCAACATTAGGAAGAACTTCCTGACAGTAAGAGCTGTTTGATAGTGGAATGGGTTGTCTGGGAGTGTGCTGGATTCTCCTTCTTTGAAGGTTTTTAAACAGAGGCTGGATGACCATGTCGGGGGTGCTTTGATTGTGTCTTCTTGCCTAGCAGGGGGTTGGACTAGATGACCCTTGGGGTCTCTTCCAACTCTGTGATTATATGACTTCTATGATTCTTTGCTCATTTTTTGTATTTTTACAAGTCCTTTAAAATGATACATTTCCCCTCAGCTTGAGTTGAATCAGACCTCATTATTCTTTCTGGCCTTCAACTGCTTCATCCTGCTCTATCAATAGATCAAGCTTCATTTTTCCCAGATCAAATGCCCCAGACAGCATGTCCCTCTCAACTTAAGAAGCAATGCCCTGCAATGGTGTCAATTCGCACAGTCAACTGCAACTTGAACACTGTGTTCTTTTTTTTGTTCTTTTTTTGGATGTTCCATTCAGGTCCTTCAAAACCACAAGAGTGATGCTGTCGATTCTCTTACATTTTATGGGTCATATTTTATTTTATTTTTCATTTGATATACTATATATTTCATCTTTCTCCCATGAAAAGAATTCAGGTGGCTTACAAAAGAAATATAAACACAATTAGCATAAAAGGTATTTTTTTTAAAAAGCACTAAATGAACATCAGAAAATGTTCATGTATCACACAGCTACAACTCTGTAGCTATATCTTCCACTGCTACCTTTCCCAAAACCGACATTTGAAGGAGTACAGCACTCCCATCATGGCGATTTTCATCCTGGCATGGAACAGAAGGATCAGATGGGATGCATCCAGCTATTTTCCTGGAACTAGACACACTGTGATAGGCATCTGTATGGACCTCTGGAGTATGGTTACCAGGTCAGGACTGTGCCAGGCCCTGAAATTTCAAGGACCAAAACCTGAGACCTGAGGCCATCCTCTTGGGTGGTCAAAAGAAACGGGCCCTGATGCCGTTACAAGGATGTTCAAAAGGGCAGGTCCTATTATGCATGATACGTTAACCATAAATCCCAGTGACAAAGTATTCTATTTAATTATTTATATTTAAAATAACAGCAAGTCTAACTAAGCTCTTGCCATGAAATTCTTGCCCCATCTGTGAACTGGAGGCCAGGCCTTGAAATCTGGCAACCCGATCTGAAGGTCCTTGGGAAATCCCTTCATATGACATCCTTTCTATTTTATGCCCATTACAGCAAGCACCCAAAGAGACAGATTTTTCCTGATGGTAAAAGCTGTTTGACAGTGGAATATACTGCCTCGGAGTGTGGTGGAGTCTCCTTGGGAGATTTCTAAACAGAGGCTGACTGGCCATTTGTTGGGAGTGCTTTGATTGTGTCTTACTGCATGGCAGAGGGTTACACTTGACTAGATGGTCCTTGGGGTCTCTTTTCTTAATGGGAAAAGCTACCAGGAAGTTAATCCAGTCTGGGATTAATGAAGAAGGAGAAAGGTGCAAGGGCAAGGACTTGTGGGTCCAGAGGTTATTACACAAAGCCAGTAGGTATAAGGCAAGGAGTCATTAAAGAGAGCCATTCAGGGTGTCAAGAATTTCAGGATACACAAGAATACCAAAAGCAAGGCCATTCAAAGACACTGAACGTTGCGAGCAACAAGGATCCCCTGAAGCTGCTAGGAGATATATAGGTGCCTGCCTCTTGACACCAGGTGCTTGATGCGCATCAGTGTCTTCTATTTAACAGACAATTCCTATAAAGTTTTTCCTTGTCTCTTTGTTGGACTTTAAAGGGCAGGGAAGTCTCTTCAGTGGCTCTGAAGTCCTGTTGAGCAAAGAGCCCTCAGCTGCTTTTCAGATTTGGAAGGGAGTCATCTGGAGCCAGAAATTCTTTGCTATCCAACTGCTCTGCACTGGATTTCCCAAATTTCAGAGGGTGACACTTGCAGCATGTCCAGGTACAGGAAAATGGCTGGATGCAACTAGAGACTCCCTGCTTTTCAATGGCTGTGTTGAGGGGCATATGCTGCTTACAAGGTAGTTTTTGGGGGTGGGGTGGGGAGGAACAGATTTGGCTTGTTGTGAGGGTCAACAGAATTCTGACCAGAAAAAGAGTAAATTCCAGGGGTGTTAAGTTTTACTAATGCCACTGTAATTGTCCAAGACAATGCCATCCAAATATTTAGGCGACATCTTAAAAGCAGTGCTATAAAAGAAAAACAGTGGAACACCTCATATGGAAATCTTACACTTTATTATCTTTCATTAAAACATTTGTAAGTCACCTTTAAAATGATACCTTCTCAAGGCCTAAGAGGGGAAGTAATGATTTAAGGTACGTAATGCACTGCAGAAAATCCTAGGCTGGATTAAATTGTAATCTCTGTAGTGCTGCCCTTGAAGTGTTCGGAAGCTGCGGCTAGTATAAAATGTAACAGCCAGACTGTATCATGTAACCAGTCTTAGAAGAACTGCATTGGCTTCTGGTTTGCTTCAGACCTTAATTCTTCCATAAGGGAATTTATGTATGTAAGATATTAACAGTATCTTGGCCAGTGATTTTTGTTATTGACCCCAAACCTTAGCAGCATGATAGGAATGGAAAAATAAACTCATTCTAAGTAGCAGAGAACTCTGCACCATGACTTTTAAGCTTATCACATGGCACTTAAAAAACGGGAATGGAAGGGAATGGAAGAGGGCAAAAACGTATTTTACTGGATGGGAAAATGCCATCCTGCCGCTGGGAGTCCCCAAGGTGTTCCCGGTAGCCGATTTTGAAGAACGTCCTTCAAAAATCGGCTGCCAGAAACAGCTGGGGAATGCCTTGGGGACTCCCGGCAGCATCGGTGGCATTCTCCCATCCAGTAAAATGCATTTTTGCCCCGTTCTGTTCCCTTCCCTTCCGTTCCCCTCTGTTCCCGTTCTTGTAAATGCCGTGCAATAAGCTTATCTGGATGCATCTGCCCTGCAGAAATAATGCAGTTTGACATTGCTTGTCCATCCAGTCTTCTTCCCTCCCTGTTCCGAAGACAGAGGCTGCATCAGCACTGCAGAAATAATGAACTTTGGCACTGCTTTAATTGCCATTCCTCAATGCTATGGAATTCTGGGGTTGGTAGTTTTGAGAAACATTTAGCCTTCTCTGTCAGAGAGCTTTGGTGCCTCATCAAAGTACAAATCCCAGGATTCCATAGCACAGAACCATGGCAATTAAAGCAGTATCAAACAAGTGCAGATGCAGCCTCTTGTCTTCAGATCAGGGAGGCAAGAAAACTGGGTGGCGGCAGGGCATCAAGAATCTGATCCTACTCCTGAAATGTGCTCATTTATGGCTACAAACACAGAGGTTGTTTTGCTATGCTTCATCTGGCTACAATTGCTCACCCCTAAAAACCTTTATTTCTGATTATTGGCTTCTTTAGTGTGGTTTCTGACCTTCATTCTTGATGGCTTTGGATACAACCTTTCTCTTCCCTGCCAATTTCATTTGGCAAAGCATAGAGAGGCATCTTTGAAACCTGTTCCTGCTGTGCTTCTCTGACCAGAGCAAGGGAGAGAGTAAGTGGAAAAATGCTAGCAAACAGCATTGCTCATGTACCTGCAATTCTGGAAAAACATTCGTTCCTTAAAGGTCATTCCTGTCACTGGTAATTGCACTGTTGATCTCAGAAATTTGGATTGAACTCATATACACTCCTACATTTCATGGATGAAAACCAGGATGCATGCAGCTGAGCAAAATCAAGTGTGGTCAAGATGTGGTCAAGATGGCAACAGTTGTTAACAGACAAGCTAAGGCCCTTATCACACGTGGGCCAGAAAGCGAAAATAAAGTGGAAATGAGGCATCCCGAAAATAAACGGGAAATAAACTTTGTTTCTGCAAACGTCATTACCTTAATTGCGAATTTACAGTAAGTGCATTGAACGTCCACACACAAGCGAAAATATCCCATAAATGTAGTAGAAATGAGCCTCTTGCACATGCGCAGATAGAGGAATGCTCGCTGGAACCATGGCAACAGCAGGGAAATACTCCCCAATGCGCATTTGGTTATCACATTACAGTAAATGCGAAATTACCTTAATTGCGCATTTGCATTTCCTCCAAACAACCAAATTTCAAAAGATCGCATTTCTGTCCACTTTCTGTCCAGTTTCTGTGCGACGTCGTGTGAAAACACGGGGCACTAATCCAGTTTCGGTCTGGATTTTGTTTGGATTAACCAGCAGATTTGCCCCCATGTGATAACGTCCTAAGAGACTTTGCAGCACTTTGCTTTTTCTTGAGTCTACAGGGAAGGGCATGATTGCATTGCAGTGGTTCTGTTTCTTCCTCTTGGGCAGATTCCAGAGGGTGATGCTCAGGGACAGTTGCTCTACAAGAAAAGAGCTTAATTGTGGCATCCCTCAAGGTGCCATCCTGTCCCCGATGCTATTCAACATATATATGAAACTGCTGGGAGAGATCATTCAGAGTCATGGGGCGGGGTGTTATCAATACACTAATGACACCCAGATATATTTCTCCATGCCTCGGTCTTCAGCTTCGACTTCAGATGGCGTCTCTCCTCTTAATAATTGTCTTAAGGCGGTAATGGACTGGATGAGGAAAAACAGATTGAGACTGAATCCAGATAAAATGAAGGTACTTACAGTAGTGGCCTCAAAACTAGGTATTGGGATACAACCTCCAGTCCTGGACGGGGTCACATTCTCCTCTAAGGACTGTGTTTGTAGTCTAGGGGTGCTCCTGGATCCGTCGCTCCAGATGACTAATTAGGTAAATGTGATGGCTAGGAGTACCTGTTCTCAGCTTCAGCTGATACGCCAGCTGATCCCTTTCCTGGAACTAAGTCCCTTGAGACTGTGGTGCATGCGCTGGTAAACTCTCACCTTGATTTCTGTAAAGCGCTCTACATGGGGCTACCCTTGTGCATAGTCCAGAAACTTCAATTAGTACAGAACATGGCAACCAGGTTGGTCTTGGGAACATCGAGAAGAGACCATATAACACCAGTTTTAAAGTCACTTCACTGGCTGCCTATTAGTTTCTGGGCACAGTACAAGTTGTTGATTATCACCTTTAAAGCCCTAAATGGCTTGGGTCTAACCTATGTTTGGGACCGCCTCCCCCCATATAATCCACCCCGCACACTCAGGTCCTCTGGGAGGAATCTGCTGCAGCCTATAAAAACGAGGCTGTCTGCAACCTCCCAGAAAGCCTTTTCAGCAACCGCTCCCAGATTATGGAACAGCCTGCCGGACGAGATCCGTCATATTACTACCTTAAACAGATTCAAAAAAGCTGTTAAGATGGATCCCTCCCAGCAGGCCTCTCCTGACTAGATATCCTGGCCTTAAGAGTTAGCCCATCTTCTGAGTCTCCTATTCTATGCCGCAGTCATAGTTATTGTCTGTTTTGTATTTCTGACTTTTATGTATGTTTTAAATTATGTATTGTTTAATACTATTTTAAGGGGTGGGTGGGTTCTGGGATTTTTTTTCTTTTTTGTTTTGAGATATGTACTGTATTTTTCATGATATTTTTAATGTTGTAAGCTGCCCCGATTGCCACTGTACAGGGGCAGGAAATAATAATAATAATCTGCCCCCTCTTCTCCCTTCCCTACTCAGTTAATTGAGTGCAAACTCCTTTTGCATTTTGAACTCAGGTTGCAGAAATGGAAGAAAGCTGAGGACAAAGGAGTGGGAGTGGGAGGAGGTGAGAGAAACTGGGACATCTTAAAAACAGCTGAAAAACTGGGATGACAAAATTGGCCTGGATCTCACATACTGAATCCCAAGGGCCTGAAATATTTCATGGCCCAAAACTGAGTTACTGAGAGAAGTCTCACTTTGTGACAACTCAAAGTAAGTGTTCTGATACACATCAGGAAAAACTGTGTGTGTGTGTAAGGATTAAACCCAACCTCCTCCTGCTCCCAGCTTGTTACATTACTACACAGGGAAACCAGTGAAGTGACTGATGCACAACAGGACTGATGCTCATTGGGACTGGTTTTCATTGTGCATCTGGACACTGGCTAGGGAGTGACAATGAGCATTGGTAGAGCTCAATCGATGTTGGAACTCTTTTGTTGGTGTCTTGTTATGCATCTTCACAATTCATTAACAGGGTTTCTTAGGCTGCATCTGCACTGCAGATATAATGCAGTTTGACATGCTTTAATTGCCATGGCTCCATGCTATGGGATCTTGGGATTTGTAGTTTCTTGTGGCACCAGAGCTCTCTGACAGAGAAGGCTAAATAGCACACAAAACTACAAACCCCAGAATTCCATTGCAGTGAGCCATGACAGTTAAACTGCATTATTTCTGCAGTGCAAATGCAGCCAGAGTGCCTCTGCTATGTAGCCAAGTATACAAAAGTTATATAGCCTATACCTTGATAAAAGAACCGAGTCTTTATTTTGAATTTTTTTAAAAAAACAAGGTACATGGGCTTGTACATCTTGATTTAAGAGAGAACATTTCCTGAAATATGATTCTCCATATTTGAACAAAATAAAAATAAGAATGTCTCTTCTTTTGGCGGGGAAGCCAAAAATGGATATGGGATGTATTTGATTCATATGGCCAACCTTTGGGTGCATATTGCTCACTCCTGCTTCAGAGTAAGAAGAATAAGATTAAGAATATGAAGACAAGGGGAGACTGGATTGTTAGCTCATCTGAGCCTTATTCTGTGTTTCAGTGAACTATTTCTCATTCACGAGTCCAACAGTTTGCCTTTAATGAATACAAGGACCCTGGCCTTTCCCCCCAAGTGATCCCCTGAACCGCTGCCCATTCTACCCTCTTCTGCCTTTTTTGCCGCATTCCCACAATCAGCCTGTAACTCCACCATTTAATTTGCCCCATGTTCACTTTGGGGATCATGACCTCCTTGGCTGGCAAAGCATTGCATGCATCTCCTGTTGAGAATAAGTTACATGAAAGTCTAAAAGGACTCCTGTATCCTGCCTTGCTGCTTTCTTGTGTATATATGTTCTGTTGGGAGTGCTTTGATTGTTAGTTCCTGCATGGCAGGGGGCTGGACTGGATGACCCTCGGGATCTCTTCGAACTCTATGACTCTATGATTCTATCTGTGTGTATAGATTTACAGCAACCCAAATATGACTTTATTGCTGGAAAATAGAGATGGGACTCAGCAGAAAAAGCTTCAAGTATGAAACACAAAGGACTACTGTTATGTCTTTTGGTATGTTTCAGGGCATACTATCCATTTTGCCACCCCTAGGCATATGCCAGCCCTGAAAAAAATTGTGAAGATTGCTAGACATCTTCTCCTGGCATTTACCTGCCAGCATTTATCCCTCTCTGCTTTTGTTCTGCTGACAGGTAAAGGCCTTTTTATTTAGACAGGCCTTTGGCTATGGCAGAATGGTCTTTTAATGGGGTGTGAACTGGATGACCTTGGACAAGTCACACTCTCTCAGCCTCAGAGAATGTCAATGGCAGCTCCCCTCTGAACAAATTTGCCAAGAAACCCCCATTATAGGTTTGCCTTAGAGTTGCCATAAGTCGGAAACAACTAGAAGGCACACAGTAACAAGAAGCAATATTATATCTTTTATATCTATCTGGCATCCTGTTAGTGATTTATATAGGTACATAAGACACTTTTTTTGTCATTGCAGAGGATGGAATTCCCTTCTGACCTTCAGCAATGACCAGCCTTCCTCCTCAAACTAACCTTTAACTTAATGCAACTTATCCAACATGGCCATCTACCGACTGGTGGAGAGCGGAATATGTGAGTGCTGCAGTGGAAAGGTTTCCAGCTATGGAGAAGATTATGGGTCAGATAGCAGAGAGATATGGTGGGTTAGTGGTTAAGAAGGCAAATCTGATGATCATAAACTTAGAAGGTTGGCAGTTCAAGGCCTAAGTGCAGCATGATGGGGTGAGGTCCCATCCCTAGTCCCAGCTTCTGCCAACCTAGCAGTTTGAAAGCATGTAAAAGTGCAAGTAGATAAATCGGTGCTACTTTGGTGGGAAGGTAACAACGTCTGGTGCAGTCATGCTGGCCACATGACCACCGGAGCCGTCTTTGGACAATGGCAGCTCTTTGGCTTAGAGGCATTGCAGACCGGCCTAAAGGGGTGGAGTTGGGGTGGGGCAGCTGCACGCCAGCCAGCCCAACTCCATCCCGACACCGTCCTGACACCGTTGCGCCCATTTGCATGGCACATGACCTCAGGACGCCCTCCCGGCGCAGCGTGTACACACACTGTGCCAAAATGGCATGGAAGAGCCTCAGTGCTGGCTCTTAGGGCGGCCTTTTGCTGCCCCTAAAAGAAGCGGCATTTTGCTGCTCTTTTGGGGGTGGTAAAAGGGAGAATTGGGAGCCGCAGCATGGAGTTGCTGCGGCCCCAACCCGCTGTTAGCAGGGGCAGCCTAGAGCCACCCCAAATGGGCCATCTGTAGAGGCCCTTAGTAACGGAGATGAGCACCCCCCCTGCAGTTGGTTATGACTAGACATTCATGTCAAGGGAAAACCTAAACCTTTACCTTTACCTTTCGCTGAACCAAACTGGGGAGCACAGTCGGGCCTACCATGAGGTACAGCAGAGTGACTGTTTCAGGCAGAAGATATGATGTATCATGAAAAGGGCTGCAAATGACTGTTCTCTATTTTGTTATTACAGGTTGAGTATCCCTTTTCCAGAATTCCAGAATCCCAAATACTTGTGTTTCCCCCCACCCCCAGCTCTATGATTCTATGTGTAAGTCAGCATGTACAGATTTACACTATGCAATCCTAACCCTATGGCCTCAATTCACCATCCTCTTAGCATAATGTAAATACCTCAATTTGGAAAAGTTATCACATTAAAGCTAAAGGCTATAACAACTACTAACATAGTTGCCATTTTTTTTTTTTTTTTTGCTTTGCCTTTTCATCTTTTTTGACATGTGCGCATTTTCTTAGTCCTACCTGTGCCTGGTTGCCTCCCTCCCACATTGCACATTTTACTGTAGTTCCTTCCTCATTCATCAAGCCTATAGGGTGAGTACAAACAGTTATGCCTTCTAGCATTGTATAAGTTCTTTCGCATCAGGGATGATGCGAACATTATGGGTGCTAAAATAAAGAATGAATATTTTAAATTAAAAGCTGTCGCAGACGACCTAATAATTTTTATTGAAGACCCAGTAAATAACATAAGCCATCTTACAGAAATAATAAAAGAATACG
Organism: Phrynosoma blainvillii; assembly: GCA_026167975.1. Taxonomy (NCBI): domain Eukaryota; kingdom Metazoa; phylum Chordata; class Lepidosauria; order Squamata; family Phrynosomatidae; genus Phrynosoma; species Phrynosoma blainvillii. The sequence goes on along the minus strand of JANUYF010000001.1, from coordinate 443,143,730 downwards.
GAAACTATTCAGGATTCAAAATCAACAAAGAGAAGACGATAATATTAACTAAAAATATGACAACACAGGAAGAAGAAGAGTTAAAAATAATCACAAATTTCAAAATACAAAACAAGGCCAAATATTTAGGAATCACTTTAACAAAAAGGAATATAGACCTTTATAAAAATAACTATGAGAAGACCTGGATAGAAATCAAAAAAGATTTAGAAAGATGGGCGAAATTAAAAGTCTCCTTTTTAGAATATCGATTATCAAGATGAACGTTCTTCCTAGGTTTATGTTTTTGTTTCAGCATTTACCCATTTTGGCCAACGAAAAATGTTTCGATAAATGGCAGAGGGAACTTTCAAAATTTTTGTGGGAGGGAAAAAGAGCAAGAATTAAATGGAAAATATTATCAGATGATAAAGATAAAGGAGGATTGGCACTCCCTAATTTAAAGCTCTATTATTACTCATCTTGTATGTATTGGATAGAGGACTGGATAAAGCTTGAAAGCGAGAAACTACTCAAATTAGAAGGGAGTAATTTGCGCTTTGGGTACCACGCATATATGTGGTATGACAAGCTAAATGCAAATAAAGACTTTAAATGCCATATGATTAGAAAAGCTTTACTAAAAATTTGGACTAAAATTAAAAAACAGTTCTATACAGGTGCACCTTTATGGATCTCTACTCAAGAGGCGCTATATTATAGATCAGGGGCCGGCAACCTACGGCCCGTGGGCCGGTTCCGGCCCAGGTCCCTGCACTTACCGGCCCAGGCGGACCCCTGCCGCCGCCGCGCACCACTGCTGCTGTGCGTTTTGGCTGCTGTGCGGCCACGCGTGCCACGGCCACCATTTTGATTTCAAAAATGGCGGCTGCGATGCGTTTGCGCATGCGCAGGAGTACTGCGCATGCGCAAATGAGTTGTGGCCACCATTTTGTTCTCCAAAATGGTGGCTGCAATGCGTTTGCGCATGCGCAGTACTCCTGCGCATGTGCAAACGTGTAGCGGCTGCCATTTTGGAAATCAAAATGGCGGCCGTGACATGCGCGGAGGTGGAGGCGGCTGCACATGGGGGGGAGTCACGCATGGTGGAGGGTGCGCACGCGTGAGCGTGAGCGTGAGCGTGAGCGCCGCCATTCCCCCCTCGGCCTGGCGGAGGAGAGGACTTCGGGAGACTGGCCCACGGCTCAAAAAGGTTGCCTACCCCTGTTATAGATCAAAAAACAAGGAAGAGAGATGGACAACTTACAACGACATTCTAGTAATGAAAAAAGACGAAAAACCCCGATTTAAGACTATAGAAAAACTTCAGGAAGAAAATAAAAATATTAATTGGTTTTTATATGATCAACTAAAGTCACAGTTTCAGGAAGATGTGAAGAAATTTACAAAATTTAATGATGATAGGAACGAAATAGATAAGATAATATTTGGAGAACCGGGAAAACACATTGCAAAATACTACACACTATTTAAAAAGAGAGAACTTGAGAATGAAAGAATAAAATCTATAATGATAAAATGGGCACAGGACATTGGCAAGTCTATAGATTTAGAAAGCTGGTAGAAATCTTTGAAAATTACCAACAAATTTACGTTGTGTCAAAACTACAAAGAAAATTATTATAAAATCTTTTATCAATGGTACATAACCCCAGCAAAATTAAATAAGCTTTATAAAACTAGCAATACTCAATGTTGGAAGTGCCAGAAACAGGGTGCTAACTTCATACATATGTGGTGGAGATGCCAAGAAGCTAGAAGAGATTGGATAATGATCATAGACATTATAAATAAAATACTCAAGATAAAAATAACATTAGACCCTAGAGTTCTTCTACTAAATATGCAAATAAACTGGATGAAATCACAAGAAAAACACATTCTAAAATACTTCTTTATATGTTTACAATTGCCAGAATATTATATGCTCAATTGTGGAAAATAAACAGAATTCCAACAGAAGAAGAATGGCTGATTAAGCTAAGAGAAGCTGCCAATATGGATATTCTTACCGCAAAACTAAGAGGAAAAGATTTGAAAGATGATTGGGAATGCCTTAAGAGGATAAAAGAAATAAAGAAGGAAGAATAAAAAATGAAAAGAAAACAAAGTAAACATGTGAATAATTTAATTAACAATATAAAACAGAATGAACATCTGAATAGACACCTGAGGGAAGTACCATTAAATAGTAAAGTTGAAGAATTAAGATATTTAGAAGACCTTAAAATATTCAATACGTAACAGCATAAGAATAACAAAAGGTATTGATGTTGTCTTTGTTTTTTTTTGTTAAGTAGGCGTAATTTTATGTTAGTATATGTTGTAATTGTAGATGTTGTTATATGCATGTAATGTGGTTGAGGTCTGTAGTTAAATGTAGATGTTGTCAAGTGTAACGATTTATATTCAAAGTAACATGTATATATGTATGGATTTAAAACAACATGTATATATATGTATATGTAATTTGTAATAAAATTTAAAAACAAATAAGTTCTTTGGCATCATTTTCCATTACTTCTCCCTTTACATCCTTTGTTACATGCTTGGTCCTAGGTTTTGTGTGTTGCTTGCCTTCAAGTCATTTCCAACTTATGATGACCCTGAGGTGAACCTGTCGCAGGGTTTTCTTGGCAAGTTTCTTCACAGGGGGGTTGCCATCGCTTTCCCCTGAGGCTGCAAGAGTGTGACTTGCCCAGTAGGTTTTCATGGCCAAACGGAGATTCGAACTCTGCTCTCCAGAGTCCTAGTCCAATGGTCAAACCACTATACCACGCTGGCTCTCCACTTATCCATGGGTCATATCAAAATCCATAATTTTGGTCCCCAAACCTGCCCTTGACTTATACATTTGGTCAACATATAGTTGAGTATATATGGCAGTCACATTTTCAGCTTGCAATATCATCTCAGCAGTCTCCCCCCTCCCCAAGTTCACTTATTCCTCGCGGTTCCTTGTTCTCTGTCTCATTTATATGAGCTGGCATTTTATGACTGCCTTTTAGTTTGCTGAGCATGGTGAAGCTGTAATCTGGGCAAAATGATAAAGGGAAGAAAGAAAGAGACATGGCACAAAAGGAGTTTCTATATTATACAGGAAATGTCGATGTCTAGCCACTGCTGGGGAATTACTTTGTGTTTCTTTCCTTGGGTTGCAGCTTTGCCGGTAGCAAGGTCTCTACACTGAAGAGCTTGCCTGTCCCTCTCCTGGGTAAAGCTGCTAACAGAAACTGTAGTTTGTACTGATCTGAAAGATCTGGAATGATTGATCATGTCACTGTTTGACAGCTGCAAGCCCACTATATTAATCTATAATGATAATAATAATAATAGAAATATGGCTGTCTTTGCCTCCCTTAGCTCCAGGACTGTGCAGCCTATACACCTGAAACTTGTCACTAGTAATGGACTGGATGAAGCTTAATCCAAACAAAGTAGAGGTGCTCCTGGCCAGCTGTAAGGCAGATCAGGGATTCAGCCTGTGTTAGATGGGGCTGCACTCCCTCTGGAGACACAGGTTCTCAGTTTGGGTATACTCTGAGGCTGCATCTGCACTGCATAAATAATGCAGCTTGACACTGCTTTAACTGTCATGGCTCAAATGCTGTGGAATTCTGGCATTTACAGATTTGTGAGATATTTCGCCTTCTCTGTCATAGAGCTCTGGTACCACAACAGACTACAGATCCCAGGATTCCATAGCATTGAGCCATGGCAGTTAAAGCAGTGTCAAACTGCATTATTTCTGCAGTGCAGACACAGTCCTGGACTCATGTTTGAACCTGGAGGCCCAGTTTTCTGTGGTGGCCTGGTCTGCTTTTGCACAGTTAAAGCTTGTGCACCAATTGTATGTAGACTTTGTAATATGATGCATCTGCGAAATGCCAAGCTGGAGAAGGTAATTAAAAATGACAAAAACAGAACTTTTGCAGGAGGCAATAACAAAATGTGCCTATAGGGGGCAGTGGGGACAACCACATGTGTCATTCTCTGTACCGTGTAATGCTTGCTTTCAAAGCTGTTTAATTAAAAAAATAATTAACAAATCAATTAATGATAACACAACCAATTAAATTCCAGACCTCCCAATATGGAGAACAACAAATTAATCTTTCCAGTCCAAACTGCCAACATTAATGAATTTATTTTCAAATGTAACATTCCATAATGTGAAGATAGTGGTTAATGCTGGTGAATGAGTGAGTGCGGGAAGAATCTGCTTGCTGATTCCAATGGTCCTTTGAAGGCTAAATCAATACTATTGCTGCTTTCAGTAAGGTGGCAGTGGGATTAAATGGCTGATAAGATAGTAAAGGTACTGCTTGCATTACATTGATTTTACTCTCCCTTGCTTTACTCTTCCCTTTCTGCAGCTGCTTCCCTGGAAACGAAAGGCCAACAGTGACACATGCACACAAGATCTACTGCCACAAGTTTGTGGATTTAATGTAAACTTGTCCGGAGGAAGGGAGGAAAGTGGCTTACAGGGTCACCGGCTGACAACTGGTAGTCATCTGAAGCATCCCTTGCCCTCATTGCTAATTGGCTTAGAGACTTGTAACTCTGCTAATTGAATGCCACAGGCTAGTGAGACACAATGGTGAAGAAAATGGGACTTTCCTATTAAAAGATATATGTCCGTATTTTCCGGCGTATAAGACTGGGCGTATAAGATGACCCCCAACTTTCCCAGTCAAAATATAGAGTTTGGGATATACTCTCCGTATAAGATGACCCCTCTTCCAATGGGGGAAAATTAGAAAGTGTTGGGGGGAAGGACTGCCAAATCCACAAAGAATTTAAGCACCATATAATAAGAAAAGTGCTTTTAAATACATGGAAGGAAATTAAGGGAAAAATATACAGGAAAATACCATTGTGGATCTCACCGCATGAAGCCTTCTATGGGAGATGGACAGCAGTAAAAACATGGCTGAAATATAAAGATATATTAAAAAAAAGGTGTTGATCAAAAATTGGATCTAAAATCAATTGAAGAAATAGCACAATTGGATTCTAAAATGCATTGGTTGTTATATATACAACTAAAAGAAAGATTTAAAATGGATATAAAACTTCAAGGATTTGAAGAAGAAACATTTGAAATAGACAATGTGTTGCAACAATCACCCAAACAAAAGATAAGTAAATTTTATAAGATTTTAATGGAAATCAAACAAGAATCAGAAAAAATATCGGACAACATGATTAAATGGGCGATGGATATAGGAAGGACAATAGAATTGAAACATTGGGAAAAAGCAAGAAGAAGGACAGAAAAATTTACAAAATCGCAAGATCTAAAAGAAAATTTTTGGAAAATGGAACAAAGGTGGTATTTTCCAGCTAGAATAGCTAAGATATACAAAATAAAAGAGAAAGAATGCTGGAAGTGCAAACAGAACGTTGGTTCTTGGTTCCATACATGGTGGAAATGTTCAAAAATAAAAAATTATTGGAAAAAAATACATATTAATATACAAAATATGTTGAATATAAAGTTTGAAATACGTCCAGAATTTTATTTGTTAAATATGTTAAATAGTTTGGATCAGACAATTGAGAGAAAATATTGGAGAATCCTCCTCTATATAGTTAAAGCAGCTAGAATATTAGTTGCACAAAAATGGAAAAAACAAGACATACCTACTTTAGATGAATGGTTTTTAAAACTAGCAGAAATGAAAGAAATGGACAAATTAACAAATATACTTAATAATAAAGACTTGGAATTAATTGAAGAAGAATGGGCTCCAATAGAGAAATATATTTAAAATAACTGGAGGTAAATATGCTAAGATATTAAGAAGAAAGATAACAGAAGAGACTATGATTTTTCCAAGGTGATGAGGGTTTTTATGGCTGAGCAGGGGTTTGAACCCTGGCCTCCTGTGTCCTAATCCAGAACTCAAACTGCTACACTATACTGGCTCTCCTATTTGATGTGAGGGACTGGATTTTTTAAAAATAATCTAATGTGCCAGGGACAGGATAACATATTTGTGCCCAGTGGCTACAACCATTTCTTTCCTGGAAATTTTCTGCAGATTGGCAGCTGATGACCTGCAGATTGGCACCAGTCTAAGGACCACCTCTTTGAGTAGCATCGAGCCAGGAAATTTAATTCAGAGGGAAGGTCATTCCAGTTTCAATTAGCATCATGAGATGCATAATGCACCTCATCTGCCATGGATTAAGTGCAAATACAGGCCTATAACAGGGGTTAATGTGTATTGGCATGTTGAAACAATGTGATGGGACATGCAGTGGGTTGTTTATTGCCAGGGATTGTTGGTTGTTCAGCATTCCTAGGTACTGAAATAACAGAGGAAGGGATATATGCCTGGCTGGAGACCACCGTATTTTCTGGCATATAAGACGACTGGGTGTATAAGATGACCCCCAGCTTTTCCAGTTAAAATATAGAGTTTGGGATATACTCACTGTATAAGACAACCCTTCTTCCAATGCACACCAAATATGTTTTTTTTTAAAAATCAGATTTGATTTCAATATGGTAATTTTAATTCAAATGCTTATGACATGCAGGTACTTAGCAGGAAAACTGTCATTTATAAACACAACAAACTACAGCTTCCATGTTCCCTAGCATTTATTTCTGCAGTGTGTTTTGGACCTTATTATTTCTGCAGTGTGTTTTGGACCTTACTTTTAAAATAATACTCCAGATTTAAATGCTGCCTTAAAAATTATTTCCATCTCCCAGCTATGAGATGGTTGAGGGGATATGAGAAAGTGTTGGGGGGAAGGACTGCCAATATACTAGGTGATGCATTCTGGGGTATGTACAACTTGCAGCCAAGTAAGTCACCCTGGGCATGTCACACACTCTCAGCCTCAGAGGATGGTAATGGCAACCCCCATTTGAAGAAACATGCCAAGAAAACCCCATGATAAGATTGCCTTAGGGTCGCCATAAGTCGGAAAGGACTTGAAGACACACAAGAACAACAAAAAAGTCTGCAGTTGTTTCATAGGTAGTACATGGGAATAGGAGCCAGCATGGTGTAGTGGTTTGAGTGTTGGACTACCACTTTGGAGACCTGGGTTTGATTCCCCACTCTGCCATGAAACCCACAGGGTGAACTTGGACAAGTCGCACACTCTCAGCCTCAGGGGAAGGCAGTGGCAAACCTCCTCTGAGAGAATCTTGCCCAGAAAACACCATGATCACCATAAATCAGGAACAATTTGAAGGCACACAACATACACATATAACCTCCAAGTTAAGGAACTTGGTTCTTCAGATAAATCTTCAAAGGTACACACACACACACTCTCTCTCTCTCATTGTGCAGAATTATTTGTTAAAGAAGCCATCCCCAAGCAACACATCAACTTGGCTGCGTCTGCATTGCAGAAATGTGTTAAAGCAGTTTGACACCACTTTAACTGCCCTGGCTCAGGGCTATGGAATTCTGGGATTTGCAGTTTTGTGAGATATTTAGCCTTTTCTGTCAGAAATCTCTGGTACCACAAAGCAAACTGCAGATCCTAGGAGTCCATAGGATGGAGCCATGGCAGTTAAAGCGGTGTCAAACTGCATTATTTCTGCAGTGCAGATTCAGGCTGCATCCATACTATAGAACTGGCTTCCTTCTCTTTCTCCCCTCGCCCTCATCCCCCTCCTCCTCTACCCGGTGTATAAGATGACCCCCAACTTTTGAGACCCTTTTCCAGGGTTAAAAAGTCATCTTATACACCGGAAAATATGGCATGCCAAGGTCATTCTCTTGGGAAGAAAGTGGCAGTAGGAGCAAGGAGGGGTGGTGGCATGGGAAACGAAGGGAACAAAGCTGTTTTTCTTCTGTAATGAATGAGAAAATAGCCCATCAATGATCTTAAGTTGTATGTTAAATTAGGCATCACTAAGGAGCTTATTGCACAGCTTATAAAACTGCCTGACCTATCCCAACTTAAATTTTAATTCTGGCAGCATCCTGATACTATTGCAGGGATTTTGCCACCAGATCCGCCGCCCGGATCCAGCCCCGCTCCCAGGGGTGCTCCGCAGGCCATTTTCTTAAGTCAGAAAACTCCTGGTTTTGAAAAGAGGCACATTGAGTGCCCCTGGGAGCAGAGATGGACCCAGGTTGTATTCAGGCAGCAGCTTCGGTGGCAAAATCCCTGTGATAGTACCAGGATGCTGCCGAATTAAAATTTAAGTTGGGAGAGGTAAGATGGTTTTATAAGCAGTGCGATAAGCTCCTAACATTTTCTGTTTAGTTCTGACAATGAACATCTCTGGTGTAAAAGTTGTTGTTGTTGTTGTTTGTTTGTTGCTGTTGTTGTGTATCTTCAAGTTGTTTCTGACTTATAGTGACCCTAAGGTGAACCTATCATGGGGTTTTCTTGACTGGTTTCTTTAAAGAGGGTTTGACATTGCCATCTTCTGAGATTGAGAGCGTGTGACTTACCCAGGGTCACTCAGTGGGTTTCATGGCTCAGTGGGGATTTGAACCCTGGTTTACAGAGTCGTAGTCCAAGACTCAGACCACTATGCCCCACTTATTGAATAAAGGTTTTCTGCATTTAACTACTTGAGCCTGAAATTCTGAACTAAGGGAACTACTGGGACACCATTTCTCACATTCTATATGAGAAAGTTGACTCCAGATGTTCTGGCTGCATAGTATGGCTTGATGCCTCTTACTGTTTTGCTTACCTGAGCCAGGATGTTTAAGTAGTTTATTGAGTCCTTGCCTCTGAATTGCCAAATGTGGCAGATGGAATGCTGCATCCAATTCCCCCCACAAGACCTCTCCTGTGGGCTGCAGCTCTTCCTCTAGTAAGCCCAAATACCTGTGTTTTCTCCTGGAGTCCCTCTCAAAATAGCGACTGGTCCCTATCACCATTTTGAGAGAGACTACAGAGGAAAATGGAGATACAGTGTGTGTGTGGGCGTCTGGGTGAATGTGGTTAGAGTGTTTTCATGCATTTGGGGAATTTCTGCATGATTTCCAGGAAAAAAATGCTTTAAAATCAATTTAAAACAAACATTGGGGGCTGGGGGACTGGTGGGGAAACTCAGGGGCCACAAAAGTGTGGTTCGGGGGCTGACTGGAGCTCATAGGTTGTACTCTGTCCATGCTTTATCTAAAAGATTGAAAACATCCTTCCTTTCTAAAATCTTGCAGGACAGGCTGTTGAAGATGAACGCATACACAGCCTTCTGTGAGGCCTAATGAAAGGAGGAGGTCTAGTGGGCATGGGTTCCAAGTATGACCCTGGTGAATGTTAAACATTGGGAGGTATAAAGCTCCCCGAAATATTGATGCCAGATGATGATGATGATGATGATGATGATGATGATGATGATGGAAGCATTATCAATTTTCATAGAGGTTTAGAGCAGTGGCTCTCAATCCTTTGTCCTCAGTTTTGGACTTTAGCTCCCAGAGATTCTGGGAATCCAAAACATCTGGGAGATCAAAATTTAAGTTGTTGTTATTGTGCCTTCAAGTCATTTTTGGCAGCATCTGCACTACAGGAATAATGCCATTTGATACCGCATTAACTGTCATGGCTCAGTGCTATGGGATTTTGGGATGTGCTATTTTGTGAGCCTTCTCTGTCAGAGAGCTCTGGTGTGCCACCAAACTACAAATCCCAGGATTCTGTAGCACTGAGCCATGGCAGTGTTATCAAATTGCATTATTTCTGCAGTGCAGATGAGGCCTCCAATTTATTGGTGACCCTAAGGCAAACCTATCACGGGCTTGCCTTGTCAAGATTTGTTCCTCTGAGTCTGAGAGAACATAATTTGAACAAGATCACCCAGTGGATTTCCATGGCTGAGTTGGAATTCGAACCCTGGTCTCTGAAATCACACTCCAACATTCAAACCGGTACACTGTGCTGTCTCTCTCCAAAATTTGAGCACCACTCCTTTAGAAGAAATAAAGCAAGGCTGTCCCTTTTGAACCAGGAGAAAGAGATCAAAGGAAGAGTGAAATGGCAGCAGTGGTAAATAGGGAAAGAGTATGCATTTATTTTAGTTATGTATTTCTTAACTGAGAAAGAACTGGGCCTGTGAGTCTTCCTTCCCCTTCCACCAGCAGATGAAACGTGTGTGAGAGACAGCATCTTATACAAGGCATTTCCCCCAATAAATAAATAAAAATTAGTGGCTCTTTCCTAGCAACAGTTGGTCATCTCTGCCTTTCATCTTTGCACTCTGCAAAAACACCTCCTAAAAAGGCAGGTTTCAACAATGGTCATGCTCCACTGTGTCCCGTCCCCCCACCATCCCCCTCCTTATTATTCCAAAAGAGACGTCCCCAGTGCAGGATTTAGTATTTCCTAAGCTCACCTGTTAATTTGCAACCAGAGCCTTTGAACTTTTGTGGTTGCTTTGCCCCAAGGCTTGTATATCTCTTCTCCTCCTGGCACAGCTGAACCTTGGAGAAACAAAGGCGAAAGCTTATGCTGAGGTGCCCAAATCCAGGCCTCCTTTCCTCCCCCTGCACAAAGGGGCTTATTGATAGGATCTTGCATACAAAAGGGCAGCTTGTCATCAGGAATAATGGCAGGGACTTAAAAGCAAAGTCTGGAGCTATACCGGTCTTTGAAGTGAGGTAGAAAAAGTGCCTCTGTTGATGCTGCTGATAATGTAGACATCACCCTTTTATCAGGCTGGGTTTTTGCCTCTGCTGGTCATTCTTGATCAGGTTTCCCCCTCCCATCTGTTCTTTCAATTGAGTACCACTCCATTAAACAGAAACTTAAACAGGGTCAAGTTGAGACAAATTGATCAAACGACATTAAACACGATGGGGCTTGGAACCATTTCCAACACCACTGCTCTCCCTTTAAGCCTGGCCACCTTTTCATCTTTCCGATGACTAGGAAGATGGTGTTCTTGGGTCAAGCTGGATGAGGGGGAAAATTTCAGAGGCTGGAATTACAGATTCAGGGGCTAGAGTTACGCATTCGTAACTGATTCGTATTCATGATCCCTGTGTATTCAGTAGAGATTGTAAAAGTCCTCCAATTCAGACTTACCAGACATTGGCTGCTGTGAGTGACAGGGATCTGTTCTTTCATTTAGGATGCAGCAGGTTTATGTTTCCACCCTGCTCCCAAGAGCAATCTCCAGTGCAAGGAGAAATTGTGCCAGGGATCTGCTTCTGATTGTTGTACCAGTAATCGCTCATGGGAGAGAGAGAGAAAACGTTTCTCTATAACGGGGTAGGCAACCTTTCTCCTTTAAGGGCTGAGGGACTTCAGCTCCCAGAATCCCAAGAGCTATTGGCCAACATGGGACTATTGGCCAACATGGCTGAGGCTTCTGGGAGCTGAAGTCCCTCGGCCCTTAAAGGGGAAAGGTTGCCTACCCCTGCTCTATAGTGTCTCAATTGACTGGAGAACAGACCCCCATTGCTACCAGTGGCTGAGACTAGTAAGTCAGGATTGGGGAAGGTTGGGCCAGGCGACACTACCTAGTTAAGTATACTTATCTAAGTAGCTGATCTAGAATTTTGGCCAGAATGATTATTATCATAAGAAAAAATGGCAGCACCGAGGAGGTAGGTGGAGGTGGTCCATTTTGCTGCTGCAGTAAAGATGTCAGCTGAGATCCTACATCATACTTGCATGGTGGAAATAAACTCATATAAGGAGATGTTGAATACTGTTGTTGTTGTTGTCAACTGCCTTTGAATTGACCTTGACTCATGGCAACCCTGTGAATGAGACATCTCCAAGTCTCCCTGTCTTCAGCTGTTCTGCGCAGGTCCTGCAGGTCAGGCCCATGACCTCCCTGATTCAATCTAACCATCTGGCATACGATCTTCCTCTGTTGCTACTGCTTTCTACATTTCTTAGCATCTTTTCTAATGCCTTCTCATGATGTATCATCCTCAGTTTGGTCATCTTGGCTTCCAGGGAGAGTTCAGGCTTGATCTGTTCTAGGAATAATTTGTTTGCCCTTTTGGCTCTCCATGGTTTCTTCAGCACTCTTCTCCAGCATCACATCTCAAATGAATAATTCTTTTTCTGTCCGCTTTCTTCACTGTCCAGCTCTCACATCTGTACATGGTGATGGGAAATACAATGGCTTGGATGATCTTGACTTTAGTGTTCAGTATTTGCACTTTATAATTTTGTCTAGTTCTTTCATAGCTGCCCTTCCCATTTCTCGGCTTCTTCAGATTTCTTGACTGAATACTGTACCAGCTTTGTACATTGGACTGTCTATTATCCCACCGTTCAAATTTGCTGATCCTGTTTCCACAATACCAGTGAATCAAGTGATACATTGGAGGCACTGATGAGTAGTTAGGCATCATCCAAGTACATACAATTGTCTGTGCAGCAGTTATACATAAGAACCTCTGTTTAAGCAACTGTGAACTAAATATGGCCATGAGCCATGGCCAAAAAAGTACAACCACATCTGTAAAATAACTTATGTGTATGTAAAACACCATCTACAGGTGGATTGATTCAATCAAAGCAGCCACAGCTCTGAGTTCACAGGACATAAGCAGGGCAGTTGATAACCATGTTTCTTGGAGGTCTTTCATTCATAGGATCACCATAAGTCAGAGGTGACCTCAAGGTAAATAACATCAATAGGAGGCCTAATTCCAGAAACACATGTGTTTTTTTCACGTGCATTTCTGGAAGTTGTGGGTTTGTGTGTTTGCTTTTTTGTCCATTTTGCACAAAAATCTCTTCCCCCCCCCCCATAAAAAATACACATCTATGAAGTCGTATACATACACATATACTTCTGTACAGAATTATTTTCCCCCCAATACTTCAAGATGTTTGAATATCAGGCAAAAGCTAAGCAAAAAGTTCACTTCTACCTTATTCTCCTCAACAAGATTTCTGAGGTCTAATCTGCACTGCAGAAATAATGCTGTTTGACACCACTGTAACTGCCATGGCTCAATGCTATGCAATTCTAGGATTTGTGGGGTTTTGTGAGATATTTAGCCTTCTCAATATGAGAGTGCTAGTGCTCCAACAAACTACAAATCCCATAATCCCATAATATTTTCGCATGGCATAGTGGTTTGAGTGTTTATCTGTGATGCTGGGGACTAGAGTTCAATATCTAGCTTGGCCATAAAACCTGCTAGGTGACCTTGGGCTAGTCACATGCTCTCAGCTTCAAGAAAACCCCATGATAGATAGGGTCACCTTAGGGTCTCCATATGTCGGAACTGACCTGAAGGCATACAAGAAGAAAGAGGAGGAGGAGGAGGAGGTGGACAAAAAGCAATGTCAAAATGCACTTTTCTGCAGTAGACCCAAGTGTCCAGAATCCCACTTTTTAACCTGGGAAACAAATAATGGTGAATATATTTTCCATCCCTACACAGCAGTTGAAGCAGTCCCTCACAATTGGGCTGCCTGTGTCCTAATGGGGAAAAGGGTTAGAGAGACTATTCTACTGGTTGCCTCTTAAGCTGTCTCTGGAGGTGTTCATGAAAAGTTCTTTCTCTTTAACAAGCGATTTTGCAGACTGGCAGGGAGGCAGCTGTTGGTGGTTCACAGCTCACATTTCCTCAAGAAAGTGTAAAGTCCCAGCTGGACATCATGATGATAGATTTTATGGATTTTTCTCTCTCTCCCATACTAGCCCCTCTATGGCCAGGCAGTTAAAATCTACAATAGGTTGCATTGCTTTAGTATATGGTTAACATCTCCCTGAGCTAATCCCCTTCCCTTTGTTCTTTGAGAAATCTACTGAATAAGCCACTTGTTTCACACTGGTGGGGAAATAACACGTTGGGGGCCTCTTTTCCGCCCTGTTTTATGTATAACAGAAGCACAGTATAGTATATACAGTACCCAGCCAGATGTTGGCTTCTCTCCCCCTCCCACCTCTGGCTTCTCCTGCAATAGAAAGAAGAAGTCAGCTTTGGTGCTACCACTAAAGTTTCACTGGAAATAAGGCAGGATTGTTTTTGAAAAGGCATGTTTTGACAGTGTGGCTGATTGACACCCTACAGGTAGAATTATGTTGCCTTTCTGTAGTTAAAAAGTAATGACTTCAGCAATGTTCAGTATTAGTCTACTGGCTCCAGCTGAAAATGATTGTACAACTTCCATTGAAAAGGAGAGTTTGGATTCTTCCATATTTTTTCCCTCAGTTAATAAATAAGATGCTTCATTCAAAAGTATATCCAAAGGTTTAAAAGTATTATTTTTAGGAGGAGGAGGAAAATAAAATATTAACAATACAGCCCTAGGTACCTCTACCCAGGAGTAAGGTCCACTGAGTTCAGAAGCATTTTGTGTTGTTGCTGTGTCCCTTCTGGTTGTTTCCAACTTAAGGTGACCCTAAAGCCATCAAAGGGTTTTCTTGCCAGAATTTATTCAGATGTTTGCCATTGCTTTCCTATGAGGCCGAGAGAGTGTGACTTGTGCCAAACCAGTGGATTTCTGTGTGTGAGTGGAGATTTGAATCCTGGTCCCCTAGTCCAGCATTCAAACCATCATGCTCAGCATCATTTACTCCAAAGTAAAAAATCAGTTAAACAAAACAGTCAAAGCAAGCATATGTTGTGAAGAGCTGTTTCACAGAACTATGTATCCTCAGATTATTGAATCTCTTTGATGAGTTTTCAATCAAATTAGTGTTTCTCCATAGCTTGACTTGTGACTGAAGTCAGCACAAATCAAACAGACCACCAAAGTTGGGATTCACATTAGAAAACTTTCACTTCTCTAGACACTAGTTTGGGTGTGAGAACGACTCCTGTCTTTTAATAGATGGTTTCAAACTCTGGGCAAGTTATTTTTCTGGAAGAGAAGTCCCAGATTCTGGGAGTTGTCCTCTGAAAAAATATTTTTCTTAACTGAAGTATGACTCTAAAATAATGTTACCAGTAGCTAATAGGATAGCCGGAACAATTATGAGGCAAATGGACTTGAAGGCTGTTGTTTCAAAGGCTGGTAGAAGAATTAACATACTTTCTGAAAGATTCTCTTCAGAGTCAGGTTGGCGCATTTTGTTATTCCAACATGGAGACAAGATGGAACTGTAATAGGACTGATACAAATGGAGCATTTTTTTAAAAAAAAAAGTATGTCTTGGTTGGTGGTTTTTACGAAATATCTGGATGGTCATTGTTGAAAATAAGATGCTGAAATAGATAGACCAGAGGTGGACAACTTACGGGCTTCTAGATCTCATTGTGCTTTACGGTTTCCTGTGCTACCTAGGGCTGATGGAAGCTGTAGTCCAACACCATCTGGAGGTCCACACATTATCTGGCTGTTTGATCAGATCCAACAGGGTTCATGTTAAGTACATTTTAAATCCTTCCTTCCTACAAAAAGTTCACGGTAGTGTATATGGTCCTTTCCCTTTTACCCTTACAATGACCTATGAAATTGGCCAGACTCAATGATATGCTGTGGTCGGTGGAAGATAATCCAGAGAGCTCCACAGCCAGATGGATCCCCCTTGTCTACATTCAGCACTCTTAGCTGCAATACTCCATTGGTTTGCTGTTTTCCTAATAAATTGGTGAGCAAAAATTTAAGTCACTCTAAAACTTGGCTGGGACAGATAAAATTGTTTGAAATTGTTGTGGTTCTTATTGGCTGTCTTGTCAGCTTCGACTTACGATGAGCCACATGACCACCCCCAATAGCACTGAAATCAAAACCATCTCACAAAAAATATGTTTATGTCCTTTTCGTGATCCAACTGTGATTCCTATTTGCCTTTGCTAGTTATAATTGCTCTGTTTGTGATAATCAGTGAAAGCAGTGGTTGATTGCAGTGGTGGCTTTGTTTTTCATGATAGAGGAATGGGGGGGGGGATGTGCTCTGGGTTTTAGTCCAAACTCCAAGGAGCTGACTCCAGCAGACCCCTCTCCTTCTTCTCCTTCTCCTTCTCCTTCTCCTTCTCCTTCTCCTTCTCCTTCTCCTTCTCCTTCTCCTTCTCCTCTGTTGTCTTTTTCCTCCATCTTCTTCTGCTGCTGCTTCTACTTCTGCGCCTCCTTCTCCTCCTCCTTGACCTCCTTCTCTGTCTTCCTCCATTTCCTCCTCTTCCCTCTTCTCCTTCTCCTATCCTCCTTCCTCCCCTTTTCCCTCTTCTCCTTCTCTGTTCTCCTCCTCCTCTTCCTCTGTCTTCTCCTGCTTCCTCCTCCTCTGCCATCTACTCTTCCTCCTCTTCCCTCTTCTCTCTTTCTCTGTCTTCCTCCTCTCCTCTCTTCTTCTTCTTCTTCTTCTGTTCTCCTCCTCCTCTGTCTCCTCTCCCCTCTTCTCCTTCTCTAGCTTTCTCCTCCTCCCTCTTCTCATTCTCTTTATCCATCTGCCCCCTCTTCTCCTTCTGCTTCTGTTTTCCTCCTCTTTCTTCTCCCCTGTCTCCTCTTTCTTCTTCCTTCTTCTTCTCTGTCTTCTTCCTGTTCCTCTCCTCTTGCCTCTTCTCCTTCTTCTTCTGTCCTCCTCCTCTGTCTTCTTTTTCATCCTCCTCTCATTTCCTTCCCCTTCCATCTTTGTCTTCTCCTTCTCTGTCTTCTTCTCCCCCTTCTCCCTCCCTCCCTCTCATCCTCCTCTTCCCCTCTTCTTTTTCTTCTGCTTCCTTCTCCTTCAACACATCCTCTTCCTTCTCTACCCTCTCCTCCTTCTCCTTCTTCCTTCTCCTCCTCCTTTGTCTCCTCTTCTCTCTTCTCCTCTGTCTTTCTTTTCCTCCCTCTTCTCCTTCTTTTTCTCCTTCTGTCCCTCTTCTTCCCTCTCCTCCTTCTTTGTCTTCCTTCCCCTCCTCCACCTCTTCCAACATCTTCTCTGTCTTTTTCTTCCTCCTTCTCCTCTTTCTTCTCCCCCTTTTCTCTTTCTCCTTCTCCCTTCTCCTTCCTCCATCTCTTCCTCCTCCTCCTCCATTTTCTCCTTCTCCTTTCTCCCCCTTCTCCCCCTTCCTCTATTAATTTATTCCTTTCTATCCCATCCTTTCCCCAATACCAAGACTGAAGGTGATTTACTTAAAGGCAGCTTAGAAGAATTAATCTACCGTAGAAAGCTGCTGGTCCTAATGGTGATATATTTTACCCAAGAGGGTATATGAAGTTAGACACTATTTTAAACTTTATTCTCTACATTTTCTTTCCTTTTTAAAAATCGTCTTGTGCCGTAGCATGGAATTTTCACTAGCCATGTGCATTTAGCTTTGCATCCTTAAAACGCCTTAATGTTTTAAATACCTTCAAAAATTACTTCTGTTTAAGTCTAATTTATGGGGAAGCTGTGCTGTTTCCTGCCAGGCCCTCTACTACACGGGGCTATTCTTGTCCTCTTCCTCCATCCAGTAGGCTCTCAATAGTAACTTTATCTTCCCCTTGCCAATCTCAGGCCTATTAAACTTAATCACCTTCATATATAGTATTACCATTCAGCTAATGAAAAATAGTTGTCTCCCAAGGTAACGTGTTATAACGATAGCTTTCTGTACAGCCACAGTGAGCTTTTGTTCCTCTAAGCCCTCTCTGCCTCCCTTCACCTCCCTCTTTCTCCCCCCTACACCACTTCAAACACTATTCATATACATTAATTTTGCACAGAGAAGGGAAAGCGCAACCCAGAGCAGAGAGAAAGAGAGACGTCTGGTGAAGAGAAATGGCCCGTCAAAAATAAGGAAAATATCCCCAAAGAAATCTTTATTATTCATGTCTATAAATTATCAAATTGGAAAGGAGCAAGGGGGCGGGCAGGAGACATTATTCTACAAAAGAGATGGGTGGATTGTCTTGATTTGGAGAAAAGCCAAATGGAAGTACTTTAATTTATCACAAAGGCAAAAGCGTGTGTGTGTGCATGCATTTATTAGTGACATAATCTTCTTCCATTCTTGGCCATCTTATCATGGGATATGTACAGATGTGCATAAAAAGAGCAGCTGACCAGAGCTTGGAAAGTTCCTTTATAAAAACAATTTGTTATGGAACTAATTACAAGGCCTCCAATTCAATTCATGTCTGTTAATGGTACCAAACAAAGTACCGTCTTACATTTCTCATTACTCTTCTGTAAATTTAGTTCAGAAAATTACTTTAGAATTGGTAAGAGAATGAATTAAAACTTGAAAAATTCTATTCCCAATATCTCTAAAATGCCTTGAAAAAGTAACTTGTAAAAAATTGGGGAACACATTAACTTGGGCCTAAATCCTGTTAGTCCTGACTAGAGTTGTTGTCGTCATGCATCTTCATTGTCTCTGACTTATGGCAACCTTAAGGTGAACCTATCATGGGGTTTTCTTGGCAAGAGTTGTTCAGAGAGGGTTTGTCTTTGTCTTCCTCCAAGGCTGAGAAAGTGTGATTTGCCCAAGCTCTCCCAGTGTGTCATAGGTGAGCAGAGATTCAAAGCCTGGTGTCCAGATTTGTAGTCCAACACTCAAACCACTACACTACACTGACTCTCCATGACTAGGTTAGCCCAGAGTAGACCCACTAAATCAATAGGTTTTACCTACATATTGACTCACCACTCAACAAGGGTTTCAATGGGTCTACTTCAATTGGGACTAACCAACAGGATGCCAGCCTTGATTCCTTTTGTGGAGAGAACTCCACAAAAGGGCAACGTCTTGCCCACTTATGTTATTTTTGAAATGTGACTTTGATACATGTTCATTAGCGATAGCAATAGCAGCTTCATAGAATCATAGAATCATAGAGTTGGAAGAGACCACAAGGGCCATCCAGTCCAACCCCCTGCCATGCAGGAACTCCCAATCAAAGCATCCCCGACAGATGGCCATCCAGCCTCTGCTTAAAGACCTCCAAGGAAGGAGACTCCACTACTCTCCGAGGGAGTGTGTTCCACTGTCGAACCGCCCTTACTGTCAGGAAGTTCCTCCTAATGTTGAGGTGGAATCTCTTTTCTTGCAGCTTGCATCCATTGTTTCGGGTCCTAGTCTCTGGAGCAGCAGAAAACAAGCTTGTTCCCTCCTCGATATGACATCCCTTCAAATATTTAAACACGGCTATCATATCACCTCTCAGCCTTCTCTTCTCCAGGCTAAACATCCCCAGCTCCCTAAGTCGTTCCCCATAGGGCTTGGTTTCCAGACCCCTCACCATTTTAGTTGCCCTCCGTTGGACACGCTCCAATTTCTCCACATCCTTTTTGAATTGTGGTGCCCAGAACTGGACACAGTATTCCAGGTGAGGCCGGACCAAAGCAGAATATAGTGGCACTATTACTTCTCTTGATCTAGACACTATACTTCTACTGATGCAGCCTAAAATTGCATTGGCCTTTTTAGCTGCTGCATCGCACTGTTGACTCATGTTCAACTTGTGGTCCACCTGGATTCCTAGATCCCTTTCACACGTAGTCTCATTCAGCCAAGTGTCCCCCATCGTATATCTGTACTTTTCGTTTTTCCGCCCTAAGTGCAGTACCTTACATTTCTCTGTGTTGAATTTCATTTTGTTAGCTTTGGCCCAACTTTCTAGTCTGCTCAAGTCATTTTGAATTTTGATCCTGTCCTCTGGGGTATTAGCTACTCCTCCTAATTTGGTGTCATCTGCAAATTTGATAACTATGCCCCCAATACCGTCATCCAAGTCATTAATAAAGATATTGAATAGCACTGGGCCCAGGACAGAGCCCTGTGGCACCCCACTGGTCACTTCTTTCCAGGTTGAAAAGGAGCCATTGTTGAGCACCCTTTGTGTTCGACCAGATAACCAATTACAAATCCATGTAACAGTTACTTTGTCTAGCCCACATTTTACCAACTTGCTTGCAAGAATGTCATGGGGAACCTTGTCAAAGGCCTTACTGAAATCAAGATATACTATATCCACAGCATTCCCTTCATCTACCAAGCTGGTAATTTTATCAAAAAAAGAGATCAGATTTGTCTGGCATGACCTGTTTCTCTGAAACCCATGTTGACTTTTTGTGATTATGAAATTATCTTCCAGATGTTCACAGACTCTCTGTTTAATGATCTGCTCCAGAATCTTTCCGGGTATTGATGTCAGACTAACTGGACGATAATTGTTGGGATCCTCTTTTTTCCCCTTTTTGAAGATGGGGACAACATTTGCCCTCCTCCAGTCCGCTGGGACCTCTCCTGTTTTCCAGGAATTCTCAAAGATTATTGCCAATGGTTCTGATATTACATTTGCCAGTTCTTTTAATACCCTTGGATGTAATTCATCTGGTCCTGGAGACTTATATTCATCTAGATTAACCAGATGTTTCTGTACTATCTCTTTACTTATTCTGTGATGAAATTCTCCTATTCTGTCCTCTGCTCCATTATCCTCAAGTTGAGCACCCTTTGCCTTTTCTGAGAAGACTGAAGCAAAGAAGGTGTTGAGTAATTCTGCCTTTTCTCTGTCCCCTGTTAACTTTTTGCCATCTTCTCCACACAGTGGCCCTACCATTTCCTTCTTTTTCCTTTTGCTACTGACATACCCCCAAAAGCCCTTTTTATTGTTCTTAACCGCTCCAGCAAGCCTGATTTCATTCTGCGCTTTAGCTTTTCTGACTTTAACCCTACACGTGCTAGCTATTTGTTTGAATTCCTCTTTTGTGATTTCCCCATTTTTCCATTTCTTATACATGTTCCGTTTAAAACATAGTTCAGTTGCAAGTTCCTTAGTCATCCATCCTGGTTTCTTGAGACACCTCCCATTCTTCCTCCTCATTGGCACGGTTTGAAATTGTGCCTTCAGTATCTCCCTTTTGAGAAACTCCCATCCGTCTTGAACTCCCTTCTCTTTTAGTATTCCTGTCCATGGGATCACCCTCAGTATTTCTCTAAGTTTAGTAAAATCAGCTTTCCTAAAGTCTAGAATGCGTGTCTGACTATGCCTGGCTTCTCCTTTCCACTGTATAATAAACTCCAGGAGGACATGATCACTCCCGCCTAAGGATCCAACCACTTGCACCCCATTAACTAGGTCTTCTCTGTTAGTTAGGATCAGATCCAAAATAGCTGACTCCCTCGTTGCCTCTTCCACGTTTTGAACAATGAAATTGTCTTCGAGGCAAGTGAGGAATTTGCTAGACCTCAAGGATTTTGCCGAGTTTGACTTCCAGCAAATATCCGGATAGTTGAAGTCACCCATCACTACTATATTTCTCCTTTCTGAGTGTGTGGTCATCTGTTCTAGAAAGGCATCATCCAGTTCTTCTGCCTGAGTCGGGGGTCTGTAGTAGACTCCCACAATAACATCCCTGTTGTTTCTTTCCCCTTTAATTTTTATCCAAATGCTCTCCACCTGGCTTCCAGGATTGTTGTCCTGGATTTCTTCACTGGTGTAAATATCCCTGACATATAATGCTATTCCTCCTCCTCTCCTGTTTGGCCTGTTTCTCTTGAAGAGGTTATACCCCTGTATTTTTACATTCCAATCATGAGACTCATCCCACCAGGTTTCAGTGATGCCTATTATATCATATTTGCTTTGTTGCGCTAGGAGTTCAAGTTCATCTTGCTTATTTCCCATGCTCTGTGCATTAGTGTAGAGACATCTAAGACCATATGTCTCCTTTACTTGCTGCCTTAGCACGTTTTTTTGCCTCCCACTGTTGGGTCCCTCTACTGTTTGCTTTGTTTCCTCTATGACAGTTTGACTATTTTTTCCAGTCCTTTTGTCTTCCAGGGTGCTGTCTCCCTTCCCCACATAACTCAGTTTAAAGCCCTCCTGATCAAATTCTTGAGACTGTTGGCAAAAACGTTTCTTCCAACTGGTGTGAGATGCAGCCCATCCCTTGCCAGGAGTCCACCCTCATGGAACCGCAGCCCATGATCCAAGAATCCAAATCGTTCTCGACGACACCATCTGCGGAGCCAATTGTTGACATCTGCTATCTTCCTCTCTCTTCCTGGACCGTGCCCTTCAACTGGCAGTAGAGACGAGATGACAATCTGTGCCTCCATTTCTTCATTTATATACTGTTCCATACTGCCCTGAGCAGTCTCTAAGCAGTTTGCATCTGTAAGCTAATTGCTCCCAACAAGCTGGGTACTCATTTTAGTGACCTCGGAAGGATGCAAGGCTGAGTCGACCCTGAGCCCCTGCCTGGGATTGAACTCACAACCTTGTGGTTTGTGAGTGAGTGGCTGCAGTACTGGCATTTTAACCACTGCACCACCAGGGCATTTTCAGTAGAAATACAGTGAACCCTCCTTATCCATGGATTTTTTTTATCCATGGATTCAAACATCCATGGCTTGAAAATACTTTAAAAATATACAAATTTCCATAGGCAAACCTTGATTTTGCTCTTTTATATAAGGAACACCATTTTACTATGCCATTATATTTAATGGGACTTGAGCATCCATGGATTTTGGTATCCACGGGGGTGGTGGTGGTGGTCCTAGAACAGGGGTAGGCAACCTTTCCCCTTTAAGGGCCGAGGGACTTCAGCTCCCAGAATCCCAGGAGCTATTGGCCAACATGGGACTATTGGCCAACATGGCTGAGGCTTCTGGGAGCTGAAGTCCCTCAGCCCTTAAAGGGGAAAGGTTGCCTACCCCTGTCCTAGAACCAAACCCCAGTGGATACCAAGGGTCCATTGTAAACAATCAATCAGATAGTAACAGATTACAAGTACACTACTTGTAGTTCTAGAATTTGGAATCAACACATTCTCAAAGTGTATTTACTAGATTCTTAGCATGGCACCTGACCCACTGCTCAGCCCCATAAAAAGTAGTCTTGCTAGGCTTCATCCCAGTACACAGGATGGATTGGCTAGTGCCTATGTTATGAAGATAGGTACCCAGAGAGGTTTTGTAGTATTAAAAAAGGGGGAAGGGGTTGCAGGGTTTTCCCCCAAGGACATGGTTCAACTTTTGATTATTCATATAAAATGTTGTTGTTGTTGTTGTTGTTGTTGTTGTTACCCTGCTTCCCCCCCAAAAAAAATTGGGACTCAAAACAGCTTACAATCTGAGAACACAGGACAATTAAAAACTTACAAAAGTGACAATTAAAATGGAACAACAAACAAACAAACAAACAAACAAACAAACAGTACTTTGCATAACAAATTTTAACATGGACTGGAGAGTTGTTAGAAGCAGAGGATGGAGGCTATACTAGGTGGTAGAATCACCACTTTATATATCTGACCAATGTGTTGCAATGCTGGGAAAAGTCTGGCTTAGACCCTGTCTGCATAGGCCAGGATACATTAGGGATAGTCTGCAGTATCCTGGCCCCACAGGTATCCTGACCCTCATTACTTAGCCCTCCATTCCCATGTCACAGAGGTTGTTTGCATGGGCATCCTGCCAAGCCACCTGGAGCATCCTCCATTGCCATGGGTCATTTGCTTCTGAGGTCAGAACAAGCTACTCAGTGACAATCGCATGGCTTAGTGAAAAATTTTGCCTTGTTTTTGCGAGGTACTCATCCCTCCCTCTATCTACTCAGCCAGTCTTCCGGCTTTAAAAAAATAATAATCCAGGAAGGGCAAAGATCTAACACACAAGTGGGGGTCCTCATCTCTCCAAGAATCCTGTCCACACCCTACGGTTGTATACATTGAAATGCAACTGCCATCCCAGGACAAGCAAGAGCCATTGTGTCTGTATCAACTATAGTGCCCAAATCAGAGTGGATCTATAAGTGATTTCATCTGCAAAGTGCTGGGGAAGTTGTTCACAGTGGGGTGTCAAGTGGGCTGGATTTTCCTTTCCTGGGCTTGTGTGTAAAAGACCTGTGACCACGTTAAATAGCTCTGCTGGCTGTGTCTTTGCACATGCAATGATGTCTTTGCTAGCTATATTGTCACAGAATATGTCTTCAGATAAGCTCTGGCCTGTGTTCGATCAGATCCACTCTGAGTTTTCAGCCAATGTTGGTCTAGTCACCTTTTCACTTGTTAATTGCCCCCAGCTTCCTGGAAGAACTAGCGAGCCAGTTTGGTTTGACTTCGTGAGATTGGATGCTTGGAAGCTGTTGTGTTCACTTCCCTGACCATTTCCTCATTCTAGACATTGGCCAAACCTTCAACAAAATCACCTGCCAAGGAAACAGGAAACTTCCCAAGTGCCATCTGGATCCATAGGCCATCTGGGAAGGGCCCTTTTAATGGGTCCCCCACCCCCACAGAGGTTCTGAATACTAGCGAGTCTAAAACCCTCCTGGTGATCCACCACATGGAACGACAACAACAACAATAACAATAAAAATAATTTTTATCCCACCCCTCTGCGTAACGCAACTGGGGCAGCTTACAACATTAAAATATACATTCCATATCCCACAATCCCACCCCCTTAAAATACTATTAACCAGTTGACAGTTTAAAACACATAGTTTTTTGTGGGTTTTTCGGGCTGCGTGGCCATGTTCTAGAGGAGTTTCTTTCTGACGTTTCGCCAGCATCTGTGGCTAGCATCTTCATCTTTTTCTCTGAAGATGCTAGCCACAGATGCTGGCGAAACGTCAGAAAGAAACTCCTCTAGAACATGGCCACACAGCCCGATAAACCCACAAAAACCTATGGATGCCGGCCATGAAAACCTATGACTTCATAGTTTAAAACACACTTAAAATAATAACACAAATAAACAATAACTACAGCAGAATCAGGAATAAGCAGGTTGGGCTATCTTTTGATGGCTGGGATATCTATTCAAGAAAGGCCTGCCGGAAGAGATCCATTTTAACAGCCTTTTAAAAGCTGTTTAAGGTGGTAATATGACGGATCTCATCCAGCAGGCCGTTCCATAATCTGGGAGACAATTCTATAGACAATTCTTCACTGCCAGACCACCATCACCTCAGCCAGAACAGAAAAGGTGGTTTGAGTGTGCCCAGCAACATGAGTAGGGACAGATACCACTTGGGGCAGACCTATGGTTGTCATGGCAGATGTGAAATCCTGACCCTCATCCAGCCAGGTCTCTGTGATACATGCCAGGGTATAAGTAAAACATACTACTTGGCTACTACTAGTAGAATTGTTACTATTACATTATAAACATATTATTAAAATAAAAATATTATTATTAAAAAGTATTAAAAGTAAAAAAATGTGTTTTGGATACGCTCAGAGCAAGCTTCTTCTTGCTTATAAATAAACAACAGTAAAATTAGGGCTGCTATGTGGGGAAGATGGTCAAAGGCAAATGGGACAGGGCATAGGTACAACTGCTCAACATCTAGGCTAGGTGTGCCTAGGTCTTCTTTCAAAAGAAAAAAACAGTGCTTAGCCTGGTGAAACAGAGCAAATGATGTAGCAAGGAAACTGTGGGCTAGCATAGGACTTTATCACACAGGGCAAATCAGGGGTTTAAAGAATCATTATCCCGTGAAAGTTGCGCGATTGTGGTAAAGATTTTCACATGACGTTGCAATTAAAGAGGGCTTATCCCAGGAATAACCAGGGAATAACCAGCAACAAATCATCCATGGGGAAATCCTGTGAATGATTTGTTGCTGGTTATTCCCGGGATAAGCTTTCCTTAATTGCAATGTGTGTGAAAATCTTCCTGTGATTGCATGACTTTCATGGGATAATGATTCTTTAAAATCCCGATTTCACCCCTGATTTCCTCCCATGTGATAAAGTCCATAAGTAATGGGTTGGTATGACAATGCCTTGCTACTACTGTTGTTGTTACTGTGTACCTTCTGACTTATGGCAACCTCAAGGCAACCCTGTTGTGATTTGTTCAGAGGAGGTTTGCCATTGCTTTGCCCTGAGGCTGAAAGACGCAACTTGCCCAAGGTCACACAGTGGGTTTCATGAATGAGTGGGGAATTGAACCCTGGTCTCCAGTGTCGTAACCCAATGCTCAAACCACTATGCCATGCTGACTCTCAATACCAAGCTACTTTGGGTGAATTCAAGTCTCCGGGACCAGATGAACTACATCAAAGGGATTTAAGGAAACTGCAGAAGTAATCAGGGAGTGTAGCCGCATTGCAGAATTAAAGCACATTGACACCAGTTTAACTGCCATGACTTTATCTTACACATTGCAGGGATTTGTAGTTTGGTGAAGCATCACAGCTCTCTGACAGACCAATGACTATCTCACCAAATTACAAATCCAAGGATTCTTTATGATAGAGTCATGGCAGTTAAAGTGAGGTCAAATGCTTTAATTCTGGAGTGAGGCTACACCTTCAGAACCACTGGCAATAGTCTTTGAAAATTCTTAGAGAACAGGGGATGTTCCAGCAGACTGGAGGAGGATAGATGTTGTCTCCATCTTTAAAAAAAAAGGGGGGGAGGGGAGGGGGAAGGGAAAACCAAACAACTATTGTCCAGTCAGCCCAGCATCAGCACCAGGAAAGATTCTAGAGCAGATCATTAAATACAGTTGGCCCTCCACATTTGCACCTTTAGAGCCCTGGTTGCGCAGTGGTTAAATGCCTGTACTGCAGCCACTCACTCACAAACCACAAGGTTGCGAGTTCAATACCAGCCAGGGCTTAGGCTCAACTCAGGCTTCATCCTTTTGTAGGTTGCTAAAATGAGTACCCAGCTTGTTGGGGGCAATTAGCTTACAGTTGTAAACTACTTAGAGACTTTTAGCGTGGTATGAAGTTGTATATAAATGAAGCTGCTATTGCTATTGCTTTGACTTTTGCAGCTTTGATTATTTGCAGTTCTGATCAATCTTTTCTCTCTAGGAATCTCTAAGTCCTCTAGTGCAATTCTGCTGCAAGTTGATCATAGAGTTGTGCTGGAGAACCTCGAGGTTCCTAGAGAAAACACTTCTCTAGGCACGTTTAGGTCCACCAGCATGATTCTATCACCAACATCTGGCAGATGTTGACCACAGAGTTGTACTGGAGGACCTGGAGATTCCTAGAGAGGTGTTCTCTTAGATAAAAAGAATAGGTTTTTTATTTGCTGTTTCTCCACATTCACGGCAGTCTTCACCTCTAACTCCAGTGACTGTGGAGGGACCACTGTAGACAATCTGTAAGCACTTAGAAAGGAATGCTATAATTACTAGTAGCCACCATGGGTTCTCAAAACAAATCATGCCAGACTAAATGTATCTCTCTCTTTTTGATGATAGAGTTAAAATTTTGATCAGGGGAATACCATGGATGTAGTATGATCTTGATTTCAATAAAGCTTTTGACAAGGTCCTCCATTATATTCTTATAGACAAGTGGT
Organism: Phrynosoma blainvillii; assembly: GCA_026167975.1. Lineage (NCBI taxonomy): Eukaryota > Metazoa > Chordata > Lepidosauria > Squamata > Phrynosomatidae > Phrynosoma > Phrynosoma blainvillii. The sequence continues at coordinate 443,116,621 of JANUYF010000001.1, read as the reverse complement.
CAAATATGGGCTATTTTTGGAGATATATTCAAATCCTCAAAAATCCCGAAAATGAAAAGATCAGCTTTTCGTTCGAATTAACCCCCTTTTAAATTCGAATTTAGTTATCAGACGAGGCGGAACGGGACAAATCCCGTAAATTAAAGACTTCCGCTCGTGACCGTTTATTTCCACTTTCTCCCCGCGACTCCCCATGTGATAACGTCCTATGTTAGGTTCACCTAAGGGTCACCATACAGTGGAAATAACTTGAAGGCACACAGCAACAACAAAGCTAATATCCTAGAGGACAGAATTCAATTAGAATTCAAAATGACCTTAATATATTGGACAGCTTGGCAAATGTTAAACATATGAATTTCAACAGGGAGAAATGTAAGGTAAGTACATAACACTTAGAAAAAATGAAATGCACAAGTAGAGGATGAGTGACAACTGACTTGACAACAATACATGTGGACAGAATCTAGGGGTCTTATGTAGACAACAAACTTAACATGAAGTAACGATGTGATGCAGCTGTTAAAAAGACCAATGCAGTTCTCGGCTGCACCAACAGGAGTATGCTGTCCTGATCAAGGGATGTAACAGCACTACTCTATTCAGCTTTGGTCAGACCTCATCTGGGGTACTGTATCCAGTTCTGGGCACCAAAAATCAAGAGGAATATTGACAAACTGGAATGTATTCAGAAGGAGGTAACCAAGATGGTAATGGGGTCTGGAAACCATGTGCTATGAGCTTTGGCTTAGGGAACTGGGAATATTTAACTTGGGCCTCAAGCAGATGGGGCAAAAGGAGCAGCCAGATGCCAATCACTTTCTGTTTGGCGCAAAAGCACAATGACCAGATGCCATAGTCCCAAGGCAGGCCGCGATGGTGGTACGCAATGGACTGCCAGCAAGGAGTGCTTTTTTGCAGTCCTTTTTGTGCTGGGTTTTGGGCCACCTTAGGCAGCCACGGCACAGCTTTGATCCAATCTGGGGGCATGTGTAATCTGAACTCCACACCCCAGATCAGCCCGAAGGTGGCACTTTTGGCTCATCTGTTTTGGGCCTTGGAGAAAAGAAGACTGAGAGGTGATAGGATAGCCATTTTTAAATATTTGAAGGGATGACATGTTGAAGATGGAGCAAGCTTGTTTCCTGATACTTCAGAGACTAGGCTCTAGTCTGCACTACAAATCCAGGGATTTATAGTTTGGTGGGCCAGCAGAGCTCTTTGAGAGAGAAGGCTAAATATCTCATATAACTACAAATCCAGAATTCCATAGTATTGAGCCATGGCAGTTAAAGTAGTGTCAAACTCATTATTTCTGAAGTTATTTCTGCAGTTGAATCCATGAGCAGTGAATTCAAACCACGGGAACAGAGCAATGGATTCAAACCAAAGGAAAAGAGATTCCAGCTAAACATTTGGAAGAACAGATTGCCTTGGAAGGTGGTGGATTCTCTTTCTTTGGAAGTCTTTAAACAAAGGGTGGATGACTACCTCTTGGGAGTACTTTGACAGTGTGTCTGCCTGGCTGGGGTTGGCCCTTCTGGTTCTTTATAACCCTATGATTCTGATTCTATGTATACAGAATAGCTAAGATGTTTGTGTTGTATGAAGCATATAATGTACTTCGGCACATTTTAAGCATCTATTCTAATGGAAGCACTTGGAGTGCTGACAACTGAAAGCATTGTTTAGGCATTAGAGTTGCCTGATTAAGGGAAAAAACCACAAGTAGTTTCCATAACAACTACTCTATAAATTTCCCTTTTCTTATTTCCCTCCCTACACCCCTTGAACTTCCAGATGTGAATTCAATAAATGCACACCACATAAAAGCCCTGTATGCTTTACAGATGTTTCTGCAAAGATAACTCAATAAGCAGGTAGATTATTGTCAGATTTTAAATTATCCCTTGTTCAGCTCACACGGTTTGGTTTCGTATCACTTTGCATTGGCTGAAATTCCTCCCTCACTTTACTAAGCCCTTTAAAATGTACATTAACAGTGATTAATGATGAAAGGAAATAAGGTGGGGGCAGACTAAAATATTATATTTAAGGGAAGAGAAAAACAACGTATAATTTTTTAAAAAGGGAGGAGTATCTGTTTTTACTATTGCTGTTTGGCTTGGCTTTCTCTAGGAGTTCAGCCAAATGCAAAAGCAAACATTTTAAAAAAACACCCAGCAAACAATTCTTTAATTAAAAAAGATGCTTTGTGAACCTTCCAGCAACATACCATACAAGCAGAAAACAAAACAAGGAACTTCTCATTAACAATGGAATGCAAACACAGCAAATATGAAGTTCTAAAAGTGTGAATGATTTTAAAATAAGCTTATCGCATGGCAGTTACAGGAATGGGAATGGAATGGAAAGGAACGGGAACGGGAATGGAATAGGTCGAGAACGCATGTTACTGCACAGGAGAACACCACCGATGCTGCGAGGAGTCCCCAAGCTGTTCCCCAGCCATTCCTGGCAGCCAATTTTGAAGAACGATTTTGAACTGTTCTTCAAAATCGGCTACTAGGAACGGCTGAGAAACGGCTTGGGGACTCCCGGCGGCATTGGTGGCGTTCTCCTGTGCAGTAACGTGCGTTCTCGACCTGTTCCGTTCCCGTTCCCGTTCCTTTCCATTCCATTCCCGTTCCTGTAAGTGCCATGCAATAAGCTTATTTGTCTCAGGACATTACTGCACCAGGGTGCTCTAGCACAATATTTGTGCAATTTCTTCAACATGATTACAACAGTAGCAATAATGCTATCAAAACACTTATCTCTACATTACCTTTTAATAGCATGATAGTCCTTGCTCTGTGATGAATGTTTCTAGTCTCAGATTTGTGCTCAACACACATTATCCCATCTCCCATCCCCCCCTTTCCCACTGCTTTGTGCATGCTTTTTTTAAAAAAATCCTCTGAAATCTTGTAATGACAAGATCATAGAATCATAGAATAGGGTTGGAAGAGACCACAAGGGCCATCCAGTCCAACCTCTGCCATGCAGGAAATCACAATCAAAGCATCCCTGACAGATGGCCATCCAGCGTCAATTTAGTAATCGCAAGATTCTTTGGGTAACTTATTTCTGATAATTCAAGATTCTAGAGTTCCGTGTTGTTGTTTTAAGTTTTAGAATTGGTGGTTCTGTAGATAGCTATGGACTCTTTTATCAATTGTAATTCCACTCCAGTTCCATCACTAGTGTCTCGTGTGGAAATGTATTCAGTTTCTACAGTGTGAGAAATTTGGGGACTGAAAGAATAATTTTGGGGGGGGGGCAATGGCTTCATTATGCCCCCCATTCCTACATCCTTGTCCCCTCAATACCTTTCCTGCAGAGCAGGGAATGACTGGAGCAAGTTGGAGGTAGCTTTTGGGTATAGCCACACTGCAGAATTAATGCCGTTTGTAACCACTTTAACTGGCATGGTTCGATCCTGTGGAATCTTGGAATTTGTAGTTAGGTGAGGCACTAGAGCTCTCTGACGGATCAGGCTGAATACCTCATCTGTTTTACTGAAGGGAAATTTTTATAACTGAATCAGTAGGATCAGCTGGAGATGCATGCAACAAGAAGATTTTGGGAAACTTCTGTGGAAGGTGACACATGCTATGCCAACTCAAGCCAGTTAGTATTAGCTTTATCAAAAATAGGCTGCTAAGTAGAATTGCCAGATCCAGATTATCCCAGGTTTTGATTTCAGGGCCAAACCCTGAGATCTAGGTACTTTGTGATGTGACTGGAGATGGGTCCTGATGATTACTATAATGCGCTGTTCATGGGGCTGCCTTTGAAGAGTGTTCAGAAACTTCAGCTGGCCCAAAGTGCTGCAGGCAGATTCCTAATTGGGGCTGGCTACAGGAAGCACACAACTCCTTTGTTGCAACGGCTTCACTGGCTGCCAGTCTATTTCTGTGCACAATTCAAAGTTCTTCTGACCTATAAAGCCCAAAATAGCTCAGGTCCAGTTGTTTGAAGGACTGTATTCTCCCTTATGAACCCGCCTATGCTTGCTCTGTTTTCAATATGACACCCTTTCAAATATTTAAACGTGGCTATTATGTCCCTTCTTAACCTTCTCTTCTCCAGGCGAAACATACCCAGCTCCCTAAGTCACTCCTTATTGGGCATGATTTTCAGACCATTTTGGTCACCCTCCTCTGGACACATTCCAACTTGTCAATATCCTTCATGAATGGTGGTGCCCAGAACTGGACACAGTATTCCAGCAAGCTTGTTTCCAGCTGCTCCAGAGATTAGGATATAGAGTAATGGATTCAAACTACAGGAAAAGAGATTCCACCTAAACATTACGATGAACTTCCTGACAGTAAGAGTTGTTTGATAGTGGAATACATTTCCTCAGAGTATGCTGGAGTCTCCTTCTTTGGAGGTTTTTAAACGGATGGTCATCTGCCAGCAGTGCTTTGATTCTGTGTTCCTGCATGGCAGGAGATAGGACTGGATGGCCCTTGAGGTTTCTTCTAACTCTCTAATTCTAACAAGGCAAGGGATAGGTGAGAATTTTGATTACTTTTGGTTTTTTTTTAAAAAATAATAACTGCAAATTTCCAATTTCTTCACTTTGGGGATGGATAGGGTTGCCATAATTCTCTTCCACAAAACTGGAACAAAAAGTAGGACATTCAGAAAAATGGAGGTCACAGCAAACTAAAAGCTGGCAAAAGTGCAGGGAAGGCAGCAGTGGTCTTTAAAAACAAAAAAAACCCCAGCCCCCAAGTAAGACCACCAGGTTGCACCCAGGGCCCAGCCAGGCTTACCTGCCTGCCTTTTTGGCCATGGTGCAAAAAGCATGGAGAAGGCAGCAGTGGCCTTCAACTCCCCCGGCCTCCAAGTAAGACTACTAGGCTGCCCCCGGGCCCCAGCCAGGCCTACCTGCCTGCCTGCACCACCTCAGCCAGTGGATTGGGCCTCCGCACGGCAGGATCTCTCTGCGTCTCCTCCATGAGTGGCACCTCTTCCTCCCGCCAATTTACCAGGGCACATTTTTGTCACTCTCCAGTGCAAGTAGAGATTGAGGAAATGTGGTCTGGAGCAAAGCAGGAACCCAGGATTTGTTGGTCTAAAATGCCCAACTGGGCCGGGACATTTTTTAGACATTCCAATCTGAGATTGTCCCAGTTTTCCAGGACGTATGTAATCCTAGGGATGGAAAGAAATTGAATATGGGATAGACTGAAACTGACAAGTTTGATCCTTCAGGCCCAAGGTTTTGCATGCTTAACTCTAAAAAGTATCCAGGGGTAGCCATGTTTGCCATATAAGCAAATCCAATAACATAAAAAACACACCAAACAGTGATACATTTATCGGGGTAACCAAAATGCACAATATGCATGTGGCAAGCTTTCGAAGCTTCACTGGCTTCTTCATCAGGCAAGGTGTTAAAATCCATACAGGAGAATAAAAAAAAAATGAAGATGTTAGTAAGGCCTGCATTTTACTGTTTTTCTTCTCAGTTCAGATGGTATGGAGGAGTATCTCTTGCAGGCTGGCACCTCTCCCTCTGGCCATGTGGTTACTGGGAGATTCTCAAAGTCCAGGGAATTTAACATCCATTTGCAAAAAAAAAAAAAAAAAAAAAAGTATGGCTTTGAATCCCTGTGCATCCAGCTATGTTTGTTGTATTCACCTTTTCTTTTTCCTGAAAGACTTGTCATTTTTAACAGCAATTTATCAGGAAGATAAAATATAATTACCTCCATGCTGAAAATAAGCTGTGTCTATTGAGTTTGGTCAGAGCAAATGGGGGAGAATGTCATTTCAGTTTCTTTATGTATGTGTGTGTGTTTGAAGAAATGACCAAGTCCTTAAAATGCTCATTTGGGATGGAAACAGCTTGACATTTTAAAGATCTGAGAGTGGGAGAAAGTAAACAGATCTATTTTCCCATCCCTTGTGATGGCTTAGGTGGCTTCAAGAGGAGATTAGACAAATTAATGGAAGATAGAGCTAGCAATGACTATTAACCATAATTTCTAAATGGATTTACTGGACACAGGAACAGTGTACATCTGGAAATCATTTACTGGAGAAAACTAATCTATAGTTTGCCAGTTTAGGACTGTCTCAGGCCTTGAGGTGTCTGGGACAAAACCTGAAACCTAGAGATGACCCTTGGAAATGTCATTAAGCATTAATACATTAAATGCCACGGACAGTTGCTCCCTGCTTGTCATTCAAAGATGCATCTTGCATCTTCACTTCTGGTGACCCTCTGCTAAGGTTTTCTTGGTAAGATTTCTCTACATAGGAAGTTTGCCATTGCCGTACTCTGTGGCTGAGAATATGTAATGTGCCCAAGGTCCATTTAAATTTATGTTATCAACTAACATATCTAATTCATTTGGATCTTACCTCGCAGGACTTGTCTTCCATAGGAATCACCATGTCAAGCCCTTGCTTCTGTCTCCTGATCCTAGATGGAAGAGACCTCAAAGGCCAACCAGTCCAACCGCCTGCCATGCAGGAAGACACAATCAAAATATGTTGGAAAATCTTTGCATTCTCTTTCTTACTCCTTAGATAGATAAGGATTTCTTGGTTACAGACTCTTCCCTCTCTATCTCTCATTTAAACTAACCATATGACTTAGGTCACTCCTTTTTTGGGGACTAAGGGGCCTTGCAGACCGGCTTAAAGGGCTGGCCTGGGGGTGCAGTTGGGGCGGGGCACTATCCTGACACCATACGCCCATACGCACGGTGCACAGCATCAGGACGCCCTCCTGGCGTAGCGTGTAGACACGTTGCGCCGAAAGGGATGGAAGAGCTGCAGCGCTGGCTCTTAGGGCGACCCTTTGCCACCTCTAAAAGGAATGGCATTTTGACGCTCTTTTAGGGGCAGCGAAAGGAAGGATCAGGGCCACGGCGTGGGGTTGCTGCGGTCCCGATCCACCACTAGTAGGGGCAGCCCAGAGCTGCCTGTCTGCATAGCCCCTATCTGACTCTTTCTCTCAGGATTCTCAACTGAGCTGTTCCATCTTCCTGCTCTCTTAAAGATGGTGAGATTTTCTCTTTTTTTACCTGAGCCATCACTAGTTAGATTAGGATTTAGTCTTTGTGTAAATATAGAATAAAGCCATCATTGTTTTTTGAACTACAAGCTACATGTTTGTTGTTTCTGAGTCAGTCTTATTTCTTTAGGAAAGTATGGTTAGATAAAGTCATTCTTCTGCTACTCTGCTATTTAAACCAGACTCTAACAGGCTTGGCTTTCACATTTTGATAATTCAATATTTTTGTTTCCTTAAAAAGGCTAAAGCTTTGGGAAACTTAAATTACCCCACTAAGCACCCCGCCCCCCAACAGATGGCCATTCATCTTCTGTTTAAAAACCTCGAAAGAAGGAGACTCCAGCATACCCTGAGGGAGTATGTTCCAGTGGCATCCCTAAGGTTGGTGTCACCCGGTGTGGTAACTCCTGGGACGTTTTCACAAGGGGCTTTTGGAGGACGCTAGCCGGCCTCTGTCTGGCCCCACTCCGGCAAAATGTCAAATTTTTCACACGACGTCACAGCAAGCCCCGCCCCTTCCGGTGCCATCCCCGGCGCTAGCCGGCGTCAGTCCGGGGCTTGCTGCGCTTGTTCACATGACGTTGCAGCAAGCCCCGCCCCCTTTAGCTCTAACTCCGGACGCCCACCGGCATAAGCCCCGGAGTTGTAATTCCTTTTTTTAAAAGGAATTAGGTCGCTGCCGCCGGAGCCATTCCGGAGTGAGCGGAAGGCTCCGTTCTGGAATGGCTCCAGGCGGATGGGACGTTTGTGTGTGAAAGCGTCCCTGGTGTCACCCCCCCCACTGTCTTCCTCCCATTTCACACCATACAGAATACTTAGTAATGCTTTTTTTGCACTCATGTTACTCATCCATCGTAATTCCCATATACCACTGAATGTCACGCTAATAGTTGTGACATAAACAACCAGCAAAATTAAAATTATACTTTCAAATAACAATATCATAAGCACAGCCTAAATGCATTTACATACACATAGTGAAGATTTGGTTAAAATGTGATGCTTTTAAAGAAAAAATATATATATATATATTGAATTTTGAAATTTTAATTTTAAAATTTCTGGGGGCCTCTTCTTTCTTCCCCCACTGAGCTTCACCCACTCCCACCATCTTTTAAAGCATTCTAAAGGGAAGCAGATGAGTGTCACAGCCCATTTCTGCCAAAAGCTAGGTATTTGAGGAGCAGTGGTGTCACCCCCCCCAGGTTAGAGCCTCTGCAGACCGGCCCAAAGGGTCGACCTGGAGGCATAGATGGGGTGGGGCAGCCGCATGCTGGCCACCCCAACCCCATGCCGATGGCGTCCTGACGCCGTGCGCTGTTACGCATGGCACATGGCGTCAGGACGTCCTCCTGGCGCAGCGTTCTGATGCGCTGCGCTGGAAAGGGCGAAGAAGAGCCACATGCTGGCTCTTAGGGTGACCTTTTGCCGCCCCTAAACGGAGTGGCATTTTGCCGCTCTTTTTGGGGCGGCAAAAGGGAGGATTGGGGCCATGGTGTGGGGTAGCCGTGGCCCCGATCCCCCGCTTCCCAGGGCAGCCCAGAGCCGACCATTTGCACCTCACCTATGTCTGTTATATTTATGTTTCAAACTTTGATTGTTTAATTGTATTTTAGGGAGGTGGGCTATGGGGCGATAGGATTGTTTGTTTTATCGTGCAAGCTGCCCCAGTTGTATTTTACAGGGAGGCGGGATACTATTACTATTACAGTAGAAAAGTGGGATACAAATAAAAGTTTTATTATTTATTTTATACAAATAAATTTTATTATTATTATTAAGGGTCTCACCTGGTATGGTCCACACCCCTGCACCCCCTAGTGATGCCACTGGAGTTTTCTATTGTTGAACAGCTCTTACTATCAGGAAGTTCCTCCTAATGTTTAGGTGGAATCTCTTTTGCTGTAGTTTGAATCCATTGCTCCAGGTCCTATTTTCTGGAGTTGCAGAAAACAAGCTTGCTCCATCCTCAACATGTTTACTTATCATATTACCTCTGAGCCGTCTCTTCTCCAGGGTAAACATGCCCAGCTCCCTAAGGGCCTTTACAGACTGCCAGAAATAATGTAGATTGAGGCCACTTTAACTGCCCTGGCTCAATGCTAAGGAATCATGGGAACTGTAGTTTATTGTGGCACCAGAGCTCTCTGACAGAGAAGGTTCAATGTCCCAGAAAAAAAATACAATTCCCATGATTCCCTAACAATGAGCCAGGACAGTTAAAGTGGCCTCAATCTGCATTATTTCTGGCAGTCAGTAAAGGCCACAAGTCTCTCCTCACAAGGCATTGTTTCCAGACGCTGGTCCTCTTGCCTCCTCATGAGGGCTTTTTTTTTTCCCCGATGGAGAAGCTCCAAGTTTCCAATTCTGCCATATTTTATTTCTGACACTGCTGTGGCTGGGAGTGTAAAATGTTTTACACTCGTTGAGATTCGGGTAGTGTGAAAACCAAATTTCCTAGATGGTATCCATCATGCCTCCCCTCTGAGATACTACTGTGCTTCGTAAGAGCGCAGGTGTTTGCTTCAGTATCGTGTGATTTATGCTACTGCTTGACGTTCTCTGTTTCATGCGGCACATCATACCTCAGAAATGGTCCTTTTATGACTGAGGAGCTGGGGCGATATTCACCATCTTTCTTTCCAATACGAAAGCAGAATTAAACTTGGGACTACAATGTGCAGCAGTTAAAGTAAGCATTTTCACTCTGAGTTAAAGTACTTCATTAAACACACCTTACAGATGTGTTAAATTACTTATTGCCTTTTGAACTGTCATGGTCTACATTATTTTTATGGCTTCCAGTTTTTCTTTTCACTTTCCTGACAAACGTGTCTCTTGCTATTTTCTCAGTAAGGTATCCATGCCATTTTTCAAAGGCAAGTTTTTCCTCTTTCTGACATATATTTAAAGATGCTATTTTTGTTGTTGCAGAGAAAGGACGGTTCCCGCCACCCCCACTCTCCATTCAGACAGCATGGGTAATGCTTCCTAATGGCCACAAATGTAGATGTGTTTGGTTGTTGTGTCATGGGTGCCTTCAAGTCCTTCTGAACTATGGTGACCCTAAGGCAAATCTATCCTGGGGTTTTATTAGGAAGATCTGTTCAGAGCAGGTTTGCTTTTGCCTTCCTTTGAGACTGAGAGAGTGTGACTTGCCTGATGTCACAAAGTGGGTTCCTATGACTGAGTGGGAATTTGAACCCTGTTTTCCAGAGTCATAGTCCAATGCTCAACCTACTACACCACATTAGCTCAGTAAGGTGCTTTATTAAAAACCTCACAAATGCATTCAGTGATGGATTGAATTTTCCATGTTAGTTAAATACAGCCAGCCCTCCATATCTACACTTTTTTGATCCACTGATTCAAGCATTCACAGTTTGAAAATACTAAAAAAATGTTTAAATTCAAAAAAGGAAACCTTCATTGTGCCGTTTTATATAAGGCATACCATTTTACTATGCCATTGTATTTAATCGGATGTGAGCATCCACTGATTTTGTTATCCATGGGTGGCTCCTGGAACCAAACCCCCACAGATACCAAGGGCCAACTGTGAAACCTCCAGATCAAATTGCAGCATACCTCTGAATACAAGATTACAGATACATAAAAGGAGTTTGGAAGTTATGAATAACTGAATTATAGAATTTTAGAGCTGCATACTTTCCAAAACTTGACAGCTGAAAACTGGGACACATGTGGGCCAAGCAACATCAGAGTGTGATTCAGATGGCAAAAGCGATGAATGAAGAACAGATAAGCTAGGCTGCAGCAGTTTGTTTTTGCCTGAATCTACAGGGAAGGGAAAGATTCTGCCCCTCTTTTTCCTCCTGGTATGTTAATTGAATACACTACTTTTGCACTTTGCAGCAACTGAATTAAGCTGAAGTCAAAGGGGGAAAGTGGGAGGAGGAGAGAGAAACTGGCACATTTTAAAAGCGGCAGAAAAAGTTGGACAACAGAGGATTAATCAGGATTGTTACTGCCACATTGGAACACTTGGAGGATATGGATTTGCAAAGGCCATCTAGCTGAATTTCCTGCCATGCAGAAATGTACAATTACAGCACTCCTGGAAGATATCCATCCAATGCCTGTTTAAAAGCCTCCAAAGAAGGAGACTCCACCATCTTCCGAGGCATTCTATCCCACTGTTGAACAGCTCTTACAGTAAGAAAAGTTATTCCTAGTGGAATCTCTTGTCTAGTAATTTGAATCCATAGGTAACATAGGGCCTTTGCAGACTGTCAGAAATAGTGCAAATTGAGTCCACATTAAGGGTTAGGGTTATTGCTAGGGAATAATGGGATTTTTTTTTCCTGAGATATTGAGCCTTCTCTGTCAGAGAGCTCTGGTGCCACAATAAAATACAGTTCCCTTGATTCCCTAACCCTAACCCTAACCTCTATTGAGTTACTTTTGGGAGATGATGATGATGATGATGATGATTATAATAATAATATTTTATTTGTATCCTGCCCCTTTGTCGAACAATCAGGGTAGCTTACAGCAATTAAAATTCCATACAATATATTAAAATACAATCCAAAAAATCCCAAAACCTTCCACCCCTTAAAAAAGTATTAAACCAATATTACCATTAAAACATGTTAATTAAAAAATCAAAAAACACAACTCCTTTAAACGAACAAACAATAACAGACAAAGCAGCGATTGCAGCCAAGGTGGGAGTGAAAGAGATGCGAAAACTCCTATAACAACAACAACTATAACAAAGTTATAGTTCAAAGATATTGGAGATTATCTTTAAAATGTGACTTATCCCCAATGGGATACAGTTGCGTTTCGCATTATTACCTGGTTTTATCGCACTTAAATCACCACCGCTGCCACCAGGCGACTGCAACCCACAGGCAGCCCAGGTCCCAGCTGGTGCTCAGCCGGCTACTTTGCAAAAATGGCAAGCTCCCATTTGTGCAAAGCAGCCGGCTGAATGCAGCTGGGTTGCAGTCACCCAGTGGCAGCAGTGACGATTTTATGTATGATAAAACCAGGTAATAATCTGAAATGCGACTGTATTCTGTTGGGGATAAGTCACATTTTTTTGAGTGCAATAATCTCCATTAGCTGAGATCCTGAATTGTGCTTGTGTAGTGGAAATATAAGCTCATGCAGTTAAGTAGGGAATCTCACCCTTGGCTTAAATAATACCTCTCCTTGGATCTCCCCCAAGAACTGGAATTTGGCTTTTGAGAATTTTTGTTGAATTGAACTTGTCCCTTGGGCTGGAAAAAAAAAAGTTCTCCACCCTTGCTGTACAGCAAAGTATCTTGGTAGGGCTGGGAATACCTTGCCACATTTTCTGTTCCATTAGTAACATTGTTTTTGTCATCTCTTTTGCCATTGTCATCCAGTTTTACTCCAGCCCCTTGTCTCATGTGAAAGACGCTGGGCCGCATAGGTGGCAGATAATAGCTTTTGCAAGACAGGCCTACTGCCTATGACTCCCCTTGAACTGAATAATCCCTGTTTACTCTTACGAAACCTGCTCCCTAGATTTTTTATCCAGAGGTGTCCTGTTGACACTTACCCTGTTTCTGTCTTCATCAAACAGAGCAATATGTTCTTCTCAGATAGGGAAAGCGGTGTGCATTCACCATTTGGCAATGGTTGCTCATCACACAGCAGCCCAGTGCTTGGCTATTGTAAATTTGTTTGCTTATGATGACGTCTGTCACTGTGCATCTCTTCCTCTCCTCTTCTCTGGAAAATATGAAGAATACAGAACTCCCCACACCCCAAACCAGCTTGGAAACTGTTTTTCTGTCAGTGACTCCATCTGTTCTTTTGGGCACTGCAATCTTTTCTGTAAAGTGATTTATCCCCTACCTGTGTTATTTTCTTCTTCTTATGGGCATGGAGGGGACACAACCATTTTTATTCCTTCGGTACCTTCCAGCTCAGCAAGTCACATTATCTCAGCCACAGAGGATATAGTAATAGTAGTAGTAGCAATAATAATATTTAGGATTTGTAAAGTGCTTTCAAGTGTTTAAAGAACTTCACATGCATTATCTAACTGGAAATCTTACAACATCCTTGTGTGGTTAAGTCCATATTGTTTCCCCCATGTTTCAGACGATTAAAACACATGCTCATGGATTCTACTCATGCTGACTGGTTCTGCAGTAGCCAACATTTCTTTTCAATTTTCTTCTGTTAAACTCCTGCACTTAATAAATAATAATAATAATAAATTTTTATTTATAGCCCGCCCCTCTGCACAGCAATCGGGGCGGCTTACAGCATTTTAAAACATACAAAGTTAAAAACATTCCCTCGTCCCAGAATCTCCCACCCTATCCCATTAAAACAAGATTAAACTACAAAGAAATTAAAATGCCGTAATAAAACAAACAAACTTCTGTCTGTCCCTGGCTTCCACTCTACCATAAGCATCTGAAGAAGTAATAATAATAATAATAATAATAATATTTATTTATATCCCGCCCCTCTGAGAACAATCAGGGCAGCTAACAATGTTAAAATTATACAATCCCATCAAATCTCCAACACCCTCCTTCCCTTAAAAAAGCATTAAATCCAGAAAGATTAAAACATACAGGTGAAAACGACCCAAAAGTCAAAACAATTATACAATATACAAACAAATTACAGCAGCATTGATCAATAAAACAGCGGTATCCAATACATAAGTACTGAAGAGGTTCCTAGAGAGTTCTCCTAGGAGAATTTCTGGTTTCTGATTTCTGAGGCCGAGATATCTATTCTGGGAAGGCCTGTCGGAAGAGATCCGTCTTAACAGCCTTTTAAAAGCTGTCTAAGGATGTGAGCAGACATATCTCATCCGGCAGGCCATTCCATAATCTGGGGGCGACGATGGAAAATGCCCTCTGGGAGGTAGTTGAGATCCTCAATCTTTGTGGCTGAAGTAAGTAGACTAAAGTCTACGAAGATTAATGCTACAAACATCTTCCCCCCCGCCCTCCCTCCCCAGTTAGTCTCAAAGGTGCTACAAAATCTCTCTCTATGGACGTTTTCAGACTGTCCTCCTAAAGCCGGCTGGAGCCATTCCGGAACGGGTCGTGCCGCCGATTCCGGAATGGCTCCGCCGCCGAAAGGCTAATTCCGGTTGGACAGCCGGAATTACCTTTCCGCCGCTTCAGCCGGAGTTATCCTTGGTTCGTCCGGAGTGACGCCGGACTTAGGGCTCCGTGTGTTTGAACACACGGAGCCAAAAGCCGGCCGGACGCAGGGATGACACCGGAAGGGGCGGGGTTTGCCGCCGCGTGTGTGTAAACACACGGGAAATGGCGCCGGAGCGAGGCCGGCGGGAGGCCGGCTAGCGTCCTCCTTTTGCCAAGTGTGAAAACGTCCCTTGACGGGTTTCAGACTGCCAGAAATAGTGCAGATTGAGTCCACTTTTACGGTTAGGGATAGTGCTAGGGAATCATGGGAATTGTTTTTTTTTCCTTAGACATTGAGCCTTCTCTGTCAGAGAGCTCTGGTGCCACAATAAAATACAGTTCCCATGATTTCCTAACCCTAAAAGTGGACTCAATTTGCACTATTTCTGGCAGTCTGCAACCCCCCTATATTAGAAATTTCCAACATTTGTGAAAGATACAGGATTCTATTGTGCAAGCCCCATTCTTGCTGTGACTGTTTTAATGAAAGGACATGCATACATATTGGTTTGGGAGCTGTCCTTATTGCACATATATTCAATCGCAGGACCGAGGCTGTTGCAGCCATGGACGGTCCTGCACCGTCTTTTCCAGACTGCTTCTTAATGCAGCCTCCCTGTTTTGTTGCTCTACCCAGCATATCTTTCACTTTTTATTTTTATTTTTTAAAAATTAAAATAAACTTTATTAACAAATCCATTTACAAAAAAGTCAGACATAACACTTATAAAATAAACAAAATGAAATTGACTACAAATATAATGAAAACGCATACATACATACATACATACATGAAACCATTATCCTTTCCCCACACTCCCCCCATTCGCATTCATTTCTCGCACTACCCAGTCTATAATCTTCAACAAGTGACACCCACTTATGCCTCTATAGCTAATTCATCTTTTACAAACCAACTTTTCTACATATTTGTAACTTAATTAACAATAACAATAATTATATAACCAACATTCTTCTATTCAGAAAAGCTTTCCTATCTAGTCATCAAAACCTACAACCACACCATCTCTGGTTCTTTTTTTCATATAATCCACAAAAGGTTGCCATGTTTTCAAATAAGTCTGTATTGGGTGTCCCTTCCACAGATTGGTCAACTTGTCTGATGTAGCCAGGTCCCATAATTTTTCTGTCTACTCCTCAATACTCGGGATAACCTTCTGTCTCCAATATTTAGCATACAATATTATTTCTATTTCTATTTTGATTTCTGTTTTTAACACAACTTAGCAACTATGGCAATGTGATGGTGTGTGTTGGTGGGGGGAGAAAAGAAAGTGTAAAAAGTAGAAAACCAGCCTACTTGGGACTAGCAAGGTGGAGGGGGGAAAAGGAGAGAAGAGGAGACTAAAACCATGTCACTGCACCTAGAAGCTTATTGCATGGGAGGGCTAATGCAACAGTAGCATGATCAGCAGCTATTGATGGGCTTTGCCGAACAATGAAAAGGTGCCACAGCTATGGGTTGCTACAGATCATCTACAGGTCAGATACGATGTCATCTGATAAGGTTCCATCATAGATGCTACTACCCTGCTTCAATTCCATTCAATAACCTCCATAGATGGAGGCTTATTAGTCTATCAGGTAAAAGGAACTTACTTGTTTTAGACGGCAAAGCTACTGCTGGTGTGATTAAAAAAAAGATAGCTGGAGCCTGACTTCTTTTCATGAGATGGAATCTTAGGGGAGGAACACCTAAGCATTATCAAATGATGCAATGTAGTGGAAGCCTTGAGAGAGAATTTTAGATGGAAGATAGGGCTTGTGAGAAATGGATGTGTCCTATCCTGACACATCCATTTCTCACAAGGCGGAGTGAGAACTAACTGAGCTAAGGGCCAATTCAGACGGCCAAGAAGGGGTGGCTCTGGGCTGTTCCTGGGAGCGGCGGATCGGGGCCGCAGCAACCACATGCCGCGGCCCCAATTCTCCTTTTTGCTGCCCCCAAAAGAGTGGCCATGGTGGCTCTTTTGCGCGCTCTTGGCACAGTGTGTGTGCACGCTGCACCAGGAGGGCGGCTGATGCCGCGCACCATGCGGATCGGTGTGTGGCGTTGAGGTGGAGTCGGGGCAGAGTTGGGGTGAGTTAACTCTGACCTTACTGATTCAGGCAGCATCTGATGAGAGGCAATGGTGGAAATCTCCTAGCTATTCCCCCTGAAGTCTCTGACTACTCTTCTTTTCTGCAGAATACAGCACACAACCTTCCTAGCCTGCCCTAAACTAGCCTGCTGTGGACGAAAGACACTACTTTAAAAAAAATCCCTAATCCCCCACCCTCTCCTTGAATTTGGGACAATAAAGCCACATGACGTGTGTCCTTATTGCTGAATCCGAGATGATAAGGTCACATAACACATGGCCCCAATATGCCCCAGATTCAAGATATCTTACTTTATTGTGTGTGTGTGTGTGTGTGTTTTTAAAAAAAGAATCTGGAGTTTTCTTCAGTTTTTGCCCTGACAGGCGTTCTGTTTAAACGTCCAAGCCAATTCCAGCCACTTGCTTTTAGAGACAGATAAGGCACCTGGATCATATGCTAGGCACCTTGTTTTCATAGTATTGATGGGTTTGCTGCCAAGAGAGGAGAAGGAGGGGAATAGCTCACAGTTCTGGTCAGGACCCCCCTCCCCCGCAATGTTGGCACTTGTCAGAGAAAACTCCAGAGAAAACTCTTGAATGGAAAAACTTGTGGCACCTATCAGGATCTGTGCTGGCTTAGAAAGGCGATGGGAGCAGTGAAGACGGTGGTGGTGGGAGCACAGAAACTCCACAGGGAGGGTTGGGTAGTGTAGGTAATCTACCCAATGTCCCTGCAGACAAAAAAGGCACATCAGGTAGCTCTGGGGTAGGTTTGGGGGCAAGAGGAGCAGGTGTCCAATTGGATTTTTGCTCCTAGTGTAGACAAGCCCACGGTCTCCTTCCAAGTGGTCAAAAGTAACACTCAGATACCTTTTCAGTCAGCTACTGTAGGTGGACGGGCAAGGGGACTCCATTTTGTCCCTCATCTCAGAGCAAAATAGACTGGTTCTGGAATAAGCCACTATTTTGACATAGGGCCTGTTCACATCACACAAGTATGGCACCATGATTGCACTTTAACTGCCATTATCCCATCTTCTGGAATCCTAGGACTGGTAGTTTGTTGTGTGCCATCAGGTTGTTTCCAACCTGTGGCAACCCTAAGTTTTCTTGGCAAGATTTGCTCAGAGGAGGTTTGCCATTGCCTTCCCCTGAGGCTGAGAGCATGTGACTTGTCCAAGGTCACCCTGTGGCTGAGCAGGGAATCAAACCCTAGCCCCCAGAGTCGTAGTCCAACTCTCAAACCATTATGCCACACTGGCTCTCATTGGTAGTTTAGGTAGGGCCAATTAGACTTCTCAGCCAATGAGCTCCTCTAGTGCGTTAGGAGCCCTGGTGGCACAGTGGTTAAATGCCAGTACTGCAGCCACAAGGTTGTGAGTTTGATTCCAGGGCTCCCAGGTTGACTCAGCCTTCCATCCTTTCGTAGGACAGTAAAATGAGTACCCAGATTGTTGGGGGCAATTAGCTTACAGATTGTAAACGGCTTAGAGAATGCTGAGTTCACTGATAAGCGATATAGAAATGTAAATGCTATTGCTATGCTATTGTGTCACCAAACTACAAATCCTAGGATTTCATAGGGTGCAGCCATAGCAGTTAAAGAAATATCATTAGTTCTAAAACTGTGCAGTGTGAAAGGGCCCACAGGTGCCTTGCATAGACAACTATGCAGTCTCAACCTGGAGAGGGGATTAGTGGAGACAGCTACTGATATATGTTCTTCATAGTTTTTCTGAGCTGGTAATCCAGTAAGAACAGGCTACCCTGCCCAGAGCTCTCTGTCAATACTTGAATGAGCACCTAATGGGATGAAGTAAAATCTATATTCCATTAGCAACCTTGGCTGTCCATGCAGGTGGCGGAAGAGGCTAAGTGGGAAGGTGTGTGTGTGAGTGTGTGTATGTGTGTCATTCGTATTGTCTAGGGTCTCACTTGCTACCAGTGATGTGTCTGAGAGTAATCCGTCTAAGAATACCAGATTTGTAAGACAAGGCTAAAGTTGGTTTCTTATTTCCAGCTCTTTATTTGCACAAAACTTTGAAAGGCAGCTTGAACAATCAGTTGCATTGGGACGTCCACCTAACCACAAAGCATACTTTGTGAGCCTCCTCCAATCACTCATCTGTTGAACCATGAGAGGCTCCTCTATTCAGATGCCATCAGCATCATCTGGTCCAAGGCTCCATAGAGTTTATCGCACTAGGCTCCTCTCCTGCTAAATAGTGCTGTTTTCAAAGGTACAACTTCTCTCTCCCCTATCACACCTTCAGAATCTTTCTGGCATTGTAGCTTTTGTTTCCACTAAAAACCATAGCGTATATAAACATTTGGCACTGGCCGTCAATTACTACCTTTTCCTTATTTGGCGCATACATACACATATAGATCCCCCTACAGAAATATAAATCAAAAGTTTAAAAAGTCCTTTCCTTCTTATATCTCCACTCACTCTCTCTCTCTCTCTCTGTGCTCATGCCCCCAGATCAGACTAGATCCAGGGTGAGCAGATGTCATGACTTCAAAGGAGGACAAGGCACCACTAAATTTAGGACATTCAAGAAAAAAGTAGGACCTTACAAATTAAAAGCTAAACAGACTGATATACAGGCATCCCTCCTGATTCACAGGGGATCTGTTCCGGAAAAATGCAAATATTCAAATTGCCATTGGTTACAATGGCTGCATGCACCATTTTATCCCTCCCTGCTTGCCGTCTGCGAAGGACCAAGACAGTGGGCTCCAAGTCTATGAAAGGAGAGGGACGAGTGTAAATATAAATTCATGCTTCTAATGCAGGGGTAGGCAACCTAAGGCCTGGGGGCCGGATGCGCCCCCCCGAGGCCTTTGGACCTGCCCCAGGCCGGTCCTGCCGCCACTGCCGCCGCCGCCCCCCTGCCACCACTGCTGCCTGCCATGATGATATTGATTATTGTTGTTATTACTTGTTCTTGGGGTTTTCTTGGCAAAATCTCCACAGGGGTTTTGCCATGGCTTTTCCGGGGCTGAGAGAGTGTGCATGCATATTTTTAAATTTTTTTTAAAAAAAATTAAATTTTATTTATTTATTTATTTATTCATTCATATTTGGTGCTTTGGCCCCCAATTGTCTGAGGGACAGCAACCCGGCCCCTGGCTCAAAAAGGTTGCCTACCTCTGTTCTAATGCATGATCAAAATAGGGGACATTTTGTAATTCCTTTTGAACAGAAGGTTAAAATGTAGGACCTGTCCTGGAAAAGGAGGACATCTGATCACCCTAGGCTAGATCAGATTTCTCAGCAGTCTAAACTAATAAATGGAGCAGTGGCCTGAAAATGGAATTCATGTTTGTTCGTCCATCCATTCTCTCCCCCCTTACACTCCCATCTCTCTCTCTCTCTCTCTCTCTCTCACACACACACACACACACACATGGCAGAAGGGGGAGTTCCAGCAGCTGCGGATGGCAGAAAGGGAAAAATTGGCTACCACTTGTCACACAGAGGGCAGGTACCTTTCTGGGACTGAATGAAGGATGGATTGACAGAAGTGGTGTAAGGCCAAAGGGTGTGCCATTGAGGAAGGGAGAGTGAGGTGGAGGGTGAAAGAAAGAGGAGGAAACTGAGATGTGGAGGGAGAAAGAGGGAAGCCCACTGAGAGGAGAGGCTGGTGGGTACTTTGTTGTTGTTAGATGCTCTTGAGTTGACCTCGACTTATGGCGATCTTATGGATAAGAAATCTGCAAGATTCCCTGTTCTCCCACTGCTCTGCTTAGGTCATGCAAATTCAGACCCATGACCCCCCTAACTGAATCTATCCATCTGATGTGTGGCCTTTGTCTTTTTCTACAACCCTCTACCTTTCCTAGCATTATTGCTAGGACTTTTCTAATGAGTCCTGTATTCTCATGATGCAGCCAAAGCACGACACCCTCCATTTGATCATCTTGGCTTCCAGGGAGATTTCAGGCTTGATCTGTTCAAGGACCCATTTGTTTGTCTTTTGTTGGCTGTCCACGGTATTCTCAGACTCCTCTCCAGCACCACATTTCAAATAAGTTGATTTTCTTCTTATCTCCTTTTTTCACTGTCCAGCTCTCACATCTGTACATGATAATGGGGAATACAATGGCTTGGACAATCCTAACTTTAGTGGCTAGTTGTATATCTTTACTCTTTAGCATCTTCAAAGATATAGCCGTGTTAGTCTGTAGAATCAGTATATAGAAAGATATTGTGGCACCTTTGAGAATAACTGAAGTAAAGAAGTTGGCAGCATGTGTTTTGTAGACTTTAGTCTACTTTCTCAGATGCATATAAGTGGCCACACGCCACTTCTGTCAATCCATCCCTCATTCAGTCCCAGAAAGGTACCTGCCCTAGGATCTTGTCTAGTTTTTTCATAGCTGCCCTTCTCATTCCTAGTCTTCTTATTTTTGGCTGCAGTCACCATTCTGATTATTGTTTGATCCTAGGTACAGGAACTTTTAAACTGTTTTGATCCATTTTCGGCCAGGACAGGGGA
Organism: Phrynosoma blainvillii; assembly: GCA_026167975.1. Taxonomy (NCBI): domain Eukaryota; kingdom Metazoa; phylum Chordata; class Lepidosauria; order Squamata; family Phrynosomatidae; genus Phrynosoma; species Phrynosoma blainvillii. The sequence continues at coordinate 443,095,797 of JANUYF010000001.1, read as the reverse complement.
GGAGGAGGAGGCTCTCCAGGCCAGTTTCTGTAAGAAAGAAAAGGAGGCTTTCCAGGCAGTTTCTGCCAGAAAAGGAGAAAGAGAAGGAGGCTTTCCAGGCCAGTTGCTTCTAGGAAAGAGGAAAAAAACAGTTTCCAGGTAGCCATTTGAGTGGGTAAGTTTTTAAATTCTTTTTAAAAACACTTGGCGAGAGGGTGACTGTTACTCAGTGGGTGGGGCTTTGTTGAGTCACATTTGCAAATCAATAGGGGGTGGGCTAGGCAGTTAGCTCTATACAACTGCTCCCAGAGCCGCGTGCCTAACGGCGTGCGAATTATATAACCACTACTAATTGTAGAAAAGTTTTGGTCATCAGCAGACTTTAACACTGGTGTTAGCAAGGGATTTTCTTTGAGGAGGAAAGCCGTAGTCCTCTTTCAGCTACTAATTAAGACTTAGTATGGACACTGAAGGAACTTCTGCCGTCACTTGCAATACCTGTGGGATGTTTATCTTCTTACCTACAGATGTGGGGAACTACACATGCTCCAAGTGCAAGTTGGTAGCCCTCTTGGAGGAGAAAGTACAGCAGCTGGAGGCGCGGGTAGCTACACTTCAGCATATTAGGGAGCAAGAGGCTTTCCTAGACAGAACGGAGTGAACAGTCTTGGATGGGGACCACACAGAGGAAGTTGCTGGGGAAGAGAAGGTCACATCACATACACAGGAGGTAGACAGCTGGAGGAATGTCACACGCAGAAGTAGGGAGACCAGAGATCGTTCTGGGAGCTTGCAGCTACAGAATCGTTTTCAAGCTCTTTCCCTTACCAAGGAGGACGAGGAAGAGCAGCATGGACAGACCTCAGAGACAGAGCAGGGGACCCTGGGAGTTCCACCACAGGGAACAGTCGCTGCTAAGCCTCGGAGGAGACGTGTGGTCGTGGTGGGGGGGACTCCTTGCTGAGGGGGACAGGAGCAGTGATTTGTGGGCCTGACAAGATGTCTTGGGAGGTATGTTGTCTCCCTGGGGCAAAGATCCGAGATGTGACAGAGAAGCTGACAAGACTGGTCAGGCCTACCGACCAATACCCCTTCCTTTTGGTCCACGTGGGAATGAACAACACAGCAAGACACAGCCTTCAGAACATCAAAAGGGATTACGAGGCTCTAGGAAAGAAGCTGAAAGAAATGGAGGCACAGATTGTCATCTCGTCTCTACTGCCAGTTGAAGGGCACGGTTCAGGAAGAGAGAGGAAGATCGCAGATGTCAACAATTGGCTCCGCAGATGGTGTCGTCAAGAACGATTTGGATTCTTTGATCATGGGCTGCGGTTCCATGAGGGCGGACTCCTGGCAAGGGATGGGCTGCATCTCACACCAGTTGGAAGAAACGTTTTTGCCAACAGTCTCAAGAATTTGATCAGGAGGGCTTTAAACTGAGTTATGTGGGGAAGGGAGACAGCACCCTGGAAGACAAAAGGACTGGAAAAAATAGTCAAACTGTCATAGAGGAAACAAGGCAAACAGTAGAGGGACCCAAAAGTGGGAGGCAAAAAAACGTGCACAGGCAGCAAGTAAAGGAGACATATGGTCTTAGATGTCTCTACACTAATGCACAGAGCATGGGAAATAAGCAAGATGAACTCGAACTCCTAGCACAACAAAGCAAATATGATATAATAGGCATCACTGAAACCTGGTGGGATGAGTCTCATGATTGGAATGTAGAAATACAGGAGTATAACCTCTTCAAGAGAAACAGGCCAAACAGGAGAGGAGGAGGAATAGCATTATATGTCAGGGATATTTATACCAGTGAAGAAATCCAGGACAACAATCCTGGAAGCCAGGTGGAGAGCATTTGGATAAAAATTAAAGGGGAAGGAAACAACAGGGATGTTAGTGTGGGAGTCTACTACAGACCCCCGACTCAGGCAGAGGAATTGGATGATGCCTTTCTAGAACAGATGACCACACACTCAGAAAGGAGAAATATAGTAGTGATGGGTGACTTCAACTATCCTGATATTTGCTGGAAGTCAAACTCAGCAAAATCCTCAAGGTCTAGCAAATTCCTCACTTGCCTTGCAGACAATTTCATTGTCCAAAAGGTGGAAGAGGCAACGAGGGAGTCAGCTATTTTGGATCTGATACTAACTAACAGGGAAGACCTAGTTAATGGGGTGCAAGTAGTTGGATTCTTAGGAGGGAGTGATCATGTCCTCCTGGAGTTTATTATACAGTGGAAAGGAGAAGCCAGCCATAGTCAGACACGCATTTTAGACTTTAGGAAAGCTAATTTTACTAAACTTAGAGAAATACTGGGGGTGATCCCATGGACAGGAATACTAAAAGAGAAGGGAGTTCAAGACGGATGGGAGTTTCTCAAAAGGGAGATACTGAAGGCACAATTTCAAACCGTGCCAACGAGGAGGAAAAATGGGAGGTGTCTCAAGAAACCAGGATGGATGACTAAGGAACTTGCAACTGAACTATGTTTTAAACGGAACATGTATAAGAAATGGAAAAATGGGGAAATCACCAAAGAGGAATGCAAACAAATAGCTAGCACATGTAGGGGTAAAGTCAGAAAAGCTAAAGCACAGAATGAACTCAGGCTTGCTAGAGAGGTTAAGAACAATAAAAAGGGCTTTTTTGGGTATGTCAGCAGCAAAAGGAAAAAGAAGGAAATGGTAGGGCCACTGTGTGGAGAAGATGGCAAAAAGTTAACAGGGGACAGAGAAAAGGCAGAATTACTCAACACCTTCTTTGCTTCAGTCTTCTCAGAAAAGGCAAAGGGTGCTCAACCTGGGGATAATGGAGCAGAGGACAGAATAGAGGAATTTCAGCATAGAATAAGTAAAGAGATAGTACAGGAATACCTGGTTAATCTAAATGAATATAAGTCTCCAGGACCAGATGAATTACATCCAAGGGTATTAAAAGAACTGGCAAATGTAATATCGGAACCATTGGCAATAATCTTTGAGAACTCCTGGAAAACAGGAGAAGTCCCAGCGGACTGGAGGAGGGCAAATGTTGTCCCCATCTTCAAAAAGGGGAAAAAAGAGGATCCCAACAATTATCGTCCAGTTAGTCTGACATCAATACCTGGGAAGATTCTGGAGCAGATCATTAAACAGAGAGTCTGTGAACATCTGGAAGGTAATTTCATAATCAAAAAAAGTCAACATGGGTTTCAGAGAAACAGGTCATGCCAGACAAATCTGATCTCTTTTTTTGATAAAATTACCAGCTTGGTAGATGAAGGGAATGCTGTGGATATAGTATATCTTGATTTCAGTAAGGCCTTTGACAAGGTTCCCCATGACATTCTTGCAAACAAGCTGGTAAAATGTGGGCTAGACAAAGTAACTGTTACATGGATTTGTAATTGGTTGACTGGGCGAACCCAAAGGGTACTCAACAATGGCTCCTTTTCAACCTGGAAAGAAGTGACCAGTGGGGTGCCACAGGGCTCTGTCCTGGGCCCAGTGCTGTTCAACATCTTTATTGATGACTTGGATGACGGTATTGGGGGCATAGTTATCAAATTTGCAGACGACACCAAATTAGGAGGAGTAGCTAATACCCCAGAGGACAGGATCAAAATTCAAAATGACTTGAACAGACTAGAAAGCTGGGCCAAAGCTAACAAAATGAAATTCAGCAAGGAGAAATGTAAGGTACTGCACTTAGGGCAGAAAAACGAAAAGTACAGATATACGATGGGGGACACCTGGCTGAATGAGACTACGTGTGAAAGGGATCTAGGAATCCAGGTGGATCATAAGTTGAACATGAGTCAACAGTGCGATGCAGCAGCTAAAAAGGCCAATGCAATTTTAGGCTGCATCAGTAGAAGTATAGTGTCTAGATCAAGAGAAGTAATAGTGCCACTCTATTCTGGCCTCACCTGGAATACTGTGTCCAGTTCTGGGCACCACAATTCAAAAAGGATGTGGAGAAACTGGAGCGTGTCCAAAGGAGGGCAACTAAAATGGTGAAGGGTCTGGAAACCAAGCCCTATGAGGAACGACTTAGGGAGCTGGGGATGTTTAGCCTGGAGAAGAGAAGGCTGAGAGGTGATATGATAGCCGTGTTTAAATATTTGAAGGGATGTCATATTGAGGAGGGAACAAGCTTGTTTTCTGCTGCTCCAGAGACTAGGACCCGAAACAATGGATGCAAGCTGCAAGAAAAGAGATTCCACCTCAACATCAGGAAGAACTTCCTGACAGTAAGGGCGGTTCGACAGTGGAACACACTCCCTCGGAGAGTAGTGGAGTCTCCTTCCTTGGAGGTCTTTAAGCAGAGGCTGGATGGCCATCTGTCGGGGATGCTTTGATTGGGAGTTCCTGCATGGCAGGGGGTTGGACTGGATGGCCCTTGTGGTCTCTTCCAACTCTATGATTCTATGATTCTATGATCTCTTTATTGTATAGGGATCACACTGCAAATAAATGCTGGCTAATGGAGTGTAGCAGGGAGTTCCAAAAGAAAATCAGCATGTGCTTTATAGACTATAGGAAAGGCTTTGGCTGCATAGATCATAAAAGACTATGGAACACCCTTAAAAACATGAGAGTGCCAACACATCTGATAGTTCTGATGTGGAATCTGTACTTAGGACAAGAGGCTACTGTTAGGACAGAACATGGAGAAACAGAATGGTTCTCAATTGGCAAAGGAGTCAGATAGGGCTGCATCCTTTCACCCTACCTATTCAACTTATATGCAGAACATATTATAAGGAAAGCACGTTTGGACATGGAAGAGGGAGGATGAAAATAGGAGGAAGGAATATCAACAATCTGAGATATGCTGACAACACCATAATACTAGCAGAATGCCTCACAGACCTGGAACATCTACTAAGAAAGATCAAAGAAGAAAGTGCAAAGGCAGGCTTACTCTTGAACATAAAGAAGACAAAAATAATGACCACAGAGAACTTACACACATTCAAACTAAAAAATGAGGAAATAGAAATAATAAAAGAGTTTTCAAATCTGGGATCAAACATTGATAGAAATGGGGACTGCAGCTAGGAAATCAGAAGATTAAGAATGGTGAGGGCAGCTATGAAAGAAGTAGAAAAGATCCTAAAATGCAAAGACATGCAACTCAGCACAAAAGTCAGAACCATACAAGCCATCATATTGCCTATTACCATGTATGGATGTGAGAGCTGGACAGTCAAGAAAGAAGATAGGAGGAAAATCAACACATTTGAGATGTGGTGCTGGAGAAGAGTGCTGACGATCCCATGGACATCCAAAAGGACAAATAAATGGGTCCTAGAACAGACCAAGCCAGAGATATCTCTAGAAGCAAAGATGACAAGGCTTTAGACTGTTGTAGTTTGGACATATCATGAGAAGGCATGAATTGTTGGAAAAGCCAATGTTAGGAAAGGTAGAGGAAGGTAGAAAGAGAGGAAGGCCACATGCTAGATGGATGGACTTTATTAAAGAGACCACGAACATGAGTTTGCAGCAGCTGGACAGAGCAGTAGAGGATGGGGAGGGGGGGGGCTGGAGATGTCTCATCCATAGGGTCGCCATGGGTCAAGACTGATGTAAAGGCAGTTAACAACAACAAATAGGACACACCAGCACCAAACATGGAGTTCAGTCTGAAATCAACCCAGAAGGCAAGAGGGAAGTCTCAGGAGGAGATGATTGGAGAGGTGGCTGTGGAGATATGAGGAAAGGGAAAGGAAAGTGAGGAAACTGAATACTTCCGCCCTCAACATCACTACCACCCTTCTCTTCTCAATGCTAATGCTGCCTCACCTCCTTTATATATTTATCTGAAGGAAGCGTAGTGCCTCTGTGCATAAGTATGCATCTCCCCTCTATGTGTATTCCTGATAATAAGTTTGTCTGTCTCAGTGAACCAGCAAATTGATATGTCTGTCCTTTTTCCTCCTTCCCGATCACATTCACCCACCCAGAGCTCACCCATTGACCATCCCAAATTGCCATTAAAGCTGCATTTAACTTTTGCATGGCAAATTGCAGCATTATAGTTGCAAGGATGTCATTAACTGATTTTTTTTGTTAACCCCTCTGCTTTTTAAATGATCTCCCAACCACAGAAGAGCAATGACACTATACAGTAGGCGCCAACTGAAAACGTTATTATCCTTGCCCTGTTGTGCTTTACTGGCCTTGTGCAATAAGCCTCTATGTATAGGCAAGGTTCTGCCAAGGTGAGAACTGGGAATAAAGAAACAATTTCAGCTTTGTATTTGTAACAGAGGTGTGGATAGTGAACTAGCAGCTCAAATTTGCTTCTAAAGCTGTTACTGCTGGTAAGGTGGGTGGGTGGGGGGGCAAGAGGTATCATAGAGTCACGGAATTGGAAGGGATTGTAAGGGTCATCTCATCCAAGTCCTTGTTCCAACTAGAACACTCTTGAGCGATAGTGCCTGGCAGCAATAATGATGAAGGGGTGAATCCCCACTTCATTCTTAGTGACAGGCAGATGGTGTTGGAAGCAGTAACAAGAGGGATGGGGAAAAAATTGCTTATGGGAAATGGCAATTTTGCAATTTGCACCTCCCAAGAGTGGCAAAAAACAAACATAACACAGACTTCATCATGCCTTGGAAATCTGTTCCTGAGGTGGCTTGCAGTGTGTTGAGTGAGGGAAAAATGCTAATAAAGTACATTTGAAAAATGTGTATGATTAAAACCCCATATATTAAGGATGGTGCAAGCTTGTTTTCTGCTGCTCCAGAGACCAGGACATGGAGCAACAGATTCTGCCTTGGAGAATGGTGGAGTCTCCTTCTTTGGAGGTTTTCAAACAGAGGCTTGGTGGCCATCTGTCAGGAGTGCTTTGCTTGTGTATTCCTCTATGGCAGGGAGTTGAACTGCATGGTCCTTAGAGTCTCTTCCAATGCTATGATTCTATTTGGTCTTAAAAATTTACACAAACATACCTTAGCAAATGGAGCAAATGCATAAAATGCATGTATTTATTTAATCTTCTGCCTTTCCTCCAAGATGGGATCCAACGTGGCTAAAATCTGTAATAAATATCAACATTCTCAGAAAACAAATGCATGGATTTCTGTGTGGGAAGGGAAAAAAGTGGTTTTGCAGCCTTCCTGCAAAACTGGAACAGGAGGCGAACTCCACTGGGATTCTGAGAAATACAATGAAAGTGAGAGTGACGGATTTTCATATCCCTAAGTAAGCATCTTGGCAGTTATTGCAGAGGCATGCAGGTGCTGATTGGTTGGTGGTCTCTAGTTGTCAATGCCCTGTGCCTGTAGAGGCACTGCTAGTTAGCAACTGTCATGCAACTGTCAGGGGGTGGATCCGACCTCCTTCTGTCTTCATCGCTGCATGCCTGCCAGGAAGGAAATAGTATTCCCTTTCTCCCTTGGATACTGGTATGTAACATTAGTTAAGTGTTACATCCCACTCTTACTGGCTTTTGAGTCAATATTAGTCTCCAGATTGTCACTTTTGCAATATGGGTTGAGTCTCCCTTATCCAAAATGCTTGGGACCAGAAGTATTTTGTATTTTGGAATATTTGCCTATGCATAATGAGATGGGACCCAAGTTTAAACATGAAATTCATTTATATTTCATATATACCTTAAGCACATAGCCCAAAGGTGATTTTATACACAATATTTTAAATGATGCATTTGACAAGGTTCCCCATGATATTCTTGCAAACAAGATAGTAAAATGTGGGCTAGACAAGGCAACTGTTATGTGGATTTGTAATTGGTTGACTGACCGAACCCAAAGGGTGCTCAGCAATGGCTCCTCTTCATCCTGGAGAGAAGTGACCAGTGGGGTGCCACAGGGTTCTGTCCTGGGCCCAGTGCTATTCAACATCTTTATCAATGACTTGAATGAAAGAATAGGGGGCATTCTTCTCAAATTTGCAGATGACACCAAATTAGGAGAAATAGCGAATACTCCAGAGGACAGGATGAAAATTCAAACTGACATTAATAGATTAGAAATCTGGGCCAAAGCTAACAAAATGAATTTCAGCATGGAGAAATGTAAGGTACTGCACCTCAGGCAAAAACATGAAATGCAAAGATATAGGATGGGGGAAACCTGGCTTAACAAGACTACGTGTGAAAGGGATCTAGGAGTCCTAGTAGACCACAAAATGAACATGAGTCAACAGTGTGATGCAGCAGCTAAAAAGGCCAATGCGATTTTAGGCTGCATCAATAGAAGTATAGTATCTAGATTGTTGTTGTTGTTGCTGTTATGTGCCTTCAATAGCAATAGGAATAGCATTTTCATTTCTATACCGCTTCATAGTGAACTCAACACTCTCTAAGCAGCCAGTTGCCCCCAACAAGCTGGGTGCTCATTTTATCGACCTATGGAAGGATGGAAGGATGAATCAACCTGGAGCCCTCTGGGATTGAACTCACAATGTTGTGGCTGCAGTGCCGGCATTTAACCACTGCACCATCAGGGCTCCTTAAAGTCATTTCTGATTTATGGTGACCCTAAGACAAATCTATCATGGGGTTTTCTTGGCAAGATTTGTTCAGAGGAGGTATATCATTGCTTTCCTCTGAGGTTGAGAGCATGTGATTTGCCCAAGATCACCCAGTTGTGAAGCTGGGAATTGAACCCTGTTCTCCAGAGGGGTACCCTAATTTCATGGACATTTTTTGGTTCTGAAAAATATTTTGGGGACAGTCTAAAACTACAGATTCCCACTCTTATTTTCTCAGAACCTTTAGAATCTTTAGGAGGAAAGCATAATTTCCTTGTAGGGGATAAAAAAACCCACTCTTACTTTGATTTAAGTGGAGTGATGTAGCTGATCAAAATTTTTGCTTAATGCACCTGAAGGGATCTTCCAGCAACTATACTGAAAGTAGCCAGGTGCCCCTGTGGACAGACTGCTAATGGGTTTCAGGACCTGTTCACTTCAAGCTGTCACTTTAGATTAGGCCTGCCTGATAGACATTTGAGAACAAAGTGGATCACAGGCCTGTGATGAATGAAATAAGGAGCATCCACTGTATGCAATGTTCTGAAATGCCAGGTATTAGAACTTCTGGGGGGACGCCCAGGCTCATGGCAAAGATCCTAGATTAGGGTTACATAGCTTCAATATCTGTATTTGGATTTATGCATTAATTGTGCTAATGGCAAGCCTTGTGTTGAAGGATGGTATTGTGGTACTGAACCAAGACTGCAATTGGCTACTGGCTATGGTGTTGGAAACCTATGATCAGGCACCATTCCTCTCAATTTCTTTTAATTCTTTTAAAAAGTAGACAGAAGAGGAGTGTGTGTCAGCATTGGATTGGAATTAAAACACCGGATTATGGGGATTTTGAAGATGCCAGATCTCAGGGCTTCAGTTTTCATGTGTCAGATCCAAAAGAGGGGTTGAGTGGGGCAAATTTTCCAGACTCATCTCCTGGCAAGAGGAATTAAAATCTCCAGATCAGCTACTAAAGCAACAACTTGCTATGGTTTGTAAGACTTAATTGATCGGTTGCTACAACTTGCAAAGACTCTCTGGGTGTGTGTGTCTAAGGAGAATATTACATGGAGGCTTACCGTGGTTAAAATGTGGCTAAATCGTTCCTAAAGCATGCTGTTGAGATTGCCAGTTGTGCTTGTCTCCCATGGTCAAATCGCATCTGCTTTCCTCTCATCATTAAAGCATTTGCGGAGCAGCCATTTCTTCAATAATGGGAACTTCCATTATTGAAAAAATGGCTGCTCCATGAATGCTTTGATGATGGAAGCAAACTGGATGTGATTTAACTACAGGAGACAAGCGCAACTGGCGATCACACCAGCATGATTTAGGAACGATTCAGCCATGTATTAACCATGGTAAGCCTCCGTGTGATATTCTCCTATGTATTTACTTACCTTCCTCCTTCCCTCTCAGTTTCTGTAGCATCAGGGCTCACCTTCCACTCTGCTCTGCATCTGCTTCTGACTAGAAGTAAGTGAGCTAGATTACGTGTTTCTTATCCTGTCCCCCTAAGTAACTGAGAAGGAACAATCCCCTCATTTTCCCTTGATCTGGGAACAGCCCCTTTAGCTAGGATTAAATTCCAAACAGGAAAATATGTTCTCTCTTTGTGTATTTGAATAACAAGGTATGAGCAACTGTGATTAGTACTGAATGCATAAAACTTAATCACATTACCAGGGGCCCATCTCTAGTCTCAGGTTTTGGCCGAGAAACCTCAGGGGTTGTGACAATCCTGAACTGGCAACCCTATAAGACCTTTGTCCTTCCTGCTCTGTTTTTTCCCTCCCTTATGTTGATTTAAATCACCCTACTATTTGCCTCATTCAGCAAAGCATTTAGGGCAGAGAGAAAGAGTTCACCTTGATGACTCCTAATCCAGTTGTACTGATCATTTGGAGACAGGAGTATAGGTCCATCCCATTCTTGTTATGTAATTAATTAATTTGTAATTAATATTTTAGTTTTAGCCTTTAAAATTACTGTAAGCCACTTTGAATCCCATTTTGGGAGAAAGGCAAGAGATAAAGCCCATGAATGAAATAAATAAATGTGACATGGGATACCTGCAGGATAAATTGCTTCCAATTCTATTTTCATTTCTCTGAGCAATAGAGCTTTATGTTTGAATTTGTTGGCATTCCTTACAGCAAGAGGAGGGAACTTGTGCCCCTCCAGAGATATGATCACGTTGCAAGGCCCACACACCATAGACTCCATAGTCAATGGTGAGGGTAGATGGGAATTATAGTCCAACAGCAGCTGGAAGGCCAAACATTCCCTATATTTGTTCCCTGTGAAGGTATTTTATGTACCACCTAGAAAACATTACAGAGAGAACTTTTTTGATGGTCATAGTCTCTGACTCATTCCAGCATGATTTTCATTCTAGCTTTATAGTAAGACAGGTTTTCTTTGTGGTGAAGAATGCAAGTGAATGATGTTGCAATGTGTAACAGGGAGATTTGGACCCAGACAAGATGTATTCGATCTGACCAGGCTTTATTTTGATATGCACCTGGAAATTCATTTGCTCACAGCCTGTTGGAACCAAGGAGGCACATCTGGTCAAGCTGCAGGATGTGCTGAGTACAAAATAAAGCTATAGTGATGATGGTGAGCAATATTTAATAGTTAATGATCAAATAGGCACCCATATGGTCAAGGTACCAATTTGAGGATGCATTGGCTTGTAGATTCAAGTCTAGTAGAGCTATAGGCACTGAGGAAATTGAAAATGTAGTTTTCCATCTGACCAAGATCATTGGGGATGGTGATGGTGGGAAAGAGACAGCAATGTGTTTGCAAGAAAAAGCACAAAGCCATAAGATGTGTTCACATTTTTGATTAAAGGCATCACAGAGGTTTTCCTCTTTTGCAGGGGAAAAGGTGAGTATGCTACATCTATCTTTGTGGATCTATTAAATCTAGCTTTCAAAGATGTCGCTTGCAGAATAAAAAGGAGGAAGAGTGGGGGAGGAAAAAAGGAAAGGTGATATCACTTTTAAATCTTAACTGTTTTTTATTTTATTTTAGCACGAGCTTTTGTGGATATAAACCCACTTCTTCGGATGAAGTACCAAGTGGTATTAAGGCCTCAGGTATAATAAAACATATTTATACAGTTGTGGGAGGCTCCAGAAAGATTCAAATCATGTCTCTTGCCCTAAATTTTTCAAAGAGCTGGGTGAAGTGATAACAGTTCTTTCAGATGTTTACAGCTGTCAGTGTTGATGTGTGAATGCAATAAATCTGCTTACCAAAAGTCAGTTTCCCTGTGTTCAAACTCTCTCTGAGAAGATCTTTTTTAAAATATGTGCAGTAGCAAGAATAAATTTAATTCAGTTGTTTCTCTTTTCTAGTCTTCTTTTGTAGTTTCCTTGCTGAAGGACCACAGTCTGTAAATCCCTTGCTGTATGTCCAGGAAGGTTGAAACATTCTGCAACTGTTTTTTTGGGCTATTGCCATTTCTAATCTCAGATTTGTGTCCACTTATCCTCTTGCATAGAGACTGTCTTGTTTGTCCAATGCAGTGTAGAGGGGCATTGCTGGCAAGGGATGGCATATATCACATTGGAGGAAGAGCAAGTCAATGCATCTCTGATGTTGTGGGTGGTGTATTGCTCCCAGAGTAGGGGACAGAGTCGACACTTGGATTTGTGGCAGGGTCTTGTTTCTGTATTACCATCCATATTATGTATCCTGCTATAAGTGATTAGTTGTTTAATAAGCTTATCACACTGTGTTCTCAGAACGTAATGAGTACGTGATGAGAACGGAACAGAATGTATTTTATCACACGGTATGATCCTCATCGAGTTCCCATTCTGTGCTCTGACAGTCCCTAGCCTGTTCCAGCAGGAGAACTTTAAAAATGCATCCTAAGCCAGCAAGAACACTTTCAGACTGTTCCAGATGATGTGTGTGCGATAATCCTACCCGATCTCAATCTGTCCTTGTGTTCTGATTGGCTAAGACAACCTCCTCCCCTCCTGTCCTAGAACGTCCACAAACTTAACTCAACTCTTCCAGTGTTGATGCAAGGAAGGTGCCACAGGCAATCTAAAACATATTTTTTTATTTTTGTAGTTTGAATTGCATCGTGTTTACAAGAAAAAACAATGTTTGCTACCTAAACCTCTCGGTAGCATTCTTTCCAATTCAGACATAGGGGTTTTTGCAACAGTGAGCATGTGCCAATGAGGGACGGCTGAGGAACTATTTTAGCACAGGTACCGGTACAACAGTAAATGCAGTGCAATAATATGTGTTCTCATAACATTACTATCCCGTTATCAATAGTCTAATGCGATAACACCCGTTCCCATATTGTTACATTCCAGGGACTCACTGGGAACGTTACAGGTACTGGTGCGATAAGCTTATAAGATTTAGAGACTGTCTGTAGGCTAATAAAGGACTGCATCTTAGAGCCTGTGAGAGGGCTGTGTTATTTTCCAGAATTATTTTTTAACATGTTGATGCATTTGAGTTGTTTCAGCTATGGACTGTAGGTGACCATTAGTGGGGTTCTGTCATTTTGTGTTTTTGGTATGTCTTGTACTAGATGATTCCTGGGTATTAATCTTGCGTTATTGGTTTGTTTCTGCATCTCCTTAGGTGGGTATTGTCATTGAGAATGCCTGTTGTGAATCCAAGAGTTTTGAATCTCTGTCTTGTGGGTCTGAGTAGATGTGGGTGTATTGGAGCGATTGGCTGTAAATAATAGATTTGGTATTGTGCTCCAGGTCAAAAATGGAGACATGTAAGTATGTGTAGCAACCAATGTGTTTTTAATAGAGCATGATGCTTATAAATCCATTGTGCAGTTGCACAGTAGTGTCAAGGAAATGAATTTGTTGTATGGATTATTCTAGATTCAGATTGATGGTGGGTAGAAGTTGTTGAAATCCTGGTAGAATTTCTCAAGCGATTGATTTTCATGTGGTCAAATTACAAAGATATCATTGAGAAATCATTGCTAGAGGAGAGAATTTTGAGTGCATGAGCTGAGGAAATGTGTTCCAGGTCAGCCATGAAGATTAGACTATACTGTGGTGCCAATGCTGCATATCCCTCAAAGTGAAGTAGTTATGAGGAGGGGTTTGATGGTTGGATCTGTCGTAGCCTCATTCAGGATAGTATTCTTGATGGCTCATAGATTCAGAGAGGAAACATTATAAAAATATGGCCTTTCCAGACTAATAGATTCTACTGCTTCCCTCAAACCTTTTTATCCCATCTCATTTTGACAGTTTAACAATAAAAAATGCATTTTTGGCAATAAATATTAAAATATGGAATAGAATCTTGTTCTGAGTTATAAAATATACAATATTTACTCTTTAATGAAACCAGTGTTTTTATTTCTTTGTCAAAATCCTTAGATTATATTGTTTATACCAGTTATATGGACAGATTTGCAAATACACAATTGTTTTAATGATAATCTAAATCTGTTCCCTTGTTGGCTGCATGTGCAGATTTGCTTTATTTTCATTTTTGTATAAATTGCAAAAGACATTGGCTGTGAAAATAAAATTTGATTTGATTTAGAAGTATAAAATGGTATCGGTAGATACCAAAATCAGAATTATCCAGGCCATAGTATTTCTGATTCTGGTTGTAAAAGTTGCATTTGAAAGGTAATACTGGAAGAACGTTTACAACACATTGCAAAAATACAAGTAAATGGGTCAGAGAGCAAATCACGCCTCAACTCTCCATAGAAGCTAAAATGACCAAAATGAAGCTATCATATTTTGGTCATATTAAATAATTAGAAATGAATTACTGCCTAAAGGAGGCTGTGGTGAAGCCATTACTGAAAAAGACCTCCCTGGATCCCACCATTCTGGATAACTATCAGCCAGTTTCTAACAATCCATTTTTGGGCAAGATTCTGGAGCGAGTGGTGGCCTCCCAGTTCCAGGCATTTCTGGATGAAACAAATTGATTGTCTAGACCCATTTCAATATGGCTTCAGCCCTAGCTATGGCACAGAGACAGCTTTTGTCGCCTTGGTGGATGACCTACACAGGGGACTTGGACAGGGGAGTGTGTCCCTGTTGGTCCTGCTATATCTCTCAGTGGCTTTTGATACCACGACCATGGTATCCTTATGAGCCACCTTTCCGGGATGGGACTTGGGGGCACTGCTATGCAGTGGTTCTGGTCTTTCTTGGAGGGGTGGACCCAGAAGGTGGTGTTGTGGGACTCCTGTTCGACTCCTTGGCTCCACAGATTCCAGGGCTCTGTCTTGTCCCCCATGTTATTTAACATCTACATGAAACCGCTGGGAGAGGTCATCTGGAGTTTTGGAGTGCGGTGTCATCAGTAGGTGGATGACACCCAACTCTATCTCTCCTTTTCATCTGACAAACAAATTGAAGCTTAATCCAGACAAGATAGAGGTGCTTCTGGTCAGTTGTAAAGCAGATCAAGGAATTGGGGCTTTGCCATGAAATCTCAGGCTTGCAGCTTCGGTGTGCTCCTGGACACCACTCTGAGTCTGGATGCTCAGGTTTCAGCAGTGGCCAGGAGTGCATTTGCACAGTTAAAACTAGTGCACCAGCTGTGCCCATTCCTTGAGATGTCAGATCTTGCTACAGTGACACATGCCTTGATTACATCCTTTTTGGACTACTGTAATACACTCTATGTGGGTCTGCCTTTGGAAACTGTTTGAAAACTTTAGCGGACTCAAAACATCACAGCCAGAATGCTGACCAGAGCCAGTTATAGGGAGCATATAATTCCTGTATTGAAACAGCTTCACTGGCTACCAGTTTGCTTCTGAGCACAATTCAAAGTGCTGGTCATGACCTATAAAGCCCTACACAGTTTAGGTCCAGATTATTTGAAAGACTGTATCTCCCCATACAAACCAGATAGAGCCCTAAGATCCTTAGGAGAATGCTTTCTCTTGGTCCTGCCACCATCAGAGGCTCGCTTGGTGGGGAGATGAGAAACAGCTTTCTCGGTGGCTGCTTCCACCCTCTGGAACTCCCTTCCATGGGAGGCTAGGCTAGCACCCTCCCTGCTGACCTTCCGCCAGTAAGCAAAAACATTTTTATTCAAGCAAGTTTTTTAAAATCATGTAGGCCTGGTTTTATTGGGGGTGTTGGTTTAGATTATTTTTTAACCTTTGTATGTTTTAAATTTTGTATGTTTAAATATTAACCTCTAGTGTTTTAATTGGGTTATTTTAATTGTTTTTTAAAATGCTGTTTTAATGTGTTTTTATATTGTGAGCCACCTTGGGTCCCTTTTTGGTAGAAAGGTGGGATAGAAATAAAACAAACAAACAAACAAACAAACATGAGAGCTGGATAATGAAGGAGGCAGATAGGAGGAAAATCAACTTATTTGAGATAAAGTACTGGAGAAGAGTGCTGAGTATGGTGAGGACAGCGGAAAAACCAAACAAATGGGTACTTGAACAGATCAAGCCTGAACTCTCCCTGGAGGCCAAGATGATCAAAATGAGGCTGTCATACTTTGGTCACATCATGAGAAGGCACAGAAGAATGACCATAGAGGAAATACATAAATTCAGCCTAGACAATGAAGAAACTGAAATATTTATTGTCAAGAGGTCCCTTATCTATGATCAAACATTGATCAAAATGGAGACTGCTGTCAAGAAATCAAAAGAGTAGGGATGGGAAGGGCAGCTATGAAAGCACTTGACAAGATCCTAAAGAACACTGAAGAGCAAAACTGAGCACTAAAGTTAGAATTGTCCAATCCAATTGTATTGCCCATCACCATGCGTGGATGTGAAAGCTGGACAGTGAAGAAAAAACGTAAGAAGAAAATCAACTCATTTGAGATGTGCTGCTGGAGAAGAGTGCTAAAGATACTGTGGACAACAAAAAAGACAACCAAATGTGTCCTTGAACAGATCAAGCCTGAAATCTCCTTGGAAGCCAAGATTGTCAAATTGTGGCTATCATACTTTGGCCACATCATGAGAAGGCATGATTCATTAGAAAAGGCAATAATGCTTGGAAAGGTGGAGGGAAGTAGAAAGAGAGGAAAATCGCACACCAGATGGATAGATTCAATCAGGGAGATCACAGGCCTGAATTTGCAGGACCTAAGCAGAGCAATGGAGGACAGGGGGTCTTGTTTTGGAGATGTCTTATCCATAGGATCGTCATGAGTCGGGGTCAACATGAGGCCAGTTAACCACAAATTTAGGAAGGGACAAAAGGGTAAATTCCTTTTAGTGGAATTTTTATGATGTACAGCAGGGGTAGGCAACCTTTCCCCTTTAAGGGCCGAGGGACTTCAGCTCCCAGAATCCCAGGAGCTATTGGCCAACATGGCACTATTGGCCAACATGGCTGAGGCTTCTGGGAGTTGAAGTCCCTCGGCCCTTAAAGGGGAAATGTTGCCTACCCCTGATGTACAATATGACTCCCATGTCAGCTGGACAAGTACCTGGAATTTCACTTACCCACGTCTGAAAACATGTTCTCTCTAGGTATTTTGTAGGTCTTTTAGCATGATTCTATGGTATGCTTCAGGTGGACGTAAAATATAGAGTTGTCCACCTGAAGCATACCATAGAATCATGCTGAAAACCTACAAAATACCTAGAGAGAACATGTTTTCAGACGTGGGTAAGTGAAAGAAATCAAAAGACCTAGAGGACCTAGAAGTGCCTAGAGAAGTGTTCTGTCTAGGAATCTGTAGGTCCTCCAGCACAACTCTGTCTTCCACTGGAAGTCATTCTTTATAATAGAGTTTGTAATTATCTGCGGTTTTACATTTCTACCATAAGCCCAGAAACCTATCCCCCATGGATACAAGTAGTCATACTGTATTTCTGCCTGTTTCGTACTTTTTATTCAAGGCTTTAAGGTTTACATCTGAGATATCAATACTGCTGAGTAGCATGTGAAAAAGAGTCCTATAATCAACTCCTGTGCTGGCACATTACTGGATTTATGGAACTTTTGAGACAGTGGATATGTGTTTAGTATGTAATTTGTTGTACTCTTGGTGATAAAAAAACTGGACTTAAATTGTGATTTGTGTTTGCAATATTAATAGAATCCAGAAAAATATACACAGCCCTTTTGCTTTGGACAAAACTGTCTAACTGCTTCCACAGGGGGATCATACACATGCAAAATACACCAACAGAATCCTGACCTTTCTGTTTCTACTGCCAGGAGTGGGGAGAGGGCTTTATGGATTTGTCTGTCTTATGTGACAGTCCATCTTGACTTAGGGAAAGCGAGTGAAGACATTTGTGTTGGGTAACCCTTGTCATATTTGCTCTCTCAAGCTTAAAGATAGAAAGAACATTTGAAAATATTTAAAAAATGGTTAAAACATGTTTTTCAAGTGTTGAGAAACCCCGATGAGAAGAATCTTGAACGTATGAGAATTTGCACCGTTCGGGACTTATCCCACATAAAGTTCTCACGTGGGTGTTTTCTGCAGGAAACAACTTTTTTTTTTTGCACAGGAAACACTATTTCTATTAATATGTCTACTATTTTTAATATTATTTTCTGTGTAGAAAAAGCTACTTCCTGCATAGGAAATGCTGTAATTGGGAACTATTCTACACAAATTTCACATGTGTTGAGTTGTATAGAAAATGTGCAAGAAACAAACTTTTTTTTTTTTTGCACAGAAAATAATATTTCTGTGCATTGTTATTTTCAACACATAAAATACTGTTTCCTGCACTGAAAATGCTGTTTTCTATGCAAAACAACCACATGCAATTTTTGTGCAAAATGAATCCCAAATTGCAAATAGGCTTCAAAAATTTTTGTTTTTGAAAACTTTGCCACAGCTGGAGAAAAAATTGCTGGAATTACTTGTTTCTTCTTTCAAGAATTAGTGTATAATTAGATCCCTATCAGGCTGAAGTCTGCAAGTTATCAAAAACAATGTGTTGTTTCTCCCCTTCCCTCTTCCCAGGTTTACAGCAAAATCTTTGCTGCCTACAGTCAAATCATTTGAGGTGCAAGATGATAGACAGACAAGGCTCTCCATAGAGGCATGAAACACTGTTATAAAGCAGCACTGAACCAGCACTTTGAAGTTCTCTCTTCCACACCCTGTAATACCAAAGAATATCTGGATTTTATTATCTTTAGAGTGACCTTTTTCTAAGCTAGCAGTTGTGACCTTGGCACTAGCCTTGAAATAGATCTTTCTAAACCTGCCAACTTAACTGTAACCACATTACATTATTGGGATGGTGAAGCTGGGGGCAGTGGTGGAGGAGAGAGAGTGTGCTTTTCCCACCTAGCAGTTGGTTTGATTTGTGCTATTCAGCTTCATTTGCAACCTTATGAAAGACAGTGCATGCTTTCATTTGGTTCTGAGATTTATTGCAAGGGCTGATTTTCTTTTATTACATTGTGCTTTTCAGTTTCTCACTTCAGTTTAGGAAGATCAGATTTGCTGTGTCTTAAACATCTAGCTTTTGAATGAAATTACCAAAGTCTATATACAGTCATCCCTCCCGATTCGTGGGGGATCCGTACTGGAAACTCCCCCCCCCCCATGAATTGGGAAAATTGCAACTATCCAAGCCCCATTGATTTTAATGGCAGTGTGCACCTGAATGTGCCATTATGTCCCTCACTGCTTGCCGTCCATGAAGGACCAAGACTATGGACTCCAAGTCTGCAAATGGAGAGGGACGACTGTACTTCTATATTTTTGGATGGTTTTATTAAAAGTAGACAGACAGATAGATAGATAGATAGAGCATGCATGCATACATGCTACATGACATAGTGATCACAGAACCGATGAGATGATTAGTAACATCATAATGAAATACAGTACTTAATGAGTTTTGACAACACAATTGTTTCCAGTAAAGAAGATGTCAAATATAGCTTAGTCCTCTCTTCCTCACTTCTCTTTTCTCATTTTCCTGCTGCAGTTTGCTTAGGTTAAATAGGCTCTATCTAAGAAGAATCATAGGAGTTTATCATATGGGGGAAATTGGGAGTTTGAACAGTGATTAACCTGTGAACGTCATGCAATCAACATTAAAACGTGCTTAAAATGACATTAACACAAGTACCATTATCCCGTGAAGAACCAGGGAATAACTGGGCAAGAAACAGCAAAAAGTCATTCATGGAAAATTCCATGAATGAGTTACTGTTGTTTCTTGCGGGTCTTCACGGGATGGTGGAATTTTAATCACATTTCATCTCAACGTTGTGTGAAAACCATTTGTGCATTTGTGTTCAAGTGCAGGTTAATCATGGATTCTGCATGGGATAACAGCACTTTGCATGTAAAAACCATTCACACAATTGTGGGTTAATCATGGGTAAATCACCGTTTATCCTTCCAATTTTCCCCCATGTGATAAACTTATTAGAATCAATGAATGTATGGATTCTAGGAATCCACAGATTGAAAGGGCCATTTAGTTGAACCCATTGCTATGCAGGAATACACCACTAGCACACTCCTAAAAGATGTCCATCCATTTAAAGACCTCCAGAAATGGAGAGTCCACAACCTTTCAAAGCAATCTATTCTGCTGTTGAACATTCCTTATAGTAAAAAAAAGGTTCTTCCTAATATTTAGGTGGAATCCTTTTCTTGTCATTTGAATCTGTTTGTTCATGCTATAGTCTCTTCAAGATGTTATCTGTTTAATATCAGAAGTTGAAGAAGTTACTTTTGTGGACTGTACCTCCCAGAATCCCCCGCACAGCATGGCCATGCTTTCTCAACTTTCGTATGTTCTGCTTACTCCTTCAAACATAGCTAATGTGCCAGTCTATTACAATTTTTGATTTCCCCCACAGAAAAGACCCAGTAGGAGGAGTTTAACATGTTGCTGAATATTCTGTTCTTATTCTGAGGCAGGAGATATACAGTATATTGTTCATGCCAAAAAAAAAGTTTTGCCCTCCTTTTGCCATGTGTGTGATTGTGGGGAAGGATGTCAGAGCTGCTGCATACTCTCACTCTGATAAGCTTATCACACGGCTCTTACAAGAATGGGAACGGAACAGAACAGAACGGAGCAAAAACACATTTTACTGGATGGGAGAACACCACCGATGCCGCTGGGAGTCCCCAAGGTGTTCCCCAGCCATTCCTAGCAGCCGATTTTTGAAGGACGGTTCAAAATTGTCCTTCAAAAACCAGCTGCCAGGAACAGCTGGGGAATGCCTTGGGGACTCCCGGCAGTATCAGTGGTGTTCTCCCGTCCAGTAAAATGCGTTTTTGCTCCGTTCCGTTCCATTCCCGTTCCTTAAGTGCTGTGCGATAAGCTTATTAGTAACTGGTGGTCCTTCTCTCCTGGGTTCTGCAATACCAATAGCATTTACATTTCTGTTACTGCTTAATAGTGAACTCAGCATCTCTAAGTGGTTTACAATCTTGCCCCAAATAAGCTGGGTACTCATGAAAAGATGGAAGGCTGAGTAAACCTTGGAGCTCTGGGATTGAACTCACAACGCTGTGTCTGCACTACCGGCACTTAACAACTGTGCCACCACTGCTTCTCTGCATTGCTGTCAGCACCTATTACTACACAAGCTGCTAAATAAATGCCCAGAGTCTCCAAGTTCTATTTACAGAACTTTACTACTTAGTATATACATCACTATATACAATGACAACCAACCACAACTAAACAATAACCCACACTGTCCACTGGGCATGCCTATATTTATGCACACTGCCCATGGCATGATCACCCCTCATAGGTGCCTGAAGTTGCCCTTGTATCAGCCTCCTGCGTCAGCCTGTTGAGTCAACCTGGGCATGTCCTCCAAGTGGTGTGACAATAACACTACATGTCTCTCACTATGCTGCAACCTTATCAGATGTTGCATTGTTGTATCATCCAGCTGCCTCAGCCTGCTACCATATTCTCTCCTGTGAAATTCTTAATAATAGTGTTGTACTTCTATGCATACACAGACAAAAGAGCTGCAGTTGATGCTCCAGAAACTGTTACCAATGCTCTAAGGTCCTCACACCACCACCACTGCTGATGCTCTCTAGGATGAAGAAAGCTGCATTATGCTGAGCAAGGCCATCACTAGTTCATCTGGTTTCATAAACTGGTAGGAGGTCCCCAGGGTTCCAAATGAGACATGTGTGAAGGATCCATTTTCAGTCTGAGTTTTAATGTGTTTGCTTGGCTGCATTTCTAAGATTAATGGGGGGTGGTGGTGGTGGTGGTGGTGGTGTGGGGTGCAATTTACAATAAGGAATTGTCACATTGTTTTTTAGCTATAGAAAATGGCTAGGTGACAAATGTGTCTGGGAGGAAAAAAGATGCATTTGAAAAAAAAACGCATAGAAAAATGTGCACGTTTCAGATTCACACAAGGCACTACTTTAATCACTGAAGGAAATGTATTCGAGCACAATTTAAAACATGAGCACAAGTATGCAAGCATTTGAAAATATAAAGGACAGAAAATAAGAAAAGAGGAGCGAGCGTGGTGTAGTGGTTTGAATATTAGAGTAAGACCCTGTCTGCACAGATGATCCTGAGTAAGAGGTAGGTTATTTTAATTTGCTTTAATGGTGCTATACCCTGGATCTGGGCATCATCTGGACTGTTCACACCAGAACCAAGCTTTGGCCATGCATTGTCCAAACAGGATGCTGCCAGAAAGGTGATGGTAGTGGTGGGGAACAGACTTTTTGGCCCATGCAGACAAGGTCTAGGACTCAGGGAGACCAGCCTTCAAATCCCCGTACAGCAATGGAAATCAACTATAGGATTTCTCCTTCTTTGGAGGTCTTTAAACAGAGGCTGGATGGCCATCTGTCAGGGATGCTTTGATTTTGAGTTCCTGCATGGCAGGGGGTTGGACTGGATGGCCCTTGTGGTCTCTTCCAACTCTGTGATTCTATGATTCTATGACTTTGGGCAAATCACACTCTCTCCCAGCCTAAGAGGAAGGCAATAGCAAGCTTTCTCTGAAGAAATCAAGCCAAAAAACCCCAAGGATGTGGTCACCATATGG
Organism: Phrynosoma blainvillii; assembly: GCA_026167975.1. Lineage (NCBI taxonomy): Eukaryota > Metazoa > Chordata > Lepidosauria > Squamata > Phrynosomatidae > Phrynosoma > Phrynosoma blainvillii. The sequence goes on along the minus strand of JANUYF010000001.1, from coordinate 443,073,314 downwards.
TGGAATTGACTTGAAAGCACATAACAGCAGCAACAAAGTAAAGTAAAGGGTGGATCTTGTCTCATAGGGGAAAAACACCGTAAAAACTGATGAAACTGAGCACAGACTGAAAACAGAAGCAGGAAAAGCAGGACACCCACAGATTGGGAAGTTATAGATGTGCACATCCCTGTCCCAGGGAGTAGAACTATTCTGTCCATTGGAGAAGTGCAGGATTGAACCTGAGATCTTTTGCAAACAAAACAGTACTCTGAATTGAATTTTCTAGAGGCAACAACTGTTACAATTGCTTGTGGTATAGATCTGGGACTCACTAGTCAGGTCTCGATTCAGAGAAATAAGGATTTCTGTTAATACATGTTGTGAGAAACCATGTAGCCCATAAGGCAGGGTTGGGGAACGTTGTTCCACCAGATGTTCAGGGGTTTAACTCCTATCTGTCCCACTTGGCATGACCATTAGTAAGGTAGGGTGGCAACCTGCAGGGATGTGGCCATGAGAGGCAGCAAAATGAGAGTTAATCCTCCAAATAAGAATTCTAATCCCCAATGAAAATTTCCTTCAGTCCCCAAATTTCTAGCACTGCATTAATTTAAAACTTCAGTTGAGGATTTAGAAAGAGAATTTAGGCATTCAAAGAAAAGGAGCACACAAAGTTACCTGCTAAGAATGGAAGATGTTAATTGAACATATGAAAAATAAGGGAGGTTCTGTTATGGTTTTAGGTTTTTAGAAGTTGGAATATGCAGGTAGAGAGGATTTGATAAAAATGTTTCATATTTTTATTAAGTCTTTGCTAAAGACTTCTACTGATAGCAAGGTAGTATGTTTTTAAAACCATTTTAACCATTGTATTTGAATAAACGTAGAGGAGTTAGATAAATAATGCAAAAGAACCATGGTCAAGTATTCTGGAACCAATTGTTTCTCAGCCTTTGTGTTTATTTATTTATTTATTTATTAGATTTTTTTGTTACAGTAGTTAAATGTGTGATTTCTTGTATGTTTTTTAGCTATAGAAAATGAGTATGTGTTTATATATTTGCAGTTTTATAACAAAAATATATTTTTAACAGATATCAACTGATTTAAGCTGTGTGTCACAAGAAGTAACAGTCAAAGAACATTATGAAGGGCAGGGAAAATGGGAGTGGATCCCAGTGTTGTTATTGCTGTTGCGTGTGGCTTTCTTTTTTTGCAAAATGGCAAACACTTATTTGAAAGCTGATAAGCTGTTCCAGTTCAGCTCTACTTATGTATACATGTAGTGTTTGCAGAAATAAATGAAAGGCTGAATGACGGGTGATTTCTTCCTTGTTTGCAGCATCTACCTGAGAGGCATTGAGGTAGACAGGAGAGTTATAAGTCACAAGGTTAAATGTGCACTCTTAGCTTTCATCTACTCTAGGAATTTTAAATGAGTTTTCTAAAAGTCTCCTTCTCTAAATTAAACAGAACATTACCCTTTATCTCTGAAACTCTTTGTGTGTCTGTGAGTGTGTTGTGTATGCATGATGCGTTGCATGCCGTGTGCTTTTGACTATATGCAGGTAAAAGAAAGAAGATGAGTTGTAGGGAAATATTGCTGCGTCCTGATGGATATGAACTGCAAATGGGGATAAAGAAGTATATAAATGGAGCCTATCATTCTTCATAAAATATTGAAGCTAATAAATGAAAGCTGTAATACAAAGAGGGAAGAGAGACGATGATGGGTTGATACGGAATCCGAGTCATGTACAACGCCTCATGCTCTCTGCAGTGAGGGAAGGAGAATGAGCCACCTTTGACATTATGGTAAAGCGCATAGCTCCTATACATATTAATGAGGGGTTCTCAGGTGAGCACCCAAGTAAACTCAACTTATTTTAGAGCTTTGTTCAGAGTATGAGGGAAATGAAGCCAGAGTCAAGCTTGGATGACAAAAATGTGAACCCAGCCCCATACCTCTTGTTCTGAAGAGGAAAAAAAAGTAACTTCAATTTTTCTCAATCTACCTTTGTTCTTGCTTTGCCAAAGGAGGACAGTGTGATGGGGATTTTATGTATGGGCAGATGTAAGCAATAGCAATAACAATAGCATTTACATTTCTATACTGTTTAATATGGAACTCAGCACTCTCCAAGCGGTTTACAATCTGTAAGCCAATTACCTCCAACAAGCATTTTACCAACCTATGAAAGGATGGAAGGCTGAATCAACCTTGGAGCCCTCCTCTAGGATCGAACTCACAACGTTGTGGTTGCAGGACTGGAATTTAACCACTGTGTCACCAAGCCTCCTTTATAAAATCCCCTACCAAAATTCCTCTAAAAATACCCTTTAAAGATAATTTTTGAAAGTAACTAGAAGCAATTACGCATTACACCATAAAGCAACATCACTCGTTACATCCCTTTTGATAATGTAACTTCATTGTTTTCCTCACCAAAAATAACTAATTAACTACATTGCTGTGTGTGTATGTGCTTTCATCACCTGTGATCTGATGATGACTCCATGACTTTCATAGGGGTTTCTTTGGCAAGGCATGCTCAGAGATGGTTTGACATTGTTGTTTGTATGTACCTTCAAGTTGTTTCTGACAAGTTTAGTGCAGTGATTCTCATTCTGTGAGTCCCCAGAAGTGATGGCACCATTTTTCCGAGAAGCCCTGAACTTTCTCCAGGCTTACTGGGACTCAAAACACCTGGGAACTCAAGGTTGGGAACCTCCGGTTTGCAAATCCAAGGACAAATGTGTGACTTATACATTTGATGAATTCTTAGTGGTAATGTCTCCAGCAGAGGTGCACCTGATGAATGGCAATGAATCAACACTCATATTTTACAACAGTTGAGGAACACTGATAATAGAATCATGGAACCCCTTGCTCTGTGCCCTAGTCTCTAGAACAGCAGAAAAGTGCTCCATCCTCAGTATGACATCCTCTCACATATTTAAACATGGCTATCATGTCACCTCTTAACCTTTTCTTCTCCAGACTAAACATACTCAGGTCCCTCAGCAACTCCTTACAGGGCATGATTTCCAGACCTCCCACCATTGTGGTTGTCCTCCTCTGGACACACTCTAGCTTGTCAACACCCTTCTTGAATCGTGGTGCCCAGAACTGGACACAATATTCCAGGTGAATCCTGAACAGAATGATACGATTACTTCCCTCAATCTGGATGCTACACTCCAATCGATGCAGTCTAGAATCATTTTAGCTTTTTTAGCTGCTGCATCAAACTGTTGTCTCATGTTCAGCATGCAGTCTACTGAGACTCTTAGGGGGGTTGCAGACTGCCAGAAATAGTGCAAATTGAGTCCACTTTTAGGGTTAGGGTTAGGGTTAGGGAATCAAGGGGACTGTATTTTATTGTGGCACCAGAGCTCTCTGACAGAGAAGGCTCAATGTCCCAGAAATAAACCAATTTCCATGATTCCCTAGCACTAACCCTAACCCTAAAAGTGGACTCAATTTGCACTATTTCTGGCAGTCTGCAACCCCCCTTAGATCCCCTTTGCATGTTCTGTTATCAAGCCAGGTATCACTTATCCTATATCTGATTAAGAAGCTTAGCTTTTATTGTGGAATGTTCTATATTTCAGTTATAACATCTGGTTGTGATGAAGTCAGGATTTGCAAGATGAGGGAGGACATGTACCTTTGCCCCACTTGATGGAGCTTTATGGTATTCTGTTCCAGATCATCTCTAGCACCTTCCTATAAACCTACCCATACCTCAGTTGAGATGTGTGCTGATGATACTGTGGACTGTCAAAAAGACAAACAAGTGGACCCTTGAACAGATCAAACCAGAACTCCCCCAGAAGCCAGGATGATGAAACTGAGGCCATCATAGTTTGGCCATATTTGGGCAAAGGCATAACTCACTTGAAAAAAAAATAATGCTTGTAAAAGTGGAGGGCAGTAGAAAGAGGCACACTGCACACCAGATGGATAGACTCAAATCAGGGAGGTCACAGGCTTGAAACTACAGGACTTAAACAGAACAGTGGAGGACAGGGTGTCTTGGAGGTGTCTCATCCACAGGGTTGCCATGAGTTAGGGCTGACTCAAGGGCAGTTAACAACAACAATCAACACCCTTTAGCATAGGCATAATATGCCAACAGAACGATACACCAGCCAGTAACAAAGCTAGTGCATTCTGCATTGGCTGTAACTTCCAAATCACTCTTAAGGTAGGCTCACATAGACTGCATTATAATAATCCAGAGATGGGAACTGTGGTCCTCCTGATGTTATTGGACTGAAAGTCCTATGATCTCTCATTACCAGTCATGCTGGCTAGGACTGATGGGAGTTGCAGTCCAACATGTCAAAGCCCACAGTTGCCCATGACAATAATTACAGTGCTGCCATACTTTAACATTTACAAACTTACCTATCTTACCTATCAAGCCAGTTCAGTTGAAGGGCATAAAAGAGGAACACAAGAAGAATTAAAAATCTTTCTTACACTGGCCGATTAACCCTGTGTGCTAACCTCATCCTGTTACTGGTAACCTCAGTGTGTAACCTCATCCCCTCAACTGTAATCCTATTATTAAGATGCATGAGGATTCTAGTAGATTATGCCTGTACTTCAAAAAAGGTCAATGAAGGTTTCTCCCTCTGTGTTCACTGGCTGCCCCATTATTGGAGATTCATCACATCCTGACTGGGAAGACAGAATGATAAAGCAGGGTGGATGTTGTTATATCAGGTCCGGACTGGAATTCTCATTGGAAATGCTCCAGCGGCCATGATTTCAGGCAGAAAACCCAAGAAAACTAATCTACCAGAACGCCTCCTTCCATGAATATCTGGAGAATTTGATCAAAGTGCTGCCTGCTACATCCTTGTTTGATTAGTGGCCCTTAGTGATGATGATGATGAGAAGGAAAGGGATCACAACACTCTCACCCATGAAGCTTTTTCATATCAAAATGCCTGGAACATATTTGGTTGAGGGATCTGCAGAAACAGCAACCCTTCCCTTTAAGAGCAAAATAATAAAAGAAGCAAATCTTGGGAAATTCACTCTCTTCTGGACTCTGACAAACTACTGAGAATCCCCCAGCTAGCATGGCCAAGCATGGTTGTAGCCCTCCAAAGTAACTTTTCCAAGCTCTGATCACAAAATGATTGTCCTATATGGGGGTTCATGACATCACTGGTTAAAGATGTTCTGTTAATGCTCTATGACTGTTCTGAGTTTTTGAGCTGAAAATGTGTTTTTAACAGACAAGTTTCTCCATCCTCTGAAGATGCCAGCCACAGATTCAGGCAAAATGTCAGGAATACATTCTTCTAGAACATGACCTCATAGCCCAAAAAACCCACAAAAAACTATAGACAAATTTCTATCAGAGATGGAACTGGCTGACTTGTTCTGTGTCTCTGTGATTATGTGCTCTGTCTGTCTGTAACTGAGTTGCTTTTCTACAGTTTAGGTAAACTGAAGATGGGCCCCCAAAGCTGGGGTGGGTGGGAATTCCAAGAAACCAATGGCTGAGTATTTTTGGTGCTGTTGCCCTGTCTCCCCAGGCTAGGCACGGGAATCCTTGACTATTTCATGCACAAGGACTAATAATTGCTGTCAACTTCTCTGCACCTCAGTAGAAAAAAAAATAATAATCAGTATTTCTCTATAGTTTTGTCCCTGTATTTGACTATGTGAATGTGCAGAGGAATTACTGTATGGAAAAGAAAAACCACACAGTCTGGCATTCTGTTAGACAGTTACAATGTCATAAACTAGATGTCAAAGCCTCATAACTTTTCATATTTACATTTATTTCATATTCACAATGGGTCCATTGCTATGACTGCAAATGCCCCTAAAAGCCAGGCAGCTACACCGACTGAAGCAGTTCTGCAGCACTGGTGAGAAAGGTATTGAAGGATTATGCATCCAGCCCTTTCCTGCCAGTGAGCTGCAGTGTGATGAACTTAAGTGGGGACTTCTGCAGGGTCCGGTTGCATGTCTCTATCACACCATGGCTCACTGGTAGGAATGGACTGGACACGTCATCCTTCAACACCCTGCTTACAGAGCTCCTTTGCTTGGTATGGCTGCTGGGCTTTTAAAGTGGATTTTAGGGGGCTAGATCAGGAGACCTAGGGGTTATTCACATTGTGAAAATAATCTAGGATGAATCCAGGTTAAATTTATGTTGTTTACTTGTATCCCAAATGCACCTGATTAAGTTTGGGGGGTGGCTGCCAAAAAACTCTTTTAATCTGGGATAATCCATATTGGTTCCCCCCCTTTGAGTTTTTTTAAAAGATCCACATCATCAGTAGTGTGAATAACCAATGCAAATAGACCTAAATAGGCCCAGGATAAAACATTACATACCCCCCCCCCCAAAAAAAGGGGGGGGGGTCCGAATGCATTCACATTGTCGACTCCATCTTTATTCAAATGCTTGCACGTGTGAGTGACTGAATTTGCAGAGATGTGCATTGGTGTGGATTGATGTAGTTCCATAGTGTATATAACTAACCTGGAATGCATGAATGAGATTATTCATATTGTGGTGCTAAAAAACCCCGATGTGTGAATGACGTCAGAGTGTAGCTACAACAGAACAGCTACATGTCCTGTGCAGAATCTTGGCCATGGGGTTTTTATACAGAAAACATATTTTCTCTGGAGAAAATGTGTTTGCCACAGAGGAAGCCCAATTTCTGGGCAGAAAACCTTTGTGTGTGTGTGTGTGTGTGTGTGTGTGTGCAAAAAACACCAACCACCAAAACAAAAAACCAAAACATGAACTTTTCTCTCATCTACAACACTTCAGAATGTTTGAATACTGAGGGAAAAATGTGTAAAATCTCGTTGCTCTATTTTTCTTCTTAGTAGTGTTTCCTGATTGTCAGGAAATATGTTTTTTATCTTGTAAGTGAATAATTCTGAATATAGTTCTTTCTGTCCCTACTCCAGGCACTATTGCTGGGTGACCTTTTACAAAAAGTATACTATGGAGAAGGAAGAGGTAAAAACATGTATTATTAAATAATTCCTCCCAAAAAAAGGCTGAAATCATGGGGGCATTCTTTAAAAATGGAAATGGAGAGGACGCAACCAAGAGGATATTATAATGGCAGTCTTTAAAATGTTTCATGATAGGAAAAAAGTAGATTGGATGCATACACAAGAGCTTCTTCACACTGGAGATGATGGGAGTTGCTGTCTAACACATTTGGAAGACAGCTGGTTTGGAAAGAATAAAAGAAAACAAAAGGAAAGGAAAGGAAAACACAACTTAAATCCTTGCCCCCAGACTAATGAATTGCAGGGCAGTTAAAGGGCAGGTTATCAGTAATCTCCCATTGGAACAGGAAGAAATAAAATAGACTGATTTGGAAATCTAGGTTCCATTCTTTGCTGAGCCATGAAATTTACTGCGTCAGTAAATTTTTGGGGGCCAGTCATTCTCTGGCTGCATCTGCACTGCAGAAATAATGCAGTTTGACACCACTTTAACTGCCATGGCTCCATGCTATGGATTTCTGGGATTTGTAGTTTGTTATGGCACCATGGCTTTCTGACAGACAAGGCTACATATCTCACAAAACTACAAATCCCAGGATTCCATAACATGGAACCATGGCAGTTAAAGTTGTGTCAAACTGCACTATTTCTGTAGTGTGTTTCTGGGGTGTTGTGAGGATAAAATAATAATAATAATAATAATTATAATAATAATAATATATCCCACCCCTTTCCCAAAACTGGGACTCAAATAAAATGGAGTGCCATGTGTGCTGCCTTGCACTAATTGAAAACAAGGCAAGAAATAAAGCATTAATAAAGAAAAACATCCTTCCCTTTCCATGGGTACCTTGATATCGTGAAGGGATTTGCCATTTGAATTCTGATGGCTATATTAAACTGATTTTCTGGGATTGTTAAGTCAGTGCACATTTCAAAGTGTTTCTGAGTCAAACAAGTCATGGCAGAACCTGAACTACTCTTGTCTTTGCTCTTGCTGTACTCGCATCCAGAATGTATTAAAACTGTAAAGTCTTCAGATGCAGGGGCCCTTTCATTTAGCCTACTTGCTTTACCATTTGTATGTAGCCCAGATTTATTGATGAAGAAAAAAAAACCCATTAAATATACATCAAGAACTTGATCTATAGGCGTACAGAACAGTTTAGATGCAGGCAGATGTTCCCACACAAGTAACCTTTAGCTGGGGGTGGGTGGGAAACAGTGTTGGGATGAATACAAATTCTTTGGGCTTAGAGCAAAACAGAGATAAGACAGTTGTGCAGTTGACTCCATTGTGTTCATCTGACAGCACTGCTCACATGGAACACCAGAAATGCGGAATTTTCTTTCCATCTACTTATTCCCTTATTCTCCTCCTTCAATTGCAGAATATTTGGCTGTCCACAGGGATATTGACTTTCAGAATAGACGAACTGTAGATGAAGTAACTCTGGTATCCATGGAGACTCTCATACTTTTGTAGAATCAGAGAGTTGGAAGCCACCACAAGGGCCATCTACTCCAAATTCTAGCCAGCGCAGGAATCTACAGCTAAAGCACCTTTGAAGACTTTATCACACTAGTCTGCTGTCCTGCCACAATCGTACTAGTTTAAGGATGAAATGGAAACATACATCATTTCTTATCACACTTTGACCCATGATAGTGGGATGTGTACACACAGCAGCCAGCTTTGTAAGATGGTTGACAGCCACAATTGTTTCAAGGGAGAGGAGGAAGAGGGGAAGAGAGGCAGAATCACACCCACTCACACCATGTGACTGCCTGAGAAGCAGAACTGCAGCGGAAGGGACCTGTTGCATGAAGTCAATAATGGAATATTATTGTGAGATTAAGAGCCTATTGATGGGTTTTGCCCATCAATGAAAAGGTGCACTACAGGAATGAATGTAATGCAAGGCAGCAGCAGAACAGACACGACATCATGTGATAAATACCAACCAAAGATGTCTTTACCCTGTTAAAATTTCACTTTTTAGCCGCATGTGATAAAGTCCTGAGAGGTGCCAGGGTCACTTAGGGGGGTTGCAGACTGCCAGAAATAGTGCAAATTGAGTCCACTTTTAGGGTTAGGGTTAGTGCTAGGGAATCATGGGAACTGTAGTTTTTTTCTGAGACATTGAGCCTTCTCTGTCAGAGAGCTCTGGTGCCACAATAAAATACAGTTCCCATGATTCCCTAACCCTAACACTAACCCTAAAATTGACTCAATTTGCACTATTTCTGGCAGTCTGCAACCCCCCCTTAGCTAAGTCTTTTATCCTCAAAACGGTGCTACCTTTATTGGCCAACCAAAATGCACAAAGTACATGTTGCAAGATTTTGAAGCTCCACTGGCTTCTTCCTCAGGCAAAGATGTTAAAAATCATACAGGAGAGAAAAAAAAAATGATGACCATGTTAGTCACTAGACTGCATTTTGAAGTTGTTGCTGTTCTCAGTTCAGGTGTTGTTGGTGGGACTTTCATGCAGGCTGGCTGCTCTTCTTTCAGGCCATGTGGGTATTCCAAGAAATTTTTTTAAAGTTTCATTAGCAGACAAAAAGAGATGCTTCTCTTGCAATCCAAGTTGTCTCAGTCCTTTGTGAACCCACAAGCTCCTTTGTTAGGTTGAGTGCACTGAATTCTTAGTACTGCACAGACGAAGGCAATGGTAAGCCATTCTGTCCTGAATGCCTTTTACCTTGAACCCCCTATGATGATGAAGCCATCCAAAATGAAATAGGAGAAGGTGCTGGTCAGAAGACAATTGACCAGCTACTGGAGAAGAGCAGAGGACAGGTCTGAGTAGCCCTAAAGATCTAAAGATGCAACTAGCCTCAGGCTGAAAGGACATTTAATTGCTGACTGCTCAGAGGTGAAAGAGAGGAGAATTAATTCAAGCAAGGAAGCCACAACCCTGAGTTTGCAACCAGGGCTGTGGATGCCTCTGGTTCTTGGAAGTTCCTCACTCACAGGGGTGCCATAAGTCAAAGTTGACATGAGAGCAAATAACAACTATAACAACAACCATGGTGCTGCTTATACAATGCAGTGGATCATTACTGATGGCCACACTTTTAAAGGCTGCTAACATTTTTAAAATAAAGAAAAGAATGAAAGTTTCTCCCCATTTATTTTCTCTTCACTTTCTCTACTATAAAAAATAACCTAAAAATAGCTTTAACAGCCTAGAACAGAAATATTTATTGTATTTAGGATTCACATCCTTAAATACAAAATTATTATTTTTTTGGCCTGTGGTTTACAGTTTGTGATCCCAGATGAACTGTTAGATTCTTGGGACTGTTTGGGTCACAGATGGTAATGATCATGTAGTGTGTATTCTGGCTGCTCCTAGAAGAGGTTTAATGATGTTTTCTGACTGTTTCTACTCCTCATAGAAGATCACGTGCAGCTCTTTTAAACATAGGGACAAGAATGGATGAGAAAAAAAGGGGGATGTGGTAGAGGTGTTTACAATTGTACATAGTTTGGAGGAAGTGGATAAGGAGATCTTTTCCTCTCTCATAATACTAGAACCTGGACAATTAATGAAGCCAAGTGTTGGAAACTTTAGGGCAGACTAGATGTTGGACTCAGATGGGTCTTTGGTCAAATTCTGTAAAGCTCCCCCCCCCCCATGTTCCTGTAAAGCTCTCCCCCCCCCCTCCCATGTTCCTTTCTCAATGGTCAGACTCCAGTGGGAAGGGCAACATACCTGGTTTCCACATGACAGAAATAAAGTGGTCTGATCCTGTGGAACCATGGGATATGTAGTTTAGTGAGCTATTCAGCCTGGTTTGCCAGACAGCTGTGGTGCCTCACCAAATCACAAATCCCATGATTCTGCAAGATACAGACATGACAGATAAAGTGGTGTCAAACTGCTTTATTCCTTCAGCACAACATGCTCTCCTTTAATTTAGTTTATTGCTATACCCTGCCCATGCCATTCCCTGTTTTATTTCACAGAATTCTATATCCAAACTTAAAAGAATTTGTTGGAGGTTAACATTATGGTAAACTATAACTTTTTAAAGGGGGGAGGGGGGAATAAATGTCGCACTTGCCATTTGGCTCTATTGAATTTCATTTCATTAATTTTGGCCCATTTTCTAGTTTATCAAGGTTCTTTTGAATTCTCTTCCAATGTATTAGCTATCTTTTCTAGTTTTCTGTTATCTGAAAACTCAATAATGTTTCCCTCTACTCCGCCATTGAAGTAGTTTATAAAATGTTATAAAAATGTGGAAGAATAATGGCCTTACGACAGAATCCACTTGAAATGACTATCTAGTTTGAGGCGCAGCCATTGATGATGACTCTTTGAGGATGGATTTCCAACCTTTTATGATGGTATCTCCATCTATTCTGTTACCCAAAAAGGTGATGGTGGGGATTTGGGGGTCCCCACCAACTGTGTCAGCATATCTTTAAATATTGGAGGAACTGCTTAGCTCAAGGAGATCTGTGAGAAGCTAGGTAACCTGAGAATTATTTTCACCAGTACTAACTGCAGGAGGCTCCAGGTTGAATGAATCAACTTTTATGTAGAAATTTGCAAGGGTGCAGCCTGACACACAATAACAATTCAAGCAGAAACACCATACAAAGCTAGCTGAAACAGAGGGTACAGAAATTAAATAGCGGAAGCTTGGGGTGAAGATGGGATGATACTTATCAGTCTTGAAGAGGGATCCAGGGAAATTGTGGCTCAGACAGTGAGTGGAAAGGCTTTCTGTGCTCACACAAGACTAGAGCAGGGGCTGCTATTTATATCTGATATGCTAGCCTTGAGGGGTAATTAACGTTCCCATACAAAGTACAAAGAGTTTGGGTACTTTCTCATTGAATTGAAAAAAAGAGCAATCCCGATTGATGGTCTTTAGATTAATAAAGCAGTGATTGGATACCCCAAGATAGGTGGATAAGAAAGTTGGCTGGGAACATGGCTGGGGTAGGTAGGAGAAATGGTTTTACTTGCCTTAGTGCAATGGGACCTCCTTTTTCTCCAGTGCAAGAGGATGTGCAGAAAGCCTGCAGACAGGATGAAGAGATCAGCAAACCCATTTAACTTTTATTTTAGTATTACTCAGTTCCTTGTGCTCTGGTGGCAGAGTGGTTAAATGCCGGTACTGCACCCACTAAAAGGTTGTGAGTTCAATTCCAGACAGGGGCTCAGGGTCAACGTAGGCTGTCAGACTTGAGCAAATTCAGTAGCTTTGTGTATCAAATTGCAAGTTGATCCAACAAAAGTTTATTGATTCAGGGGGGTTGCAGATTGCCAGAAATAGTGCAAATTGAGGCCACTATTAGGGTTAGGGTTAGTGCTAGGGAGTCATGGGAATTGTTTTTTTTCTGAGACATTGAGCCTTCTCTGTCAGAGAGCTCTGGTGCCACAATAAAATACAGTTCCCATGATTCCCTAACCCTAACCCTAAAAGTGGACTCAATTTGCACTATTTCTGGCAGTCTGCAACCCCCCTAAGTCAAGAAAGCCATGTTGCTCTGAGTTTGCAAGACTTAAGAAGGACAGTTGATAACCTTGAAGGTCTCTCATTGATAGTGTCGCCATAAGTTAAAGTTGACTTAATGGCAAATAGCAACAATAAACAACATTGAGTTCTGTGGTATAAAGTAAAGAGCCACAATCGAACATTTTTGAGTGTGAACTTTTTTTCCATTCTAAGGTTAGGAAGAATAAAGCAAACAGATGTGTAACAAAAATATTTTTAAAAAAGAACAGCAAGACCTAAACAAAACAAGACCAAATGTCTATGTGTAACTGAAACTCAGAACATTTGACCAAACTAGGAAATTCTAAAACAGATTCTATAGTTGGATCCAATATTTCACAGGCTGCATTTACAAAGTATTATATTAAATGATCTCTATGATGCAGTCTAGTTCTGTGATTCCTCTTCAGTCCCAATTTTGGTGAAAAGGCCAGGTATAAATAAAGATAATTATCAACCTAATCTGAAATGTTTTTGGATTTAATTCAAAAGTAGCAAGTTAGAAGTAATGAAGTTACCTATCACAAGTGACAGGGGTAACATAAATGATGGAGGAGGATAGAGAGAAGTTACATTTCGAGTAATGTAGTTACCTGTCACAGTTGATGGGGGAGGATGTAGAGGAGTTAGGTTTCAAAAGTGACAAACTTAGAGTGGAAATCATCTTTGAGGGGGAGGTATTAAGTAACATTTTCTAATTACTTTGTTGAAAGATCATTTAGAATTATGTTGATTAGAATTTTCCAGTTTTATGCCATTCTCTTATCAATCCTCAGGGTTTCTCCCACTAAAATTAATAAAAAAATTAGGAGTTACTAATTTATTTTTTTGTCAGTAATGAATTAGAACCAATGATGAGTTACACAATGGATTTCTTTTAGACTAACCTTTGGAGCTCTGGAACAAACCTCAGTGTGTCTTTAAACTCCATGTTGTGGGTTTTTATCTGTCGCAGTTTGGCAATCCTAAATTAGAATGGGGAGAAAACAGCAACAGTGAATAATGCTGAAGATCTAAAAGACACCAGAGCCAGATGTGGTGAAGAAATGTAACATAACAAAATCTGATATTTTTAACAGAGCAATACCTACATATTAAGAAAAGATTGCCATTCCTCATTTTAACAAGGAGACCTATTGCTGGCTTATCTCACGTTACAGATAACTGTAATTCTCCAAGGGTACACTGGCATGCACATGTACTATATAAATCCAGAATGGGAGTACCTTGCCATCACAGATAGCTGGAGAGAGAAAATTGACCTTGGACACATTTACAGCTGCAGCCTAGTATATAAATAGGGAATCCGAAGAAGGCAGCAAAGTACATGGTTGTGAAAAGCAGGGTTTTCTCAAGGCAAGGTGGAAGAGCAACAACAGCAGCAGTGGCAACATCAGTTGGTGAATTTTTAGAGTTAGAATATTCTTGCCTGGGGTTTCAAAAGGGTTTTGGGCTGTTGGCGTTGGAGTGTATAGGAAGGGCTTCCAAAATGGCACCTTCCTCCTGAGACAACCACTCTAGGGCATCCTGCGCAAAGACTGGTGGGTTTATGCCACCTTGGGAATCCTTGACCACTGTTCCTGCTGCTATATAATAGGGGAACAAAGGATGGAAACCCTACGTTATTGAGTGTAATGTAAAAGGTGATCCTATGCTATGCCCCACTCCAAAACTCACTGTTTCACTGGAGTAGAATCATAGAATCATAGAATCATAGAGTTGGAAGAGGCCACAAGGGCCATCCAGTCCAACCCCCTGCCATGCAGGAACTCCCAATCAAAGCATCCCTGACAGATGGCCATCCAGCCTCTGCTTAAAGACCTCCAAGGAAGGAGACTCCGCTACTCTCCGAGGGAGTGTGTTCCACTCTCGAACCGCCCTTACTGTCAGGAAGTTCCTCCTAATGTTGAGGTGGAATCTCTTTTCTTGCAGCTTGCATCCATTGTTTTGGGTCCTAGTCTCTGTAGCAGCAGAAAACAAGCTTGTTCCCTCCTCAATATGACATCCCTTCAAATATTTAAACACGGCTATCATATCACCTCTCAGCCTTCTCTTCTCCAGGCTAAACATCCCCAGCTCCCTAAGTCGTTCCTCATAGGGCTTGGTTTCCAGACCCTTCACCATTTTAGTTGCCCTCCTTTGGACACGCTCCAGTTTCTCCACATCCTTTTTGAATTGTGGTGCCCAGAACTGGACACAGTATTCCAGATGAAGCCTGACCAAAGCAGAATAGAGTGGCACTATTACTTCTCTTGATCTAGACACTATACTTCTACTGATGCAGCCTAAAATTGCATTGGCCTTTTTAGCTGCTGCATCGCACTGTTGACTCATGTTCAACTTGTGGTCCACCTGGATTCCTAGATCCCTTTCACACGTAGTCTCATTCAGCCAGGTGTCCCCCATTGTATATCTGTACTTTTCGTTTTTCCGCCCCAAGTGCAGTACCTTACGTTTCTCCATGTTGAATTTCATTTTGTTACCTTTGGCCCAGCTTTCTAGTCTGTTCAAGTCATTTTGAATTTTGATCCTGTCCTCTGGGGTATTAGCTACTCCTCCTAATTTGGTGTCGTCTGCAAATTTGATAACTATGCTGCCAATACCGTCATCCCTCTCTATGGCCATTCAGTGGTTCAAAGAGCAATTCAGGGGATCAGATAAGTGTTTGGTTATGTCCCCATGGCAGGGTTGCCAGATATTTCTTATTATAATGGATATCCCTTATTTGATGGCTGAAAGACCTGTCCCTTATAAGACTGGCAGGTGTCCCTTATCACAAGGGATGTCCTTTATTTTAGGGCTGGAAAGCTTTCCCATTTATATAGCTTTGTTATTGTTGCTTGCTCTCAAGTCATTTCCAACTTACCGAGACCCACAGGTGAACCTATTACTGTGCATTACCTCTGCGCCATAGTCTTTTCATGGATCTTCTGAGGAAGTGCTGCTCTGGGTATCCTCACATTTTGAATGTGGCACTCACCCTTTCGAATTCATGATCCAGGACCACTATGACATTCTCTCTTTCCTCTCTGCCTTTGTCTTTCTGCAACTGAATGATCTGTTTCTTCTCTCCTTTGGAATGCTACACCAAAACATACAAGCCTGAATTGTAGAGTTGACCCACTGACAAAATGGAACTTATATAAGCATCAACTATTGAGTCAGTGGGTTTCAATCTAGAAGGAGCTAAAATTAAATACAGTAGGCCCCCAGATCTTTTTACCACAGATTCAACCATCCATGGTTTGAAAATATTTAAAAATACAGAAATTCCAAAAGGCAAACCTTGATGTTGTCTTTTTATATAAGGGATACAAGGGATAGAATTTTCCTATGCCATTGTATTTAGTGGGACTTGAGTATGCATGGATTTTGGTATCCACTGGGAGTCTTGGAACCAAACCCCAGTGGATACCAAGGGCACACTGTACAGGTCATATACCCAGTGTTAGCTACCTGAAATGGAATAAAATGAACTGTTATATATACCAGTTCTGTGATGAAAGTATAGTCTGCAACATATTGTATCCTGTTTACTGATTGGAAATATGTGCATCTACATTGTAGAAATAATGCAGTTTGACACTACTTTAATTGCCATGGCTCCATTCGATTGAATCCTGGAATTTGTAGTTTACCAGCACAGTTTGGCAGAGAAGACTAAAGACTTTGTAAAACTACAAATCCCAGGATTCCAGCTTGTAAAACCACAAATCCCAGGATTCCATAGGCTGGAGCAGCAGCATTCAAAGCATTATTTCTGCAGTGCAGATGCACCCTCTGTTTTTCTGTGAGTTGTTTTCAGAGATTCACTCTGTTCCCGTTAGTTCCTTCCTGCCCCATCCCTACTTTCTGAATTAATAGAATGGAGAGAAAGGAAGGGGAGGGGAAAATAAAATAAATAGTCCTTCATGAGACGTGAGAAAAGTAGTCCAACAGTTGTGAAGATGGACAAAGTTAAGCCTTCACATAAAGCAGAATGAATTGGGACTGAGCTGCTAGAAAGAAAGAATGGATGACACAACTTCAGCTGCATGTGGAAGAGACCAAGCAGAAAGTTAGCACATCAAGAAAAACAGTTTTAACCCAGACTTTGAGCTGCTTATATGCTGGTAGAGTCTGAGCAAAACAGGAAAATCAGTAAATTATTAATCATTATTCCCACTATTTTATTTTTACTTTAGGGAGAGGCGCTTGTGGGATTTTCTAATGTAAGTGTCAAAATAACTTGATCAATCATGGGTAGTGTACTCTGCCTAAGACAACAAAACATTTTGGGCAGGCCCTGTCTCCATATGTACTGAAGACTATGTGTCTGGAGGGGCAGGTGCAAGCCACGTGTATAGTGCAAGCTATTGCTAGTACAAGCCATGTGTATTGCTTACTAAGGGGGGTTGCAGACTGTCAGAAATAGTGTGAATTCAGTCCACTTTTAGGGTTAAGGTTAAGGTTAGGGAATCATGGGGACTGTATTTTATTGTGGCACTAGAGTTCTCTGACAAAGAAGGTTCAATGTCTCAGAAAAATAACAATTCCCATGATTCCCTAGCACTAACCCTAACCCTAAAAGTGGACTGAATTCACACTATTTTTGACAGTCTGCAACCCCCCTAAGTCAGCTTGTGGACTCCTTGTGATACCTTGTGATACCTAACAGTCAATGTGAGAAGGAATTGAATAATGCAAGATGGCATGAAATAATGTTTTTTGAGCTTCTGATAGCTCATGCCCTCCTCTGCATTCAAACAATGGTCTGTCCAAATGAGATCCTAACTGGTTGGGGACAATTGGTTTACAAACTGTAAACCGCTTAGAGAGTGCTGAGTTCACTATGAAGCCGTATAGAAATGTAAATGCTATTGCTATTGCTAAGGAGATTATCGCATGGGTTTCAAAAGGCGACTTACCTCTTCTGGCTTGAATCTTCTTCCAGGATGTAGCCGGGTAGTATTATATGTAAATTGCTGCTGAATCCGCTGGTCGAATACAGCCTGGGTAAACTGCAGCTCCCAAGCCACGCTCAGCCAGCCCTTTTTCGAAAACGGAAGCTTCCAACTTCAAAAATTGGCCAGCTGAATGTGGCTTGGACTCGTGTCTTACCTGGGCTGTATTTGGCCAGTGGCATCATGGCAGAATCAGTGGCAACTTATGTATGATAACACATGGATGTATCTCAGAAGAAAATTCAAGTTGGAAGAGGTAAGTCACCTTTTTAACCCCATGCGATAGACATCTAGATCCCTCTGTTTGCAGCTGCCACTCACCAGACCTGTGGAATGAGTTACAGACAGTACTGGGATGATACCAGCCCTAGTGATTAAACACTACTGAAACTAAATCTGACAACATGGGCTGTGGCCCATAAAAACTGTTGCTATGCTAAACTGGTTAGCCTAAGTGCTCTTCCAGATGGGGCAAATATTTTAGAAAGTTGCAACATTTATTGGTTTAGTTCCTCCTCTCCTTGGTTTTAAATATCCAAACAACTTTTCTGTTGCCCAGGAATATTTTCTGGCAACTTCTGGTACCAACTGCAACCTTTTATCTCCACCATCAAGTGGGTTTCTTTTTAATTCTGACACATAATAGAACAAAAAAGCATATCCTCTGCCTTTCCTTTTGGAGTTGTACTGCTATAGGGTGTCAACAAAATAGCACTTTTGCATTATAATTATGATTATAATAAAAAATAACATTTTAAAAGGAGAAAATTCCATCTAACCCAAGGAGGACCAACTTGGCAAGCAATAACCCATTTAAAAACAGCAAAATGAACTTTGGAAGAGCCCTAGTATTCCAAAAGTGGGAAGGAAATAACAACTGGCAAGAGCTGACAAAAGCTATATCGCTGGATCTTCCACTTCTTTAGAGCTATACTGAGTTGAGTAGTCCTCCCCAAAGTCAAAGGATCCATTCTAAACTAAGTGGCTCTGGGACTGAAGTAGCAGCAGTAAATGTTTCAGCAGAAGAAAGAAAAGTGTTGCTGAGTTTGACACCTTTAGGGAATGTGCAAAAGCTTTCGCCATGTTTTCTGAAGATATTCTTCACCTTGCTGAAAAGTGGGATTGCATGTTTTGAATGTCGATCTGTAAAAACAGATGCACATGTTTTGCCAGAGCAGCTAGTTTCAGGTAGTTACATTGCATTATTATTTAACATCATAAGATAAATGCATAAGGGAAGGACAGCATTTCATTTTTCATACAATCAGAAAGAAGGCTACACACATGGATACCACCAGATGGTCAACACAAAAATCAAATCGATTATATAATCAGAAGTAAAAGATGGAGGAACCCTATACTGGTGGCCAAGACTTGACTAGGCACAGACTGTGGCACAGATCACGAATTACTCATATCAAAAATAAGAGTAAGACTCAAGAAGAAAACAAAACCAGTGATTATACCAAAATATGATCTGAATAATATCTGAACAGAATTTACTGACAACATAAGAAACAGATTCACATTGCTAAGCATAATAGACCGAGGAACTATGGTCTGAAACCAGGGACATAATAAAAGAAGTATGCAGACAGAGCCTTTCAATAAATAAAAAGAAAGAGAAAAAAAATGGATGACAGGAAAAAAAAACTACAAGCAGTAAAGAAAAGAAGAGAACAAAAACAAAAGAGAGATAGGAACAAACTAAGAATTATCAATGCAACAGTACAATGGCTTGTGTGGAAGGAAAAAGAAAATTACTACAATGACCAATGCAGAGAAATAGAAAACAATAACAGAAAAAACTATTTCACAAGATATGGAAAATCAAAGGAAAATTCAAACCAAAGACTGGGACACTCTATGACAATAAAAATAACATAATTCAAGACCAGGAAGGAATAAAAAGAGGTTGGATGCAATACACAGAAGAATTATACAAAAGAGATGACAAAATGAAAGATACATGGAACAAAGAGCCATATGAAGATGAATCCCAAATTCTAAAAAACGAGGTGGAAAATGCAATAAGAGAAATAGCGAAAAACAAATAACCAGGAACAGATAATATTCCAGTTGAACTTCTACAATCCACATTGACAGAGTCAATGCTAGTGCTAACCAAAATATGTCAACACATATGGAAAACAAAATGATGGCCAACAGATTGGAAGTGGTCAATATACATCCCTATACGCAAAAAGGGAGACACAAGAGACTGCAGCAACTATAGGACCATAGCACTGATCTACCACGCAAGCAAAATCATGCTCAAAATTCTGCAACATAAACTCCAACCATATATGGAAAGAGAGATCCCAGAGGTCCAAGTAGGGTTGAGGAAAGGAAGAGGAACGGGGGACCACATTGCAAACTTATGATGGCTAATGGAGTGCACCAGGAAATACCAAAAGAAAATCTGCATGTGCTTTATAGACTATAGCAAAGCCTTTAACTGCATAGATCATGAAAGGCTATGGAATGCCCTTAAAGACATGGGAGTGCCAACAGATCTGATAGTCCTGATGAGGAATCTGTACTCAGGACAAGAGGCTACTGTCAGGACAGAAGATGGAGAAACTGAATGGCTCCCAATTGGCAAAGGGGTCAGGCAAGGCTGCATTCTTTCACCCTTTCTGTTCAACTTGTATGGAGAACATATTATAAGAAAAGCAGGCTTGGACACAGAAGAAGGAGGAGTGAAAATAGGAGGAAGGAGTATCAACAATCTAAGACAGGGGTCGACAACTTACGGCCTGCGGGCCGCACCCGGCCCGCCGACCCCCTGCCGACCGGCCGCCGCTGACCCCCGCCGCCGCCGCTGTGCGCTCCTGCCGCCGTGCCACCATGTGCGTCACGGCTGCCATTTTGTTTGTCAAAATGGCAGCCGCGACTTGTTTGCGCATGCGCAGGAGTACTGCGCATGCGCAAATGGGTCGCGGCCGCCATTTTTGCAAACAAAATGGGGGCTGTATCGCGTGCGGTGGTGTGGCAATGGGAGCGTGTGGGACGGCGCCTGATGGTGGTGGCAGTGGCTGTTCGCACGCGCATGAGTGCGTGCGCCACCATTTCCCCCCTCCTGGCCCAGCGGAAGACCTGGGGACCAGCGACCAGCCCCAGGTAAGTTAACATTGCCAACCCCTGATCTAAGATATGCAGATGACACCATAGTACTAACAGAAAACCTCAAAGACCTGGAACAACTACTAAGGAAGATCAAAGAAGATAGTGCTAAGGCAGGTTTAATGTTGAACAGAAAGAAAACAAAAATAATGACCACCAAGTACCTTCACAAGTTCAACCTAGACAGTGAAGAAATAGAAATAGTAAAAGAATTCCCATACCTGGATCAAACATTGATAGAAATGGGGACTGCAGTCAGGAAATCAGAAGATGACTAAGAATGGGGAGGGTGGCTATGAAAGAACTAGAAAAGATCCTAAAATGCAAAGATATACAACTCAGAACAAAAGTTGGAATCATACAAGCCACTGTATTCTCTATTACAATGTATGGATGTGAGAGCTGGACAGTTAAGAAAGATGATAGGAAGAAAATCAATGCATTTGAGATAATGTGGTGCTGAAGAAGAGTGCTGAGGATCCCATGGACAGCCAAAAGTACAAACAAGTCCTTCCAACTATGATTCTATGATTCTATATGCTAGATGGATGGACTCTATTAAGGAAGTCATGGGTATTGAGGGGTTGCAGGAATTAGGTAGAGCATTGAAGGACAAAGGGTCTTGGAGATGTCTCATCCATAGGGTCGCCATGGTTGAGAACAACTCGAGGGCAGTTAACAACAACAACAACAACAAGACAGTATCGCTATAATAGCCCACAAGATTTGGATACAGACACTTTGGGTAAAATAGAGCTTTGAACAACCAGACTCCCACTCAGGAAATTGGACTTCCTCATCTTCTTCTCCCACACTTGATGATTTGCAATATTTGCTTCAGGGAATCCCCAGATTCTCTAGAGAAGATTTTGTGTGTGTGTGTGTGTGTGTGTGTGTGTGTGGGATATGGGGATATGTAAGGGAAGCCAGAATATGTTGTAACCACGGATGCAGTTGATGGACACAGTTGGGTTTTTTTTGTGGGTTTTTTCGGGCTGTGTGGCCATGTTCTGAAAGAGTTTCTTTCTGACGTTTCGCCAGCATCTGTGGCTAGCATCTTCAGATGCTTTCTGTTCTCTGAAGATGCTAGCCACAGATGCTGGCGAAACGTCAGAAAGAAACTCTTTCAGAACATGGCCACACAGCCCGAAAAAACCCACAAAAAAACTATGGATGCCGGCCATGAAAGCCTACGACTTCACACAGTTGGGTTTAATCTGAATTTTGAATAGACCCATTTAAATCAATGAGACTTAGTAGGTGTTTGTTGTCATTATTTGTCATCAAACCAGTTTTGATTTATAGTGACCCTATGATGAGAGACCTCCAAGATCTTTAGTCATCCTTGTGCAATCTCCAACTTTTCTACTTTACCAAGCATTATTGTCTCTTCCCATGAGTCACATCAGTCATGGCTAACTTAAATTGCACTATTTTCAGTTAGACTACTCTAAATATGACCAAGCTGGGATCTATGTTAGAAGGTTCCTGGGTCAATCAATGACATCTTGTATTTTTTTTTTAAAAATCAGATAATGTGGAAGACCTCTACCTGAGATGTGAGCTACTGCCACACTGCAGAATCAATGCAGTTTGATACTGCTTTAACTGTCATCGCTCCATCATGTGGAATCCTGCAGGGATTTGTAGTTGTGGCACCAGAGCTTCTGCACAGAGAAGGCTAAATAACTCACAAAAACACAAATCCTAGGATTCCATAGCATTAAGCCATGGTAGTTAAAGCAGTGTCAAACTGCATTAATTCTGCAGTGTAGATACAGCCAAAGAAAGCCACTTCAACATAATTCCACGCTCAATGTGCCAACAGTCGTGTTGGCTACAGATAGTGCTGAGTTGTTCCTTCTCTGAGTTGTCCTTTGTTGAAATACTAAGTGGCTTATTGTAGCTTACAATTTTCTCTATTGAGCAGTCCAGATAACTATTCTGCATGGTGGAAAGATGTTGCTTGTCCCTGTTCCCCAGCAATTTTTATGAAATATTTTCTCCATCAAAATGTCAACCAACCATGCTATTGCACTTAGCGAAGGGTTGCTGCCCAGAATACTTGATTATTTCTCATCTTCCCCAATTTTGTTACATAAATTTTCCTTGTGCAACAGAACATCATTTTCTTTTCTTTGAGATTATTTTAATAAATGTTTGTAAGAGCCAGCATGGTGTACTGGTTTCAGTGATGGACTAAGATTCTGAAGACCAGGGTTCGAATCCTGGCTTGGCCATGGAAGCTCACTGGGTGACCATGAGCAGGTCACACTCTCTCATCCTCAGAGGATGGCAATGGCTAACCCCCTCTGAAGAAATTTGAGAAAACTGATAGGTTCGCTTTAGGATCACTATAAATCAGAAATGACTTGAAGGCATTCAGTAACAGACAACGACAACGACAACAACAACTAGAAGAAATCAACATTTGTGTTTTTCAACATGAATTGACCTAGAGCATAGTTATCCACTGGTTTTTCCATTTATCAAACAGTTCTTGGCTCAGTAGTTTTTTAAAAGGCATATTTTGAAAGTATTGTTTTTCTACAATTTTATATGATTCTTGATTTTAAAAAAAGGTTTCATTTTTGTGTGTGAAAGCTCTCACATGACTGTCTTAGTATTTGGGATTGCTGTAAAGTATGGAGTGATAATTCTCGAGTTCAGATGTTCATCACAAAAGCCCCAATAGTCATGTCCCCAAGTAGAATCCAAAAATCCAGGTAGCTGTGTTGATCCACATCAACAAAGTTGTTCAAGCAGTTTGCATCTCCAGCAAGAGCAGGTCTTTTGTAAAGGCAATGGGTCTTAATTGTTCATTCAAGACCAAATCATCCCTGTATAATTTGCACTGCAACAAGGATAGCTTACAATGGTACATTGTTTCCAGGAAAATGGAAACAAAATATCCTTCAGTTATTCACAGGGATATGGCTAAACAAAGAACAAAAGATGTGTAGACAGATTCCCCTCTGATTCTTTTGAAGGTACTGTTATCAGTTTTTGCAAAATGCAACATGAAACTGCAAAATATATTGGTAGAAATTTCACAAACCTTTCCAACATGAAATAGAAATATAATTTGCTCTTCCACATGAGGAGTTCAACATAAATAAATAAAGAATCCCCAAGAGCTTTCAAGGGCTACTGTTTGTTGCTGCAAAAGGCAATAATTATCCCTATCCCTCTAGTTTTATAACACATATAGACATTTATTTGTAACATTGCAATTTCGGGCTGCTGTAGATATAAAATACATTTTACTGCAGGCCTCCAAGCAGTGCTAAAACTTTTTCTTTTCTCTCTCTCAATATACAATCCAGGGTGGGTGCACTTGTTGGAACCTGATCTCCTGTCAGCTTTCCCCCCCTCCTGGTGAAGTTTGGGTATCTTTTGTTTTGTCACAGACTGGCTTTGTTTTATGGGTGGTGGGTTGACAGTACCCGTTTGTGTATGACACTTGTATGACCAAGGGGACATTCTCTATCTAAACCAGGGATGGGCTAATTGTCGGCAGTGGGCTCCTGGACCCCACTTTGCAGGCCCTTAAAGCACCAAGAGCACTGGTGTTGCAGTGGTTAAATGCCTGTACTGCAGCCTCTCATTCACAAACCACAAGGTTGTGAGTTCAATACCAGCCAGGGCTCAGGCTCAACTCAGGCTTGCATCCTTCCAAGATTGCTAAAATTAGTACCCAGCTTGTTGGGGGCAATTAGCTTATAGTTGTAAACCACTTAGAGACTGCATAGCGTGGTATGAAGCGGTATATGCTGCCGAATTTAAATTTTAAAGCGGATCAGGTAAACCAGGTTATTTAAGAATGCGATAAGCTTCCTAGCCAATGAAGAAATAGAAATAGTAAAAGAATTCCCATACCTGGGGTCAAACATTGATAGAAATGAGGACTGCAGTCAGGAAATCAGAAGAAGACTAGAAAAGACTCTAAAATGCAAAGATATACAATTCAGCACAAAAGTTAGAATCATACAAGCCATCGTATTCCCTATTACCATGTATAGATGCGAGAGCTGGACAGTTAAGAAAGATGATAGGAAGAAAATCAATTCCTTTGAGATAATGTGGTGCTGGAGAAGAATGCTGAGGATCCCATGGACAGCTAAAAGGACAAACAAATGGGTCCTAGAGCAGATCAAGCTGGAAATGTCCCTGGAAGCCAAGATGATAAGACTTAAACTGTCATACTTTGGATACATCATGAGAAGGGAGGACTCTTTGGAAAAAAACAATAATGCTGGGGAAGGTGGAGGGAAGTAGGAAAAGAGGAAGGCCACATGCTAGATGGATGGACTCTATTATGGAGGTCATGGGTATTAAGGGGCTGCAGGATTTAAGCAGAGCAATGGAGGACAGAGGGTCTTGGAGATGTCTCATCCATAGGGTCGCCATGAGTCAAGATCGACTCAGGGCAGTTAACAACAAAACTTTGAAATGGCCTGTTGTTGTTATTGGTTATTGTTGTTGTGTTTTTAAGTCCTTTCCAACTTATGGCAACCCTAAGGTTAACCTATCAAAAGGTTTTCTTGGCAAGATATGTTCAGAGAGGGTTTACCTTTACTCTTCTCTGAGGCTGAGCAAGTGTCACTTGCCCAAGATCACCCAGTAGGTTTCTATGGCTGAGTGTGGACCCGAATCCTGGCTTCCTAGACCTCTAGTTCCTTGCTCAAACCATTGCAACACACTGGCTCTCCCTTTCCTTGTACTGATTGGAAAGTTTGGAAACAATAAGTCCAAGGGATAGAGGCAGTTATGATGAATGTATGCAAATACAATATACATATACTTCCATGGAAGGAGGAAAGTTAGAATAAATATAGCTTCTTTAAACTAGGAAGAAGGCAAAAAATATGTGACCAGAACTGGAAACATGGGAGGATCAACTGAAAAGTAGATACTCTGAAAGATGAAAGGCTGGGTGATTCATAGGCACTCTGGGGAAAATTGCAGACAAAAGTTGTATTGCAATATGCTGACGTTATTTTAAAATTAAAGGTTGTTTTTCACTTGCTTTTGCACTGAATATTTTCCCTGGATCCCCTACTCTTCCCTCTCACAAAATTGCATCAAAAGGCCACTGAAGAATGGAGGGCATCTCCTGGGTAAGGAAAAATAAATAAATAAAAATCAGAAACTAAAGAATAGGGTTGCCAAAGTATTGTTCATCCTCTTCCTCTTCCTTCTATTCATTTATATACTGCCTTTCTCCCCAGTAATGAGACTAAAGGCAGCTTTTAAATTATTAAAATGAGTACCAATTAAAAAAACATCAAGATGAGATTTATTTTAAAAACAATTAAGCAATCTATAGAATTAAAACTATTTAAAGTTCATTAAAAGATACTATTAAAAATAAACAAAATAGCACACCACACAATTAAATGCACATAACAGTCAATTCCTAAAAACCTGAAGGGCTAGGAAAGTTTTTACTTACTGGTGGAGGGAGAACAAAGAGAGAGCCATAGAGCTCCCTTAGGACCATATCGCATGCCATAAAGAGGCATTTTACTTCTTCCAGCTTCAATCATTGATCGGGGATACAGCCAGATGTTAGCAGACATAATTCACTGCTGATTCTGCTGCGATGCCACCAGCCGAATGCAGTCCGGGTCCAGGGACCACTCAGCCAGCCAACTTGCAAAAACTGTTTCCAAAGAAGTGCCAGCTGAGTGCAGCTTTGAGCCGGGCTGCATTCAGCTGGTGGCATTGCGGCAGAATTGGCGGCAAATTATGTCTGATAACATCCAGCTGTATCCCTGATCAAGGATTGAAGCCGGAAGAGCTAAAACATTTCTTTAGGATGTGCAATAAGCTCCTTAGTCTGGAAAATCAGTTTGAAAAGGGATTTTGTAGCACCTTTGATACTAACTGAAAAACAGAAGTTGGTAGCATAAGCTTTTGTAGATTTGAGCCTATTTCCTCAGATGCTAGGGAGGGAGTTCCAAAATCTGGGAGCAGCCACTGAGAAAGACCTCTCTCTTGTTCCACTAAATGAACTTCAGATGGTAGCCTTTGTGCCTGTAAATTTAGCAGCAATTTTGAGTTTGTAGAACTTTAGCAGATAGTGTGGGTTCTTGGTATCCACTGGGGCTTGGTTCCAGGACTGCTCTCGGATACCAACATCTGTGGATGCTCAAGTCCCATTATGTACAATGGCATAGTAAAATAATGGCCTTTATATAAAATGGCAAAATCAAAATTTGCTTTTAAATTTAATTTTTTTTAAAAAAGGCCATAGAACAGTCTCTGTCCTTTTGAGTGACAACCCTAGAGCCCCCCAATGCCCATTTCTTGATATTAGATCTATTGTTCTATTGCACTTTTAAAACAACCAGTCTTGGTCGCTGCTCTCTTTGCACCTGGTCACACTGGGAGCATCAACAGAGCAGCTGGCTGAGCAAGGACCAAGCAGGCTCTTACCCGTGGGCTTGCAGCAAAGGCCAGTGTGGGCAAGAGGCTTCTTAGGGCCTTTACAGACTGCCAGAAATAATGCAGCTTGAGGCCACTTGAACTGTCCTGGCTCAGTGCTAAGGAATCATGGGAACTGTAGTTTATTGTGGCACCTGAGCTCTCTGACAGAGAAGGCTCAAATGTCCCCCCCCCAATACAATTCCCATGATTCCCTAGCACTGAGCCAGGACAGTTAAAGTGGCCTCAAGCTGCATTATTTCCAGCAGTCTGTAAAGGCCCTTAGTCACTTCTCAACCAGCTGCTTGGTTGCTGCACCCAGGATAACTGGGTGCAAAGGGACCAGACTAAGAAGCCTCTTGCCGACACTGGCTTTTGCCGCAGGAATCCTAATTTTGCCACATTTCTTTGGCAGGGACAGTCCTGATTAATCTTCTTTTGTTCCAGTTCTTCAGCTGCATTTAAAATGTCCCAGGTTGTCTCTTCTCCTGCCACTTTCCCTCTTTGTTTTTAGCTTATTTCAATTGCTGCAAAGTGAGTTCAAAATGCAAATGTAATTTGTGCTCAACTCATCGGGGGAGAGGAAAGGAGGGGGCAGAACCTTGCCTTTTCCAGTTGATGTTTTTGTGTGCTTTCAAGTCATTTCTGACTTATGGCGACCCTAAGGTGAGCATATCATGGGGTTTTCTGGGCAAGTTTCTTCAGAAAGGGTTTGCCATTGCCATCTTCTGAGGTGAAGAGAGTGTGACTTGTCAAGTTCACTCAGTGAACACGGCTAAGCTGGGGTTTGATCTCTAGTCTCCAAAGTCATAGTCCAACGCGCAAAGCACTGCACCACACTGGCTCACCCTTCCCAGTAGGCTCAGGCAAAAACAAACTATTGCAGCCTCTTCTAGCTTGTGTGTTCCTCCTTCTTAATAACTTTTGCACTCTTGACCACACTCTGATGTTGCTGGATGGCCATCTATTGGGGATACTTTGATTCTGAGTTCCTGCATAGTAGGGGGTTGGATTGGATGTCCCTTATGGTCTCTTCCAAGTCTATGACCCTATGATTCTATGTGTCCTCCTGGTTTTCATCTGTGAAACGTTGAAGGGCATGCAACTACAAACTGAATACGGACATTACAGCATGGCCAAAAAAAGTACAACCAGATGCATAAGGCAACTTTTATGTTTGTAACGTGACAACACAATGCCAGCTGGTTGCTCTGAATATGCAATGGCATCTCAGATGAACACAAACATCCCATTGGTTCGTTTGGCCTTGAGAGATCTCCATGGAAGCTATTGATTCAGCTTACCTGTCAAATTCTTTCTTTTCTTCAGTCCTTCCCACTTTAATTCCATTTGCAAAGGAATACTGACCACAGTGCCTCATCCAGGAGACTGAATGTTTGGCTGCTGGCCCAGAGTGGTGATATTTGCTGCCTCGAGGTCACAAACTGTAACAAAACCTCCCTGGCGTTCTTTCAGGATTAAAAAAAAAAGAAAAGCATTTTGACCTAGTTCCCCCTCCACTTACAAAAATGTGTTACAACAAAGAGAGACACAAAGGATAGAAACAAAGAAACCTCTGTGTTGTAATGTTTCAAGTATGCATGGGAAGGAGGGAGATAGGGAGATTTTGTGCTTTTGACTGTGCTCATGGGCTGAATTGCAGAGTACACCGTGCCAGCAAAATGCTACTGAAGAACACAGCAGGTTTGCGACTACAACATGGATTAGAGGTCAGCAACTAGTTGCCTTTCAGACAAATAAGGCCCAAGGAATGGTGGAGATAGTGGCTCATGCAACATTAGAATGTGCAGTAAGGCTCTCTGAGACTTTCAGGAAATTATACAAAATCCACAAAAGACTGATACCTTTATTGGCCAATCAAAAGGCAAATGCCATATCATGCAAGCTTTCCAGTTCCACTGGCTTTTTCATCAGGCAAAACATGTTTTTAAAAAAGAAAAGTGGTGGTATTAGTTATAGGCCTCCTAAATGTTGTATCAGACATTGCTTCTATTGTAGTTCAGTAGGTTTCTAGGGATCTCAGTGCAGACAGAGGACCCTGTCCTCTTGGCCATGTGGGGACTGAGTCAAAGGACAGTAAAAATTAATCTCCATTAGCAGTAGTAAAGTAACTCCTTTTCAGTAAATCATGTTACATATGGAGCTGTAGGGATGAAAACAGTGGTGATTTCCATGTCATGGGACAGTGGACTACTTTCTGGATTTTAGTTTCAAAATCAAAGGAGCTGTCCAAGGTGTTCAATCTTTTGTTCAAAATAAACTCCACCTTATGTTCAGAACAGAACTTGGATAGCTCTGTGCTCTTCTTGAAAACATACCCTTGAGAAGCTGCCTGAAATTTATGACATATAGGCTCAGATCCTATTGAATCAATGAAATTTATATGTATGTTAACTCACCATTCAACAATAGGTTTGATGGACTTTCTTTAGTTGGGATTAATCCAGGCCAGTATGCCACTGTAGTGCCAGTAATTTCTGCTTTGGTCAAACCTCAGCTGCAATACTGTGCCTAGTTCTGGGGACAATAGTTTTAAAAGGTTATTGACAAGTTCAAATATGTCCAGAGAAGGATGACCAAGATGGTAAAGAGTTTGGAAACTGAGCCTATGAGGAGTGGTTGAAGGATTTGGATATATTTAGCCTGGAGAACATAACCGTAAGATTAAGGACTTTATCACACCAGCCTGATGTCCCACCACAATTAGGCTAGATTAGGGATGGAAGCATACCAGTTTGGCACCATTTCTTATCACATTCCCCCCCATGATACTGCTTTGGTGATCCATGGTTGAGTGATCCTCACTGCCAAATGACATCGTCCAGAAGGTAGCATGGGAATGAATGATTGCAGCTGCCAGCTGCCTCCCAAAACCAGCCGCTGTGTGAATGTGTACACAATGGTTTTAGGAAGGTGGCTGTGATCGCTGTGAGGGAGAGAAGAGAAGACGAGCAAAATCATGCCCACTCACGCCACCTGGATGCCCAAGAAGTGGAACTTCAGCAGAAGGGATCTATCTCATAATAATGAGATAGCAGTGCTTGGGAAATCACTATGCCAGTTTGACAGAATCATAGAGTTGGAAGGAACCTATCAGCTTCCGGGCCCAGTACAAGGTGTTGGTTATTACCTTTAAAACCCTAAATGGCTTGGGTCCAAGCTATCTCAGGGACCGCCTCCTCCCATACAATCCTCCCCGCGCACTCCGGTCCTCTGGGAGAAATTTGCTGCAGCCTCAAAAATCAAGGCTTGCGGCTACCTCCCAGAGGGCTTTCTCAGTTGTCGCCCCCAGAATCTGGAATGGCCTGCCGGATGAGATCCGTCAGTTAACATAGTTAGACAGCTTTAAAAAGGCTGTCAAGACGGATCTCTTCCGGCAGGCCTTTCCAGATTAATTATCCCGGCCTCGGGCATTCCCACCCGCAGTGTTCTCTGCGTGGCCCCATCTACGGATGGAGGAAGAACATTGCTGTAGGCCAATGTGTCATTTTGTAGTATGTTTTAACTGTTTTAACTTATAACTGTTTAAATTTGTAATTTTAATTGTTATCTGATTTAATACTATTTTAAGGGGGGGAGGGATTGTTGTTGGGATATCTCATGTGATGTTATTGTTGTAAGCCGCCCAGATTGGGTCCCCAAGGGGTGGGATATAAATAAATTATATTATTATTATTATTATTATTATTATTACATTTTATAATTGATTTGTCCAATACAACACTTCCCAAACTGATCACAGAAACAGGACACAATTTGCAGTCAAGAAATCTCTACACTTCCAGGCTTGCAATGCATTTCAAGGCAAGAAAAGTGCATTTGACATGTGTACATCTGGAAAATACATGAAAAACACACCATACATTTGTAAATTCTTTACAAACATGCTTGGCCAACAGGGGCAAGTGTCCATTAATGTGTCCTTTAAAAAAAGGTGCGGTAAAATAAAATACAGATTCACCTCCAAGCAACATTCTGCATGAAACTACTACAGAATGGACTTGGAAATAGCAAAAGTCTGCAGAAAGGACTTGACTAATCTGCCTGTCCTTTAGCTGCAACTTGCCATTCTGAATATCATTTTCTTTAATTTTTTGAAGCTTAGGTCAGTTCATTATCTTGTACCTCCTTTATTACCTTGTGCCAAACAGGCATCATAGCCACAAGACATTAGCTACTCTCCAGCTGGCTCCACACTTCTCCACTTCAAAGTAGAACGAATGGCGAAACATTCCAGGCTATCACCGTGTGTGCTTCAATAAGGAATAATTGCCCTGTGTGTACTATTCTTGGTTCCCTGCATGGATGAACACTCCTAATGTCAGGGCTTTGTGAGATTCCTCCTGGAAAGGCAACCCTTGTTGACCCCTTTTTCTGGTATATTAGCCATTGTTAAATCCTAAATGTCCATCTGTTTGTGCTGAAATCTCTGTCATGGCTAAACAGAAGCAATTTAGCAATTGCCTTCTGGGGAAGGAATTGCTTTCCTTAGAATATGGATGCCCACTGTTCCAGCTGGAAGATGGTAGGTGTCATCTTAATCACTCAAGCATCACTTTGTAGATTAGATTAGATTTCTAAGCCCATCACTCCACAGATATAGCCACCCTGCACTTTGACATCTGTTCCCCTCTTCCAACCATGCACTGTATGCATATGGAGTGTTAGATAGCTTTGTTATTGTTAACTGCCTTTGAGTCAGCCCTGACTCATGCTGCCCTTGTGGATGAGACATCTCCAAGACCCCCTATTATCCATTGCTCTGCTTAGGTCCTGGTGTTTAGACTCTCTACTAACCTCTACCTTTCCCAGCATTATTGTCTTTTCTAGTGAGTCATGCCTTCTCATTATGTGGCCAAAGTATAACAGCTTCAGTTTAGTCATCTTGACTTCCAGAGAGAGATCAGGTTTATTCTGTTCAAGGACCCATTTGTTTGCCTTTTTGGCTGTCCACAGTATCCTCAACAATCTTCTCTGGCATCACATCTCCAATGAGTTTATTATTATTTTTTTGGGTCAGCCTTTTTTACTGTCCTGCTCTCATATCCGTATATGGTGATGGGGAATACAACAGCTTGGATGATTCTAACTTTAGTGCTGAGTTGTATATCTTTACACTTTATGATCTTGTCTAATTCCTTCATGGCTGCCTTTCCCCAGTCCTAGTCTTTTCTTATTTATTGACTGCAGTCTCTGTTCTGTTCAATGTTTGATCCGAGGTGTGGGAAATCTTTTAACTAGTTCAGTTTCATCATTGTCTGGGTTGAATTTATATATTTCTTCCATGGTCATTATTTTGTTTTCTATATTTTTCAGCAGTAATCCTGCCTTTGCACTGTCTTCCTTGACCTTCAGTAATTTTTCCAAGTCTGTGAAGTTTTCCACTAGCAGTATGATGTCATCCACATATCTTAGACTGTTGGTGTTCCTTCCTCCTATCTACACTCCTTCTTCATCTGTGTCTAAGCCTGATCTACATATGATATTTTCTGCATACAAATTGAACAGGTCACAGTAGCAATAGCAGCTTCATTTATACACCACTTCATACCTCACTAAGCAGTGTCTAAGTGGTTTACAACTGTAAGTTAATTGCCCCCATCAAGTTGGGTATTCTCATTTTAGTGATCTCATTTTAGTGATCTTGGAAGAATGCAAACCTGTGTCAGAATTATGCCTGCGTGCATGAATCTGTCAGGTTCAGTGTTGGGTTTTAATGTTGTAATAGTTGATTGGGGATTGTGGGTGTGTTAGCAGTGGTAGAGAATATGCTCGCTGGGATGGGGGAGTTGAGAGTAGTGTTGCTGGGCTAGAATAGTTTTGAGAAAGTTAGGCCTTTGGAATGTCTAAGCCAGGGGTAGGCAACCTTTCCCCTTTAAGGGCTGAGGGACTTCAGCTCCCAGAAGCCTCAGCCATGTTGGCCAATAGTCCCATGTTGGCCAATAGCTCCTGGGATTCTGGGAGCTGAAGTCCCTCGGCCCTTAAAGGGGAAAGGTTGCCTACCCCTGGTCTAAGCTGTGGGAGGTGGCGAGTTGGTGTCTGGATGTAACTGGAAGGAGGGGGGCTGGTTGGAATGCTTGGGTTGGAGAAAGATAGCGCTGGTGAGAAAGTTTGGAAAGGGGGGCTGGCTTGATGAGGGGAAAGTGCTATGGGAATTGGAGGTGGGTGCTGGTTTTGGCACCAAGGGTGTTGGGTGGAGTTTGATGGTTTGGGGATTTTTAAGGTACATTTTGGCTTGGAGGGGGCAGTTCTGGCTTAAATGCTGAATGGGAAATTTTAGACTATGTGTTCTCAATAAATTTTTGTTGGATCAACTTGCTGGACTTATTGATACACAAAGCTACTGAATTTGCTTAAGTCTGACAGCCTGAGTTGACCCTGAGCCCCTGGCTGGGATTGAACTCACAACCTTGTGGTTTGTGAGTGAGTGGTTGCAGTACTGGCATTTAACCACTGTGCCACCAGGGCTCCTAGTAGGGTGCAAGTAGGGTGACAGAATGCATCCTTGCCTGATGCTTTTGCCAACTGGGAACCATTCTGTTTCTCTATATTCTGCTCTAACAATAGCCTCTCTTCCTAAGTACAGATTTCTTATCAAGACTATCAAATGTAGTGGCACTCCTATGTCTCTAAGGGGGGATGCAGATGGTGAGAAACGCTGTCCTCAATCCCAGGAAGGGGAGGGGCAACCGGACGCTGGGTGCCCCATCCCCTTCCTGAGGACGTCATCGGAGCGATGGTCCATCCATACGACGGGCACTCCGATGACGTCCTTTCGGCTCAGCATCCGGACATGCTAGCCGGAAGAGAGACAGAACAGCTGCATGGTGGCTCTTCAGGTGCCCCTTTTGTGGCTTGCAGAAGGAGTGCTATTTTAGCACTCCTTTCACAGGTGGTGAAAGGGAGGATCAAGGCCGAGGTGTCCTGCAGCCTTGGCCTCGATCCTCCACTTTCGGGGGCAGCCCAGGGCCGCCCATCTGCTTCCCCCCTTAGAGTGTTCCATAGCTACCTATTGCAGAAATCTGGCAGGGGTAGGGCAACATAGCTCCAACATGGAGAGAGGGCTGTTACAAGCTGTTGGGGCTCAGGCATGATGGAACTTTCCCTGGCTGCTCTTCTGTTCCTCAGAGGCTGGAGCAATGGTACAGTCCACCCATGCCATATGTGGGCTTGCCATATACTGCTTTGAGCTTACACGTATGGCAAGTCTGGAGCGGGGGGGGCACGACAAAATGGCATGCGTGTGTGCACTGTACACACTGCGCCATGCGCAGGATTGTACACCCACTATTTTCAATGGGGCTTAAGCATACATGTTTTTTCCTCATGTGGGGGATGGGGGTCCAGAACAGATCCCCACATATGAGAATGGCCCACTGTAGTTGGATTAAGGAAGGAATGGCTCTCACCAGTTGCTGGGGTCAAGGTATGGTGGAGCTGGTCCCTGGCTGTTCTTCTCTCCCCTAGAAGCCACAGAACTGATAGTTGGAAAGGAGGGAGGGTGCATATGTCACTAACAGGAGTCCTAGTGGCACAGTGGTTAAATGCCATTCACAGCCATAAGGTTGTGAGTTTGATCCCAGGGCTCCAAGGTTGACTCAGCCTTCCATCCTTTCTTAGGTCGGTAAAAGGAGCACCCAGCTCGTTGGGGGCAATTGGCTCACAGATTGTAAACCGCTTAGAGAGTGTTGAGTTCACTATGAAGTGGTATAGAAATGTAAATGGTATTGCTATTACAGATTATGGTAAACATCTTTACAGTTACAGGCCTTTGGTGGTGTTTTGTAGTCTTATCAGTGAAATGGTGTTTCTGATGCATGGCATTTTCTTTGATGTTTTTGTATTCCTTCTGTGGAACTATCATGAAAAGAAGCCAAAACAGATTATGAACATAATTTATTTGGCATGTTTCTGCCCAAACAACAGGTAGTGTAAGCCATCTTAAAAGCTATTTCTTCTCTCTCTTTAACACAGAGAAAATGCCTTTTCCAAGAGGAGCATTTTCTGAGTTAATGCCTTCATCACATTTAGCACAGTGCTGTCAATGTCAACTGAAAGCTCTCAGAGGTAGGCTTCAGGATGTGGGCTTCCTTGCTCTGCTGTCTGAGATCCTCCTGACATTTGAAAGTCAGGGGTGAAAATGGAAGTTCTGTGGGTTGTGGGGGATCAGAAACAAAGTTGAGGAGAAACCTTAGTGGCACACTAGGAATAGAAGAGTCTAGTGAGACCCAGTGAATTTGGAGAAGATTCTTCTTTTGGAGTAAATCTGAAAGTTCAGCCTTTTCAAATGCTTAATCAGAGGCTGCATCGATATGGAAGAATTAATGCAGTTTGAAACTGCTTTAACTATGAGGCTTATTGTATACCTAAAATAAAGCATTTTACCTGAACAAATTTAATTTTAAATTGGGCTGCATCCAGACCCTATCACAAAGATTTTGCCACTGAAATCACTGCCTGAATGCAGCCCGATTTAAAATTAAATTCGATTCAGGTAAAATGTTTTATTAGCCAGGCAATAAAGTCCTACCATGGCTCAATGCTATGGAATTCTGGGATTGGTAGTTTTGTGAGATATTGAGCTCTCTCTGTCAGAGAACTCTGGTTCCCCACCACACTACAAACTCAAGGATTCCATAGGATGATGCCATGATAGTTAAAGCAGTGTCAAAACTGCATTAATTCTGCCATATGGCAGTAGCCAGAGTTTGGAAAAATTACTCCTGTTTGCAAAATGGTAGCCATGCTGGCTGGGAGATTCCAGAAGTTGTACTTCAAAAAAAGTGCTGGTCGCTGTTGTCTTTCTTGTGTGCCAATACTTTGAACCCTCCCCACCAACTTTTCCTCCCTGTGCTCCTGGATCTTTCCACCACTGTACAAGTGTTATACTTGATAAAATTCCCTTGTAGACAGT
Organism: Phrynosoma blainvillii; assembly: GCA_026167975.1. Classification (NCBI taxonomy): domain Eukaryota; kingdom Metazoa; phylum Chordata; class Lepidosauria; order Squamata; family Phrynosomatidae; genus Phrynosoma; species Phrynosoma blainvillii. The sequence continues at coordinate 443,037,367 of JANUYF010000001.1, read as the reverse complement.
GGGCAAATACAAGCAGATTTATTATTATTATTATTAAAGTTTATTTCTAGAGCGCTGAAGTTTGCTTGGTTTGCATTTCATTGTGAACTTAATCTGCATTTCTCAAACCAATTTGTGAACCGCATTGCAGTCATACTTGGATGTTGGCATGTCTGAATTTTGTGATGAAATTATCCAGTGAGCAAAACGCCTGCAAAAATATCACGGTTGTGGGAAAGTGATCACAAAAATGAATGAAAAAGATGTAAAATGGATTATGCTATGGGAAAGGTCTGGTGTATATTCAGTGAAGTGGAGTAATACATTACAGCAGTGCAGCTAACTGCAATTTTTTTTAAACTTTGGTAACAAGGACACATTTTCAAATGTAATAACAATGGCATTTTCTGTTTTTTTTTTTTTAAATAGCATGCTGTAATTATTTTTTTTAAAAAAAAATACCAGATCTCTCTGACAGAGAAAGCTAAATGTCTCTCAAAACTACAGTTCTTAGAATTCCATAGCATTGAGCTATGGCAGTTAATGTGCAGTCAAACTGGATTATTTCTTCAGTACAGATGCAGCTCAAATCGCCATACCACACTTTTCCATTCAGACATTTACTAATTTTTAGCACAGAGGAACTAGAAGGAAGGTTGGTCTGTCTGAACTCTGAGTAATTTAGCCCTATCCTGGGCATAGGGAAGAGTGTGTGAAGTGTGTTTTTGAGAAGACAGTGATTGAGTTATATTTTAAAAACGATATTTGTTCACATAGAGATCCACTGAAGAATAAGCTCTGGAATGGTGGACTCCTTTCCCGCCAGCCCCTACTTTCTTGCATAAATCATTGCATAAACAAGCTGTGACAATTAATGACCTGCAGTCAAGGCTCATGCTGCCTTTCCTGTTTGCCTTCTCCTCCCACATAAATATAGCAGGAAGAACAGTCTTTAATTGCAAAAGGAAAGAGTGCAATTGAGATAAGTGCTGAACTAGTCTTCTCCTCCACTTCCCTCTCCCCAAATCCCATCTCCACATTTGCTGAGGCTGCAAACATTTCTCAGAGAAATCATGGCTAAATAAGTAAATAAATAAATGTCAACGCTCGTAAGGATGTTTGTTCTTAACTTCTCCTGGGTCAACCCTGACTCATGGCAAACCTGTGGATGAGACATCTTCAAACCTCGTATCCTTCACTTGCAAATCCGTGCCTGTGACCTCTCTAATTGAGACTATCCATCTGGCGGTCTTCTTCTACTTCCCTCTACCTTTTCTAGTATTATTGTCTTTTCTAGTGAGCCATGCCTTCTCACGATGTGGCCAAATTATGACAGCCTCAATTTGACCATCATTAACCCACTATGGCACTATGCTTCCATGGCAGAAGGACTGCATGCTCAGGTGAGACAAGAGCCTATGCTGATGGTACCACTTGTTGGTAGTTTCTTCCATGTCAGACAAGCTTTTGCCGAGGAGCCAGACAAAGGAACGTATCACACTACGCTATTACACCACTATATTCCACTTTAACTGCCGTAGCAACATCATTGGGAATCATGGGATTTGCAGTTTAGGAAGGGGCATTTAGATTTCTCAGCAAGACAGCTCTGGGGCCTGACTACACTACAAATCCCAGGATTCTACAGTGTTGCCATGCCATTAAACTGGCATGTGGCAAGTGGCAAGTGGCATGTAATATGTGGCAAATGTGCCAAACAGCTCCAGGGCAGCAGCAGCAGCAGCAGGAGATTACCTTGGTGGAGGATCTCTCAGAGACAATGCTAGTGTTATTTCAGCTAACTCTTGTTAATATCGCACAGAAGGAGGCAATGGCAAATCACTTCTGAATTATTTTTATCTTGAAAACCCCAAGATGAGAATCTAAAATGAAACAAGAGATAGTGCTGGAAGATGATACCCCTTGGTGGGAAAGCAATCAACCGGCTACTGGGGAAGAGCAAAGGACAAGTACAAATAGTGTTGTGTCTAATGACACAACTAGACTCAAACTGAAAGGATGTTCAGCTGCTGACATGCTAAGATGTGGAAAGAAATTCTCAACTATTACTGTCTTCTCTTTTTAGTCTTCTTGGCTTCTAGGGATAATTCAGGTTTGATTTGCTCTTTGTTGTTGTTGTCTGCCTTCAAGTCATTTATAACTTATAAGTTTATGACTTAATAGTGACCCTAATGGAAATCCATCACAGGATTTTCTGGGGCTGAGAGTGTGTGACTCACCCACTGAGTTTCCATGGTGAATCAAACTCTGATCTCCACAGTCATAGTCCAACCCTCAAACCACTACACCATACTAGGACTCATCCTTTTTTCTTTTTAGCAGTCCATGGTATCAGTAGACCTCTTCTCCAGCACCATTTTTCAAATGAGTTGATTTTCTTCCTAACAGCTTTCTTCACTGTTCACCTTTCACAACCATACATAGAAACTAGAGATATGATGGCATGGACAATCAAAACAACAGAATCTTTGTTTGTTTGTTTGTTTATTCTTACCCACATCTCCCTGTGGATAGAGGTGAAGAAAAACAGATTAAAATACAGCAACAAATAGACAGATAACACATTTAAAAACATGAACACCAATTTAAAATGCATAGTCAGTTAAAAGGGCATAACATCAATTTAGAAAGCATGCATATATTAAAAATAATCAATTTATAATGTAAAAACTCATAATTTAAAAACCATCTGGATAGTCTTACCAGAACAGATTAGTCTTTAATGCTGTTTTAAATGTAGGCAGCATATCTGGCTGTTGGATTTCTTCCAGCAGGTCATTCCACAATTTAGGGCAACTGGTTATCCCAATGTATGTTTGCAGTATGATCCCCAGTGTCTCTTCTTTTCCTCAACCACAGCTTGAACATCTGACATTGATCACCCTATATATATGGCTAAAGTCTTTGTTGTAGAATTTTGAACATCCCTTTGCTTGCATGGGAAATTAATGCAATGGTCCTCTGGTTACTGCAATCCCTAGTGTCCCCTTGCTTGGGGATTGGAATGTATGAAGCTTATCACACGGCTTTTTAAATCAGCTTTCCTCTTCTGATTTAAGTTTTAATTCGGGCATCCTGATATTATTGCAGCAATTTTGCCACTCAATCCACCACCTGGGTCCATCCCCGGTCCATCCCTGCTCCCAGGAGTGCTCCGGCAGCCATTTTCTTAAGATGGAAAACTCCTCGTTTTGAAAAGAGGCATGCTATTCACCCCTGGGAGTGGGAATGGACCTGGGATGGACTTGGGCAGAGGATTTGGTGGCAAAATCACTGTGATAATATCAGGATGCTGCCCGAATTAAAATTTAAATCAGAAGAGGTAGGCTGATTTAAAAAGCTGCATGATAAGCTCCTATATTGAGTGTTTCCAATCTGTGGGCAATGGTTTTGTTTTCCATATTCGTTGACAGATTTTAGCTAGAACTAGATTAGACTCTGTCTCTATAATTGAAGCAGATCTATTGGTATTCCATCTGTTCCTGGTGTTTTATTTCTTCCAAGTGCTTTGAGTGCAGCTTCTACTTCACTAAAATTGTAGGTTCTTCTTCAAATGGTTCTTCCTTGTCTCTTGTTTCTTCTTTTTGGTTATGTAAGTGTTCCCTTGCTGGCCATATAGCATGTCCACTCTTGGGACGTTTTCACACGGGGCAAAAGGAGGACGCTAGCCGGCCTCCCGCCGGCCTCACTCCGGCTCCATTCCCCGTGTGTTCAGACACGCGCGGCGGCAAACCCCGCCCCTTCTGGTGTCATCCCTGTGTCCGGCCGGCTTTTCGCTCCATGTGTTCAAACACATGGAGCCCTAAGTCCGGCCTCACTCCGGCAGCGGCAAGCTAATTCCTGGCTAACTCTGGCTTCAGGTAATTCCGGGTGGCAAAAGGAATTAGCCTGCCGCCGCCGGAGTCATTCCGGTGTCAGCAGCACGGGGTCCAGCCGGCTTTAGGGGAAGGGCTCCAGCCGGCTTTAGGGAGCCCTGTGTGAAAACGTCCTTGGTTTAAATTTCCCTTTGATTTCTAAGGTCTTATGAAGAGGTCTTGTTCTCCGCCCCCCCCCATCATTTTCTATTTCTCTGCATTTGTTATTATTGTCATTCTTTTTGTCCTTGTGCACAAGTCACTGAGCAGTTGCATTCAGGGTTTTGACCCTATTTCTGTCATCTTTTACTTTTGTTTCTTGTCTGTCCTTAACAGCTTGAAGGGTTTCATTTGACATCTATTGAGGCATCTCTGAGAAAAATACCCTCAAATATTTCACAGGTGAAAACTGTCACATGTGTGGTCAACCAAGATGGAGAAAGTTATTAATGAGGAATAACAGATGCACTAGAGAGGATGCAGCAGTTTGCTTTTCCCTGAGTCTACTGGAAAGGGCAAGATTTTGTGCTGTCCTCTCCTCTCCTGCCTCTGAGTTTAGAGAGTGCAAACTACTTTTGCACTTTGAACTCAGTTTGCAGCCATTGAAGTAAGTTGGGGACAAATGGGGAAAATGTGATGAGGAGAGAGAAGCTGGGACATTTTGAAAGCAGCTAAAAAGTGGGACAACAAAGGATTAATCAGGACACTTGGAGGGTATTAGACCCATGTGAAATAGTCACACTTTGCTTTTGCAGCCATGAATGGAATATGTTTTTTGCATGATGGTTAGAGAAGTACAACCACCTCTGTAAGAGAACGTAGAGATGTGCATGACAATAACAGGATTCTAGCTATTATTTTATGGGAGGTGAAGGATAAGAACCCCAAAGAATGCTGTGTGTCTGAATTGGTTAGGATGTGTTTTGTGAGTTATGCTCTAAGGACAATTGGAGGGTATCCTCTTAACCAGTGGTTCTCAAACTGTGGGATGGGGGTGCATGTATAAGAGTTACTCAATGGGGGCGGGCAAGAGACTTGGAGGCCCTGATCCCTCTTCTCCTATTCCCAGACTTTTTTATGGGTAACATTTACACATGCTTTGAGTTAAATACTGAATTTACTTAAATAACGCTGTTCTAATTTGAACAATGTTATTTCCTTATAAAATGCTAAACTATGAATATACATGAATGTGTGAATGAAAAGAATAAGCTCAATATTTTTATTCATATACTATGTTGAGTGTGTGTGTATGTGTGTATGTGTGTGATGTCCACATGTAGAAATCCCAAGGATAAAAAGTTTGAGTACCACTGCTCTCAACTATTTATTTATGGGGACTCTCAGCTGGAGGAATCCTCAACTTTTTATAGGGGTCAGGTACAGGACAAGGAATGGCAGCCCATAATTTCCCATAGTGCTGCTCAATCCCAGCGACCTCTGTGAGTGCCCTGAACTTTTGTTGAGGGATGAAAGGGTCCTTGAGTCTCTGTCTCAGCCTGCCGAATGTCATGCAGTGATGATCAAATGTGCCGAACTGCGTGCAGCGATTAAAGAAGAGCCAGCCCAAGATGTATTAAGATTTGAGCAAATTACAGTGGTATTAATTAAACATTGGCTCTCCGGATGATCCTGAGGCACAGATGGCACCCTGCAGATGGAATGCCACCATTGATATGCATGGAGCTACTCAGGCCTTTAACTTTGGCTCCTGCTGAAAGGCAGAGCAATTTCCGTTCACCAAAGCTTTAGGTTTCAGATGGGGAGGAGGAGGAGGTGGAGGAAACGACTCTCTTAGGGGTTATTCAGACAGTGAAAATAATGCAGGTAGAATCTGGGTTATATTATTATTATTATTATTATTATTATTATTATTATTTTCTTATATCCCATCTTTCTTCCAATATAGTGACTCAAGGCGGCCTTGAATCTTATTGTTCACATGCATTTCAAATGCATCCGATTCAGCTTTCTTTTTTTGGGGGGGGAGGACTGTCAAAACCCTCACTTAACACAGGATAATCAATCTTGTTTTTCTTGTTTTCTGAGTTTTTCTAAAAGATTTGGTTTCTCAGCTATGTGAATGACTGGTGCAAGTAGATCTGGAATAAACTGGGATAAAACTCTGCATGCCTTGAACCAGTAGCATCACTGGGGTGTGTGGGGTGTGTGGGCTGCACCTAGTGGCACCCCAGAAGGAGGGGTGACACCCAGTCTTTTCCCTGCCTTCTGCGTGCATTGTTTTGGCCCATATAGCTGCTGCTCCGCCCCATGGGGGCTTCTCTGCTCACTGCGGGAGCTCCATGGGCCTACACAGGCTCTCCCCAGGCCCACGAGGGCTCTCCTCGGGCAATGCTGGCTCTACTCAGGCCTGCAAAGGTGTTCCTTGGGCTGTGCAGACTCTTCCTTGGTCTGCACGGGCACAGCTGCAGCCCTCACAAAGTCCTTCTGGCCCCAGACCTCCGGAAACCCCACCGGAAGTCTGGGGCTGGAAGCCCTGCCCACCCCGGAAGTCCCCCCCTGGGTGTCACCCCATGCAGAGACACCACTGCCTTGAATGTGCTTCAAATACATTTGCATCATCAACTTCATCTTTATTTGAGTGCTGACATGAGTGAGAAACTGAAACTCACAGAGATCAGGTTCCCTAGTGGGAATAACAAATCTGGAATGTGTGAGTGGGATTATTTGCATAGTCGGGCTAAAAACAACAATGTGTGAAGAATCCCTTAAAAAGGAATGATAGATTAAGAGCCCATCCTCTACAAGGTCAAACCTCAATCTGGTCTTCAGATAGAATCAATTTTTTTTTTTACTGCAGTCCTAAACAGATCTGCAGCCAGCCTGGCCAGTGTCCATAGATAAGATCCTGTTGACCAGCTTCCAAACCATGAATCTCTGCCAGCATACATCATCCCCATCATCATCTTCATTCTAGCTTTGTCAGGAAGGGAATTCCAATGTAGAGGCAGCCAATGAAAACGTCCTGTCTTGTGTTCCCACCAACTATACCTGTGGTCTGGTGATAAAGGCTGTTTCCCTGGATATTGAATGGCAGCTTGGCTCTCCCAGGTGCAGCTGTGCCCCCCTTGGCTGTGGTGTGTGTGTGTGTGTGTATAGTGCTTAACTCTCCTTGCACACAGGAAAGAAGTAGGAAGCTTTATCCCCCTGGATGATATCCAGGCACATCCCCAGCCAATCCGTAGAACTGTTCCTTCAAGCTTTCAGCTGCCCTTGCACACCCAGGGCAAAAGCATTGTACAAGGAGGTGTAATACCTGAATAAAATATTTACACTTGCATTGGTTTCACATTGATCCACTGAATCAATTTACATACATGAAACAATTAAATGAGCGTGACTAAGGAGATGATCACATTACGAAGTAAAGTGACTGATCCCCAACAGGATAGAGTTGCATTTCAAATTACTGACTGATATTATCACAATCAAATCGCCACCGCTGCTGCCGGACGACTGCAATCTGGCAATGACTGCAAAATGGCAATGGAGCTTGCCATTTTGGAAAAACAGCTGGATAAGCATGACTGGGACCTGGGCTGCAGCTGGGTTGCCATTGCCTGGAAGCATTGGTGACAACTTTATGTGTGATAATAGCTGCTGTTAACTGGAAAAGTGACTGTATCCCATCGGGGATAACTCACATTATTTACTGTGCGATAAGCTCCTAACACTAGCTGGGACTAACCAATAGGTTTTAGGGCACAGGCATCATCCATCTCCATGTAAGCAACATTGCACTACCCTGGAAGCAGAATACAACATTTTTGGGGGTTGGCGGGAGTGTGCATCCTGAATTTGGGAACTCAATCCCTACGAAGTTTAGATTAGCCTCTTTGATGCATTTTGTTGTTGTGTGCCTACAAGTAATTTCTGACCTATAGCAAACCTAAGGCAATCCTGTCACCAAGGTTTTTTGGGCAGAATTTGGTCTGAGGGGTTTTGCTCTTGCCTTCCTCTGTGGCTGAGAGTGTGTGACTTGCCTAAGGTCATCCAATGGGTTTCCATAGGTAAGTGGAGATTTAAACCTTGGTCTCCCAGTGGTGTCCTAGTGCAACACTCAAGCCACTACACCCACACTGGCTCTCTGCCTTTGTTGCACCAGGGTTGCTATATTTTGAAAATAAAAAAAGAGGACAAATTTACTGATTGACCGCTTTAAACCAGATAGCTATGATCATTGTCACCATCTTTCTCTTCCTTTGCATACTCCCTGTTCTCAATGGAGCCGGTGAGCTGGCAATGAGGAGGTGGTGTTGGCAGGCAAGAAGTCAAGCAACAGCCAATATTTTAAAAATCCTTAGACATTTTAAAAAATCTCTCTGGACAGAAATTTTAGCTTTGAAAAAGAGGACATGTCCAGGAAAAGAAGGAAGTATGGTAACGCTCTGTTTCACAGTTTTCTAATAGTTGCTGAAGTAATTTTGGCTCTGCTTAGCATTTGCTGCTTTTTAAGAAGGGGCTGGTTCTACTTTTCAGGGAAAACTTTATTTTGTTTTAACATCTTTGTTACTGTTCAATTTGTTTTAATATTTAGTTTTTATACAGCTTTGAGACCTTATGTCCTATCTATCAATATTTCAATCAACCCACCCATCAATCACTTGCTAAAGGACCTGTTTTTCTTAAATAAAACTGGAGGCAATATTTAGTCTTATATCCCCAGCACAATTAATTTAAAAGTGTGAATAGATAAGCAACTTTGCTCCTATGAAACTCTATGCACTGTTTCAATTAGTCATTCACTCACTACAATCAGTCAATCAATTTGTGACATTTGTATGAACATATTGATGAAAATCTGGGGATTTAGATTAGGTACGTGGAAATCTGTCAGTGGTGTTTTTAGTTGCATTTCTCAGAATCTGACCACTATTCTCATTCTTTCCCAGTTCTACATCATATTGAGTGACTCTTTTTTTCCATCCTATATGGAAATTTGTCTGCTTTTTTCCTGCAATTTCTCCCAATATCCATGCATTTTTCTACATATTTCAAGGGATGTATACATTTTTGAGCCACTGTGTTTTGGACTTTGACTTGGGAGATCAGGGTTCAATTCCCTGTTTGGTCATGAAACCCACTGGATGACCTCACATGCTCTCAGTCTCAGGGGAAGGCAATGACAAAGTCCCTCTGAACAAATCTTGTCAAGAAAAACCCATGATAGGTTTGTCTTAAGGTGGCCATACATTGGAAATGACTTTGAAGGTACACAACAACAAAATACATGTTTGCAGTTTTTCTATTGACTAAAGACTGTTTGTGCTTTGTTTGTTGTTAATTGCTGTCAAGATGATTTCAACTCTATGAACGAAAGGTCTCCAAGTCAACCTGTCATCAACAGATCTACTCAGGTCTTGCAAACACAGAGCTGTGGCTTGCTTGCTTGACTTTGTCAATCTGGAATGCAGTCTTCCTCTTTTCCTACTGCTTTCTACCTTATCATGCATTATTGCCTTTGCTAATGCATCCTGTCTTCTCATCATATGGCCATTGTTTATCGCACTGGCAAATTGGCCAGCCTGAGCCCGGGCTGGATGCGGGCTGAAATTTTTGAAACTTTGCTAAGATTGGGTGTTATCGCACACCTCCATGCCCAGATTAGAGGCATCACAACCTGATTTAAGCAAATTTTCAAAAATTTCATCCCCTACGGTCAGCCTGGGCTCAGGCCAGCCAATTTGCCGGTGCGATAATCTTGTCAGTTTGTCATCTCGGTGTCTAGGGACAGTTTATTTTGTCTTTTTGGCAGGCCACGTTATCCATAGAACTTAAGTTTATTTTTTTAAAATTCTGATTCTTATAGATTTTCATTAAAAACATAAAAAACATTTTATACATACATACCTCAACCAAATATCAAATATACATCCAATATAACAACTATATTCCACAAACTTTACATACAATCAATATAACTAATAGATATCTTAACTAACAATTTCTACCTCACTGTAATTTTTCAAACATCGCTTCTTCCTTCGTGACTTCTAAATCGAGTATACTAAAATACTCGAAGATGGAGTCGCACAGGAAGTAACAAATGGAGTCAAGTTAAGTTTAAATGGTACAGTAACACAGTCAATTGATCACATTGGAGCAAAATGCAAAACAAGGAAACAAACAGGCAAGCAAGCTTAAAACCCTTCAACAGTATCTGCATTCAGTCCTAGCCCCAGACCTGTTCCTAAAAGGATCACAGAGTTCATCGCATCATTAGTTCAATGCCAGCAGGAGCCCTTGTTAGCTAATTTTAAACCATCCCACACTTGAGTGATCATTTGCTCATTCACTTGCGCTCATAAACATATGTGTGCCAGCATATTCAATAGCATGCTCTAGTCACACTTGGGGCTTAGTATTAATGACAGGTTATGCTCTGTAAGTGCAGAGGGGGAGGTGGAATTGCCAATGTCTTTATCATCCTTCGGCTCCGGTGCACACAGGAGGCCTCCGAAGTGTATTTGAGCAGCGGGGCAAGTGAGCCTTTCACTTTCTTTATGCATGCATAGCTGCCCAGAAATCATGGGAAAATATGGATGAAGTCTTGGCACATCAGTTTCTCCAGCAAACATATCCAGCCAAACGTGAGATGCAGAAGCAAAATTTGAACAGGATAGGGATGGATGACGATTTCATTTGCTTCATTTGTTTTAGGATAACTTGCCATATTCACAAAAATTCATCATAGACAGGATAGAAATAATTTTGTAAAATAAATAATAAAAATAATTAATGCAGTGTCAAACTGCATTAATTCTGCAGTATAGATGCATCCTTCATTAAAGCTAATAATAAAGGAAGCTGCTGGGTACTTTGCTAAGATTATTAACAAAGCTCTGACCAGGTATCCTTCAGGAAACCTACACTGGCCAGGAAAAAAAAATTCAAGAAATCTTACAAGTTAACAAACATACAATCAGAAGGAACATTTTGAGGGCATTTCGACAAGGTATGTAAAATAAATTTTCAAGACTCACACATCCCTATAAACACAGCAATTTCACACTTCTCAAAACTAGTAATGGGATCAAGTGCATCCTGGCACAGATATCCATACATTTCTGAGGCTTGAAATGCATTTTGGAGCTGTGGGGAAGAATTCACAGAAAACTATGTGTACATTTGAAATATTGCACATTAGGGATGAGTGAGAGTTTTGTTTCAGTTCATTTCTGGGAAAACTAACCAAATTTTGCAAATTTCTTAATAGTGGTTATACAACAACAACCAGCTGGAATCCTGTACCAGCTACTTAGCAAAGTATACTTAACTGAAGTCCAAAACACAGTACAGAAATAATCCAGTTTGAGACTGCTTTAACTGCCTGGGCTCAATGCTAGGGAATTTTGGGAAGTGTAATCTTTAGTTTGAGAGAAATCATTGTACAAATGTTGTTGTTGTTGTTGTTGTTGTCTGCTTCCAAGCCATTTCTGACTTATGGTGACTCTGGTGTGTTGCAGTGGTCTGAGTGTTGGACTACCACTCTGGAGAACAGGGTTCAATTCCCACCTGGCCATGAAAATCCACTGGGTGACCTTGGGCAAGTCTCATGCTCTCAGCCTCAGGGGAAGGCAATGGCAAACCTCCTCTGAATAAATCTTGCCAGGAAAACCCCATGATAGGTTCGCCATAGGTCAGAAATGACTTGAACATGCACACACAACATGCACACACAGGGCAAGTCTATCATGGGGTTTTCTCGACATGTTTCTTCAGAGGGGGATTGCGATTGCCACCCACCGAGGCTGAGATATGTGACTAGCCCAAGGTGATCCAGTGGGTTTCCATGGCTGAACCAGGATCCGGACCCTGGCCTTCAGAGTAGTTGGGTGAACTTTATTTAGTTTATAATTCTTTTTCTAATAGGTTTAGGGTGGTATAGAAGGATCAACCCTCTCTTTCTTTTCTCAGCAGCCCTCTGAGATAGGCTAGCACAGGGGTAGGCAACCTTTTTGAGCCGGGTGCCGAGTTGCTGTCCCTCAGACAATTGGGGCCCCGAAGCACAAATAATTAATTAATTAAAAAAATATGCATGCACATTCTCTCAGCCCCAGAAAAGTCATGGCAAAACCCCTGTGGAGATTTTGCCAAGAAAACCCCAAGAACAAGTAATAACAACAACAATATCATCATGGCGGGCGGCGGGGGGCGGCGGCAGCGGCAATGGCGACGGCGGCAGGACCGGCCTGGGGCCGGTCCAAAGGCCTCAGGGGGCCGCATCCGGCCCCTGGGCCTTAGTTTCCCTACCCCTGGGCTAGCATAACAAGGGGTGTATCCACACTGCAGAATTAAAGCAGATTGACACCACTTTAACTGCCATAAGTGTATTCTACAGAATCCCAGGATTTGTAGTTTAGTGAGGTGTTCAGCCTGATCTGTCTGAGAGCTCTGGTGCCTCACCAAGTGACAAATCCCCGGATTTCTGTAGGATAGAGTCATGACACTTAAAATGATATTAAACTGCTTTAATTTTACAGTGTGGATACAAACATGGACATTTTGATCTCCTAGATCTGAATCTGACACAGTAAGATTCACACCACTACCAGCTCTTTCAGGACATAAATCTGTGTTGCTTTTTACTTTAAATCTAGGCACTGGGTTGGTTTGGAAAATGGTTGAGTCAAAAGCAGTTTGCTGATGTATGTTCACATGTTTTTACTGAGAATATTCAGACACCTGGCTTGAAGTTCCTGACAACCAGGGTGAGTTATGATCTTTTGAGATTTATGGCATGCTCCATTTATTTAATTTGGATCATGTGGGCATTTATATTGGTCCCTGTGGCCAGTGTTAACAGATGAAAAATGGCTCAGGTCTCCGGGGCTTTTCCTAACATGGCTTCTAAATGTGAGGCCATTGAGGTCACTTTTGCTCCCTTCATTGAGCAACCCAGTCCTGCTTCTGGATTGACAGATTTCCTGTTGGTATAATCGCACCCATTGGAAAACCTACAATGTTTTTTTCTCCCCTTTCCCCAAAATATTAAGGTGCTGAATGATTATTGCTTCAGGTTGTGTAACTAAAAAATGAAAGTAAACACTGCGGTGTCACTGTATGTAAAACATATGTAAATACAACATCAATCAGTGCATTTCCCCTTAGAAATGGGTCAATTTTTGTTGTTGTTTTTGCTTCCTTTTGGATTTCTCTCCCCCCCCCCCCCCCCCGCTTTCCAGCATAACATATAAAATGGTTGCTGAATGATTGATTGTGAGACCCAGGGTGAGGAAGTTCCAGCTTCTCACACAAACGTCCTACGCATTCAACATCCCCCCTTCCCGAAAGTTGGCCTTCCCTGAATAAAGTTCCGAATTGTGCTATTCATTATGCGGCTCAGCTGTGAGTCCAGGAGAATCACCAAAGAGGCCAAAATCACAGCCGTTAAACAAAACAAGTAGGAGTGGGGGGCCGTTGCCCTGTACACAAGGTCACTCTGAAGGAAAAACAGAGAGGCATTTCATGAAATCAGGCTCGCATGCAATGTGCAGGGAAAATGATGCCAGATTGCAAAAGGGGACGTTGGGTAAAGCAGTAGTTCTCAACTTCGTGTGTGTGAATGTCTGTGCTGCCCAGAACTGGAATATTGTGTCCAGTTCTGGACACCACAATTCAAGAAGGATGTTGACAAGCTGGAATGTGTCCAGAGCAGAGTATCCAAAATGGTGAAAGGTCTGGAAACCATGTCCTATGAGGAGTGGCTTAGGGAGCTGGGTATGTTTAGCCTAGAGAAGAGAAGGTTAAAGATTGGCATGATAGCCCTGTTTGAAGGGATGTCATACTAAAGATCATAGAATCATAGAGTTGGAAGAGACCACAAGGGCCATCCCAGTCCAATCCCCTGACATGTAGGAATTCTCAATCAATGCACCCCCGAGAGATGGCCATCCAGCCTCTGTTTAAGACCTCCAAAGAAGGAGACTCCACCACTCTCCGAGGGAGTGTGTTCCACTGTCAAACAACCCTTACTGTCAGGAAGTTCCTCTTAATGTTGAGGTGGAATCTCTTTTCCTGTAGCTTGCATCCATTGCTCTGGGTCCTGTTTTCTGGAGCAGCAGAAAACAAGTCTGCTCCCTCCTCAATATGACACCCTTTCAAATACATATCACCTCTTAACCATCTCTTCTCCAGGCCAAACATACCCAGTTCCCTAAGTTGTTCCTCATAGGGCATGGTTTCCAGACCCTTCAACATTTTAGTCACCCTCCTCTGGACACGCTCCAGTTTTTCAACATCCTTTTTGAATTGTGGTGCCCAGAACTGGACACAGTATTCCAGGTAAGGCCTGACCAAAGCAGAATACAGTGGCACTATTATTTCCCTTGATCTAAAATGACACTATACTTCTGTTGATGCAGCCTAATCGTATATTCACCATTATTTGTTTCCTGAACAAACCCCAAAAACAACAAAGTTTTCCCCTACATTCAGGAAATCCACAATGGTGAGAATTACATGTGTGGTATGTAATGGAACAAATTTGTTTTCTGCACTGGATTCAAACTACAGGAAGACGGATTCTACCTCAACATCTGACAGTAAGAGTTGTTCGACAATGGAATAGGCTGCCTTGGCATGTGGTAGAGTCGCCTTCTTTGGAGGTTTTTTAAGCAGAGGATGGATGGTTATCTGTGAAGAGTGCTTTAACTATGTCTTCCTGCATGGCAGGGGACTGGACTGGATGGGCCTTGGGGTCTCTTCAAACTCTATGATTCCATGAGAAGAGGTGTGCATCACTTAGCATGTTGCTTGGCAGTAGTTTCATAAACAAAAATTAGAGCAGCACAAAATTTTCATCACAAACAGCTGCTTTTAAAATGTCCCAGTTTCTCTCTCCACTATACCACACTGGCTCTCATATGTAATATAGCTTAGCATATGCAGATTTCAGATACATCTGTCTTTTCTTTTGTTTTCTTGAGTAACTGAGTGTAGTGGTTTGAGTGTTGGACTACAACTCTGGAGACCAGGGTTCGATTCCTGGCTCGGCCATGAAACCCACTAGGTCAGGGGTAGGCAACCTGTCCCCTTTAAGGGCCAAGGGACTTCAGCTCCCAGAAGCCTCAGCCACATTGGCCAATAGTCCCATGTTGGCCATAGCTCCTGGGATTCTGGGAGCTGAAGTCCCTCGGCCCTTAAAGAGGACAGGTTGCCTACCCCTGCACTAGGTGATCTTGGGCAAGTCACATGCTCTCAGCCTCAGGGGAAGGCAATGGCAAACCTCCTTGGAACACATTTTGCCAAGAAAACCCCAGGTTTGCCTTAGGGTCAGAAATGACTCAAAGGCACACAAACAACAATAATGTATAGGTTGTATATATCCCTGACATCTCTCCTTTCCCTACCCACTGAGCTTTGCCCTGCTCACACCTTCTCTTCCACTGAGCTCCAAGGTTTAAAGTGATGCAGGTGAATGTTAGGAAAGGTGTAGGGAAGTAGGAAGAGAGGAAGGCCACATGCCAGATGGATGGACTCTATTAATTAGTCACGAGTATTAAGGGGTTGCAGGATTTAAGCAGAGCAGTGGAGGACAGGGGATCTTCTTGGAGATGTCTCATCCATAGGGTTGCCTTGAGTTGAGATTGACTCGGAGGCAGTTAACAACAACAACAACAAGGTGAATGCCACAGCCCGTTTCTGCCAAAAGGCAGACATTTGGATATCAATGGTGTTATCCGCCTATAGAGTGTCACCTGGTGCAGCCCACGCTGCTCACACACTTCAGTGATGCTCCTGCTGGCAAAACTACCTCTAAGTATCCCTTACCTAAGAAAACCTTCTGAAATTTCTGGCATCACCATAATTCAACAGGTGACTTGAAGGCATACACATATACACACACATACTCACAATCAAAAACCAAACTTTTCTAATCTCTCTTATAAAGGAAATGGAAGGTACTATGTATGTATCTCTTACAAAGACCTCTGTTCCGCATGGCAAGGCAAGAGAAAAAAAAATAGATGTGTAGGTCCCAGCACAGAAGGAGTTGGATGAGCTCAGCAGGTCACACTTAAACATTCAATTATATAACGCACAACCTATTTAGAAAACCACTTAGACCACAGCAGTGCAACTACTGCATTTAGCCCCTTAATTGTTTACTTGCTCAGGTTTTCTTTTCTTTTCGGCTCTTACAAGCCACGACCTACCTCTTTAGGCCACAGACCCATCCCACAATAGCAGGCTGGAAATAAATGGTCACATCATAAAGAGTCAACTGCTTTTACCTCTAGAACCAGAAAGTGGTACTTTGCTGCAGGAATGACAGATTTCCCAACTCTTGTGAAAACATCCATTTCCTGTAGATGAGATTCCCCATGGGGGCTTTTTAAAATCTGGGTCTTCCTCAAAGATGCTTAAATCAGAGAAGGGACATTCAACATTTACAACATGGGTGAGCAATGTTGTGGCTCATGGGCTACATACAAGCATGTATGGGAAATGTGTGCCTTCTTTTAAGGACAAAGTACAAGGGGGAGGGAGCATTTTACTGCTGTCATTGCAACTTCAGCAGCATGGCAAGGTTGAGTATGATTTCCAGTGAATTCAAGAGTGAATAATACAGCTCTCCATTCGTTACTCACTCCTAATTTAGAGTAAAATTTAGAGTAATTTAGAGTACAGGTATGCAACACTGAACATTTCCCATCTGCGATAGCCAGCATGGCAGAGCAGTTTAAGTGTTAGACTACAACTCTGGAGACCAGGGTTCGATTCCCAGTTCAGCAATGAAACCCACTGGGTGACCTTGGATAAATCACATGCACTCAGGCTCAGAGGAAGGCAATGGCAAACCTCCTCTGAACAAATCTTTCTGAGAAAACCCCATGATAGGTTTGCCTTAGGAAGACCCAACTAAAGTGCTCCTGAAACATGCCCATACAACCTCTGTTTAATGTCCTCCAAAGAAGAAGAGTCCATGATAGGTTTGCTTTAGAGTTGCCATAAGTCAGAAACAACTTGAAGACACACAACAAAAAGTTACCTCTTTGGGACCTTAATCCATCTGATTTTCTCTGTTCATCTTTCACAACCATAGACAGAAGTAGAATATTTATGTTGTTGTTGGGTGCCTTCAAGTCGTTTCCCTAAGGCAAACCTATCGTGGAGTTTTCTGGGTCTGAGAATATGTGACTCACTCAAGTTCACTAATGGGTTTCCATAGCTGAGCAGGGAACTGAACTCTGATCTCCAGAGTTAATGTAGTATTGTGCTTAGACAACAACACTACATTATCCCTAAATACCCTCAAGACCCCAGAACCTATCTGCTCTTGGAGTCTAAGCAGGGTGATCCTGATTAGTACTTAGATAGGAAACCACCAATGAATACCAGGTGCTGTAGGCTATATTTGAGAGGAAGGAACTGAAAAAAACTATCTCTGAGTATTCCTTGAGGGTCACCATAAATTAACAGGTGACTTGAAGATGTGAGTGTGTGCATCCACACACACACACATACTCTTCTCTCTTTGTAGATTCTTTCTCTCTCACCTCAGGTTGCCAATGTAAAAACTGGAGAGGGCCCCTGTACCTGTTATGGTTGTTTAGAAGAGAGATTTTCAGCAGGTATTGCTTGTTACCTATCCCAATAATTTTTAAATTATGAATTTTTACATACTTATTGATTGTTTTAATACATAGTGATTTTATATGCTCTTTCATCTGGTGTTAAGTTTCTCATTTGTTATTGTTTCCTGCTTCAGTCCACGGGGAAATTATTATTAGAATTATAGAAATTATTATTAGAATTATAAAACCTTTAGAGTTGGAAAGGACCACAGGGGCCAACTTGTCCAAACCCCTGCCATGCAGGAAGACATAACTAAAGTGCTCCTGAAAGATACCCATCCAACCGCTGTTTAAAGTCCTCCAAAAAATAAGAGTCCACCACACTCTGAAGGAGTACATTCCACTATCAAACATATCTTACAGTAAACAGAGTTCTTTCTGATGTTTAAGTGTAATTCAATATGCTGTTGCAGATGCAGAAGGAATTCTACCTCTTTTGGTTTTTTAGGGGTGTTTTTCTGTTTTGGGGTGGGGGAACTTCCCAACACAGCATATTTAATTTCAACTCTGTTGATATGTTTATAGATTGGGAAAAAAAGGAGTGTGTGCTGTGGTTTTTGGGTTGGGGTCCATGGGTTCCAAGGGCCATGCTGAACCACCCAAAGGCCACATGATTCCCACCCTTGATCTATATTCACATTGCCTATGCACATTTCTTGGACATCCTTTTTGGTGTGTCAATGCCCATCTTATCCAGGTGGCAGGGAAATTCCAAGTTAAAAGACATGGGCTGGCATCATGTTCAAGATTTACAAGATTGTGAACCAGACATACAATCTCATAACTTTTGGGATTTATGTTTATGATGGTTAACAATCAAACATGATCCCACAAACTGACTTCTTAAGCCACTCAGTGCCCTGGTGGTGCAGTGGCTAAATGCCTGTACTGCAGCCACTAACTCATAGACCACAAGGTTGCGAGTTCAATACTAACCAGGGCTCAGGCTAGACTCAGGCCTGCATCCTTCTGAGGTAGCTAAAATGAGTACCCAACTGTTGGGGGGCAATGAGTTTACAGTTGTAAACCGCTTAGATACCCCATAGTGTGGTATGAAGCAGTATATAAATGAAGCTGCTTTTAGATTGGGACACTGAGAAATGATGACCACAATGTTCTTCCAGTCATGAACATTGAAACAAGCAGCTGCAGCAGGTCCTGAGGGGTCTTTCCAAATGCCCATCTCAGTGTGCTCCACAACTGGGAGAAAGCTGCAGTCATCATTTCTCAGTACCCTGGTTTGCTGTGCCCCAGAAGCCCTTTGGTTGAGGAACTGCCTGTCTTAAGAGGTAGGTTTTGGAATTGTGGCATTAGCATGAGTAGCTATGACATTGGGGCTCCATTGTCATAGGTATATCAGCTGGTGCAAGATCTCAGTAATGACTTTGACATTTGAACCTACCTTTATCTTAGGGGTTTATTGCACACAGTTTTCAGCCCGATCTGTGCACAGGATGGGATCGGACTGGTACGGGGAAAAATGGGTTTTACCACACATGAAATTGCTGCTGCATTGCTGGCCGACCATCACCTGTCCCCGATCCAGCCTCTGATGGCTGATTTTGGTACTATGAGTACCAAAATTGGCTGGCAGAGGCCGGATCGGGGATGGGTGATGGTTGGCCAGCAGCACAGCAGCAATTTCATGTGTGGTAAAACCTGTTTTTTCCCATTCCAGCCCGATCCCATCCTGTGCATGGACTGGGCTGAAAACTGCATGTGATAAACTCGTTACTCAGTATAGCCTTGATGAGATGTGCTTATAATTTTGCTGTCTGCTTTTTCATCAGTTGAGGTTTAGATTATCTTGCAGTTTATGCTGACATTGTATTTCACAAGAGACAAGGCAGTTAGAACCATTTTGTAGTTCCCATTGGATTTCTGCCCTTTTCTTTGTAAATATTATTTTAATAGAAAGAAGATACACAACCTTGAATTGCCATCAAATCACTTGCTTAGAATTAATGGGAGTACAGCCAATAAAGTACATTTCAGCCTCGTAGCAGAGGAAGGAACTGGCAAAACCACCTCCCAAGTTTTTCTTTCCTAAGAAACTCCTATGAGTTGCCATAAGTTGACAGGTGACTTGAAAGCACATACAGACACATAGCTGGAAAGACAGCTGTAGAGGAAATGTCCCCTCTCTGTGATGAATGTTGAAAATCTGTCAGTGTAGTTTTTCTCCCTCCACATTCATTAAAAAAATAATAAATCTCACGTTCTTGATATTTTGAATATGAACTTTGTGAATTTTGATAATGTCTTCAGAAAGAACTGAAAATTTTGCTCTTTTACAGTGCCCAAATTTACTTTGTACAGATATTCCCAGGAGATCATTGTACTACAGTTAAGCTGAATTAAAAAGAGACCTCACCTGAATTGAGTAAAATTTGGGCTGCATCTGGATGCTATTGCACGGATTTTTCCCAAAAAAACTGCCATCCGGATGTAACCTGAATTCATCCAGGCTGACTTAACTCGCTCCGGCGGCCACTTTTCAAAGTCAGAATGCTTCTGTCTTTGAAAAATGGCTGCCGGAACAAATTAAGTCATCCTGGCTCAATTCCGGCTGCATCCGGATGACAGTTTTGGGGGCAAAATCCGTGGGATAGTGTCTGGGTGCAGCCTGAATTTTACTTCAACTTGAGCGAGGTAAGTCTCTTTTTAATTCAGCTTAACTGCAGTGCGATACTCTACCCTACTAGGAAAGGACATTGTTCAAATTGTCTGCCACACACGTCTTAAGGATGAGGAACCTGCCAGAAAGATTGAGCAGTAACATAGCTGAATATCATATTTAAAGACAAAGATGTTAGTGTGTATCAGTACATGAAAGAATCTTACAGTATCTTTCAGACTAATTGAAGGAAAGATGTTTGTAGCATAAACTTTCGTAGACTGGGTCTACTCCAAGTCACAATTGCGACTAAGTAGTGTTTGTGTATATGAAACAGTAATGGATGCATAATGGTTTCATATTCATGATCGTAGTTCTGTGTTCAGGATCGCTACATAGTCATGGTTGTGACACTAATGCTGTAATTGTAAGTCGTCCTCCCACCCCTGACCAACTTCACGAGACATCAGCTGCATGGAGAGAAGGATGTCTATTCTGCTGCAGACTGGAGTATAGGTGAATGACCTTTTCATGAGTTTCAGGAACTTTCAGTTTCAGGAGAACTTACTTAATTAGTATACTTTTCTTAGCTAAATAACTGATGTAGAATCTGATGTTGTTGTGTGCCTTTAAGTCATTTCTGACTTATGGCGACCCAAAGGCAAACCTATCATGGGGTTTTCTTGGCAAGATTTGTTCAGAGGATGTTTGCCGTTGTCTTCCTATGAAGGTGAGAGGATGTGACTTGCCCAAGGTTACCCAGTGAGTTTCATGGCTAAGCTGGGAATTACATACATACCTATCTTTATTACGGCCAAGGGCCAGCATAAACCAAGCTGGGAATTGAACCCTGGTCTCTAGAGTCATAGTCCAACACTCAAACGACTATACCACACTGGCTCTGGCCAACATATGATTTTATGAGTTAAGCCAGAACATGTCTATATAGTTCTTTTAAATGTCCTGTTCTTTTAATATTGTGAGCTGCTCAGGGTCCTAGTTTTGGGAAAAGAGATAGTAGTAATAATAATAATAATAATAATAATAAGTGGCCTAGCAACATCAGAGTGTGGTCAAGGATGCAAAAAGTCATTAGCGAGGTAGAACACATGAGACAGCAGTGTCTGCAGCAGATTGCTTTTGCCTGACCATATTGGGAGGGGCAGGAGCCTACCCCCATCTTCTTTTCCCCACACTTTGAGTTACATGAGTGCAAACTACTTTTGGACTTTGAGCTCACTTTGCAGCATGTGAAGTGAACTGCAGAGAAAAGGGGAGAGTGGGAGGAGGAGAGAGAAACTGGGACATTTTAAAAGCAAGTGAAAAAGTGGGATGATTAAAGATTAATCCAGACTATCCTTGATAAATTGGGGCAACTGGGGGATATGGGACTCTCAGAATTCCACTGGCTGGGGCAGTCTAGAATTGTAGTCCAAAATATTTTCTCAGGATCTGGTTTAGATCGGCTTTGATTCTCTTTTTCTGTCCCCATCACATTGTTACTCCCTGTCACTACCATTCTCTGGAGAAACCTGAGATTTTCATCCTTCTCGCAAAGGCAAGGAGGATGACAGCAACTGGGAAATTCTCCTTTTATCTTTTGAGGAACATCTCTAGCCCACAATCATTACTGACCTTGAGTTGGTTACCCATGCATTTCTGACATCAAGATTAGATTACTGTGACTCCTGACTGGCAGGCAGGCATGATAAAAAGAAGAAAAAAAACCCTGCATAATCTCCATCTGGTCCCAGATCAGCTGTCAGGTCCTCAAAACGGCACCTCCGCCACATCGCCTCTTCCAAATTAATTGGCTTAGCTTTAAGCAACTGGTTCACTTGGCTTGAAAGTCCCTTTCAAAAGGTGAAAAATAATGTCCCCCCCCATGCTTTTTAAAAAGAACAAAAGAATTTCTTCTCTTATTGATTTGTGGATTTGCTCTCCTTCCACCCAATCCTCCTAAATCCCAATGAGAAAGCATTTCTCAGATTAATTCTAGAAATGGAGCATACTCATTTTTCAGCAGCTTCCAGATCTTTGCATTCATTTCCACTTTATTCATATTTTTTTTAAAAAAGCAACAACAATGGCCAGAATTCCATTGGTATAATACATATGCATATGTTTCCTTACACACTCTCCCTCGGAGAGTGGTGGACTCTCCTTCCTTGGAGGTCTTTAAGCAGAGGCTGGATGGCCATCTGTCAGGGATGCTTTGATTGGGAGTTCCTGCATGGCAGGGGGTTGGACTGGATGGCCCTTGTGGTCTCTTCCAACTCTATGATTCTATGATTCTATGATTCTACATACATGATTGCATGTTTTTGGCTACTGTGTAATGGACTTATTTAGTTTATGGTTGCATTAGCAGACTTCCACAAGGGTCACCAGTTTACCTGCATCTAAATACTGCATCAGTTTCAACTGAAGTAGAGCTATTGAATCAATTGAATTTATTACCTATGTGTTATCTCACCATTCAGGAATTAAATGAATGGTTCTATTGGTGAATCTAGTTGGGACTAAACAGGGTTCCAGCCAAGCAGATGTGCATCCTTGGTTGGTGCTTAACTATCTATCAGTGCCTTCAGTATACCAGTTTATTCAATGGGATTGCAAAAACAGTCCCAGTGCATTCCCTGCTGCACTGTGGGACAATAAACTGCCACACTGACAGATGCAGAATTGCTTGCACAGTGTTTGTATACAGCAGAACAGTGGAGAAGTGCAAATATTGTGTAACTGTTTGAGTGTAGATTTATACCTACCCTGGCATGATGTAGGATATCGGCCTAAATATACTGTTTGGAGACTTTTGTGTTGAAAAGCAGTATAGTACAGTGGGCCCTTGATATCCACTGGGTTCCAGGTTCCAGGACACCCACCCCCATCCCCGGATATCAAAATCTGTGGATGCTCAAGACTCATTATATACAATGACATAGTAAAATGGTGTCCCTTATATAAAATGACAAAATCAAGCATTGCTTTTTAGAATTTATAGTTTTTTGGAATATTTTCAAACAATGAATAGTTGAATCTGTGGATAAAAAAAAATAATCAATGGATATGGACCACCGACTGTACAGCTGGCCCTCTATATCCATGAATTTTGCATCCACAGATTCAACTATCCATGGTCTGAATATATATATATATATATATATATATATATATATATATATAAAATCCCCAAAGTAAACCTTGATTTTTCCATTTTATATAAGGGTAACCATTCTTTAGAAAAGTCAATAATGATAGGAAAGATGGAGGGTAATAGAAAGAGAGGAAGACCGCATACTAGATGGATAGACTCAATTAAAGAAACCACAGCCCTGGGCCTGCAGGGCCTGAGCAGAGCTGTTGAAGACAGGGGTTCTTGAATTGTTTTAGGAGATTATCCCACCACTCAAATAACCCGGTTTACCTCTTCTGAACTGAAGTCTAATCCAGGAGACAGCCAGGTCCTATCAAGGATTTTGTCACTAAAGCTGCCGGGTGAGTCCAGCCTGGCTGCAGCCCAGGTCCCCGGTGCACTTCTGTGGCCATTTTTTCAAGTCAGAAAGCTCCTGGTTTCGAAATAAGGCTGCTGAAGCCACTGGGGACCCAGGCTACAGCCGGGCTTCGGCAGCAAAATCCTTGTGATAGGATCCAGCTGCCTCCCGAATTAGACTTCAATTCGGAAGAGGTAAACTGGGTTGAGTGGTGGGATAATCTCCTTACTCATGGGGTCACTATGAGTCAATGCCAACTCGAGGGCAGTTGTTAACAACAACAACAAACACCATTTTACTAACCCATTGTCTGTTATGGGACTTGAGCATCCATGGTTTTTGGTATTCAGAGGGGGTCTTGAAACCAACCCCCAGCTGATACCAAGGATACTGTTCTTAAGTTTGGATTCAGGATCTGCCTTTTGGTATTAGAAGGGCTCCTCTGATGATAGGTGCATCCACTTTATTTGGGAGGACTCCCCCTGCCAACATCACAGATCCATACACCCCCAACTATCCCAATTTGATAGGGACAGTCCCAATTAATCCTCTGCCATCGCATTTTTTCCAGCTGATTTTAAAATGTACCAGTTTCACTCTCCTCTTCCCACTTTCCCCCTTTGTCCTGGTTTACTTCAATTGCTGCAAACTGGGTTCAAAGTAAAGAAAACAACTAGTTTGCTAGGGACCAGTAATTACCAGTAACTGGTAATTGTGACCAGTTGGATGGTATGGTAGTACGCCCATCATTTTCCAGCTTGCATGTTGCAACCTCTAATGCAGTTGTGTGTGTCTGTTTGTCTCTGGGCCTCTGTGACAGCTCTTTCATCTCCAACTGAGCCTAGAAAAATGATCTTTTAAACTGCAACATCCCACAACTATTTTTAGATTACGACTTGCCATGATAACAAGGGGATTTTGAAAGTTTTAGTCCAATCATTAACTTTTCCAAGCTGTATTCAGTGATATTCTTGCTATATAGGTTTATGCTGAACCAAAGCACATCCAGTGTTGTTCCTGTTTGACTGGCAACAGCTCACCAAAGTTTCAAGGAGAGATACTTTTGACTAGCAGATCCTGCCATTAAACGTGGGACGATATGCATGCAAAGTGTGCTTAGTTTCTTTCTCTGAGATGTGGAAAATCAAATGTCACATCTGAGTATATTGTAGGAAAATCCCTCAATATGAAAAGAAGCAGTATACTTTTTTTAAAAAAGGAATATAGAATGTATAAGGTTTGTTTCCTGTTTGGAGATTTTTGTTTTTATATAATACTGGTCTTTATAGTTGCCTAGATCTAGAGCCAAGAAAAATGAACTTATCCATTTGCTAATCAACCTCATTATAGTAAGCAATGATGATGATTGGTGGTAAATGTATTTATTTGATGCTCTTGACTTCAATATTTTTGAAATTTCTAAAAGTATAGTCCTCTGCTTTTTGGCATATTTTATTTGTTGTTATTAACTACCTTTGAGTCAACTTTGACTCATGGCAGCCCCATGGATGAGATACCTCCAAGCCTCTCTGTCCTCAATTGCCCTGCATAGTTCCTTCAGGCTCCTAGCTGTAGCCCCCTTGATTGAATCTATCCATCTGGTATACAATATATCTCCTTTAATACTACCCTTTATCTTTCCAAGCATTATTGTCTTTTCTAGTGTGTCATGCCTTCCCATGATAAGGCTGAAGTTCAACAGCCTCAATTTGGTCATCCTGGTTTCTAGAGACAGCTTGGGTTTGATCTGTTCTAGTACCCATTTATTTGTTTTCCTGGCTGTCCCTGGTATCCTTAGCATTCATCTCCAGCACTACATTTCAAATGAATTGATTTTTATCCTGTCAGCTTGCATCACTGTCCAGTTTTCACAATCATACATAGACATTGGAAATACAATGGCATGGGCGATCCTTACTTTAGTGTTTAGAGTTATAGCTTCACTTTTTATGATCTTCCCTAGTCCTTTAAAAGCTGTCCTAACAGTCCTAGTCATGGACTAACTGACTTGCCTATATATTATATAGACAAATAAACAACAACAACAACAAAATAAATAAAACTGTTGAGTTGTCATGTCTCCAAAGGATTGCATTCAGATGTTAGCATGCAAATTTCGGCTGGCAGAATGGGATTTCCTCCACTCCTACTTACAATAGCCCCCTGAAAATTGAGTGTTTAGGAAACACAGATGAATGGAATGAGCTGTGGTACGAGGAGTATCACCCCAAATCTGTTGGATGCATCTTCTCTTGGTGGTATGCTTCCATCAACAGGAGGTAGACCCTGCATCTAACTAATAGGGCTTGAATGAAGAATCTGTGGTTCTCCAGATGTTACTAGACATGTTTCCATTAGTTCTGGCCAGCATAGCCAGGTTAGTCAGATATGATGGGAGTTGTAACTCAGCAACATCTGGAGGGCCACAGGTTCCCAATCCCTCTGATAGACCCTATGTATAAAAGAGGGAATAGGATGGTGTTTTGATGTCTCTGTTTGAGATCTGTGTATTTGGAAGGCAGTCAGAAAGTGCTTACAGCTGTGTGTGCCTTGGCTCTCTGTCTGACTGGTAAGCCTATATGTTCCGGATCAGGCAGAAAATTAACTTATGTGTCTACATATTTATTGGTTTCTTTCTATGTGATTCCATCAAGTGCTCTATAGCTCAGTGTCAGATTATATGCTTTGCATGTAGAAGGTCTCAGGTTCAGTCCTTGGTACTCCAGCGCTGGGAAAGAATAATCTGAAACAACAAAGAGTGACTGACAATCACTGTAGAGAATAAGCTGAATGGTGTGAATTGGTGCAAGGTTCCTATGTTCTCAAGATTATGTATAGGAAAATTAGTTAGGGGGGTTGCAGACTGCCAGAAATAGTGCAAATTGAGTCCACTTTAAGGGTTAGGGTTAGTGCTAGGGAATCATGGGAATTGTGTTTTTTTTCTGAGACATTGAGCCTTCTCTGTCAGAGAGCTCTGGTGCCACAATAAAATACAGTTCCCATGATTCCCTAACCCTAACCCTAACCCTAAAAGTGGACTCAATATGCACTATTTCTGGCAGTCTGCAACCCCCCCCCTAGTTTCTCTTTTCTTCACATTTGAACAATGTAAACCTCAATTTCTTTATGATGAAATTTGCAAATTTCAGTAAACAGATTGAAACTGAATCCCCCCACTTATGCATAAATCAAATTAAAGAAATTCAGCATGAAGAAGACTATGCTGTACCTGCTTGCCATGTAGAGTTAAAGACAAAAAACCTCTCAGGAAAAAATGAGATCAACTGAGCAGTAATGTGATTGAACACACAAGAATTCAAACCAAGAATTTTAAGAGTGAAGGATTTGAGGTCCAGAGCATGGATGAAAAATATATATTCATTTTTAAATTCTTCCATATATGATTTTTTTTTAAAAAATCTCAAGTTCCTTAGTAGGATTGGTTTAGCATTTAGATGAAAGACTACGAAGCAATACCAGGGACTGCTATGAAGGGCAAGAGAAAGATTTTTGACTGAAGCCTCAGAGACCTTCTGCCAGTCAGACAATACTGACAATACTATACTAAATGGATCAGTAATCTGACTCAGTATGAAGTAGCTTCATATGTTCTTTGTGGGTGTATCTACACTGCTGAAATAAAGCAGTTTGGCATCATATTAACTTCCATAACTTATGCTATGGAATGCTGGGATTTACAGTTTTATGATAAATTTAGCTTTCCCTGTTAGAGAGCTCTGGTGCCCTACCAAATTAAAGATCCCAGGATTGCATTGGATTGGTGTCAAACTGCTTTATTTCTGCAGTGTGGCAGTAGCCCATATGAAGAACTTTGTGAACTTTGGTAAATTCAAATTAGAAATTACTTTCTCATCAATCACTAACAGTGGACACTTGGATATTGGAGGACACTGCTGACAAGTATAATCCTGCTTCTTCACTCACATACATGGACCCCAAAACACATTTATCTGGGCTTAATGCTATTCAGCTTTCCAGAGGAAGCAAAGATAGTTTGCAAAATACCTACTCTGCCCATTCCTTGTTCTTTTTGTAAGTTTCTGTACCTTAATATTACAAAATAGCTGATGTATGCCTCCAGTCTTCTCTCTTAAATGAGATGTCCACAAAACACATAGAAGAGTTATTTTTAATAGCACTTGGGTTAAGGGAACCTTTGAACTTTCTCAATAGAGGTTACTATGGGTGTCAAAAATGTTTTTAATATTAAATGAGATTAAAGTGCATGAAGTGAAAAACACACACATACACAATTGGACATCCATTTTCCAGAAGTGAGATAATGCTGGAGATTGTCATGATGACCACAAACATAGTGTTCCCTATGTTGTCTATGTTATACTATGTTATACCAAAAGTAGGGGGTGGGGAAAAGAGATTGCTGTGAGTTAAGATGGAGAGAAAGAGAAAAAAAGAAAGAGAGGAAGAAGTATTCTCTTAAAATTACACATGGTACTAATATCTACTTGCTACCATTGGATCTCGGATGATGATGATGATGATGATGATGATTAATGATATTCATTTCTGTCCTCCCTTTTTGCCATATTGGGACTCAAAGCAGCTTATAACAATAGCAAAGCAAAAAGCAAAGCAGATTTATTTATATATCGCTTCATACTGTGCTACACAGTGTCTAAATCAGCGGTCGGCAAACTACGGCCCGTTGAGGCCTGGTAACCAGCCCATGGCTGGTCCTGCTGCCGCCACCGCCACCACTTTGCTTTCCAAAATGGTGCCTGCACTCGCAAATGCATGCACAAAATGGTGTGGGGCACCATTTTGCTTTCCAAAATGGTGCCTGCACTCGCGCATGCGTGTGCACGATGGCATGTCGCGAGCACATGCGCATGACGCCAGTGCTGTTTTGCTTTCCAAAATGGCACCTGCACTCACGAGTGCATGCGCACAATGCTGGTGCCATTTTGCATTCCAAAATGGTGCCTGCCGCCGTGCGCATGCATGCGTGAGCACAGGATCCATTTTAGAAAGCAAAACGGTGCCGGCGTCATGCGCATGTGCTCGCGACGCGTGGCGCCGTTGGGTGCCATTTTGCTTTCCATTTTGCTGTAGTTTATTGTGGCACCAGAGCTCTCTGACAGAGAAGGCTCAATGTCTCAGAAATTCCCATGATTCCCTAGCATTGAGCCAGAACAGTTAAAGTGGTCTCAAACTGGATTATTCTGGCAGTCTATTGAGACTCTATGTTTACTTGACCATTTTTTTCTCACAAAACTTCAGCAGCAGTTTCCATTCTTCTTCTCATCTCTTAATGGGATTTCCATTTATTAGCATTCTTAATTTGTCCATCTCCATCATATCTAGGCATTTTCTGAGCCAGTAGTCTATTGATGGTTTGTCTTTTTCCATCCATTTTTGGGCATGTCAGTCTTGCAGCTGTGACTGAGTATAGAATGCATTTCAGTGATTTTCTTTCATCTTCTCCTTTGACTATGGGCCTCTGCAGAATTATTAGTTCTAATGTCTTATGAACATCTTTCCATATTTTTTAGCAGTTTGACACATCCACCATATATGTGTCCCTTCTTTTCCCCCACATTTCCAACATACTCCCTTTTCATGTCATTGAATTTTTGCTAATTTTTTAGGAGACATGTACCACCTATGTATCATTATGTACAGATTTTCTTTCACATCCATACTAAGTGTGAATTTTAAATCTTGTCCCCAGGCCCTTTCCCAATCTTTTAGTTGTTCAGAGTGCTCTATGTTCTGTGCCCATTTGATGGTACATTCTTTAATTGATTCTGTTTCCATGGAGATTAGCGCACAGCTAAAAAAAAGCATTTTACCGCAGCCGAATTAAATCTTTTCAAACCCGGAAAACCCCCGGCTTTGCAAATCAGCTGTATCTGGGCTGCACCTGGCTGGCGGCATTGGTGGCAAAATATGTCTGATAATACCTGGATGCAGCCCAAATTAGGATTGAATTCAGCAGTGGTAAAACACTTTTTAAAGCCATGCACTAGTCTCCCATTTCTATGTTCAGAAGTAACTTATATAATTTGGATATGACATGTTTTTGGGTTTCACACAAGATCGCATCCAATTCTATCCTTTTTTTAAACCAAATCCTTCTGTTTTAAGATCAAATTTCCATCTCTCGTTCAACTGATGATATGTGAACCATTGACATGTGAATCCCTCTTCTTCTAGTTCTCTAACTGTTTTTAGTTTGGAGGTTTCTCTTTCCCATTTTAGTAGATCTTGATATTTTAAAGGATTCTTTTGATTTTTCATTTGGTCTGTCTTCAGAGCTTCTTGTGGAGATAGCCAGTCTGGTAGTTTACTGTAGGTTTTTTGTTTAATTTTGAGCCTCCTAATAATATGGTCATTGAATTCCTTGTTCACTGCTGCTTTGCTGTACCATAAATATCTGTGCCACCCATATCTGATGTTAAAACCTTCAAGGTTTAGCATCTTCGCATCTTTTAGTGTGATCCTTGGCATCTTTCATGATTTTCCACTTTATTCGCTGTATAACATGTATAACATGTGAGTATTTGTGAAATAAAAATATTAAAAACAGCACACATTTTTTAAAATCAGTTTTTATGACCCTCAATTTTGCAGGCCTGTGCAATTAATGCTAACCAGCTGCTTTATGGGTCCTATTTTCCCACATCTCCCACATCTCCTTGCTCTCATCAGTTCCCTGTCTCTTTTATTAAAAGCTGCTTCGTCCCATTGAGTCCACGTGATTTGTGTCATGCAAATTACTATTCATTAGGGACCAAGTCAATACCATTAAACAATTACCACTGGTGACCTGACCAAGATTCAGCTTCAGTTCTCTGGGGACAGAAGGCCAATTAATCCAGAACATCACTATTAGAACATCTGTTAGTTTAAAAACACACACACCAAACAACCACACCAAAAAAAGCAACAAGGCTCATCATGCGACAATGCAACAGGAGGTTAAAGGACATAATAAATTACAGCTTTGTGGAAATAAATATAGCCTAAGTATGTCAAGAGGAAGGAGGGCAAGTAAGGCTGTAGAGCTTGGAAGAAGCTAAAAAGCTTGGTGGAAGTAGGCCTCTAGTGAAAGAGAGGGCTGTTTTGTTTCCATGGCTCCCAGAGAAAGGATCGGAAAGCCCCCAGCAACTTGAGGAACTCTGATAGATAACAGATTGGTTCTGTTCAAAGACCTAGCCATGTTAGTATGGAAAATCAGTATGCAAAGTGATCTTGTAGCACCTTTGAGACTACTGAAAGAGAAAAGTTGGTAGCATGAGCATTTGAGGAAGTAGGCTCAAGTTTACAAAAGCTCATGCTATCAGCTTTTTTCTTTCAATTAATCTCAAAGGTGTTACAAGATCCCTTTGCAGATTGATTCTGGATATGGATTAAACATGAGTGTAGGGTATAGGACAGTTTTCTAGTTAAAGGTATCCTTTCTTTAACATTGCACATGGCAAATGAAATGGTGCCACCCCCTCATCCTCATAGCAACTTGTTTACATGATAGAGGGCCAAATCCCCAATTTGAGTGTGGACTGCTTTCACAATGTAAGGACAGTCCACACCAAATATGCCCTAATCCTCTATTAAAATGGTTTAACATAACTCACCTTCTCCTCTGGAATTTTCAGGAAAATCTGAAGCACTCCATAGCAATGCTAGGGGCTGTTTGCACACACTTTCTGCTGTGTTGCTGGCCATCACTGCTGCTAGCACAGGTTGCTCCATCTGAGGTCACAAGTCAACTAGCTATGTGATTGATGCTGGGTGCCTTGTTTCTGGCCTCAATGGGTGTAACCCATGCCATCAGTGGTGGGTCTGGGTGGCACAGCAAGGGCGTGTGTGTAGACAGCCAGGCAGCCAGAATTGCTGTGAAGTGCAGAGGTAACAGTGCAACCCGGTAAAACTCTGGGCCAGAATACTCTGAGTGCATCCCAGAATATTCTGGCTGGTGTAGATGAGGCCCTGGATGGCGGTTTCTACACAATACAGTTATATCGATTTGATACTACTTTGACTGATACTACAAGTTGGCTCTTCTCTTCTGCAGGCTTGCCGTCCATGGATTTGAGCATCTGTGGATGGCCCCACCAATTCTCCTCAATGGCAGCATGTGCATGCAGCTATGGAAGTGCAGTTGCACACATAGAATCATAGCATCATAAAGTTGGAAGAGACCACAAGGGCCATCCAGTCCAACATGCAGGAACTAAAAATCAAAGCATACCCAACAGATGGCCATCCAGCCTCTGTTTTAAGACCTCCAAGGAAGGAGACTCCATCAGACTCCGAGGGATTGTGTTCCACCGTTGAACAGCTCTCACTGTCTGGAAGTTCCTCTTAATGTTCAAGTGGAATCTCTTTTCCTGTAATTTGCATCTGTTGTTCCGGGTCCTGTTCTCTGGAGCAGCAGAAACCAAGCTTGCTGTCTCCTCAGTATGACATCCCTTCAAGTATTTAAATAGGGCTATCATATCACCTCTTAACCGTCTCTTCTCCTGGCTAAATATACCCAGTTCCCTAAGCCGTTCCTCATAGGGCATGGTTTCCAGACCCTTCACCATTTTAGTCGTCCTCCTCTGGACACGCTTTTTGAACTGTGGTGCCCAGAATGGACACAGTATTCCAGGTGGGGCCTGACCAAAGTAGAATACAGTGGCACTGTTACTTCCCTTGATCTAGATACTATACTTCTATTAATCGCATTGGCCTTTTTGGCTGCCACATCACACTGTTGACTCATGTTCAACTTGTGGTCTACTAAGACTTCTAGATCGCTTTCACATGTATAAGTCTTGTTAAGCCAGTTGTCCACCAATCTTATATCTATGCATTTCATTTTTTTTGCCCTAAGTGCATCACTTTACATTTCCCCATGTTGAAATTCATTTTGTTAGCTTTGGCTCAGCTTTCTAATCTATTAAGGTCATTTTGAATTTTCATCCTGTCCTCTGAGGTATTCGCTATTCCTCCTAATTTGGTGTCATCTGCAAATTTGGTAAGCATGCCCCCTATTCTTTCATCCAAGTCATTGATAAAGATATTGAATAGCACTGGGCCCAGGATAGAGCCTTGTGGCACCCCACTGGTCACTTCTCTCCAGGATGAAGAGGAGCCATTGCTAAGCACCATTTGGGTTTGGTCAGTCAACCAATTACTAACCACCTAACAGTTGTATTGTCCAGCCCACATTTTACTATCTTGTTTGCAAGAATATCATGGGGGACCTTATCAAAAGCCTTACTGAAATCAAGATATGCTATGCCTATCACATTCCCTTCATCTATCAAGCTAGTAATTTTATCAAAAAAAGAGATCAGATTAGTCTGGCATGACTTGTTTTTGAGAAACCCATGTTGACTTTTAGTGATTATGGCATTCCCTTCTAAATGTTCACAGACTCTCTGTTTAATGAACTGTTCTGGAATCTTTCCTGGTATTGATGTCAGATTAACTGGGCGATAGTTGTTGGGATCCTGTTTTTCCCCTTTTTTGAAGATGGGAACCTTGAGCCTTTACAGACTGCCAGAAATAGTGCAGCTTGAGGCCACTTTAACTGCCCTGGCTCAATGCTAGGGAATCATGGGAATTGTAGATTTTTCTGGGACATTAAGCCTTCTCTGTCAGACAGCTCTGGTGCCACAATAAACTACAGTTCCCATGATTCCTTAGCACTGAGCCAGGACAGTTAAAGTGACCTCAAGCTGCACTATTTCTGGCAGTCTGTAATGGCCCAATGTTTGCCCTCCTCCAGTCTGCTGGGACTTCTCCTGTTCTCCAGGAGTTCCCAAAGATTATTATTGCCAGTGGCTCTGAGAGTGCATTTGCCAGTTCTTTTAATACCCTTAGATGTAGTTCATCTGGTCCAGGAGACCTTGGGGGGAAGCAGACGAGGGCGTCCAAGACGCCCTGCGACGGTGTGCCGCGGGACTGGAGCAGTCGCACCGCGGCGCA
Organism: Phrynosoma blainvillii; assembly: GCA_026167975.1. Taxonomy (NCBI): domain Eukaryota; kingdom Metazoa; phylum Chordata; class Lepidosauria; order Squamata; family Phrynosomatidae; genus Phrynosoma; species Phrynosoma blainvillii. The sequence goes on along the minus strand of JANUYF010000001.1, from coordinate 443,003,838 downwards.
CCGTCGGCGCCCCTGAAAGGAGTGCAAAAATAGCACTCCTTTCAGAAGTCAGTGAAAGTGCGCCCTAAAAGCGTTGGGCGCACTTTCACTGACTTTTCCGCCGCAGTGCGTGCGATCGCTGCGGCGGGAGGTTGTCCCCGGAGCGCCGGACGTGCGGAGGGCCGGCGGCTCCGAGGACGACTTCGGGAAGAGGAAGGGGCGCCACGCGTGCGGCTGCCCCTCCTCTTCCTTGCCTTGGAGACGGCTCAATAAGCCGTCTGCCAAGGCCCTTAGGGCCTAAGCAGACTGCCAGAAATAGTGCACATTAAATTGAGGCACTGCCCTGGCTCAGTGCTAGGGAATCATGGGAACTGTAATTTATTGTGGCACCAGAGCTCTCTGACAGAGAAGGCTCAATGTCCCAGAAAAAAATACAGTTCCCATGATTCCCTAGCACTGAGCCAGGGCAGTGCCTCAATTTAATGTGCACTATTTCTGGCAGTCTGCTTAGGCCTTCAAATTCATTTAGGCTAACCAGGTATTTCTGTACTAGCTCTTTATTTATTCTGTGCTGCATTTCCTCTATTGTGTCCTCTGCTTCATTTTCCTCAGGTAGAACACCCTTTTCCTTTTCTGAGAAGACTGAGAAGACACAACATTCTGAGAAGACATTTTGTGCCTCCATTGAGCACAGCAGGATTTGAGGTCCTGCGGGATTTATTATCACATGGATACAAAGAGCCGACTGTACTACTTTAAATGAATTCATGCTTTGGAATCCTGGGATCTGTAATTTTGTGAAACACTTAGAATTTTCTGCTAGAGGGCTGCAGTGGTTGTTTACAGTGTATTCTCAGTATGCAGACACATTACAAATCCCAGGAGGATTCTATAAAATAAAACCATGAGAGTTAAAGTGATATGAAACGGAGGTTAACTGTGCAGTGCAAATGTACCTGAAAATGGGAGTACAAGAAAAGGGAACAGGAGCCTTGAAGTAGTCAATCAGTTCTCCAGATCTTCCAAGTTTTATGCTACACCAAAGCAATGCTATTCATAGCTAATGAAAGCTGTGGTGACCAGTTTCTTTTTTCTTGTTGTGGGATTATTGTCTCCTAGGCACTGTGGGTGTGTCTTTCCCCGCTATGGCATTATACTTTCTGAAAGTTATGTTTACTGATGCAGCCCATTATGTTCAATGTGCACTATGGAAACTATTTGAAGTTCTATGAGAAGACAATCCTCTGTTTTAGGGATGGGTATGACATGGCCCATGAACCACATGGGTCTCCTAGCTCACTGATTGTGAGCTCCCTCAGACCCCAGACAGTTAAAAACAAAAAAGAGGGGAGGAGGAGAGAAGTGCGGCTTTTGGAAGTTCCATAGAATGGCAGTGCTCAGGTAGTACACATCAAAGTCCTCCAAAAGACTTGTTTTGATCTTTGGCCACTTTTGGAATGGGGTTTGTGTTTTGCTTTCAGTCAGCATTCCAGTGGTATTGGGTGGCAATTAACTATTGAACTCAATAGACCCTTGGTGTTTTCCAATAGAGTCTTTATTATATTCTTATGTAGGTCTTGAGCCAGTCTCTTCCAAAGAGATCTGCTTTCTAATGCATAACTGACTAGCTGATTGCCATGCGAGACTTTCCATGTAGCAGCAGGAAAATGCTGCAAGATGCTGTTTGATGCTAGGCCTATCTCAAAGCAGATTCACAATATTTACATTCTGGGAAGTCTGTCTGATGAATCACTGATCGAAAACACATGGAAACAGAAATTAGCTGACAGGAATTAGCTGCCACCAATTATATGAGATGGAACTATTTTGCACTCGCATTGTTGTTGATTTGGGGAGGAAAGGAAAGAAAAAAACAACACTTGACTTCATACATCTTATACTCTCTGTGTTGTAATGAAGTATTTTCTTTCAGAGGCTAAGGGCTAATGCAAAACAAATGCACTTCCTATCAGGTTAAAACTTTTCCTGAGTGCAGGCCACAGAAAGAATGGCTGTGTGATTAGAAGAAAGAGCACCTGGAAGACAGTAAATGGAAATTCAGTGGCTCAGATCCTAAATTAGGGCTATGCAGGATTGCCAGGTGTCTTTTATTACTAGGAATGTGCTTTATTTGAGGTCTAGAAAGCTTTCCCTTTTATATAGACTGAACAAAATGTCAAAAACTCTCATATTTTGGGGTGTGGCCCCTTCATAAAGACAGAAATGTGTTTTTAATTGCACAGTTGCATGGTTTTTCTATGAAAGAACTAGAGAGAACTTCTTTCTATGAAAGAACTAGACAAGACCATAAAGAGATATAACATTGACCACTAAAGTCAGGATAGTCCAAACCATCATTTTCCCATCACCACATATGTCTGCAACAGTTGGACAGTGAAGAAAGCTGACAGAAAAAAAAATAATCTCATTTGAGAAGTGGTGCCAGAGAAGAGGGCTGAGGATACCATGGATGGCCAGAAAGACAAACGGTTGAGAACTGGAACAGATCAAGCCTGAACACTCCCTAGAAGCCAGAATGACTAAGCTGAGGCTGTTGTACTTTGGCCATTTCATGAGAAAAGACAATCATGCTTGGAAAAGTAGAGGAAAAAGAGGTAGACTGTATATCAGATGAATAGAATTAATAAAAAAGGTCATGAGGAGCCTGAAGAAACTTTGCAGAATGGCTGAGAACTTGGGCTCTGGGGTATCTTATCCATGGGGTCACCATGAGTCAAAGTCGAGTTGATGGCAGCTAACAACAACAACAACAGTTTTTCTATTGACTAAAGCATGTTTGTGCTTTTTTGTTGGTAATTGTCATTAAGTTGACTTCAACATACAGCGTCTTTATGCATGAGAGATATCCATGTCATAGAATCATAGAGTTGGAAGAGACCACAAGGGCCATCCAGTCTAACCCCCTGCCATGAAGGAACTCACAATCAAAGCACCCTTGAGAAATGGCCATCCTGTCTCTGTTTAAAGGCCTCCAAAGAAGGAGACTCCACCACTCTCTCAGGGAGTGTGTTCCACTATCGAACAGCTATCACTGTCAGGAAGTTCCTCCTAAAGTTTAGGTGGAATCTCTTTTCCTGTAGCTTGCATCCATTGTTCTGTGTTCTAGTCTCCGGAGCAGCAGAAAGCAAGCTTGCTCCATCCTCAACGTGACACCCCTTCAAATACTTAAACAGGGCTATCATATCACCTCATAACCATCTCTTCTCCAGGCTAAACATACCCAGCTCCCTAAGTCTTTCCTCATAAGGCATGGTTTCCAGACTCTTCATCATTTTGGTGGCCCTTCTGTGGACATGCTCCAGCTTCTCAACATCCTTTCTGAATTGTGGTGCCCAGACTTGGATACTGTATTCCACGTGAAGCCTGTCCAAAGCAGAATAGAGTGGGACTATTACTTTCCTTGTTCTAGACACTATACGTCTATTGATGCAGCCTAAAATTGCATAGGCCTTTTTAGCTGCGCATCACACTGTTGACTCATGTTCAACTTGTGGTCCACTAGGACTCCTAGATTCCTTTCTCATGCAGTCTTATTAAGCCAGGTGTCCCCCATCCTATATCTATGCATTTCATTTTTTCTACCAAAGTGCAGTACCTTACATTTCTCACTGTTGAAATTCATTTTGTTAGTTTTGGCCCAGCTTTCTAATCTATTAAGTGGGTAAATGCTGGGAGACAGGGTGTGTTAAAATAGAAAATTGGTGGTCAAGAAAATGGAAAATCTGGCTGCTAGAAAAATGTATGTACTCTATACAAATTTATCAAGGACACAAGAAAGACAACACATTTTAATGAAGACTGGACTATATTTATTGACTGGGTTAACTGCCACTCGCGGTGGTTGCAACCTCCACCCAGCCATTTGTTCCTCTGGAAGGATAAACTATGTGTGTCCTCCTCTCCACATGATGGAAGCCTACAAAATTAAATGAAGATTATAACTGACAAGAAGATTTTATTGGATAATAATCCATGTCTTACACCTATGTTTACAAACTATGCTAAATGTTACTTGTTTTGTCCATACTTTGGATCAAATATTGATCAGAATGGCAACGGTAGCCGAGAAAGTGAGAACTCTTTGACTATTTCAATGCTCTCATTATCTTTGGTGAATTCTTGCAGATCTAACATTGTACAACAGCAAAATTCAACTTTGTTTATGGTAGTGAAACTTCGCAACAGAATGCCAGGCATCTTTTCCTTGGCTTCACTAGAAGACTTTTTTTCAAGCCTACTTTCAGCCCCTGGATATGTCACGCAAGGCAGACTGGATAAAAAAGATCCCCTAACCCCGCAGTACACTCTTTTATCTGCCTCTGTATGAAGACTATGCTTCTAACCTCACTGAGCAGAGGGGAAATGTGATCCTAAGCATTCTCTGGGATGGTTTACTCATCATGACACAAACAAAGAGATCAGGTATGTGTGTAGAGTCCAGTTTCATCGTGTCTGCCATTAACATTGCTTTAAAGGCGTGTGGGAAGGTGGTTGGGAGAAAGACAATGGGATCATTTACCATTTTATTTGAAGTATTCTCTATCCTTGCCCTCTCACAGAACCTGGCTCTACATTCTTTCTTCTAGCCCCCTCTGTCTTTGCTTCCAGTAAAATGAGCTCCTATAACCTCAAGCCTTTTCATTTATTGAGAGATAATGAGAAATGTGCAGCCAGAGTTCTTCCTAACTGCTCTCTAAAATGTTAAGCTTTCCTCCTGTTTGCAGTGTTCCAGACCAATTAGTGCAACAGGGTCACGATTTATACATTGTCCACAGGATGGAAGTGTATCTCTCTCTCACACACATAAAGACAAAACAAGACATAGATCAGTATATGATCTGCATTTCCTAATGTATATGTATAGATGCAAATTTAGAAGTAATTGCTGTAGTTTAGAAAGTAACTCAAAATTCTCATCACAGTGAGGAAGATTGTAATCAAGCGAGCTGTAGGTCTATTGTTCAGCCTGTTGTACTGTTGCTAACTGTTGATAGGCAGCTCTAGGCTCCTTGCTTTTCCTCCATACACATCTTTCTCTTTAAATTAGACTGGGACTGGGCTCTCCTGCCAACAGAGGAATGCTGTGGGAGCAGTGAATCCACTTTTGATAATGGCTGAGATCCTAGTTCAACTACTTAGTTAAGTTTCTTGTTGTTGTGTGCCTTCAAATCATTTTTGACTTATGGAAACTCTAAGGCAGGGGTAGGCAACCTTTCCCCTTTAAGGGCCGAGGGACTTCAACTCTCAGAATCCCAGGAGCTATTGGCCAACATGGGACTATTGGCCAACATGGCTGAGGCTTCTGGGAGCTGAAGTCCCTCGGCCCTTAAAGGGGAAAGGTTGCCTACCCCTGCTCTAAGGCAACCCTATCCTGTGTTTTTCTTGGCAGGTTTCTTCAGATGGTTTGCCATTGCTATCATCTGAGGCTGAGAGCGTGTGACTTGCCCAAGGTCACCCAGTGGGTTTCTGTGGCTGAGTGGGGATTTGAAGCTTGGTCTCCCAGTGTCATAATCCAACACTCAAACCACTACACTACGCTGGCTCTCCACTTATACTTAGAGCCTGTACAGACTGGCCAAAAGGGCCGGCCTGGGGGTAGAGTTGGGGTGTGGTGATTGCAAGTTGGCCACCCCAACTCTGCCCCCACATCATCCTCACACTGCCCATCCAAACAGAAGGTGGGTGGCATTAGGGCGCTCCCTTGGCACAGCGTTTAGACACATGGCGGCAAGGGTGGCTTTTTACTGCTCCAAAAAGGAGCGGCATTTGCCAGTTCTTTTCAGAGTGGCAAAGTGCTGTCTGTAGAACCCCTAAGTGGAGTCTCCTGGCTTAACCTTACTCCCATCCTGTTTTGCCAGGTAGGAGAAATCTGTTCTCCTGTTGATTGAGGCACAGCAGACTGACATTTCCACCCCTCTCCCATCAATGATTTCTGGTGTGACAACCACAAGCAGGATTACTGTTGCAATACCTCCTTGTACTGGAGATTGCTGGCAGGGGAAGGTGAAAATGTCAGTTTAATGAGCCCTGATCAATAGGAGAACAGAACGTTATCATTTTCAATAGCAGCTGCCCAGTAAAGCAAGATTGGGGGACATTTATGTTACGATAATAGTGCCATGGTTGTGAATATGCAGAGATCATGAATACAAATCAGTTATGGATACATAACCCTAGGTTATGCATCTGTAAGTGCAGTAGTGAATTCCATCTTTTTCTCTGCAACCTGCATAGCTGCTCGGAAGTTACATGGGAACTCCGCCAGGACCAAAGCTCTGAAGGATAGGACTCCGCACTTTATAACTATCAAAAAAAACCAGGCTAAATCCTGGAGTAGATTCACTGCCCCACTGACATGGAAGCCATCAGCTGCCACTGCATGGCATAGCTGCTGCTATGGTTTGAACTTCCACCATGGAGCTTAGTATCATTAAGATTTATACAGTGCTTTTCCTAAGTCAGGGGTAGGCAACCTTTTTGAGTCGGGGGCCGGGTTGCTGTCCCCCAGACAATTGGGGGGGCGCGCGAAGCACCATAAATAAATAAATAAATAAACAAATAAACAAATAAAAATAAAAATATTTTTTTAAAAAATTAAAAAAAAATATATACACATGCACACTCTCTCAGCCCCAGAAAAGCCATGGCAAAACCCCTGTGAAGATTTTGCCAAGAAAACCCCAAGAACAAGTAATAATAACAATAATCAATATCATCATGGCCGGCAGCGGGGGGTGGCGGCAGCGGCGGCAGCAGCAGTGGTGGCAGAACCGTCCTGGGGCCGGTCCAAAGGCCTCAGGGGGCTGCACCCGGGCCTTAGGTTGCCTACCCCTGTCCTAAGTGATTAAAGCATTTCATGTACATTATTTCAGCAATCATTAAAACATCCTTGTGAAGCAGGCCATCATTTAGACCTTGGAAATAAGTAGCTATTTGCAATTAATTCCTTATTCTAATTACAAAATTAAAAATAAGCTATATAACAATTGTAACATAATGAAAGACACCATCATTCCTCTTGCAATGTCACTGCAGCTGTTTTTTGTTAACTGCCTTTGCGTCGATCTCGACCCATGGCGACCCTATGGGTGAGACATCTCCAGGCCCCCTTGTCCTCTTCTGCTCTGCCCATCTCCTGCAAACTCATATTTGCCGTCCCTTTAATAAAGTCCATCCATCTAGCATGTGGCCTTCCTCTCTTTCTACTTCCCTCCACCTTTCCTAATATTATTGTCTTTTCCAATGATTCATTCCTTCTCATGATGTGTCCAAAGTATGACCATCTAAGTTTTGTCATCTTGTCTTCTAGGGGTATTTCTGGCTTGATCTGCTCTAGAACCAATTTGTTTGTCTTTTTGGCCGTCCACGTGATCCTCAGCACTCTTCTCCAGCACCATATTATCTCAAATGCATTGATTTTCTTCCTATAATCTTTCTTAACTGTCTAGCTCTCACATCCATACATGACAATAGGAAATATGATGGCTTGTATGATTCTGACTTTTGTACTGTTTGCCACCTTGAATATCACTCCTGGGAAAAAGAGATATATAAATACAATTATTGATTGATTTTAATTCCTTTTATACTTACAGCAATGAGGTGGAAAACGAATTTCTTATGGTTCATATGCTGGCTCACACTATGGACTCTGTTGGGAGTGCTGGGGACAAGGTAGATGGCAGGAGAGCATATTGTACTGCAACACAGCACCTTGTCGCATCCAGTTTTTAAAGAAGCAGAAAGGCAATGATTTTAGTTACTTTTGAAGAATTGGGAAGCGATGTGTTAACCTTTTTAAAAATTGCAGTGGTTGCAATAACTGACTATTTTGACAATCTGTGGAGTATAATAGTTACTAATTACTATTAAAGATTAATTTTCCATGGTCTCAATCTTTCAAGGCTGAGAAATAGTAGCTTAGTTGAGGCCAGCTGATGAGACTGTGGTTGAAATTGAGATCTGAACCAGGGAATTCCCACCTCTCTTTCAATGACTGGTTTGACTTGGCACTGAAAAGAAAAGAGATGCATCGTGAACGTCTCTGCAGAGAGAGTTCTGCAGTGAAAAGACCCTGTTCCTCATATTTATGATGGCAGAATGACTTTTTTTTTTAAAAAAAGGCTGCTTGAGACTGATCGCATAGAGCTGATATATGAGGAAATATCCCTTCATTTTAGACCCAGTTTTACTGCTTATGGTTCAGAGATTCTTTCTCATAGCTTTTTTTTAGCACATTCTACCTGATGCTGCTGGACACCTTATCTGATGTATTTGTAATTACAGGGCTGCTCCTTGTGTTTTCTTGGCACGCTGAGCCACGACAATGCTTTATCTTCTCCAGAAAGTGTTGCACGGCTTGCCATATTTACAGAAAAATAGCACATCATGTCTCTGCCACCACTTTTAATTTCCTGAACTGAATGAAGGAAGGGGTTTTCCCGTCACTATGCTGTGTAAACTCCACCATCTCTCTGCCTAGATATATACGAACTAGATCCCCCTTCTAATGCAGAAATGTAATGGACCTAGTGGGCAAGAAATGGTGCACTGTTTAGAATGCAGACAAACATGCATGCATATAAGAAGCAGAATAACAAATGATTCTCTCCTTGAGAAACACACTAATAAAATTTGCTTAGCTGGTGTTGAATACAGCACAGTCTCTGAAAAAGAAATCTGGATATTGGAGAATCCAAGCTACGTGCTTAGCAGAATCTTGTCAGATCATATGGTTTCGTTCATGATGGATTATATCACATTGAACTTCAGATCAGAAGCTGAAAGTTGAATGTTCTCGTGTTTCTCAAGTTCTCACTCCTCCGCATGCACTTTGAACAGAAAACTAGGAGAATGGGAAAAGGACAAGGCTAGCTTGGAAAACATCTCTCTGAAATGCTCATTTTCTGTTAGGACAATCCAGTTGATCCCAATGTATTAGGTACAATTACTTTGTGTGACCAGTAGCTTTTCTACCTGGATGGGGACTGGTGAGGTAGAAAAGCACAGCAGTAGAAGATTGTGACAATATCACTCTACAGTCTACACTGTTATAGTGCTATTATTCCACGTTAACTGCTATGGCTACCTCCTGTGGGATTCTGGGGTTTGTAGTTTAGTGAAGCCTAAGAGCTTTCAGGTTGAGGATTCTAAATGTCCCTCTCTAAACTGCAAATTCCAGGATGCCACAGGAGGAAGCCATAGCAGTTAAAGTGGAATAAATAGAGTATAGTGTGATACTGTCCTCTATCAGACTTAATTATGCTCGACAAGGATGTAATTCTTCACTAACTTTCTTCCGAAAGGAAGCAACAAATAGTTTTATACATTTTCTTTTTTCAGCAGGGAAGTTTTTGGCTGCATTGATACTGCAGAATTAAAGCAGTTTGACATCGCTTTAACTGCCATGGCTCAATGCTATGGAACTTTGGGATTCATAGTTCTGTGAGATATTTGGCCTTCTCTGCCAGAGAGCTCTAGTGTCACAACAAACCCCAGGATTCCATAGGATGGAGCCATGGCAGCTGAAGTGGTGCCAAACTGCATTAATTCTGCAGTGTGGCAGCAGCCATAGCAGCAGCTCCAAAAGCTCCAGGAGCCAAGCGGGGAGAGTTGGACCAGCCCCTCCCTTTCCACCACCTGAGCAGCTGGGCTGGAGGCTATTTAAGACTCTTAGGGGGGTTGCAGACTGCCAGAAATAGTGTGAATTCAGTCCACTTTTAGGGTTAGGGTTAGTGCTAGGGAATCATGGGAACTGTTATTTTTCTGAGACATTGAGCCTTCTCTGTCAGACAACTCTGATGCCACAATAAAATACAGTTCCCATGGTTCCCTAACTCTAACCCTAACCCTAAAAGTGGACTGAATTCACACTATTTCTGGCAGTCTGCAACCCCCCTTAGCCTCCTCAGAGGCAACAGCAGCTCCAAAGGCTCCAGGAGCCAAGCGGGGAGAGTTGGGACCAGCCCCTCCCTTTCCACCACCTGAGCAGCTGGACTGGAGGCTACTCCGCCGGCACCACCCAGCAAGCGGCGGCCTCCCTGAAGCTGCGGAGGACTGCTGGTCACCCAGCAGCCCTCGGAGGACCAGTTTCACCTGCGCTGCTGGGGAGGAGCACCGGCGGCTTTAAAATCCCCTCCAGCTTCCAGCTTTTGACTATAATTGGACTTTGTTTTTCACCAACAGCACAGCTGTGACTGGAGCACGGTTGGGGAGACCGGGAAGAGCTTAAAATCCTTCCCCAGTTATACATTTCCCAGCTACAATGCTATTATGTATTTTTATATTGTAATTGTATATTTTATATTGTATTGTATATTGTTTTTTAATTTGTTTTGTTGAATTGTTTTGGGGGGTGAGTGGGGATGGGAATGAGGGATGGGAGTTGATTTGATGTAATCTATTTTGATGTTTTGAACTCTGTACGCCGCCCCGATTGCTTGGCAGAGGGGCGGGATATAAATAAAAATTATTATTATTATTATTATTATTATTATTATTATAGAAAGCTGTACAGTTTTCAAAGATTGTTTGCAGTATGAGACTCTACACAAAATTCACACGAGGTTGTTATATGCAAAAAACCAACAACAGCATGTTCTATGCAGAAAAAATAGTATTTCTATGCAGAAAAACTATTTTCCTGTGGAGAAACCAAATATTTCCGGACAGTATTATTATTTTTTGTGTAGAAAAAAATGCTGTTTTCTGTGCAAAACAACCACATGTGAATTTTGCATTGAGTTTCAGTTTGAGATTCTTCTTTGATACTTCAGAAACATGTTTTTGACTATTTGTTAAACATTTTAAACAATTCCTCCATCTTTTATGTCCAAGAAGGTGTTTATTTTTTAAAAACCCTATCTCAACGAATAGTTCTGCTAATTCCCCCAATTCTATTTGGAGGCTGTTTTGACAGCAGAGTTGTAATGAAAAATTCTGTATCATAATTCTAATCTAATTGTAATGAAACTAATGAGGTGCTTTTCACCACAATTTTCAAATACAGATTTGAGTCCCCCTTATCCAAAATTCCAAAATCCAAATATTCCAAAAATAGGTTTTTTTGGTGGGTTTTTCGGGCTGTGTGGGCATGTTCTGGAAGAGTTTCTTTCTGACGTTTTGCCAGCATCTGTGGCTGGCATCTTCAGAGAAATTCTCTGAAGATGCCAGCCACAGATGCTAGTGAAACGTCAGAAAGAAACTCTTCCAGAACATGCCCACACAGCCCGAAAAACCCACAAAAAACTATGGATGCCGGCCATGAAAGCCTACGACTTCATATTGCAAAAATGTTCACATGAGTGGCTGAGTTAGTGACACCTTTACTTTCTGATGATTCAATGTACACAAGCTTGGTTTCATGCACAAAATTATTAAAAATATTAATTTTTTTAAAAAAATGTTGTGTATAAAATTACCTTCAGGCTATGTAACGTGTGTACAAATATAAATGAATTTTATGTTTAGACTTGGGACCTAGCTCTAAGATATCTCATATGCAAATATTCCAATATCAAATAAATAAATAAATCTGAAATCCAAAACACTTCTGCTGCCAAGAATTTCAGATAAGAGAGATTCAATCTTTTTTTAAAAAAAATGAAATCAAGGCCCTGAATCTTTTTGTTACTCTTAACTAGAGGCTATCCACTGAATTAACAGAGCTTAATCAACATTCAACAATTCATTCAGTAGATCTATTCTAGCTGGGACTAACCAACAGCATTCAGGTCTAGGTATTCCAGAGGTACAATACACAATGGTTACTACACCTAGAAGATTATCACATAAGGATATAAAGCGTCTTACCTGAGTCGGCTTAAAATTAGAAGTGGGTGGCATCCTGATATTATCAGATGCATTTAGCCACCAAAATTACCACCCAGGTGCAGCCTGGATCCATTGCTGCTCAAAGGGGTGCTCTAGTGGCCATTTTTCGGAAGTGCCCCTTCGAGCGGCAATGGAGCAGGGCTACACCTGGGCGGTGATTTCGGCAGCTAAATGCATCTGATAATATCAGGATGCTGCCTGCTTCTAATTTTAAACCAGCTCAGGTAAGACACTTTATATCCTGATGTGATAATCTCCTTAGATTTGTGATAGATGAGTTCATTGGCTGGCATTCCACTGGGGAGTTTCATCTTCATAAGTGGCCTTATGAGTATGGAAAAGAGAATCAAGCAATTCCAAAACCTAGGAGCTGCAATGACATTACAACATACAGGCATGCACTGAGCAATGGTAGACAGTTGACTGATGTACCACAGTCAGATGTGCAATGGCAATTAATAGCACTGGGCCACTCTCCAATCCACATCTGGAAACTGGCTAGGAAGCATCAGATCACAATGGGAGTACCTGATGCACACCAGAAGTGCCCAGTTAACACTGAATCACTCTTGCTGGTGCCCTGATATACATATTTGAAATTCACTAACAGTGTTTTATTGCATTTTTGAAATTTAATTGCAGATATGTAAAGTTACACATTATTGCCTGTGATATAGAATATTCTGAGTATGTGCCTTCAAGTCACCTGCCAACTTATAGTAACTCCATGAATTTCATAGGGTTTTATTAGGCAAGGAATCCTCAGAAGGTGGTTTTGCCAGTTCCTTCCTCTGAAATTTAGCCTACAGCACCTAGTATTCATTGGCGGCCTCCCATCCAAGTATTAACCAGGGCTGACTTCCAAGATTAGATGGGATCTGATGCCTTTAGGGTATTTAGGCTGGCCATAGAATCATGGCCATAGTTATTTATAAAAGTGATAATCTGTTGCTAACAAGTCATGAAATTAGTTCTCCCACTAGAAAACCCAACAAAGAAGCAGGGGGTGCATAAGGAAGTGGAGACACCCGCTGAAGCCTGAGCTAGAAATTAAAAGCAACCTTTCCATATAAATTACTTCAGAAATGCCTAAGAAATACAAATTGGGCCCTCTGTGTTAGAACTAAATGCAAAGATGTTACACATGGTAATGGAATCATGTCACATCACAGGCAAGAAGGTGATCAAAGTGTTAATATAAATCACAAGGTCACCTTGAATTGAAGACTCTGTTTTGTGCATTAAAGGCTTATCTCCCAGACATTCTACATTATCCTTAGCTGCAGAGAATGACAGCTGATGCATGGGAAAGAGAAAGGGAAATCTAGCCACAGAGTTACAGTCAGTCAAGAAAGGGGGATTTTGAGACACAAGCACTCTCCTGTTCCTGCCGCTTCTTTTACACTATGAACAGCAGATAGGCTCAGAATGAATTCAGCCATGCAAATAGGGTCAAGTGCGCCATTAGGAGGCTAGGGCAGAACATAATATGCATACAGAGAGTGTCTGAGAGAGGTATTCGTGATGGATCTACTATTCTGGAATTTCTTCCTCCCCCACCCTTAGAGATTTAACAAAGCCCCAGAAGTTCTTTCAAGGAACTTTGCTATTAAGTACAGTTTGCTATTTAGCTTGGCTTTGGCAAGGCTGGCAGGAAAAGCCTGAGAAAAGCAACTTCTCAGGATTTGCAGTGGTCCCAGATGGCTTCTGTGTCAGTGAGTTGATGAATTTGTTCAAGTTTTTAATCTCAGACTTAAAGGTGCTATTCAAGATGCTGAATCTGGTTTTGAGGATAGGATTCCACACCTTGAATCGCACCTTTAACTTTCATCTAAAACCTGGAGTGAATTCACTACCCATTGACATGGAAATCACCAACCGTTGTTGCATGACATAGCTGTTGCTATGACAGGAACTTCCACAATGAAATTTAGTATCACTAGGATATATTCTCATCATTTGCAGCTCAGCACTGATGGGGACCTTGCCACAAACCCAGATGCCAATTCTGCCCACACATCTACTCAGGAAATGTCATCACAAGACCTACTCACATAACCCACAATATTAGAGGCACTTGCTCATCTTCCAATGTGATATCTGCCATCCTCTGTCAATGATGCCCTTCAGCTCTTACAGGACAAATGGGCCAGTCTCTGTGCCAGAGGATAAATAGACATAAATCAAGTATTAGGAATAGGAATACACAAAAGGCTGTCATAGAACAGTTCAGTCTTCCTGGGCATTCCATCTCTGACCTCAGAACACCGTTTGTTTTTTTTTAACAAAACAAAACAAACCAAAACCTACAAAGGAAAATTGGAAAGGGAAACCACTGAATTAGGACATATTCATAACTCCAATCCATCAACAGAGGGTGGAACAAAGACAATGGTTTCCTTATAATGTTATAACACTAGACGCTCTTAGCCAGTTAACATATCTCTTTTGTGGTTCCCAGCCTGCATATTCGACATTCCACCATTCATATGGTCATTCACCTATGCTGGCCTTAGGTAACATTTTTGTCCTGCCTTTGCCCCTCAACAACCATAGTTAAAACTGAACCTGTCATGTCATCACTATAGCCACAAGTTTTGCATTTCCATGGGTCCATATAGTCTATAAGGTTCCTCCCTGGGCACCACTTCACTCCATGCATCTGAGGAAGTAGACCAAGTCTACAAAAACTCATGCTACAACGTCTTTTGCACAGATAGGGCCAATGCAGACCGGCCAAAAGGACTGGTATGGGGGTGGAGTTGGGGAGGGGCAGCTGCATGCCGGCTGTTCCAACTCTGCCCCGACACTGCACGCCCGCTCTACCTTTCCCAACATTATTGCCTTTTCCAACAATTCATGCCTTCCCATGATGTGTCCAAAGTATGACAGTCTAAGTTTTGTCATCTTGGCTTCTAGGGATATTTCTAGCTTGATCTGCTCTAGAACCAATTTGTTTGTCTTTTTGGCCATTCACAGGATCCTCAGCACTCTTCTCCAGCACCACATCTTGAATTAATTAATTTTCTTTCTATCTTCTTTTTTAACTGTCCAGCTCTCACACCCAAACATTGTAATGGGGAATACAGTGGCTTGTATGATTCTGACTTTTGTGCTGAGTTGTATATCTTTGCATTTTAGGATCTTTTCTAGTTCTTTCATTGCTGCCCTCCTCATTCTTAATCTTCTCCTGATTTCCTGACTGCAGTCCCCATTCCTATCAATGTTTGATCCCAGATATGAGAACTCTTTTACTATTTCTATTTCCTCATTGTCTAGTTTGAATGTATCTAAGTTCTTTGTGGTCAATATTTTTGTTTTCTTTATATTCAACAGTAAGCCTGTCTTAGCACTTTCCTCTTTGAGCTTCCTTAGTAGGTGTTCCAGGTCTGTGAGGTTTTCTGCTAGTATTATGGTGTCGTCAGCATATCTCAGATTGTTGACATTTCTTCCTCCTATTTTCATTCTTCCTGTTTCCATGTCCAAACCTGCTTTCCTTATAATATGTTCTGCATATAAGTTGAATAGGTAGGGTGATAGGATGCAGCCTTGTCTGACTCCCCCCCCCCCATACCAAAGTTATAAATATGTTACCTAACAATTGTAACTTAATGAGAGATGATTTTATTCCTTTTCCAGTGTCACTGTAACTGTTAGCCACCTTGAGTCCCTCTCAAGGGGAAAAGGCAGGACGTAAATAAATAAAATGATTGGATTGATTATTTGATTTTAGTTACTTTTATAGGCACTGCACTGTGATTTCACTAAGTGGTCCACTAAGAAATATCCCATGTTTCAAGTGCTGGCAGTATGACTTATGGCATTTTTAACTGAGTTACTTATTCATGCATTTGCATATGTTTAGGAGGAGGATGTCAGACATGTTAGTCTGTTGTGTCAGAGACAACACTGTGGCACATTAAATACTAACAAACTATATTTTGCACTAGCTTTCATGGACTCCAGCCCATTTTATTTGAGACATGATACAATTTTATGCTATGCAGTGAAATTCATGGAAGCTCATGCCAAATCATACTTGTCAGTCTTGAAAGAACCACAGAACTCCACTGATTTTGTACATGTTGTCATCCAATTGAAACCTTGGGGATAGGATTGGTTTGATACAAAGAAATACCTGAGACACTTTTCTCCTCAGGCAACTGTTTTATGGAATGTGAGAAGCAGCAGGGTGTGGTAGGATCGATTTTAATTTAATTAATGATCAGCTTGAATGCTACAAAGTACTGTGCAAACAGATTTAATGCTCACCTATGGAAAGTGCCATAGAGAGCTCAGAAGCACAGGCATGCAGGCAGACCCTCCCCACTCCTCAAGCAGCCGGGGTAGGAAAGTTACCATGCATACGTGATTATAAGTCAACCTCATGTATAAATCAAGGGTAGGTTTTGGGGCCAAATTATGGATGTTGATATGACCCATGATAAGTCAAGGGTAAAACTTAGGGGCATGTAACAAAGGACATGATGGTGGAAGCAAAGGAAAATGATGACAAACAAATTACAAAATTCTGGCAGGCATTTTGTGCTCACACTAAAGGCTGGATAGATGAAGATGGAACTATAAATTGTGGCTGTGTGATGTGCAGGGGAGGTGACCAGGCATAGTTGGAGCTAAGAAAATGCTCACGTGTCAAAAAGGATGAAAGATGCTGCGCCGTGATGACGTCCTGACGGCGTGCGCCATGCGTAATGGCAGGCGCCGTGATAACATCTTCAGTGTGGGGTTGGGGCACCCGGCGTGTGGCTGCCCCTCCCCTTCCCTGCCTCCAAGATGGTGCAAAGGGCCGTCTGTAGAGACCCTATGTTACCAGTGATTATAGCCTTAAACTTTAATGAGATACGTTTGAAGGGATGCAGTGGCTCAAGTGGTTAAGGCGCTGACTCTGTTGACTACAAGATTGGCAGGTTGGCAGTTTGAGGCCCAGGTGCAGCATGATGGGATGAGCTGCCATCACTAGTCCCAGCTTCTGCCAACCTAGCAGTTCGAAAGCCTGCAAATGCAAATAGATAAATAGGTCCTACTTCTCAGTGGGAAGGTAACAGCCTTCAGTGAAATCATGCTGACCACATGATCACAGAGTAGTCTCTGACAATGCTGGCTCTTTGGCTTAGTAACAGAGATGAGCACCACCCCCTACGGTCGAACACGACTTGACAACCTTGTCAACTGGGAATACCTTTACCTTTACCTTTAATTTTAACCTAGAAAAGATGTCAAACATACATAAATGTCTTATTCAGAGCCTTCAAAGCCTGACTCCTCCCAGCGATCCTGTGTGGGGAAACACTACAGAGGTGCCACCAGCATCATTTTCCCACCCAGGCATTCAGAAAGGTCAGAAGTGGCTCCATGGTGGAGAGAGCAGATGGGGTGGGTACTTCTTTTAGGTTCTCCCAGGATGGACTGAGCTCTTGCCTTTCATCACTCTACTCAGAGAAGGGTATGTTTTTTTTTTTTTAATAAGAGGTAAAGTACAGTATTTATACTCACCCATGGATACGTTGTGTGGTAATGTACGTTTCCTAAGGGTTCAGCCTTGGCTTAGGAAACAAAAATATTGAATATCAAAAATGCCAAAGCCAAGCCTGCTAGGGTCTAGCTTTAAATTAGAGTACCAGAAATGTGCTTTTGTCTTACTATGCTTTCCTAAGAACTGAGACTGACTCCAAAAAAACAACAAACACATAGTTTGTCTTTTAAAACAAAAGTTCACTAATGGCTTTAA
Source organism: Phrynosoma blainvillii (assembly GCA_026167975.1). Classification (NCBI taxonomy): domain Eukaryota; kingdom Metazoa; phylum Chordata; class Lepidosauria; order Squamata; family Phrynosomatidae; genus Phrynosoma; species Phrynosoma blainvillii. The sequence goes on along the minus strand of JANUYF010000001.1, from coordinate 442,986,257 downwards.
TCTATATTTACATAGAAGCTATATCCTAATCTAGCTGAGGAATAGTTCAGGCAATAGAAATATTTATCTCACCATCTTTCCAAAGAAAGGTGAGAGAGCAGGAAACACAACAGCTCAGTTGAAAATATTTTGAGAGAATGACAGTTAAACTCAAAGGGGGAGTGACCTAAGTCACATGGTTAGCTTGCATGAGAGAGAGAGAGAAAAAGAGTTTGCATGCAGGAATTCCCTATCTATCTAAGAAGGGGGAAAGAGAATGCAAAAATCTTCCAACATAAGTCAACCCAGGTATTTTGAGTAAATTTTTTAACTAAAATTTCTAATGCATGAATACACACAGGAATAGAAAATGGTTTATTCTTTTAGTTCATCATTAATAACTTTAACAAATGTAACATAGAACTTTATCACATGGGGCCCATATTCATCATCATCCCATGATTAAAGGATTAGTGTTGTGCTATAGCACTACAGCATTTCACACACATCACGCAATAACTCACAATAACACGATAATGTGGTAAAAATGGCAGTGTCACGTTTTTGCTTTTCATATACATAGCGTGTGCATCCCGTCATTGCTTTGGAAATGTAGTTTTCACACATGTGTGCAGGAATACTGTAATATGTTCCCGCACATGGCGCCTGCCAGTATCAACTGTCAGCAAACAAAAAAACAAATAAACAAAAATCTCCCTGAAAAATGAACAATTTTATAAAGAGCACTTTCCTCTACATTCCCTACAAAAATATTACACTTTTTCCTAGTTTTCTTACTTTTTCCAGAAGTTCCATCCTACCACATACATAACATCACAAAACATTATTGAAAAGAAATAATCCACAGTAGGGAAAAGAAAGGGCAGCGATCCTCTCTCCAGCTAGTCATGTCTATTGGCAATGCAGCACAGGAAGTAAACTCTCCCACAGAACCATGGGAAACCCAGCAACAAGACAAAAATGGATGATTATTGCGCAAATACATTGAAATGAGCTTCCACACCTTTGCAATTGTGCAATTAAAGTGGTATCATGAAAGAATTAATACTAATTTGCTATGAATGAAATGTTGCTGGATCATTCCTCTTTCTTGCCTCTTTAATAACGGATTTTGTGTGACATTGTGTGAAATCCCATACTGCGATTGCGCAATTATTGTGGAATTATCATGGGAGCATTTCCTTTTAAACCTCTGATTTCCTCGGTGTGATAAAGTCCTTATGTATAATTTTACCTTAGAAGGACGAAATATTAACTTTTAACTATTCAGTTTATATCAAGTTGCTATGTAAATGTAAGTTAAATTCCTTAATTAAAAATCCAGAATGAAACTGAAAAATGTCACCCAGAAAGAAGGCAGCTGCATGAATTTTTGAAAGCCCATTTCTCATTCATCCAGCCCAAAATTTTGCTTTCCCGTTCTCTTTGACCCATATAGTGTCACTTTTTAAAATCTCTTTCTTTAGCGTATTGATTCCCATGTAGATTCCAGCAAAGGTCCCAGGGTTAAGAGTTTCAAAATCCAGATTCCTAGGTGAGATGAGGCAACTGCATTCGGAAGACCCTCTGAATGCTATGAAGATGACCAGATTACCCTTATTATTTGTTGGTTTAAAATCTTTTAAACTTGGAATTAACTAAACTATCATACTCTGTTTGTGGGCTGAAGGAGGTGTTTTGTGTCTTATGACTTAAATACTAATTGTTCTAAAACAAGACGTTTTGCCAAAACCAGGAGAACTAGGATTTGGGAAAAGAACTAGCTGGGACATTTGTTGACACAAAGTCTTATTGAATTAATTAATAATTTAAGTAACAACTTAATTCTGGAATGAAATTAAATGAAAATGGCATATGTAGATCTACCTTGGTGTACTCAGCATGAATGCAGATAGCACAGTCATGGAAGAATTTATAAGGTTTGTCCATTGATTGTTGGTTAGACAGAGTTTGGACTCTTGCATTATTACAGAAACTGACAAAAAAATTCTGCCTTGCCAAAAGTGAAAAAGTTGAAGACACTTTAAAAACTACATGATATCTGTTCATAAGATATATTTATTTTATTTTATTTTATTTAGTTTATTTTAGCTTATTCTTGTTTATTTTATTTTATTTGTCCTATTTCATTGATTTTATTTATGCTCTAATTGTACTGATTTTACTGATTGTATTTTGTACACTATTGCATATTTTATTGTGTAATCCTGCCTCGATCTGTAGGGAGAGACGGGAAATATAAATAAAAATAATTATTATTATTATTATTATATGACAAAGGCAAATTGTAAACATGGCCCATTGGAAGCTATCATGATGAGATAGATCTTTGGGGACATTGATAGTATTATCTGATTATATTTTGAATCATGGAATGTTGTCTGTGGTAGGGAAAGGTGGTGATGGGATAATTCATTATAATTCACTACTCACTTGTTAGTTGTGTTTGCATGCTGGTCCTCATTGATTTGCTGTATGCTACCCAGTGAAGGACACATGGAACAAAGAGCCATATGAAGATGAACCCCAAAATTTAAAAGCGAGGTGGAAATTGCAATAAGAGAAATAGCAAAAAACAAATCACCAGGAACAGATGATATCCCAATTGAACTGCTGCAATCCACATTGACAGAGTCAACCCTAGTGATAACCAACATATGTCAACCGATATGGAAAACAAAAGAATGGCCAACAGATTGGAAGCGATCAATATACATCCCCATCCACGAAAAGGGAGACACAAGGGACTGCAGCAACATAGCACTGATCTTCCATGCAAGCAACATAGATTCCAATCATACATGGAAAGAGAAATCCCAGAGGTCCAAGCGGGGTTCAGGAAAGGAAGAGGAACGAGGGATCACATTGCAAACATATGATGGCTAATGGAACGCACCAGGGAGTTCCAAAAGAAAATCAGCATTTGCTTTATAGACTATACCAAAGCCTTTGACTGCATAGATCATGAAAGGCTATGGAAGTGTCAACACATCTGATAGTCCTGATGTGGAATCTGTACTCAGGACAAGAGGCTACTGTCATAACAGCATATGGAAAAACAGAATGGTTCCTGATTGACAAAGGGGTCAGACAAGTCTGTATCCTTTCACCCCATCTGTTCAACATGTATGCAGAACATATTATAAGAAAAGAAAGACAGGCTTGGACACAGAAGAAGGAGGAGTGAAAATAGGAGGAAGGAATACCAACAATCTAAGATATGCAGATGATGCCATAATATTATCAGAAAACCTCATAGACCTGGAACACCTACTAAGGAAAATCGACTTGAGGGCAATTAACAACAACCAAAATCCACCCATTAGTTGCTTATGATGGTAAAGTGCTTGTGTTGTTTAATAACAAGCCCAAAGCCAAGAATAGTGAGGCTGGCAATCTGGATATGTCTGAGAGAAGGCAGTAAAAAAGAAGAAAGTACAAAGGCAGGCTTAATGTTAAACATAAAGAAAACAAAAATAATGACCACCAAGGTGTTGATTTATGGTTAGAAAGTGTGCAGAGTGTATGCAGGACTGCCTTTCACTAGCTCTGTACATCTCTAGATCTTTAACTTGCTGCAGCCTTCTGGCATTCCATGAACCAGACCAGGGACCAAATTTTCTTCAAAAGAAGGGTCTTTATTCTCCAGATGCAGAATTAACATGGCAACTATTTACATTGTAGAAAAGCCATTAGAACAAAGAAAACTCTGTGCCAAGCCATGCCAAGCCCAGCAAGCCACTCAAGGAAAAAACTCCACCCCCAGGGTGTTACCTTTGCTAAACAGACATTTGTTAAACAGCTCTAAACCCAGCCTTCTTCTGTGTGTCATGTGTCACGTGACCCTCATTCTCACCAAACCTGATGACCTAATCTGTTTACACTCTTTAATCCATGTTCCCAGATGCAGACTGACCTTGGCTACTTTGTTTTGTATAATCCACCTGCAGGCTAAAGCTTTCACAGTACAAATTTTCTCATATCTGTACATTTCCACTTTGACTACAAATCCCAACACAAGGACCCTCACAAGTTCAATGTAGACAATGAAGAAATAGAAACAGTAAAAGAATTCCCATACCTGGGATCAAGCATTGATAGAAATGGGGACTGCAGTCAGGAAATCAGAAGAAGATTAAGAATGGGGAGGGTGGTTATGAAAGAACTAAAAAAGATTCTAAAATGCAAAGATATACAACTCAGCACAAAAGTCAGAATCATACAAGCCATTGTATTTCCTATTACCATTTATGGATGTGAGAGCTGGACAGTCAAGAAAGAAGATAGGAGGAAAATCAATGCATTTGAGAGAATGTGGTGCTGGAGAAGAGTGCTGAGGATCCCGTGGACAGATAAAAGGACAAACAAATGGGTCTTAGAGCAGATCAAGCTGGAAACTTCCCTGGAAGCCAAAATGACCAATTGAGGCTGTCATACTTCGGACACATCATGAGAAGGGAGGACTCATAACAAAAGACAATAATGCTGGGAAAGGTGTGTGTGGGGGAAAGTAAGAAGTGAGGAAGGCCACATGCCAGATGGATGGACTCTATTAAGGAGATCCTGGGTATTAAGGGGTTGCAGGAATTAAACAGAGCAGTGGAGGGCAGTTAACAACAACCAAAACCCACCCATTAGTTGCTTATGATGGTAAAGTGCTTGTGTTGTTTAATAACAAGCCCAAAGCCAAGAATAGTGAGGCTGGCAATCTGGATATGCCTGAGAGAAGGAAGTAAAATGCTTTCTTTAAGTGAGTAGGTGAAAGACAGACAGTTTTTGGCTGCCACAATGCTGATGTTCATTTTGGACAAGAAAAATAGTATTTGTGATTATCCCCAATTATCACTATATGGGAATGGTCCCTTGCCAGACTACAAATGCCAGAATTACATAGGATGCAAGCATGGTATCAAACTGCTAGAATTGTGTAGTGCAGCTCTTCTGTGGTTAAAAAAATATATGACCTATCTGCTACTTCTAAACAAGCATCTAGATTGTCAGTCATCCCCTTTTCCAGCTCTTAGCCTTTCACTTAGATACTCCAATTTGCAGCTAATAATTGGCTTGGTGTTTCTTGGCTCCATCTGAAAGTATAGAATGGGCTCTATTAAAAGGTGTTTATGGCTGTCAAATTGTTGAGAAATCTCTCATATGTTGCATTTGATTCAGCCAAAGAAAGGAAAATTGATCTTGGAAGAGACCACATCTCCTGCAGGATGTGTGATGCTATGGTGTAAGAAGAGAAGCAGTCATGGGAGCTACCATCCTTGCAAGCAAGTGAAGTCTCCAGAAGGAATGATTCTGGATATTCCTCAACTGCACACAGATTTTATGAGTGATGATATTATGCAATTGGAATGCCTCAAGGATAAGAGAAGGATGCCAAATATTGACTGGAATCCCCACATGTGTTGTATGGCAATTGCATAAATAAGTTCATTATTTACTTTTCTGTCCCACCCTAACCTAAGGACAAGTTACATCCTGTTTTCATATTCTTGCTAATTTCATGATCTGGCTTTTTATGTGACATGTTAGGACTTCACATCAGTCTCCCCTCATAACCTAGTAATGTTCTTGAAACTCAGTCAGCCTGTAGGTTGGATGTCGTATATTTGCAATTCCCCTGTGTTTGCAATTCCCCTACCTTCATCCCAAGAAATTACAACATTTTAGTAACTGAAACTGAGGCTGAGATCTTGTATTTAGGAGATGGAATATAATTTTATGCCCATGGGGAAATGTGGCGGTTGTCCAATGCCAACTTATTAGTAAGTATGAAAAGGGATCTTGAAGCACCTTTGAGATTTAGGAGATTAACACACAGCTAAAAAAAAGCATTTTACCACTGCTGAATTCAATCTAATTCGGGCTGCATCTGGGTATTATCAGACATATTTTGCCGCTGATGCTGCTGGCCGGGTGCAGCCCAGATAACATCCGGGTAGAATCCAAGCTCAGCCGGCTGATTTGCAAAGCTGGGAGCCTAACATGTGAAGTTCTAACATGTCACATAAAAAAGTCAGATTATGAATTAGGATTTGTCAGCAGTAAAATGCTTCTTCTTCTTCTTCTTCTTTTTTTAGCTGTGCACTAATTTCCTGTGTGAAATAAATTGTAACATAAGCTTTTGTAGACTTGGTCTACTTCCTGGTCTATGAAGTGTATTAAAGCTTATGCTACAATTTCTTTTGCACATTAGGTGTCAAAGGTGCTACAAAATCCCTTTGCATACTTATACTCCAGACTAACACGACTATGGCATTGTGCACCCAAATGCACAACTAATGGGAGTAGAAAGAGAGGAAGACTGCATACCAGATGGATCAAGGAGGCCTTGGTCCTGTGCCTGCACTTGAGGACAGAGGGTTTTGGACGTGTCTCATTCTCAGGATCCTCAAGAGTTGAAGTTGACTCATAGGCAGTTAGCAACAACAATGAGTTATGCATAATGTGCACCAATGTACAGTGTGCATACACATCAATGTGCAACCATGTGCATGAACAATCATACACATTGTGCAATCATATGTAGTGGTACTGCATGTGGAATGTAGGTCCTGCAGCCTTGGACTGAATGTGGCCAGTCCTCATCAGACAGAAATGTTCAACAACTTCAATTGGGGAGTTTGTGCAGCTGTAAAACCCCAACAGGATTCTAACTTGAGATTTATTACAAATTATATTTTATAATTAAAACCAAATCAGTTCCCCTCTTCTGCATATTCATGGTCTATTTGGTTCACATCAGGCAAACTTTGATATCTTTGTACATTTCCAAATATTTCTTTCAGTAAATCTTTAGTTCCTGAAGCCAATGAAAAGGTCCCCCTTTTAAAAATGCTCACAAAGACCTTACTTTAACCTTTTAGGAATAAAGGCACCATTCCATGTAAAACTTTGGCAATGAAACTGTGCAATAACCAATCAGTTTTTTGGGGGGTGGGGGGTGGGATTAGGCATTTCTACCTATTTATTTACTGTCACTTATTTGTATCCCAGGCTTGGTGGCTTACATCACATTAAAATATGAAAGATAATACAATATCTAGTCCTTGTTCAACATTCAACATACTCCCACCCCCAATGATCTTCGTGTGGCCCCATCTACTGATGGATGAAGAACATTGCCTTGGGCCAATCTTATGCTTGTAAAGTTTTTAATTTTTTAATTGTTTGAATTTGTAGTTTTAATTTTCATTTGATTTAATACTGTTTTAAGGGGGGGAGGGATTATGTTTTGGGATATATTGTATGGTTTTATTGTTGTAAGCCACTCTGATTGGGTCCCCAAAGGGTGGGATATAAATAAATTTTATTATTATTATTATTATTATTATTATTATCTTTAAAACCTTAAAAAGTTACCTTTTAAGAGGTAATACTTGTAGTTAAAGGTTACAGTTATAATTCCAAGACTCCCCAAAGAAACATAATTAAAAAAAATTGGCTAGCATTCTGCTTTGGACTTATATCTCCATAAATGTCCTTAGGTATGCACAAAATGGAATTGAGTAGTTTCACAATAGGTTTTTGTGGGGTTTTTGGGCTGTGAGGCCATGTTCTAGAAGAATGTATTCCTGATATTTCACCTGCATTGTGGCCGGCATCTTCAGAGAATGGTGGCATGGAGATATGTAGGTTATATATACTGTGTGACCCTCGGTTGAGAGGATTAGCATGTAAGGGGTGTTGCAAACTGGCCTAAAGGCCTGGCCTGGGGGTGGAGTTGGCCGCCCCAACCCCACCCCAATGCCGTCCTGATGCCGTGCATCTGTTTGCATGGTGCGCAGCATCAGGACACATTGCGCTGAAAGGGCACGGAATAGCTACAGTGCTGGCTCTTAAGGCAACCTTTTGCCACCCCTAAAAGGAGCGGCATTTGCCACTCTTTTAGGGGCTGCAAAAGGAAGGATCAGAGCCGTGGCATAGGATTGCCACAGCCTCAATCCACCGCTCGCAGGGGTGGCCCAGAGCCGCCCGTCTGCATAGCCCCTTAATCTGTGTTTTGTTCTGTTGAGGCAAGGCCTCAGGGTGGGAGAATATGCAAGGAGGATTAGTATCTATAGTTTCACAATGTCTATATTCATCTACATGCTGCCATGACATTACAATGTATAGGTGTCCATTGTGCAATGGAAGTCAGTGGATTGACTGATGTACCATGGCTCAAGGTGCAATGGGCACTAATGTGCATAGGGGTGCCACCCCAGTGCACCTCTAGAGACTGGCTAAAAAATCCTACAGCACAACAGGAACACTAATGTGTGCCAGAAGTGTCCAAATACAGAATCTCATATTTATCTTTATTGAAATTAATTGTTTGTTTTAGACTAATTCTCCAGTATAGTAATATCATCTTCATTCTTGATAAGATTTGTTGCTTCTCTCAATTTGGTGTAATCTGCAAATTTGCTGAACATCCTCTCTGTTCCTTCATCACAGGCTGCATCTACACTGCAGAATTAATGCAATTTGACACCATGTTAACTTCCATGGCCCCATGCTATGGAATTCTGGGGGGTTGCAGTTTTGCGGGATATTTAGCCTTCTCTGTCAGAGAGCTCTGGTGCCACAACAAACTACAAATTCCAGAATTCCAGAGCATGGATCCATGACAGTTAAAGCAGAGTCAAATCACATTAATTCTGCAGTATGGCAGCAGGCACAAGCATTTATAAAGATGTTGAAGAACACCCAAGACAGAACCTTCCACAATGACTGTGAACCTAAAAGTAGAGACTCTCTTCTTTCTTAATTTCTTTCCATTGCCTAAAAAATGTTGGCTGCTATGGAAGTGATAAACAATAATATCCCGCCTGCTCTTACCTGGGAAAGACATTGGCATGATGGCTTTTCCAAAGACTTTTTAATTTCTGGGGAGATTCCAAAGCCATCACCGAGATGCTTCCAAGATCAACATGCTGTTAAACTCCCACCAACTTCACAGTATCTAATTTCTTAAATGAGAAGTGTTTATTATTTCCAAAGTTCAGAAGTCATGTCTGGGGTAGCTGGCTGTAATCAAAAGCAGATAATTATTATTTTTTATTTATATTTTATTAACATATACTATTCAAACATATCTATAAAGTTGACATATTAATTTCTTTTTCAATAATTATATACAAATATTTACAATTGACTTCCAAAGTATCTCCAGTTTGTACTCAACCTTAGTTCAATGTTCACTCATTGTCTTCATATATATGCAGTTTTAGATATTGAATCCACCGTGTGTTATAACAATAGCTTTAATTATCTTGATCTTTAATAGTCACTTTTCACCTATTATTAAGTCAGTTTATATTTATTTTATAATTTCTTCATATGTTCTGAATTTGATCTTACAAATTCTAAGTCCAGTTCCTTGTGATCTTGGACCATCAACATTCTATTAGATATACAGCAACATCAGCATACACTCAGTTTATCCATCAGTGTCACATCCAATATTTTTGTGTGCCTTTTGTGTCTAGTCAGCTGTCATTAATCTGCAATTCCTTACTAAATGCTCTATGCTTCCAAATGAACCTGTGTGTTTTGCCTAAGGCTCCTGACAGATGTCTGAGTTGCTACCATGCTTGTATTCATAGATAAAGGGGAATATCATATTGGATAAGATCCCACATTGAGGTTGCATAGGGTCAATCTCTGCATGTGGCATCATTGTGTTGAATAACAGTGTTGCATCACTGAACCAAGCCACCAAATTTGTAACTGAATGCACAAACAAATGCAAAGAGCACACCCATGCACAATGTGAAATGTACAACCAAAAGCAAAGCAAAAGCAAAGCAGCTTCATTTATATACCGCTTCATATCGCGCTATGGGATGTCTAAGTGGTTTACAACTGTAAGCTCATTGCCCCCCAACAGCTGGGTACTCATTTTAGCGACCTCGGAAGGATGCAGGCCTGAGTCGAGCCTCAGCCCTGGCTGGTATTGAACTCGCAACCTTGTGGTTTATGAGTGAGTGGCTGCAGTACAGGCATTTAACCACTGCGCCACCAGGGCTCCATGTGTAATGTAAAATGTACATCCACTGACAATGGCACCACATGAACAACGCTTCTTCCATAACCATGGATTGAATGTAGATGTTCCACCACAGACAAAAATATTCAGTGACTTTTGTAGGGGACATACACAAGTGTAGGACCCAAAGGTTTCTGGCTATTGTCTCCATCCCAGGCTGCATCTGCACTGCAGAAATAATCCAGTTTGACCCCACTTTAACGGCCATGGCTCAATGCTATGGAAATCTGGGAATTGTAGTTTTGTGAGATATTTAGCCTTCTTGGTCAGAGAGCTCTGGTGCCACAACAAACTGCATATCCCACAATTCCACAGTGCTAAGCCATGGTTGTTAAAGTGGGGTCAAACTGGATTATTTCTGCAGTGTGCATGCAGCCTTAGCAGACTTTACTAGGCATTATGTGATGCCTGCTGATTTATCAGTGGCTCATCAATTATCTTCATGATGCTCCAGTTTTAGCAATTTCCATCATGGGGACAGAGTTTAATTGCAGAAGATGGCTTAAAAGATCTAGTCAAAAGGTCTTCAATATTTCTTTTCCACTTCCTTGTTATTTTTGAAACTATCTAGCCTGACGAAAAATTCTGGAGAACCTGAGAGCTTTCAACCTTTTGTGAATAAGAATTGATCTTAATTTAATGTAATGCCTCTCTGTGGATTTGGGACTTTCAGTTTCATTCTTATGGATCAACTCCACCTTCTTTTCCAGAATTTCTTTGATAAATATTCTGGAGTAACTTTAGTAAAGTCTTTTAAAAATTGTTTATAACAAACAAACCCATATAGCTGTGTGCAATATGCATGTTCACGTCTATTTATAGTTGCTAATTTCCTGTTCACTACGCTCAATTTGCAACAAACATGGCTTATTAAAGGTACGTGTTTTTTAAATAAATAAATAAATAAAGTAAAACTAATTACATGGTACACATGTAACGTTTATCCCCAAAGGCTTTAATGGCAGAAAATACATTGTTTCTGATTAAAATTATTCTGAAGAGAGACGTAAATTATTGCTTGATGGGAGTGCATTGTTTAAAAATCAGCAACAAAATAGGAGATGAATAGAAAAAAAAAGAACTTCAAAGGTGAAATGAAGGGAAAAGTGTCTTTGGAAGGGCAGTAAGATGCTGATATGTATAGGTGAAACAGCATTGGTTCAATGGTCCATTTTGAAATGCATAAACTTATCATGAGAGTGCTATACATGGTTTGGACCCAGGTTGCTATGGATTTGCCTCCTCCACTATAACCTGCCTTATACACTCAGGTCCTCTGGGGGACATTGACTTCAATAGGCCAGGACTAGACTGGCAATTATATATATATATATATATATATATATATATACATTTTTATGCCGCCTTTCTCCCAAAAAGGGACCCAAGGTGGCTTACAAAATAAAAACACTGTAAAAACAATTTTTCAAAAAATGAAAAACAATTAACATAACCTAGGTAAAACAATATAAAATTAATATTAAAAACATACAAAAGTTAAAGACTGTGGAATGACCTGCTGTGAGAAATTTGACAGCTGAGCATGCTGTCTGAATTTTAAACAGTATTAATGACTTATCTCTTCTACCAGGCCTACCCGGTCAACCTTAAACCATGATTTTTAAATTGATCTATTTAAAATGTTATGTTGAATAAATTTAGAGTGTTCTGTGTTTATGTGTATTAACTTACGTGTTTAAATGGTTTTAGAATTGGTCCTCCATATTGGTGGGCTAGTCATTCCCAGATTGGAGCATCCACTGATGACCCTGCTCCATTATCATCAATGATAGTAAGCAACTGTGCCAACACAGCCATGCACACGTCAACTTCCATTGAAGGTAATGGGACTTGAAGTCCTATGTTCTTTGGAAACTGTAGTGGTGATGGTCTGGAACTGAACCCCTGCTTAGTGGCATTCCTGCACTGGACTTCCAGTGGGGTTTCCAGGGAGGGGTGGGCACCAAAAAAGCCCCGAGCGGCCCTGAAAATGCAGTGTGGGCTTTGGAGGCCCCAGATGGCCCTGAAAAGGTCCTGCCCCCCCCCCCCCCGAAAAAGCAGCTTCATTTATATACCACTTCATACCGCACTATGGGGTGTCTAAGCGGTTTACAACTGTAAGCTCATTGCCTCCCAACAGCTCGGAAGGATGCAGGCCTGAGTCTAGCTTGAGCCCTGGCTAGTATTGAACTCACAGCCTTGTGGTCTATGAGTGAGTGGCTGCAGCACAGGCATTTAACCATTGCACCACCAGAAAAAGCATGCTCAGGGTGCAGGGAGCTAACCTGGTGTCACTTCCCTTCTGGGGTGTCACTCGGTGTGGCCAGCACCCCCTCAGTGATGCTACTGCCCCGCCAATGTGTTTTTGTATGCCTCCAAGTCATTTTTTTTACTTATGGTGACCCCAAGGAAAACCAATTACAAGGTTTTCTTGCCAGGTTTCTACAGAGGGGGTTACCATTGCCATCCTCTGAAAGAATATCACTTGCCCAAGGTCACCCAGAAGGTTTCCATGGCTGAGCCAGGATTTGAACCTTAGTTCCCACAGTCCTAGTCCAATGCTCAAACCACTGCACCATGCACCCCTGCCAATATGGAGGGCCAACTGGATGTGTTTTACCCTGCCTCAAGCCTTGGGGAAAGGCAGGCAAGAAATAATACGTTTATTGTTGTTGTTGTTGTTACTATTATTATTATACACACCAAACAGTTCCATTGCATCGCAAAGCACCCAGTTTGGTAGGAACTGTATGAATACAATCCCATGTGTATAGTTACTTGGGATTTTAAAGCCCTATTATGACTCAGTTCCAGGTGATTTGAAAACAGTATTTTCCCATATCCGCCTGTCCATAGTTTTGAAATCCTCTTCAGAGAGCCTTCTCTTTGTCTCAGCATCCTCACAGGCACACCTGGCGGAAACATGGGAGAACCCCTTCTTGGTAGTTCCAGGCTCTGGATCTGCCTTTCATGAAAGGTTAGACTGGCATCTTCTTTGCTATCATTTTACAGGCAGGTTAAAACTTAAAATATAAAATAAAATTGGCAGGCCTTTGAAGACTGACCACTCAAGAGGACTGGACCTTGTGCTGTGCTATCTGTGTTTTATTTATTTATTTTTGTTATTAATAGCTATGATTTTAACTGGCTTGAATTTAGGGCTAGTTTGGTATATTTTTAACTTTCTGTATGGTGCACTTTTTAGCTGTGTTTCTTTTAACTGTTGCAAGCTGCCTTGAGCACCACAGGGGAGAAACATGGGATATAAACACATAGAAGGAGGAGGAAGAACATATTTGTTTGAATTCAGTCATGCTTATTTATGACTTCATAGGTACAATCAGGAACTTTCAGCAGCAGCTGGGGAAGAAGGGTTTGCACATTGGCCATTATAAAAGATGTTTCCTTGGGAAAAGGTGTGCCTAGGTAATGACAAAATACCACCCAATTAATGCATTTTAATTAGAAGATGTTCACTCCACATTACACATGTACATTTGGTTGCACATTGGTTGCATAATGTCACAATTGACTAACAAGGCACCATTGTGCAACTATCATGAAGGCATTTATATGCCTTATCTCAGCTGTAGGAGCTTGGCCTGTCTTATAGGAAAAAGAAAGGGAAAATGTACACATATATATTCGGTTGCACATTGGTTGCATAATGTCACAATTGACTAACAAGGCACCATTGTGCAACTATCTTGAAGGCATTTATGTGCCTTATCTCAGCTGTAGGAGCTTGGCCTGTCTTATAGGAAAAGGAAGGGAAAATATGCACAGTTCCATGCTCTACATTACCTTTCATCTCATTGCAAGACCATAAGTAGACAGGAGGTTACAAATGGACAAATGAATACAATTTAAGCCCATGAAATTGGGAAAAGCAGTGCCAAGACATTGAGAACTTTCATCAGGAACTGAGAGGACAGAGCAGAGCAGATGGCTGTAGAGTACAGTGCCTGAAGTCTAAACATTCCCGTTGTGAGTCTGTCTCTGATTGATCTTAGCATACTGTTACTTTTATAGAATGGCACAAATCAAAAAGATTTTACACCTGCATTGCAAGCCTTTCCCCCCTCCTTCCTTTTCACTGATAATTTCACACTATCCTTCAGCAACTCAGCAACCAGGTAATAGAAAGTTGTTGAAACGATGCCCTGAAGGCTATATGGGAAACATAAACCCAATAATGAGGCCTGTATTGTTTTGCTTTTCCATATGAAATGTCTTTGCTGGAGGGAGAAAAATAGTAACATCTGAAAGATCCGTGGTGTCTGGGTCACCCAAAGGTTGCTTTTGTCTGTCCAAGAAATCAAACAATCACAATCAAAGTTGGCTCGCATTATTTGGAGATTAACGAGCCTCTTGGAATATTTGCCCAGGGCAGTAATTGCAGCTACTCATTAGTTCCTCCAAAGAAATATCTTGGATGGGAAGCTATTTATGGAATGGCAGGGCATTTCCTTGGGATTAATGACTAGCTGGGTGGAATTGCTGGCCCAGTTTATAGACAAGGAGGCTATTAACCCCAAAGTGGTTATTAATCCTCCGGAAATGTGTTGGGAGATGGTTTTTATTACTATTGTAAGATAATGATGAAAGAAGTACATGAAATCTTTTTATTAACCGATCCTTCCACTGGTATGGATTGCATATTCTGGAGAACTAGTTCTTCCAGGTCCTAGCCTCGATGTTATGATTTGATTAGTGAGCCACCTGTCATTGAGGAAGTGGCCAACATAATGAGAAAACAATTGTTATTACAAAGCAATGACAAACAGAAGTGTTTCAGGATGAGTTCCTGATATATAAGGAGTGGCCTCACATCCCGTGTGTTGCAAATGGAGCTGGAAATTCCAGTAGGCAAACCAAGTAAGAAGATTGAGGATGTGAAGAAGGATTCCTTTCTATCAATGCAATACGTATGGAACAAATGGTCTAAAAAGTATAAAAATGAAAAATTTAAAATGGTACCCATTAGAATATCTAAACAAAGGTGGAAATCAAGAGTTAGGAAGAGTAATTAAGGCAATAAAAGGTAAAGGATATAGAATTATAGGGGACTTATTTGATTGAAGAGGGAAAACAATTAGGATTGAAAAATTAACTGAATTATTGGCAAGAAATGTTGGCTTCAATTAATGTCAATAAGTAGAAGTTCACAAGAAATAAAAGGAACAGGTGACAGTATATCAGTTTGAGGATATACTGAAAGGAAGGATCAGGAGAGAAAAGGTTTACAAGTTTCTTTTGGAAAAACAATTTAGTATAAAGGAAGTATTGGAAAGTATATGGGAGAAAGATCTAAAGATAAACACTGAAGATCTAACATTTTGGATCTCTCAGACAACTAAAATAATATAAAGGTTAGAGAACAACAACTAAAATTAATTAGCAAATGGTACAAAACCGCAATACCATTGCAATCAGATAGTAATGATAAATAAAAACTTTCTCCAAATTGTTGGCATGGATGTGGACAAAAAGGAACATACACTTATTTGTGGTGGGAGTGCCCCTATGTAAAAATTTTTGGTTAGACATTACACAAGAGATAAACAGGATGATGGGTGAGGCTCATCCATTGCACTCCGGGTGTGCTGACCCCTGCGATTTCCCCAAATGCGGTAAACTCGACTGCATAATTTGTGGTACATTACACAAGAGATAAACAGGATGATGGGGAGAAACTTTCAATTAGATAAGGAGAATTGTTTAACTCTGAATTTGAGAAAGATCACACAATAATGAAGATTACATAATAAAATCTGTTAAGAGTGTCACATGTAATAGCACTGGGGTGAAAAAACAATGTTGGAGGGAAATTGGTTATATTATATTGCAGAATATCTTTTATTTGATTATTTAAAAGAGAGAAAAGGAAAATATAATGGTCAAATAAAGGAAATGATCTGTTGGGACAGATGGGGTTGTTGGATTGAGAAAGTCAAAGCTGAAAAGGGGTATGATGAAGTCTGGGAAATTATTAATAAGATATTCCACATTGTGGATACTGGGTACTTATTCAATTGGTTATAGCCATTGGGGAGGGAGGAGGGAGGTGTGTGTGAAAAGTATAGGATGTAAGAATGATAATATTGTATTTAGTAAAGATTTATTACATATGTTGTATTATGGACCATAAAAGTAATAAATAAATAAAGAAAAAAGTAAATACCAGTAGTCTGCCATGATGGCCTTCATAGAATAATAGAATCATAGATTTGGAAGAAACCACAAGGGCCATCAAGTCCAACCCTCTGCCATGGAGGAAGACACAATGAAAGCACTCCCAACTGATGGCCATCCAGCCTCTGTTTAAAAACCTCCAAAGCAGGAGACTCCACCATTTTCGAGGCAGTGTCTTCCACTGTCCAGCAGCTCATATTGTCAGGATGTTCTTCCTAATATTGAGGTGGAATCTCTTTTCCTGTAGTTTGCTTCCACTGCTCTGGGCCCTATTCTCTGGAGTTGCAGAAAAAAGACTTGCTATATCCTCAGTAAGGGCGTCCTTTCAAATATTTAAACAGGGCTATCATATCACCTCTAAACTTCTCTTCTCCAGGCTAAACATACCTAGCTCCTTAAGTCGCTCCTCGTAGGGCATAGTTTCCAGAATTTTCACCATTTTGATCATCCTCCTCTGGACACACTCCAGCTTGTCAACCATCTTTTTGGAATCGTGGTGCTCAGAACTGGACACATATTCTAGATGAGGCCTGACCAAAGTAGAATAGAGTGGTACTATTACTTCCTTGATGTAGACACTATACTACTATTGATGCAGACTAGAATCACATTGGCTTTTTTATCAGCTGTATTATGCTATTGACTCATGTTCAACTTGGGGTCTACTAGGACTCCTAGATCCCTTTCACATGTACTGTTGTCAAGCCAGGTATCACCCATTCTGTATCTGTGCATTCCATTTTTACTCCCTAACTGTAATATCCTATATTTCTCTCTGCTGAAATACATTTTGTTAGTTTTGGCCCAGGTTTCTACTCTATTAGAAATCTATTTCTATTATAAATCTAGAAAAATCTATTATCTGTGTAGACCCTTTGATGAAGTGAGCTAAACTTTGGTTAGTGCTGCATACGAGACAATTGTAATCAAGAATAAATGCTTAAGTTTGACATTCTCCCCCAACTCCTTCCCTGACCCCTTTTCTTTTGTGTACATAGTGCCTTTTAGGATCCTACTGGATGTTAAGAGAATGGTGCATATTCTGCTATTAGCATGTCTTTTGTGAAAATGGACTTTCATCAGAGCTGAATGCCTTGGCAACCAGGCTTGCAGGTTAAGCTTGAGTTTACCTTCCAATGAACAGTCACAAAACAATGTGTTTATCTTTGTAAGAGGCAGAAGGGAGGAAAGCACATGCTAGAATCAACAGACATCTTTCACCATATAAAGGAAGATTGCTTCTAAATATAAGCGAGTGTGTATGTGGCCCCAAATTGTCTAATGTGGACGTGACCCTGAGACTATTTTTGAGGTGCCACCCACACTGAAGCCCTCCCTGTTGCTTGTGTGTTTTACAAAAAATCATTTTCCATTCATAGAAGCCACCAGGAGCAGCAGGTTTTCATGCCTCACAGTCTCCAAAACAAAACAAGAGCTGGACTTCTGACCACCACCATTTTAATTTAGGGGCATTATTTTTTGCACATTTAGGGGGCTGGTGCAACCCACATTAGGAAAGAAATTGTCCCCAAGTCACTCTGAATTTTGCCACCCCTGAGTAAAGCAGTGGAGTAAAAATGTAAAAAAAGAAACAAATATCCACATGAATGAATGGATGAATGAATATCCTCCCACCTTTGTGATTTATGATTGCATAGGCATTAGGGAGAAGTGGACTGAGTCTTGTACCACAGAAGAGGAAAGCTGAATCTCCATCCATTTTGTTATGACTCATCTGCAGATGGTTTCTCCCACCTGTTCTCCAAAATCAGAAGCAATGCCCATCAGAAGAGCAGTGCTGGGTTGAAAAGCTGTCTTGGATCCCGCCCTGGGAGAAAGATGGGGTCTACATCCAATGAATGAATGAATGAATGAATGTAGTGCTAGGGGAGGTTTCAGCTCCCCCAGTCTGTCCATCTATATGTGGTTCTATCTGTACATCTTCTGTTTTATTCCTAAAGTTCAACATGTCTAAAAAACAGAAAGGGGTGCAGATAAAAGAGGTGGAATGTTATGTAGACAAAGAGATGTTGCTCTGCACATAAGGATGTACTAGTTTTCCCTACAGAAATCACAATAGAAGCAACACCCAATTTGATTATTCCCTTAGAAAGCTTGGAGATTATTTATATTATCTTCTCTTCAACAGGCTGAACACGTTTTGGGAATGGCAGATGGAATAAACTGGGTGGAGGTATTGTCCAATCTGGTCCTTTATCGATGAAAGGTCTTAAAAATGAGCCAGATACCGGGTTGATAAGGCATTAGAAATTAAATATCATTGGCTTTAATGGATCTTACTCCAACCTTAAAAACTGCAGCTCATTTGGAACTCACTTCAGCCTTAAAGACTTCAGCTCATTCTGTAATTGCTCTTGCAGTTTCAGAATAAAAGCAGTTTTAGTCTTTGAGGATTTCTTTCCAATATGCTTCTGGCTTTAAAAATAATTAAATAATTATTTTCAGTATTAGGAGGCAGATATATTGAAATGTGCATTGTGCAATTCTGTGCAAAACCCATCTAGTTCAGGAGGTGGACACTATGTGTTGGCACACTTTGTACAATATGAGCATGTGAAAACATTCAGAATGAACTCAGTGACACAAATTCACACTTTCGGTTACAAAAAGTACCCAAGTTTAAATTAGTGAAGCAGGGAGGAAGCATTCAATTTCTTCTCTGGTTTGGAATAATAGCCAATCAGGAGAATAACTTTTATGGCCATAACAGTTGCCTCGTATTTGAGGGGAGGGGTGCACATCACTCTACATCAACAAGATTTGCATTTCTGAAGCATAAATTGCTAGACCCAGCAACACTAGTAGTTTTAATTGCAAAATATTTGGCTGGATCTGTTGGCTGTAAATGGTAGATGAGAATTTTAACATCTTAAACATCAAGGTGGGCCCCCAATCACATGTTCTGTTCATTTATTCACCACCAGGAAGAGTCCTGGCATGACGTGTACATCATTCACAAGGAACAACAGCCACAAAAAGCAAAGTGACTCATAAGTGCATATCTCCACCATACAGTTACAGCACTTTGATACCACTTTAAATAGCATTGCTTCATTTTACAGAATCCTGGGATTTTTGGTAAAGTGATATATTCTGATTTTTTTTCTTTTTCTTTTTTGCAGTCCAGAGAAGTGCACTACAACTCCCCAGCAGAGAATCTAAATACCTCACCAACTTCCAAATTCCACAGAATAGAACTATGGCAGTTTAAAAGGCATCAGATTGTCATTACTGTACAGTGGAGACACACTCGCTATGTAGAAAGGAGACTGTGGTCCACAACACACTGCAGAAATAATCCAGTCTGAGACCACTTTAACTGCCCTGCCTCAATGCTAAGGGATTTTGGGAACTGTAGTTTTGTGAGACATTTAGCCTTCAGAGAGATCTCGTGCCACAGTAAACCACAATTCCCAGAATCCCCTAGCACTGAGCCAGGGCAGTTAAAGCGGTTTCAAATTGGATTATTTCTTCAGTGTGTTTTGGAACTGTATTAAGTCACAAGCAAACAAATAAGCATGGCAGGCCAGAAAGAGGAAGCAACTCCTTACTAGATGCAATGCTGCAGATGATTTTTCCAGTGTATTTCAAAGTAGGTATTATCATAGAGTTGGAAGATACCCCCAAAGGCCATCCAGTCTAACCCATTTCTGCCAGGCAGGAATACACAATCAAAGCTCTCCCAACAGAATAGCTCTTACTGTTAGGAAATTCTTCCTAATGTTTAGGTAGAATCTCTTTTCCAGTAGTTTGTCCATTGCTCAATCATTGAATGCTGTCATTGGAAGCCATGGAAGGAGGCTCATTGCTCAGCATTGCTCATTGCTCAGTGCGTAGAACATGGACTTTTTATGTAGTCATTCCCACAAAGACATCATATTTTCTGTCTAAAGACCTCAAGCTACCTGTCTGTATGAACTGGAAGAGCGGCAGTAGAAACCTGACTTGTGTTTTACAGCTGCAGTGATACTTTATGGCAGGATGGTTATGTCAATGTTAACTTCAAGTTTTCCTGCAATTTTACAGCACATTGCTTCAACTATTTACAGTTTGCTTTCTGACATTAACTGGTTCTTGTTTTTTCCAATTCAAGGAGACAGGAGAAGTCAGGCTTCAAAGATGTCAAGATAATGTTTTGTTATTCTATTGTTGTCGGCCTTACGTTTTACCTCTTGGAGTTTCCAGTTTCTTTGCAACCTGAAAAACCTTCTGATCTGACACTGGAATGTCTCATATTGTTCTACTGTTTCCACCTAGGCTTCCCAGTTGGAGATCAGAATTCCTGTACTTTAATAGTTGCATGCTGCTGTTGCTGCTGTTGTGCGCCTTCAAGTAGTTTCCTACTTATGGCTACCTTAAGGTGGACTTATCATGGGGTTTTCTTGGCAATATTTGTTCAGAGGAGGTTTGCCATTGCCTTCTGCTGAGGTTGAGAGTATGTGACTTGCCCAAGGTTTCATAGAATCAGATAACAAGCAACACCTGCTGAAACTCCCTTTTCTACATAACAATTAAAGCTTACCAACTATTCCACAATCCCTTAATCTGCTCCTTTGTAATACCAGGTCGGTCAAAAATAAGACCCATCTCATCCATGATCTTTTGATGGATGAGATGGCCGACCTGGCCTGTTTTACTGAGACCTGGCTGGGAGATACTAGCGCTGCAACATGGGCGCAGATTCTCCCGGCCAGATATTCAGTTAGTGAGCAGATTAGGGAAAGTGGGCGGGGGGCGTTAGTATATAGAAATACCTTAACCTTGATCAGGAAGCCTATCCGGAAAATAACCTACATCGAGTGTATGTACCTTAGCCTGAAAACCAGGGATAGTTTGGGGATTCTGTTGGTATACCGGCCACCCCATTGCTTAACAGACTCCCTAACCGAGCTGACTGCCCTGGTTTCGGAGTTGCTGCTGGAGTCGCCCAGACTTTTGGTTCTGGGCGACTTCAACATCCCACTCAAAACCAGTTTACAAAATCTAACTGGTGCGGTTCGGGAGTTCATGGATACCATGACCAACATGGGCCTATCCCAATTGGTTGACTGGCCCACACATTGTGCTGGTCATACCCTCGATGCGGTTTTTAGTACGGAGCATGAATATCCGTGGGCAGAGGTTAAAAAGACCTCCGCTCTGTCATGGATGGATCATTTCTTGATCAAGGCGGAACTGAGAGCTGCTGTCCACCCTCCCGGGGGTGGTGGACCCACTAGAATGGTCCGCCCTCGAAGGCTAATGGATCCCATTGGTTTCCGGAAAGCCTTGGAGGGTTTAATGGTTGGCAAAGCCGGTGACTCTGTCGATGCCTTGGTGTACATCTGGAATAATGATCTCACCAGGGCTATCGACACAATCGCTCCCAAGCGTCCTTTCTGACCCGTTCCAAATCGTAGGCCCTGGTACACAGAGGAGCTTAGGAAGATGAAATGGGTCGGACAACGACTAGAGTGCAAATGGCGAAAAAGTCATCTCCCATCCGACAGAACTCGCCTTAGGAATCATCTTGATTCCTATAGGGAGGCTTTGTGGGCAGCGCAGAAATCTTTCTGCTCTGCACGCATTGCGTCTGCAGAGTCTCGCCCGGCAGAACTGTTTAGGGTGGTAGGGGAGCTGACAAGGGTTTCAGCTGCACCAACCCCCCTACTTAACCCAACGACGGCCTGCTGTGAGGCATTTAACATCCACTTTGCAGATAAAATCTCTCGGATAAGAGCGGACTTGGACGCCAGTGTTTTGGCAGAATCTGTGGGTGAGGTTTCCAGTGACTCCGTTGATGGCAATTTACTGGATCAACTTCAATCTGTGAGTACCAATCACATGGACAAGCTGCTCGGAAAGGTGAGGAAGACGACTTGCCCCCTCGATCCTTGTCCATCTTGGCTGGTCGTCCGGGGGGGACGCGTTGAGAGTATTCCTTCGGGATATGATCAATGCATCCTTTAGGGAAGGTATTGTACCATCTTGTTTAAAAGAGGCAGCGGTTAGGCCCCTCTTGAAAAAACCTTCACTAGACCCCCTGGATAGAAACAACTATAGACTAGTCTCCTTGCTTCCTTTTTTAAGCAAGGTGATCGAGAGGGCAGTTGCTTCCCAGCTCCAAGCAGTCTTGGATGAAACCGATTATCTTGATCCATTTCAAACCGGCTTCAGGACAGGATTTGGAGTGGAGACTGCCATGGTTGCTCTGACCGATGACCTCCGCCTGAGTATCGACAGGGGTAGTGTGACCCTGCTGGTGCTCTTGGATCTCTCTGCAGCCTTTGACACCATAGATCATGCCATCCTCTTGGATCGCCTGAGAGAGTTAGGAATTGGAGGCACTGCCTTGCAGTGGTTCTGCTCCTTCCTCTCAGGTAGGTCCCAGAGGGTGAGGCTCGGGGACAGTTGCTCTTCCAAAATGGAGCTTAGTTGTGGCGTCCCCCAGGGTGCCATCCTGTCCCCGATGTTTTTTAATATCTATATGAAACCTCTGGGAGAGATCATTCGGAGGCATGGAGCTCGGTGTCTTCAGTACGCTGATGACACCCAAATATATTTCTCCATGACCAGATCATCGACTCAGACCTCAGATGGCGTCTCTCCTCTTAATGACTGTGTCAGAGCGGTAATGGATTGGATGAGGAAAAACAGACTGAAGTTAAATCCAGACAAAACGGAGGTACTCATGGTTACAGGCCCAAACCAGATCTGGGAATACAGCCTCCAGTCCTGAACGAGGTCACACTCTCCATTAAGGACTGTGTTCGCAGCTTGGGGGTGCTCCTCGATTCATCGCTTCCCATGACTAGTCAGGTGAATGCGGTGGTCAGGAGTGCCTGTTATCAGCTTCGGCTGATACGCTAACTGTGCCCTTATCTGGATATGAGGGATCTGGAAACTGTGGTACATGCCCTGGTAACCTCACGATTACATTACTGCAATGCACTCTACATGGGGCTACCCTTGTGCCTAACCCGTAAACTACAATTGGTGCAAAATATGGCAGCCAGGTTAATTACCGGAACATCAAGGAGGGAGCACATAACACCAGTGCTGAAATCCCTCCACTGGCTGCCAATTAGTTTCCGGGCACAGTACAAGGTGTTGGTTTTGACCTTTAAAGCCCTACATGGCTTAGGTCCATCTTATCTTAAGGACCGCCTCTTCCCGTATGATCCCCCCCGTGCCCTTCGGTCCTCTGGGAGGAATCTGTTACAGCCAATAAAAACTAGGCTGTCTCAGACCTCCCAGAGGGCCTTCTCCGCAACCGCCCCCAGACTTTGGAATGGCCTGCCGGAGGAGATCCGTCATATTACTACTTTAGCTGCTTTTAAGAAAGCAGTGAAGACGGATCTCTTCCGGCAGGCCTTCCCGGAATAATTCTCCGGCTTGAGGGGATAGCTCCATCGCCCCTTTCTGTGCCGCCATCGTTGTGCCATTGTTCTATTGTTCTTTTATTGTATTTATTGGTTTGTCTTTACCTCGGAGCTTGTTTTTTAAGCTATAATTAGTTTAATATTGTTTTAAGGGGTGGGAGGTTGGCTGGGGAGTTGAATGTTTTAACTTGTGTATTTTAAATGCTGTAACCCACCTCGATTGCTCCGCAGAGGGGCGGGCTATAAATAAAATTTATTATTGTTATTATTATTATTATTATTACAGGATCCTTATTTAGTTTTTTTTTAATTGGCAACCTCATTTCCCATAATACAAATATCTGCTGCCAGTTAAGTATATAGTGCTCAGTACACCAATGGTTTCACAGGATATGTCAGCTTCATATAATCATTAGTAAGGTCATTCTGAGAGCTAGCATGATGAAGTGGTTTGAATGTTGGACTATGATTCTAGGAGACCAGTGTTTGAGTCCCTGCTTAGCCATGGAAACCCACTTTAGGCAAATTACAGTCTCTCAGCTGCAGAGGAAGGCAACGGTAACACCCCTGTGAGCAAATCTTGCCAAGAAAACCCTATGACAAGTTTGTCTTAGGGTCATCATATGTTGGAAATGACTAGAAGGCATACAACAACAACAAAGATAATTCTGCTCTTCAAGATACCATCTTTAGGTACAGTTTACTGACAAACA
The DNA here is from genome assembly GCA_026167975.1 of Phrynosoma blainvillii. Classification (NCBI taxonomy): domain Eukaryota; kingdom Metazoa; phylum Chordata; class Lepidosauria; order Squamata; family Phrynosomatidae; genus Phrynosoma; species Phrynosoma blainvillii. The sequence continues at coordinate 442,961,928 of JANUYF010000001.1, read as the reverse complement.
GCACTAAATGATGAAAAGCGTTTTGAGTTCAAAACATTTTCAGATGAATCACCCACAACACTTCAAACCTTAAACCCTTTGCCCAGCTAAAGATGTACCTCTCAAATTGCATTTTTTAAATAAAAAACCAGCACATCTTAAATTATGTCTGAGCCTACACTCCTTAAATCTTTTGCAGGGTTGCTGTAAAGGCTAGAGTACTTGTTTGTGCACTTGAAAACACTCTAAAAAAAGTGAAATAGTTATAAGAAGCACTACGTGTTGAATTGTCGGAGATTATCATACCGCTCAAATAACCCAGCTTACCTCTTCCGAATTGAAGTCTAAATTGGGAGGCAGCCGGGTCCTATCACAAGGATTTTGCTGCCGAAGCCGTCGGGCAAGTCCAGCCCAGCTGCAACCCAGGTCCCTGGCGCACTTTTGGCGGCCATTTATTCAGGTCAGAAAGCTGCTGGTTTTGAAATAAGGCTGCCGAAGTGCACCAGGGACCCTGGCTGCAGCCGGGCTGGACTCACCTGATGGCTTTGGTGGCAAAATTCTTGTGATAGGACCCAGCTGCCTCCCAAATTAGACTTCAATTTGGAATAGGTAAGCCGGGTTATTTGAGCGGAGCATAAGATCCATCAATTGCAGGAAGAAAGAGGGAAAGGAACTAAGGGTACAATGTTACGGCTTCTCAGAGGATGTCACTATGGGTATAAAAGGTTTCACCTTTTCATGTCTGGCTTTGGAGGGCAAGACTCAGCTTCACACCTCTGCCCCCAACCACCATAAATAACGCATGGACTGTGCTTTTCTGGTAGTGCACTTTGGATGTTGATTCTGGGAAGAAGTGCTGTGTGGGTGTGTTGGAACAGATCACATACCCACCAAACTGTCCTGATTTGATAGGAACAGTCTCAATTAATCCTCTTGCATCCAACTTTTTCAACTGGTTTCAAAATGTCCCACTTTCTCTCTCCTCCTGCCACTTTTGTCTTCACCTTACTTCAACTAATGCAAACTGAATTCAAAGTACAAAAGTCATTTGCATTCCATTAATGCAACAATGAGGAGAGGAGAGGAGAGGAGTGGAAGGGGCAGAATCTTGTCCTTTCCAGTAGGCACAGGCAAAAGCAAACTGCTGCAACCTCTCCTGGCTTATAAGTGTTTCCTCATTTTGCCATCTTTCCATAAACTGATGTTTCTTGGCCACATGTGTCCTGGTTTTCATCTGTGAAATATATGATAATTCACCCTGGATTATTTTCATTGTATGAATAACCCCCTAGATTCCCCCCCCCCCCATATACCCCTAGATTTGGGGGAAGCACACATTAGCCTTGCAGGTGGGATACATGTAGTAGTTCCTTTTGACTTACAACCAAGGTGAAGAAAAGACTGGATGAGAAAAACAAAACTCCCCCTTTCTTCCCTTCAAGGCATTTAAAAAAACATTGCTGATTGTCCATTCTCCAATTCAAAAGGCTTATGAGCAGAACCATCTTCATTAAATACAGGCCTGACATTGATATTATCTTGAAAGTGATTTTTTTAAAAAAGGATGAAGTCAATACAGAACTGCAAACACATTTAAATGCACCAATGTCCCAGCAATTTATATTGTCTTTGGTCACTCAGGGGCAGTTAAGAACAACAAAAAATGCTTGTATTACAATCTGATCACTGCCATGCTGACTGGGATTCTGGAAGTTGTAGTCCAAGCAAGAAATCCTCCCCATCTTCTGGTTCCTTTGCTTTTAGATTTCACCCTCAACCTACTGGTAGAATTGTTTTGTAAAGGCATTTTCCTGGGAAACAGTATCAGAGTCCTCTGTCCTTTCCTAAATGTGCATTTTCTCAGTGTTTAGTCAGTTGTTGTTAACTGTCCTCGAGTCATGCCTGACTCATGGTGACCCTGTGGATGAGACATCTCCAAGACCCCCTGTCCTCCACTGCTTTGCTTAGGTCCTGTGATTTCAGGCCCATGACCTTCCTGATTGAGTCTATCCATCTGGCATGCAGTCTTCTTCTATTCTACCACCCTCTACATTTTCTAGCATTATTGTCTTTGCTAATGAGTCATGCCTTCTCATGATGCGGCCAAAGTACAACAACCTCAATTTGATCATCTCATCTTCCATGGAGATTTCAGGTTTGATCTGTTCTGGTACCCACTTGTTTGTCTTTTTGGTTGTCCACCATATCTTCAGTACTCTTCTCCAGCGTCACATCTCAAATTTGTTGATTTTCCTCTTATCTGCTTCCTTCATTGTCCAACTCTCAAATCTATACATGGTGATGGGGAACACGATGGCTTGGACAATTTTAACTTTAGTGTTCAGTTGTATATCTTTACTCTTTATGATCTTGTCTAGTTCCTTCATAGCTGCCCTTCCCATTCCTAGTCTTCTTCTGATTTCCTGACTGCAGTCTCCATTCTAATCAATGTTTGGTCCAAGAGGTATGGAAACTTTTTAACTATTTCAATTTCCTCCTTGTCTAGGTTGAATTTATGTTGTTCCTCTGTGGTCATTATTTTTGTTTTCTTTATGTTCAGCATTAATCTACCTCTGCATGTTCTTTTTAGTCAATATGAAGAGCTAAGTACCTCCTCCTGTTTCTCTCTGGGAGCTGGAACCCCTGATAGACAGACAGCAACAGAAGAAAATATCACCCTCAATTCCCAGGAGCCAACATGGTGTGAGAGGAGTCCTGATTTTTGCACAGAATCCTGCCTAAAGTAGCTAATCCATTTGTAACACCTCCGATGAGGCAGGTTAGCAAGCTGTCTGCTGTTTGAGGAGGCTTTGCATAAGAGTCCAATGCCTAGAGCAAAAATGCTGGCTTGCCAGGCAGTGTGAGATGAGTTAGAAGAAGAAAAACGGAATGTGGAAAGGGGGTGAGGGATGGCAAAGAGAAGGAGAGAAATGTGCTGTTTCCTTCTCTACCTCTGCTTCCTGTCACATTTTGCTATCAGTGGTCATGCTGTATGTAACCAAGACATCTGTTTGTGTGGTTGAATACTGCAAACACTGGCAGGTGTCATATATGACCATTACAATAACTGCTTTGAAATTGTTGTTGAAAAGGGGAGGGGAAAATTAACCCCACAAACACAAATGTGGTCCTGAAGTGTCACCCTTCTGATACTTCCAATTTGAATAATGATGTGTAATCTGCATTTGGCTTGGCTGAGGCATTTTGCTTATACAGAAGATGGGTCCAAACACTCCAACATTTCACAGATGAAAACTGGAACACATGTGGCCAAGCAACAAGAGTGTGGTCTTGGGGGCAAAATGGAGAAGAAAACATAAGCTAGGAGAGGCTGCAGCAGTTTGCTTTTGCCTGAGCCAACTGGGAAGGGGCTGGAAGCCAGGAGCCCTGGTGGCTCAGTGGTTAAATGCCAGTATTGCAGCCACAACATTGTGCGTTCGATCCCAGGGCTCCAAGGTTGACTCAGCCTTCCATCCTTTTGTAGGTTGGTAAAATAGTACCCAGTGAGAGAATACACAACACCTGCAAAGAACTAGCCCACATAGACAAGGAACTGCTATCACTCCACCTCAACATCAGTCAAAAGATGAACAACCAAGACTGGGCCAAAATTGACAGCCTCACCTACAGGAAAATGGAAAAAGGGATGGCAGACCACACAGAAAGACAAAAACAGAAATTCAACAAATGCCAAAAGCACCAGCTGAAACCCTCATTGGATAAATCACGGACGATCATCAATCTCACACAGCGGCAACTTTCAGAAGAGGAGACATCCATCCTGGCCAAAGGAGGCAATTTTGCAGTAACCACCACCAGAATCCCTGTTGAAGGCATCATTGCCAAGGTAGAATCTGCACTCCACCATCTCCCAGAAGAGGAAGCGGAAGAGATAAAAGGAGAAACAGCAAGGATTCTGAGCAAGGCAAAACCACCTCCCAGCAACATAACCAGAAAAGAACAAAAAGCCATCAAGGACCTCAATTCAGACCCAGAAATCATCATTCTCCCAGCAGACAAAGGCAATGCCACAGTAATCATGGAAACAGAACAATATAAACAAAAAATCAGGGAACTCCTGGATCCTACAATATACAAAAAACTGAAACAAGACCCAACCAACAAAATCACCAGGAAAACCAACACCCTGATCAAAAACTCCTGAATTCAGCCAACCACAAGACAAAGTTTGTGCAAATCTGAGGCTCTCCCGCCAAGACTATATGGACTTCCCAAGATTCACAAGGATTCCATTCCACTCTGACCCATAGTGAGTGCCATTGGATCTCCCACATATGATTTGGCCAAGTTTCTGGCCACACAATTACAAACCCATATAGGGCAACCCCCCACATTACATCAAGGACTCAACTCACTTCATAAGAAAAATCAATAACCTTGAACTTAAACCCAGAGACATACTAATCAGCTTCGATGTGGTGTCCCTGTTCACCAAAGTCCCCATAATGGACACCATGACACTCATCTGACAAATTTTTCCAGAGGACATCACAGCCTTGTTTGAACATTGCCTCACCACAAGCTATTTCCAGTGGGACAATGGATTCTACGAACAGAGAGATGGGGTAGCAATGGGAAGCCCTCTAAGCCCAGTGATCGCAAACTTCTACATGGAATACTTTGAAAAACAAGCCCTGGAAACAGCACCGAAAAAGCCCACAACTTGGTTCCGATATGTGGATGAGACTTTCACCATTTGGAGCCATGGAGAAGAAGATCTGTCTGGGTTCCTGAATCACCTGAACAACATCCACCCTAACATCCAATTCACTATGGAAAAAGAAAAGGAAGGAACACTGACATTCCTAGATGTCCTAGTCATCCACAAACCAAACCAACATCTGGGACACACAGTATACAGAAAACCCACACATACAGACAGATACCTGCACAAGAACTCTAACCATCACCCAGGACAAAAAAGAAGCACAATAAAAACACTGGTAGACTAGGCAAAACACATCTGTGAACCCCACTTCTTGGAAGAGGAATTGAAGCACCTAGACCGGGCTCTACAGGCAAATGGTTACTCCAGCTCAGACATCAGAAGGGCTGCCAAACTCAGAAAAACCCAGAGAACGGAATACAAGCAGCCACCCAAAGGGAAGGTATTTTTACCATATATCAAAGGAGTCACAGACGGAATAGGGAAAGCAGTGAGGAAACACAACCTCCAAATGGTTTACAAACCAACCAAGAAAATCCAACAAATGCTGCGCTCAGCGAAGGACAGGAGAGACCCTCTCACAGCTGCAGGAGTTTACCGCATACCATGCAGCTGCAGACAAGTCTACATAGGGACCACCAAATGCAGTGTCCAAACATGAGTCAAGGAACATGAGAGACACTGCAGACTGGGCCAGCCAGAAAAATCAGCAGTAGCAGAACACATTATAAACCATCCTGGGCATAAAATGCTGTTTGAAAACACTGAAATTCTGGACCATGCCAACAACTATCAGGTCAGAATGCACAGGGAAGCCATCAAAATCCACAAACACTTGGACAACTTCAACAGGAAAGAAGAAATCCTTAAAATAAACAAGATATGGCTACCAGTCCTACAAAATAAGAAAATCAGCACTCAGCAAATGCAAATGGGAAACCAACCAGGGTCAGGGGCTTTCCCAGCAGACAATAGCAGACAATCTCCTTGATTGTATATCCTCACCTGGAAGCCATGCCATTAACAACAGAACAATACCCATTCAACACAGAACAATACACAGTTTACATGGGATTAGCAGACAATAACCTTGAGTGCATTCCCTCCCACCCTGGAGTCATGCCATTAAAACAGAACAATACCTATTCAACACAGAACAACACACAGTTCACCTGGAACCACTCCTCCCTACCCAGGGTCTCACAGTATATATAGACCCATTCTCCTCCATTCCAGTTTTCTCTGAAGATGCCAGCCACAGATGCTGGCAAAACGTCAGAAAGAAACTCTTCTAGAACATGGCCACACAGCCCGAAAAACCCACAAAAAAGTACCCAGCTTGTTGAGGGAAATTGGCTTACAGATTGTAAACCACTTAGAGAGTGCTGAATTCACTACGAAGTGGCATAGAAATGCAAATGCTATTGCTAAGAGCAGACTCTGTCCTCTCCTCTCCTCTCCTCCATTTAAATGAGTGCAAACTACTTTTATACTCGGATTGTAGCAATTGAAGAAAGCTGAGGACAAAAGAGGAGGATGAGAAAGAAACTGGGATATTTTAAATACAGCTGAAGAAGTGGGATGAAATTGAGACAGTTGGAGGGTATGTGCGACCTTCTCCCTGCCTTGCAGTTGGAAAAAGTGTCCTGGTTCTGAGCTTTCTAAGCCAAGAGAATACAATAGGGAAGCCAAGGAAAGGACAAGAGGAGTGCTGAAACTCTGAAATATTCATAATGCCATTTTGTTGGCTCTGCTTTTCTCCAAGATTATGTGTATATGTGAGAAAGGGGAAGGAACATGGAGGGAGTAAAGTCTTGGCTTGGAAACTTGGCCTAAATTAAGAAAAAGGGTTGGGAAAATGTCCCAGCCAAGAGAGGTATTTCATTGCATTATAGAGGATTAGTTTTCCAGAAGCTGGCTTTGGGAATGAAACTGTTGTTCTCCCTGCTACCCTTTGAGTTAGAGAATGTGTTGAAAATAAGTAGCTTATAATGACTATCTAAAGCCCAAAGTTTCTGTAAAAGTGGCTGACTGTTAACATGAGAAATGACAAAAGAGGACACTGTAGGGAAAGTGAGAAAGCTAGCAAACAAATCACATTACGTACATGTTAACACTGTGGAATGAACATACCCTTCTGCCAAAGTCACACAGTTCACTGGGAGAGGGTGGAGGAAAAAAAACCCTTGTATGCGGTATAAGAACCCTGTTGATGTTTTTCACAGGCATAAATTCTCTTGCAGAAGCAAATGGAGTGGATTATTTGATTGCATTTAGTTCAAGGTTGTGGAATGAATTATTGCGCATATGATGCCATCATCATCATCATCACCATCTATTATTATTATTATTATTATTATTATTATTATTATTGCCTTTCCCTGAGTTGGGACTCACAATAGCTTACAACAGTTGCAAGAAACATGTCTAAAAAGCATGCAAAAGTGTAAAATGTAATTAAAGTAAAGATATTCCCCGTTGATAAGATTTTCAAGTCATGTCCAACTATAGGGGGCAATGCTCATCTCTGTTACTAAGCTGAAGAGCTAGCTTTGTTAGAGACTACTCTGTGGTCATGTGGCCAGCATAATTGCACATAATGCTGTTTACCATAATAATAATAATAGTAATAAATTTTATTTATACCCATCCCTCTGTTAAAACAATCGGGGCGACTTACAACAGTTAAAATTACAGCAAATACAGACCAAACCCCCAGGACCCTACCCTCCCCCTGTTAAAAAGGTATTAATGATACCTATTTATCTACTTGCATTTGCATGCTTTCAAACTGCTAGGTTGGCAGAAGCTGGGACTAGTGACAGGAGCTCATCCCATCATGCGGCACTTGGGCCTCGAACTGCCAACCTACTAATCTTGCAATCAACAGAGTCGGCATCTTAACCACTTGAGCCAAGACAATCAAAATGTTAAAACCAGTTAAACAGCCAATAGGTAATCCAGCACTTTATGCAAGGTCCATACTCCCTAAAGAATCAGTTTTTAAAGTCTAAGAAGAAGAGCCCTCCCTCCACTCCATCCGACGTCATCTGGGGGGAAGATGCAGGCCCATCTCCATCGGGCCTAGCCTAAGTGGGAGGGAAAATGTTGTTTTATGTTATATGCTAATTTTTATGCTGTAAACCGCCCGGATTGGACTACCAATGGGCAGTTATAAAAATAAAATTTATTATTATTATTATTATTATTATTATTATTAAAGGCCTGCCCAAATTTGACAAAGAGGAAGAGTGAGAGTAGGAGAGAAAAATTGGGACATTTTAAAAGCAGCTGAAAAAAATGGGATGACAGAGGATTAACCAGGACTGTCTCTTACCTCTTCCACACTGCAGAAATAAAATAGTTTGACACAACTTTAAATTGTTATGGCTCCATCCTGTGGAATCCTGGGATTTGGGGTTTGATGAGGTATTCAGCTTGGTTTATCAGAGAGCTTGGTGCATCTCCAAACTACAAATCCCAGGTTTCTGTAGTATAGAGTCATGGCAGAGTCAAGCTGCTTTATTTCTGTCAGATTTGGACAGATAGAGTGCATGCCTTATTGACCACTCCCAAGTATCTGAAGCAAGTTGTTTTAAAGCATTCTTCATGCATGTCACAACCTGTAAAACACTACTTTATTAGACCAATGTTGACAGTGAAGGGATGGAACTAAGGCTGAAGAGTTAAATTCTACATCCAGCACATTCTGATAATTTTCAGTCATTCTTCTGGGCCAATACTTCTCCTTCTTGTACTATAATGACTCCATTACTAAAGCCAAGCTTCTGAAGAATCATGTGGATTGTGCCTTGAAATGAAGCAGTGCAAGGATCAAACCACATTCAAAGCTGTGTCAAGGTGCTTCCCAGTGAAATTTCCTTAATTTTACTACACCAGCTTGTGGAGAGACCTGGATGAAAATAATAAGTACAGTGAATGTGGGGGTCTAACTCTGTAAAATTGGTAGCCATTTTAACCAAAATCCAGGCATGGACTGGCAGATCATTGGGGTTATTCAGCCTTTTTTTAAAAGTACAACTATGTGAATAATCTCACTCACGCATTTTGATTTTGTTGTTCACACTATTTTTTCCATCAGAACTGCATCTAGGAGCATCTCTGAGAGTTCTGTTGCTCACATGTATCAGCACTATGAATAAAGATGGAGTCGATGATGCAGATGCATTCAAAACACATTCAAGATATGCAGAGTTTTATCCTGGTTTGTCTTGGGTCTATCCACATCAGTTATTGACACAGCCAAGAATGAGAATCTTTCAGGAAAACTCAAGGGTGGGGATGAGATCGGTTATCCCAGGTTAAGTGAGGTTTTTTAGCAGCCCCCCTCCAACTTACTTGGGGGTATTCAAAATGCATGTAAAGACAAAGATTCAACCCCTGTTCTATCAGGATTATTTTCACTATCTGAATAATTGCCAACTATCTCTTGGCAATTGTGTTCTGTCTCGGGAAAATGCATTTGTGTTGCTGTTATTCTGCTGCTGCTCTGTTGGCCAATTCCTGAAGAGAGTGTGCCAGGATTATTGCTTTCCCCATAGCATTCGTATAATAATAATAATAATAATAATAATAATAGCCTCTCTGCATGGCCATCGAGGCGGGTTACAGCATTTAAAACATAACAAGTTAAAACATTCCCTCCTCCCATAATCTGCCCTCCCACCCTTTAAAACAAGATTAAATCAGAAAAGAGTTAAAAAACAATACATTAAAACAATATAATAAGACAAAGGATCAGCTGTGCCAGCTGGAGAAATTAAAACTCATCCCCTCACAGCAAGTGTTATTCCGGGAAGGCCTGCCGAAAGAGATCCATCTTTACTGCTTTCTTAAAAGCAGCAAGTGTAGTAATCAGACGGATCTCATCCAGCAGGCTGTTCCATAGTCTGGGAGCGGTTATAGAAAAGGCCCTCTGGGAGGTCTGAGACAGCCTAGTCTTTATTGTCTGTAACAGATTCCTCCCAGAGGACCGCAGGGTGTGTGGGGGGATCATATGGGAAGAGGCGGTCCCTAAGATAAGATGGACCTAAGCCATGTCGGGCTTTAAAGGTAAAAACCAACACCTTGTACTGCGCCTGGAAACTAATCGGCAGCCAGTGGAGGGATTTGAGCACAGGTGTTATGTGCTCCCTCCTTGATGTTCCAGTAATTAGCCTGGCTGCCATAATTTGTACCAGTTGTAGTTTCCGGGTTAGGCACAAGGGTAGCCCCATGTAGAGCGCGTTACAGTAGTCCAAGCGTGAGGTTACCAGGGCATGTACCACAGTTTCCAGATCCCTCATGTCCAGATAAAGGCGCAGTTGGCGTATCAGCCGAAGCTGATAACAGGCACTCCTGACCGCCGCATTCACCTGACTAGTCATGTGAAGCGACGAATCTAGGAGAACCCCCAGACTGCGAACACAGTCCTTAGAGGAGAGTGTAACTCCATCCAGGACTGGAGACTGTATTCCCAAATCTGGTTTCGGGCCTGTAACCGTGAGTACCTCCGTTTTGTCTGGATTCAACTTCAATCTGTTTTTCCTCATCCAATCCATTACCGCTCTGAGACAGTCATTGAGAGGGGAGACGCCATCTGAAGTCTGAGACGATGATCTGGTCATGGAGAAGTATATCTGGGTGTCATCAGCATACTGAAGACACCGCGCTCCATGCCTCCATGGACACTGGACACTGGTGGCTGATTGTTCCCATGCCAATGAGGTCGTGAATCTACTCCAGGTTTTAGTCAGAACTTTAAAGTTGTTGTTGTTGCTTACTGCCCTCAAGTCGAACTCAACTCATGGTGGCTCTGTGGATGAGACATCTCCAAGACACCCTGCCTTCTGCTAATCTACCCAAGTCTTGCAGATTCATGCCCATGACTTCTTTAATTGAGGCTATCCTCCTGATGAGTGGTCTTCCTCTTTTACTGGTGCCTTCCAACTTTCTCAGCATTATTGTCTTTTCTAAAGAGTTATGCCTTCTTATGATGTGGCCAAAGTATGACAGCTTCAATTTGATCATCTTGACTTCTATGGGTATTTCAGAATGTTCCCAGACTTTACCCATTTATTTGTTGCTGTCCATGGTATTCTCAGCACCCTTCTCCAGCACCACATTTAAAATAATTTGATTTTCATTTTATCCACTTTTATGACTGTCTGGCTCTGGCTCTCTGTCTGGCTCTCACATCCATGCCATGGGGAATAACATGGATTGGATGATTCTAACGAGTGCTCAGTTGTATAACTGTCTTTAGGATCTTTCTGTCTTTTTCATGGCTGCACTTCCCATTCCTAGTCTTCTTCTTCTCTCTTGACTGCACTCTCTGTTTTGAACAAGGTACAAGAAATCTAAAAGTGTGTCATACTGAGGATGGAGTAAGCTTGTCTTCTGGTGCACCAGAGTCTAGGACATGGAGTAATTGAGTCAAACTACAGGAAAAGAGATTCCACGTAAACATTAGGAAAAACTTCTTGCTGGCAAAAGCTGTTTGACTGTGGCACACCACTGCTGCTTTGGCCAGTGGTGAAGTCCCTTTCTTTAGAGGTTTTTAAGCAGAGGCTGCATGGTGATATGTCAGGAGTGCTTTGATTGGGTCTACATGGTAAAGGGTTGGACTGGATGGTCATTGTGATCTCTTCCAACTCTATGATTCTATGTTTCCCAAAGAGAGCCACAACACAGAAAGGCCAGTCAATCAGAGGCAGCCTGATAAATTGCTTCCTCCATCATGCCAACAGTCAGTCAGCTTTGATCATCATCCCTACCCATCCTCTCTCAGAGTTTTGGATAGATGATTGTTTTGTTAGTGGTATTACATTGCTAATATTGGCGTAAATCCTATTGTTAGTCATAACTATAGTACAACCATTACATCAGTTGGATTTACCTATGGATTGACTCACTATCCAACAGCTGATGTAATGGGTCTGTTCTAGTTGGAAGTAACCAACAGGATTCCAGCTGTCGCTTGATGCAGTTTTGGGCACGGGGCATAGCTTAGGGTTGGCATATTTGAGGATTGAAAGAAATTGAATATGACAACTTTGGAGAGGGTCTGGACCGAGTTTGTGTTAGACGGAAGTTGTGCACTTGGTGTGGGAGAGATGCCCTTAAGGGATATTTTGTGTTGCAGGCAGCAAAATGCCCAATTCTGATTTCTATTTTATTTTATTTTATTTTATTTTTGTGCTGAGAAAACCATACAAGACAAATCTTGGACTGATGAGAATCTTCACAGTTCAGGGCTTAGTTTGCACAACATTCACACAATGTTGTTTTGTGCAGAAAGTATTTGTTTTCTGGAGAGAGAGAGAGAGAGAGAGAGAGAGAGAGAGAGAGAGAGAGAGAAAAGCATTTTTTGTGCAGAGATATTTCCTCTGCAGAAAATGCTGTAAATTGTGATTTATTATGCATAAAATTCACATGTGGTGGATTTGCATAGAAAATAACATTTTCTGTGTAGGAAATAATATTTATGCATATAAATATTATTTGCTGTACAGGAAATGCTGTTTCCTGTGCAGAAATGTCTATTTTCTGTACAAACCAACCATGTGCAAATTTTCCACACAATAATTCCTGAATTGTAAATAGGCTTTGAAAACTGTGTGGTTTTGAAAGACTTTTTCATAGTAGGAGAAAAATGGTTAAAATTAGCATTAGCAATAGCCTGTACATTTCTATACAGCTTATCAGTGGACTCAGCACTCTCTAAGCAGTTTACAGTCTGTAAGCCAATTGCCTCCAACAAGCTGGGTACTCATTTTACCGACCTATAACAGGATGGAAGGCTGAGTCAACCTTGGAGCCCCTGGGATTGAACTCACAACCTGGTGGCTGCAGTACCAGTATTTAACCACTGTGGCACCAGGGCTCCCCTTCTTTACTCATTCCTTCCTTCTGACGTATGGTGACCCTAAGACAAATTATCACAGAGTTGTCTTGGCACAATTTGTTCAGAGTGCATTTGCCTCTGCCTTCTGATGCTGAGAGAATGTGACTTGCCCAAGGTCACATTTCCATGGCTGAGCAAGGATTTGAACCCTCGTCTCCTAGTGTCCTAGTCCAACACTTACACCACTACACTACACAGGTTCTTACATTCCTGTATTGTAATTGATAAAGTTGCAGCGTTTGCCATTCCAACAAAATGTGGGCTGTGCTCATTCTTGGTAGTAATTCCCCATACTCATTGCAAATCTCTCTCTCTCTCTCTCTCTCACACACACACACACACCAATTGTGAGCAACCAGGAACATGTCAACCTATGTCTTTCATGAACCACATTAGGACATCATTGACTATTATCCATTATTTTGTCCAGAAAATAAACCTCAACTATAACCACGGCTTTTGCTATTTTTTTTTTTTTTGCTCCACTCTGGAAAGACTATACTGTTTACCTTTCCAGTTTGCAGATTTAGAGGTTTCTGACTTATTGTTTGTTTTGTTCTTTGATTTGCTTGATGCAAAAACACAGATCATTTTCTTCAGGGGTTTAATGGGAGAATGCTGCATTAAATAGCTTTGCATAATATTATTTGTTACAGGAAGGCTCAGGCCTGTATTGACCGTGGAGATGCAGAACGGCTATTGATCGGTTAGGTAACAAATGAAATCAGGATTTATTGTCAAAACTACACAGATTGGTTGGCAAAAATGAAGTGATATCTGAGGAGCAGGGGGAAAGGTGGATAGAAGAATAAGATGCATTTTCTTAGAAAGATATAGATATTTACAAGAAGTCTTTCTTGATTGAGCATTATCAAAATGACAAGTTTCCTCTTATTTAAACTGGATTGGGATTTATTTTTTTAGTGCAAAGGTGGGCAAAGTATGGCCTGCAGGCCATATGCAGCTCTTGGAACCAGATTTTGAGCCCCTGAAGACTCTACCTGTCTCCCAAAGCCCCCAACCCAATATATAAAAGCAATCTGTGAGGTTTTCAGGCAGTTTGTGCCCTAAAACTGTGACAACTGGCCCCAAATGCATAAAACATGTGAAAATACCCCACCTCACTCCCACAAGCATCCGAGAACCCTGTACATCTCTCAAATGCTTCCTTTTTCCTCTGTGGTCCCTCTCAAAATGGCAACAAGAAGTGACATGACTTCCTGTTGCCATTTTGAGAGGGCCTGCAGAGGAAAGTGATGGTATTTGGTTGCTTGCTTTGGGGCTGAGGTCAGCCTAACGCAGGGTCTGGGGGAGAAATTGCCCCTTGGCTCCTACACAGTTCTTCACCTTGGATTTAGAAGCTACCCTGTAAAAAGAAGTTTTGGGAACGGCTCCCAGGCTTCAGATCTGAAAAATACAATACCAAAATTATGGGGAAGTAAATAGAAACCCACTGGCTGACCTTGGGCAAGTCACACTCTCTCAGCCTCAGAGGACGGCAATTGCAAACCAGGGGAAATGAAACTCGCCATGAAAACCCCATGATAGGTTCACCTTGTTGTTGCTGTGTGCCTTCAAGTTGTTTTCGACTTATGGCAACCCTATCACAGGTTTTCTTGGTAAGATTTGTTCAGAGGAGGCTTGCCATTGTCTTCCCTTGGGGCTGAGAGAGTGTGTCTTTGCCCAAGGTCACCAGTGGGTTTACATGGCCGAGCCGGGATACAAACCCAGGTCTCTAGAGTCACCCTGTGATGGCTGATCTTAGAGATGGGCCATCTGAGAGATCAACCAGCAGAAGTGCTGAGATTGAGTGGCTGAAGAGCCCAAAAGAGGTTGGCACAGGGGCAGAGCTGGGCAAGAAGTGAACTATGCTTCCTTCTTTACGATTAATGCACCGTACTTCAACTCTGTTCATCCTCGTGCCTTTTCAAATGGCAGCCTTTTCTCCTTTTCTAATCTAGCATGCTTAAAATCTCTTTTCTCAAGCCTCCCTCTTCAATGCAAGAAAAGGACTATGGCAGGTTTCATGACAAGGAGGGTCCCTGGTGGGACAGCATCAGAAAACCTCTGAGCTAAAATTGGCGTGCTTTGAGGCATTAGATGGCTGGCACTGGCAACAAGGTTCCCTGCAGGTCTAATTATTTTTACTAGAGAAAGTCCCATTGCAATGAAGAAGAAGCTTATTCCACATCAGGGCTCCCCTCCCCTTGCTTTGTATGAATCAAAACATCCGGGGGGGGGGGACAATTTATAAAACAGCACAGAAAGAAATGGCACGGTAACAATAATAGAGCTGCCAAGGTATCTTGAATGGGAGAACAACCACTTTCATGGTGCTCAGAATATGTGTGTGTCTGTATGTGTGTGTGCCTCAACACTTGTGTTATTAGACTTAGACTAAAAACAAACAAACCAGCAACACCATCAGATATGCCAAAGAAAGGTACCATTTAGCTGCCAGATTTACTAGAATCTTTTTTTTTCATCCACCTTAGTGGTAAATAAAGGTTGCCTGGCACGTAACTCGCACTGCTATCCAAGGAGGCCTGTCATCCAACTCCCCCCCCCTTTATTGTTATTCATTTATGGTACAATCCTAGATTGTATGGAGTAGTGACTGGAGTGTTGAATGTTGTGGTGTGCCTTTAAGTTGTATTTGACTTATGGTGACCCTAAGACGAATTTATCATGGGGTTTGCTCGGTGAGATTTGTTCAGAGGTGGTTTGTCATTGCCTCCCCTGAGACTGAGAATATGTGATTTGCCCAAAGTCACCCAGTAAGTTCCATAGCTGAACAGGGGACTAGTCTCCAGAGTCATATTCCAATGCTCAAACCACTATGGTGCCAAAAAAAGACAGGTGCAAATTTGCCTTGGCCACGAAACCTACTGGATGAGTCTGGTACATTTACTATCTCTCAGGAAGAAGTCCTTAGAATCATAGAATCATAGAATAATAGAATTATAGAGTTGGAAGAGACCACAAGGGCCATCCAGTCCAACCCCCTGCCATGCAGGAACTCCCAATTAAAGCATCCCCAACAGATGGCCATCCAGCCTCTGCCATCCTCCTTGGTGTTCAAGAGATATCAAAGTGGGATAACTATGTAGTACAGATGCAACCCTGTAGTAGATAGGTGAACAGGGTCAAAGAGAGCAAATAGAAGAACAAAGATGTGAACCCTTTGTTTCAAGAGAGTGTCTGGGAGGCATTTGAAAACATTCATTGGTGCTGTGTCCATGGGCACCCTATAGTATCTCTGATGCAAAGCACTGAACTCCCAGTGCTTATCCACACAATAATTAATTCATTGATTTACAAACAGGCTGCGTAACCCACCAGGGGGTATTTTAAAATCTAGGAAGCCATTACATTCTAATGGCTTTCCACTCCTCCAAACCTGTTAAATGCACAAATGCTGGAGGCCGTGCCACTTGAGTCTGCCAATCAATAATTCAAACAAGGTGAAGCGGCTGCCCCTAGGAAAGAAAAAAGAACTAAATTGGGGAAACTGTTGAGAAGGGAGTTTGTGTTATCTGCGGAAGCTTCTAACGGGGACTATTGAGGTCCTGGATCGTGAGAAAATATCTTCAGGCAGACCCTGATCAATACCTAAAGGGAGGTAATTGATTTCTGGGATGCCAAAAGGTTTCCGAAGTTGCAATTAGACACCTTATCAAAGTTCTCAAGTAAAACCGGAGATTACCTTGGGCAGAAAAACAAGACTTGAGGAGAATTTCAATCCAGGCTGTCCCATCTTTGAGTACCAGGCTGCCACTGAATTGCAATTTCTTTCTCATCTGGTTTCTGGGTCGTGGGATTCTGTGCTCTTCTCCTGCTACCCTAAAATTAAAAATTCAAGAATTTCAGAAACCTCATGGTTAACAAGTCAGTTCCAGTCAAATCCCAAGTACTTTCAATCAGTTTCCATCCCTGAGTTATGGCACAACAAACAAACAAGAAAAAATTTGCCTTCTTCCTTACTTGTGCCAGAGTATTTAATTTTTTCCCCCTTAATGAAAAGTATACACATTTGTGCTTATGGAGTAATGCATGACGGCAAGAATGATAAGGTGACTTTAAGTTGACTCAGCAGTGTAGAAATCTTAAAATAAACAGAGGTCTATTCAGCTTCCAGCTCAGTGAGTCTGACTCCTTCGAATGGTGGAGCAGATAGACCAGGGGTCCCCAAACTACAGCCTGCGGGCCGGCCCCAGCCCGTCGAGGCCTTCTTACCAGCTCGTGGCCGTTCCCGCCGCCACCTCCGCCGCCGGTGGCACTTGCACACACCACCAAACACCATTTTGTCTTCCAAAATGGCGTCCGGAGTAGCGCGCATGTGCCCAGCATCGTGCGTGCATGCGCACAACTCCGGGCGCCATTTCGGAAGACAAAATGGCGCCCAGTGGCACACGCATGCCGGGCACATGCGCTCGATTCCAGGGCCCATTTTGGAACACAAAAGCGAACCGGCTCCCAGATCAAAAAGTTTGGGGACCCCTGAGATAGACTCACAAGCTTCCCCCCTTCCCTTCTTTATTTTGAATTACTTCAGTTTATGCTATGCTGTAATTCAAAATTTAAGCTCTCAAAGAAGAAAAAGAATGATCGGCCACATGTCAAAACTCCTCTAGTAATATGTCAAATATTAACATTGTTACTTAGAAGTGAACATTGTTACTTGGAAGTTACTTGGTGTACTGTGTGTGCAAGCAGGGAGTAGATATGTAAAATTTCCAGAAATTTTGAAACTATGGAAAAAAAATGGTTAAATACTGGTACTGCAGCCACAAGGTTGTGAGTTCGATTAACTATTTTTTTCAGAACCCCCCCCCCCCCACATTTTCAGAATAATTGAAAAGCACAATTATTACCCCCCTCCCTTTACAAAATGAAAGCCATTCTGTTATTTTTGGAATATAAAATGCACTATATATAACTTTGACATGAAAGTATCATGTTTGGTGTATTAAATGCACAGTTTATTAAGAGTATCATTAGAAATTGAGCTTATTTTAAAAATATATGGGTTGGAATTCTGCTGGGGAATTTACGTATGTGTAAACACCATAGTTATGGTACTGTATAGTGAATTCAGTCCCGATCTCTCTAACTGCCACTTTTGGGAAGCACTCACTGTATTCAATGGGGGCAGGGTGCTGTTCAGTATAAAGTCTAAGCCCTGTATGAAAATAAAAGAACAATGCAGCATATCTGAGGGACGACTGCCCTGATAGAATGGCTTGCCGCCACCCCTTTGCTTACTGGGTTGGGGACACCATGGAATTTCCCTGATACCAAAGGAGTGGCAGAAAGCCACTCTTTCTTGCACCTGGGAAAAAGTGTCTTTGCTACCGTGATGGCAATTTTCAGCATTTCTGTGGTGCAACATGTCTAAACGCTGCACCACAAAAATGCCCTGACACCCCCCCCCCCAATTGTGTGGTTAGCAGGGCAGCATAACACTGGCTTCGGGGTGGTTTTGGGGTGTGTGACATGTGGTCCCCACACCTCCATGCCACCCCGATGCCACTGCTTTTTGTCAGTCTGTTTAGGACCTAGCACTTCAAAAGCATACAAATGGAAGTAGATAAATAGGTACCACTTTGGTGGGAAGGTAGCCAGCGTTTTGTGCAATCATGCTGGCCACATGATCACAGAGTAGTCTCTGACAACACTGGCTCTTCGGCTTAGTAACGGAGGTGATGACTGCCCCCTATGGTCGGGCACGACTTGACAACCTTGTCAACGAGGAATACCTTTGCCTTTACCTTTAGGACCTGAGTTGACAAATCCTCTGACAAAGAAGCCCCTTCTAGTTTTAGTTATATCTTCTTAAGTTATTGTAAGCCACCTTGAATCTCATTTTGGGAAAAAGGTGGGATATAAATCTAACAAATATATAATTTTTAAAATGAATTTCAACTCCCCTTTGCTCTTTGTCCTCTGTCGAGCTGGAGGGTTGCTTTTTCTTAAGCAGTATCACATACTCTCAGGCTCAGGGGAAGGCGATGACAAATCTCCTCTGAACAAATCTTGTCAAGAAAACCCCATGATAGGGTTCCCTTAGAGTTGTTATAAGTCAGAAATAACCTGAAGGCACACAACAACAACAACAACAACAACCATAATTGAGAAGATGGTGAAAGAGAACTAGAGAAACACAGACTTTTGGTGTTGCATTGCAGCAGTGTGTCTGCTGTAATCAATGCAACAAAACTTGAATTGGCAAACAAATGGATGCTGCTCTAGGTAATCTTACTGCGGCCACATGTGCCTGCTTGTAACAGACAAGGTAAAGAGAAGCTTCCTCCAGAATCCTTTACTAAGCATGTGTGAAAAGCAAATAGGAAGAAAAGGAGAAAGCAGATAAGCTTGCTTCACCAGCTACCTCCCCCTGCCCCAGCATGTTTGGCCACCAAAAAGGAAATAATAAGAAAAGTGAAGGCCTGTGAAAGAAAAAAGTTATCCCTTAATGTATTTTGGAAGAAGCTTTATGGTGGTCTCCAGAAGGTTGTTTTTGCTTACTTTAGACTTTATTACATGAGACCAGGTTCGAATCCTGGCTCAGCCATAGAAACCCACTGGGTGTCCTTAGGCAAGTAATACTCTTTCAGTGTCAAAGGATGGCAATGGCAAACCCCTTCTGAAGAAACTTGCCAAGAAAACCCCATGATAGGTTTGCCTTAGGGTTGACATAAGCTGGAAACAATTTGAAGGCACACAACAACAAACAACAACAAAACAGTGTCTGTGGCCGTACCTTATGACACGACACTGTATCTGTCCAATAGCTAGTCTGTAGTCCATCCGTTGCTGGAGTGCGCTTTCTCATTGATGGGAAACCCTGTCGATGCCTCCCAACTGTGCTGCTTTTCCACTATTGATTTAGGTGTAATATGTTCCTCCCACTGCAGTTCCAATATGCAAGCAGTTGCATGGTGTGAGTGGATGTGATTCTGCCCCTCTCTCCCACTTCCCACTCCTCATTGCTATTCCCAAGCAGACTGTTTTTTCTTTTTTTTAAATTATTTTCTTTCTTTACTTTTTTAGTTAATAGATTACTATGATCACACAATTGTGCCAGATGAGATCCGTCTTATCACTACTCTTGCTGCCTTTAAAAAGGCAGAAAAGACAGATCTCTTCCGGCAGGCCTTCCCGGAATAACCGCCCATCGAATGGGATGTGATTTCCCACTTACCCTTCCTGCCGCCACAACACATTTGCTGGAACTGATTTTATGAGATTTTAAGTGTGTTAATTTGATTTTAATTCTACTGTAGTTTAATTTAGTTTTAAGGGGTGGGAGGGCTAGGGTGTGGGTTTAAGGAATATTTTAACTGTTGTCTTTTTAATTGGTTGTACGCCGCCCCGATTGTCGAGCAGATGGGCGGGTTATAAATAAAATTTATTATTATTATTATTATTATTATTATTATTGATAAATAAAATAAATACAGACCAAAAGGCATGCTAGGAAGAGAATAGGTCAAGGAAGTGGGGCTATGGAGGCTGGCATTCAGAAGACATAGTCCAGAACAGAAGTAGGACCATGGAGATTTGAAAGAGCTGTGTGATAATGATTGTTCCCACCCCAGTATGTTTAAGTTTCCTACACAAAAGATATTTAGGTGCTTTATGAGCATGATGTGATAAAGTCCTTAGACAAATCTGACCTGGGCTACATCCACATTGCAGAAATACTCTGGTTTGACACCATTTTAACTGCCAAGGCTCAATGGGCCATGGTGCCACAACAAACTACAATCCCTAGAATTCCATAGCATTGAGCCATGGCAGTTAAAGTGGTATCAAACCAGATTATTTCTGCAGTGCGGATGCAGCCCTGGTTGCTTCAGTTCACATGTGCATATTGTTAGTTTTGAATAAAAAGTTGAAATATGTTCAACTGTTCTTTATGTGGTGCAGGAAACTATCTTTGTTCTTTCCATCTTCCTCTGGTTCCAAATTTTCTGTTAAAGAAGTAATGCCCAAGAATACATCTATGTAGACTGAAGTATAATTGTAATAAGGGAGAACAAGGGCATCAAAAGTGCCACTTATCACCTGGCTAGTAGGCTTCATACCAAGCAAACAGGTAAACTGATTGCAAGTTTCCTTGTGATAGCGAGATGTACTTTTCATATTGTAATAATGATCTCTAAATTTGCATCTATGCATATATTGGCAAATGCAAATCTGTCCACCTTGTTCTCCTTTATTTAGGTGATACATTTCCTCCTTTGATTTATTTGTTTGTTGAACAACATCAATGGTAACCATAACAGGTATACTTTGAAGGAGTAGACCAGGTTTTATAGGCCCAGCTTGCAACTTAAGATCCATTTTGGATGCTTCAAAAAAAGCTGTGTCTGTGACTATTTCTTTCTACTTTTCTCACTTCCATGGGTCCTTCACAGAAGAACATCCCTGAGGACTCCATTCATAATTTCATTACCTTAAGGCACTTTGTAAACAATACCCTACAAAAGCACCCCTGGCTAAGTCAGTGTACCAATCAAACAAAATACAGAACTAATGATACCTGGCAGCTATATTTGCACCCTGCTGATAAGAACCAGCATCCTCCCACTGGGTGTTCGACTACAAAGTTACTCCTGCAGCGTACCCCAAAAATCATACTGTGCTTTCATTTTTTTCTTTCTATATTATCTCCAGGCACCAAAGGAAACTGAGCAACCTTAAATATGGAAATTTGTACCCAACTAAACAACAAGTAAGTGAAGCAGTGTGCTTTTAGCAGCCAGAAAGCCAGCCACAAAAGTAGGATTGCCAGATCTCAGGGCCAACATTGTATCTTACTTATCATGTGTTATCTCCAGACAGGAGACAAATGTGCAAAGTGTCCAGTTTTGGTACCTTAGCTCCAGGTAACATGAAAAGTCAACCAGAGCACTCCGGAATGACACCAGGCAGTTTACATGCATGTTCTGCTTTCCCGCCCAGCAAAGCCACTGCCATGAGTGCCATTCACCCCCTCTGAGGTCACAACAAGGTGCTCAGTCATGTAATCAACACTGTGAGCCTCATTTTCAACCTCAGAGGGAGCAACTTGTGCCACATGTGTAGACAGTTCTCCTGCATCACTCTGGAGTGCCAGGGCGGTGGGAGGAATCTGGGTAGCTTTGGGGCCAGAATACTCTGGCAGCATCCCAGAGTATCCTGTCTGGAGAAGACCCACCTTTTGTTTGTTGTTAACTACCCTCAAGTCAACTTCGACTCATGCCAACCCTGTGGATGAGACATCTCCAAGACCCCTTCTACATCTAAGCTCAGGTCTTGCAGATTCAGGTTGATGTTCTCCCTGATCAAGTCTAAGCATCTGGGGTATAGTCTTCCTCTTTTTCTTACTGCCTTCCATCTTTCCTAGCATCATTGCCTTTTCTAATGATTCATTTTTTTTTCTTATGAAGTGGCCAAAGTATGACAGCCTCATTTTAGTAACCCTGGCTTCCAGGGATAGTTGGGGCCTGATCTGTTCTAGAATCCATTTGTTTGTTTTCTTGTTCGTCCATGATATTCTTATCACTCTTCTCCAGCACCACATCTGAAGACCTGGCTTTAGATTCCAGGAAAATAGGAAAATGTCACAACCAAACAAACATTCTGTTCCTTAGGGAAGCATTCAAGATCCCAGAGGTTCCTGTGTTGGTTGGATTTGGATGAGGCATTAAAAAGGATTAACAGATTAATTCCATGTGTAGCTCCAAAGTAATTTTCTTGGTAACACTGAGAGTAAATAGACATTTGTTTTCACTTGCCCTTGATTCTTCCTTAATGTTTGTCACTTTCCTCCCTCTCCTGCCATTATTATTCCCATCCCATTCTATTTTACTGTCTTAAATGGGATCTAACACTTGGCGGAGATAAGAATTTTTAAGCCCCTGTTATCTTAACCTGAAGCTATTATTTTCAAGTAGAGTTTTATTACAAAAATAAAGTCATTTATTTTAGCAGTGCATTTTATAAAGGCTGCATGGGATGATAACAAGGCTGGGTTCTTCAACACGGAGTTGCAAATGCAAATTGAGCAACCCCAATCCAGAAATCTGAAAACCTCCAAAAACTGAAATTTTTTTGAGCACTGACATGATACTTCAAGGCTCGATTTTGGATTTGGATTTTGGAATACAGGTAGCATAGTATGTACCTGTATTGTATTGGTGAGGCTGGAGAGAGACATGAAGCTGGAGAGAGGTGTGAGGATCTGTGAAATGGGAATCCAAATGTAGTGTATGGTTCGAATCCATGCTTTTCACCATTTCACAGATCCTTGCATCTCTCTCCAGTTGTGTCTCTTTCTAGCCCTGCATTTCTCATGTCTCTCTTTCCAGCCTTACAAATATAATACAGGTATGAACCATGCTACTTGTTTTCCAAAATAAAATAAAATAAAAATCCCAAAACCAAAACACCTCTGGTCTCAAGCATTTTCAAGAAAGGGTACTTATCTCTACGTATTACTTTAATCAGATCCAGAGTTGGACAGTATACAGCAGCATTGGTACAAATACCCCCAAATCTCCCTCTTTTTGGATGGGATGCAGGGAGCAATTCTCTAATTCTTTGTGCCCCATCCTAAATCTCCTCCCCAGCAGCTGTCAAGCTTTGAGAAGGGCTGCTGGTGCTTATTGGTGGTGAGGGAAGGGATGCCAGTCAGAGGAGGAATATGATGTTTATTTCAGCTCTGACCGGGATGTTTCATTTCACATGTGCATATCTTTAATTCTGAATAAAAAGTCTGCTGAAGCATGTTCAAGCTGGTCTTGTGGTGTAGGAAGATGCTCCTATTCTTTCCATGTTATTTCTGCCTCTGGTACCTAAATCTCTGTTAAGGAAGTAACACCCAGGAACACATCTTCATGAAGGAAGATATTGTTGTTGTGTGCCTTCAAGTCATTTTTGATGTATGATGACCCTAAGGCCTAACACGGGATTTTCTTGGCAAGATTTGTTCAGAAGAGGTTTGCCATTGCCTTCCCCTGAGGCTGAGAGCATGTGACTTGCCCAAGGTCATCCAGTGGGTTTCATGGCCAAGTGTGGAATTGAACCCTGATCTCTAGAGTCCTAGGACATTATGGCACTAAAAAAATGAAACAACTTACCCCTTCCAGGATACAGTTGCATATGGGATGCTCCCGTGTTTGCAAATCGGCTGGCTGAGTGTGGCTGGGAGCTGGGATGCAGCCAGGATGGAGTCGCCCAGCAGCATTGGCAGCATTTTTAATGTGATAATGTTGCATCCCATAAGCAACTGTATCCTGGAAGGGGTGAATCACTTTGTTTTTTAATGTGATAATCTCCCTAGTCAAACACTTCAAACCAGTACGCCACAGTGGCCCTGTACAGATAAGCCTTAAAAGGTAAGGTTCATGAAGATCTCAGAAACAAAAACAAAAACCATAGCTGAAGGGAGGAAAAAGAATATGTTCAAATCTGGACTGCCTATCCACAATATTAATCGTATTTTAGAGAAATTAGAGGTGGAGGGAGAATTTAAAATCCATTCAAATTTGAGGGCATGTTTCTCTCTGTGGGCTCATTTACACTGCAGAAATCATGCCATTTTAACACCATTTTAAGTGCTGTAGCACCAACGTAAGAAATCCTAGGATTTGTGGTTTTACAAGTTCTTTAGCCTTCTCTGACAATTCCCAGGATTCCTTAGCATTTTTGCAAAGAAAAGACATGTAGTGAAGGAATAATTTCTGATGGTAGGCAAGCAGAGATTTCATGTCTGGCAGAAACAGAAATTATTTCCCTGAATTGCTTCAGACTGCAGTGGATGTAGATAATGTATATAGTACTCAGGGGTCTTCACAGGATTATTGAGGAATGGTAGCACTCTCCCTCTGCCTTTCAAATATGCGTGGTATGCGTGTGTGTGTGTGTGTGTGCATGTTCATGTGCTTGTGTTTTTTTATACTGAAGTAGCAAGGCCATCCCTCTGATTGTAAAGAGACAGGCAACTTAATTGCTGTATGTATTTTGAAATGGCAGTGTTTAGTGCATATATCTATATTCATATGTGTCTTGCCTGCTTTGCATTTAGCAGAGGAACATGTTTTTGCATTTATCTTGTTTCTACAAGTGCTTGTTGTTGTTTTTCCCATGAGACAACAGCTGGCTGTTTATTGAATTTATTACAAAGTGATCATTGCATTTACTATTAATAAGAATCATTTTCCTTGAATAAGAAGGTACAATGCACCAAAGTTGGTTCTTTCAGACAAAGCCTGATTAGCTTCTCACCTCGGGATGAATTTCCCACAAGGAATAGCTAATAATTAGCTGCGGATATAACTCTGGCAAGGCTGAGGGGAATAAGGCTTGATTTGCATATAAAAGTCATGCTGTTTTGAGAATCTAATTCCAGAAACATGATTCATGTTGAGTGGAGGTCAAGCCATCTGCCTGGTCTATGAAGATCCATGGAACCTCCATCAACTATGGGGGGTTGCAGACTGCCAGAAATAGTGTGAATTCAGTCCACTTTTAGGGTTAGGGTTAGTGCTAGGGAATCATGGGAACTGTTATTTTTCTGAGACATTGAGTCTTCTCTGTCAGACAACTCTGATGCCACAATAAAATACAGTTCCCATGGTTCCCTAACTCTAACCCTAACCCTAAAAGTGGACTGAATTCACACTATTTCTGGCAGTCTGCAACCCCCCTATGCAATCCTATTAATGTTGTATATGTCTATGGTAAAACCACCACTGAGTATTCCTTGTCTAAGAAATCCCTATGAAATTCATAAGGTCACCATAAGTTGACAGATGACTTGCACACACACACACACACACCACACACCACACACACACAGCAAATCAAGCCTGAACTCTCCCTAGAAACCAAGATGACTAAATTGAGACTGCCAGGCTGTCATGAGAAGACAAGACTCATTAGAAAAGACAATAATGGTTGGTAAGGTAGAAGGTAGCAGGAAAAGCGGAAGACTGCATTATAGATGAATGGACTCAGTGAAAGAAGTCATGGCCCTGAGGGTTCAAGACCTGAGCAGGGCTGGTGAAGACAGGGTGACTCGGACATCTCTCATTCATAGGGTTGCCATAAGTTGAGGTTGGCTTGATGGCAGTTAAAAACAAGAACAACAAGGCTAGTGCAGAAATGTGTTATATTTGAAAAAATGTGGGGCATTTGTTGCCAACAATTTTGTATCGGGCAACATTTTACAGTTGATATAAGAAACTCTTGCTCAGAAGAAGCACCCAAAGAGAAGCAACATGAACTGTCTCAAGGAGCTGATGGCAGAGGTTCTCTTGGAAAAGTTACTTTTTGGTTCTTCTCCCAGAAACCCCAGTATGGCCAGTACCCATAGACTCATAGAGTTGGAAGAGACCACAAAGGACATCCAGTCCAATCCCCTGTCACGCAGAAAGACATGATCCAAGCAATCCCGACAGATGGCTATCCAACCTCTGTTTAAAAACCCCCAAAGAAGGAGACTCCATCATACTCCAAGGGAGAATATTCCACTGTCTGACAGTTCTTGGGGGATTCTGAGAGTATTGTGTTTGCCAGTTCTTAATATCTCCATGCAGGAAAATGTGATCCTAGCAGGCAGAAATATAAATTAGCATTTAGAGCATGTCTCTCTCTGTATGTAAAGGGTTTGTTTTGGTTTTTGCCTGTCTTACTGTCAACAGTAAACACATACAATAAAAGGAACCGACAACCACAATTGGTGTGTGGAGGAGGATCATGCTGACAGGTAGCACAGCTTCCTTTCAAGCAATACGAAAGTCGTTTGGAAGATAAACAAGGAAGATGCAGAACCACACAGGGAGAATCACAATGAGAAAGCCTACAGTCAGCAGTGTTGTGATGCATAGCCCCAACATTTCATAGATGAAAACCAGGACACGTGTGGGCAAGCAACATTGGGGTGTGGTCAGGATGTCAAAAGGGTGAGGAATGGGAAAGAACACACAAGCTAGGAGAGGCTGCAGAAGTTTTCTTTTGCCCAAGCCAACTGGGAAGGGCAAGAATCTGTCTACACCTCTCCTCCTCCCCACAAGTTAATTGAGTTGAAACTGCTTTTGCATTTTAAACTCAGTTTGTAGCAACTGAAGTAAGCTGAAGCAAAAGGGGAAAGCAGGGAGAGGAGAGAGAAACTGGGTCATTTAAAAAACACATCAATAAGCGAGAATACAGAGGATTAATTGGGACTGTCCTTGACAAACTGATGCAGTGGGAGAGTATGATGGTGCAATCCTTTCCAGACTGCACCACAGGGATGGGTCACATTTGTGTCTCTGGATATTTTTGGACTTTGTTTCCCATGACCCCTTGCCATTGGCTATGTTGGCTAGGGCTGATGGGAGCTGCAGTACAACAGCATCTGTAGGGCTGCATTTTGCTCATCCTCTCTGTACTACTTTGATTTACAGGTCAGTTGTGGTCAAATAGTTCTTTACCATCTGATAACATAATTTCTATAAAGAAATTTCAAGTGAACATTGGCAATAAAAGTAGTTTGCACTCAGTTAACTCAGAGGGGATGGGGGGAGGCAGAGAATGGAACACAATCTTTTCCCTTCCCAGTAGATTCAGGCAAAAGCAAACTGTTGCAGTCCTTCCTAGCTTGTATGTTCTTCTCCATTGGTAATGTTTGCCATCTTGACCATATGATAGTGTTGCCTGGCACATGTCAGGCAGGTAGTGTTGCACCTGTCCTGATTTTCATTTCTGAAATGTTGGAGAGTATGATAAAGGCATCACCTGCTTCATTCCCCCCCCCCCCAAATAACCAATCCTCTACTGGCAACTTACAAAGATAAAATAAATGCACATCAAAATCTATTTATCTACCCCATGAAGCATTTCTAATGTCTTTTTAGCAGATTGTTATGGATTTGGGTTGTTTCCATAAGTAAAAAAGAGGATGATTGTTGTTTGTTTGAATAGTGAACATGATGTCCCATATTTTGTGACATGAATGCCATGCTCATTGGTCCATGGGAGGGTTGAGAGCATGAGAGAAACAAAAACAAATTTAATATTCTGTTTGGGCTTCCTGTAGCCTTGGAGCTCAGTGGGTGGCAGTGAAACCTAGGCTGCATCCATGCTGTAGAAATAATCTGGTTTGACACCACTTTAACTGATTATAGGCATGCAATCAGACACTGAAAGTCTATGATTCTCCAGCCCTCCTTTGCCATCCTCCAATTACTGATACTGCTGAAGAAACCTCCAGCTAGACAGAGGATGAAGAGGACAAAAGTGGGGATGGCTGGACATAAAAAGTCTTTGTAAAAATAAATTTCCCTGTCAGATGTTTTGTTCACTGAGGTATGCCTGTATCCACACTTTCTTTGGCTGAAATACTGGATGCACTTAGTTGAATCTCACTTGAACAGAGAAGCAGAGGGTCAATGTTCTGAGGCTGAAGTTTCTTCTGTACCAAAGGAATTCCTGCAATGAGACATGGAGAAGATTCAGTACAGCCCTCATTCAAATCAGTTTTGGATATTGAGAAAGCTTATTGGAAGCCAATCAGATAATTCTTCTTGTTTTTGCAACTGGCAGAGGCAATGCATTGTGTTAAATAAAAGACAATTATGTACATTAGCAAACCTAGCGGAAGGATGGTACATACATTTACAGCTGCCCAACCCTCCTAGCCCCCAATGGGTGAAATTTTGGAGCCCCCTTCACAAGTGCCTTTGATAGCTGTTTTTCTTTGCAGTTTGAGAAGCTACATTATAATTTTGTATGAAATTCAAGATCAGTGTGTCTATAATATCTTATGAATAATTTACATCAACAGCCTTTCTGTGGCAGAAGACTAAACTAATTAGGACCTGAAGGAATTTCCATGTGTTTAAGCCACATTATATCTTCAAGGTTTTACCAGTTCAAAGTCACCGAGTCTAACTTCGGGCTTCTTATGTGTTAATGGCATCGGAAAAACAAGTTCCGTGCCCTTGTTTTAGCCTGAGATGGGGAACAACTAATGAGTAGGGACAGCGTGGGCAGTTTGTGCAGGGGCTTATCAGCACAATGTGTAAGAATTTGCAAGCTTGGCTGGAACAACAGCTTGTCACAACTAACTTTCCATCCACCCTTTTCTTCTCTTTCACACAAAAGGTGCTACTGGGCTACAGTAGTGTGTTGAACATAGAGCCATGCTGGAAAAGCACATGGAAGCCGTGACTATTGCAAAAAGCTATTGTTGGGGTGTTGGTGGGAGCTGGACACTGAGAATATGCTAGACCAGTGGTTCTCAACTTGTAGTCCATGGACACTCCCTCCCCAATGTGAACCTCACATTGGGTTCATGAAGGTGTGAAGGCTTGAAAGCTACTCAGCCCATCTCCTCCCCACAGCAAAGCAGCCAAATGACAGGAACCAAAGCAAAGGCTGGCTGGACCTGCATGTTGCCATTCACTCTTCTTCAGCTGCAAACTGGCAGGAAGAAACAGGGGAAAGTCTTTCTCTCCCCTCCAGTGCCTCTGAGGGATGGGGAATTGTCAATGGTGCAATGTTCAGGTATGATGATGATGATGATGATAGGTCTTAGCGGTCTGCTGCAAAAATTATATCTTTAGGGGAATCTTTGGTTAAGAAATGGTTAAGAACCACTGTGCTAGACAATCAAAATGAATTACAACCCCCCTCCCACATTTGCGGCTTTGACATTTGCAGATTTGATTATTTGCAGTTTTGATTAACATGTTCTCTCTAGGACTCTCTAAGTCCTCCAGTGCAACTCTGATGGAGGTTGACCATAGAATTGCACTGGAGAAACTAGAGGTTCCTAGAGGAAACATGGTGTTTCATGTGTAATTTTGTTGCCACAACCTTATACTGAATGTGGACTTTATGTAGTTGAGATCCTGCATTCATCTGTCTCCCAATCTGACCCCCCCACACCCACCTTAAAATCCAGCCAGCTGCACTGAGGGATGGAGCTCTATGGTACTGGCAAGCAGAGTGCTGAAAGCTTATGTATCCAGCCTGCTTTTGAAGCTCTTCAGTGCACCACTGATCACTGGTGGGAGGGGGCTGTATGCATCATTCTTTAGCATCCAGTTTTCCATTTCGACAGAAATCCATCCTTCAGCACAGCTGGCAGGATTTTAAGGTGGGTTTGGGGGGCATTTGTGGTCATGACAATAGTACCACAATCACACATGTAAATGGTCAACATTTATGAGATCATGGGCCAAGCTTCTGACCTCACAACCAAGCCAGCATGATGAAGTGGCTTGAGTATTGAACTACAACTCAGGAGACCAGGGTTCAATTACGCGTTCAGCCCATCCCATCGGGTGACTTTAGGCGAGTCACACAATCTCAACCCCAGAAAACCTTGTGATAGGTCTTTAGGGTTGCTATAAGTCAGAAATGATTTGAAAGTACACAGCAACAACAATAACAACAGCTATGAGGATGTAGACCTAGCTTATGACATCATAATTGACTAAGAATATGTCATTCTGTATTGGACTAAAAAGTCCAGCTGAATCCACAGGGAAACTGAACACCTACATAAGGCACCAAGAGAACCCCAGCCACAGTGCCTAAGTACTCCCATATAGAAATTTGGATGAACATGGCTGCCTAGATTTTTTTTCAATTTTCCTTGTGGGCTGTGGCTATGGGGACTGTCATGATGACTTCTCACACTTCGAGACTTTCCATTGCGCCTTGTGCTGCCCCTGCACATTTCAATCTGCAAATGCTTCTGGCATATCATTTGTGTCAAGTGAAACAGTTGGTAGTATATATGATATTATATCCTACTAATTAGTAGGTCAAAAATGGCATTAGCTAAGAAATGTCAGGAAAGGACTTAAAAGGTTGGTGGGACCAGGGAGGAGGGAAGAGGAAGGAGAGCATCCTTTCTTGGGTTGGAGCTTCTTCAATAATATCATAACATTCTCCCTGGATATTTTACACATCAAAGCAAGGAGTGGAAATAGATGGACATGAAAAAAGGGCAGCTGCTGCCAAGCTAAATAAAAGCCTTTCATTAAACATGAAGGGCAATGGGAGCTTCTGGAAAGTTGGATGTGAGAGCCAACTTGGAGCGTGAGCTGATCCTCTTTTGCCTTCTCTGTGCCCCAAGGGAAAGTACAGCTGCAAAATTCACTTGATCTTTAGGGAACAGGGAAGAAATGTGGCCACACACCAGCAAAGAAAATCACAGTCAAGGGGCAAGACAGGATGTAGGGAATATAACCAGATTAAAGGGAAAGCCAACCAGCGATGGAGCAGAAGCAGCGAAGGTTTTAAGAGGGGCAAGTCATTATTATTATTATCA
The DNA here is from genome assembly GCA_026167975.1 of Phrynosoma blainvillii. Classification (NCBI taxonomy): domain Eukaryota; kingdom Metazoa; phylum Chordata; class Lepidosauria; order Squamata; family Phrynosomatidae; genus Phrynosoma; species Phrynosoma blainvillii. Next base: position 442,931,040 of record JANUYF010000001.1, on the reverse strand, counting down.
GCTGACATTCAGTATTGTAGGTATGGATTCATAACCTAGTGTTACAGATCTGTAACTGATTGGTATTCAGTATGTAGAGAGATCTTATAGCAGCTTTGAGGCTATGAAAGAAAGAAATTGGCCAATTTCTTTCTTTCAGTTAGTCTCAAAGGTGCTACAAGATCTCTCTACATACTGATTCTACAGACTAACATGGCTATATCTTTGATCTTCAGTATGGCTATGTAAAGGACACCTCAGACCACTTTAAGAACCAGCAGCTGGATTGGGTGAAGAACATCTGTGCAGCTTCCTATCAGGGCTCAAGAAGGATGAAGTTATCACTCCCCTCCCACCAGCAAGTGAGGCTGTGACAATCAAAAGCAGAATGTCTATCACAAATCCTTATTGCAGCCTCACTCACTGGCAGGAGTGGGCCTGCCATCTTTCTTGCATTCCAAAAGGAAGCTGAACAGACTTCCTACACTTGGTCTGGCTGGCAGCCCCAAAGGCGGGTTGGGGGTGATTGGGCCAAGAGATATTATTTAACTACATAGATGTAATTAAGTAGCCAGTGTAGAATATCAAAAATTAATATTATCTTTATTGAAACTATTATTAATTCATTTATACCCCACCTTTTCCCCAATATTGAGACGCAAGGTGTTTTGCTGTTGTTGTGGTGTGCCTTCAAGTTGTTTCCAACTTATCGAGATCCTGTAATGGGTTTTCTTGGCAAGATTTGTTCAGAGGAGGCTTGCCATTGCCTTCCCCTGAGGCTGAGAGCATGTGACGTGCCCAAGATTACCCAGTGGATTTTATGGCCTTGTGGGGAATTGAACCCTGGTCTCCAGCATCATAATCCAACTATCAAAACACTACACCATGCTAGGCTTCATGGTATTTTACAGAATATTAAAACCAGAACAGATTATAAGCATACAAAGACATCAGTAAATATATATATACAAGCTATTGTAAAAAGTAATTCAACCACCATAGGATTGACACCAGGTAAAAATGCATTAAAATACCAGGATATTGAAAACAACAAACAATTATAAACATTGCAGCTTGTTTTGGATCATTTTGGCTGGTTTTTAGGTGAAAAATCAACCCAAAATCTTGGGGATTTAAAAAAATTTTTTTTGGTGGATTTTGGTGTTGGTGAGCCACTAGGGGCTTCAAGGCCCACTGAAGTGGGGCTCAGGGGCCACATATGACCCACGGATTGCATATTCCTCACTCCCATTATACAAACCTACCTGGCTGTAAATCCCATTGAACTCCATGGGACCTACGTCTGAACAGCTATGTAGATAGAGGTGGAGGTCCAAAACAAAAGAGGGACCCACCAAGAAAAAATGTACTTACTTTCTGTTTCCCTTCAAATGAAAGGAGGTTTCCAACTGAATACTGTACCACAAGAAACCTGAGGATTGTATAGGAACTTTTTTGTTGCCTGTGACTTATATGGCAACTCTTTTAACATTGAGCCTCTTCTCCCATTTAGAAAATGGGACAACGCCTAACTTCCCATCCTTGTCTCACATGGAAATATAGTCCCTCCCTACATTTGTGGAGACTAGGGGCAACCCATCTTAGAAAAGTGGAAAACCATAAAGATAAATAAAGATTGTGAACATTGTGTTTGTTTGTTTGTTTGTTTGTTTAATATGAGAGAATAATTCTCTAGGAATCTCTTAGTCCTCCAAGGCAAATCTATGGTCAACTTCCAGTGGGGGTTGTTCATAGAGTCATACTGGAGGACCTAGAGATTCCTAGAGAGAATAAATTAATCAAATTTGTGAACTATCAAATCCATAAAAAGGAAATCTGTGAATGTGGGGGGCTGACTGTAGTATATACATGGATTTGCTGTGAGGATGATGGGGGGCCTGTCAAGTCCCACTTTGGGCCCATAACAGTTTGGAGTGAATGGGGACCTCCACAACATGTCACAGTTCTCAGGAAAGAGCTATCCATGGTCCTGATGCTTCATGACAGCCTGCTAGCAGCATCTTTTTCATCCATCTCTTTAAGCAGGCTAGATGGTGCCCCTGAAACAGCTGCTTGCCTACCTTCCTTTTCAGACATCCAGTCAGGTAGAGTGTGACAGCTGTTCCTTTGAGGGAAAGTTGCTTTGGATGGATAGCTGCTTCCAGAGGGACTCGTCTTGGAAAGCTGCGCCTTGGGCTGTACATATGCCAGCTTAGGAGGGAAGATGCACCATCTGGTAAAAGGAGAAAGTGAGGTGGAGGGAAAAATGGGGAGGAAGGAAAGGAGTCTTGTTCTCTAAAACACTTCTCTCACTGAAGTCTTGTTCTCTAAAAAGTGGAAAGATTTAGTAAATATTGGTGTCAATCCAGTTCTTAAAGGAAGGATCAGTGGCAGGTGTTGGCTTCCATATCTGCTCCAGACAGTAAAGATGGTCTCTGAGGTTTAAACTCGACAAGTTCAACACTGTGGAGAAATCCTTTCAAAGTTCACAATGAAACTAATTTTATTTATTTATTTATTTATTTATATCCTGCCTTCCTCCTAGTACAGGGGATCAAGGCGGCTAACAAAATTTAAAACAGTCCAAGTTAAAACAATACAAAGCATTAAAAACCTAAAGTTTAAAAAACAATTAAACAATTACAAAAAAGTAAAATAATAATAATTACATATTCAAATTTAAAATGGAAAAACTCTTTATAAAACTCTTACAGAGCACCCATGCCAGTGTGAGAAAGCCTGGTGACACAAAAATGTTTTTAATAGCTGCTGAAAGGAAAGCAGGGCTGGAGCCAGCTTGGCCTCTCTAGGGAGGGAGTTCCAGAGCCTGGGAGCAGCCATGGAGAAAGCCCTCTCAGAGTTTCCCATTGAATCAATTGATCAATTGTAGTTGGCATTAGCATCTTAGGCTGTTTCTCTCAAGCACATATTTTGATATGGGTTTGTTAGAGCTGAGAATTACAAACTAGCATACAACTAAGCCATGATCTACATATTTGTCTTGGAGGTTCAGATCAGGTCATTTCATCTCAGAATCCAGCAAACTGGCATCTTTCAAGCATCCTGCTTCTGGTGACATTGAGGCCACCAGTTGTCATGGGAAGGAATGACTCTGGAACATGTCCAGATGATGATGATGATGATGATGATGATGATGATAATAATAATAAATTATTTATAACCCGCCCCTCTGCTCAGCAATCGGGGCGGCATACAACAGATTAAAAATACAACAGATAAAAACATTCCATCCTCCCCTCCCTAACCACCCACCCCTTAAAACAGGATTAAACTATTAAGGAATTAAAATCAGATTCACAATTAAAACAAAAGACAATACTGTCCCATTGGCCTGCTGATGAAAATAACGGGAGGGATAAATGGCGGATCACCTCCAAATTTTTGCTGGGTAATTATTCCGGGAATAATGTATTTAAATCCTGCCCCTGAGATCAATCACTTAGGGGGGATGCAGACCAGGGCGTCGGGGACGCCCTGGTCTGGAGCGCCGCGGGACCGCAGCCTCCGCACCGCGGCGCTCCTGCAGCGACCCTAAAAGGAGCTCCAAATCGGCGCTCCTTTTAGAAGACAGGGAAAGTGCACCCTAAACGCGTAGGGAGCACTTTCCCTGTCTTTTCCGCCACAGCGTGTCCAGACGCTGCGGCGGGAGGTTGCCCTCGGCGCACCGGCCGTGCGGAGGGCTGGCAGCACCGAGGGCAACCTCAGGAAGAGGAAGGAGCGCTGCGCGTGTGGCTGCTCCTCCTCTTCCGGGCCTCCAAGACGGCTCAATAAGCTGTCTGCCGAGGCCCTTAGTAACACTTGTAGAAAGTCTTCCATCCATATGTGTTAGAGGATAACAAAGTTAAAAAAGTACAGTATATCTCCCCATCCCCCTTAAAAGAATATTAAATCAAGTAAAAGTTAAAAGCCAGACAAAATAAAACTGCAACAATTAGCTGCAACAGTAATAATAAAAATAAAGAGAAACAAAGAAGAAAAAAAAAAGAAGGCGACATTATACTGCATTAGGGGAGATTCTAGAAGGACTCTTCCAAAAGAGTTTTTGGTGATCAAGATAGCAAAAAATTGGGGTGAAAAGCCCTACAAGAAATGGCTTAGGGAGTTCAGTATTTTTAGCTTGGAGAAAAGAAGACTGAGAGCTGACACAATAGCTGTCTTTAAATATTTGAAAGGCTGTCATGTAAAAGATGGAGTAAGCTTGTTTTCTGCTGCTACAGGAACTGGGACAGGAGTCAATGCATTTAAGTTACAAGAAAAAAAAATCATCTAAACATTAGGAAGATTTTCCTGATGATACGAGCTGTATGAGAATAGAAAGGACTACCTTGGAGGGTGGTGAATTCTCCTTCTTTGGAGTTTTGAAGCAGAGGTTGGATGGCCATCTTTCACAAGAGCTTTAGCTGTGTATTCCTGCTTGGCAGGGAGTTGGATTATATCAGGAGTGGCATATTGCAGCCTGTGTCCCTGCAAGGCCATTTTGTGCTCTCCAGGGTCCATCTTTGGAGATCCCCCTGGACCCTTCTTGTTATTGTGTGCCTTCAAACTATTTCAAACCTATGGTGATCCTTAGGTCAACCTATCATGGGATTTCCTGGGGCTGAGAGGATGTGACTTGCCCAAGGTCATCCAGTGGGTTTCCATGGCTGATCATCGAACTGAACCCTGATCTCCAGAGTCCTAGTCCTACACTCAAACCACTACACTACATTGGGTCTCCCCTGGACCCTCCCAGGGATCAAAACAAATTTTGAAAAAAAAAAATTGAAACAAGTTTTTACTCAAAATTACTGAAAGTGCCATCCAGGGCTCCAGGGCCTCAGCAAAAACAACAACAAGAACACACTCAAAACAAAACATGGTGAGAATTCACCCATGTCCCCTACAGCTTGTTTGGGAATATTTGGAGGCAAAATGTGGTTTTAATGGGAGTGTGGTGGGGATTGCTGCCATCCAAGATCTTCTAATGCAGCCACCTAGTTTTCCACAGCTGTCCATGCCAGGACTAGTTAGTCCTGGTGGTCCCTTATGGCTTTGTGATGCTATTTTTCCTCTTCAGTTTAGTCTCTTCTTGCTAAATTGGCCTTGCTGCTGCCTGATCTTCAGGGCAGGATTTAATTGAGAGATAACCTTCCTGATCCCAGACTCAATAATACTGTCCTTGCCAGGGTATATCACTAGAGTTTCCATAATAATTCCTGTGCTAAGCACCAAATGCCCAACACTCCCTCTTGGTGTGTAATGTGCTAAGTTATGCCACAGACTGTAATGGTTAGTGTATATTAGCTGTGTCTCCCTAATTAGTACATTGTAATAAAGTCATAGTGTATGATGATTAAGAAGAGCTTGTGTATAAAGGAACTGCAGCGGAATGGTCATATTGGCATGGCAAGACTGTAATGCGGTCATATCACAAGTCCCATTTTCTTTCAGCTAAGTTTAATCACCACTATTAATTCAGATCGGGGCAATTACTCTATGCTGATCAAAGTAGAGGAATGAGCCAGGGAACTACAGTGGCATCGTAATGAGATGTGTTGCTGATAGGGCAGAATCTCGCAATAAGCTTAGTTAGCTGCAAGAACTCTGAAGGTGTCCCCTTAAGCTGCAAGCAAACAATCAGCGAGACAGATGTTTAATACCATCCGGTGATATCTCTAGAGTGCAGAGATACTATGGGAATTGCTGGCCACATAAGTAGCAAGAATGACAGGTCCGTATCTTGCCAATGCGGGTGGGGAGAAGAGGGGAAGCTTCACTAGAGGGGAGGGAACATTGCGTGGATGAATGTTTTGTTCCAGCAAAGTGGGGAAGGAATTTTGGGAAGGAATGGGAAAATAATAATAATAATAATAATAATAATAATAATAATAATAATGTATTTATACCCTGCTCTTCAGCCAAAAGGCTATCAGAGCATCTTACAAATAATTAATTACCATATTTTCCAGCGTATAAGATGAATTTTTAACCCTGGAAAAGGGTATCAAAAGTTGGGGGTTGTCTTATACACTGGGTAGAGAAGGAGAAGGATGAGGACGAGGAGAGAAAGAGAAGGAAGCCAGGAGGAGGAGGAGGAGGACGAGGGGAGAAGGAGAAGGAAGCCAGTTCTACAGTATGAACGCAGCCTGAATCTGCACCTGCAGAAATAATGCAGTTTGACACCGCTTTAACTGCCATGGCTCCATCCTATGGACTCCTAGGATCTGCAGTTTGCTTTGTGGTACCAGAGCTCTCTGACAGAAAAGGCTAAATATCTCACAAAACTGCAAATCCCAGAATTCCATAGCCCTGAGCCAGGGCAGTTAAAGCGGTGTCAAACTGCTTTAATAAATTTCTGCAATGCAGACACAGCCAAAGTTGATGTGTTGCTTGGGCATGGATTCTTTAACAAATAATTCTCCACAATGAGAGAGAGAGAGTGTGTGTGTACTTTTGAAGATTTATCTAAAGAAGAACCAAGTTTCTTAACTTGGAGGTTATATGTATATGTTGTGTGCCTTCAAATTGTCCCTGACTTATGGTGATCATGGGGTTTTCTTGGCAAGATTCGGTCAGAGGAGGTTTGCCACTGCCTTCTCCTGAGGCTGAGAGTGTGTGACTTGTCCAAGTTCACCCAGTGGGTTTCATGGCAGAGTGGGGAATCAAACCCAGGTTTAGGAACCTATCCTTAGTGTGGACTGCACCCCCTGCACCTCCCCTACTGATGCCCCTGTGTGGAGCCAATATAATGCTAGATGTTTAACTTTTCTGTTTTACTTTAAATCCTTACAGTTTTATTTTCTACATCTCTATATGGATATCTTCTCATTTGAGAATTAATGAGGAGAAGTGGTCACTGCACTGAACCCAACAGGGGACTTGATCACACGGGAGGCAACCAGGTGAATAAAGATAATTCAATCCCATCAATATCCTGCAAGAGTGAGATGATTTTCAGATGATGTCCTCCGATGTCACCATTATCCCACCATTAACCCATGAATAAAGCGGCAAAATCACACCGCTTTTATTTTCGGGATTTTTTCGGGAATGCTTCTCCTATCTGCCTGCTCAGAATGCATGGAAGGGCTTTGCAGGGCAACTTCAGTGTCTTATCAGTAAGCCAGAAGGAGTGGACATGGCTCAGTGTAGTGTCGATCCACATGTGGATTATTTATGCTACACTGAGGTGATATAGGATTGAAGCTTCTATTCACTACAGGTCTATGGAACAATGCAGCATCTGTCATAGTTTTGTGCAGTAACATCTCAGAAATGTGCTGATTCTGGACAGCAATTAAAAAAATAATCTCCATCTTGTAGGGCAGGACAATATTTCAGTGTTCCTCATTTTCATGCATAACAGCAAGACAACTGAGAATTTACATCCTTAAAATACATCTGCCGGTTATGAAGATATGAATTTTGGTTCCCATAAGGGGGGGAGGAGGGTCACCTGACCTATTTTTTGAGAACCAGAACTTTAGAAACTTCAAGAGCCTTGGTACACAAAGCAGAACTCTACCAGCCCTTAATAGCTGAAACCTTTCCATACCGAATAAAGCATGTATTCACAGAAAAGGAAATAGATGGAGTCGTTCCAAGGACTTTGGATATATGACAATTCATGCAATCAAAACTAGGCAGAGAGGGAAGCGAGGGGAATAGCTTCTGGAAATAGACATGAATGAAAAATATTTCTAATGTGCACTTTAGTTATTAGTTTGATCCCAGGGAACATTTGTCTCTTGTTCTTGGTTGGAAGCTCTCCATTGGAAACCCTTGGCTGGTCTGGAATTTATTTTTTATTTTTATTGTTTTTGCAATTGGTTTCTCCCATTCAGCACTGAAGACTTGGATACATAGAATTTGTTGTGTCCTTCTCTTTCTGTTTTTGGGAGACCTTTCTTAGGCTTCATGGCAAATGAAACAAGGCATGCTTTGGCCATAAAACAAAAATAGACCACAACACCCTCCAAACCCTTTTGTTTTCCCTCACTGTTGTAGCTGTGATTAGACAACAAGGGTTTTGAGACCTTGCATTCTGATCACTGCAGCCCTCACCCCACAATTAAAAAGATATATTTAGTTGGCAAGGAAATACTTCAAAGGATAATATTTCAAAGTGGAAGAATATTTACAGAGGCCATAAATATTCTTATGTATGCCTTGGGGTTTGACCTGAATAATTGACCATTCTGGTTTTTGGATTTTTGTTTTTGTCAGAAGTAGTGTAAAGGAGGGAGATGTATCTATTGAAAAACCTGTTAAATGCACAAATTATTACTTGTTTTCAAAGGTTTTTATTTTCTGGCATTGTTTTCACTATTAGCACACTTATAGAATTCAGAGGCGTAGCTGTGTTAGTCTGGATCAGTATGCAAAGGGTTCTTGCAGCAACTTTGGGACTATCAGAAAGAAAGACGGAAAGAAAAGTTGGTAGCATAATTTGGAGGCTGAATCAGCACTGCAGAAACAATCCAGTTTGATACCACTTTAACTGCTATGGCTCAATCCTATGGAATTGTGGGATTTGTAGTTTATTGTAGCACCAGAGCTCTCTGATAGAGAAGGGTAAATGTCTCACAAAAATACGTTTCCCAGAATTTACAGCACTGAGCCATGATTAAAGTGGTGTCAAACTGGATTATTTCTACAGTGCCGATGCAACCGTAGATTTAGGCCTATTTCCTCAGCATCTGAGAAAATAAACTTAGGGTCTCTACAGACGGTGCAAAGCTCCGTCTTGGAAGCAGGGAATAGGAGGAGCAGCCACACACCGGCCACCCCAACCCCTTCTCAAGGATGTCATCACAGCGCGTGCCGCTACGCATGGCATGTGCTGTCAGGACGTCCCCCTGGAGCAGCGTTTTTACATGCTGCATCGGAAGAGGCACAAAAGAGCCGCATGCCAGCTCTTCAGGTGCCCTTTTTGCTGCCTGGGAAAGGAGCAGTGTTTTGGCGCTCCTTTCCCAGGCGGCGAAAGGGAGGATCAGGGCTGACACGTCTGGCAGCCTCGGCCTCGATCCTCCATTTTTCGGGGCAGCCCAGGGCCACCTGTCTGCATCCCCCCCTTAGTCTATGAAAATGTATGCTACCTATTTCTTTCTTTCTCTCAGTTAGTCTCAAAGATGCTACAAGATCCCTTAGTAATAGCTATGGCTACTTACTGGAATGATCCCAGCCAGTCAGGGATTATGGAATGAATGTGAAGTGTCCTATATAGATGTGATCAACCAGCTAGGCCAGGGGTAGGCAACCTTTCCCCTTTAAGGGCCGAGGGACTTCAGCTCCCAGAATCCCAGGAGCTATTGGCCAACATGGGACTATTGGCAACATGGCTGAGGCTTCTGGGAGCTGAAGTCCCTCGGCACTTAAAGGGGAAAGGTTGCCTACCCCTGAGCTAGGCTATATGGTGACTGATATTAAACAAAATTAATGTGGAGTGAGTGTTTTCTGGACCAGATGAACATAGTGAATGAGGTGGGTGGGGGGTCATTGAGTTCAAATAAAGCCTATAAGAGAGAAGGCAATGCATATCAGTCCCTCAGAATCACTAATTCATTCATTTTCTTCTCAAAGGAAGCAACAATATAATTTTAGCAATTATTTTCCTTGTGTAAGAAATTCCTTGAAGACTATTCTTAACTCAGGCGTCATTCTGTGCAATATTTGCACATTGTTGTTTTGTGCAGAAAACAGCATTTTCTGCATGGAAAATACTAAAATGCTATCTTCTGCACAGGAAATGTCTGCACAAAATAGACATATGTGAATATTCCAATAGAATAAGACCTATATGAAATGAGGGCAATGCACATCAATTGCAAAGATTTTTATTAATCTAGGATTCTTCTTGTCAAAATTCTTTGAATTTCTTGACACTCAAAAAACAAGACAAAAACCCGCACATATTTTTCAACTATTATTTGAATATTTTAAAATATTCCTTCCATCCCAAGAAGGTGAATATTCAAACATTCCACATACATAGAAAACTAGGGTGTCACATAGAAAATGACAGGATTGTTTCTTATGTTTAAGTTTTATAGGCATGGAAAGACTGAATTATGGTGACACTATATTGTGGAAATGTACTGGATGTCAACATACTAGATGTCAAATTTCCAAGGGGGGGGGGTCTGCATCTCAGACCTCTAATTTTCAAGACTGTAATTGAAACATTTGATCTTGAATTTTTGGAGAGTAAAAATATGGAGTTTAGAGGAGCTGGGAATCTGGAAACAGCATTTAGGCAATAGATTACAAGAGAATTAGAGCATTTGGAGGGGACTAAGCCATTTCTTTCTTTATTTTTAAAGTGAAGATCTTGGTGATTAATTAGGTTTGCTGTTGGATTAGTAGTCCAATAAAACTAAAGAGGGAGATTGTCTTGGGAATATGAATCTTGGAGTTACATCTTTTAGCACAAGGTCAAAATTTATTTCAGCTGCTTACATAGAGATCTTTCCTGATGTTTGTGGCAGAAATCTACCTAGGTGTTTCTATGCACACTGCATATGTTACTGTTGATAGTCACTATGAACCTTTGAAATGTATTGGGATCAGACTATAGTATCTTCTTCAACTGTCCAGATTTTGCAGGGACAGGCCTGTTTGTTCCACTTTTTCAGTGGCTTTTAAAACGTCCCATTTTCTCTCTCCCCCTTCCACTACCCCTCCTTTAGCTTCTGCTTGGTTCAAGTGTTGCAAACTGAGTTCAAAGATCAAAAGTAAGGGCAGAAGCTTGCCCTTTTCCATGTGGTTGTTGCTGTTTGCTATCAAGTTGACTTATGGCAACTCTATGTATGAGAGACCCTGGAGAACACTGGTTATCAGATGTCCTGCTGAGGTCTTGCAAACTTAGGACTACGGCTCCCTTGACTGAATCAATGTACCTGTAGTGCAGTCTCCCTCTTTTCCTATTGTGTCTGTTGTGTATTGATCCCAACGTGCATTAGTCTCAATACACATTAGTCCTATTGTGCATCAATTGCTTTGTACATTGGCCCTGATGGGCAATGGTGACTTTGCTCGGTTCACTACCTAGTAATGTCACAGCAGCCCTTTGCTAAAGATCAATGTTGCTAAATTGCTCAATTCTATTTCTCACAGCCACTGGTCCATTTATGAAGACTTGGTGTAGTGGTTTGAGTGTTGAACTCTGGAGACTAGGGTTTGGATCCTGGCTCAGACATGTAAACCCATTGGGTGACTTTGGGCAAGTCGCATTCTCTCAGCCTCTGAGGATGGCAATGGTAAACCCTTTCTGAACAATTCTTGCCTAGAAAACTTTATGATAGGTTTGCTTTAGGGATGCCATTAGTCAGAAACGACATGAAGGCATAAAACAACAGGTCACACATTGAATTCTAGCCATCATCATCATCATCATCATCATCATCATCCAATCTATAATACTCTTGAGCAGGGCTTCCCAACCTTTTTGACTCACTGAGCCCTTATTTCTATGGTGGAGCCCCTAAGAGGCTTACCCTATGTCTTACAAGTTAATGGTGTTTAGGAGTATATATAAGAATATATTTTTATTCTTTAATTTTATTCAATTTTTATTTTTTTCATTTTCCTGGAGTGGCCGCGGAGCACCAGGGAAGTGCATGTGGAGACTGCCATCAAGAACTTGGACTTTTCCAACTAATTGCTGTAAACAGAGAAAACAACCCCATAAAAATGAGCAAAGCCCCCTTTTTGTACAGAGAGCATCCGCTTGGGAAAACATCTGACACTAAGCAAATGCCTGTGCTTGATGCATGGAAAAGGCTCTTGGGCTAAAAAAGACCCATGCTCTCCACAATATGTCTTTGCTTTATGTATCTTGCCCTCTAGCAAGAATTCTGTTGAGTGGAACACAGAGCAGATGTCAGCTGGAATGGAGTGTCCTGAAGTCCCCTTTGCAAAGTGGGAATTGGGGACATGAGGTGAAAGCAAGAAATCAAAGATAAATCACTCCATTACAGGAAGTCAATGATTTTTTTAAAATCTAATTAAGTCTGATAAGGGCTGGTGTCAACCTTCTGCAATTCAAGCAGGTTAAGCACAGCTGTGGTAGACAATGAGGCTATTTCTTAAATAGAACAAGTTATGCTTTGCAGGCCTGACTTTTGCCAGTGATATTATTGTCGCTACCTTGTCCAAAAGAGAGGAGAGAGATGTCTGTGGTTTCTTGGTATCTCTTGAGCTCTGGTTGAAAATGATGATATTTTTGAAAAAGTCTGCAAGCTTGTTTTACAAAAAGGAAATGTCTTTTCTGCCTTCATTTCTTCTGGGGAATAATTAAAAGGGCAGAACAGCAGTGTACATTTCCTATACCCTGACTATAACTATAGCTGAGATTATACTCAGCTATATTTATAACAATTGATTTATTGTTAGATTTATATCCTGTTCCCCCCATTGTGATCAAAGGGGCATACATGGCTTTATATATCCTCCTTCCCATTTTTTCCCTCAGTATCACCCTGTGAAGTAGGCCAAGTGGAAAGAATGACTAGCTCAAAATCTGCAGTGAATATGAACCTAGCAATTTGAACCAAGAACATGTGGCAACTTGAACCTAGAACTTTAATTTGTTGTGGTCTTGGTGGTGCTGGTGGTGTTAGTGGTGCGCCTTCAAGCTGACTCTAATTTTTGGCATCCTTATAAAGTTTTCCTGGCAAGATTTATTCAGAGGCGATTTGCCATTGCCTTCTGCATAGTCAAAGAAAGCCTAGCTTGCTAAAGGTCACCCTTTAGGTTTTATGGTTATGCAGGGATTGGAGCCAACGTGGTGTAGTGTTTTGAGCATTGAACTATGACTTTCTTTAAATATTGGAAGAGAGATCATACTGAAGATGGAGCAAATTTGTTTTTGCAGCTCCAGAGAATAGGACCCAGATCAATGGGGTCAAACTACAGGAAAAGAGATTCCACATCAACATTAGGAAGAACTTCTTGACAGTAAGAGCTGTTTGACTGTAGAATATGCTCCCTTGGAGGGTGGTGAAATCTTTTTCTTGGAGGTTTCTAAACAAAGGCTGGATGATCATATGTAAGGAGTGCTTTGTGTATCTCTACATGTTAGGATGTTGAACTGAATGGCCCTTGAATTTTCTTACAGTTCTATGATGCGATGATTCTATGATTCTATGATTCTGGAGACTAGGATTCGAATCCCCACTCAGCCATGGAAACCCACTGGGTGACCTCAGGCATGTTCTCTCAGCCTCAAGGAAAGGCAATGTCAACCTCCTCTGAACAAATCTTGCCAAGAAAACCTTGGTTTGCCTTAGGGTCACCATAGGTCGGAAATGATTTGAAGGCACACAACAACAACAACAACAACAACAACAACAACAACAGCAGCATCAACCACAACAACGGGATTGAACCCCTGGTCTTGCAGAGTTCTAGTCCAGCATTGAAACTACTATACCATGCTCCCTTTCAGAACTTCTCAAACTAGCTCTCAAAATGTTTTTCAAACTAGTTCTGCTCTGCCTTTGAACAAATACTCATAGAATCATAGACTCTTAAAAGTTGGAAGGGACCCAAACAGCCATCGAATCTAACCCCCTGTCATATAGGAATGCACAACTAAAGCGCTCCTGAAAGATGGCCATCCAACCACTATTTAAAGACTTGTATTTAGTATATAGGTAACACAGATATAGGATGGGTGACACCTGTAAGCTTATTGCACAGCACTTACAAGAATGGGAATGGAAAGCAATGGAATGGAATGGGGCAAAAACATGTTACTGGACAAGAGAATGCCAGTGATGCTGCTGGGAGTCCCCAAGCCATTCCCCAGCCATTCCTGGCTGCTGAATTTTGAAGGATGATCATCCTTCAAAAATCGGCTGCCATGAACAGCTGGGGAATGGCTTGGGGACTCCCGGCAGCATCGGTGGCATTCTCTTGTCCAGTAACATGTATTTTTGCCCTGTTCCATTCCATTCCATTCCTTTCTGTTCCTGTTCCTTAAGTACCGTGCGATAAACTTACTGGATTGACAATAGTACATGTGAAGGGGATCTAGGACCCTTAGACCACAAGCTGAACACAAGTCAACAGCTTAAAAAGCCAACATGATTCTAGGTTGTATCAATAGGAGTGTATATTAAGGGAAGAAATAGTACCACTCTATTCTGCTTTGGTGAGGCTTCACCTCGGCACCAACATTCAAAAAGGATGTCAACAAGCTGGAGCGTGTCCAGAGGAGGGTGACCAAAATGGTGAAGGGTCTGGAAACCATGTCCTATGAGGAGAGGCTTAGGGAGTTGGGTATGTTTATCCTGGAAAAGAGAAGGTTAAGGAGTGACATGATAGCCATGTTTAAATATATGAAAGGATGTGATATTGAGGATAGAGCAAGCTTGTATTCTGCTTGTGATCTCTTCCAATTCTGTGAGTGTATACATAAGTCACAAACTTTTCTGCAAATCTTGGTATAAAAAGTAGGCTTCCCAGCTCTGCTCCAGGCCTCAGTGTAATGGGAGGAATCTCTGGACAAGGCTGCTGCTTTTAATAGATTAAAAACAAAACAAAACATCTGGATGCTGCTTGCCTCACTGCTACTTCAGGGTCTGTCTGGACTAGGTATTGCACTTAATGATGCCATCAAGGACTCACCATCAGTGACATTGCCAGGAGCCAGCCACAGGTTCCAGACTATCTGAAGTGCTGAAACCTATCCCCCAAATAGATTCAACATCTTGGATAGCTACCAGAGTAAAACCCAGCACAGATTCACCACCCCATTGACACGGAAGTCAGTGCTTCTTTGCTGTGTGTCCCATCCTCTTTACAGATTACGTTCCTCTTAGATGCCCAACTGGTGCCAATGATACTGTCATATGTGAATGCCAAGAGAAAACATGGTTGATTACAAAAGCCTTTGGTGCCTTGCTGTTTTTACACAAATCCATGCACCTCATTTAAATTTTTTTATCCTGTTTTAGGATGCATCTATACTGTAGAAATAATGCCGTTTGACACCACTTTAACTGACATTGCTCCATCGTACAGAATCCTGGGGTTTGTAGTTTTGTGAGGTGTCCAACACTCTTTAGCAGAGAAGGCTAAAAACCTTGTAAAACTACAAATCCCAGGATTTGCATTGTTTCTACAGTGTAGATGCACTCTGAGTTTGTCTTCTTTTAACCTGTTAAATGGTTTAATATGTTTTTACCCTTTTAAAATCATTTTTTGTTGTGAATATTGTTTCAAGTTAGTCAAGTTGATTTAATTGTTTGCCACCCTAAGATCTTTAGATAAAGGACAGGATATACATATTTAAATAAATAAATAGAATAAATGGTATAAATAATATAAATAGAAATCATCAACCACTACCGATGCTATGTGACTGTCTACGTTTCCTGGGATCAGTGGCATAATCATGTCCTGAGGTGATCAGTGAAAATCTGGCCCAAAGTATCTTTGGTTTTCATTGTGCATTATTTATTTATTCCCTTTTAAACACCCCCCCCCCCCGTAAGCCATCTTTCTCCATTTGGAGTAGCTACTCTGGTGTTTTTAATTGCAATCATGGAACACAATCTAAACAATTGTGATTTATTGTTTTATTTTAATTGGTTCCTGCTAGATGGAGATAAGCCTGACTGAGGCTCCACTCCTCATATGATTATTGCTTTTCCTTCACTTCCGAACAATCCAATATTTTTTTTCTTTCAAAATTGCACATCTAATTAAAGGACAAGTTGCTTGGCAGATTGTATTTTAAATGCACAACTGATTATCTCCTTCCTGTAATTGCTGGTTTGTCTATCTAAACTTTGATTGAGTTGGCAGCCAATGAAATATTATTCTGTAATTAGTCATTTTCATCTGTGCCGCTTGGGAATAGAATATGCTTCATTTCCTATCATAATGCATTTTCTTCCTACTCCATAATACACTGTTTCTTTCACTAACTACTTCTGTTTAGTGTATTAATTGCATCCCCCCTCCCACATATAGACTGTCTTTCTCAAAGATTTGTGGAAAGTAACATTACGTTAAAATTTTAAACTTTGCAAAACGTGCAGAGCCTTTTCAGTGTTGGCACTTAACACAGAGAAATCAACATTCTTTTGCAGGGAGATATACTTGCTCTTCTCTTTAGCAGCAGTAATGGGGAAAAATTATATTCTAGAGAAAGTAATAGTCAATGTGGCATCATCTGCTGTGAATTCAGTTTTAAATGGGGTTTCTTTATTCAAAAGTTGTATCTCTCTGAATACCTGTTATGGGGGTACATGTTGGGGAGCACAAACAAGGAGGGATGTTTACTGTTCTGGCCTTAACAGAAGCTGAACTAGCTAAACTCACAGCTAAACACAGCTAAACTGGCAACCAAGCCACACTTTCCTGTAAATCAATCTTCAGTTTTATTAATAACAGAATGTGAGTAGCAAAACAAGCACTTTATATAATAATAATAATAATAATAATAATAATAATAATTTTCTTATATCCTGTCTTTTGCCTAAGCAATCAAGGCAGCTTACAAATATAAAATAAATACAATATTCAAATAAACATAATAAGAATAAGACAGCACGCATTCTGCCTTCTCTCCCTCCAGATGATGGTGGATGGAGGGAGGGCCTTCTTCTTTTCAGGCAAGGCCCGATGGAGCTGGCTTGCCTTCTCTCCCTCCAGATGATGCAGAGAGAGATTTCTTAACTCTAGGAGAAAAATGAGTTTGCATGGGGCAGAAATTTTATTCATTTCCACTGAACACCTATTTTGGCCATTGCAACAATATGGGAACTGCAGACTTTACCACCTGAGGTTAAAAAAGTGGAATTTTAACAGGATAAAAGTGTCTTTGGTTGGTATTTATCACATGTTATTGTATTGTCCTGCTGCTGCCTTGCATTCCATTTGTTACGGTAGCGCACCTTTTCATTGACAGGCAAACCCGTCAATAGGCTCTAAATGTTACTATTATGGTGCAGCTGCACAAGTGCAAAAAGCCTCTTCCCTTCAATTCTGGCATTACATGTGGCAGGACCGGGCCCGATTCTCATCCTGTCTCCCCTTTCACTCACTATTCCAAAGCAAGATAACCCCATCCCTGTCAGATTTATTTATTTATTTTTATCTTATGTTTGCATACTTATGGCAAAATGATAAAATAAAAGTAATTTTACATAGTTTTTGCTGTAGTTACTCAAACACAGAAAAATTAAAAAGAAATTAACTGGAGTTAGCCTTTTTTGGAAAAGTGACTGGGAAGGAGAGGGGGGTAGGAGATGGCACTGACTGCTATAGTGTTGGAATTGCAGCGAAGAGACTTATCACACCCAGTGGGTTTTCAGAGCTGTGCAGTTGCACAAAAGAAGAGAGATATGACAGGAGATGTTTTCAAAATGGTATATTCCTGTTTCCTTTCATAACACAATTGCCATGAGACACGAGGATGGTGTAATAATGTCTTAAAACACAGTTATCTGGCAAAGACTTGCAGGTCTTTGGATTGTATAATGGAGTTCCTTAATCTTTTAAAAAGCAGTTTTTAGTTCTTAACTGTATGAATGTGTATGTTTTAGAACTGGTTTTTTAAAAAGCAATTTTGATTTATTTTAAAAGAATGTTTTAACGTTTTACAATCGACTTCATACCCTCCAACATTTCGTTGGTGAAACGAGGACACATGTGACCAAGAAATGTCAAAGTGTGGTCAAGATGGCAATGGTTTTCAATGAGGAAGAACAGATGGACTAGGAGATGCTACAGCCATTTTGCTCTTTGCCTGAGTTGACTAGGAAGGGCAAGATTCCAATTCCTCCTCTCTCTACTGCTAAGTTAATTGAATACAAATTACTTTTGCACATTGAACTCCATTTGCAGCATTTGAAGTAAGATGATGAGGAAAGTGGGAGTAAGAAAAAGAAACTGGGACATTTTAATAGCAGCTGAAAAGAAAGGAATCATCATCATCATCATCATCATCATCATCATCATCATCATCATCATCATCATCATCATTTACTTAAATCCTCTGTTTCTCAAGGGGGACTCAAGGCAGTGAACAGCAAGTTTGAAACAATACAATTTAAAAACAATACAAAAAGCTTTTAAAAAACAATAACAGAGGATTAATTAGAACTATCTTTTCCAAAGAGGGACATTAATACTCAGAAACTTTTAATAATTTTAAGTAAATAAGTAAGCAAATAAATTGAAAAGACTATACAACCCAAGTTGGCAGAAAAGCAGATAAAAATAAAACTTTCATTCTTTAAGAAAAACCAGCCTGAAAAAGATGATATGTTCTTCTTTGCATAACCAGTCAGTGCAAGGTAATCATGGATGAGGTTTAACTAGTTTCTGGCAGAACTGGAGAAGGAAAATTCAAGCTTTTAGAAATGCAAAGAATGGGGGGGGGGGGGGGGAGGGGCAAGGAAACATAATGCTCGAGATCCTACATTAGGGTCGCATAGTGTGGATCTCCACCAGCAGAATTATGTAGTGATTTACTTTGCATTTCAGTATGGCTACATTTCTGGTTCAAGCATTGTCAAAAACTAAGCCTCAGTGAATAAAACAACTACAAATAGAACAATAAAAAACCCAACAGTAAATTGAACAACGGAGTCCATGTTGTTTATATTAAAAAAACCTCTGCTGATGGTTTGTTTGGGTGCCTGGCTTTAGAGGTAAACAATCTTCATGTTTCAGATGCTAAGCTAACTGGAAAGTTACTCTTGCACATGAGCACTTTGTATTCCCATAGGTGACTTGGTTGTTTTCGAAAAACGATAAGAGTTGTGAGCTCAGGGCTCCCCTCTGTCTGCCAAGGTGTGAGCCTGAAATGCATTTAATAAGAGAGTAGATTCTTTGATTCATCAGCACTGGCCTCTGTGTAAATTCCAAGGTAGCAACAGGGATAGCAACAGCCAAATGTTCTTGCACTTTTACACACTACAATGATAGCGCAAGCACAACTTTGCTTTTCTGCATCCTGGAAGAAAATGTCTAACCACACCCATATGGGAATTTAGGTATTTGTAAGCCAGGCTGGTGTAGTGTTTTGAGTGTTGGACTATGACTCTGGAGGCCAGGGTTCTATTGCCCGCTTGGCCATAAAGCCCACTGGGTGACCTTGGGCAAGTCACACTCTCTCAGACTCAGAAGATGGTAAAAGCAAACCCCCTATGAAGCAACTTGCCAAGAAAACCCTGTGATAGGTTTGCCTTAGTGTGGTCACAAGTCAAAAATGACTTGGAGTCACACATCATCACCATCATCATTATCATCACAGGATTCTAGCCTACAAGTCACATGATGCCCACTTCAGGTTGAACAGCTATTGACTTTGTGTCCTTCTTGTGGGCTTCCCAGATGCATCTGATTGGCCTGTGGAAAACAGGAGTCTGCCTACACAGACTATTTGCATCAGTTTCCCTCAACCCTTGCATTGCCCTATCCACATAGGGCAGGGCCAAAGGTCCGATTCGAGTGCAAACTGTCTGAAGGGCAGCCAGTCCCACAGCAAATCCATAAATCAAATTTTAAAAGTTCAGCATTTGCTCCCAGAAAATCCAGAGCATTCCAGAGTGACATCAGCTGTTTCCATAACACCCCACTGTGCCACCTGGCACTGCCAACACTGGCAAGTTGTGCCTGCTGAGATCACAATGAGATACCCAGACATGTGATTGATGCTGGGTGCATGTTTCTGATCTCAGAGGGAGTGTCACACAGTGGCAGTGGCAGCACTGGTTGGCACAGAGAGATGCATGTGTGGACAGCCACTCAACATTGCTCCGGAGTGCTCAGGTAATGGGGAATGTTGGGGCAATTTTGGAGCCAGAACACTCTGGGACAGCCCAGAGTATTCTAAGCAGTGTAGAGCAATCTCAAGATGCTGGACTAAATAGGCCATTGGCTGAACTAGAAGGAGTCTCTCTATGTACAGCCCCGCTTGCCCTGTATTGAAGAAGATCTTTGATGGAGCACTTGTTGTTGTTGTTAACTGCCCTCCAGTCGATCTTGACTCATGGTGACCCTATGGATGAGACATCTCCAAGACACTCTGTCTTCCACTGCTCTGCTTAATTCCTGCAACCCCTTAATACCCGTGACCTCCTTCTGGCATGTGGCCTTTCTCTCTTCCTACCTTCCTTCACCTTTCCTAGCATTATTGTTTTTTCCAAAGAGTTCTCTCTTCTTATGATGTGTCCGAAGTACGACAGTCTCAGTTTGGTTATCTTGGCTTCCAGGGAGGTTTCCGGCTTCACTTGCTCTAGGACCCACTTGTTTGTCCTTTTGGCTGTCCATGATCCCATGGACAGCACTCTTCTCCAGCACCACATCTCAAATGAATTGATTATCTTCCTATCTTCTTTCTCAACTGTCCAGCTGTCACATCCATATATGGTAACAGGGAATACAATGGCTTGTATGATTCTGATTTTTGTGCTGAGTTTTGTATCTTTGCATTTCAGAATCTTTTCTAGTTCTTTCATAGCTACCCTCTCCATTCTTAATCTTCTTCTCATTTCCTGACTGCAGTTCCCATTTCTATCAATGTTTGATCCCAGGTATGGGAATTCTTTTACTATTTCTATTTCTTCATTGTCAGCTGTGTGTCAGCTACTCCATTGGCTGCTTTCCCGGACATCTGGGGTGTCACCCAGTGCAGGCCACACCACCACACACCCTCTAGTGATGCCACTGGTGGGAGCTGGTTTCTCTGTGTTACATAAATCCTCTCTTTTTTTCCATTCTCATGCCTGAGAATCATATTGAGGAGTAGCCACATTGACCATATACCAAAGTGCAATATCCAAATCAACAAAACAGTGATACCTTTATTGGAACAACCAAAATGCATTAAATACATGTCACATGTTTGATGCTCCACTGAATTCTTCATCAGGCTGCCACCACTATTTTCCCACCCAGCCATTCAAAAATTCTAGAAGTGGTGTCATGGTGGAGAGAGTAGAGGGAGTTAGTGCTTCTTTTAGATTCCACTAAAATTTCACCTTTTGGCACAATATTAAGACAAGGGGATCCTTGTTTTGATAAGATTTATGGTACAGTACTTACCGTGATCTGTGAATAAGTCAGCCCAGGTTTTTTTGGGTTGATTTTTTTGACTAAAATTTCTAGACTTATATGTGAGTATAAACAGTACTTATCCGTGTCTTCAGTATACCCACTTTATTCACTGGGTTTGCAGAAACAACTGCTGTGCATTCTGCACAATGTTTATAACCAGGAGAAGGGTGGTATAATGCAACCACTGTATGATTTATAGATTTATGTTTTGCAAGCACATTAAAGGATCTTGGCCAAGAAATAGAAGTTGAATGAGTTCATGACAGAAATGTGATGTGGACCAAGGATGTCCCAGTTCATAGCTCAGCCTATAAGCCACTGCATTATATCATCAAAAAACCTTGGATGCATTTTGCAAATATTTAAAAATATTTAAGAAAATAGGCTTCTCAAATTGGTTTCCAAGACTTCTGATTTTCCCACTTTTCAAGTGCACACAGTTGAAGACTGACAAATTATACGGAGGTAAGATCATCCGCTTGTAATTTTTTCAGTTTTCCAGACACTCATAAAATGTGTCTTGAACTATAAAGCAAACAGACAAGACATTCAGTCAGCATTTTTTTTGCAACAACATGTTTAAACTTTTTAAAAAACATTTTCATTATATATAATGTGGGCAATCTTTTTTTTAATCTTGTCAGTTGTTTGGGATACTGTATAATTTTGTATTTTTAAAAAAGCAACTACAAATATATAGAGGGAGAAATAGGACCTGTAACAAAATGTTGCAGTTCCCTTTTCTCCCCAAATGGAGGAAATATTTTACTCAGCCAGTTATACTGCACTTGGCGGTTCATTCATTGTTGTTTTTTTTAAGCGCAATGATGTAAATCATCTCACTCACATATTCTGGGTTTGTTATTCACACTATGGAACCTCATTGATGCACATCTCTGCAAGTTCAACTGCTCACACATGTAAGCATTCAATAAATCAAAGAATCATAGAGTTGGAGGAGACCTCAAGGGCCATCCAGTCCAACCCCCTGCCATGCAGGAACTCACAATCAAAGCAACCCTGAGAAATGCCCATCCAGCCTCTGTTTAGAGACCTCCAAAGAAGGAATGCATTCGGAACACATTCAAGACATGCAGCATTTTAACTCAGGTCTATTTGGGTCTGTTCACATAGTTATTCACACTACCGATGATGTGGATCTTTTTAAAAAACTTGGGGAAAACCCCGATATCGATTATCCTGGAAAACCCCAATATCGATTATCCTGGAATAACTGGGGGTTTTGGCAGCCCCCCCCCCCATGTAATGAGGTACATTAGGGATGTGTGTGAACAACGGAGATTCAAGGAGTGTGTTCCATTGTTGAACAGCTCTTACTGTTGGGAGGTTCCTCCTAATGTTGAGGTGGAATCGCTTTTTCTGTAGTTTGAGTCTATTGCTCCATGTCCTAAGTCTCTGGAGCAGCAGAAACAAACCTGCTCCATGCTCAATATGATATCTCTTCAAATATTTAAACAGGGCTATCATATCATCAGTTAGCCTTCTCTTCTCTAGGCTAAACATACCCAGCTCCCTAAGTCACTCCTCATAGGGCATGGTTTCCAGACCCTTCACCATTTTGGTGGCAGGCAAAGATTTCTCTGTCAACACCCCAAGACTCACTGCTGCTCTGCGACAGCCCTTCCCACAACCATTGTGTTGTTGCTAGTGTGTGGGGAGGATCAGAGAAGATGACACCCCCTAGTCAGACCTGGATTAATGGCATCTTCTAACAAGGCCTGCTGAGGTCCTCCAGAAGTCTCAGTGGATGTCATCATTTTGCATAAGACTATGGGGACATAGCTAGATGATTTTAAACCCCACAACTCTCCACCAGCCATGGAAGGACTGGGGTGGGAGCCTGCAGGAGCTGGAGAGTATATCCAGAAGAGGCTTGGGACATTGTGGAGGGAGGAATTGAATAGCAATATCTGCAACAACAGAAAAAAAATACTCAAGTGTAAGGTGGATGTATGCTTGCCTATGTTGCTGACAGAGCGCTGATCATGTTGTGTAACCACAAAGGACATTTGGGTTGGAAAGGTCTGCTTGAACCTTGCCTGTTTTCCTTCAACATAGTAGCATTTCTGGATTCCCTGGGAGGTGGCCCTATTCTGATGTCCCCTAGCAAGAAATACACTGTGTCAACAGAATGGGACACAATGAACCACCAACTAGATTAGAATGGCTAAGTGAAAAATAATGAGGCTGAGGACAATGACCATGAGTGAAAGGATTATCACATGAATGTGAGCACCATTCAGTCCCCGAGAGTGGCAAAGCACTGTCCCGTAAATGCGCTTTTCAAAACCATCTGCAGAGTGCTGAGTAATAATCCACATTAAGCTAGAAACTAACAGGGCCTAAGAATGGAACTGCAAAGGCATGCAGGTTTTCTGAGGCCAATATAGGATTATTACAAAAGAAGAAGAAGAAGAAGAAGAAGAAGAGAATTTGTGTGGTTGAAGAGAAATATGTCTAATTACCATCTCCTGGGCTTTGAGAAAGCAATCAGTTTCTGCCACTGACTGCTTAGGCTTAGGAAGAGGCTTCCTCCTGAATCAGGTCATTGGTGTTTTCAGCCTGGTATTGTCTGCACTGAAGGGCAGCATCCAGTTGGTGTCACCCCAAGGGAGCAACCCCTGTTATCACCCCCAAGCAGGCGGCCACCCCAGGGAGAGAATGGGAGGGGAGAGGGCAACAGAAGGAGAAGCGGCAGCAAGCCTTCTCCTCCCTGGCTGCCTCACCACCTGCCCTGTCCCAGCCAAACTGCCTGGTACACTCCCCAGCTGCCCCCTCCACTAGCCCACTGGGTGTCACCCCCCTTTGAGGTGTCACCCAGTGCGGCCAGCACCCCCAGATCTCCTTAGCGAGGGTGTCTCTGCCATCTGCTTGCTGCAACCGCTGGTGGGAGCAGGTTTGCTGCTGATGCCCAGAAACCCTTCCCAGGTCTGCTAGGGCTGCTGGTAGGGAGGATATGGTGGCAGGAAGGGGAGGAGTCTGACGCTACTGCTGCCAGCACTTCCTTTTCTTTACCTGGCCAGCAGCCCTGCCAGATCCTGAAGGGGCTGCAGTAGTGGATGGAGGGCAAAGGCTGCTCCAATGACCAGCGATGTGTGTTGGGACAGATAGTGAGTGACTCCTCAACTGGTTGTCACCCCCCTTTAAGGTGTCACCCAGTGTGGTCAGCATCCCCAGACCCCCCTGAGAGAGCAGCCACCCTATTGGGTGTCACCCCCCTTCTGAGGTGTCACCCAGTGCAATCAGAACCCGAAGGCCCCCTTAATGGTGTCCCTGACAGCACCTCTCCTGTGCTTCAGATGGGTGTCTTTTCTCAGCTTCACTTGGATATGTGGGGCAACTGAATCATGGAACTTCTCAATCTATAATGTACGTGATCTAACGCTGAGCCATTTTATTGCAGTTAGGCCTGGGTGCAATTAAATCACTAAAGGGGGTGACATCACTGCTTCTCAAACATCTGCATTTGGGCAGAAACAGGCTGTGGTATTCACCTGTGTCCCCTTAAAATGATGAAGAGATGGTGTGAATGGGGTGAGGCTTGGTGCGAGTAGAGAAAGGAGGGGACCAACTTTTTAATTTTTAATTTTTTAAAAAAATAATTTAAATTTTAAAGTTTAAAATAACATCACATTTTACCAAATTTTCACTTCACCCACATGAAACTATGTATATGCAAATGCATTTAGTCTGTGCGTATACTATAATTTAAAGGTATAACTTTAATTTTGCTAGTTGTTTACAGAGCCAGTGTGGTATAGTGGTTTGAATGCCGGATTGCAACTCTGGAGACCTGGGTTTGATTTCCAGCTTGGCCATGAAACCCACTAGGTGACCTTGAGCAAGTCATATGCTCTCAGCCTCAGAGGAAGGCAATGGCAAACCTCCTCTGAACAAATCTTGCCAAGAAAACCCCATTAGGGTCACCATAAGTCAGAAATGACTTGAAGGCACACAAAACAAACAAAGTTGTTTATGTCAGAACTATTACCCTTATATTCAGTATTATATAGGATTATGGTTAATGAGTCTGGGATGCAGTGGCTTAGTGGTTAAGATGCCAGTTCTGAAGATTGTAAGAATGGAAGGTTGTCAGTTCAAGGCCCAGCTGCCACATGATGGGGGTAAGCTCCTGTCACAAGTCCCAACTTCTGCAGACCTAGCAGTTCGAAAGCATGCAATGCAAGTAGATAAATAGGTACCGCTTTGGTGGGAAGGTAACAATATTTGGTGTAGTCATGCTGGCCACATGACCAGCAGAGCAGCCCTTGGACAATGCTGGCTCTTCGGCTTAGGAATGAAGATGAGCACCGCCTCCTACAGTTGATTACAACTAGTCATTCATGTCAAGGGACTACCTTTTTACTGTTACCTTTTATGATTAATGAGTATGATTAATGAGTAACATTAGTTCAAATGATTAATGAGTGACATTAGTCCAAAAAACATTACTAAGGATTCTGTATAGTGTGTTATGGGAGGAGGTCAATGGAGAGGTGACACCATGAGTTACTGCACCAGGTGATGCCAAACCTAGTTATGCCACTGCCTGGGTGTAACTGGTATTAACTAATTGCCAGTTAACTACAAAAGAGTGAATAGCTCCTATGCTATTCCATGAGGGATGGATCAGTGTGCATTGAAAGAACTGCTAGGGTGCTGCAGGAAATTCATGTTATTGTTTTTTTTTGTTTTTTTTTAAAGAAGGTCATGATCCTAAATCAGGAGATGTAAGTCTGGCATGTAGCTATGTCTTCATAGTTACATCTCTCCAGCCTACCCCGGCAAAGATCAACTTTCAAGTGGCACACCTCTCTGCATCACAGCCATTTCATGTTATTGGAGAGCAGGGATATTAGTGTGGATGCATCCAGCTGTTTTCCTGTCACTGGATAGACTGCAATGGGAGCTCTGGGGGTCCCCAGACAGTCCCTGCAGTTGATGCCCTTACAATATGCCCAGTAGCAGGTTTCTACCCCACCCCACCCTCATCTGGAAAAAGGCAGAAGTCCACTTCTTGTTTTGAAAAAAACCCTTAAACAATGCTGTCAGGCCCTACAAAATATGTGCAGGGGCAGGTGGTATCTCCCATGTCAGTGAGGCAGCAATTTCACAGCAGGAATTAATCCAGGCTTCAAATTGGCTTTCCAAGCAATAGCAATAGCAACTGCATTTCTATACCGCTTATCAGTGAACTTAAGCACTTTCCAAGGTGAGGAATCCCATTCACAAAATATGTGCAGCACTTTAGAACTCTGTTTTAAAGATAGCTCAAACCAGTCATAGGTTCACCATCCCAATGCCATTGGAGCCATCAGCTGCCACAGAATCTATGAGGCCTTGGAGGGTCCCAGGAATGGGAGACTGGCCTGCAGGCCAACCAGTGTTGACCACCCTTGATATACACTAAGAATGGGCAATCTATGGATGATGGGTGGCATGGATTCCCTATCTTCCCATCCACATATAATGAATTGGTGCTCCTGGATGCTATTACAGAGGCATTGCATTCTCTTTTGTGGGGTGGGAGGCACAAAGAGAGCAGTCCATGAAGTCTGGAGGGAATAAGGGCCTCAAAAATAGTTGTGGAGGACTTCATGTGCCTGTCCAGTGCAAGTCTTGTTTAAAGATGATAAACTCTAAGAAGGGAGCAGGGACCTTGAAGTTGCCTCATCAGTAGTCACTACCTGGACTGGACAGGCAAACAAATCACCTGGGCACAGTCCTCTCCAATGTTGAGATGTATTGTGTTTCTATTTTAAGGATTGGCATGTGTACATGAAGATGGCCATACATACATAGTTACTATGAGATGTTCTCTGAATCCCTGTCTGTCCTTTTCTGGCAGGGGTTTGATACATTAATGGTCAACCTAGAATGGCTGCATAGCAGTTAAAAGTTTAAACATAAAAAACCGCTCTGCCTCCCCCCCCCCCCACTCCTGATCAAGTGTAGGTCAATTTTAGTTTCCTAAGGCTTTCCTTTGTTAAGGAAACAATAATATTTAAATATAAAAAATATCAAAGCCAAACCTGTTAGGGTCTAGCTTTAAATCAGCAGAGTAGCAGAAACGTGTCTAACTATACTTCTCTAAGAACCGAGACTGTTGACTTATCACACAGTTCAGGAGAAAATCTTTTGTGTGTCAGAGAAACTTCCCAAAAAGGGAGAGTGATCTGAATCACATGGCTTGTTTACCAATTTGCAAAGTTATTGGCCTGTGATTCAGTAGGAGCAAATTAGATGTTTGCAAGAGGGGACAGACAGCAGGACCTGCATGCAGGAAAATCTATCTATCTATGGGAGGAAGAGAGAATGCAAAAAATCTTCCAACATTAAGTACCTGGGATAGTGCCTTTAAAATTTGGAATAAAACTAAGAGCAGATTCACCATCACACTGAAATGGAAGATATCAGCTTTTACTGTGTGTATGATGTTCAGTGAAATGTACAAGCCTCAACATTCCTGACTCTCTAATGCAGAGGAAGGCAACCTTTTTAAGACCTAGGTTGGTCTCCCGTAGCCCAGGTCTTGGCTGGGCCGAGGGGGGGGGGGGGGGAATGGCAGCGCGCACGCCCTCCGCCGCTGTCCGCGACCCCCCTGCGCACGCTGCCGCTGCTGCCACAGCGCGTGCCGCCGCCGCTGCGGCGCATGTTGCGGCCGCCATTTTGGAAATCAAAATGGTGACCGCAACGCATTTGCGCATGCGCAAGAGTACTGCGCATGCGCAAATGCATTGTGACCACCATTTTGATTTCCGAAATGGCGGGCACAGCGAGTGCGGCCGCAGAGTGGCAAAAACGCGCCACAGCGGCGGTGCGTGGCGGCGGCGGCAACCTTCGGCCTGGGCTGGTAAGTCCAGGGAACAGGGCCTTAACCGGCCCCTGGGCCGTAGGTTGCCGGTCCCTGCTCTAATGCATCCCTCTTTTTTAAAAGTAGAGTATGAAACCTCTGTTCAGCCCTGTTGAAAGACCTTTACTTCAGATGGTTCAGACTTTCTTTCCCTGTGTTCAAAGGGTATCTGAAAAGACATCTTTTGCCAAGGATTTCCCATTTTATTTTAACTCCTTTCTCCGTCCTTCATTTCTCTTGTGTTTTCCCCACCTTCCCTTTTTATCCACATTTTAAGATTTTAAATCTGCAGGAGCAGCTGTCTGCACTTACTGATTTTTGTGCAAAAATTCAGATGGAAGCTTACACAGCTGGTGACCTGTGAGGCCAAATGTTCCTCACCAGTCATAAGTAAAATTGTCCAGTTTCATATTTTCTGACTTGGAAATATAAATCTCAGTAACCTCAAATAGAAGGAAAGCATGCCTGAAGGTGCATGCTCACACACAGACACAGATGCAGACAGATAGACACACACACACACACACACTAGATTGCTTCATCTTTCTTCCAATGACCTCAAGGCATGGAGATCTCCCAACAAGGTTTGTGTGAAGAGTCTTTGGGTCCTTTTATAGCACTATGATTCCGTTTTAATTGCCTTGGTTCCATCCTATGGAATCTTGAAATTGGCAGTTCAGGGGGAGGGTATTTAAAATTTTTAGCTAGAAATCTTTAGTACTTCATCAAACAACAAATGTCAGGATTCTACACATGCTACCACAAGTGTTAAAGTGGAATCATAGTGCTGTAATGGTGTAATATGGAAAGGCCAACCTTTGTCCTCCACTGGTGAGAACATTTCACTATGCAAGGACATGGGAGAGGACCTTCACTGCTGTGACATCCTGGTTGTGCCATGTCAGAGAGACTCAATTGGCACTAATGTTGGCTTTATTCCTGTGTTATGTAAAAAATATTGGAAGTGCAACAACTCTCTGCACGGAAAGACTTGATGCTTCAGAATGGGCAGTAGTAATAGGGCTAGATAGTTTGAATGACCTGCTATGAGATCCCTCTCTGTACAGTTGTCCTTCCTAGTTCACTAGGGATCCATTCCAGACCCCCCCGCCCCATGAAATAGAAAAAAATTGTGGATATTCAAGCTCCATTTAGTATAATGGCGGCTTGCTCCCATGCGCACCATTTTATCCCTCCTGGCTTACTGTCTGTGGAAACTCAAAATCATGAATGGGAAGTTCGCAAATGGGGAGGGACAAGTGTATATCTATCCTGACCCCTCCTGATACTCTTAGGGATGTTTCTACTTCTCTTCTCATCCCAGGGCTCCCCCAGACCTTCTCTAGAGAGATAGCTAGATTAAAATAGCTCCTTGAGCAACGTTCCTATCTTAGAATGGAGTTCCTACAATAAAGACTTTAGTTTGCCCTCTTAAGCCATTGGTGTCTTTTCTCCTTTGTCAGGATCTCTGACCACTGCACTGCATTAATTCAAATAAAAATATGGCTTTTCTTTTTTATATTTTAAATTAGTTTTATTGAGTTCAGAAAGATATAATTAAACAGCTCAAGAGGAAAAAAAACCCCAGAAAAAAGTAGAAGTTACAATACACATCAATTTAATAATAATATAGTGGGAGGGTATTTTGGAATGTGGTATGGGCAGGCTGGGAATCAGAAAGGAAATAGGATAAACTATCTAAGAGTGTCCAGTATTATTATATGTGTAGTGTGCCAGAAAGTCATTGTCTTTCTTCAACCCACTGGATATTCTTAGCTCAGGGTACAACTTCTTCCACACACTTGGTCTCAAGAGGGGTGCTACAAGAGGGGCTGTCTGCATGAAACAAAAGGCTGGGTTTTCCCCAGCCTCACATTGTCCTGTTTGGATGATGCAAACCAGTACTCCTAAATCAGTACTCCTGATCTGGGTTGGGCAGATAGGATGCTGATCTGGTGATACTGGTCTGGTCAACAGTGCGATGCAGCAGCTAAAAAGGCCAATGCAATTTTAGACTGCATCAATAGAAGTATAGTGTCTAGATCAAGAGAAGTAATAGTGCCACTCTATTCTGCTTTGGTCCGGCCTCACCTGGAATACTGTGTCCAGTTCTGGGCACTACAATTCAAAAAGGATGTGGAGAAACTGGAGTGTGTTCCAAAGGAGGGCAACTAAAATGGTGAAGGGTCTGGAAACCAAGCCCTATGAGGAACGACTTTGGGAACTGGGTATGATTAGCCTGGAGAAGAGATGGTTAAGAGGTGATATGAGAGCCTTGTTTAAATATTTGAGGAGGGAGAAAGCCTGTTTTCTGCTGCTCCAGAGACTAGGACACGGAACAATGGATACAAGCTCTAGGAAAAGAGATTCCACCTCAAAGTCAGTAGGGGCTGTTCGACAGTGGAACATACTCCCTCAGTGTGTGGTGGAGTCTCCTTCTTTGGAGGTCTTTAAGCAGAGGCTGGATGGCCATCTCTCGGGGATGCTTAAATTTGGAGTTCCTGCATGGCAGGGGGTTGGACTGGATGGCCCTCTTCCAACTCTATGTGGTCTCTTCCAACTCTATGATTCTATGATCCCAGTACAAAGGGGCCCTAGCAAATGACCCGCTGTTTGCTGCAGAGTTTCTCAGAAACTCCGTGGCAATCTCTGGCAGACCAGTCGGTCCTGCATGCCCCTTTCTTTCATACCATCACTGCATGTGGGAAGACCCCTGTTGCTTCTTTTGATGTAGAAAAAGTGTGCCTGCCTAAGTGACGCCCTGTTTCCACATCAGATGTGGTGATGGGGGAGGGGGAGGGGAAATCTTCTCACCCACAGTGATGGCAGGGGAAGGCAAGGGATGCGTAGCAGTAGCGGGTCCATGATCTAGTGGCATGTTTGCAAACACCCTCCCTTCCCCATGCCAGCACAAGGGACAACCTGGGCTAGGACCTGGGCCAGGATAGCATGGATCCAGGATAGTCTGCTCAGCTCCTATATCTCTAAATTCTACCCTTCTGCCACTGTTTAAAAAGTACATCATTTGTCAAAACTGGCATTGTCTGGAACAAAAACATTCTTGGTAATACATTCAGTTTTATCAAAGAAATTCTTTCCCTTTTCCAATTCCCCCATTTCACGAAATCATTCTTAATTTCATTCCAAAGCTTCACATAATTATACTGAAACAATGAAGAGTTCATATTTGATAAAATAACACCAAGATTTTCACTTTCTTTTCTATCTCAAAATCAGTGTTATACATTAAATTTTCTTTGGTCTGTATAGTCATATTTTATGTTAACATCTTTGTCTTTTATTTATTTATCTTAAATCCAGTCAAAGCACCAAATTCCTTCAGTTTTCCCATCACTGTATCTACACAGTCCAAAGGATTTTCCAACATTATAACCAAATGATTAGCAAAGGTCCCCAATTTAAACAATTTTTTTCCTAACCTTTATACCTTGAATTCTTTCATCAGACCTTATGTCTTGATTCAATTCTTCCAACACCAAAATGATTAATAATGGTGACAATGAACATCCTTGTCTTGTGCCTTTCTGTATTTCACATTGTGTGTGTGTGTGTGTGAGTTCTCCATTCACAACTATTTGTGCTCTCTGCGAGCTATAAATTGATTTAACCTACTTAATAAAATTATCTCCAAAATCCATTTGTTCCAGCACTTTAAAAAGAAATGTCCAGTTCAAATTATCAAAAGAATTTTCAATATTCCAAAAATAAATAAATAAATAAATAAATAAACCAACACTGCCTGTTTCTCATTATGAAATTATAAATATTCAATAACATCCAAAACAATTCTAACATTGTTCTGCAATTGTCTCTTAGGCAAAAAACCATGTTGGTCCTCATGAATAAAACCCTGTGAAATTATTTTCAGCCTATCTGCCTGAATCATTGTAAAACGTTTTTAATCGTTGTTCTACAATGAAATTGGTCTATCATTTTTAGTCATAGTCAGGTGCTCTTCCCCCTTAGGTATCAGCACAATATTAGCTTCTTTCTTTCTAGTATCTGCCCTTTTTGCAAAATAGAATTCATCACCTGTTGTAAAGCGAGTAATATTTAATCCTCAAAACATTTATAATATAATGCTGACAGTCCATCTGGACCAGAAAATATGGCTTTTCTTAAAGCTCTTGAGGTTTGATTTATTCCAAAATGCATATGGTTTTAAAGAAACCCTTACTAATATTTTATTTTATTTTATTTATATCCCTCCTTTCTCTTGATATAGGGATTCAAGGTAGTTAACAACAAATTGAATTGTTTCATGGTAAAGTGGAGAATTGAAACCTGGTCTCCTGGTCCTATACTCAGACCACAATGTCACACTGGCTCTCAATGGGAAATAGGGTCCTTCAAATAATCTGGACCCATAGCCCTTGAACTTGTTTTAATCTATCATTTAATCTGTTTTTAGTCTGTTCAAATAATTTTAATGTTTTAAATTTTAAACTGCTTAAATTGATTTTCCTTGGATGTCCCCTTGAGATCCTGTGAGATAAGGCAGGATGTAAATAATGGACAACAATGAATAAACAACTGTATGAGATAGGTCGGGCTGAGACAGTGTGGCCAGAAAACCAGATGTCTCAAATCCAGCACACTAACTACTTCATCATGCTACCTCTCTCTGATGAAACTGGTGTTGCTCATCCTCTATGTCCAGTGTTAGCAAATATGAAATTAATAAAATTTTGGGACACATGTCACCGAAATGACCTCTGTGGGATGTCAGCCATAATCCTCTAGATGGCAGGTCAGGTAGGCACAGGGGAGGCCTGCCCAAACAACTGGAAAATTCCCTACCAAACAGATTTGGGAGTTGCTAAAGGGGAAAGACCATTATCCCAAAGGTTAACATAATGATGTATAGGTTTTGTAGGTTTTTTGGGCTGTGTGGCCATGTTCTAGAAGAGTTTCCTTCTGACATTTCGCCAGCATCTGTGGCTGGCATCTTCAGAGAAGATGCCAACCACAGATGCTGGTGAAACATCAGAAAGAAACTCTTCTAGAACATGGCCACACAGCCCGAAAAACCCACAAAAAACTATGGATGCCAGCTATGAAAGCCTACAACTTCATAATGATGTATGTTTGTCTTGAGTCTCACTCTTGATGGGACAGTGATCAGATTTAACTGCACCCCTT
This sequence comes from Phrynosoma blainvillii, assembly GCA_026167975.1. NCBI lineage: Eukaryota > Metazoa > Chordata > Lepidosauria > Squamata > Phrynosomatidae > Phrynosoma > Phrynosoma blainvillii. Next base: position 442,897,946 of record JANUYF010000001.1, on the reverse strand, counting down.
TTCTCTGGCCTCCTCTCCTTGATTGAGTCAAGACCAAGTACATTTTCTAGATCAGCCTCACACCTTGGCTTAACAAAGCCCAGGCAATCAACGCTTTTGTCCAGGCTTCAGCCAAGCCATCAAGTCTATAGCTAGAAGCAAGATATGGCCTATATAAACCCCCAGGTTTTTAGACTCCCCGTGCTATCTTTGGAGTGCAGCTTGGCTCCATGTCAGTCTGTGCTCTGATCATAGTTCCCTCGGCCATCCCTCCCCCCCCCCCATTTCGGCAGCCGTGTATCATCATTACCATCATCTACATCCACAGCAGATCCCAGAGAAACCTTTGGAAGTGAGTATCTCCCATAGTCTGGCCCATCTCAAGCTATTCCCACTTTCACTCCTTTACTTCTAAGTGTGTAGTGTGTGCGTGCCATATTTGTGTGTGTGTAGTTTTCCCTGTAACAAATATTTAGAGTTTAATTGAAGAAGCCTGTCTCAGCATCATCCATTGTGAGATCTCTTAGTCCTCTGGTATACATATCGGTACTCTGGTCTTGTGGGGTGTTGTTAGGGCCCCACTCTCACATATTTAAGCTAATTATAAATTCCCCTAATTAGATCCTTCCCAACACCAGAATGGCACCCAGTAGTCATACCCTCCAACATTTCACAGAGGAAAACTGGGACATGTGTGGCCTAGCAACAACATGGAGGGGAGGGGGTCAGGATTACAAATGTTATTGATAAAGAAGAACATGCAAGCTAGGAGAGTCTGCAGCAGTTTGCTTTTGCCTGAGACTACTGGGAAGGGCAAGTTTCTGCCCCTACTCTCCTGTTCTCCCACTGAGTTGAGTGCAAATGTCTTTTGCACTTTGAACTCAGTTTGCAATAATTGAAAGTTTACTTCAGTTACTGCAAAATGAGTTCAAAGTGGAAAAGCTGAGGACAAAGGGGGAAGGGGGACAAAGAAACTGGGATATTTTAAAAGCAGCTGAAAAAGTGGGACAACAAATGATTAATCAAAACTGTTGCTGACAAATTGGAACATCTGGGGATCATGAATAGTATTTGTTTAGCTTCTGCTCATCGGCTTCCATCTCCTAGCTTGAGACTGGGAGAATTAGGAGAAAAACAATGTGTTTTGTCTCTGACAGGATTCAGATGCAGAAGCTCAGTTGTGTCTTTTCTGAGCGGAGTCTTTCATTTAGTTCAAATCTTCATGCTTCATACCTCTAAAGGTATCTGTCTCTGACGGGCATTTTATTTTTCCTATCATGTTTTTCAAATCATTCCATTCAAAGGTACCGATCACCTTGAAAATATGTACATACAAATTCTTACCAAGTTACTTACTACCAGGGTCTCCAGCCATGAGAAAATCATAGCAAAACCACTGAGGACAATAGCTATCAATTAGAGAAATAAATTACCCCTGGAAATATTTTGCTTGACCTGGATGGATGTGAAGGGGGAATAAGAAAGTTGGGGCATTTTCTTATGGTTCCAGGTGATCACATTTGTTTCATGACAAAATAACTGAACTCCCCTTGTGCTGCACTTATAAAATGGGTGATAATGTTTTGACATCACTTTAAATCCAATCAAATACCAAGCGTGTGGAGGGAAGTAACCGAAACACACTCACAGCAAAGAAATGTGAATATAAAGCAGGGCTTCCAATTCCAGAAATCCTTTCTACTTTAAGAATGATTTTTTAAAAAAATGCCACAGTTTCCTCACAGTTAGATTCCCCGCCTTACTCTGCCAAGAAAATTGGCAGAAAAAGTTGCCTGCAGGATAGAAGTGGAGTATTTTTATCTGGCCTGCCAGTAGATTAGAAAAAAAGAAGAAACCCTTTATCTAAAATTCAGCGGTGGATTGGCCTAAATTAAATCCAATCTCCACTTAGCTTCCAGCCTCTATTAAAGTGCCTTCTGAATGGAATTTTTAATTTTTTTTAATTGGATGAGTTTTTCTTTTAAAACTCTATGCTGGTACAAAAAGAGAGGGAGAAGAAGAGAATGAGGATGAGAAAGAGAAGTACAGAGAGGTAGCTTTTGTTAGTCTGTTGGGAAAATAATAATAAAATAAAGCCTGTGGCACCTTAAAGGCTATTACAACAGCCAGATATACCTATAGGGAAATTTACAAAGAAGTCTTTAGAATAACAGTCCTCTCCTGCTGTTGCTCCCCAGTGACTCTGCTCTTTAGAGGAACAGCGCCTTTAATCCTGGAAGTAGAATATAGCTATCATGGCTGGTAGTCACTGACAGTAGCTGTTCATACCCTATGAAAACATGGTTATAAACCGGCTTACCTGAGCTGGCTTAAAATTAGAAGTGGGTGGCATCTTTATAGTTATCAGACACATTTAGCTGCCGAAATCGCCACCCGGCTGCAGCCCAGTTCTATTGCTGCTCCGAGGGGTGCTCCTTGCACCTCTTTTCGAAGCTAGGAGTTTTCCAGCTTGAAAAAATGGCCACCGGAGCACCTCTCGGAGTGGCGATGGAGCTGGGCTGCACCTGGGTGGCGATTCGGTGGCTAAACCACCCGCTTCTAATTTTAAGCTGGCTCAGGTAAACCAGTTTATAACCGAGTGTGATAATCTTTGAATTTGTCCAGTCTCTGTGTGAAGTGATGGCTGTGCACAGCTTGGAAAGCTAGGTTTGAAAACTAATTTGGTAATGATAAACATTGGCACTGGGAGATTAATTTGTCACCTTCTGTCACAAATACCTTATTTTCCTGCGTATAAGACTACTTTTTTACCTGCAAAATCTGTGGCTAAAGTGGTGGGGTCGTCTTATACGCCAGATATAAAGATAATGAGGATAGAGGTGCTAAAACTATATTTTGACTGGAAAAATGGGGGGATCGTCTTATACGTGGGTCGTCTTATACGCCGGAAAATACGGTAAGTAAAATTGCTTAATTTCTTAAATTACTGTTAACAATTTCATCACTTAGGAGTTCAGAGTGATCAGATGTCCTGACCGCAAAGAAGGACAAGGCACCACAAAATGTAGGACATTGAAGAAAATTGTGCGGCATTGTAAAATAAAAGCTAAAAACAGTAATATAAATATAAATTCATTTCATATGGTTTATTTACATTTATATTACCTATACTGTATTTTATTATGTACTCAATTGTATTTTTGTGATGAACCTATATTTGTTAAAATACCTTCTTGGCTTGCAATATATTTATAGAACTCTGAGCAAGACAAATGCTTAAAATCATACTTTACTAGAAACAAACACTTGACTGAATCTACATCTAAATTATTCCTTTCATTTGTCCATTGGGCTGAAATGAAGGAAATAACAATTCCAGCATTTACATTGCGTCCTCAAGCAGCCCATTGCCTACCACATTTGCTGTCCTTTTCCTCTCCAAAAAACAAATGCATCCAGCACTCTCAGTGCAAATCTTGTCTGCTGCTGTTCCTAGGAAAAAAGAACTTTAGAAGGATCCATCCTATCCATCTATTTGCAGAGAGGATAGGCTGCCAAAGACAGGCTGCCAGGTACACAAATTTCTCAAAGCGGAATACCTCCATGTTACTCTTAGTCATGCTCAAAATGGAGAACATTTTGGAATTCTTCCTGGACAGAAGGTTGAAATGCAGGACATCTGTTCACGTTATACGTGTTAGCTTTTGCAAGAGACCATGGAATTGTCATGGGATGGGGTAGAATTTGTCATCATCTCTGACACCACGGAGCATATTTTCTTACTGACTCCTTCAAAAAATGCTCTTTGGGTCATTTTAAAGTTGCCTTCCCACAACCTGGCACTTCTTTTTCCAAATGGACTACAAAGCCCACATTATGATGGTTGTTGGAGGTGGGGGTGTTTTCTGCTGCTCCAGAGATTAGGATACAGAGGAAGGGATTCAAGCTACAAGAAAAGAGATTCCACCTAAACATTAGGAAGACCTTCCTGATGGTGAGAGCTGTTCGACAATGGAAAACATTACCTTGAAGAGTGGCGGAGTCTCCTTTTTTTTGGAGGTTTTCAAACAGAGGCTGGATGACCATCTGTAGGGGTGCTTTGATTGTATGTTTCTGTATGGTAGAATGGGGTTGGACTGGATGGCCCTTGGGGTCTCTTCCCAATCTAGGATTCTATGTTTCCAACACAGCTGAAAACTGTCAGGTTATAAAAAGTTGTCCTAAAGTTTGGGATCTTCTCTTTCAACCTATTGAGTTTAATTTTGTCCTGAACTGCAGCTCTCTTCCTCTTTTTCTCCACCCACCTCAACATGTATACTGATCATTCATTTCTCTAATACTTTATTGGCCAAATGTTACAAGGAATAATACGGGGCACTGAATCATTGCAAGAACAATGGTCTGGGTACAGAGATCTTTTAGTGAATTATGAGTGGAGAATTGTTAATCATAGATCTTATGCGCATAAGCAGAACCTTTTTCTGCCCCAAAATGGAATAATTGAATTCTTTTTGTCACTCCACTCATAATCAAACAGTGTGATCTCCAAAATTCACTAGTAGAGCACATTTTGTATGTAGGAGCCAGGAATCCAGCTATTCCAGCTCTAAACATTCTGCTCAGTTGCTTACTCTAAAAACCAAACTGGTTGAAGTGTTCAAAGGAAGAAATGTACCATAGAGACCGATTTTCTTTACCGCTGGCTCATCTAGAAATGTGGACTTATTAGACATGGATACAGCAATTCTATACATGCTTTTTTTGAATTCTATACAATTTTGAATTCTATAATTTTTTAAAGAAAAATTTGATGATACTTCTCAGTATGTATGGACATGGGTTTATATCCTAGCTAAAGCTGCCAGGAATTGTAAATTGTAGCCAGTTATATTTGGAGGGCCACATGTTGCCTGTCTTTGGTCTAAGAGATCCAAGCATTTCATTTATAACCTAAAGTGCTGTTATTGTTGTGTACCTTCAAGTAATTTCTGACTTACAGCGATCCTAAGGCAAACTTATCACAGGGTTTTCTTGGCACAATTTGTTCAGAATGACTTTACCCTTGCCTTCCCCTGAGGCTGAGAGAGTGTGACTTGCTCAAAGCCACCCAGTGGGTTTCTATGGTCAGAGTCAGAGTCCAACACTTAAACCACTATACCATATGAGCTGTCATATAAAACATTACAAAATTATATTTATACAAAAAGCCAATGCATTAAAAAAATCTTCTTATCTGTGCATTGTTTTAACTGCATTGTTTTCATTGGGCTTTTTAAAAAATCAACATCTCGGGAGCCCTTGTGGGCTAAAAGGTGATACAGAATTACTTTAAACAAACAAACAAACAAACAATATAAACTGGAATCCTTTTGACGTCACACACACATAGGTTCCCTTACGCATGTAGTTGAACTTTTTTGAAAGTTACACAATGGACCAGTAATAGATTTGAGTCCATTGACTTGGACTCAAGTCAGACTCAAGTAGTTCCAGTGAACTTGATTTGGCAATAAATGATGCACTCACTTGACTCAACTCATGGCTTGTATATTTTTAGTGACCAGCTTGCTGGCATCATTCACTATGGGCGTTTTCACACGGGGCTTAAGGCAGACGCTATCCTACCTCCGTCCGGCCCCAGTCCGGCTCCTTTGCAAAGTTTTCACACGACGTCGCAGCAAGCCCCGCCCCATCCAGTGCCATCCCCGGGGCTAGCCGGCGTTAGTCTGGGTCCTTGCTCCGAGTGTTCACACTTACGTCGCAGCAAGCCCCGCCCCGCCCCGCCCCATCCAGCGCCATCCTCGGCGCTGGGCGGCATCATCCCCGGTCTTTGTAATTCCTTTTTCAAAAAGGAATTAAGTTGCCGCTGCCAGAGCCATTCCAGAATAATGCTGCTTTCACAGGTCTGAAGCTGCAGGATCCATTCTGGAATGGCTCCAGGTGGCTTTGAGACCCCAAGTGTGAAAACGTCCTATGAGTAGCAGTCAAGATCTACCCTCCAGAGCATGGGGGAAATTTCTCAGAGGGGAACAGCAAATGTAATAGGCAATGGGCTTGAGGTAGAAGGATCTTTCTAAAGCTTTTGAAAAGCTTTAGAAGGCACCTCTGATGTGCAGTGGAGACAGGCTGCTGAGTAGACCCCAACTCCCACCTCAAGACCATTGCTTAATGTGCTTTACTTTAGTAATGTACCCCACCTCCTTTTTATCTGTTAAATGTTGGCTGTCAGACTTGAGACTTGACTTGAGACATGAAAGTCAGAATCTTGGTGGTGTCTTTGGAAGTGGTTGGATATGTTTGTCTGATGTGGAAAGTTTGCATTCAGTCCAACACAGTGAAAGCAGAGTCACATATTGAAACCATTGTACAGACAAATGGGTATGTAAATGAGTATGGATGCAAGTGTGCATGGATACACATGCAAATATATACATTTGGGGTGTGCACATACATTTGGTTGTCAATTTGGTTACATATTTGGGTGTCTGCTAGGTTGCAAATATTGCCATTCAACATGAGGGATGTGCAGCACAATCACTGTGCAACACTAGATCTACAGATGTATGCTGCACAGCCCCAGTATAAGATTCCAGACATTGGGTGGAATCCTGAATGACTCAGGATAGTAGTTCTGCATGTGGAACCATGCTACAGCTGGCCAACCACAGACCCCATAGAGCTGCCACAGCCAGTAGAAACCCTATGCTTGGTGTCACCCAGTGAGGAGGGGAGTGAATGGGGGACTACCCTCCCACTCTCCCAATACCTTGCTTGCATATTTCCCAGTGCCCACTCCTCAGGGGCAATGCTGCAACCTCTAATGGCTGTTTGGGGCAAGTGAGAAAGGAATGCTATACCCTTGCTTGCTTGCCCAGCTGCCACATCAGCCCCACTGGCTGTACACCCACCCCTGGGGTGTCACCCAGTATGGTCCACACACCCCACACCCCCATAGTGACACCACTGGCTGCAGCCCTTCCACATTCTGTACTTGGTGGAGGGAATGTGGGATGATCAGAGAAGCATCTGGCTATGTCCTTGTGAAATGATTACGCCATCCACTGGAATCTGCTGGGGTCAACTCTCCACCAGGCATGTAATGGCTGTTGAGGGCTGCCCTATGCTAAATTGGAGGTGGGGGTTGTTCATTGCAGAGGGAAGAAGGGAATACCAGCCTCTACATCAACCAAAAAAGGGAGAGAAAGAAAGAAAAGATATATATGCAAAAGGTTCAATTATGACTGTATAATGCCACTAACAAGATGCCAGGTCAAAACATGTAACTGATTACTTCCAAGTGGTGATCTAACTGCCACATGCTTCTTAAACTGTTTTAAAAAGTTTGTAGGCTAACGTTCATCACCATAACTTGTGGTAACGACTTCCATATATTGTAAAAAAAACACCCATCTCATACACACACTCACACACACACACACACACACACACCCCAAAACATGGACACATTTTCTTCCTTTCCTTACACACAGTTACTGGGTCATGCATGGAACTGTTATGTTTTACAAATGAGCACTGAAACCCAGCAGTCTGTGGGGGACCTATTCGAATGCAAATCCCAGTAAAGATTATCTCTGTGGTGGATTCATCCTCCATTTCAGCCCAGACCCTCTGCAGAAGCAGGAATATTAATAGCTACCTTCCTGCCTTGCAGGGGAGCCGGGTGGATTAATTAGTGCATGTTTGTACATTGTTTTGTGCCAGATTCAGTGCTGATTGGCTTCCTGTGTTTGTCCACAGGGCAACATGGGATGTTTGGCAGGTCAGGAGTCAGCCCGTTGATGACTGAGGCATGCTACATGCTGGCGTTAATGCACAATTTGTTTATTCTGCTCTTTTTAATTTGACTTTTCCTACTGATGACTTCTAGTTTTAACCGCCTGCTCCCACAGATTGGCTGGAGCACAACTTCAGAACTAATCACTATCCTTTGCTGAATGCAGTCAGTGCAATGAGAACAATATGGTAGTGGCACACACTGTTCTAGCTCCTTTGATGGGAATCCAAGTGCCATCACCCACCAAACCAATGTTTTTTCTCCCTCAACTGCCACTGTGGTCAATCCCTATGGCCTGTACTGTATCTTGTTCTGAAGACCCTCTGAAGATTTGGAGCAAATGGTGCATTTTTAAAAAATTCACTGTAATAGAGGAAAGGCCTGGATTTGCTGCAGAACTGCCCTTCCCTTGTGAAGACAGTCCCCAGTCCCTGGATTGATGCCAATGGGTTGTTTCCACTGTGTTCTACTGTGCCACCTGAAGCCACTGCTGCTGGCACAAGTCACTCTTCTGAAGTCATGACAAGGTGCCCAGTCATGTGATTGACATTTGTTTTTGACCTCAGAGGGAGCAACTTGCACCAGAGGTGTTGGCGCTAGATGGCACAGCAGGACACATGTGTAGACCATCATCCAATGTCTCTCTGGATTGCCCAGGAAATGGGGGGGGGGGGGGAGGAAATCTGGGGAAGCTTCAGGACTAGAATACTATATACTATATACAGTATTTTGGCCAGGTGCAGACCTGTCCAACATCTCCTAGTGCTACTGCCTAAATTCATCTTTTAAGCAGCACAGCTTCTTCCCCCAGCATGGCTATTTCTGTGTGGTCAGAAAGTGGGGTAGATCAGCAGAGATGAAGCCAGTTATTTTCCTGTAGCTTGATAATCTCCAACAGGCATCTCCAAGTCATCTCAGGAGATCGCTAAAGATGACGTCCTTGGGAAGTAGTAATGTCACTCTATTCTGTTTTGGTCTAACCTCACCTAGAATACCATGTACAGTTCTGGGCACCACAGTTCAAGAAGGACAAGTACAAGATGGAACATATCCAGAGAAGGCTGACCAGAGGCCTGGAACCCAAGCTTGATGAGAAGTGACTGAGGGAGCTGGTATGTTTAGCTTAGAGAAGAAAAGACTGGGAGGTGACATGATCAGCACCTATAAATATCTGAAGAAATGTCATCTAAAAGATGGAGCAAGCTTGTTTTCCATTGCCCCGGAGACTAGGGCACAAACCAATGGATTCAAATTACAAACTTTACACCTAAACATTAGGAACCAATTCTGTACTTTAAGGGCTATATGAGAATGGACTAGATTGCCTTAAAAGGTGGTGACCTTTCCAACATTTGAGGTCTTTAAACAGAGGTTGGATGGGCATCTTTCAGGAGTGTTTCAGTTGTGTATTCCTGCATGGCAAGACATTGCACTTGGTGGCCCTTGTGGTCCCTTCCAATTATAAGATTCTATGGTTCTACGAGCCTATGGTCTCTGCAATGGCCACAAAAGTGAGTTGTGATGGTGTATGTTTGATTTATGCCATCATAATTCACAAACACAATTTTGGATAGTGTGTTAAAGTAAATCCACATTCCCAGAATATGTTTGTTTGTTTTCTGAAAAGTGGCTATTTTGAATTAAAAATATTTGGGGTTCAGGACGTAAGGCAGGAGCCTGAGGGCTACATGGGCCACATAACACACACACCCCCAACCAGGCTATATGTGATCCACAGCCTTAACAATTCCCATCCCTTCTGTATGGTTAGGCCAGCTTTACCTTGTATGTATGCACTGATTGCTGAGATTCTTTCCAACACTGTAATTGTAGTGAAATGTCTATTGAAACCCATCTAGGCTAAGCTGTATTGAACGAAGGAGGTTTACAACATCCTCTGGCACAATTCAACAATGAGCCAATGAAATTATATCCATCAATTTACACTAGCTGAAGTTCAGGTCTTCATTTCTTGAACAGAAGGTTTGCAGTCACACGTCAGGGTTGTTTTGATTTAACATGACACAAATAAAAATGAACAGAATCTGTTGTGCCATTAGAGCCATTTTCCCTCTTAATGCACTGGTGTGTGTGTGTGTGTGTGTCTTTGGATATGTTGTTTATATCAGTGGAGCAAAGCTACACACCCTTGGACTAATGAAAAGAGAACAGGGGAAAATCTAATTTTGCCCATATTGTTCCAAGATCTTTTTTTGGAGGGTCATAATTACATTTGACGGCAACAGAGCATATGGCAGAATGGATTCATTTTATCAAGGGCAGCATTAAGAACTGTTACAACTGTTGTATTCTGGTACCACAAGAATATGATTGAAAAAAACCTAAACAGTTACTTGATATTTACCTGTTTGACTCTCTTCCCTCTCCCCATACTAGGAATGGTCCAGACATGTTAGGAACAGGTATCAGTGGCATCACTAGGTTTGGCATCACCCAGTGCGGGAACTCATGGTGTCACTTCCTCCTATGCCACAGCAAACATAATCCTTCATATATATATATTTGTACTAATGTAACTCATAAATCGTAATTCCCATATATCACTGAATGCAATGGCAAGAGTTGTGAAATAAACAACTAACAGAATGAAAATTGTACCTTTAAAGTACAATATCATACACACAACCTAAATGTATTTATATGTACATAATTTCATGTGGTTAGAGTGAAAATTTGGTAAGTTGTGATGTTTTTATAGAAAATTTAAAAAGAATCAAAATTGTAAATAAAAAATTGAATTAAAAATTTAAAAATTTAAAAATTTAAAATTGTATTTTTAGAACAACAACAGCAACAACTGAAGCCTTCCCTTTCCCCTCCCATTGAGCCTCCCACTGCTTACACCATCTCTTCCACTGAACTCCAGCATTTTATAGGGAAGCAGCCAAACACCACAGCCCATTTCTGCACAAAGGCAGATGTTTGGGGAGCAGTGGTTTCACCTCCAATTTAAGGTGCTACCTGATGTGGCCAGCACCTCTGGCACCCTGCTAGTGATGCCCCTGGCAGCTACTATAAATGTATCTATACAGTATCCAAAACAGAGGGATGGGGAGAATCAGATGCAAGATTTCATGAATTGACTCCTTTTAAGATCACAGCAGTGTCCTTACAAAGGTTTGATATATATCTGGTTTGATATATATTAGAGCCTACTCCAGAACCACCCTCACTTTCCCATACTTCCCTTGGCCAGGTGGACATGGGGAGGGTTCCAGATTACCATTGCGAATTTCCATTAGGTGGCACCACAAGGAAGCATGACAACAGTGAAAGAAAGGGGTAAATCTATTTCCCATGATTCCCAGCATTTGAAGGTGCTGTTGTAATATCCAGGACATCAGTTCCCACCTTATGTCTACCATCTCTGAATGGTGTTGCATTTGTTTGCACTCCAGTGTCTGGAGTTAGTGGGAACCATGATAATTACATTTCCCTTGGTCCCTGGTATTTTAATGTGTCATTAGAGGGGGATACAGGGGAGCTCAGGCCCTCCCCCTCAATATAAGCACCCCCTTGAAATGATCAGACACAATTGGACCACTATGTAGTTGGGTCTTTTCAGGAATTATTAATTAAAAGTATACTATAAGTGGGTATCATAAAGTTTTAATTATCATCTTTAAATTTTTTTGACAGAAAGTGTGTTTTGATTTGTAGTTGTTAACTTAGCTCTACATAGGGGGGTTGCAGACTGCCAGAAATAGTGTGAATTCAGTCCACTTTTAGGGTTAGGGTTAGAGTTAGGGAACCATGGGAACTGTATTTTATTGTGGGATCAGAGTTGTCTGACAGAGAAGGCTCAATGTCTCAGAAAAATAACAGTTCCCATGATTCCCTAGCACTAACCCTAACCCTAAAAGTGGACTGAATTCACACTATTTCTGGCAGTCTGCAACCCCCCATAGTCACCATCCAGATTTACACATTTTCCCAGCGTTTCTTGATCCTCCGAATACCATTATTGTAGAAGTCTGCAGATTGCACCTCAAACCACTCTTCCACTTCATGAATGACGTCAACTGTGTTGTCAAATCGGTGACCCCGCAATGGATTTTTCATTTTTAGGAAGAGAAAAAGTCACTTGGTGATGATGACACTGACAAAATTTCATCAATATATCATAATAACATCCAATGATAATTATTACTTTACATACCCCCTAAATGGTCATCATCTTGCGATTGGGACTCAGACTTTTTGCCACCATCCATTGATTGATGAAAAAGGTGATGATGATTGTTTAATGCAATGCATTGTGTTTTTATTGTTTTGTAAACATGTACTGGGAATTAATCAAAATTAATAATGACCGGCATGCCAATATGAAGCCCTCTGACTTGAAATAGTTTGGGGGTCCCTGTCACCACCCAAGCTATTAGAAAGACCTAGTGGGACCAACAGAGGTCTTATCATAGGGCCTGATGCATGAAAATAAACACAAGGCTGCAAAATAAGTTTGGAAATGGGTAATCTGTGAGAAGATATATTTTTTAAAAAACATGTATAAATTGTGAATGTGGATGTAACAAGAAGCAATAATCCCTGGGAAGGGCAAGATTTCACCCCTTCCTCTCCTGTCCCTTCTCACTTAGTAAACATAGCTATTTTTGGCTTTTGAACTTTGCCACCATTGAAGTCAGCTGGAGACAAAGGGGGAAAGTTCGAGGAGTGAGAAAGTGGGACATTGTAAAAACAGTTGAAAAAGTGGGATGACAGAGGATTATTGGAAAGTATGGGATGAGGCTGTGGATCTGAAGTTGCTGTTGCACACAAGTTCATGCTTGTTGTCCACTGTGCTTTGTCTTTTATTCCGTATTTATTTATTAATTTATTGAGAGAGCCAGCATGATGTAGTGGTTTGACCTATTTATTTAGTGGTTTAAGCATTGGACTATGACTTTGGAGACCAGAGTTTGAATCCTGGCTCAGCCATGCAAACCCACTGGCTAACTTTGGGCAAGTCACACTCAGCCTCAGAGGGTGGCAATGGCAACCCCCCTCTGAAGAAAGGTGCCAAGAAAAACCTGTGATAGGTTTGCCTTAGGGTCACCATCAGCTGGAAACAACTGGAAGGCACACAACAACAAACCAAAGATTAACGTATTTAATTTTTATGGCAGTGCACCTAGACTAGTTCAGGTGTGTGTACAAAGGGATGTGTGTGTCTGTATTTGGAACTGCTCCAGGGACCCAACCAACTGAATCTGCCTTTGTTTCAACTACAGCAGCCCAACAAAGTAACATTTCCATGCTCTGACTGGGACTCCAGCCAAACCTTAATGCTTTGAACTGTGCCTGATTTGCCCCATTTGAGTCCTCAGTAGGCTCTTTGTCAGGTGATTATTGAAACACTGTCAGGACCCAGGCAAGGGAAGCCAGGCATTTCCAAAGCAGTGCCTATAATTAAGAAAGGATTAGGTTTTGTTTCTTAAAACTTGTTCACCCAAGCCTGTCAGTTTCCGCCAATACAGTTGCTGTTCTGCTTGCCTTACCCTTTCTAGATTACACAAATACTGCATTGTAGATTGCCCTGTAAAATGAAGGGCTTCAGTTGAGATGGGAAGGATGTGATTGTTCAGATGTTATTGGACTACAACTCCCAGAATTCCTTACTATTGGCTGTGCTGACTGAGGCTGCTGGGATTTGTAGTCCAATTATTGGTTTTGGAAGCCAGCATGGCTTAGGGGTTTGAGTCTATGACACTAGAGACTAGAGTTCAATTCCCTACTCAGCCATGAAACTGATTGGGTGACTTGGGCAAGTCCCACACTGTCAGTCTCAGGGGAAGGCAATGATGAACCTCCTCTGAACAAATCTTGCCAAGAAAACCCCATGATAGGTTTGCCTTAAGTCCAAAATGACTTGAAGGCACACAACAACAACAAATATCTGGAAGGCTGCCTCATTCTCATCCCTGGTCTAAATCCTGTTGTTACAGCTCATTGAATACATGGAACTTACTTTGTCTTTTTTAGCAGCACATGATACTGTTGGATACTGTTGGATACTTTCTGCATTTGCTGTGCAATTTCTGGCTAGGAAAAGCTATGAAGGCAACTGGAAGGGTCAATTTTTCTCTGTTGCTAACCTGCTTGTTCAGTTCTCATAGCTATTGGGGGAGATAGGTCCTGCTGGCACAGTTTCATTGCCTTTGGCCTTGTTCCCACTAGGATTTAACCTGAATTGCTGATCAGGTTATATGACTGTCGTTCCCACTTGAAACAGGTTCCGATCCTACTGTGCTTGGTTTAAATCGTGATGAAGTGAGGCAAACGCAAAAGAACCGCTCTTTCTTGACACTAGTTTTTGGGCACTTCTTTTGAAAAGACCTAAATCCGAACCGTGTTCAACAAGTGGGAGCGATGGGTCGGATTCACATGGGGGGCTGTGCAGGCTTTTGCCAGCTTCTCTCAGCCAGTGCCAGTGCTCTGGTGTCATTTTGGGCTCTAGAATAGTAAGTCCATCCTCCCTTCCTCCCCTTGGCAAGGAGTAAGTTGAGAGGCTTTCTTAGAGCCAAGGCAAGCTAGGAGCCTCACCAGAGTCCTTGGAGCACAGCTTCACCTTCTCTTCCTTTCTCTCACCTCAGCCATGGAAACTCACTGGGTCACCCTGGGCAAGACCCGGAGGAGGAAGTGGAAGAGGCTGCCACTGCTCCTTCTTCACCCTCATTGAGGGCTGCCAAAGACTCCATGAGGGGAGAAAAGGAGGAGGAGGAGGAAGAAGAAGAAGAAGAAGAAGAAGAAGGGAAGGACTCCTCCATAAGCTTGTGTTCTCCTTCATACAATCCTTTCTGCCATGCCACACACCCCTCCTCTGTTGTTGTTGTTGTTGTTGTTGTTGTGTGGCGTTTTCTTGGCAAGGTTTGTTCAGAAGGAGTTTGCCTTTTCTTTCCTCCTCCTCCCCCTCCTCCTCCTCCTCCTTGGCAGCTGTTCTTCCTCCCCCCCCCCAGTGTGAATGACAAAGGGGAGTAAAAGGGGAGCAAACAGCCCCGGAGAGATTTGATCACAAAATAACCCGGTTTCCACACCAGGTTATTTTGTAGTGGTGATGAGCCCTTTGTTTGCATCGACACCTTTGGGAGCCCATCTTCCATTGGCCTTACCTTGTGGGGGGGAACCACTTCAGTCCAACAATTTCCCATATCTCCAGTGGTGGAGACTTGACTGGATTGCCAACTGAAGGACAAGTGTGGGTAGAATTAATTTGAGGGATCATTTCCAAGATCGGCTGTGGGGGATGGTGGACCCGATCATTGAAAGGGCTGGAATATTCCTTTGCTGTGTACCATCTGCTGCATCATTTACCATCAGTCAAACTTATGCAATATGTGCATCAGTGTTCAGCACTGAAAGAACCCTTCGAGAGGTCAGGAACTACACCCTGTTGTGGCTCAAGACAAGAGGTCAGGCCCAGTTTGTTGTCTGTTGTTGTTAACTGCCTTCACATTACAACCCTATGAATGAGAGACCCCTCAAGTTACTCTGCTCTCAGTTGCCTTGCTCAGCTCTTGCAGATTCATGGCCATGACTTCTCTGATTGAATCCACCTGTCTGGATTCATGTGGTTTTCCCTTTTCCTATTGCCCTCAACCTAATGGGTTTTCTCATCATATGGCCAAGATACAACACTTAATGTCCCAAGCAGCTACTGGGCAGCAGCAGTAGTGAAGGGTAACACTAGTGGAAGATCTCTCAGAAACTACAGCAGTGGCATCACAGCTAACACCTGTTAGTACTGCTCAGAGGGAGGCATTGTGAACCCTCTTTTGAAAATTTTCTATCATGGAAATCCTATGATGAGACAATCCAATTTTCTGTAGGATTCCATGAACTTGTATTTTTAGTAGTCCATGGTATTTGTAGAAATATCTTGCAGCACCACATTTCAAATGAATTGATTCTCTTCCTTTCAGCTTTTTTCACTGCCCAGCTTTCACAACCATGCATAGAAATCAGAAAGACTATGGCATAGACAGATCTCTAGGGCTGCTCAGTGGTTAAGGCTATCTCTTGTCCTAATCTGTGTTGAACCCTCTTTAAAAGCATGAACCTCCTGTAATCTTTTTCTTAAGAGAAGTTAAGGCAGAGTCACCCAGCTCCTTCAGGCCACATTTGGAGTCCTGACAACTCTGAAGACGTACAAAAAGTGGGCAGTTATCAGACCAGCTCCATTTCCCTCATTTAATCTCTTAAGCACATTTACAGGCTTAAGCATTTCAAGTTGCTCAATCCCCATCAGCAATTTTGAAAAGCAATTATTTTGAATCTGCTCAAAATATATATTTTACTTTATCCTCAAGCCTCTGCCTAGCAACTCCTGCAATATTAAAAATAGGATGAATCATTCTGAAACATTAATTGATAAGATTTATGACCTTAAAAACATGATTAAGAAGCTTGGTGAAATGCAAACGCCATTTAATTCTGGCCATAGGGGACATGGGATTTTAATGAAGGGGTGTTAATTAGGAACTCACTATCTCTGGGATGGTGACAGAGGCTTTAGTCAAGAAGAAAAAGTATATAATCAGTTATGCAGTTTGCCCTGGAACTACCCAAAAACTTCCTCCATGAATTATAATGTTACACAAATCCCTTTTGAAAAGGCAGTTTTTAGAAAAAGGAAAAAGTATCACACCACCCCCTCATATTGCTCTGCTTTTTCAGAACCAACATGACTATTTTGGTTTTTTCAGAACCAACATGACTATTTCCACTAGCCTTTGAAACACTTTCTCTCTTGAAAGAAAGAAAGAAAGAAAGAAAGAAAGAAAGAAAGAAAGAAAGAAAGAGAGTAAACCATTGCTTATAGTTACTGAATGTCATTAAGAGGAAAAAAAATAGGTTAAGGGGCCATGCAGACAGCCAAACATCAAACTATTTTCTTGCTGGTTGTCTCGAAGGCAAGGATTTAAGAGCTGTTTCCCCTCCTTGATCCCATCACCCTGTCTTAATTGATTCATCTCAGAAGTATCTAAAAGTTGGTTTATTTTTAGGAGTTGGCTTGATTATGATGATATCTTCACACACACACACACACACACACACACTAGAAAATCAGGAGATCATAAACAAGGGCTGGTAAGCTTTTGGTGACATGTGAAAGTGCAATTCCACCTTCCACCTTATATGTCTTTGTTTTCTGGTCATTGTAGGGGTTGGTATACATTCTACCTTCTGCAACAACCATCACTCCCTCTCCAGACTGATGGTTTTGTTTTGATAGCCTCCCGAATGACAATTCAGTGACTGGTGGAGACCACAGGAAATCAAAAGAAGTACCTGGTTATGCCCTCTAGCTGGATTCAAACCAAGGACATCATCAACTGAGATCCCAGCAGATCTCAGCAGAAAATGCCATTGATCTACAGCTGCATCTGCACTGAAGAAAGAATGCAGTTTGACAACACTTCAGTTGCCATGGCTCAATGATCTGGAATGCTGGGATTTGAAGTTTTGTGAGATATTTAGTCTTCCTTGTCAGAGAGCTCAGGTACCCCATCAAACTACAAATCCCAGCATTCCATAGCATTGAGCCATGGCATTTAAAGTGGTGTCAAACTGCTTTATTTCTGCAGTGTGGCAGCAGCCAAGGTCTTAGGATGGCACCTCTCCAGTCAGGTTTGTTTTACGTGAAGGAGGAGAGGTTGACGGAAGGCAAGAGAGGGTAGAGGAAACCATGGGGGGTCA
The DNA here is from genome assembly GCA_026167975.1 of Phrynosoma blainvillii. Lineage (NCBI taxonomy): Eukaryota > Metazoa > Chordata > Lepidosauria > Squamata > Phrynosomatidae > Phrynosoma > Phrynosoma blainvillii. The sequence continues at coordinate 442,880,497 of JANUYF010000001.1, read as the reverse complement.
TCAGGAAGGTGCACGGGAAATAAACCAGGGATAGTTTGGGGTGAGTTAGGAAGAGCCTGGTGGTTGAGGTAACCAGGAGTAAGGGAGAATAAGGAACAGCAAGCTCTCCAGTAGGAATTGAAGGAGGCCTTTGGGAAGGTGGATATTGTGATTAGTGGTTAAGACACCAGTTCTGATGATTGGAAGTTTGGCAGTTTGAGGCATGAGTGCTGCATGATGAGATGAGCTCCAGTCACTAGTCCCAGCTTCTGCCAACCTAGCAGTTCAAAAGCATGCAAATGCAAATAGATAAATAGGTACCACTTTGGTGGGAAGATAACAGCGTTTGGTGCAGTCATGCTGGCCACATGGTCACAGAGTAGTCTCTGACAATGCTGGCTGTTCAGCTTTGTAGCAGAGATGAGCACCGCCCTTACAGTCAGGTACAACTAGACATTCATGTCAAGGGACTACCTTTACCTTTTCCTTTTTTGGGGGGAAGATGGGAGGACTCAGGAGGAGGACAATGGGTGGTGGGCAGAAAGCTCAGCCAAGGAGCTAACCATACCTGGGAGAGTGAGATTCCCAAGAGGAAGGGAGGTAGAGGCCTCCAGGTGGACCTGTGGTGAAGGGGTTAGACTATCAGAGAGGTTTAAGTGGGAGAAAATGAAAAAGGGAGCTAAATCCCAAAATAGTCCTTAACACGGGAGGAGAGAGGGACTTCGAGAAGCCTAGAGGGAAGGGGAACCTTCAATATTGAGGCAGATATACTTATTTTTTCATACATTGAGGAGCTAACTGGGCTTTTTGTGTTAAGTTGTCTGACAGGCATAATACTCCCAGAGTGTTTCCAGAGAAGAATGACCAAAATTGTGAAGGGTCTGGAAACCATGCCCTATGAGGAACTACTTAAGGAGCTGGGTATATTTAGCCTGGAGAAGAGAAGGTTAAGAGGTGATATGATAGCCCTGTTTTAAGTATTTGAAGGAGTGTCATATTGATGATGGAGCAAGCTTGTGTTCTGCTGCTCCAGAGAATAGGACCCAGAACAATGGATGCAAGCTACAGGAAAAGAGATTTCACCTCAACATTAGAAGGAATGACCTGACAGTAAGAGCTTTTGGACAGTGGAACATACTCCCTTGGAGTGAGACTGGATGGCCATCAGGGGTGCTTTGTTTATGAGTTCCTGCATGGCATGGGGTGGGACATCATGGTCCTTGGGGTCCCAAAAGATTCCTCTTTCTTTTGTTCTGGGACCCTTGTCACTGATAAAAGACCAAGCACTAATGAACTGCTGGTGTGGAGAAAGTACTTACAGCTAATGGATGCCATGTTAGAGCAGGATCGAAGCCTGTGCAGAGATGGGTGGGAGGAGCCACACACATCAAGTTTATTGCTATTTAAATTCATGCAGGTTTTTGACATTAATTTAAATAACTTAATTTTGTTATCAAATATCACTTCAGTTTGTAACATGATTTTGTTTTTAAAAACCCTCTATCTATCTATCTATCTATCTATTCATCCCCCCTCCCCCAGGTTTTCATTTTGTGCTGTTGCTTGAATCTGCTTCATAAGCATAATGTAAAGGTTTCCCTGGAGTCACAAAAAATTAGCTTTGCATGTCCCATATCTAATTAACACTATGTACACTCCTTAACGCCTTATAATTTACTCTGGTGTGGCATGTATGAGAACTTGATTGGAAAAAATAATGTAATCTTGGAATCAATGATATGAAAAATTACTACTTTTCTCTATTGGAATCAAATTACCAAGCTTCTTCTTCTTCTTCTTTTTTTAAGCAAAGAGATTTTTTAAAAGAAAAAGAAAAAGGTAAAACAGGTGTAAGAGGAACTGGGATTAGTAAGAACTAGATGGCTGATCCAAAGATCTGTATCTAATAGCATCTTTGAAGGTAAGCATTCCCTTGACTAAATATTTTAGAGGTGGATTTTTGTGTTCATCAGACAAAATCCCATTAACCTGAGGTTATCAGTGTAAATTATCTCCAGTGGAAATGCATGCATGCTGATTTTACTAGAGCAATCTGGGCAATATACCGATAGTTCTCTCTCAGAAAATAGGAAGCTGTCTTTTTCATAAAATGATCATTACTCCTCACCCTTCCCAAGTAGAGTAGTCAACACTAATTAGAGCGGTTCCCGAGAGCTGTCGATGTCTTTCCTCCAATTCCTGTCTGAAGGATTTTGAGGACTAATCCTAGGACCTTTTGCAGCAGAATTTGGAAATACTGCTTGGAATTCATTTTCACAGTTACAAATGTCATGCATTTGTAACTGATTCACATTAAAGATCCCTGTGTATTCAATAGTGTAGAGCAGTGGTCCCCAACCATTTTATTGCCGTGGACCGGTCAACGTTTGATAATTTTTCTGCGGCCCACTGGGGGGGGGGTTGCGGCGTCCCTGCGCTTATTATCGGGACTCGCTTATTATTATTATTAGCAGGGCGGCCCGGTACCATTTGTTCTGCGGACCGGTACCGGGCCGCAGACCGGGGGTTGGGGACCACTGGTGTAGAGAATATACAGGCATCATAAACATCCCCCAGTTCTGACTAACCAGGCATCAGCTGCTATGAGCAACACAAGTCTATCCTCCAGTTGAGCGGGGTGCAGGAGACTGGTGTTGCCATCTTTTTCCTGCAAGCAATCTCCAGTGCAATGAGGAACTGTAACAGAGATCTTGCTTCTGACTGTCACCCCAGAGATCTCTCATGGCATGTGTGTGTGTGTGTAAATGCCTGTCTGCAGTGTCCCAACTGACAGGAGAGCAGATCTCCATTGCTCACAGCACCTGATGCCTAGTAAGCCGGCATCAGTGCAGGCGGTCAGGAGAGGCAACACTATTTGATCTAGAATTTTGGCCATACATTTTGGAACCATAACTCCCACCCACCCCTCCAGACATCATTAGATTGCAGCAATGAATTAGCCATGCTGGTTGGGTGATTTTGAGAATGGCAGCCCAAAAAACTCACTACTCCAAACTTTGAGGGCCCTCACAGCTGTCCTCACCAGTATGCATCACAGCCATCTATTTGGTGGTAAGGATGCTGGAATACACACATTATGAACCACACATTTAGAGTCCTCCCCACTGGAATCCTTTGTGTTGAGACTGACCGCTAAGTTGCTGGAAAAGATATCCTCTGCTAGTAGAATTGCCAAGTCATTGGCTGAGCTAATATTTACACAAGCTAGGAGAGGCTTCAACAGTTTGCTTTTGCTTGAATCTATTGGGATGAGCTGTATGTATGGTTGTCAAAGCTGGACAGTGAAGAGAGCTGTAAGTGTGAATTGGGGGTGGAAGGTTTGACTGGGAGTCACTGCATAACCCTATAACTGCAGTGCTTATGCATCTGTAACTCCCATACAGGATTCCAGCTGATGGCTTTTGTGCAATGGGAAACTGCACAATTGAATTTTTCACAGCAATTCTCCAAATGGGGGGAAAAATGATAAAACATGAAGGAAAAACTTCCAGTTGTGGGGAAAAAACTTCTGAAATTGTTCATTCTTGCATGCAAGGGAGAAATAAACAGAGAAATAAGCAGTGGTATTGATATCACCACTGAAGTTCATGGATCCTACTTTCTACACAGGAATACTATTAGCAGAGAAGGTAATAAAAGCATTGGCTATCCATGCGAGGGAAGGCTCCCATGATACTTCTATCAAATTACAGATATTACACAAAATATAGCTATTTTCTATGAACAGTTGAAAATGCAGTGCATTTGCAGCATCTCATACAACTTGTGAAATGCGAGTGATGGGAAAACAAGCATCTCTTTACTCCTAGGGATGCTTCATTTCTTTTGCCCTTCAAAAAGACGCACTCTTCAATTTTCTTCCCCTCTAGTTTATGCTTCTAGCCTTATCTACATCCTGTCTCTCTTTCCTGCCTCCTTTGGCTTTCTTATATTAGTTAATAAGGCTAAAATCTCCAGCCTCTGCTCCTCTTACTTTGGCTTTAGAAGGTGCCTTCACTTCAAAAGGTTAATAGATGCTTTGCATAGACAGGGGCAGCAGAAGGCCAGCTAGAGTTTGGGAAAATCCTGCCAAATCCTGATATGACAACAGAGAGATGACTATTAATTGGGAAATACCAGCCTCATGGGTGGAAATATGGCCCTGTCTCGAACAGATTCACTGGGCAATGCAGCTGAGATGGTGCCGGTTGTTGATATAAATTCATCCCTTTTCATAAAAGAAAAGATCAGTATCAGACCAGCTGCTTGGCTGCCACAATAAGACAGGCTGCATCTTGCATGGGATACGCTGCTTGTCAAATCACATCACTCTTGCTCTAAACCCAACTTGACAGCTCCTGAATCGGAGACATCGGCTATTGAATTAAAGTTGTCTCTGAGGAAATCATATCTGGATTAAGTCTAATATATAGGAATATACAAATTGCTGCATGACTCTTTGGGCTGATAAAATAAGGGGTGCCAAAGCGCATTAGCTGGGATTATAGGAAATGAGAGAAATGCCCATCACTATGACACCAGTGTGTATATGCGTGTATCTGTGTGAGTGTGTGCAGAGGTCTGTACAATACAGATGCACAACATGGAGTTGGGAAGGCATTGCACCCACTACTGTGTTGCAGTGGCACCTGGTGGCACCCCATTGTGGGGGAGAGAGATCCATTCTGGGTTTCAGTTCAAACTTTAAAAGAGTTATCCAAGGGGTTGAACCTATTTTGGGAAAGGTTTAAGCATCTTGGATAGATCATTTAAAATTCAGACTAGAACCCAGACCAGATTCACTACCCTTACTACTATGCAAATGGGTGCCTCTAGGCTACCCCTGCTAGCGGTGGATTGGGGCCGCAGCAACCCCATGCTGCGGCCCCGATCCTTCCTTTTGCTGCCCCTAAAAGAGCAGCAAAATGCCACTCCTTTTAGGGGTGCCAAAAGACTGTCCTAAGAGCCGGCACCGCAGCTCTTCTGCGTCCTTTCGGTACAGTGTGTCTACATGCTGTGCTGGGAGGGTGTCCTGATGCCGAGTGCTGTGCAAATGGGCATGCGGCGTCAGGACGGCATCTGGGTGGGGTTGAGGCAGCCAGCGTGCGGCTGCCCCACCCCAACTTCACCCCCAGGCCGGCCCTTTAGGCCTGTTTGCAACGCCTCTAACAGGAAAGGCAGCCACCACTGCAGTGTTATCCCTATTTTATTTTGAATAGGAGGCCACTCACTCCTTCTCCCTATAGCAGGGGTAGGCAACCTTTTTGAGCTGAGGGCCAGGTTGCTGTATCTCAGACAATTGGGGGCCCGAAGCACCAAAAATAAATAAATAAATAAATTTAAATTTTTTTAAAAAAATTTAAAAAATTAAAAAAATATGCATGCATACTCTCTCGGCCCCAGAAAAGCCATGGCAAAACCCCTGTGGAGATTTTGCCAAGAAAACCCCAAGAACAAGTAATAACAACAATAATCAATATCATCATGGCGGGTGGCGGGGGGGCGAGTCCAAAGGCCTCGAGGGGCCGCATCCGGCCCCCTTGCCTTAGGTTGCCTACCCCTGCCCTATAGGATGAGCATAATTTGTCTTGAATAATGTCATCAGCCCTGCAGTGATGCCATCAGTCTGTGGAATGATATCCTCTGAACAACTTGTTTGATGCCTACATGATGGTCATTTCAATGCTGGGTATAGATCTTTTGTTGTTTTGTGACTTCAAGTCATTTCTGACTTATGGTGATGCCAAGGCGAACCTATCACAGGGGGTGTTCAGAGGGTTTTTTCTTTTGCCTTCCACTGGAGCTGAGAGAGTGCGACATGCCCAAGGACACCCACTATGTTTCTTTGGCCAAGCAGAGATTCAAACCCTGGTATCTCAGTGTCCTAATCCAACACTGAAACTACTCTACCACACTGGATTTTAAAGAACAGCTTTACAATTTCTACACTGTTAGGTTTTATCCTGACGTGCATTATAATTTGTTTGAGTCTCTCCTGCCACATTTTTAAAGTCATGGTTTTGGTTTAATTGGTGAAGTTAGCCTAAACTTTAAAGAAACTATCAAAGGTACTTTCACCTGTTTGGGGGACAACACCATGGATTACTCCATTAAGGTTCACTCTAAAATCAAAGGTGGGTTCACTGCCCCATTGACCTGGAAGCCAATTTCCCACACAGCTGTGTACTATCTATGGAACTTTGGTATGTGGAAGCCTTTAAATTAGAATAAATACTGTATATACTCATGTATAAGTCTAGAAATGTTAGTTTAAAAATTAGCTCAAAAAAACCTGAGTCGACTTATCCACGGGTCAATTTAAGTACTGTACTTTAAATCTTATTTTAAAAAGGAACCATCCCCTGGTTAAAGGCAAGGGCATAATTTGTTCTGGAAGCATTTATTTCCCTCTACTCATTCATCCATCCAGTCTTTAGGGTGAACACAAACAGTTATGTCTGCTGGAATTTTGTAAGTTCTTTGGCATTGTTTTCCTTTGTTTCATCCTTTAGAGCCACATGTCCCTAAGTTTTACCCTTAATCTATCCACAGATCATATCAAAATTGATAATCTTGACCTCAAAAACCTGCCCTCAACTTATACATGAGGTTGAGTTATAGTTAAATATATATGGTAAATAAAAATTGGGCAGCCAGATCCAATTGACTCCATTATTTGTTTGTTTATATGTATATATATATATATATGTTTATTGTGAGAGCTAACATGGTGTAGTGGTTTGAGTGGTTTGACTATCACTCTGGAGATCAGGGTTCAAATCACCTCTCCGCCATGGAAACTCACTGAGTGACCTTAAGCTAGTTAAACTCTCTCATCCTCAGAGGAAGGCAAAGCAACCCCTCTCTGAACAAACCTTACCAAGAAAACTCCATGATATGCTTATGTTAGGATCATCATAAGTTGGAAATAACTTGAATGCACACCACAAAACAAATTGTTTATTGTATTTGTGTCCCACCTTTTACGGTAAACAAAACCATTACAATCATGAGGCCATTATACAGTGGAAAGGAGAAGCCAGGCATAGTCAGACACGCATTCTAGACTTTAGGAAAGCTGATTTTAGTAAACTTAGAGAAATACTGGGGGTGATCCCATGGTCAGGAATACTAAAAGAGAAGGGAGTTCAAGATGGATGGGAGTTTTTCAAAAGGGAGATACTGAAGGCACAATTTCAAACAGTTCCAAAGAGGAAGAAAAATGGGAGGTGTCTCAAGAAACCAGGATGGATGACTTTCAACTGAACTAAGTTTTAAATGGAACATGTATAAGAAATGGGAAAATGGGGAAATCACCAAAGAGGAATTCAAACAAATAGCTAGCACGTGTAGGGGTAAAGTCAGAAAAGCTAAAGCGCAGAATGAACTCAGACTTGCTAGAGAGGTTAAGAACAATAAAAAGGCCTTTTTTGGGTATGTCCACAGCAAAAGGAAGAAGAAGGAAATGGTAAGGCCACTGTGTGGAGAAGGTGGCAAAAGGTTAACAGGGGACAGAGATAAGGCAGAATTACTCAACACCTTCTTTGCTTCAGTCTTCTCAGAAAAGGCAAAGGATGCCCAACCTGAGGATAATGGAGCAGAGGACAGAATAGGAGAATTTCAGCACAGAATAAGTAAAGAGATATTACAGGAATACCTGGTTAATCAAAATGAATATAAGTCTCCAGGACCAGACAAATTACATCCAAGGGTATTAAAAGAACTGGCAAATGTAATGGCGGAACCATTGGCAATAATCTTTGAGAACTCCTGGAGAACAGGAGAAGTCCCACCAGACTGGAGGAGGGCAAACATTGTCCCCATCTTCAAAAAGGGAAAAAAAGAGGATCCCAACAATTATCATCCAGTTAGTCTGCCATCAATAACAGGAAAGATTCTGGAGCAGATCATTAAACAGAGAGTCTGTGAGCAGATCATTAAACAGAGAGTCTGTGAATCACAAAAAGTCAACATGGGTTTCAGAGAAACAAGTCATTCCAGACAAATCTGATCTCTTTTTTTGATAAAATTACCAGCTTGGTAGATGAAGGGAATGCTGTAGATATAGTATATCTTGATTTCAGTAAGGCCTTTGACAAGGTTCCCCATGACATTCTTGCAAACAAGCTGGTAAAATGTGGGCTAGACAAAGTAACTGTTACATGGATTTGTAATTGGTTGACTGGCCGGACCCAAAGGGTGCTCAACAATGGCTCCTTTTCAACTTGGAAAGAACTGACCAGTGGGGTGCCACAGGGCTCTGTCCTGGGCCCAGTGCTATTCAATATATTTATTAATGACATGGATGACAGTATTGGGGGCATAGTTATCAAATTTGCAGATGATACTAAATTAGGAGGAGTAGCCAATACCCCAGAAGACAGGACCAGAATTCAAAATGACTTGAACAGACTAGAAAGCTGGGCCAAAGCTAACAAAATGAAATTCAACATGGAGAAATGTAAGGTACTGCACTTAGGGCGGAAAACCGAAAAGCACAGATATACGATGGGGGACACCTGGCTGAATGAGACTACGTATGAAAGGGATCTAGGAGTCCAGGTAGACCACAAGTTGAACATGAGTCAACAGTGTGATGCAGTAGCTAAAAAGGCCAATGCAATTTTAGGCTGCATCAATAGAAGTATAGTGTCTAGATCAAGAGAAGTGCCGTATTTTTCGGCATATAAGACGCTCCGGCATATAAGACGCACCCAATTTTAAAGGAGGAAAATCTAGAAAAAAAAGATTCTTAACCAAATACTGTAGTAAAATATTTTATATCAACTGTATAAAGTTAACAGCAGTTTAAGAACAATTTTAAGTTGTAAATGGAAGTTTAAGCCAGCAGCAGGGCCAGGTATTGCACAAATTCCCTGCCCAACTTTCTTGCAAGTCTCCTGTCGCCTTATGGTGACTCCATGAATTTCTTAGGGATTTCTTAGGCAAGGAAGACTCGAAAAGTGGTTTTGCCAGTTCCTTCCTCTGAAATACAGCCTGCAGCACCTGGGATTCTTTGGCGGTCTCTCATCCAAGGACTATCCAGGGCTGACTCTGCTTAGCTTCCAAGATCAGATGGACTGGTACCTTTGGAGTTTTTAGGCCATTGGCTTATGGAGTAATTTATGGCTTATTTTGACCCTACCATGAGGGTTTTCTTGGCAGATTTCTTCAAGGTTTTTTTTTTTTTGCCATTTCCATCCTCTGAGGCTGAGAGAGTGTGATTTGGCCAGGGTACTAATCCAGTGCCTTGGAGTAATTTCTGGCTCATTTTGATCCTACCATGAGGGTTTTCCTGGCAGATTTCTCCAGAGGAGGGAGTTTGCAATTTCCACCCTCTGAGGCTGAGACAATGTAACTTGGCCAGGGTACTAATCCAGTGCCTTGGAGTAATTTCTGGCTCATTTTGATCCTACCATGAGGGTTTTCCTGGCAGAATTCTTCAGAGGAGGGAGTTTGCAATTTCCACCCTCTGAGGCTGAGACAGTGTAACTTGGCCAGGGTACTAATCCAGTGCCTTGGAGTAATTTCTGGCTCATTTTGATCCTACCATGAGGGTTTTCCTGGCAGATTTCTTCAGAGGAGGGAGTTTGCAATTTCCACCCTCTGAGGCTGAGACAGTGTAACTTGGCCAGGGTAATACTCTAGTGCCTTGGAGTAATTTCTGGCTCATTTTGATCCTACCATGAGGGTTTTCCTGGCAGATTTCTTCAGAGGAGGGAGTTTGCCATTTCCACACTCTGAGGCTGAGACAGTGTAACTTGGCCAGAGTACTAATCCAGTGCCTTGGAGTAATTTCTGGCTCATTTTGACCCTACTATGAGGGTTTTCTTGGCAGATTTCTTCAGAGGAGGGAGTTTGCCATTTCCAGCCTCTGAGGCTGAGACAGTGTAACTTGGCCAGGGTAATAATCCAGTGCCTTGGAGTAATTTCTGGCTCATTTTGACCCTACCATGAGGGTTTTCTTGGCAGATTTCTTCAAGGGGGGGATTCTTTCCACCCCCGTCCTGGGTCCTCCAATGGACTCTTCCTGGGATGGGAGGATGTCCTCTGACCCCAGGAAGAGTCAATTGAAGCACCCAGGATGGGGGTGGAAAGAGGAGGAGCACATTCAACTAGCCAGGAAAAGAGGACTCTTTCCACCCCCGTCCTGGCTGCTCCAATGGGCTCTTCCTGGGATGGGAGGAGCCCACTGCAGCACCAAGGCTGAGGTTGAAATGAGGCCTACTTTTAGCCTAGGCCTCGGCTGTTTGCCCTCAGCTTGTATATTCGCTTCATTAGGCACAGCAACTTCCCCACCCTTGTTTTGGGGAAGAAAAAATGCGTCTTATATGCCGAAAAATACGGTAATAGTGCCACTCTATTCTGCTTTGGTCAGGCCCCTCCTGGAATACTGTGTCCAGTTCTGGGCACCACAATTCAAAAAGGATGTGGAGAAACTGGAGCGTGTCCAAAGGAGGGTGACTAAAATGGCGAAGGGTCTGGAAACCAAGCCCTATGAGGAACGACTTAGGGAGCTGGGGATGTTTAGCCTGGAGAAGAGAAGGTTAAGAGGACCCTGAACAATGGATGCAAGCTCCAGGAAAAGTGATTCCACCTCAACATTAGGAGGAACTTACAATAAGGGCTGTTCAACAGTGGAACATACTCCCTTGGAGAATAGTGGAGTCTCCTTCCTTGGAGATCTTAAAGCAGAGGCTATATGGCCATCTGTCAGGGATGCTTTAATCGGGAGTTCCTGCATAGGAGGGGGTTGGACTGGATGGCCCTTGTGGTCTCTTCCAACTCTATGATTCTATAAACCAAGATAAGATATTAAGTTCACCAATGTAGACACAATTAAACTACGGATACTGGCATAAAAAACATCAGTCAAATGATATTTTTATGCCTGTATCCATGGTTTAATTGTGTCTGAATTGGTGAGGCAAATACTTAGTAGAACAAAAATGTTGTTAAAGAATAGGAACAAATGGTGGACCTCTACTGATGAAATGATAGTATCCAGTGGAATTGGCAAGAGTGATTCCACCTCTCCAGTTCACCCTGCTGTCATGTACCCACAAGCTGGCTTGGATAGGCTGGGAAAAGCCCTGAAGATATTTTGTGGGTGGTGATGAGGGTGGTAGGAGGGGAAGGGGAAAACATATTTATGAATGGAATGTTGGATTTAGTCCCAATTCCACTTGAAAACATGAATGAGTGGAGCCTAACATACTTCCCAGCTGAGGCAATTCATAAAGTATGGAACCCCAATGCAAAGGTCTTACCATTGATAGCCATCACCGGTCTGATGATTCCTAACTTGCAGGTCAGAGAGCAAGGTATGATTTGCAAGAGATGATCAGGAACCCTGTAATTTAATATGGGTGCAGACAGTCCTTCAAGTAATTGACCATATACTATTTAGGTCTTTAAAGACCATAGAATTATGAATTATGGATCTGGAAGGGATTACAAGTGCCATCTAGTTCAAACACCCACCATGAAGGAATATATAAGTGAAGCAGCAGTGAGAAATAGCCATCCAACTTCTGTTTAAAGACCTCCAAAGGAGAGTCCATAACCTTTCAAGGCAGTTTGTTCCTTGTTGAATAATTTGCACAACCAAGAAGTTCTCCCTAATGTTTCAGTGGAATCTCTTTTCTTGTAATGTGAATCCACTGATTTGTGTTCTAGTCTCCGGAACAGCAGAAAGCAAACTCACACCATCTTGTATATGACATCCCTTCACATATTTAATGATGAGTATCATGTCACCTTTCAGTCTTCACCTCTGCAAGCTAAACACATCCAACTCCCTATATAATATACCATTCCTCATAGAGCTTGATTTCCAGACCATTGCTCATCTTTACCCCCTTCTTCTGAACATGTTTCAGCTTGTCAATATCTTTCTTGAACTGTGGTGTCCAGAACTGGACAGAGTATTTCAATCTGAAATGGGCTTTTAATTTTGCTAGAAAGAAACATGCAATCAATGAAACTGGTAAGTCAAAACCAGCAGGATTCCAAGTTCAGAAAATCAAGCTTTGATAGTTAAATTCAGGAAACCTTTATTAAGAAACTTTAGGTCCAGTCTGGTGACTTTCATTGTCAGAACTGACCAGCAAACATTAAAATTGCCTAATTAAATTACACACAGTTTCAAATGTTAAGTGGGCTAATTCTTATCCCTTATAATGAATAAACACATTTCTCGTTCCTTTTCCCATACCACCGCTTTTCTTTGTTGTCGGAGCAGGATATTTTCTCATAAAGGACTTTTATCAAGCTTTACTCCTTCCCTGTCTTCTCTCAGCACCTGTATCTGAGCTCATTCTTCTAAATCATACTATTACTACTATATATCCCATTACACACAATCCAACATATTGTGGCAGGACAAAAGCATATGCAACTTCTGACATGGTACAGAATAATAGTGTCATGTGATCCAAATGCTTTGTCCCTATGAGCCCTTTGGTAGCCCCTTTCTATACCAGCAGAAGTTTCCAACATATCTTTAAAGGCAGATCTACCCTTTTTTAGTTGGATAGAAGGAAGACTAAAACCTTAAGAATGACCCCCCTAATGGGGGCATCAACAAACCTGGAAAACAAGCAACACAAACAAAGAAACAAAAATGAAAAAGTGCAGAGAGAAAGATGTGGACTGAATTTTTGTCCCCTTCAAACACACACACACATATGCTTCAGAAGTATTTGAGTGTGAAATTGGCACTGCTGATTATAACAACTGCACTTTTGTCATCTGTGCAGCTCTCCTTCATTCTTGTGGGTGATATATGTAGTTAAACTTGGCCTCTAAAGATTTGGGGGATGGAGAGGTGTGTGCAAGCATACAGGAACGGATGGTGACCTCTCCCCCAACACTATTGCTCCTTGTTGAAATATAAATGCATTTCAAGGGGAATGTTCCAGGGTGCATGACAATGTGATCAGAGAATGTGACAAGTTGCATGCTAGGGTGAGCTAATGCCTATGGCACTGAATAATTTAGCAGCTGTAGGCACTTGCATTTTCTTTGCTTCCACATGCCCCACAGACTGACAGGTGAGAACATATTATATTCCAGGTTGTGTCCTATTGAAAGGGCAAAAGTCCCAGTTGTAACTTTTGCTATTTTGCGATTGCATCTTCACTGTACCACACAATTGCTGATGGTGATGGTGGGGAGAAAATCTGTGTGCAGCTAACAATGTGACTAGCAAAGGTAGCTTCCTGTTTAAAGGTGTCATTGACTGGGTTTTTAGGAATAGAAAAGCAATTTCGTTCAATCAGACCAAGCAATGGCATCACTAGGATTGGTGTCACCCAGTGCGATAACTCATGGTATCACTCACATTGACCTCCTTCCATACCACACCATACAGAATCCTTAGTAATCTTTTTTGTACTCATGTTACTCATAAATAGTAATTCCAATATATCACTGACTGTAATGGCAGTAGTTGTGACATAACAACTAGCAAAATTAAAATCATACCTTTAAATTACAATATCATAAGAGTAACCTAAATGTATTTACATTTACATAGTTTCATTGATTAAAGTGAAAAATTAAGATGGTATGCTTTTAAAGAAAATTTAAAAAGAGTAAAATTTACAACACTGAGGCCTCTCCTTTCTTTGCCACTTGAGCCTCGCCCCATTCACACCTTTTCTTCTGCTGAGCTCCAGGGTTTTAAATGGATGCAGGTGAATGCCATAGTCAATTTCTGCCAAAAGGCAGACATTTGTGGAGAAGTGATGTCACACACACACACACACACATCCCCCGGGTGTCACTTGGTGTGGTCTGAACTTCTAGCACCCCCCTAGTTATGCTCCTGGACCAAAGGCTTGTCTAACCCTACATTTTGCCCTTTGTGACAGCTAGCAGCCAGAACTTCCTTCTAAAGGCCCTGGTGGCTGGTGACTTCCTTGTCAGTGGGGTGGTGAATCCACTCTGGATTTTAGTCTGAACTTGAAAGGGGCAATCCAAGGGGCTGGGCTTATTTTGAGGAGAGAGTTCAGCCACTTAATATCCTTTGATGTTCTGAGTAAAGTCCAGAGCAGAGTCAGCACCCTACTCACATGGAAGCCACCAGCTGCCACAGATAAATGCTCAAAAGCCAGGAGCATGAAGGAAATGGCTTCTCCCAGGCAGTTTCTCAAGTTGCATATTCATTTAAAATTAAAACGTTTAAGGCAAACTCATGGATAATGATTTTCTACCTCTAAAAAGGATAAAAAAAAGGTAGAGTGTAATGAAACAAGTAATTAAATAACTTACCTGAACAACTGTGGCCTTAAGGGCAACTAGTTACTTTTGTGTGATTTGCAATGTGGTATTTTTTAAAATTGTAATTTTCCAAGTTTTCCGGAATTCTGTACAATGAATAATACTTTCATTTACAAAAGGGCACCAGGCTATTCCTTCAGTTTCACCACCCACACAGGTACGTCTCATGGGAATGAAAAGAGCGTTTTCTTTGATGGCTGCCTCAGGCTCTGAAACTCCCTTCCTGGAGAGGCTGCCCTCTCCATGGCGTTGCAGGTGAAGACTTTTTGTTGCAACAGGCCTTGGAAACTGATTGGTTATGGAAGAAGGGTTTTTAATAATGTGCTGTATCTAGGCCATCACATTTCCAGTTTCTATGTATGGGTATGAAAGCTAGACAGTGAAGAAATCTGACAAAAAGAAAATCAACTCATCTGAAATGTACTGGAGAAGAGGTCTACGGATACCATGGACTGCTAACTAGACAAATGAATGGGTCCTAGAGCAAATCAAACCTGAACTCTCCCCAAAAGAGAAGATGACTAAACTGAGGATGTTGTATTCTGGACATATCATGAGATGATGTGACTCACTGGAAAAAGTTGATAATGTTTGGCAAGATGGTAAAGGCAATAGGAAAAGAGGAAGACTGCACTATAGGTGGATTGGTTTAATTGACAAAGGCATGGTTGCCCTGACTTTGCAAGAGCTGAGCAGGGCAGATGATGAGTAGGCTCTTAGACATCTCTCATTCACTGCTTTGCCATAAATTGAAGCTGACTTCAAGCAACAACAACAACAAATTGTCCGCATTCCCTCCCTTTTTAATGGATATGTTTGTAAACTGCATTTAATTGGTGGCTTAATTATATTTTCACTTTGGTATGTTTCTACTGGTGTGAAGTTGTGCTCCATCGAAGCAAGGTCAATGCAGATCAGGACCGGTATGTGCCATTGACCTTGCCTTGATGGAACTGTTGGCTGATTGAGTGAGATCTGACCCATGGATGAGGAAGCAGTAGAAATTTGCATGTGCCAGTTTTATTAGTGCATGACTAGTTTCAGGTTCCTAGACCTGCACAGTTCAAAACCAAGAATTTGATCCAAGAAATGTGAGAAGATGGGGGAAGGCCAGGAGAGAGGAAAAAACTAAATAAATCCTGTCACTTTTCACACCTTAAAAAAAGAAGAAGAGAGAGTCAGTATTCAGCAGCAAATGCAAACTTAGCAGGTTGCCGACTGCCAGAAATAGTGCAAATTGAATCCACTTTTAGGGTTAGGGTTAGTGCTAGGGAATCATGGGAATTGTTTTTTTTTTCCTGAGACATTAAGCCTTCTCTGTCAGAGAGCTCTGGTGCCACAATAAACTACAGTTCCCATGAGGGTTAAAGTCAGAAAAGCTAAAGCGCAGAATGAAATCAGGCTTGCTGGAGCGGTTAAGAACAATAAAAAGGGCTTTTGGGGGTATGTCAGTAGCAAAAGGAAAAAGAAGGAAATGGTAGGGCCACTGTGTGGAGAAGATGGCAAAAAGTTAACAGGGGACAGAGAAAAGGCAGAATTACTCAACACCTTCTTTGCTTCAGTCTTCTCAGAAAAGGCAAAGGGTGCTCAACTTGAGGATAATGGAGCAGAGGACAGAATAGGAGAATTTCAGCACAGAATAAGTAAAGAGATAGTACAGAAACATCTGGTTAATCTAGATGAATATAAGTCTCCAGGACCAGATGAATTACATCCAAGGGTATTAAAAGAACTGGCAAATGTAATATCAGAACCATTGGCAATAATCTTTGAGAATTCCTGGAAAACAGGAGAGGTCCCAGCGGACTGGAGGAGGGCAAATGTTGTCCCCATCTTCAAAAAGGGGAAAAAAGAGGATCCCAACAATTATCGTCCAGTTAGTCTGACATCAATACCCAGAAAGATTCTGGAGCAGATCATTAAACAGAGAGTCTGTGAACATCTGGAAGATAATTTCATAATCACAAAAAGTCAACATGGGTTTCAGAGAAACAGGTCATGCCAGACAAATCTGATCTCTTTTTTTGATAAAATTACCAGCTTGGTAGATGAAGGGAATGCTGTGGATATAGTATATCTTGATTTCAGTAAGGCCTTTGACAAGGTTCCCCATGACATTCTTGCAAGCAAGTTGGTAAAATGTGGGCTAGACAAAGTAACTGTTACATGGATTTGTAATTGGTTATCTGGTCGAACACAAAGGGTGCTCAACAATGGCTCCTTTTCAACCTGGAAAGAAGTGACCAGTGGGGTGCCACAGGGCTCTGTCCTGGGCCCAGTGCTATTCAATATCTTTATTAATGACTTGGATGACGGTATTGAGGGCATAGTTATCAAATTTGCAGATGACACCAAATTAGGAGGAGTAGCTAATACCCCAGAGGACAGGATCAAAATTCAAAATGACTTGAGCAGACTAGAAAGTTGGGCCAAAGCTAACAAAATGAAATTCAACACGGAGAAATGTAAGGTACTGCACTTAGGGCGGAAAAACGAAAAGTACAGATATACGATGGGGGACACTTGGCTGAATGAGACTACGTGTGAAAGGGATCTAGGAATCCAGGTGGACCACAAGTTGAACATGAGTCAACAGTGCGATGCAGCAGCTAAAAAGGCCAATGCAATTTTAGGCTGCATCAGTAGAAGTATAGTGTCTAGATCAAGAGAAGTAATAGTGCCACTATATTCTGCTTTGGTCCGGCCTCACCTGGAATACTGTGTCCAGTTCTGGGCACCACAATTCAAAAAGGATGTGGAGAAATTGGAGCGTGTCCAAAGGAGGGCAACTAAAATGGTGAAGGGTCTGGAAACCAAGCCCTATGAGGAACGACTTAGGGAGCTGGGGATGTTTAGCCTGGAGAAGAGAAGGCTGAGAGGTGATATGATAGCCGTGTTTAAATATTTGAAGGGATGTCATATCGAGGAGGGAACAAGCTTGTTTTCTGCTGCTCCAGAGACTAGGACCCGAAACAATGGATGCAAGCTGCAAGAAAAGAGATTCCACCTCAACATTAGGAGGAACTTCCTGACAGTAAGGGCGGTTCGACAGTGGAACACACTCCCTCGGAGAGTAGTGGAGTCTCCTTCCTTGGAGGTCTTTAAGCAGAGGCTGGATGGCCATCTGTCGGGGATGCTTTGATTGGGAGTTCCTGCATGGCAGGGGGTTGGACTGGATGGCCCTTGTGGTCTCTTCCAACTCTATGATTCTATGATTCTATGATTCTATGATTCCCTAACCCTAACCCTAAAAGTGGACTCAATTTGCACTATTTCTGGCAGTCTACAACCCCCCTTAGTTGTTGTGAGGACAACAGTGATTCTTGTTCATTTCTTTTTCTTTTTTCTTCAGAGAGAAGGAAACCCTTACAGACTCTTTCTTGACAAAATAGGATAGCCTGAAATATGGTTTAATGGAGGCAGATGTCTTTTTTTATCACAATAATCCAATACACTCCTCTTTTACACAACTAGGGACG
The DNA here is from genome assembly GCA_026167975.1 of Phrynosoma blainvillii. Taxonomy (NCBI): domain Eukaryota; kingdom Metazoa; phylum Chordata; class Lepidosauria; order Squamata; family Phrynosomatidae; genus Phrynosoma; species Phrynosoma blainvillii. Next base: position 442,862,753 of record JANUYF010000001.1, on the reverse strand, counting down.
CACATTTTGTTTTCATTCACCTCCACTTAATGGGTTTCAAATCTCAGAAAGCAATTTCGAAAAGTGCTGTTGCCTTGTCGCTCAAGAGATGGTCTCTTTGTGTCATTCATAACCACTTATTTTAGTGCCAGGGGAAACTTTCTTATTTCTTTTTCTTTCCTTCAGCACAGCAAAATCAAGACAGGAGGCAGGAAACACAATGGGGATGGTCTCTTCTATATTGCTTTATATAATCTTTCTATGGCTGGGAAATCACTAGTTGCTTGAGATGAGCTCCTTTCCCCCAACAAGTAAGTCATAAATATAATGGCTGGAATTCAGTGTGGATTTATGTCTGTAGGATAAAGAATTGAGTTGTTTTGCAATATCCCTATTCAGCAAGGGCTGCTGTGACATAACTATATAGGAGAGCCAATGAAGCAAACATTGCACATGGAGCAGGACACTATCTAGGGAGTGGCAAGGCACATCAGTAGAGCCTGATGCTTATTGAGTCATCCATGCCAGTGCCCTGATGTGCATCTCCATAATTCATTAGAAGAGATGTGTAAAACCTCTGGTATGTTGCTGAGGCTGCACTTGCACTGCTTTGGTGCCACAACCAACCAAATACAATTCCCAGAATTCCATAGCATTGAGCCAGGGCAGTTAAAGTGGTGTCAAACTGGATTATGTCTGCAGTGCGGATGAGGCATAAGTATGTATAAAGTTATGCAAATTAGATGGCATTGTAGAATCTTGGCCAACATTTATTTATTTAATCTATTTATTTGATTTATATCCTGCCTTTCTCCCAATATATGGCTTAAAATCAGCCCCAAAGCATCAGTACAATTAAAACCCTAATAGGAATCAGTTAAAGACACATTAAGTGCATATTATATAGTTTAAAAACAGCACAAGTTCTGTTTAGATAAGAAAGCCTTTGCCTGTTGGTGAAAAGAGAGCAGAAAGGGGGCCAACTGAACCTCCCTTGGCAGCCAGTTTTATAGGCTAAAAGCAGCCATGGAGATGTGCTGGGAAAGACCCAGGAATGAAGAAAAAGCCCTCCTCTGAAGATTGTAAGACTTGGGCAGGCTATATAGGGAGATACGAGCTCTCAGATTGCCTGTACCCAAGCCATATAGGGCTTTAAAGGTCATAACCAGCATAGTTTTTTGTGGGTTTTTCAGGCTGTGTGACCATGTTCTAGAAGAGTTTCTTTCTGACATTTCGCCAGCATCTGTGGCTGGCATCTTCACAGATGCTGGCGAAACGTCAGAAAGAAACTCTTCTAGAACATGGCCACACAGCCCGAAAAACCCACAAAAAACTATGGATGCTGGCCATGAAAGCCTACGACTTCATAACCAGCATTTTGAGTGGTGCCTGGAAACAGAGGATAGCCAGTGAAGCTGTTTGAAAAACACTTCCTACAGCCTATAACATTACATTGGTAACAGGCTGCATCTATAGTGCAGAATTCATGCAGTTTGATATTGCTAAAACTGCCATGGCTCAATGCTATGGAATGCTGGGATGTGGTGTTTTGTGGGATATTTAGCCTTCTCTGCCAGAGAGCTCTGGTGCCACAACAATCTACAAATCCCAAGCTTCCATAAATTGGCACCTGGCCTCTGTGAAGCTGGCCACTCATGCCCTAGCGAAAAATTTGAACTACATTTGAACTACAGTTAGCAAGTTTTACCTATACAGCACCTAAAAGTTTTTCCAGATGCAAGATCAAAAACAGGGAGTTCTTGAGAAATTCAGTGCATAGAGCAGAGTAGCCTGGATCTCAAGGGAAGTTATTGTTCTGTTGCTAATGGAGTCAAATATTTGTTGCAGTTTTGTCCCAAGTCCCCACTGGCCAAGAAGAAGAGTGGTCTCTACCTGCATTGATATCCCTCCAGACCAGGCTTCCCAAACTTTGGTCCTTCAGATGTTTTGGATTTCAGTTCTGGGATTGCGAGGCCAAAACTGGAGACCAAGGGATGGTCCTTGATAATGTCACTAATCATGATACATTAACACATCCTCCAATGTCCAAATTTGGCAGTTACTTGTCTGTGGTCCCGCTTTTCCAGCTGCTTTTAAAATGTTCCACTTTCTCTCCTCTGACTCTGCTTTGTCCTCAGCTTGTTTCAGTTGCTGCCAATTGAGTTCAAAATGCAAAAGTAGTGTGTATGCAATTAGCAAAAGAAGGGGTTTTGCACTTCCCACTAGATTCAGACAAAAGCAAATTGCTGCATCCTCTCCTAGTTTGTCTATTCTTCCTCAGTAATAACTTTTTCCTTCTTGACCACACTCTGATGTTGCTTGGCTACACATCGTGGGAGGGCATGTATTTAGCACCGGCTACAGTTGTGCAGAGTTATGTCATTCCATTTAAACAAACAAACAAACAAACAAACAAACAATGAGTACACACGCACACACATTTTTCAGATAGTACCCTTGCTCTGAAATTCTTCCCCCTCACCTTGTGGGATGGAGAAGAAGAACCAAGCCCTGAAATTCAAGACAAGCCCTGAGATTTTTGGACACCATGGCAGTTGATATGGAACCTGTTTGTGTGTAAATCCAAGGGCAGTAGCATATGCCATGGCCAAGCATTTGCCTGCACACCTTTTTGTTATGTTTCCTTGGAACTACTATGCATATTATTTTAAAAATCATGCAGGCCTGGTTTTATTGTGGGGTGGTGGTGGTTTATATTATTTTTAACCTTTGTATATTTTAAATTTTGTAAGTTTAAATTTTACCTTTTTACTGTTTTAATTAGGCTATTTTAATTGTTTTTTAAAATGTTGTTTTGATGTGTTTTGATGTTGTGTGCTGCCTTGGGTCCCTTTTTGGGAAAAAGGTGGGACAATTAATTAATAAATAAATAATTCAAAATCCCTCTGGGTTTCTACTGATGAACTCATAGGCAAATTTCTTTCTGGCCCATGATGCTAGGGCATGGTTTGAGTAGGGGAAAACAGAAATTATGGGCCTCTGCAGACTGGCCCAAAGGGCCATCCTGGAAGCGATTTGGGGTGGGGTAGTCACATACTGGCTGCCCCAACCCCATGCCAACGTCCTCCTGATGCAGAGCGCCATTACACACAGTGCACAGCATCAGAATGCCCTTCTGGCACAGCATTCAAAGACGCTGCACCGAAAAGGGTGCTGAAGAGCCATGAGCTGGCTCCTAGGGTGGCCTTTTGCCACCCCTAAAAGAAGTGGCATTTTGCCGCTCTTTTTGGGACAGCAAAAGGGAAGATCGGGGCTGCAGCAACCCCACATCGCGGCCCCGATCCACCACTTCCCAGGGTGGCCCAGAGCCGCCCGTCTTTACACCTCCTGTGTCACATACCACTTCTGAGTACTCCTTGCCTAAGAAAACCTTATGAAATTCATGAGGTTGCTATGAATTGACAGGTGACTTGAAGGCACATAGACACACACATACACACAGAGGTCATGTCTGCTGAAAAAGGATGTATGTGTGTTGGCAGTAGAGTGATGTCTGCCATCTGGTATGTATGTGTGTATGTGCTTTCATGTCACCTGTTGACTTATGGCAACCTCATTTCATAGGGTTTTATTAGGCAAAGAAGACTCAGAGGTGATTCCTTTATCTCAAATATAGCCTACAGCACCTGGTATTCATTGGTGGTCTTCCATCCAAATATACCCACTAAATGAGAGGGCATCCTCTTGCCAGTTTGGGAGTAGGTGACTCTCCCCTTGGCACCATCACTCATGAAGTGCCATTGATTTGTAGTACCTTTGCATTCTGGGAGCCCTTAATGGATTCCCTCAAACCACATGGGTCACTAGATAACCAAAAGAATGAAATGCAGGGAGAACAAATATGGCAGATGGCAGTGACGCCTGAAAAGGAGCAAAGGGCTCCCAGAATGAATATCAGCCAGGAGGATGAAAAGATTTCAAATGGCTTTAAAAATAATGCCAGATATTTGGTGGGATGAATGTCACTGATGTTCTCTTATTCCATTTGTTATTCCAATTTATTTGTAGAGGATTGGGCATTTAAGGTAGGGTCTCACCATAGACAAAGGTAACACAGTTCAAGGTATTTCAGACTAACATGGCTGTATCTCTGAATTCTACAGTTCAATGTAGTTTACTCCTGATCTTTTCTCTTTCTTCACTTGGCTGGAGGGAAGTAACCTCTCCCAGGAATTTCCAACCTGGAAGCTACTATAAGCCACAATTCATCACCGGTTGAGAAAGGCAGAGTGGAACATACTGGCAAAGTGACATGCGCAAATTGAGTCATCACAGTACCATGTTGCTGGGATGGCAGCAACAACAGATTGTGAATGATTTTGTTTTCAGATGAAAGCATCGACCCTCATTCAGGTCGATGCTTTTAATAATTATCATGGCTTTGGCTTGAAAAAGCAATTTGCATCCTCCTTCGGCAAAGTGTCATGGACACCTGTAGGATGCTTCTGGTAGACTGCCAGACTGAACCCAGGGTGAACTCAAAAAGTTATGTCCTGCCATTTAACTGAATCACTTGATAACAACTTGTAACACTAGACAGATGGGATTGACAAAAGCTATTACATTTACCTACCACATACCCAGAATGGAGGACTAGTCAATGTCCATCCCACACAACATCCACATCCTGTTTTACCTGTGGGTTAGCATTTGGGTTACATGAGGCCTGGGCTTGATGCATTCTGCTTATATGATGCAGGGCCCAAACCCCATTTGGACAGTGTCCAGGACACCACAGCCAATTCGAGGCTTCCTTCCCTTAACCCTCATTTTAAAATCTCATCTTTTGCTGTGAGTTTTCAATGACAGTGGGTGGATGCCTTTTCACTCGTGGTCCCCATTCATTGTCTGGTGCGACCACTGTGGGCATGAGTCACTCAGAGGTCAGAACAAGGTGCCAAGCATCAATAGCATGGCTGGGCACCTCATTCTGACCTCAACAGCAGTGCCAGGTGATGGATAGGGACTGCGTAGGAAGGCAGTTGTCCGTCATCATTGGGGCAATGAGGAACAAGGTAAGGGGCAAATTCATGGGGAATTCAGAGTATTCTGGCAAGTATAGATGAGGCTGTAAGGTAAAGGTAAAAAGGTAGTCCCTTGACATGAATGTCTAGTCGTAACCGACTATAGGGGGGAGTGATCATCTCCATTACTAAGCCAAAGAGCCAGTGTTGTCCAAGGGCTGCTCTGGTGGTCATGTGGCCAGCATGACTGCACCAAAAACTGTTACCTTCCCACCGAAGTGGTACCTTTTTATCTACTTGCATTTGCATGCTTTTGAACTGCTAGGTTGGCAGAATCTGGGACTAGTGACAGGAGCTCAATCCATCATGCAGCACCCGGGCCTCGAACGGCCAACCTGACGATCTACCAATCATCAGAACTGACGTCTTAACCACTAAGCACCGCATCCCATTTAGGAGGCTGTACAGACTGTTAAAAATGCTAAGATTTTTATTTTTTATTTTTTAAGAGACAAATGGGCAGAAGTCTGCTTCTGGTTTTGACATGAAACACTGCAGGGACATTCTCCTGCTGGTTTCCAGGCATATACAATTTTGTAAATGCTGTTTATTAATAATTTTACTGTTTTTCTCCTTGCTGCAAGAAAGTTTGTTGAAAACTGTGCAGCCATCCTGAAGTCTGTTTGCAGTTCTATGGGGTGGAAAAATCCCAGCCCAACCCAATCTAAAATAAAAACAAAGCACATGATGGGGGGGGGGTTGTGCAGAAAATGGCATCTTCTCTGCAGAAGACAAGTTTCCTGAATGAACAACAGTAGGTCCTGCTCAGAAAACAACATCTTTGCATAGAAAACAAGGTTTCTGCATAGAAAAGCTTAAACATGAAGGTTTTCGCCTGTCAGTAAAAAGGAAGCAGGGAAAGTTCAGCCTAGCCTCCTCTGGCCGAGAATTCCACTGGGTAGGAGCAATCTGCCTACCTTGTGGAAGGATGTGGACAGGCTCTTTGGAGTTGTGAGAGACACCACATGAGTAACTGGACCTGTTTTCTCAACAGAAAATGTCATATTCTACATGCACACAAATCTCCACATGAATTTCTCATACAGAATATTTATGTAACTACAAAATTTCTCATTGGTCTAATTAATCTCTTCGTCAGGGTTTCGTGACACTCAGGAAAAACATTTATAGTGATTTTTAGGGAGGCAGCTAAATCTGGAACCTTTTCTGTTGGGACTCTGAGGAAAGAGGTAAAGATATAAATTTTAAAATAGTGCATTATACGAGGGGGTATCGTAAAGTAATACCGTAATTATCACCCGGATGTTATTATGGTATATTGACAAACTTTTGTCAGGGTCATCATTGGTCCCTAAGTGCTTGATGTTGAGAAAATCTGCTCATTGTGTCTTTTATTTTTGTTACAGGTTGTGACAGAAGTGACTAAGGTATAAGATGGAGAAGTACAAGGGGGTATGGTAAAGTAATAATTATCACCCGGAAGTTATTATGGTGTATTGATGAAATCTTGTCAGTGTTATCATTACCAAGTGACTTTTTCTTTTCCAAAAAATGAAAAATCTGTTGTGGGATTGCCGATTTGACAACACAGATGACGTCATTCATGAAGTGGAAGAGTGATTTAAGGCACAATCTGCAGACTTCTACAATAATAGCATTCGGAGGGTCACGAAATGCTGGGAAAATGTGTAAATCTGGATGGTGACAATGTAGAGATAAGTTAACAACTACAAATCAAAACACATTTTCTGCCAAATTTTTTTAAAGGTGATAATTAAAACTTTACAATACTCCCTTGTAGGATATTAGCAGCAAGACTGTTATATGCCCAAAATTAGAGAAACACTTTGTTACCACCAAATGATGAATGGTTGTTAAAAGTATTTTAAATGGCTAAAATGGGTAAACTTTCTACAGGTTGAGGTGTGTCAACCAGTTCTGGATGGGGTTATACTCTCCCTAAAAGACTGTTTTCACAGCTTAGAAGTGCTCTTGGATCTGTCTCTCCAAATGTCAGCCCATATAGATGCAATGGCTAGGAGTGCTTATTATAAGCTTCGATTGACACACCAGCTGCACCATTTCCTAGAACTGGAAGACCTAAAGATGATAGTGCATGCACTGGTAACCTCAAGGCTGGACTTTCAAAATGCGCTGTACATTGGACTACCTTTGTGCCAAGTTTGGAAACTTCAAAACACAGCAGTCAGATTGACCACTGGTACAGCTAGGAGTGAGCATATCACAGCAATATTGAAAGCTATATTGTTTGTCTGTTAAGTTTCTGGATGAAGTAAAAGATGTTGGCTATTACCTTTAAATTCCTCCATGATTTGGGTCCAGGTTACCTACGGGATTGCCTCCTCCCATATAATCCACCCCACACCCTCTGGGGGACATTTACATCAACTGACCAGGACTAGACTGGCAACTATCACCCAGAGGACATTTTCATTGACCTCCCCTAGACTGTAGAATGACCTGCCAGGGGAAACTTGACATCTAAACATGCTGCCTGAATTTAAAAGAGTATTAAACACTTATCTCTTCCAGCAAGCCTATCCAGTCAACAACGCATTTTAAATTAGGATATTTTAAATATGCTGGATGATTTTAATGTGTCCTATCTTTATGTGTTTTAACAATGTTTTAACATTGTAGGAGCCCTGGTGGCGCAGTGGTTAAATGCCTGTACTGCAGCCACTCACTCATAGATCACAAGGTTGTGAGTTCAATACTAGTCAGGGCTCAGGCTAGACTCAGGCCTGCATCCTTCTGAGGTCGCTAAAATAAGTACCCAACTGTTGGGGGGGCAATGAGCTTACAGTTGTAAACCGCTTAGACATCCCATAGTGCGATATGAAGCGGTATATAAATGAAGCTGCTTTAAAATATTGTATATGTTTTAATTTACATTGTACCCCATCTTGAGTCTTTGGAGAGAGGTGGGTAAGAAATAACAGCAACAACAACATTGAACAGAGAGAAGTAAAGGACTGGAAGGGAACCTTTTACAGTCTGTGTGAATTTTAGTTGACTTGATTTTAACTTCATGATAGTTTAATTCTGTTTTAAGGGGTGGGTGGGTTAGTGGGGGGAGTATGGAACTGTTTTAACTTGTTATATTTTAATCTGTTGGATGCCACCCCGATTGCCGAGCAGAGGGGTGGGTTATAAATAAAAAATATTATTTATCATTATTAAAAAAGAAGGGAATAAATTATCCATAGGTTTTATGGATTAATGTACCTTGTTTTTGATGATATTTGGCCAGACGTTGAAAAAAATGACTAAATTGCATAGGGAAGTGTGTGTGGTGTGTGTGTATTACTGTCCTTGTATTGCAGGGTAGGAAGTCAAATTTTCTTATTTATTTATTTATTGCCTTTTTTGTTATATTATGCTGTACAACATAAGGTGTAAGACTATACAACTATACAAAAAAGATCTTTTATAATAATGTCATATTGTAAGGTTACTTGGTGGTGGTGTGTGCCTTCAAGTCATTTTTGACTTATGGTGACCCTAAGGCAAACCTATCATGAGGTTTTCTTGGCAATACCTGTTCAGAGGAGGTTTGCCAGTATATGACTTGCCCAAGCAGTGATATATATAGCTTCCTGTGAACTATTCCAAAAATAGTTGAAAATTGTTTTCTTTTAATATATATGTATATATTAAAAAAAGAAAACAATTTTCAACTATTTTTGGAATATTTTCAAATATTCTTTCTAACCCTAGAGAAATCCATCCTTTCTTCCTTTGGGCAGAAAAAGTGCAATCTGGGGGTGGCTGGAGGGATCACTAAAACAGACTTAAGGGTCACATGCAGCCCTCAGGCAACATAAGTTGTTGATCTGGATGTAATGGCTCACCGTAAGAACACATGGTTGAACCCTCAGATCTACTAGCTGGGTTCACACTGAGCAGGTGGCAAACCAGTGCTGGCATACACAGACTTGAAGTTTCATTGGATACCTGATTAATGTGCAAGCCAGACATTCTATCACTTGTGGCTCATGGTCTGAGTCTGGATGGCACCATTTCAGGCTTAGGTGCCCCTCCTGTTCATTTCATAAGCCACATGGAGTTTCTATATGCTGCAGGAGTCAAACTCACCTGATTTTTGCTCCACTTTTCTCTTTGAGCTGCTAGCTTTTGCGCCTCCCTTGCCTCAGTTCCCCAGATTGGGCACTGAATTTGTAAAGTTCTTTAGTCATGGACCTATGTGATTTTGTTGGTATTTCTTATATAGTTCTGTGTAGCACTGTATACTAGGCACCACATGAAAGTTACTTTTGTGGACAACAGCTCCCAGAATCCATGTGCCAATCCCAAAAGCAATGTTCCCAAAGTTACTGGGGATGAAACCCCAATTTTCTAGCTTGAAACCCCAGAGCAGGAAGATGTGAAAAAGAAAGATAAATTATAGCTTTCATAGCTGCTCCTGTGGCCATGTTTTCCTAATGGCAACCAGAGCAATGGTGTATGGTGCCTCCCACAACACTGGGAAGGTAAATCCGCTTGGGGTTTCAGTGTGAACTTTAAGGGAGATACCCAAGGTGTTGAACCTATTTCAGAGCTAGGTTTCAATTCCTTGGGTAAATTCTTTAAAATTCAGATGAAAACCTGGGGCGGGTTCACTGCCCCACTGGCATGGAAGGATCTAGCTGCTCCTGAAACAGTGTTTTGTTCAGTGGCTTGCCGTGTTAACCTTTTCTTTTCATTTTCTTTGCATCAGATAGCATTCTAAGATGGATTCTAGGAAAAGGAAAGGGTGGCTTCTGACTTGGTTTGGTGTCACCACGGAGAAGCCTCCAAACTGCACTGTATTACATGTCTCTCCTCAATTTTAAAACTGGCAAAATGCTGATTTCAAATGTGTGTGTGTATACATGCCTTCAAGTCGCCTGTCGACTTATGGCGACCCTGTGAATTTTGTAGGGTTTTTCAAGGCAAGGAATGCTCAGAGGTGGTTTTACAAGTTCCTTCCTCTGAAATATAGCCTACAGCACCCAGTATTAATTGATGGCCTCCCATCTAAGTACTATCCAGGGCTGATCCTGCATAGCTTCCAAGATCAGACAGGATCTGGTGCCATTGGGGCATTTAGACCATTTGGCTTCAAATAGGGTGGCAAAATAGAGTGAGCATTTTGGCTCAGCCCTGCCATAACTTTGGGACAGACATTTCAAGACCACTCTGCAAAATAAGAAAAAGGGACTGCAACCACAGTCCTCATGGGACAGAAACACACATTCCTCTTTGCACCATAATAGTAGACTCCAAAATTACCTAACTGTACCACTGCTACCAGTGTGTGTACACTGATGGCACCATGTAAATGTTACGAAGCAAACAAGAAAACAGAAAAACAAGCATGACAGCTAGGAAGCAAGCAAGAAAACTCAACCCATCCTTTGCAGCTGAGAGAAATTAGGTCAGGCAGAGAAATTCTGTCCTCCATCCCTCCCCTCCTCCGTTTTCCTTCTGGAGAGAATAAGAAATATCTAGACCCAATTTCTTTTCTTGTCTCCTGGTTTCTGCAGGCTTTTAACTGATAATCCAGAGAGCAATCATCTGTTCAGAAAATAAATATGCTTTCAAGTTCCCCACTGGAATGGACAGACTGCAGACAAACCGTAATTTGCCAAATTTTGCCTGCTGAAAGCAAAGGTCAGTTATAACTGCAGGGCTTTAGAGCTGTAAAAAGAAAATGATCTTATCTTTCCAGAGGAATCTCTAAAAAGGCAGCAGCTCAAGCTTAACGTGGGGCCAAGAGCATCCCAAAAAGATGTGTCTTGGCCTGAAGTTATTGCGTCATTGGTCATATTATCCTTCTCAATCATGTTGTTCCATAGGATCTGTATCTCTTAGCAATAACTCCCCCCCCCCCCATAAATGGCAGGTGCTGGGAGAACATCAGTAGCATCCTCTCATTTCTCCTGATCCCTCTGGCTTTTCCCCTCTAGAGTAGGCTGAACGTACATACCATTTTAAATGGGAAAGTGCCATTTCCCTCCCATATTTCCAAACTGTCCTGTCATTTTAATTAAATGTCAATTTTATCCCATTTTCAAGAAAAATGCCTTGTTATGTTGCAAAAATGGTTTGAAGATCCATCTTTGAAATTGTGGTTGTCAAAAAAAAAGTATCATGAAGTGTGAGAAGTTTTAAGAAAAGATGTTGAAAGACGTAAATTTGCTGTGTAAGATTACTTCATTGGAGAAATATTCATGGTACGATTGTGGTGAAATATAGTCCCCCAAAACCTAAATTTTGGTATGAGTTGTGTCATTGAAGAATAATTGTTAGTTCAATATGTTCATGTTATAAAACTTTTGTTATCATCTTACTTTTTCATGAATAAGGAATATTACATAACCCCACCCCATTTTTGCCATCCCAATGTCCTGTTTTTGTCTCAAGCAAATATACCTACTCTAGAGACATAGCTTGGTGCCTGGGAGTCCAATGGAAAGAAGTACAAATGAGTCTCCTAATCATGGTCACCACCTCCATCTTGTCTGTCAAGGGAAAGTACTGGAGGGGCAGAGCAGGTGGCAGTAAGAGGCCCCCATTTGTTGGCCAAATGGTGAAAGGCCAGGAAACCATTCCCTATGGCAGTGCTTCTCCATTATTTTCTGTCACGCCCCCCCTAGGAAAGAAGAAAACATTTTGCGCCCCCCCCCGCACGACTGTAAATAGTCACATGGGCGGGTTTGACCAATCAGCGTAGAGCACGTTGGGCTGCTACTGGGGCTGCGCTGGGACAATCTCCCTCTCTCCAGCTGTAACGGGCCCCCCTTTATGGAGCCTTGCGCCCCCCCTGGGGGGCGCACCCCACTATTTGAGAACCGCTGCCCTATGGGGAGCAGCTTAGAGAGCTGGGCATGTTTAGCTTGAGGAAGAGAAAGTTAAGAGGTGACATGATAACCATGTTTAAATATTTGAAGCAATATCATATTGAGGATGGAGCAAGCTTGTTTTCTGCTGCTCCAGAGACTAGGCCATGGAGCAACAGATTCAAGCTACAGGAAAAGAGATTCCATCTAAACATTAGGGAGAACCTATATATGGTAAGAGTTTTTGACAGTGGAATACACTGCCTCGGAGAGTGATGAAGTCTCCTTATTTGGAGGTTTCTAAACTGAGGCTGGATGAGACATCTGTTGGGATTGCTTTGATTGTGTCTTCCTGCACAGCAGGCAGTTGGACTGGATGACCCTTGGGGTCTCTTCCAACTCTATGATTCTATGAAGGTCTTAGGACAGTGCCTTTCCCTGTACAATGGTAGCTATGTCCCTGCTTCTCTCTGTTGGGGTTGTGTGTGTCACACAGCTTGTCCATCACCCCCTCAATAGGAATGGTTGAAGTAAGGTTCAACGTCAGTTTATGTGCATGGAATAGAGGAACACTATCAACTTCTCCTTGGCCACAGTGAGCAAAATATCTTGAACCAGTCCTGCTTTCCTTGCTGTTCTCACAAGTGAGGGTGCAGAGGACAGGAGATCAGGCGGAATGAAAGGTTGCACCCAGATTGTATGAGCTCTGTATGTATTATGGGATCATAATAAAGCCTGAAGCCAGACAGAAATGGATCTGGATAATCTGTTTCATACAGAAATCTCAGGAGCTAGGAAGCCAACATGAACTCTGGAACCTGCCCAAGGAAGGGATATTGGAGACTGGACAGCGGTTCTATCCTATTGTGGGATTCAGAGAGATCCCTGCCTCAGTAATGGCCTTATTATATCCTCTTTTGAGAAGGATAGAAACCTGCCTTGCTGAAGTAAGACATTTACTACTCTTCTTTTCCACTCAGCTAGTCTCCTCTAACTGGTTTCATGAGCTAGAAAAGGTCTGGTTACTCATGTGGTGGCTCTCACCTCTCTAAAGACCCCCTTCACATCCTCAGCCTGCACAAGGTAGGTAGATAATAATAATAATAATAATAATAATAATAATAATAATAATAATAATAATTTATTTATATTCCGCCCCTCTTCAGAGTAATTGGGGCGGCATACAGCATTAAAATTACATACAAATAAATACAATACAAGAACAACCCAACATTCCCAAAACCCACCCACCCCTAAAAAGTATTAAACAAAGATATGCATTAAAACATGTTTAAAATAATATCTTCAAGATAGACAGTAACAAACACTCGCAACAGCTGCAGCAGAAAGTGGGCAAGAGAAAATAGGCAAACTCCTGAGGCCGGGAAATCTAGTCTGGAAAGGCCTGCCTGAAGAGATCTGTCTTCACAGCTTTTTAAAAGTTGCTTAAGGTCATAATCTGATGGATCTCGTCTGGCAGGCCATTCCAAAGTCTGGGAGTGGTTGCCGAGAAGGCCCTCTGGGAGGTTGCAGACAGCCTCATTCTTATCGGCTACAGCAAGTTCCTCCCAGAGGACCGATGTGCGCAGGGTGGATTATGGGAGGAGGCGGTCCCGAAGATAGGTTGGACCCAAGCCATTTAGGGCTTTAAAGGTAATAACCAACACCTTATACTGGGCCCAGAAACTAATAGGCAGCCAGTGAAGGGACTTTAATATAGGTGTAATATGGTCTCTCCTTGATGTATCCAAGACCAATCTGGCTGCCATGTTCTGTATTAGTTGAAGTTCCTGGACCAAGCACAAGGGTAGCCCCATGTAGAGAACATTACACAAATCAAGACAAGAGGTTACCAGTGCATGTACCACAGTTTCAAGGTCCCTTACTTCCAGGAAAGGTTGCAGCTGGCGTATCAGCCGAAGCTGATAACAGGAGCTCCTGACCATCACATTTACCTAATCAGTCATCTGGAGTGACGGATCTAGGAGCACCCCCAGACTGCATACACAGTCCTCCACGGAGAGTGTGACCCCATCCAGGACTGGAGGCTGTATCGCAATACCTGGTTTCGGGGCCGCTACTGTGAGTACTTCGTTTTATCTGGATTCAGTCTCAATCTGTTTTTCCTCATCCAGTCCATTACTGCCTTATGACAGTCATTGAGGGGTGAGATGCCATCTGAAGCCAAAGCTCAAGACCGAGACATGGAGAAGTATATCTGGGTGTCATCAGTGTACTGATAACACCCCACCCCATGTCTCCGAATGATCCCTCCCAACGGCTTCATATATATGTTGAACAGCATCAGGGACAGGATGGTACCTTGAGGGACACCACAATTAAGATGTTTTTTTGCAGAGCAACTATCCCTGAGCAACACCCTCTGGCATCTGCTCAAGAGGAAGGAATGGAACCACTGCAATGCAGTGCCTCCGATTCCTAACCTACTCAGGCGATCCAAGAGGATGTTATGATCGATAGTGTTGAAAGCTGCTGAGAGGTCTAGGAGCACCAGCAGGGTCACACTACCCCTGTCGATGCCCAGATGAAGGTCGTCAGCCAAGGCAACCGTGGCAGTCTCAACTCCAAATCCTGTCCTAAAGCCAGTTTGAAATGGATCTCGATAATTGGTTTCTTCCAAGACAGCTTGGAGTTGAAGAGCAACCGCCCTCTCAATCACTTTGCTCAAGAAAGGTAGTAAGGAGACTGGCCTATAGTTGTTCATATCCAGGGGGTCCAGGGAAGGTTTTTTCAGGAGTGGCCTAATCACCGCCTCCTTTAGACAAGGTGGAACATAACCTTCCCTGAGGGATGCATTGACGATGTCCCTAAGGAAAATCCTCAATGCATCCCCCCCGGACGGTCAGCCATGATGGGCAAGGATCGAGAGGGCAGGTTGTTTTCCTCACTCTACCAAGGAGCTTGTCCATGTCATCGGTACTCACAGGTTGAAACTGATCCAGTATAATTTCATTAATGGAGTTGCTGGACACCTCATCAATTGATTCTGTTACAACACTGGCGTCTAAGTCAGCTCTTATCTGAGAGATTTTATCTGCAAAGAAGTTGTTAAACGCATCACAGCAGGCCATTGTCGGGTTAAGTAAAGGGTTCTGCACAGGTGGAACCCGTGTCAGCTCCCCTACCACCCTAAACAGCTCAGCTGGATGGGACTCTGCAGACACAATACGTGCAGAAAAGAAAAATATCTGCGCTGCACGTATTGCCTCTCGATAGGACCAAAGAAAGTTCCTATGATGAGTCTTGTCAGATAAAGAGTCAAGTTTTCCACCAGATACACTCCAGTCATTGTCCAGCCCGCTTCATCTTCCTAAGCTCTTGTGTATACCATGGCTTACGATTCAAAGCAGGCTGTAAAGGACGCTTGGGAGAGATTGTGTCAATAGCCTTGGTGACATCTGTGTTCCAGGTATTGACCAAAGCTTCAACAGAATCACTGGCATTACCAACCATTAAACCCTCTAAGGCAGGGGTAGGCAACTTTTCCCCTTTAAGGGCTGAGGGACTTCAGCTCCCAGAAGCCTCAGCCATGTTGGCCAATAGTCCCATGTTGGCCAATAGCTCCTGGGATTCTGGGAGCTGAAGTCCCTCGGCCCTTAAAGGGGAAAGGTTGCCTACCCCTGCTCTAAGGCTTTCTGGAATCTGATTGGTTCCATTAGCCACCAAGGGTGGACCAATCTAATAGGTCCACCACTCCTGGTGGAGCGGGTAGTGGCTCTTAGTTCAGTCTTGACCAGGAAATGACATGACAATGTGGTGGTTTTTATAACCTCCACGCACGGATGTTCCTGTTCCATACTAAAGACCGCATTGAGGGTATGACCTGCACAATGAGTGGGCCCAACAACCAATTGGGATAGGCCCATGTTCGTCATGGATTCCATGAACTCCTGAGCCGCACCTGTGAGATGTGACAAACTGGTCTCGAGTGGGATGTTGAAGCCGGCCAAAACTAAAAGTCTGGGTGACTACAGCAACAACTTTGAGACCAGCTGTGTCAGCTGGGTTAGGGAGTCTGCTAGACAATGGGGTGGTTGGTATACTAGCAGAATCCCCAAACTATCCTTGGTCCTCAGGCTTAGGTACATACACTCGAAATGGACTGTGTTCTGGATAGGTATCCTGGTCAAAGTCAGGTTGTTCTTGTGAACCAGAGCCACTCCGCCCCCCCCCCCCCCGCTCACTTCCCCTTACCTGCTCACTAACAGAGTACCCGGCTGGGAGGGCCTGACACCAGATTATGGCACTGTCTTCTCCCAGCCAGGTTTCTGTGAAAAAGGCCAGGTTGGCATCCTCATCTATAAGGAGGTCATAGATGATATGAGTTTTATTTTTAACTGACCTGGCATTGCAAAGGAGCAAGGTAAGGTTCTGTGGAATGATTGGTATGCTCTCCAATTCATTCTGGGCAACAGAGTGAACTGAAGGCAGGATACCTTTCAAACATCAATCCTGCCTTCTTTTGTAACAACCCTTCACTCTGTTCCCGCCATACCTTCCTTTCCCCCGCACAACCTCAATTCCCACTCCCAGATCATTCCCGGCTGCTACAGGAGGTAATGGTACTGGAGCAACAAAATAACCTCCCTCCCCACATTCTCCCGGCACCCCCACTGCAGATGGTAATAGTATTTGGGGCGGACTAAATGTCCAGAGAGCTTTTGCCCAGGCCTATTCCCGGCCCCACTTGTGCTGGTGTTACTGCTGCTGCACTGGCGGGAGAAGTTGGAGACAGGTGGGTCTTATAGGCTCCGCCCGGGCCTCTTCCCAGCCCCACTGGTGCTGGTGTTACTGCTGCTGTGCTGTCAGGAGAAGTTGGAGACAGGCAGGTCTTATAGGCTCCACCCGGGCCTCTTCCTAGTCCTGCTGGTGCTGGTGTTACTGCTGCCGTGCTGCCGGGAGAAGTTGGAGACAGATGGGTCTTATACGCTCCACCTGGGCCTCTTCCTGGTCCCGCTGATGCTGGTGTTACTGCTGCTGCGCTGCTGGGAAAAGTTGGAGATCTGTTGGAGGGGGGATGCAGATGGGAAATGGAGGATCGAGGCTGAAGCTGCCAGACGCATCGGCCCCGATTCTCCCTTTTGCCGCCTCAGAAAGGAGCGCCAAAATGATGCTCCTTCCAGAGGTGGCAAATAGGCTGCCCCAAGGGCTGCCACATGGCTCTTTTGCACCTGTTCTAGCACAGCATGTTAAGACGCTGCGCCGTGATGAAATCTTGACGGCACACACCGTGCGTAATGGTGCACGCCATGATTATGTCTGGTGTGGGATTGGGGTGCCCAGTGTGTGGCTGCCCCTTCCCTTCCCTGCCTCCAAGTTGGTGCAATGCGCCATCTGTAGAGGCCCTAAGTTGGCCTTCCTCTGATCCCCTTTTACCAGCAGGTAAAAATCTTGTTTAAACAGGCTTTTAATGACAAATTGTGTGCATCTTATAAGGGTGGGAGAGAATCTAGTTTTACCTTTTGTGTATGGTTTTTAAAAAGGTATGATTTTAAAAACTGTAATATTTTAATTGGGTTTTAATATAATTACTACATTTTAGCTAACTTTATTTCATTGTTTATGAGCTGTCTTGGGTCCTACACCAGGAGAAAGGTGGCCTATAAATGCACAAAGAGAATAATAGAATCATAGGGCTGGAAGTGACCACAAAGGCCATCCAGTGCAACCCCCTGCCATGCAGGAATACACAATCAAAACACCTCCGTTGGACCTGCTCAGGTTGGTTACTAGCTCCTCTTGGGCAGGGTGGAATAAAAATGGTTTCCTTTACTAGTGAAAACTTGCTTAAATAATGTGGTCTGACTGTCTTCATTCATGTCCAGGCTTGAGCCTGGTTCTTACCTCTGGCTCGCTCTCAGTTGTGCTAGTTTTGAGTCTCCTGCCTTGTTCCCTGGTTTGCCTTTGGGTTCTCGTTGCTGTTTTGGATTGTGCTTCCCATTCCCAGCTTCTAATTCTGCCTAGATCAGTAGTGCGGTGGCCCCACCATATTGGTAGACTAGCAATCTGCAGAATAGAGCATCTGCAAATTGTCCTGCCCCATTATTGTCAATGGCGGTGTGTGCACATGGCCATGCCAGTGTGGCTTGTATGCATGTCAACACCCATCAACTATAAAAGGTCTTGAGCATGCACATTTTGAACCCCCATAGATTGGAAGGATTTTCTGTAATGGCCCATCTCTGCCACCAGGACTCCTAGAAGCATTGCTATCAGGACACTGGGGGAGGGGGGGATTATGTGGTATTTGTGAAAAAGCCAGAGCTTGGAACATTACTTTTAGAAGTCAACATGTTAGCACTACTTTTTAAATTAAATAGTACAGTCATCCCTCACCATTTGTGGACTTGCCATTTGCGTCCCTCTGTCTTTCGCGGACAGCAAGAGCCGAGGGTCAAAATGACATGTGCAGGCAGGAGCGCATAGCCATTATATCCTATGAGACTTCAATATTTGTGGTATATCCGATTCATGGGGGGTGGTGGTGGTGGTACAGAATGGATCTCCCATGAATCGGGAGGCATGAGTGTAATTAATTAGTTTGCAGGTCACTAATCGGTTACTTATTCATTAAACCCTTGGTGCATGGCTATATCAGATACCTATTTCATTTTGCTTGTGAATCATAGGTTTTGCAGAAGCATTTTGTGAGTGTAAATAACAACTATCTTTATTTAATAGACATGGAAAGGGATGAAGTAAGTGATTCTGGGAAGATGGAATACAAAATTAAGGTTTACAGTGGGCATAAATATTGCTGAGAGTTGCTCTTGTGTGTATTCTATGTGATGCCTTTTATTTGTTAGGAGATTCTGTCCAACTAGAGAGGGAAAGAATTTTTTTTTAAACAATCACCCCAAAGGTAAAAAAAAAACAAAAAACTTGTTTTGTGAGTGTATGGAAACTCTCATGAGAAACATCCTGAACTGACAAGAATCTTTGCAGTTCAGGACTTATTCTGTGCAAAATATGTTTTTTTTTTCTTTTTTGCATAGAAAACAACATTTTCTACAGCAGAAGCTGCAGAAATATTATTTTCACAAAGAAAATGCTGTTTTCTGCACAAAGTCACTACATGCAAGCTTTGTGCAGAATAAGTCCTGAACTGCCTCACAGTAGGGAAATGTTTTACTAAAGTTACTTGTTGCTTCTTTCGAGGATGAAATTAGCAAAAAATAAAAAAATAAAAAATTGTCATCCATATGTCCGTAAAGGACTGCGTTCGCAGTCTGGTGGTGCTCCTTGACTCGTCGCTCCTGATGACTAATTAGGTAAATATGATGGTCAGGAGCGCCTGTTATCAGCTTCGGTTGATACGCCAGCTGCACCCTTTTCTGGAAGTAAGGGATCTTGAGACTGTTGTGCATGCGCTGGTAACCTCCCATCTGGATTTCTGTAATGTGTTCTACATGGGGCTACCCTCATGCTTGGTCCAGAAACTTCAGTTAGTACAAAATATGGCAGCCAGAGTGGTTTCAGGAACATCTAGGAGGGACCATATAACTCCGTTATTAAAGTCCCTCCACTGGATGCCTATTAGTTTCTGGGCCCAGTATAAGATGTTGGTTATTACCTTTAAAGCCCTAAATGGCTTGGGTCCAACCTATCTTCGGGACTGCCTCCTCCCATACAATCGTCCCTGAGCACTCTGGTCCTCTGGGAGGAACTTGCTCCAGCCATTAAAATCTAGGCTGTCTGCAATCTCCCAGAGGGCATTCCCGGTAATCGGCCCCAGATTATGGAATGGACTGCCGAATGAGATCCGTTTGATTACAATGTTAAACAGCTTCAAAAAGGCTGTTAAGATGGATCTCTTCCAGCAGGCCTTTCCAGAATTGATTTCCTGGCCTCAGGAACTCCCCTTATTCCGCCTCTTCCCAATTTGGATGTTGCTGTCTCTCTGCTTGCTTTATTATATTATTGTTGTCTGTGATCTGATTTTATGGTATGTCATCTTAACAAAGATGTTTTAACAGTCTTTGGTTTAATACTTTTTAAGGGGTGGGTGGGTTTTGGGGCTTGTGGATTTATATTGTATGTAATCTTAAATCTTGTTAGCCACCTCGATTGTACTCAGAGGGGCAGGTACAAATAAATATGATGATGATGATGATGATGATGATGATGATGATGTCCCACAGACATACAATGGGTTTTCAACACTCTTGAGAGCTTGAAAACTATATTTTAATTCAATAGAGCTGTATCTTTACTTTATGTTGAACAAAACTAATATTATTTTGTGGGTTTTTCGGGCTGTGTGGCCATGTTCTAGAAGAGTTTCTTTCTGACGTTTCACCAGCATCTGTGGCTGGCATCTTTCTCTGAAGATGCCAGCCACAGATGCTGGCGAAACGTCAGAAAGAAACTCTTCTAGAACATGGCCACACAGCCTGAAAAACCCACAAAAAACTACGGATGCCGGCCATGAAAGCCTACAACTTCATAAAACTAATATTCTCATTATCCTGGTGATCAAAGCATAACATTCCATGCCAGACCACTAGATTCAAGGGCATGCAGTGCTAACATGGTTTAGCAAATGTCTAGACTCACTGGGGGTAGGAAGGAGGGATATTTTGGCTTATAACCTGCATACCTGTCTCAAAAGACTACAGGCGGCAAAGGGAGAGAGAGAAGGGGGAAATCCTTATGGCTACTCTGTTATGTTACTCAGCAAAACCATTGCTATGTTATTCATTTTCCATCATGGATAACTCTTTGCTTACTCTCTGTACTTAGAGCAGGCTGGGGCATGAAGAAGGAAATGAAGCCACAATCCTATCTCTCCAAGCCAGGTTGAGATCTGTGCATCAATCAGATATGACACAAGGGTTGCAGATATGAAGTGAGGAAATCCCAGAATGCAATGACATATTTCCTGTCTGCATTGGAAAGGATCTGTTTCAACTGTTGTGTCAAAACACATGAACACACACACACACACAAAGATGTCCTCAGGGTGCTTCTGAGATGAATGCAGCAGCTGTCACTTTCATGAGGCTGATGTTTTGCAGGAGGAAAAGCAGTGAGACTGTAAAGATGCCACAGACTCATCCGAACCAGGCAAAAGACATTTTGCTGCCTATGGCAAAGGCCAAAATCATGCCCCCCTCCCATTTCAGACTGGTGGTTAAATGTTATTTTAGCACTGGTGAAAAGGATGCCTTCCAGCACACTGGAGCACAAGATGCTATTTGGAGGTGAGCACAGGCGAAGGTTATAGCTCTCTCTAACATTTTGCCTTTGTTCCCAAACTCTTTGTAGTTTGCTGCCTGAGTAAATGTAAGCCTGGCCTGGGGGAAAACAACCATACCTCTTTTTTAGAACATTTAAAACATACTCCCTGCAGTATTATGTAAGGTCTGCTGCATACAAAATGGCAGCCATATGATGGTCAACTGAAACAGCATCCATGAGAGTGGATTATCACATGGATCAGCAGCTGCCTTATGGTTTGTCTACACATAGATACAGAGGCCCAGATACTGCCATGTGGAGCCTATGTGTGTTTGCATGTTGGCAAACAATGAATCACTATAGTCCTGGCTGGTACAGAAGGCCCTTGGTATCCACCGGGGTTTGATTCCAGGACCCCCTGTGGATATCAAAATCCATGGATGTTCAAATCCCATTATATACAATGCTGTAGTAAAATGACATCCCTTATATAAAATGGTGAGTGAACAAAGGTTTGCTTTTTGGAATTAAAAACAACAACACCTAAGCCATGGTTTGTTGAATCTGTGGATGCAAAATCAATGGACACAGAGGGCCTGCTGTACTAGAAAGAAGAAGAAACTGAAGTTGGAAAAAAATCTCTGCAGGGTTGAGTTCAGAATTAATGTTAATGTGTATTGGAACTAAAGAGAGATTATGAGAAGGAAGTTTAGAATGAAGAGGGTTTAAATCTCAATTTTCATTTTCAGTCACTCTCAAAGAGGAAATTTGAAGATATAGCTGTGTTAGTCTGTAGACTCAGTTGTAGAGAGATCTTGTAGCACCTTTGGAGGACCAAATGCATCTGAGGAAGTACACTTTAGTCTATGAAAGCTCATGCTGCCAATTTCTTTCTTTCAGTTAGGGCCTCTGCAGACCAGCCCAAAGGGCCAGCCTGGATGTAGAGTTGGGACAGGGCAGATGCACGCCGGCCACCCCAACCCCACACCAATGCTGTCCTGATGCCACATGCCATTACACACGGTGTGCGGCATCAGGACGCCCTCCCGGCGCAGCGTTCTGACATGCTGCACCAAAAAGGCGAGGAAGAGCTGCACACCAGCTCTTATGGCAGCCTTTTGCCGCCCCTAAAAGAAGTGGCATTTTGCTACTCTTTTCGGGGCGGCAAAAGGGAGGATTGGAGCCGTGGCATGGGGCTGCTGCGGCCCCGATCCACTGCTTCCCAGGGCAGCCCAGAGTCGCCCATCTGCAGAGGCCCTGCTCTCAAAGGTGCTAGAAGATATTTCAAAGAGAGAAGCATCTTCACTTCTAGTAACCATTTGGAGAAGGTCTGCTCATAAAATACCCCCATTTTTCACATCCAAGCATTCTCAAAATTTTAATAAGGAACAAAATGCCTTCATTTCTTGACACTAAGTTGAGAAGGTCTGCAGAGGAAATACCCCCATTTTCATCTACAATTATTCTCAAAATGGAAATAAGAAGAGATATGCCCTCATTTTGAGAAGATCTGCAGATTAAAATGAGAGCCAGTGTGGCATAGTGGTTTGAGCACTGGACTAGGACTCTGGAGACCAGAGTTAGTATCCTGGCTTGGCCATGGAAACCCACTGGATAAACTTGGGCAAATCATACTGTCTCAGCCTCACAGGACAGCAATGGCAAACCCCGTCTACACAAATTTTGCCAAGAAAACCCCATGATAGGGTCATCTTAGGGTTGCCAGAAGTTGGAAACAACTTGAAGGCACACAACAACAACTGCAGAGAAAAATGCTGTTTGAATCATAGAATCATAGAATCATAGAGTTGGAAGAGACCACAAGGGCCATCCAGTCCAACCCCCTGCCATACAGGAACTCCCGATTAAAGCATCCCTGACAGATGGCCATACAGCCTCTGCTTTAAGACCTCCAAGGAAGGAGACTCCACTACTCTCCGAGGGAGTGTGTTCCTTACTGTCAGGAAGTTCCTCCTAATGTTGAGGTGGAATCACTTTTCCTAGAGCTTGCACCCATTGTTCTGGGTCCTAGTTTCTGGAGCAGCAGAAAACAAGCTTGTTCTCTCCGCAATATGACATCCCTTTAAATATTTAAACATAGCTATCATATCACCTCTTAACCTTCTCTTCTCCAGGCTAAACATCCCCAGCTCCCTAAGTCATTCCTCATAGGGCTTGGTTTCCAGATCCTTCACCATTTTAGTTGCCCTCCTTTGGACACGCTCCAGTTTCTCCACATCCATTTTGAATTGTGGTACCCAGAACTGGACACAGTATTCCAGGTGAGGCCTGACCAAAGCAGAATAGAGTGGCACTATTACTTCTCTTGATCTAGACACTATACTTCTATTGATGTAACCTAAAATTGCATTGGCCTTTTTAGCTGCTCCATCATACTGTTGACTCATGTTCAACTTGTGGTCTACCTGGACTCCTAGATCCCTTTCACACGTAGTCTCGTTCAGCCAGGTGTCCCCCATTGTATATCTGTGCTTTTCATTTTTCCGCCCTAAGTGCAGTACTTTACATTTCTCCGTGTTGAATTTCATTTTGTTAGCTTTGGCCCAGCTTTCTAGTCTGTTCAAGTCATTTTGAATTTTGATCCTGTCTTTTGGGGTATTAGCTACTCCTCCCAATTTGGTGTCGTCTGCAAATTTGATAACTATGCCCCCAATACTGTCATCCATGTCATTAATAAATATATTGAATAGCACTGGGCCCAGGACAGAGCCCTGTGGCACCCCACTGGTCACTTCTTTCCAGGTTGAAAAGGAGCCATTGTTGAGCACCCTTTGGGTTCAGCCAGTCAACCAATTACAAATCCATGTAACAGCCCACATTTTACCAGCTTGTTTGCAAGAATGTCATGGGGAACCTTGTCAAAGGCCTTACTGAAATCAAGATATACTATATCTACAGCATTCCCTTCATCTACCAAGCTGGTAATTTTATCAAAGAGATCAGATTTGTCTGGCATGACTTGTTTCTCTGAAACCCATGTTGACTTTTTGTGATTATGGAATTACCTTCCAGGTGTTCACAGACTCTCTGTTTAATGATCTGCTCCAGAATCTTTCCCAGTATTGATGTCAGACTAACTGGACGATAATTGTTGGGATCCTTTTTTTCCCCCTTTTTGAAGATGGGGACAATGTTTGCCCTCCTCCAGTCTGCTGGGACTTCTCCTGTTCTCCGAGAGTTCTCAAAGATTATTGCCAATGGTTCCGATATTACATTTGCCAGTTCTTTTAGTACCCTTGGATGTAATTCATCTGGTCCTGGAGACTTATATTCATGTTTGTGGGTATGTGCAGTCCATGGGAATGGGATGAGGTGGAACTGGCAGCTGGCCTCCATGCAGCCCTGCTTTAAAATATAGACTAAAATGCAGAATGTGATTGTATATCCACAAGATATTTCAAAAAGAGAGGCACCTTCACTTCCTGTCACCATTTTGAGAAGATCTGCAGATTAAAATGAGAGCCAGTATATATAAGCCACAAGCCATCACTATATTCAACCGATTGCTCCTTTTGGTCAATGTACACTAGAAATGGAGTCAATATATTCCAAAGTTTCTTATTGTTCCTTTACAGGTCTTGAAATTCAGGCAGAGATTTCCACTAGGAAGGAAGCCACCTTCTCATGCCTTGCTGTACAACAATTGGCTTTGGGAGTTCGTATGGCTGAAGAAGCAGAGAGCAAATTAAATCTGAGGTTTGCCTGAAACCAAGGGGGGGAAACCCGTCGTCTCTAGTGCTGATCCTCTGCTTCAGTTCAGATATTTTTTGTGGGATCAGCTGGAGAGACAGATTCCAAATTTGCTTTGCTAGAATAATTCTAACATGTCCCACTTCCCACAGCTGCCTTTCAACTCTGGAGAAGAAAAACACTCTTCAGCGGAAACAATTGCTCTACAAAGAAGTTAACTTGAAATGATGTCTTTCTCCCCATAATCCCCCTGGTCTTGCCTACCAGGTTCTTAAATGGAACAAGGAATGAAGCTGAATGCCTGGCTTTGTTTGGTGCTAATCCTCACCACTGGTGCTAATGTTTAAAACAGAGTCATAAGATCACAAGAATACGGTTAACGGTTAACGTTTCATATTATTTATTATTGCTTCCAGGTGTCCAAAGTACTCAGAACTCACAGTTTTAACTCTTTGCTTGGTTCACCTTTGGCTGTGGCTTCCTGTCCTTTGGAATGTGTGTTGGCTGATCGTGTTGAAGGTGCAACATTTCTGGCAGGATTTGGTGTGAACGGGGAGAGATGTTTTCCTTCCTCCTCTATGTATTTTGAAAAAAGCATCAAGCATGGCTGGACATTTGCCTCTCTTGCATCCATGGAGTTGTAAATCAAAGGAGAGCTGTGGAAAAAGAACAACATTCCCAACCACCCACTGGCTGCAAAACATGTTCTTTCGGACACAGATTTGTTTTCAGGGAAGAGGAGACTAAAACACTCAGCTGAAAGTTAAGATGGGTCAGTGGCAAGGAAAGCAACCATGCTGATCTATCGTCCACAACAAGAAAGACAAGTCAGCAGAAGGGAAAAAACAACAACATATAAGCTGTGTGGGGCTTTGTTAACTCTGAAAGCGAACCGAGAGTTCTCAGATCCAAATCAAACAGGCCTGGGGGAAGGAAAGGAAGAGATCATCTGAGATAAAGGGCATCCCATCCCAGGAATGAGTTTCCTATGAGGGAGTGGATGCATTCCTGTTAAAGACTGAAAACATTTCCAAATCTTTCCAGCTCATATACCCAAGCCTTGACAGAAGCCTTCTAAGTGATGGTGGTTCTGCTGGGAATGAGAGTTCCCTGAAATGAACATGGGGCTTGTCTACACTTGCTGTAAAATCTGGTTGGGCTCCGGATTTCCAATGATCCTGGGCTTGTCTATACTATTACTATGGACACTGAGACAAATCGTGGCAAATCTGGGCCAAGCAGCCACATGTTTTCCCATTCTGAGGTTGCCTCATCATAAAATGGCAGGCCACAAGCTAGGTTCCTCGAGTCATTTTCGGCCACACATTCTCCATTCTGTCCATCAAGCAGGCAAACATATGCATTTCTGGTACTTTTTTTTTTACTATGGGAAGCCTGGCCTTCAGCCATCACTAAACTAAGCTAAGCAATTAATCAGAGGTATGCAGATTCAGGTATATATATCTACCAAGCTGATCTACTGATACCCAGTTATACACAAATGCAGCACTCTTTTAAAAATGGCGTATGGGCTTCATATTTTACGGAGCACTCACACTTTCCATCTCTTGAGAATTGTCAGTTCCCAGCAGGAACAATCATGTGACCGCAGGTTCCTATCTGTCCTGCTGCAACCACTACAAGTTCCTGCTTCTCTAATGTGAATCCACTGCTCACACATCTGCTCATCTGAATTTTCCAAGAAATTCTGGAGAAAATCAAGATTCCTTTGTGCTGTGGATTAAAGCCCTCTGGGTCCTAAGAGCCCCACACCTGCTGTGAGTTGTTCAGAATGTCTTGTAGCCAGATCAAGGGGTGGTATTTATTTTATATTATAAACAAGTCCATGAAGAATCTTTGGGTCAGATGCAGGCCAATTGCAATGGACCACCTAGACTTCTGGGGGGATGCAGATGGGCGGCCTTGGGCTGGCCCAGGAAATGGAAGATCGAAGTTGAGTCTGCCAGACGCATCGGCCCTGATCCTCCCTTTTACCACCTGGGAAAGGAGCGCCAAAACACCACTCCTTTCACAGGTGGCAAATAGGCTGGCCCAAGAGCGGCTCTTTGGTGCCTCTTCCAGTGCAGTACGTCAAAACGCTGCGCTGGAAGGATGTCCTGATGCCACGTGCTGTGCGTAATGGCGCGTGGCATCAGAACGTCTTTGGGGAGGGGTTGGGGCACCTAGCATGTGTCTGCCCCTCCCCTTCCCTGCCTCCAAGATGGTGCAAAATGCCATCTGTAGAGGCCCTTCTGTCTGCTTCTGCTCTTGTGTCTGATTAGTGATTAGGATACAAGTGCATTGCAAAGTTATTTAAAGTTTAAATACCTTTCATACTAGGGGTGGAAGGAACATGTGAAAAATATTTTTAAAATTGTTGGAAAACATGTTTTTCAAGTGTTGAGCTTCTGTAATGAGAAGACTCCTGGTCTGATGCAAACCTTTACAATTCAGAACTTATTCTGCACAAAATTTGCACATGGTTATTTTGCACAGAAATCAGCATTCTCTGTTTGGGAAATAGCTTTTTCTGCATATAAAATAATATTTAAATACAGAAATGTTAATTCCTGTGCAGAAAATGATGTTTTCTATGCAAACCACCCATGTGTGAATTTCATGCAGAATAAATCCCCAATTATAACATTTTCAGTGCAGAAAACAGAATTTTCTTCAAAGAAAATAATATTTCAGTGAAGAAGTATTACTTCCTCTTGCTCTTTTCTACACAGAAAATGATGTTTGCTATATCAATCAACCATGTGAAAATTTTATGCAGAATAAATCCCCAATTACAGCATTTTCTGTGCAGAAAACAGTATTTCCTGCAACACTTGGGATTTTTTTCATGGACTACGTCCTGAATTGTGAATAGCCTTCAAAAACTGTAGTTTTTGAAGACTTTTTCCCATCAGGAAGAAAATAGCTGAAATTACTCATTGCTATCCCCAAGAAGAATCTTAATGAAAAATTACATCCTTGCTTCATACTAGCTGTGGCTTGTAGGTAGGAACACGGTAGCATGTTCTTTTCCTTCTCATCATATTGGGGACAGGAGGAGGTTGTATGTCTTTTTTCCACTTTCCATGTATAACCAAGCTCTGAAGAATGTCAGGATTCACACAAAACAGTTGTTTTATCTGCCAAGGTACCAGTTCCAAGAATGGGGGATTGCCACAGGCTTTGAGAAGAGTGGGTGGGGAATTTCATCAGGTATTTTCAAGTAAACCAATCTTATTTACAGTTTCTGCTACTATATGCAAACTAGAACACAGTTATCCTTCAAAGTGTGCATTTCTCTGAAGTTGGTTAAGTTCTTGGCTGAAAATGCAAAATATGTTGTATTTTGGGTATGTGGCGTACACATAGGTAAGTTACCTTATGGCGAGCGAGCAGGATGCAGTGGTTTGAATGTTAGACTATAACTCAAGTTTCAAATCCTCATTCAACCATGGAAACCACCAGGTGACCATGGGCAAGTCACACTCCCCAAAACCTCCTCTAAATAAATTTTGCCAAAGAAACCCTAAAATAGGGTCACCATAAGCCAGAATCAACTTGAAGGCACATAATAAAAACTGCAATAAAGTTGCCCCATGGAAGCAATTGGGCACTTCTGTTCAATGGGAAAAGTCCACATTCAGTTCAAAGTTGTGGAAGTGCAGTGTGCATGGATGCATATGCACATTTGATTATGTAATGTTACAATTCTTAGGTAACATTGGGACTTAGGGAGCTGGGGATATTTAGCCTGGAGAAGAGAACGTTAAGCGGTGATATGATCGCTGTGTTTAAATATTTGAAGGGATGTCATATTGAGGAGGGAACAAGCTTGTTTTCTGCTGCTCTAGAGACTAGGACCTGGAACAATGGGTGCAAGCTCCAGGAAAAAAGATTCCACCTCAACATTAGGAGGACCTTCCTGACAGTAAGGGCTGTTTGACAGTGGAACACACTCCCTTAGAGAGTGGTGGACTCTCCTTCCTTGGAGGTCTTTAAGCAGAGGCTGGATGGCCATCTGTCAGGGATGCTTTGATTGGGAGTTCCTGCATGGCAGGGGGTTGGACTGGTTGGCCCTTGTGGCCTCTTCCAACTCTATGATTCTATGATTCTATGATTCATTCAGCACAAAGCTCCTGTGGCACAATCACAGTGTGACTCCATATGTGGAGATTTTTTACCATATGATTTCAATGTAAGTTGGAGGGAATACGGAGAGACAATGAATAGTATCACAAATGAGATTCTGTGTGGGGCTTGAGTGAGGACTGACATCTTTACCTTTCCAAATGAGAAACTGGAAAGGAAGTGAGTTTAATTTATTTATTTAATTTTAAACTGTTTGATGAAGTCACTTTATTTGTTGTAGACCATGGTGGTGGCTGTGTTATTCTGTTGCAATAAAAACAACAAAGACTCTACTGACACCTTGCAGATTACTTATTATGAAATAAGCATTCTTTGCATCAGATGAAGTGGACTGAGTCCACAAAATCTTGTGACATAATAAATGAGTTAATCTATAGTGGGAGTGGCCAACTTGTAGCCCTCCAGAGGTTGATCGACTGCAATTCCTATAATTTTTCACCATTTGTTATGCTGTCTAGAACTGATGGGAATTGTAGTCTGAGACCACATATTGCCTAAAGTACTGCTAGATTCTTTATTGTTCCAATTTGTTTTGTTTTTTATGTATGGTGATATTTTATTAGGTACCACCTCAGTGACAACTGTGGTTATTTGTAATAGTTCCTATAATTTATTTTTCATTGGTCTGTTCACTTGATGTGCTGAGTATTCACTTTAGACACAAGCTTCTGGAAGACTTGGCATTTGAATAAAGAATGGCACTGGTGACAAAAGACTTGAGGAAAATGCCCTTTAGCACATTTCTCAACTCAAGAAAGATGCATCATGTTCATGATTTTTCACAGCATTCTACCAGGAATATCACCTGCTCGAAACATGTACAAATGAGTGGAAAATGGCCCAAAGGCCAGCTCAGGATAGTGTCCATATCATCAGCAATGGACATCCCCTCACAGGTGATAACACCAATAGAAATCCAATTAAAAATTCAATTGTATGATGGAGGAAGGAATAAATAAATTACTTATAAGAACAAATCGGTTTATGGTTCTTGTATCAGCATTCTTATGTGATCAAAATATGATCTAAGAATTAGCACAATGAAATGGGTTCTTTAATGAAACAAATAAAAGGAATAGGGCTGAGCTGTTACATAAAGCTTTTCATGCAAGCTTTCACAACCCACAAGAAGTGCCAACCATAAATATTGGGAAGAGAGGTGAAAAAGTTCAGAGTGAAAGAAGGAAGCATTTGCCTTTGCTTTGATTTTATTGTCACATCACCAGATCGGACTGTTGGTTTTTAAAGAAGATTGTGTGGCATTGTCAGAAGAGGGACAATCCTTCCAACTTTCATACTGATTTAGCTTCATGTTGCCAATACATAGTACTGAAAACTAATTGGTTACATGGCATCTTCATGACATGCTCCCTGCCACCCTGAAGATCTTGGTATATTAAAAATGGTGCAGTTAGTTATTGGGAAGGACCAGCAAGCAGCAGCTAATGGCTGGGGAAGGGAGAAGAGAGGGGGAAAAGGATATTTTGCAGAAGAGTTTTTGGCCCTGAAAAGTTCTCCCCATTATGCTAAAAGTATTAACTTAAGAAGACTTGGCACTGTCAGTTTATTGTGAAACTGCTTTTTAACTTTTTGCAAGGGAAAATGTTCCTTTGAATGAAGTCAAAGTGATGTTATCTGGAACAGAACATGTTGTACACAGGAAAAAAAGGAGTCTGCTCAACTTTTCACAGGAACTGTATGCATATCCCTTTAATGAGTCACATTTGAACTGTCCTGTCTTGTAGATATAATACTCATGCAGCCAGGTAGCTGAATAATTATTTCTCTTGAGAAGCATGTACATGTGTTGAACAGAAGCAAGAAAGGTGGAACTGAACAAACTACAGCCAGCCTAAAAACCTATGAGCTATTCCAGCCCAGCCCAGTTCATCAGGTGAGCTGAGGAAAGTTATTTTTTGGACTATAGCTTCTGTAACCCCAAGGTGAATTGTTGGGGTTGTAGTACAAGTATCTTCAACTCTCTGTTCTGTGCTCAAGGCATACATTGTGATAGGCAAGTGCTTTTAAAACTCTGTCTGATATCCTGCATCAGAGACCATGATTAGTAACTTTGCAGTGTTGTAGCATTCAAATAATTTTTGACTTATGGTGACCCTATGGCAAAAGTATCACGGGGTTTTCTTGGCAAGATTTGTTCAGAGGAGGTTTGCTCTCTCCTCCCTCTGAGAGTGTGTGATTTGCCCAAGGCCACCAAGTGAGTTTCCATGGCTGAGTCTTGTCTCTAGAGCCATAGTCCAGCACACAAACCATTATGCCATGCTAGTTCTTGATGGTATCTTATTTATGCATAAATTCTCCTATGGAAATGGTTGGACATTTTTGTCTGATGTAGTATAGATGTATCCTGTTCTAGGCTTTGAAAGGAGAATTTTGCATGAGGGGCCACTGCACATTTTTGTGTTCATCACATGCATGTGTTTGGGCATTGTTCATGCAGATGTACATGCACATTTAGTTGCAAAACATCACAATTCAGAAATGAGGAGGTGTTGTGAAACCATCCCATAGGCATAACTCCATGCTCTAAGTCCTTGATGAAGGGTCTCTGCTGTATTCTTAAATATGCAGGCTTTTGAAAACACAACCAGACAACCAGGTCAAGTAGCATAGACCACAAAGCTTGCGTGCCTCAGGTCCCAGGTTCCATCTTCTGAAGCAGACCTGGGAATGATCCATGAGATCCCATGGAGATCTGCTCAGTAGAGATTACCAGAATTAACTGACCATTGTTCATATCTTAAGGAGCTATCTTTCTTTCTTCATTATTTAGGTTATTCCAGATTCGATCCAGAATATGATGGGGAACTCTGGGCTGAAGGTCTCTCCAGTAGTCCTTTGGTGGTCAAAGATGAAGTTGGAAGGGTCAGTCAGAACCAATCTTTATTATATATGCACATAAGTACAGTTCAAGAAAAGCAAAAATATATCATTTTATTTTATTTATTTCATTTGTATGATGCCTCACTCCCAGAATGAGACTCAAGGTGGCTCCCAGAGACAGTCAATTAAAAACTTTCACAATCAAAATTTTAAAGCAATTAAAATAACCACATAAAAAGTATAGAATCTTTTAAAAGACATACAGAAGTTGAATAAGATATAGGGGGGAAGCAGACGACTGCTTCCGGGACGCCGCCGGATGGAGCGCCGGCGGAGCGGAGCCTCCGCACCACGGCGCTCCTGCAGCATCCCTAAAAGGAGCTCCAAATTGGCGCTCCTTTTAGATGTCAGGGAAAGTGCGCCCTAAAAGCGGTGGGTGCACTTTCCCTGACTCTTCCGCTGCAGCGCATGCGGTCGCTGCAGCGTGAGGTCATCCCCGGAGTGCCAGCCGTGCGGAGGGCCGGCGACTCCGAGGGCGACCTCAGGAAGAGGAAGGAGCGCCGCTTGTGCGGTGGCTCCTCCTCTTCCGGACCTCCAAGACGGCTCAATAAGCTGTCTGCCGAGGCCCATAGTCTTAACAGGGAAACCTGCAGAACTTTCTCCCAACCTCTTGAGTCAATCACTTTCTTAAGATTCATTGTCTGCCTAGTAATACAGTTTTAGCATCATATATAAGCTAATTTCTTCCACCCTTATTTTTCAGCAAACCATCTGGTATATAGCAAACCACAAGGCTCTACAGAGGCAACTTTCAGATAAGTGTGGTTTCAGGTTTACAATGTGACCGAGTTCAGCTCTTAACTGTGGTTTGAGGAAGCTGCTCACTTGCTGGAACCACCCTTATCCTTCTTGCAGCATGAGACATTGCCAAATTAGATTTAAATCCTTATTTTCCACCTCATACACAGTGTTGTTGTTGTTGCTGTGTGCCTTCAAGTCTCTTCTGATTTATGGCTACCCTAAGGTGAACCTATCATGAGATTTTCTGGGAATGAGAGTGTGTTAATCATCCAAAGTTACCCAGTGAGTTTCCATGGCTGAGCGGGGGATCAAACCATAATTTCCAGAGTCATGATCTGTTACTATTGGTTTTTGATATCAAGATTCCTTTGGATCTCTATCAGAAGCCCTAGGCTGGAAAGGGCCTCCGTTGCCATAAGCTCCAGGCGAGCACATCATGTAGGCACTCCAAGGTGAATCTGCATTTACAAGCCATTTGCAGATCAAAAAGGCCAGGCTTAGGAGCTGCAAAACAGAACATTCACACCTGAAAAGATTTATGAGCCAGTCAGGATGTGTCCTTAAGGTGAGGAAAAAAACCTACATCCCATCTCCCCTCTTCTGGAAATTGTCCAAAGCATAGCAATCAGAATCCTTTGATATTCAATAGCAACTCTTCGCTTCCAGGGTTTAAATACTCCCCAAAATCTCAGGGAAAATGGGGGTCTGGATAGATTTCATGATGGTCCTGTACCATTCATGATCTCTAGCTAGAGTCTCCGGCTCTACCTATTGTTCTTTTCGGTTGAGTCTATCCATCGTTGGAGCAACATCTTTGCAGGTCATTATCACCATTAGAAAGCCTTATGTTCCTATCCAAGATAAATACTTTACTCCTCAGTTCTTGTGTGTGCATGTATGTTAGGGTGTCTTTGTATGCTTGAATCCTCATATAAAGCTTTGTTTCTATATCGGTCTCTTCTCTAGCCACCTCCGTATACATAGGATAAAAGATCCCATAGAAGACTTGGACTTTAGTAATTCCCCAGGTTCAGAGTCTTCTCATTACAGATCCATGCTGGTTCTTTCATACACATCTTCTTTTTGGCTGCTACATTATACCCCAGTACTAATTCATATGGTTATCTACTAACTTAGGCTTTAGGCAACATCCTTGCCTTGCCCCCAATGACCATCCATCAATAAAACTGAACTTGTCATCTCATCTCCATGCCAAAACGTCATGTGGTTTTGCATTCCTATGGACAACCTCACACACAGATTGCTATATACGTCTGTCCCTGTGTTTTCCACTCCACCAAATGCACCTGAAGAAGTAGGCTCCAGTCTATGAAAGCTCATGCTACCAACTTCTATCTTTCAGTTAGTCTCAAAGGTGCTCCAAGATCCCTTTGCATACTTCTACACAGAGTAGTCAATTACAGTTCACCAAACAAAAGGAAATATGCCACCACATGAGGAGAAAAATGATAGTCAACTTGCACACATGCTACTTGACATATCTATAGGAAAAATTAGAGAATAATGATTGGAATTCTCTATTGTGGTCTATGTTGCAGAACTTTACTCATACTTAGCTACATAGCAGAGGCACTGAATAACCCTGTTAGAATTGTGAAGATGTATAATGGGACACTGGGAAGTTTATCACATCAACCTGTACTGATGGGCATTCACATTCCCTGGCCAGTATCCTGGTGTCCCAATGATTCTTGAGTCCTCTTCTGCATTGATCCCAATGTGCATTGATGCCATTGTCCATTGGTCCCATTGTGCATCGATCCTGTTGTGCATGGATCACTTTAGTGATTCCCCTACATAGTAACAAAACAGCAGTCCCAGATCTTTTTCCTGCAGCCATAAGCCCACTTATGGAGACATACAACTCCCCAAGTGAATTCTGGCCAATTATTATGATTTAAATAGAAATAGAGTAAACCTTTCAATGGGGACCAAAGGGAGGAAAGACAAAGAACATGTAAACTGTGTCCCTTTTGTTTGGTCTGCTGTCCATGTGCTAATTGTGGACAAGTAAATTCTAGGCCAGTCCTGTGGTCCCTTCTTAGGGATCTTTATCTTTAAATCAGTCCTGGATTGCACACCCCTTAAAATGAGTCAGGGGAAGGCAACTACAAGGAGACTACAATGCTTATAATGCTTGACAGTTGGTTATACTGGCTGGGGTTAATAGGTGTTGGAATCCCATACATTGGGAAGGCAGCTGATTGGTATTTTAAAGCAGGGGATTTCTCTACTGTAAAGAAGAACACATTGCCACCCTATCTTCACAGAATCAGGAGCAGTCAAGGACTTCTGTGTCACTCATTTGATGAATTCACTCTGGCTGCATCTGCACAGCAGAAATAATCCAGATTGATACCACTTTAACTGCCATGGCTCAGTGTTATGGAATTCTTGGAACTGTCATTTTGTGAGACATTTAGCCTTTTCTATTAGAGAGCTCTGGAACCACAACAAATATAAACTCTTTGCTGGCTACATTCCAAATACTTAAACTGCCTCCATTCAGGACCTGCCCAGACAGATGAGTTGTGCCACAGGAAGCAGTCATCAGTTATCAAAAACCATCGGGCAAGTTTGCTCACACTTGATGGCCCAATAAAGGATTACTTTGGGGCTGTGAGGAAGGAGAAATCATCACGTGAGAGCCAATATTAGTACAAATGGAAAGGATTCACCACTGAGCTTTGCTCAGAAGAATTTATAGGGATTTTCATCAGTTCCACTTTAAATTTGTTGGGGACCATCAGCAGTTTATGATTGTTTTGAGAGAGAAACTAAGTAGTTTTCCTGCACTCTCCTCTGAGTCAGCAGCATTTTGAGACTATAGGTTTGATTTGTGTCTAATGTTTATTCTCTTGTTGGAAGAAAGGGAACAGGTCAGAAAGCTCTCCTCTGTTTAATCCCTCTCCCATTTCATGAATTCAGGCCCAGCCAAGTGCTCAACATGCAGGAGGAAAGCAAACCAGATAACAGGCAACCTTTTAAACTTCAATCCAAATACCCATAGAACAGTCACTTTCTGTTTCCGTTGGAAACAGAACTACTCCAGGTTATGGAAATTAATAAAGCCAAAGGATTACCATCAGTAGTAATTAACAACCCAATCCACAACCAGGCTCCTAAGCTAAAGCATTTGGCTTTAAGTCTGATTAGTCCCACTAGTCTAAATCCAAGTACTTTGACTTAACTGGATTTGGAGTTGGGAGTCTATCTTCTTGCTAGCAGATATAAAACCAATATTTTACAGAGGGATAAGACAAGTTCTTGGCTCTTTTAAACATATTTATTATGATATAAACTTCCAGGGATGAGAGCCAAGCTTCAACAGAAGTCTTTGGGTGATTACCACTGATGTTACTGCTGTGGCACTGATTATTGGCATTTACTTTTGTATAAAGCCTTCTCAAGCTAAAGACACTTCAGTGTCTGGCAAACTCTGGCTGCATCTGCACTACAGAATTAATGTAATTTGACACTGCATTAACTACCATGGCTCAGTGCTATGGAATACTGAGAATTGTAGTTTTGTGATAAATTTTGCCTTCTCTGCCAGACAGCTCTGGTGCCACAACAAACCAAAAACCTCAGAATTCCATAGGATAGAGCCATGACAGTTAAAGCGGTGTCAAACTGCATTAACTGCAGTGTGGCAGCCACCTCAGGAACTGGCTTCTGAAGAACTGTGAAGTATAATTTAGAATAAAAATAAAAATCTATAGTCCTTACTGTAGTTCTTTCTGTTATAAGGATTTAATTGCCTCTTCATGCCATCTTGATGAACTGGAAAGCATCCATCTTCACTGCTTCAGACCTATTTGGTAATCAAAAATAGCAGGACAGGATACCTATGCAGAAGTTTTGACAATGTTTCACATTCTACCAACAGGAACATGCCATTTCCTATAGTTGATGGAGATTTCACTACGGTATATCATATCACAAGAACTTCACTGGCTGTAGTTTTCACACACAAAAAATTCAAAGTGCGGATGAATACAATCAGCCCTCCATATCCATGGATTTTTTAATTCACAGATTCAAGCATCCATGGTGTGTGTGTGTGTGTGTGTGTGTGTATTCCAAAAATCAAACCTTGATTTTGCTATTTTATATAAGGGACACCATTTTACTATTCACTGTATTTAATGGGACTTGAATCCTCAGTGGTCACAGAAACCTGTCACATTGCAGAAATAAAGCAGTTTGAGACCAGTGTAACTGTCATGGCTCCATCCTGTGGAACTGTGAGATTTGTAGCTTGGTGGGGTATTCAGCCTGGTGTGTCAGAGAGCTCTGGTGCCTCACCAAACTACAAATTCCACGATTCTGTAGGATAGAGTCATGGCAGTTAAAGTGGTATCAACCTGTGTGTTTTTGCACTGTGGATAAACCCTAAGACCTATCTTTGGTTACACAGTCATATCTTCATCTGAGATCCTGTTCAATGAAGGGTTACTGGCAAATTTTGTTTGGTCACTATTTTTAAGCGAATTAATCTAATCTGTATTCCCTAAACTAACATGCAGATTAGAATCCAGCTATTCTTTGGATTCTTCATTTCTTCAAAATGCTGCGATGAAGTCTTCAGCTCAAAAGTTGCATACAAAAATGTGAGCCCCTTTCCCCTTTGCATGAATAAACAGACACCCACAGCAAGCTGAAACAGGCTGATTTGTGAGAAAGGCACAAATAACTCATTCAGTGCATTTATTAGCCCATGCAATAAGACATTTTTCAAAGATTGAAATCTGACAGTTACAGATATGTACAAAAACAGGATGAAGAATATGCAAATTCTTTCAGAGTGAGAGAGCAAGAGAGAGAGAGAGAGAGAGAGAAACTGTCTCAGCACAAGCACATACCACCAACTGTCCCAGTCTGGGGCAGTCCCAATTGATCACCCCACTTTTCCAGTTGCTTTTAAAATGTCCAAGTTTATCTCTCCTCCTCCCATTTTCCCTCTCAGTCCTCAACTTACTTCAGTTGCTGCAAACTGAGTTTGAAATGCAAAAGTAGTTTGCATTCAATTAAATCAGCAGGATGTAGAGAATCGTAGGCAGCAGAATTAAGCCCTTCCCAGTAGATTCAGGCAAAAGCAAACTGCTGCAGCCTCTCCCAGCTTGTCGATTCTTCATTAATAACTTTCACCATCTTGGCCAAATTCTGATGTTGCTCAGCCTCACATGTCCTGATTTTCAGCTGTGAAATTATGAAGGCTATACAAGGACTATTTCCAAAAATCTATTTATTGCATTTTCTTGTTGCCACAAAGATGGGCCAAATCAGGATTTACATCTCTAGGTCAAATATGGGGCTACTGGAAGAAAGATTTTTTCCACTAATGGCACTGATACTCTTCACCAGTATATTTGCCAGATGTGATGCCTCATATGCCATGCTATCTGTGGTTCAGTGTAGGGGAGATTTCCATAGCTAATTTTAAAAAAGTCAGGAAGAAGGTGATGGGCAAGACTTCCTGTAAAGCTGATGCCAGTCACAGCAGACAAAACTGGGTTAGGTGGACATGTATTCTGACCTGGTGTAAGACATTGTGCATCAACATGAAAGTACAGAGAATTAACCTGACATATCTGCTCTCAAACTACTAGCCTACTCTGTATCAGAGGCTTGAATCCAATTGTCACCCTAACTCAGGTAGACCCATTAAAACAATAACATTTACATAAATGTCAACATATATGTATATATATACTTTCAAGTCACCTGTTGACGTATGGCAACCCCATGAATTCCATAGGGTTTTCTTAGACAAGGAATACTCAGAGGTGGTTTTGCTAGTTCCTTCCTTCAAAATAATAGTCGATAGCACCTGATATGCATTGGTGGTTTCCCACCTAAGTACTAACTAGAACTGACCTGGCTTAGCTTCCCAAGATCAGACAGGCTTTAGGATATCTAGGCATTCCTAAGTGTCAACATGACAGCCAGCAAGGTGTAGTGCTTTGGAGATCATGTTTCGATTCCCTGCTCGAGCATAAAAATCCACCAGGTGACCTTGGGCAAATCACATGCGCTCAGCTTCAGAGAATGGCAATGGCACACACACACACACACACACACACACACACTGAAACTTGCCACGAAAACCCTTTGGTAGCCTTATGGTCACTATAAGTAAAAAATGACTTGGAGGCTGACAACAACAACAACAAAAATGTCAACATACCATCCAGTAATTGATCCATTGACTCTACTTTAGTAGAGATGAGATTTGACATTTGAGTGAATTTTATTTTAACGCGTCTTGAAAGCCTTTTTGGGTTCTGCAATGGGAGAAAAGCAGGATATAAATCCAATACATACATACATACATACATACGTACTTCCTTGTTTCTCAAAAGTAGCAAAACCGTGATTTTCTGTTTGCCATGATACAAAACACCATCTGCACCAATCCATGTTGTTATCTTAGCACCTACAGTAGATCATGAGGCAGCAGCACAAAATATTTCACAAGCCAGCACTTGAACCATGTGATATTCCTCCACCACAATTTAGTGAGGTCAGACCCTCATAATCCTAAATGTTCCTTTAAATGTACCTTCAAATGTTACAGTGACACTGTAAAAGGAATAACGTAGTATCTTAAATTACAGTCATAACATAATGTAGTTATCACTTTGTTACTGGGGAAAGGAATTGATTACAAGTATCTAATCTGTTGAGAACCAGGATGGTATAGTGGTTTGAGTCTTGGACTAGGACTCTGGAAGATGAGGGTTTGAATCCCTGGTCAACCACTGAAATCCACTGGGTGACCTTGGGCAAGTCTCAGCCTCAGAGGAAGGCAATAGCAAATCCCCTCTGAACAAATCTTGCCAAGAAAACCCCACAATAGGTTCACCTTAGGGTTGTTGTTGTGTGACTTGTAGTACAGTTAGACCTCCATATTCATAGATTATTTATCCATGGATTCAACCATCTACAGACTGAGGATAGATAGATAGATAGATAGATAGATAGATAGATAGTCCCTGTTGACAAGGTTGTCAAGTCGTGTCTGACCATAGGGGACGGTGCTCATCTCTGTTACGAAGCCAAAGAGCCAGCATTGTCAGAGCCTACTCTGTGATCACATGGCCAGCACGATTGCATAGAACGCTGTTTTAAACGCTGTTTAAAAAAACTGGCAAATGTAATATCGGAACCATTGGCAATAATCTTTGAGAACTCCTGGAAAACAGGAGAAGTCCCAGCGGACTGGAGGAGGGCAAATGTCCCCATCTACAAAAAGGGGAAAAAAGAGAATCCCAAGAATTATCATCCTGTTAGTCTGACATCAATACCAGGAAAGATTCTGGAGCAGATCATTAAACAGAGAGTCTGTGAACACCTGGAAGGTAATTCCACAATCACAAAAAGTCAACATGGGTTTCAGAGGAACAAGTCATTCCA
Organism: Phrynosoma blainvillii; assembly: GCA_026167975.1. NCBI lineage: Eukaryota > Metazoa > Chordata > Lepidosauria > Squamata > Phrynosomatidae > Phrynosoma > Phrynosoma blainvillii. The sequence goes on along the minus strand of JANUYF010000001.1, from coordinate 442,822,780 downwards.
GACAAATCTGATCTCTTTTTTTGATAGAATTACCAGCTTGGTAGATGAAGGGAATGCTGTGGATGTAGTATATCTTGATTTCAGTAAGGCCTTTGACAAGTTTCCCCATGACATTCTTGCAAACAAGCTGCTAAGATCTGGGATAGACAAAGTAACTGTTATGTGGATTTGTAATTGGTTGACTGGCCGAACCCAAAGGGTGCTCAACAATGGCTCCTTTTCAACCTGGAAAGAAGTGACCAGTGGGGTGCCACAGGGCTCTGTCCTGGGCCCATTGCTATTCAACATCTTTATCAATGACTTGGATGACAGTATTGGGGACATAGTTATCAAATTTGCAGACGACACCAAATTGGGAGGAGTAGCTAATACCGCAAAAGACAGGATCAAAATTCAAAATGACTTGAACAGATAGAAAGCTGGGCCAAAGCTAATAAAATGAAATTCAACACGGAGTAATGTAAAGTACTGCATTTAGAGCGGAAAAACGAAAAGCACAAATATACAATGGGGGACACCTGGCTGAACGAGACTACATGTGAAAGGGATCTAGGAATCCAGGTGGACCACAAGTTGAACATGAGTCAACAGTGTGATACAGCAGCTAAAAAGGCCAATGCAATTTTAGGCTGCATCAATAGAAGTATAGTGTCTAGATCAAGAGAAGTAATAGTGCCACTCTATTCTGCTTTGGTCAGGCCTCACCTGGAATATTGTGTCCAGTTCTGGGCACCACAATTCAAAAAGGATGTGGAGAAACTGGAGCATGTCCAAAGGAGGGCAACTAAAATGGTGAAGGGTCTGGAAACCATGAAGCCGTATGAGGAATGACTTAGGGAGCTGGGGATGTTTAGCCTGGAGAAGAGAAGGTTAGGAGGTGATATGATAGCCTTGTTTAAATATTTAAAGGGATGTCATATTGAGGATGGAACAAGCTTGTCTTCTGCCGCCCCAGAAACTAGGACCCGGAACAATGGATGCAAGCTCCAGGAAAAGAGATTCCACCTCAACATTAGGAGGAACTTCCTGACAGTAAAGGCTGTTCAACAGTGGAAGATGCTCCCTTGGAGAGTGGTGGAGTCTCCTTCCTTGGAGGTCTTTAAGCAGAAGCTGGATTGCCATCTGTCAGGGATGCTTTGATTGGGAGTTCCTGCATGGCAGGGAGTTGGACTGGATGGCCCTTGTGGTCTCTTCCAACTCTATGATTCTATGATTCTACTTTCCCACTGAGAAGTGGTACCTATTTATCTACTTGCATTTGCATGCTTTCAAACTGCTAGGTTGGCAGAAGCTGGGACTAGTGATAGAAGCTCACCCCATCATGCAGCACCCAGGCCTTGAACTGCCAACCTGCCAATCTTGCCATCAACAGAATCAGCATCTTAACCACTTGAGCCGCTGCATCCCATGTTATATAAGGGGGATTTTATTGTGCCAGTGCATTGATTGGGAACTGAGCATGTACAGATTTTGGTATCCACAGGGAATCCTGGAACCAAATCCCAACAGATAACAAGGACTCACAGTAAATTCTAACTTATGGAGATCCCAAGGTGAACATGTTCCAGTCCCAGGGTTTTTTGGGACTGAGAGTATGTGACACACCCAAGGCCACCCAGTGGGTTTCAGGCTGAGCAAGGAATTGAACCCTGGTCTTCTGAGTCTTAGTCCAGTGCTCAAACCACTACACCATGCTGGCTCCTTGCCTTAGGATTGTCATAAGTTTTAAAAAAAAGCTTGAAGGCACAAAACAACAATCTAATCTGTTCATCCAGCCATAGTATTTCCATGTGAAACCAGGACAGTGAAGAAAGCTGATGGGGGGGGGGGGGGAGGATGCTTTTGAAATGTGGTACTGGAAGAAAGTTCTACCGATACCATGGACTGCTAAAAAGACAAATGAATGGGGTCTTAGAGCAAATCAAACCTGAACTCTCCCTAGAAGCCAAAATAACTAAACAGGGCTTTTGCATACTGCCAGAAATAGTGCAATTTGAGTCCACTTTAAGGGTTAGGGTTAGTGCTAGGGAGTCATGGGAATTGTTCCCCCCCCCCCCCCCGAGACATTGAGCCTTCTCTGTCAGAGAGCTCTGGTGCCACAATAAAATACAGTTCCCATGATTCCCTAACTCTAACTCTAACCCTTAAAATGGACTCAATTTGCACTATTTCTGGCAGTCTGCAAAGGCCCTGAGACTGTCATAGGGCCTTTGCAGACTGTTAGAAATAGTGCAAATTGAGTGCACTTTAACTGCCCTGACTCAGTGCTAGGGAATCATGGGAACTGTATTTTTTTCTGAGACATTGAGTCTTCTCTGTCAGAGAGCTCTGGTGCCACAATAAACTACAGTTCCCATGATTCCCTAGCACTGAGCCAGGGCAGTTAAAGTGGACTCAATTTGCACTATTTCTGGCAGTCTGCAAAGGCCCATACTTTGGACATATCATGAGATAACATGACTTATTGGAAAAGATGATTATGCTTGCTAAACTTAGGGGCACTAAGACAAGAAGGAGACCACCTTATAAGTGGATTGACTCAATAAGGATATCATGGCCCTGTGTTTGCAAGATCTGAGCAGGGCCATTGATGAGAGGGAATCTTTGAGGCCATTCATTCATAGGTAAGCCAAAGTTGACTTGATGGCAAATAACAATCTAAGCTGTAACTAGTTACTTCTAAGCTCTGATTCTTATCTGTACACTCACATTGCCTTTGCTTTCTTTTTTCACTTTCTTTTATAGGGTATAGGTACTCCTCTTTTAAAGAGGAGTGGGAAACAGTTGATTAAGCATGCAGAAGGTGGGAAGAAAAGAGAGGATTGCCTTATGCATCTTTCAATAAATAATTAATAATAAGAGAGAGATTTTTCATACATATTTATCCTTAATGTAGGTGTCAAAAATTCTGTTATCTGAGTCACTTCCCTGATGAACTGAATTGTTATACCTCAGATAAATCATTCAGGTTAGACCAGTCAAAGCTTTGGGATTATATGTCTGAAATTATCGCTTCCTAATGACAGATTGAACCTGACAAGAGATAATTGATCACTCTCTGAGGCACCTGATATGTTTCCAAAGACTATTAGTTATCCCACAGCAAGACAAAATCTTGAGGTGCATGATATCTCACAGATTCTTCAAGTGGCATTTTCCCTGCAACCCAGAACCCCCATTTTTTTTTACCAGTACCTGGTGGGTGGGGATTTCAAACCATGTCCCCTTGGATGTCACGTCTCTTCCAAGAAAGCCATTTGCCCTGCATTCTCTATTTTTGAGAAACCCATGCTGACTTTTAGTGATCATGGCATTCCTTTCCAAGTGCTTACAGACTCTCTGTTTAATGAGCTGCTCTAGAATTATTTCCTGGTATTGATGTCAGGTTGACTGGGCAATTATTATTTGGGTCCTCTTTTTTTCCTTCTTTGAAGATGGGGACAACATTTGCCCTCCTCCAGTCTGCTGGGACCTCTCCTGTTCTCCAGGAATTCTCAAAAATTATTGACAGTGGCTATGAGATTACTTCAGCCAGTTCTTTTAATACTCTTGGATGAAATTCATCTGGCCCTGGAGATTTGAATTCATTTTGGGGTAGCCAGGTATTCCTGTACTACCTCTTTATGTATTCTGTGCTGCATTTCCCCTACTGCTTCATCTGCTCCATTTCCCCCAGCCTGAGCACTGTTCTCCTTTTCAGAGAAGACAGAGGCAAAGAAGGTGTTAAGTAGTTCTGCCTTTTCTCTGTTCACTGGTAGCATTTTGCCACCTTCTCCATGCAGCAGTCCTGTCATTTCCTTGTTTTTCCTTTTGTGATGGCCATAACCAAATTCCCTCCCCCCCCCCCATTTTTATTGTTTTTAACCATTCTAGCAAGTCTGAGCTCATTCTGTGCTCTAGGTTTTCTGACTTTCTCCCTACATGAGCTGGCTATTTGTTTGAATTATCCTTTGGTGATTTCACCATTTTCCCATTTCCACCTATGTCTGAGATCATCATGTCTTTGTATACTTTTTTCTACTATAGAACCCATCACACCAATTGTTTAATTTATGGCTATCAAAGTGCATATGCAACTCCTGACAGCCCAATTGGCTAAACAAACAAACAAATAAATAAATAAATACACCCGCCCCCCTTTCTTGGAAACTCACCAGTCCGGAGACAAGTGTCTCGAGCAGCTCTGCTTTAAACACTCATACAAGATGCTGAACGCTTGTCCCCAAATAGTTTCAGCACTTTGGTCAGCTTCTTTAAAGTTCAGGTTAATGCTTGGAACAAATTCATTCTCTCCACTGACATGGAAACCACTATCTGCCACTGCAGGTAGGTACTATTCCATCTCCTTAGTCTTGTCACCACTTGTTTACTCAGAAAGGGCAAGTAAACTACCAGTGACAGCAGAGAGGAGCAGCAGAAATAGGGCCACAAGGTATTAAGGGTTCAACTACTGGACATCTTGCAAGACATGGGCCTCAGCAGATGCTCAACAATGCTCACCCATGACACCAGCCCTCGGAGCAAGACATAGAATCTCATGCTTTGGACCTGAGTTGTGGTGTGTCCATCAAAACCTGGCCTTGTCAACACCACTGGGTTGGATGGCTTAGGCATCTGCAAGTCTCAGCTAGGACTCTCAAGAAACAGAAACTCATAGAAGATTTATGTTTGTAATGAGGGCCGTACTTCTAATCTAGAAGAAAACTTTTATGGTTGGCATTTTCATCTCTCATTAAACATGCTGATGCAGTGCTTTTCTGGCCACAAGATTAATGATGCCAAGCTCAACATTATGTTCATGTCCCAAGGGTCACAAACAATCTCTTCACAGTATTATTATCTGCTTTCATCTTAATAGCCACCAAGGTATTTGTTTACATGAGCATTAGCATACAGGTTTAAGTAGATTATACTGAAAGCATGGTGGATACATCTGCTTTCACAAACAGTGCTTACTGGAAGAAAATAATTCCCAAGAACAATGGCACTGTGCTTTTTATGAAGACCAAGTGGATGACCTTTCTCAAGGTTTCTGGTAATCAAGACATCAGGTTGCTTAGACTGGAAATGTGTGGGATGCTCCCCACCACAAGAAGTATTTCACAGGCTTTGTAAACAAGTATTGGAAAATAAGCTGGTATCAGGGGTAGGTGGTAGACAGTAGTTTAGTGTAATCCAGAAGTCATGGCTTACCTTCAAACCCTGTGTTAGCATTAGGCACAACTCTCTTCCACTGCCAGATCTCAGAGATCTGTTGACAAAGCAATCTGATGGTAAAACTGCTCTGCTGGCTAAGATCTGCCAACAGAAGAGCCAAAAAGGGGGCAGGGTGATGGACTGAACCAGATCCAAACCATTTCCAGTCGAGTGACAATACCAACATGCAGATAGAAATTCAAGGCAGAGTGAAGTTAGCCTGAAATATTTCCCAACATCCCAAGACTGAGATTGAAAATCGTTTGAATTCAGTATCAGCACAGCCTTAGTTGGTCTATTGTCAGCTCAGCTGGTCTTGGCTGTCTTTCCCACTTAGGACTGTGCTCAATGCCAATGAATAGTCAAGGCCAAAGGGGGAAAAAAAGGAGGAACTATCAAGGGTGGATTGGGGGAGATATAGTCCAAAAGGTAACTTCTCCAAGCTATGACATGATCAAACATAAATCAGGACTGGGAAATAAGACATACCAATAGAACATTGAATAGCTAAGGAGTAGGGATAGGACTTAAATACCCTATAGGTACCAGTTTATTTGTGATATTGGAAGCTAAGGAGGATCAGCTCTGGCTAGTACTTGGATGGGAGACCACCAATGAATACCAGGCACTGTAGGCTGTATTTCAGAGGAAGGAACTGGCAAAACCACCCCCTTGCCCAAGAAAACCCTATGAAATAATGGGGTCACCATAAGTCAACATGTGATTTGAAGGTACATATACCCTCACCAAGGATGAGTGCAAACTTCTTTTCTAAGGGGGGGTTGCAGACTGTCAAAAATAGTGTGAATTCAGTCCACTTTTAGGTTTAGGGTTAAGGTTAGGGAATCATGGGAACTGAATTTTATTGTGGCACTAGAGTTCTCTGACAAAGAAGGTTCAATGTCTCAGAAAAATAACAACTCCCATGATTCCCTAGCACTAACCCTAACCCTAAAAGTGGACTGAATTCACACTATTTTTGACAGTCTGCAACCCCCCTAAGAATTTCTCCAAAACATACATTTCTTGATGCTCAAGAGGGAAAAAAACCATGATATATTTATTTTTAAAGCTGGATGTAGGATAAACTGAAGTCGATAAGAGTCATCCATCCAGATCTGGATTTGGCAGACTGAGGGCCTAAGCAGACTGCCAGAAATAGTGCACATTAAATTGAGGCACTGCCCTGGCTCAGTGCTAGGGAATCATGGGAACTGTAATTTATTGTGGCACCAGAGCTCTCTGACAGAGAAGGCTCAATGTCCCAGAAAAAAATACAATTCCCATGACTCCCTAGCACTGAGCCAGGGCAGTGCCTCAATTTAATGTGCACTATTTCTGGCAGTCTGCTTAGGCCTTTAGTCTTAAAAGTTTCTTTTTGAATACCTGTATATTCAACTAAGGGGGTTGTAGACTGCCAGAAATAGTGCAAATTGAGTCCACTTTTAGGGTTAGGGTTAGGGAATCATGGGAATTGTATTTTATTGTGGCACCAGAGCTCTCTGACAGAGAAGGCTCAATGTTTCAGGAAAAAAACAATTCCCATGATTCCCTAGCACTAACCCTAACCCTAAAAGTGGACTCAATCTGCACTATTTCTGGCAGTCTGCAACCTCCCTATGTCAGTGCTGAATTAGAGTTATCATCTCTTTTCCCCTGCCAAGAAGCTTCTCATCTTTAAAACCTATATGGTAGGCAAATATAACATGATCCTCTCTGGCAACAGATTTTCAGAGAATTTATCAAAATTTGCAAATTACATATTACATATAGGGGCGGGTGTGTTTTGGGATTTTTAGGTTGCAATCACATTTTATTAACGTATCTGTATGAAAATTTAATGTTGTAAGCCGCCCCGATTGCTCTGCAGAGGGGCGGGATACAAATTATTATTATTATTATTATTATTATTATTATTATTATTATTATTATTATTATTATTCAGGATGGAGTGGACTCAATGCTTAAAAAAAATAAAAGGCAAGAAAAAGAGAAAGTGATGGATTTTTCTCACTACTACCATGGAATTGGGAAAACACCATTGCTCAGGAAGACTGTGCTGCTCAACCAGGCGTCAACTACTACAGGAAACCATTTCATATTCCTTCCTATCCAGGAGTCTCCAATAAACACTTGGAGTGAGTAAAGTCAGTCTAGGACCAGAAGACCCTTTGTGAAGAAGCTGCCAACTAAAGTTGAGCAATCATCCACACAGGTCAACTCTGTATGGATCCTGACATCTCTAACTAGTCAAATAAGTGAGCAAATAAGCACATTTATGTTTATTATAATATTATAGTGCATATCCTCCAACGATCCCAGTTTGGCAGGGACAGTCCCAACCAATCTTCTGTCATCCCACTTTTTCAGCTGCTTTCAAAATGTCCCAGTTCCTCTCTTCTCCTCCTACTTTCCCCCTTTGACCCTTGGCTTACTTCAATTGTTGCAAACTGAATTAAAAGTGCTAAAGTAGTTTTGTATTCAGTTAACTAAGCAGAGAGGCAAGGAAAGGAGAGGGCAGAATTTTGCCCTTCCTGTTGGGCTCAGGCAAAAACAAACTGCTGCAGCCTCTCTTACCTTGTGTGTTCATCTCATTAATAACTTTTACCATCTTGACCACACTCTGATGTTGACCGGGGATACATGTCCAAGTTTTTATCTATGAAATGTTGGATGGTATGCTAGTGTTAATAGCCTTGTGCTAATTCTATAGCTTGAGTGCTTTTTAAAATAAATTCATGGATGGGGTCTACAAACCTTGTCACTGTCTCATACCTATCGTTGTTCTGAAACAGGATCTTTAGACCAAATTATCTCCCTGCTGTATTCACTAAATCTTCCATTACTTACCTTTGCAGTTGAAGTACTCCCTTACTCATCCTGCTTGGGTGATACTGCAGAGGTAGGAATTTGAGGCCATTTGAGTTTCTAAATGCCCATTTGTGTTGGAAGCACCGTTCCATTTTGGGGATAATTTTTTTCTTATGTTTTTTAAAAATACAAAATATTTACCCACTTCAGAACTTTCAAAGCTCCAAACATTAGCACTACTTTGTCAATCAAGTTGAGGAATTGCCAGTGTTCCCTCTTAAATGTCACAAGATTAATGAAGGGCAACATGCAAATATTGAAAAATGCCAGATGTCATCACATTTGACATTTGAAAGAAAAACCAGCAGTTGTTTTCCAAGTTAAAAAATAAAATAAAATATTATTATTTGGTCAACCAGCTGATTTGCAAGGACCAGTGGCATGTAGGTACTAGAACCTTAGCCCAGGTGCAGCAAATGTTACATTCACATTTGTAATTAAGTTGCAACCTAGCTATGATTCAAGGGATGCTTTAGCAATCTCTGATTTTTTTTTTTTAAAAAAACAACCCTTTAACAAGAGGTTGCCACTTGAAGTGGATGAGTGATGTGGAGATGATGCAGCATAACATCTTTTCTCCTCTTCCCTCGGGTTCCATCCAAATTGTGTCCCTCAAATATTTTTGTCCCCTTGAGAATAAAGAAAGGGGAACCAAAATCCCTTCATCTCTGGGCTGAGAAACCAGCTTGAGAGGGTTATTGTGAACAGCCAGTGGCAAAAAGTAGAAGCATTAGGCAGCCATTTTCTCATTTCATCTTTTGCCTCTGATTGCAATCTTGTTGGGAAATGTAAGATACAATAATGGATCTTTCTAGCAGAGTAATCAAATGGGCAAGGCAGAAGCTGAATAACAACCAGTCACATACCCACTCACACAGGGTTTAGCAGAGAAAAGAACAAAGTTTAGTCTTTATAAAATGTTTAAAGTAGCATTACTTTATAATAACTTGTTTATAGTCAGGGACGCAGTGGTTCAGCAGTGAAGACGCTGACTCTGATGATTGAAAGTTCGGCAGATTGGCAGTTTGAGACCCAAGTGCCACATGATGGGGTGAGCTCCCATCAATAGTTCCAGCTTCTGCCAACCAAGCAGTTCGAAAGCATCTAAAAGTGCAAGTAGATAAACAGGTACCACTTTGGTGGGAAGGTAAACAGAGTTCTGTGCAGTCATGCCGGCCACATGACCACGAAGTCATCTTTGACAACACTTTGGCTTAGTAATGGAGATGAACACTGTCCCCTACAGTCAGACACAACTTGACAATCATGTCAAAGGGGAAACCTTTCAGATACATGATCTAATGGAGGTGAGAGAAGCAAGAGAAAAATGGCTGCAGGTTAAAATAATGCAGGAAGATGAAAGATGGGTTAAAGGAAGCAAACAGGTAGTTAACATAATGCAAACTAGCCATTAGTAAGCATAGGTATGCAGAGTTTGCTAGCTCTTACAAATTTGAGTCCAAGCATGATCACGATCTGAGTTTGTGCGACATCAGGTTTGTGTAGCACAAATCTTTGCATATGGAGTTATACTTTGATTGTGACACACAATCCTTGTGGTTTTTTTGGCAATATTTAGAACTGGATGCAGATATCAATCCACATTCCATTCTGCATGAATGCACAAACTAGAACAGCCTACAGCAATTTGCTTTTTCTTGTTCCTACCGGGACGGGAATTATTTAGCCCTCCTTTCTTCCCCACTAAAATTAACTGAGTGCAAACTATTTTGCTACTTTGAACTCAGTTTGCACCAATGGAAGTAACACAAGTATGAAAGGGAAAATGGGAGGAGGAGAATAAAACTGGGACATTTTAAAAGCAGCTGAGGAAGTGGGATAACAGAGGATTAATCAGGACTCTGCCTGCCAAAGTGGGATGGGGGGGCTCTGCAACCTCTACTGAATCCCATTGAATTTGAGAACTAAACTCAGTCTGAAAAATGTATAGTATTGCAGTCTTGGAAGGGAGAGGAAATTTAAAATTGTGAGTGAAAATTGCCATTGGTGCTACATATGATATGGACAGCAGTGGAAATTTGGGTGCAAATCTAATAGCTTGTCCAAACCAAAGCTGTTGAAGAGTGGGATTTTATAATACAGCAGTTGATTTAAAATTTAATTTTAATAAGTTGATTTAATAAGTCTACTCTAGAGGGGACTACTGACTGCATTTACACCTTAGTATAACTAAGTCCATGAAGAACAAGGCACATGGTGTGTGCAGTGTTAGATGTTTTTATTCCAAGAAACTGCGTACTGTATAAACTCAACTATAAGTTGATCTCATATATAAGTCAAAGGCAGGTTTTGAGGACAAAATTAAGGATTTTGCTATGATCCATGGGTAAGTCAAGGATAAAACATATGGGCATGTAACAACGGATCTAAAGGATGAAGCAAAGGAAAATAATGCCAAATAACTTACAAAATTCCAGCAGGCATAATAACAGTTTGTGCTCAAACTAAAGGCTGGATAGATTTGGGGGGGGGGGTCAGTGCTTCCAGGACAGATTATACTCATACCTTTCACCAGAGGATAGTTCCTTTTAAAATAAGAGTTAAAGTACAGTACTTACATTGATCCGTGGATAAGTTGACTCAGGTTTTTAAACTAAAATTTCTAGAGTTATACATGAGTATATACAGTAATTTTACATTAGTATTTTCATTTGATCCATGGGGGGCAGATTCATGTTGCTAAATACATTATGTTGTCTCTGCTCTTCCTTTCATCTTTGCAAGCCTTGAATGAACTTCAGCAAAGAAAGAAAGAGAGAGAGAGAGAGAGAGAGAGAGAAAGAAAGAAAGAAAGAAAGAAAGAAAGAAAGAAAGAAAGAAAAGCAAGCTCATTTTTGTTTTATAGGGCTGTTGTACTTTGCATAATCTGGTGAAATAAATAAAAACCCAATAGGCACACAATAGAGGAAGAAATAAAAGTAGCAGACCTACACCCCGAGTTCTTGTAGCTAATCTGACAAGAAGATAATATATAGTTTACCGCAATACAGAGGGGTATATTCTTGGGACTGATTCTTCTCCCTGTTTCCCAAACAACACTGTCATTAAAACAATGGCTGCTGTAATTGGTGTGATAGAAGGGCATTATGGCGTCAGTTCTTCACCAGGCCCTGGGTAGAAGGGAAAGTTTGTTCTCTATTAATCCCCCTCCGCAAGGAGTACACGAACCAGAAGGCTCCTTCTTCCACTGTCTCTGAGCGTACAAAAGATTTCTCCACACAGGGGGAATGCCAGTGTGAGAACCTTTGTCTTCAATGAAAAGAGGGAAATACTGGCCTTCTGTCAGCACTGAGGGGAAGAATGAAAGGGAAGCTTTTATGCACCAACCAACTGCCGAAGTGCCACACAATACTGTAATATCTGTACTTTGTGGTTGCCCCAGCCGGCTCTATTTACTGCCGAAAGAGCAACTCAGGCATAGTCAGAACAAATGGGTGACAACAACCACTTGCTGCCTGAGAAAACTGGCATGGAGCTTTAGCAGCTAGGGTCCCAGACCACCTTGTCCTTCCTTAGCATTTATTTTTTTAAAAGAGCAATGTTATGTCTTGATCCAAGGCAATCATGAGGATACTTTTTTAGATTTGTCACCATTCTTCCCATCACAAATAGGGACTGGTATTTGCAATAATAATGCTTGGAGTCTAACAGAGTCTTTCTTCTATGTTCACCAAAGTATTTTGACCATAATTCAGAAAAGGAAGCAGTTGCAATTTGTGCTTCTTGTTTCCTTATTCACACCTTGCTCCCATCTTACAGCCCTGGTCACTTGGTAACCATTTGCCCAGCTTTACATGAGAGTAAAGTTTCTTCTTTTTGAATAGCATCAGAGGACAGTTCTCTGTTTGAAGGTATCCTCTGTTGGAAGGACTGTCCAGTTCAAGTCCAAGTATTTTCTTCTTGTGCAAGGCCACCCTTAGCTACAATCCCATTATTTTTGTGCCTTTTGACTTGATCTAGTAGACTCTAGAAATTGTCTTATGGTCAACACAGTGCCCCTTCCTTTTGAACCCCATGATAGGAACTGTACCAATTGATTCAAATACAAGAAAAGATATCCCAACTTAAAATTAGGAAGAATTTCCTAATGGAAAGAACTGCTCAGCAGTGGAATAGATGGACTTTGGAGATTTGTGGAATCAATTTTATTGGATGTTTTTAAACAGAGGCTAGATGCCACCTCTCAAAGGCAGTGGATTGAGAACCCTTCTAGATCTATGATTCTATAACTCTTAGGGATAGACAGATTTATTACAAGAAGCCAGGTTATGTTTGCATTGAAAGAGATTGCCACATTTTTGTCAAGCTACTGGGGATTTAAATTACTATAATAAAGAATAGCAATTCACCCTGTTTAAAAGTATTTTGTATTTTATTAAAAATGAATTATTTCGACTTATTTCCATCAGCTGTTGACAATAAAATGTAATTTGGCAGGTCTTCTGGAGGGGCACATTCCAAAAATAGGTGACCATAATGATGAAAACCATGCTTCAACTCTTCTAAAAGGAAATCCATCTTATCTAAAAAGAAGAGCCAGGACCAATATCTTTCCATTCATTTTTAAAAGGCGAGGGTGTGCAAATTGGAAGAAAGCATTGCCTGTTCCCATGGAGTGGGTGTTGATTACAGAAATCAATATACATAAACCTGGGCTAAGAACCACCCATTGTGATCATTATCCCAAGCACATGAACAATTTCTAAAAGCCAAGCAGTGTTTTTCTATTGCTGCTTTAAGTCTGTCATGTAATTATTTAAATCAATGAATTTGACAGACACAGGCGCTTCTGTCTGTTTGAGGAACTGACAATTGACAGGGTAAGAGCCAAACTTTTCTTTGCTTCTTTTCTTGCTTTTGAGTATTTTCTGTTTCAGCTGATGAGGGCAGTTCCAGGCATTTAAAATTGTGATCTTCAATTTAGGATGAAGTGGTCACTCACTCATGACCAAAAAAGAGGACTCAGATTTGCATGAAATCTGTGTATGCTGATTTATATGTATAGATGCCAGTTGAGAATCATCCTAGGTGCTGAGGTTTCTGGGCCAAAATGTCACAGCCCCCAGTGATGTGCACTGAGTAACTACCACAGTTGTTCATGGCTGGTCACGCAAACACACACACAGAAGACACATTTTCTTATTTGGAAATTAAAACAGAAATGTTAGCTAAATCAAGGTGAAACAAGGAGATTATTTCTTCTCACTGATTTAGAGAGATGGAGGGGAAGGCAATGGCAAACCTCCTCTGAACAACTCTTGCAAATCAAAACAACAAACAAACAAAAACAAACCCATGACTTTAGGGTCACCATAAGTTGGAAATGTCTTGGAGGCACACAACAGCAACAACAGGGAGGAACATTTAACATAGCCTACTTGCTTTTAGCCAAAAGATGGATGCAGAGCAGAACAGAGGGTGAGTCTTGGTGGACAGCAGCTGGGAAGGAAGGAGGAACCTAATTAAGTAAATACATAGTTGTTGTTGTGTGCCTTCCAGTTGTTTCCAGTTTATGGCAACCCTAAGGCCAACCTATCATAGAGTTTTCTGAGGCTGAGTGTGTGTGATCACCGATATCACCCAGTGGATTTCCATGGCTGAATAGGGAATTGAACCCTGATCTCCATAATCCTAGTCCAGTGCTCAAAACCATTAGGCTATGCTGGTCCTCAACTATGAAGACCCTCTAGAAAATCTTTGCAACTTTGCAGCAACCAGTCAACTGGGCTTTGCAAATTTGTGCCATGTTGCTTCTCTCTGTTGGGTTGTTCTCCTGTCTCTGTTGGCGATTGGCAGAGTTGTTTCCTTTGCCCAGAGCTGAGCCCACCAAAACTAGAGAATGTACACACCCATCTCCTGCCTGGAGATGATCCATGAAAACTGAAGAGTCAGGCCCAGGTCCCAAGATCTAGGAACCCTACTCTCTCTCTCTCTCTCATACACACCAGCACTAATCTCAAATATTAGAGAAGGCAGGGGTGGCTATAGTATGAGGCAAAGTGAAGGCAACAGAAACTGGAGTCAGTGAGAATGGCCGTCACCCAAGGCCCTTGTGCCACAATGACTGGGAGGGAAGGAGGAAGCGAAATACATAAATTCATAGATTCCCCACCCCCACCCCCGTAGAGTCTTTGCAAGTTGCATCAAGAAATGAATTAAGCTTTGCAAACAGTAGCAAGCTGGTGTTCTTCTATGTGAGTTGAAGATATGCACACAGCTCTTTCTTCTTGCCTGGAGCTAAGCCCAGAAAAACTCCAAGAAAAACTGGAGAATTGGCACTCTTCTTTCCCATCTGTTGGTGACCCATGAATACTGGAGATTCAAGGCCACTCCCTAACATTTGACAACCCTAGAGATAAGAGATGGGAAGAGGGCCACATGTGAGCCCCAGATGTGATGCAGCCCCCTCATGGTCTTCCCATAAACCCCCAAAGCCTCTGAACATTTGTGTCAAAGTTTCAATGGGTTTGTCACCTTTGGATCAATCAACTGCTGCTCATTGAATAATAGAATCATAGAGCTGGAAGCGATCTCAAGGGCCACCAAATCCAACTCTCTGCCATGCAGGAAGACACAAACAAAGCACTCCTAACAGATGACCATCAGCCTCTGTTTAAAAAAGCCTCCAAAGAAGGAAACCCCACCACATTCCGAGGCAGCATATCCCAATGTTGAATAGGTGTTACTGTCAGGAACACCCACCAGTGTTGAGATGGAGTTTCTTTTCCTGTAGTTTTGAGTCCATTGCTCCATGCCTGTTAGAATCCTGTTAGTGTTCTACCAGATATAGAGTTTAGGGTTAGTAGTTGGGGATGATGGGAGAAAGTTTAGAAAGTAAGAGTTTAGACTGTGAGATATAGTGTAGAGCAGGTGTCTTATCAGTGACCTTGGGAGCCTGGCTCCTGGAGCTGGGAATGCAGTTTCTGTTTTGTGGGAAACGGGAGGGGCTTTGTGCGCAGGCTTTTGGGCTATTCCTTTTCTTTGTCTGTGGGGGGTGTGTGGTTAGTCTCAGCTGAAACACTAAGTGATGCACATGTCTGACTTTTGGATCTATCAATAAAGTGCTGTTGATTTATTAATCAAGCTGACTGGTTGATTGTCCAAGGTGCTGGTGCTAGCTCTGACAATGCCCTATTATATGGAGCTGCAGAAAACAAACATGCTTTCATGTTTTCATGACATCCTTTCAAATATTTAAACAGAGCTATCACATCACTTCTTAACCTTCTCTTCTCCAAGCTAAACATATCCAGCTCCCTAAGTCACTCTACAGAGGGCATGGTTTCCAGGAAACAATGAGGCCTCAAGGAATGAGAGATCACATACAAGCACTCCTAGCCCACTCTATCACTGCCATGGATAATCCAGGAGATTGCAACCAAGTGATGTCCAGCTACAATTTAACTGAAAATGGCAAACTGAAGCTGATTGTGGGGCACAAGTTGGCTCTCAGAGCAACTACTCATGCTCATCCCTGGTGTGGACCTTGTGATGAGTAGGGGCCAAAGATGGCAATTTGCAAGGTTTCTTTCAAATCTAAGAATTAAATGTACCAAAGGTAGGCACCTGTGTGAGGGCCAGGGGATAATTAGCCCACCCCCACATCTGCAGGCCCTGTCCACCCAACTGAATAGGAAAATAAAATCATAGAATCATAGAGTTGGAAGACACCCCAGGGGCCATCCAGTCCAACCCCCTGCCATGCAGGAACTCACAATCAAAGCACCCCCGACAGATGGCCATCCAGGCTCTGTTTAGAGACCTCCAAATATTTTTTATTGTATACAGTGATCCTTGCACATTCACTGGGGTTAGTGGTGACGGATCCCTGTGAATGTGGAAAAATCACAAATAAAAAACCTACTATTCTTTTTACCTAAGAGAACACCTCTCTAGGAATCGCCAGGTCCTCCAGTGCAACTCTATGGTCAACATCTGCCAGAAACTGATCATAGACTCATGCTGGAGGACCTTCAAATGCCTGGAGAAGTGTTTTCTCTAGGAACGACTAGGTTCTCCAGCTCAACTCTATGGTCACCTTCTAACCATAAGACCTAGAGAGAAGATATTAATAAAAACTGTAATAATCAAACCTAAAGCCACAAATGTGGAGGGCCAACTGTACTGTATATTGACCACAAATAGAGGTATTTTAAGGAGGTGGGGATTCTGGGTGGGTTAGGTGTGAGGAGGGTGTTTTTGATGGTTTCAGTGCGGTTTGGGCAAAAATCACCCCAAAATTGCACCAAATATTTTTAAAATGGGATGTTTTGGTGGCTTTGGGGGATTGCTAGGAGAAAGTTGGAGGCCACAAATGTGGGGTCCAAAGGCCACATGTGACTTGTGGGAGTCACTTTCCTCACCTCTGACCTGTACAATCAAAAAGGTGGCGGGATGGCACTAATTATGGGAAGGCTCTAGAAGATGTTCTCAAACCGAGAGGCAACACTGCCTACAGAATTCAGCTGCAAGTGGAGAGTAATTCCAGAATGGTCCCTGCAGAGTGCATAGGACCAGATGATTCAAACCAGCCAGCTGTATCACTGCAATGAGGAGGTATTATGCTCATAGTGTTGAAAGCCCAACTGACGCACATTGGAGAGGTGTCAGTGGTGAAATCCCCCCTCCAATATAAGCTTCAGGGCTTTCATTCAGAAGGCAACAGCAGTCTTCTAGCAATCTGCTCCTTGTCAGGTTTTGACAGTGTTGTGAAATATAAATGATTTCAAAAGCAGCAATGACTGCTTGGGCTGATGGTAAACAACTCTTTTTTCCCCCTCCTTTTCTTTTTTTGCTCAAGAGATGCTTTCAAAATTGACAGCATGGAATGATAATAATATATTGATGCCGGACTACCTTTGAATCCAACAAGATCCCAAAGCTCTGCATTATCAGAGATACATTGCATACCTCTTATTGTGCTAGTAATGTACTGGCACCACAACTCAACCTACAAATGGCCAAGAGTTGAGAAATCAGTGGAGTTTAGAAAATTTGCATGCTGAAATGCACAGATGTCCTGAATCTGTCTTTCAGTCCTAAAATATGATGACCTTTTTATTTATGCACCAGACAGTTTTAGGATTGTTTTCAGTCTAAATGTGTAGTCTCTGCAAGATGATATAGGTACAGGAAGGATTTGTGGTAGGCGGGCACCCAGCTCAAAGGATGTGGATTGCACACCCTTCAACTATCCCAGTTTGGGAGGGTCAGTTCTGATTAATCCTCTGTCATCCCACTTTTTCAGCTGCTTTTAAAAGGTCCCATTTACTCTCTTCCTCCTCCCACTTTTCCACTTTGTCTTCAGCTTATATCCATTGCTGTTATCTGAATTGAAAGCGCAAGAGTGATTTGCACTCAGTTAACTCAACAGACAGGAAAGGAGACAAGGAGGTGGGATCATGCCTTTCTCCATAGGCTCAGGCAAAAGCAATCTGCTGCAGCCTCTCCTAGCTTGTGTTGTTCCTCATTAATAACTTGACATCTGGACCACATTCTGATGTTGTTTGGCCACACATGTCCCTGTTTTCATCTTTGAAATGCCAGAGGATATGAGATTATTCCCTGGTGGCCATGAGCCAAGCTGAGGGGCTATCTGCACTGGCTGGGATACTTCAGGGGTAGCCTTGAGTATCCTGGCACTGGATCTGCTCTGGCCTCCTTCCATTATCTTGGCCCTCTGTCCTGATGCTGGGTGGTTGTTTGCACACATACTGCCTGGTGCGTCTGCTGCTGTTGCTTCTCTCTGAGGTCAGAACGAGGTGCCCAGCTTTGATCACAAGGGTGATCTCTAGGTCCTATGGACAGAAGTTGACCATAGAATGAGTGACTGGTGGCAGTGGCAGACATGCCAGGCAGCACAATGGGACATGTTCCAAACAGCCACCCAGTGTCATAATGGAGGGCTCCAGATCTTCTGAGAAGGTCCAGAGCAAATGGAGGTAATTTAATTCATTTTTAAAGGGTTATCCCCTGGTTCTGGTGCTGAATTGGCCGGATGTCACCCAGTCTATTTGCACCAGAACTGGTGTTTGGGCAGTATGTTGTTCAGTAAGGAGGACCAGGAGGAAGAAGGAGGCCATTTTATTTAGCCTGTGGAGACAGGATCTGTTTCTCTTTCTTTGTCATATGCTTGGCTGAAGGAACAGACCTTGTCATGTTCAGCCACAACAGGGTTGCTCCCTTGCTGCTTCTGGGATATCTGGAAGTATAATAGTAGGAGAATATGTGGACTATCATCCTTTCTTCCTGTCCAGCTATGGGCAGAAACACCATCTAGAGTCAGATAATGGCTTATTGCACAGAAGTTGCTTGCAACTGCATAGACCAGGGGTAGGCAACCTTTCCCCTTTAAGGGCCGAGGGACTTCAGCTCCCAGAAGCCTCAGCCATGTTGGCCAATAGACCCATATTGGCCAATAGCTCCTGGGATTCTGGGAGCTGAAGTCCCTTGGCCCTTAAAGGGGAAAGGTTGCCTACCCCTGGCATAGACAGTACTAAGGAGCTTATCACACTGTTAAAAAACCCAGCTTACCTCTGCTGAGTTGAATTTTAATTCGAGAGGCAGCTGGGTCCTATTGCATGCATTTTGCTGCTGAATCCACTGGCTGAGTCCAGCCCAGCTGCAGCCTGGGTCCCAGGAGTGCTTCTCCAGCCACTTTTCAAAGTCGGGAGTTTTGTGTTAGGGTGTCTTAGGGTTATAAGGGTTATAAGGTATATGATGCATCTGTCTGAAGCAAACCAATTTTTATAGTACAGGTTGTATGGGTGCTAGAAGTAAGCTGACTTGAATTCCACGATGAAAGAAAATTGTAGATGTAAATCTGCCTTAAAAAATAGGCTTAGCTCCTTCATTGTCAAACATAACTGTGATGAGATCTGTTGTCATAGCTCCATCTGACAATATCACTGTCCTCCCCAAACCCTACCTTTTCAGCAATGGAAAATAACATCCAGAGTGTTCCAATGGCTGGAGAGACCCCTCAGGATCCTGCCACAACTGCTTGTCTTGAGAGACCTTTGATTGGGAAAGTACTGAAAATGTTATTTCTCAGTGGCCCGATATGCAGTGCCTCAGAAACCCTTTGGCTGAGGCACTGTCTGGCTGAAAAGATAGGCTTTGGGGGCATGTTCCATCATTAACAACCACAAATATGAACCCCCAGGACTTAAAAGATCATAAATCTAGTTTATGATCTCATAACTACCGACCAAGATGCCATCAATAATTATGATCCAATTCAATGTTCAGTCACTGTACAATCCCACAATTAGACCTTGTGCTCAGCTATCCTCAGGTTTGGAATTGCCTTCTTTTGGAGAATTTCCAAAGTCTGTGCCTGTACATCTTCTGGCACTGTGGAAGGCCTATGAGATCTACCACACTGCTGAAATAAAGTAGTTTTTCACCACTTTAACTGTCATGGCTCCATCCTGTGGAGTCCTGGGATTTGTCAGTTGGTGAGCCAGGTCTGTCCGAAAGCTCCGGTGCCTCACTAAACTACAAATCCCATGGCACTGTAAGATAGTGTCATGGTAGTTAAAGTGGTGTCAAACTGCTTTATGTCTACAGTATGGATATGCTCACAGTGTGGATATGCTCTCACTCTCTTTCTAATTGGTTTTTTGGGGGCAGAAATAGAGATAGATTGCATAGAATAAGTAGTACTCTACAGAGGGTAGGATGTAAGTGTGAATCCACACATACACATACATACATATTTAATTAATCCTTGCTAAATTTGGGAAGGGTATAAGAGTGCTTGTGAGCAAAAGATTTACTTCAGAATCCACCCCTTCCCAAAGATTTATTCTCGCTCTGGTACTTGACTTCAACACAATGGAAAGCACAATAATTTATTTATTTTAAGAACAGAAAGTAATATCTTTTTAATGGGTATATAGTATTGCCTATCAACTCTGCAGTATAATGCCAGAAGACATTTTGTTTATTTAAAAACTCATTCCCTTTCACTCTTCTGGCTTTTCATTTTCCCCACCAATTTTTCAAGGACGTCTTTGTCCCGGGCATAGTAATCTCTTCAGAACATTCATATTGAATGATATGGCAAGTTAGACGTTTCTTTAAGTCTCAGAAAAAGCAATGAAGAACTGGAAAAAGACAGATTTATTTCACCCTTTACCTGCATTATAATGGTATTATTGCAAATAAATGCATCTCACAATAACCAAGCAAGAAGGAAAATGGTAGAGAGGGTGTTGCAAGATGGATGCAAAAAATTCATGTAGAATTTGGTTTGATGTTCGTTTACAAATGTTACAAATGATGTTCATGCACAAATCCAGCTGTGGCCAGTGAACTGGTTCAATAGTTGAACTAGAGCTTAGAAAACTAGATGTTTTGGACTATAATGCTCAGAATGTCACAGCTAAAGCAAGGCCAATGGCCATGTTCGATATGGGATTCCACAATCTGCAGTCTGATTCTGTGGTAAAGTGCAGTCAGGAAGTAAAAAGTTAAAAATGTAAAAGGAGTCATCTGTTTTCCTGTGGGAGTATGGGAAGAAAACATCCTAGTTGTTGTTCCTGTGATGAAGTTGAAACAAAATGGCTGTCTATCCCAAGAGTCTGCTGGTTTGCATTCACTGCTCTGATAAAGTGAAGTTTAATTACTTCCCTGAGGCATGGAGTTTCTTTACAACAGAGTCCAAAAAGTAACTTTTCTGGCTGGGACTACTAGAAAGTAGTGTGCCAGAAAGTGATGGACAAGGGAAATCTTTCCTAGAAAGTGGTAGGAAAAAACAACTTTGAAGAGGTTCTTCAAGAGCCAGAGTAGTGTAGGGGTTAGCGCCCCTTAGTCTTCGAAGAACTCTCCAAGTCAGGCATTCAGGCTGTAGGTTGGATGAAGTTAGATGCCTTCTCTTCCTATTGTTGCTGTTTTCCCCCTATCCTCCTCTTAACTACCACCAAGAGAGGGATAGGATCTTGCCCGACATGTTATAACATTTCTGGGAACCAATGCTCTTTGCACAGAAAGCTTGCCTTTTCTGTAGCCTTGTTCCTAGAAACAACAACATGAGGCAGCATGTTCTAGAAATGGATTCTCAACCCAATGTGGCCTAGGTCCCTTTGCAAAGAAGGAAGAAAAGGAAAAAAAGATGTAAGATCTTTGAAGCAGACTGCCGCCTCTGTATAATTATGCTGATTATGTTTGCACTTGTTCCATACACCCCCCCACACACACACTCCCTTTGATACCTGGAAAATTCAAGCATACATTTGAAGAAGTTACAGTAATGTCATTTCAGATTGTTCTATTTACTGCTCATTCTCTCTCTCTCACACACACACACATAGACACATGGGTTGGGGCACAAAAAGGGGGAAAAACCCACTTTATTCTAGGAAAGAGAAAGGAAGCTAATCGTGCAATGAGAGCCAAATCAAATTGTTGAAGAAGTACAAAAATGCCTGCTTCAAAGCCATTTCCATGTATAAAAGTGTGTGAACTAAATACAGTATTCTCTCAAAATGACTTCCTTTGTAGCCTCTTCAAATATGTGCTTGTTTCCCATGAATAAATGAAAGTCTAAGCAGCATAATTGCATTAGGGTGGGTTGTTATGTGAGAAGCAACTTCAGGAATTGTGCCATTTTGGTGAAGGAATAGAAATTCCTCCGCACTTGGAGTTGTTCCAGGAGTGGTGACCTCTTGAACAGAGGCGGACAACCTGTGGCCTCAGCTTAATTTTAATGTAGTCATTGGCTTAATTTCAAAAGTCCTTTGGAAGTGATCATTTCAGATCTTTGGCAAGAGTGACTAGAGTGTAGAAAATTTACTTTTGGAAATTGCAACTCCAAGAATTATCTAGCCAGCCATGCCTATCCTGACTGGGGGATTCTGGGAGCTGCAGCTAAAAAAAGTAAATTTTACAAGCTATAGCCTGAACCCTGTTGTTACTTCTAATAGAATAGACTTATCTATTCAATGGGATTTATATATGAATAGACGTCAAACATGTGTGTGCGTGTTGTGTACTTTCAAGTCATTTCCAACTTAGGGTGACCCAAAGGCAACCCGATAATGGGGTTCTCTTGTCATGTTTTTTTTTTCCAGAGGGGGTTTGCTATTGCCATCTTTTGAGATTGAGAGAGTGTGACTTACCCAAGATTACCGAGTGAGTTTCCATGGCCATGCCAGGATCTGGAGCAGGGGTAGCCAACCTTTTTGCTTTAAGGGCTGAGGGACTTCAGCTCCCAGAAGCCTCAGCCATGTTGGCCAATAGTCCCATGTTGGCCAATAGCTCCTGGGATTCTGGGAGCTGAAGTCCCTCAGCCCTTAAAGGGGAAAGGTTGCCTACCCCTGATCTGGAGTTTTAGTCCAACACTCAAACCACTACACCCAGGGGTAGGCAACATTTTCCCTTTAAGGGCTGAGGGACTTCAGCTCCCAGAATCCCAGGAGCTATTGTCCAACATGGCTGAGGCTTCTGGGAGCTGAAATCCCTCGGCCCTTAAAGGGGAAAGGTTGCCTACCCCTGCACACCACTCTGGCTCTCAAACATGTATTGACTTCATATACCTTCAATGTGCCCCAGAGTGCCTATTGTTTTAATTCTTATGTTTTATTTTATATATGTATTTAATATATATTTTAATGGGGAGTTATCATTATTTGTCAATATTGTTTTATTGTTTATTTTGGGGTAGTTTTATTTAATCTAATTTTAGATGTAAGCCACTTTGATTGCCACGGGGACTAATAAGACGGGGAATAATAATAATAATAATGGATTCAATTACTTTTAAAGGCGATGCCCTATCTTTCGTTGAAGGTCTTCAGACGGTGGTTGCACTAGTTGTGCATTGCTGCATGGCAGGAGGTGAACTGAATGGCCCTTCTGGTCCCTTAAAACTCTACAATTCTGATTCTATTCTAGTTGGATTTACCAACAGGAACCAGCATCTACGGTAGGATTGCTAGATGGCATTGTTAGAAGGGAGAAATCTTAGAGAGAAAACAATCCCTTGAAATGTGTTTGTATATATTTTTTCATCATTTGTTACTTGGGTCTTGCCTGCACTGGCCAGGATACTCTGGGGGCAACCTGGAGTATCCTGGGCTCAGAGCTTCCCAACCTCCCTCCATTTCTACGCTGGGGTGGCTGTATGCAAGGATCCTGCTGAGCCACCTGGCACATCCAGTGCCAACTTGGGTCACTTGTTTCTGAGGTCAGAATAAGGCACTCAGGAATGATCACACCTCCTGCTAGAGATGTCTCAGTCTGAATTGTAATGAGTTTCTTCAAATCCGATTCGATCCCAAATTTAATGGTGAGATTTCCTCACTTGCCCTAGTTACAGCCAATTTCATACAGCCATATGAAATTCCTTATAGAACCAGAGTCATTCTGAAAACTGAAGTGTGACAACATATCTCCCTAAAAGATTTTGAAACTTTGTTCAATGAAGACTCTGGATCCTTTAGGAAAGAGCACTGTATCTCTCTAAATCAGAGCCTACTCAATACACTTTACTGCTTGAATTTGAGAAACAAATGGTCTTCCCTTATCACACAAATCAAAGTGTAGAGAACCAAAAGCCAATTAAATGCCTGAGGAAAAAAATCTGATAATCTTCCTCCCCATCTCTGGTTAAAATGCAATGAGGGTAAATAACTAACAATGTACTGCCCTTCTTGAAGGCAGCAGCAATTAATTTTGGCAATTTTCTTCCCATTGTATAAAATCTTCAAAAACTGCACAAGCAATTTAACAGTGGTTTGCAACCTTTGGTCCACCAGATGATTTGGACTTCAGCTCACAGAATTCCTGCCTGTTAGCCAAGGTGTCTGTGACTTCTGGGAGCTGAAGTCCAAAACAAATGGAGGACCAAAGGTCAGGAACCACTGAGACATATTCTGAGACATATTGTGCATGAAAAATCTGCATTTTTTAATATACAAAAAAGAATTTTCTGCACAGAACAATATTTCTGCACAGAAATATTATTTTCTGCACCAAATGCTGTACCAATTTGCACATTTTTTAAAAAACAGAAAACTCCATTTTCTACACCAGGCATTGTCTTTTCCTGGATCCTTCCCTGGATCCTATTTTACTAGATAATTACAGGCCAGTCTCCAATCTTCCATTTTGGGGCAAGGTGCTGGAGCATGTAGTGGCTTCACAATTCCAGGCGTTCCTGGATGAGATGGATTATCTAGATCCATGTCAGTCTGTTTTGGGCCTGGTTATGGGACAGAAACAGCTTTGATTGCCTTGGTGAATGAACTATGTAGAGAACTGGACAGGGGGAATGTGTCCCTCTTGGTTTTGCTGGACTTCTCAATGCTTTTGATACCATTGACCATGGTATCCTTCTGAATCGCCTCTCTCAGATGGGGCTTGGAGGTACTGTTCTACAGTGGCTCCATTCTTTCTTGGAGGGGCGTTCTCAGAAGGTGGTGCTGGGGTATACCTGTTCTTGGCCATTGGCCTGTGGGGTCCCTCAGGCTCAGTTCTGTCCCCTATGCTTTTTGACATCTACATGAAACTGTTGGGAGAGGTCATCTGGAGTTTTAGAGTAACGTGTCACCTGTATGCTGATGCTACCCAGCTCTATCACTCCTTTCCACCTAATTCCAAGGAAGCTGTTTCTGTCCTAAACAGGTGTCTGGCAGCTGTAATGGACTGGATGAGGGCAAACAAATTGAAGCTTAATCCAGACAAGACAGAGGTGCTCCTGGTCAGACGAAAGACCGATCTAGGAATAGGGATTCAGCCTATTAGATGGGGTTACACTTTCCCTGAAAACTCAAGTTTGTAGTTTGGGGGTGCTTCTGGACTCAGCGCTAAGTCTGGAAGCCCAGGTATCAGCGGTGACCAGGAATGCTTTTGCACAGCTAACTGCATCTTTTCCTGGAGAAGTCAGATCTGGCCACAGTGGTACACGCCTTGGTTACATCCTGTTTGAATTACTGTAATGTGCTCTACGTGGGGCTGCCTTTGAAAATTGCTTAGAAACTTCAGCTGGTCCAAAGAGCTGCAGCCAGGCTGTTAACTGGAGCTGGCTACAGGAAGCATACAACTCCCTTGTTGCATCAGCTCCATTGGCTGCCAGTCCATTTCTGGGCATAATTCAAAGTGCTGGTTTTGACCTATAAAGCCCTATATGGCTTGGGTCTAGGCTATTTGAAGGACTGTATCTCCCTGTATGAGTCCCCCAGAGTATTGAGGTCATCAGGACAGGCCCTTCTCTCTGTCCCACTACCTTCTCAGGTGGGTTTGGTGGGAACAAGAGAAAGGGTCTTCTAAGTGGCTGCTCCCAAGCTCTGGAACTCCCTCCCTAGAAAGGCCAGGATGGTGCCATCCCTGCTGTCCTTCCAGCAGCAGGTAGTGATGTTTTTATGTTGCCAGGCCTTCACATGACATGGATGCTGTTTTGTTTTTGTTTTAAAGAATTTTAAACTGTAAAATTTTTAATAATGTAATGCTTTTAATTGCTTGAATTATTTAAATGTTTTTTAAACTTTGTATTTTTAATGTTTTATACTGTTTTAACTTGGACTGTTTTAGATTTGTTAGCTGCCTTGTGTCCCTGTGTTGAGAGGAAGGCAGGATATAAATAAACAGAATAATAATAATAATAATAATAATAATTTTCTGCACTAAAAAAATTATGATAGAAATATTATTTTCTGTGCAAAAATTCTGTGTTCTGCACAGGAACCCCTATTTTGTGTGTCAAACTGCACATGTGATTTTTGCACAAAATAAGTCACAAACAGTGGAACACTCCAGGTTCCCCTTCATCCAGCTTGTTGGGGGATATTAGCTTACAATTGTAAACTGCTTAGAGACTGTTTACTGCAGTATGAAGTGATACATAAATGAAGCTGCTATTGCTATTGCTATCAGGACTTCCTGACAGTCAAGAAACATGGAGATTTTTACAAGAAAAATATTTTTGAAGACTCCTTTCATCCCTATCAAGGCAGTCATCTTCTTTCTAATGGTAGGCATGACTCTATTGTAATTCTATCCCTTTCACAGTTCCTTTCATCAGCCAGCAGTAATGCCTTCAAAGATAGCATCAGCTAAGGACAATGTGTCATTCCTGAATGGAGGAGGTAATGGACTGATGAGGGAAAATAAATTGAAGCTGAATCCAGACAAGATGAAGGTGTTTAGTATCAAGGGTCCTAACCTGGTTTGAAGTCCAACCAGTCCTAGATGGGGTTACATTCCCCTTGAAAGATTGTGTGAAAGTTTGGGAGTGCTCCTGGATCCATCCCCTCAAATGACAGGTCAGATAGATGCAACAGCCAGAAGTGCCTCTTGTCAGCTTTGGCTGATACGCCTACTGTGCTCCTTCCTAGAATTGGAGGACCTAAAGATGGTAGTGCATGCTGGACCTCTGCAATGTGGTCCACATTGGGCTACCTTTGGAAGCTCCAACTGGTTCAGAATATGGCAGAGCCAGACTCATTACAGCTACATCCAGGAGTGATTGTATCACACCAATATTAAAATTACTCCACTGGCTGCCAATTAGTTTCCCTGCAAGGTACAAAGTGTTGGTTATTACCTTTAAAGCCCTACATGGAATGGATTCAGGTTCCCTACAGAATTGCCTCCTCCTGTATAATCCACTCCATACACTCAGGTCCTGTAGGCCAGACCTAGACTAGCAACTGTCACCCAGAGGACATTTTCATCAGCCACCTAGGCTGCGGAACAACCTGCGAGAAGATATTCAACAGCTGAATACACTGTCCAAATTTAAAACAGCATTAAAGACCTGTCTCTTCCAGCGGGCCTATCCAGATTATTTTTAAATTGTGAATTTTAAATTATGATTTTTAAAATAGGGATCGGTTGTTTTTAATATGTACTTGTCTTTTTAGTTCTTTTAAATTGATGTTGTGTATTCTTAATTGATGTGGATTTTTTTAAATGATGCGTGTTTTAAATGATGGATGCTGTATATTAATCTGTTGTTGCTCCCTGCCTCAATCCATGGGGAGAGGTGGTGGTGATGATGATGATGATAATGATGATGATAATGTGGATGCTTACTGCCACCTTCCCCTTTACATGCATGAATAGATGTTAGTAGGAGGACATCCTAACCCATCCCTCTTTGGAGCTGAATCTAATGTCCTTCTGACATTGAGACAAGACCTTTCTATTTGCTTTTTTTGTTCTTTATAGAACAGCCTAATGCTGCTATTCTTTTCAGGATATTGTGCTGTTTCAGCCCTTAATTCGCAGTTGGCACTGATCTTTCTTATTGTTTTAAGTATAAATTGTCAGCCACCCTGTGAGGTTATTTTAAACTGAAATAATTGTCTTTTCATTTCCTTTCATTGTCAGCCACCCTAAGGGCCTGTGGTTAAGCAGAAGGGTAGCAAATACACATCCAGATTATTAAAAAAAAAAAAGCACCACAATACACACATGCCCACACACAAACAAATAAAATATTTTAAAACATGTTTTCAAATCCTGAGTTTGGGAAAGTTACTTTATTGGACTAATCCAGCAAGTGACTCTTCTCACTGAAAGATTCAAAGAGTTCTGGTTTGTTTTTTAAGATAATTTCCCCAACCTCTGTGGAAATTTTCTCTTATGGTAAAACAAGAACAAAATGTCAGACAGATGTGGGGTTGGGATGGGGAAAAGATTTTCCTGATCACATCCCTATTGAAACCTGTTAGGGGTCTGCATTCCAGCTGTGGGTATGACCAGAACTCAAAGTGGTTGAGTTAAATGGAGCCCAGTGGGGTAGACTACAGTTAGCAATAGCATTTACATTTCTATTCCACTTCATAGTGAACTAAGCACTCTGTAAGAGGTTTACAATGTGTAAGCCATTGATCCCAGCATTTGGGTGCTCATTTTACTGACCTACGAAAGGATGGAAGGCTGAGTCAATCTGGAACCCTTTGGGATCGAATTCAAAACATGCAGTACTGGCATTAAACCACTGTCCAATAAAGTAACTGGCATTAAACCAGTTTAATTTAGTCCAATAAAGTAACTGGCATTAAACCACTTTGCCACCAGGACTCCTGCCTCTGCCTTTGATCTCTAAGAGCTGTGCCTCTTACTTTTGCACATTATGCAGTAAGGCAAGGATGACATTTGTATCCTGCATTCTTCTTCACCCCCTTGTGCAAGATTACCTCCATGAGCTTTGTAGATGAGGAACAGATGGAGTAAATATGATCACTAGGGAGGCAAAATGGGCTTCTTCCTTGTTGTCTTCCATTGGTCATGAAGTCATTTTATTCTGACAGGCTTTGGGGCAGATTAGAAGGAAAGGGTTTTAATAGTATTGTTGTTGATTGTTGTCAAATCAATTTTTATTTAAGTGATGCTTTGAATGAGAGACCTCAAAGTCCCCATTCAAGCCTCATTCTTGTAACAATCACTTAAATTGTTTTTTAAAAAATAAAAATAAAATTGAAACATACCAGATTCAGGGCACTCAAATCATACATCTTTGCAACCATGCAATTGGGGCTGCTGCCACCATTGTGCTCTCTTCCTGATTCCCCCTTAACCCCACATCTTTGCCCTATGCGCTACCCAGCATGCCTTTCAATTTTTCAATTTTATTTTTATCTACATCTTTTCACACAATTCTGGAGCTCTTCTGCTGTGATATGAGATTGTTTTTAAAAAAAGAAATAGGGAAAAAATAAAGGGAATATTTGGAAATATTCCTGTTTGGGAATAACAAATGAAAGGGTGGACAGGGGCAGAGGAGGAGAGTGGGACACCACATGACTGCTAATATGGCAAGATTGTTAGGAGGTCATTGACAGGTTTCCCCTATCAATAAAAAGGGACTACCTAACTGCACTGTTGAGGGACACAGCAGTTATGGGTTGGAGGTGGAGACATGTAATAAGTACCTTTTTCTGAGTCTAATCACAGTTTAAAAACCATGTGTAGTAATCTCATAAATTACCCTGTTATCAAGAGCTCTACTTGGGTCTTGCAAACTTGGAGCCATGGCTTCCTTGATTGAGACTATCCATCTGTAATGCAGTCCCTCTGGTTATGTATTTGTGGTGCCCCAGAAATTGAGGATCTGCCTGGTTATATAGATGAATGGATTTGGAAACTGTATGAGTTGATGGAAAATGATAAATTAACACAAATGTTACAAAAAAAACAACAACAACTAAAATTTTGTAAAGGTTTGGAATCCGTTTATTAGATATATTAAACAAAAATAGGGTGAACTTTGGGTAATGGGTTTAGAGAATTTGTAAATAGCAATGGATAATAGTTATTGATAGCTTGATGAAATGTTACATGGTAAAATACACACAATATGATGAAGTCAGAATGGATTCAGAAAAGGAAAAAAAGTGTAAATATAGAAATATATAAATACAAGAGAAAATCTTGGAGTAATTGTTAAATTTTTATTACTTGAAAAAGGATAGTACAATATAGAAGATATAAATACACAATTCAAGAGAAAAAAATAGTTTGTTGTTAAGAGATATCAGTAGAATATATAAAAAGTCACTTTATTGATCTGTTTTTAATTGTGGTAAGTGTTTGTAAGTTTTCTTTGTTTTGTCATGGTGTGTTCTTTTTATGTTTGTTATGTTTGTTTCTGTATTAAATGTTCAATAAAAAATTTTAATAATAAAAAAAAAAGAAATTGAGGATCTGCATGGTTATTTGTTTTCTTGATCATTATATTCCGAACCGAGAGCCAAATTTCTGTTATCTACTTTGTCTTATTTAGATTCTAATACTGTTTCAGAAAAGAATTTTTTACTTTTTTGTCTGATACTGACTCAAAGGTAGCTTGCAAGGTTTCTCTTTTTGCCCTGGCAGCAATGAAAATTTGGGTAAGATATATTGCTGATATTGCTGTTGATTGCTTTTGGGATGCCCTCATTTAATTAGAACATTACTGTTGAACCGAACTGAATTTTAAATTCTTTATATGAAAGATTGTTATGCTGCTTATTTTATGTAGTACTTTTATAATGCTGCTCTTACATGTTGTATTGTATTTTAACATTTTGTATGCAAATAGCCTTTGGTCTAAGAAT
Organism: Phrynosoma blainvillii; assembly: GCA_026167975.1. NCBI lineage: Eukaryota > Metazoa > Chordata > Lepidosauria > Squamata > Phrynosomatidae > Phrynosoma > Phrynosoma blainvillii. The sequence goes on along the minus strand of JANUYF010000001.1, from coordinate 442,792,646 downwards.
TAATAAATGACTATTACTGTAATGCAGTCTTCCCCTTTTCCAGTTTAACCTTTCCTAGCATTATTATCTTTTTCTAGTGATTCATGCCTTCTTATGATGTGTCCAAAGTACAGCAGTCTCACTTTAGTCATCTTGGCTTCCAGAAAGAGTTCAGGCTTGATTCACTCTCAGACCCATTTATTTTGGTATTTTTAGCAGTCCATGGTATCCATAGAACTCTCCTCTGGCACCATATTTCAAAGATGATTTTCTTCCTTTCAGTTTTCTTCATAGTCCATGCAACCATGCATCAAAATGAGAAATACAACGTCATGGATAATTCTGATTTTGGTATTCAATGACATATCTTGACGCTTGAGTTAACAGTGCACTGTTCTGCTTTTATTTATTTCCTTTCTAATTGACATGTTTTCAATTGTTTTCAATTCTCTAAGTAATTTATTTATTTGTGAAGTCGTAGGCTTTATGGGCTGCATCCATAGTTTTTTTGTGGGTTTTTCAGGCTGTGTGGCCATGTTTCTAGAAGAGTTTCTTTCTGACGTTTCGCCAGCATCTGTGGCTAGCATCTTGCTCTGGGTTTAAAAATAAAGCAATTTATTTATTTGTTTATTCAAGTATTTATATCCTGCACTCGATTGTGTATAAGTGAAACCTATTTAAACAATTTAGAACCATAACAATAATTTCAGCAGACTGCAAACACGTGAAACAATTTAACAGGTTAAAACAGCTATAAGGATTTAAACAGTTAAAACCATGTGCATGAACCTTTTAGAAAAAGTAAATTACATTTACTAGTTAAATATGCTTTTACCTATATGTGTTTATACCTGTATGTACATCTGTTTTAATTTTTGAGGCTTGAGTCCCTGTACTGAGGAAAAAGCAAGATATAAACAACAACACAGTAGTGATATGGCAGTTTATGTTTATTGCAGTGGGATTATTAGGATGATTTTAATGGTTTCATTGGTTTTTAGTTATCATTGTTACCTGATGTGAGAGTAGGTTTTTTTTTGTTTTTTGTTTTTTTTCAGTGGAGAGGCTGGATAAATAAAATACATGAAATCAGGATATATTCTGGAGTAAGGCCACATTATTTTGGATAGAATGAAAGGGAACTAAATTGTCAGTTATGACAGTTGTTATGATTTTATTTTGACTGCCAGGAATGAGAAGAGGTGCCTATCAAAGGACCTTATCACACAGAGGCAAATTGCTTAAATCCCATGCAGAAACGGGATTTAAAAATCTGAAAAACCCACAAAAGTTATTTTTCACATGTGTTTGTGTAAAGGAGAAATAACGTGACATGAACCCAAATGGAAAGTTGCCAAAACCCATTCCTTTTTACTTTCAGAAATTCCCAAAAGTAAAAAGGAGCGGATTTGGGCGACTTTCTGTTCGGAATAATGTCGCGTTATTTCTCCTTGATGCCAACGTCATGTGAAAAACAACCCACTTTTGAGGGTTATTTCTACTTTCTGTTCAGGTTAACCCCAAATATCGTGTGAGGTTTTCACTTTAAATCCAGTTTCTTCATGGGATTCATCCTGTGTGATAAACTCTAAACTGTGTCTTCAGGTGCCAAAAACACTTTGCTGACTCTTAGTATTAGACACCTTGAATTGGGGAGTGGCTGTACTATTTGCTGCTTGGCTTCAGGCAATAAAAGATCTTGAGCTGGCTCCAAGGAACTTGGCCTAGGGGAGAAGATGTGAGCCAAACAGAAGCATCACAAGGGAGTTCCAGGGGGGTGAGGGCTGCACTGGGTGCAGTTGTACACCTGGTGGGGTGGTACACCTGGAAGGACTGGTGTGGCTATTAGGCAAGTGAGAGAGGGTGGCATCTCCCTTTTTTGCTTACCCAGAGGCCAGGCCAGACCTCAAACAGACCCTCCAGAGGCCACAGAGCCTCCACCGTCAGCAGCAGCTGCTGCAGGGGGATGCCTTCTGTTTGGAGTCTGGCATGGCTGTTGGGTGACCGGCCATGCCAAACCCAGAGCAGGCCCACTGGAGGCCACAGTGCCATCCTCTTCAGTAGCAGCTACTGCTGGGGGTATGTGTCTTTCGTTTAGAGTCTGGCATATTTGGATGCTGCAGCTGTCTGGCTGTGTGGTAGGTAGCTGACCAAGGGGGCAGCTCAGAGAGGCAGTGGGAGGGCAAAGGGACAGGGTGACCTGGCCCACTCCATTCCTTTACAGGACATGCACTGGGTGACACTAACCACACTGACACCACTGGAACCAAGATTCTATACTGCCCAGCATAGTATAAGGCAAAACTCTGCTACATCTTCCGCCTCTTCACCCCCAGGACTCACACTTTTTCTGTGATAGCCCTCCTGAAATGGCTAGTGCAGAGTCAGAGAGGGATAAGAGAAGTGTCTCCCCATGCGCAATAGCCAGATGCACTTTAATCTGCATCTGACTATAGAACCTAGCCAGACACTTCTCTGATCCTGCCAGTCACAGAATGGCCATTGAAGGATGCTATTGCTGCAAAACTGTGAATCCTGGTGAGGGGACTTTAGTTATCGTGGAGGGTAGAAAAGAGTCTTGGAAGTGCAGAATGGGCAGTAGGAATTGGATTAGATAGTATGAGTGACTTGCAATGAGCTCCCCTTCTGTCCACCTATCCTGACCCCTCTGTGATGTAAACTGATACTTTTAGAGATGTTTCTTCTTCTTCCCAGAACTCTCTTAGCTTTTCCTTAGAATGCAGCTAGATTAGAATAGCCCCCTAAGTAACTTTATAATAATAATAATAATAAATTTTATTTTTAACCCGCCCCTCTGCTAGGCAACCGGGACAGCGTACAACAAGTTAAAACAATACAGAAGTAAAACACATCACCGAATCTCCCCCTAACCCTCCCACCCCTTAAAAATAAATTAAACTAAGATAATATTAAAAACAACAAATAATAAACATTAAATACTGAAATCATCAAACAAATAGCAGCAAACAATAGCGGCTGGGGGTAGGGGAGCAGGTTGACAAGCCAGACCATTTTGGAGGGGGGAGCTGAGAGATTATTCTGGGAAGGCCTGCCAGAAGAGATCCGTCTTAACTGCTTTTTTAAAACAGTCAAGGGTGGTAATAAGACGGATTTCATCCGGCAGGCCATTCCATAATCTTACTATCTTAGAATGTTGCTCTTATAATATATTAATATTATAGGAGTCAGCGTGGTGTTGGACTATGTCTTGGAGATCAGGGTTTGAATCCTAGCTCAGCCACGTAAACCCACTGGGTGACTTTGGGCAAGTCACACACTCTCAGCCCCAGAGGATGGCAATAGCAAACCCCCTCTGAACAAATCTTGCCAAGAAAACTCCATGATAGGTTCACCTTAGGCTCATCATAAATTCAAAAAGACCTGAAGACATAATAGCATAATAATAATAATATGTTGATACTAATAATATGTAGTTTCTTTATGCACTAAGAGGTTAAACAGACTGCTCGTACTTGCTGGGCTGGGGATGCAGCAACCACACTCCATGCTCCCAACCCAGCATTTCCCTGGTGCAAAAAGGAGCATCAGAAAGCTGCTCCTTTTCGTGCCTGAGAAAAGGCGCCTTTGCCACTGTGGTGGCATTTTTCAGGTTTCTACAGTGCAGCACATCTAAATGCTGCGCCGTAGAAATGCAGAAATGCCACCTGCCATGCATTTGCCCAAGTAACATAATGCCAGCATTGGGGCAGAGTTGGGATGTGCGGTGTGAGGTCTCCACGCCCCCACTCTGCCCCAATGCTGGTGTTTATCGCTGGTCTGTTTAGGCCCTAACTTTAATAGAGAATACTTACAATAATCAAAAAACGAAGACATATGCAAGCATAAAGTGGAGTTATATTGGCGTTATGCCACTAACAAGATGCCATGGAATAGAAAGTATCTGGAAAACTGGAATGAAAGACCTAAAGGTCTGCATTTAAACTGCAAGAAAGAAAGAAAGAAAGAAAGAAAGAAAGAAAGAAAGAAAGAAAGAACCATCTCCTTCTCTGAGCAGAGTGGTGAAAGGCATTAAACGGCAAGAGCTTTTAGGCCTAAGCAGACTGCCAGAAATAGTGCACATTAAACTGAGGCACTGCCCTGGCTCAATTGAGGCACTGCCCTGGCTAGGGAATCATGGGAATTGTATTTTTTTTCTGAGACACTGAACCTTCTCTGTCAGAGAGCTCTGGTGCCACAATAAATTACAGTTCCCATGATTCCCTAGCACTGAGCCAGGGCAGTGCCTCAATTTAAAGTGCACTATTTCTGGCAGTCTGCTTAGGTCCAGTCCTGGGAACACCTAAAAGAGACACCAACCCTCTTTACTCTCTGCTATGGTGCCACATCTGACTTTTTTGAATGCCTGGGCAGGGAAATTATAGTGGTGGCAGCTCTTTGGTACTTCCTCTCAAGGCAGTGATGAGAGAAATCAGACTTTCAAGGATTTGAATTAGACATTTCTGTATGTTTGTCAGCTTTTCTGGGTTAAAATGAGGCAATATTATCACATTAAAGTTAAAGGCTAGAATCAGTGCTAGACAGACACCATTTTCTTTCTTTTGCCTTTTCATCCTTTTTGACATGCTTACATTTTCTTAGCCTCGCCTGTGCCTGGTTGCCTCCCTAACACATCACACAGCCATAGCTTACTGTAGTTTCCTCCTTATTCATCCAACCTTTAGCAATGGCGTTCCTAGGCTTAGTGTCATCCGGTGCGGTAACTCATGGTGTCTCCTCCCCTCATTGACGTCTTCCTCTAATTTCACACCATACACAATACTTACTAATATTTTTTTTGCACTAATGTTACTTATAAATCATAATTCCCATATATACCACTGAATGTAATGCTAATAGTTATGACATAAACATCTAGCAAAATAAAAATTATATATTCAAATTACAATATCATACACATATGTATTTACATATATATAGTGAAGATTTGGTTAATATGTAATATTTTTAATATGTAATATTTTTAAAGAAAATTTAAAAAGAATATTTAAAAAAAAATCAATTCTGTGACACACACACCCTTTCTTCTCCCACTGAGGTTCATCTCACTCCCACCACCTCTTAAAGCATTTTAAAGAGATACAGACAAATGCCACAATGTTTCTGCCAAAACACAGGTATGAGGAGGGTATTGTAAAGTTTTAATTATCACCCAGAAGTTATGAGATATTAATGATTTTTTTCAGGGTCATCATTGGTCCATAAGTGCATGATGTGGAGAAAATCAGCTTATTGTGTCCTGGTTTTTTTGTTTTGTTTTGTTTTGTTTTTTGGTTACAGGTTGTGCCAGAAGTGACTAAAGTGACTGAAGTGGTTTAAGGCACAATCTGCACATTTCTACAATAACAGTGTTCAGAGGATCAAGAAACGCTAGGAAAAATCTGAAAATCTGGATGGTGACTATGTAGAGAAAAGTGAACAACTACAAATTGAGACAAACCTTTGGTCAAATTTTTTTAAAGGTGATACCCCCTTGTAACCCACTTCAGTCACTTTAGAATCATAGAATCATAGAGTTAGAAGAGACCACAAGGGCCATCCAGTCCAACCACCTGCCATGCAGGAACTCCCAATTAAAGCATCCCCAACAGATGGCCATCCAGCCTCTGCTTAAAGACCTCCAAAGAAGGAGACTCCACCACACTCCGAGGGAGTGTGTTCCACTGTTGAACAGCTTTCACTGTCAGGAAGTTCCTCCTAATGTTGAGGTGGAATCTCTTTTCCTGCAGCTTGCATCCATTGTTCTGGGTCCTAGTCTCTGGAGCAGCAGAAAACAAGCTTGTTCCCTCCTCAATATGACATCCTTTTGAATGCTTAAACAGGGCTGTCATATCCCCTCTTAACCGTCTCTTCTACAGGCTAAACATACCCAGTTCCCTAAGTCGTTCCTCTTAGAGCATGGTTTCCAGACCCTTCACCATTTTAGTTGCCCTCCTCTGGCACGCTTAGTTCTTCAATATCCTTTTTGAATTGTGGTGCCCAGAACTGGACATAGTATTCCAGGCGAGGCCTTACCAAAGCAGAATGGAGTGGTACTATTACTTCCCTTGATCTAGACCAGGGGTCGGCAACCTACGGCCCGCGGGCCGTTTCCGGCCCAGGTCGGCGGACTTACCGGCCCAGGCGGAACCCTGCCGCCGTCGCCGCCGCCACCGCCCGGTTCGGCCGCCGCCCAGCCGCGCACAACGCGACCGCCATTTTGGACCCCAAAATGGCGGCCATAATGTGTTTGCGCATGCGCAGGATTACTGCGCATGCGCAAACGCGTTTGTAGCCGCCATTTTGGGGTCCAAAATGGTGGTCGCGGCACCGGGAGCGCGCGCGGTGCCCTGAGGAGGCCTGTCCCTGCCGAGGGAATACTCCCAAGGGGGGCCCTCGGTGGCGACGGGCTTCCAGGAGGCCCGTAGCCACTGAGGATCACCCTTGGGAGGCCTCCCTCGGTGGCTACGGGCTTCCAGGAGGCCCGTAGCCACCGAGGGAAGCCTCCTCGGGGCGACCCTCGGTGGCGACAGGCTTCCAGGAGGCCCGTCGCCACCGAGGATCCCCCTTGGGAGGCCTCCCTCGGTGGCTACGGGCCTCCTGGAAGCCCGTCGCCACCGAGGATCCCCCTTGGGAGGCCTCCCTCGGTGGCGATGGGCTTCCAGGAGGCCCGTAGCCACCGAGGGAAGCCTCCTCGGGGCGACCCTCGGTGGCGACAGGCTTCCAGGAGGCCCGTCGCCACCGAGGATCCCCCTTGGGAGGCCTCCCTCGGTGGCTACGGGCCTCCTGGAAGCCCGGCGCCACCGAGGATCCCCCTTGGGAGGCCTCCCTCGGTGGCGACGGGCTTCCAGGAGGCCCGTAGGCACCGAGGGAAGCCTCCTCGGGGCGACCCTCGGTGGCGACAGGCTTCCAGGAGGCCCGTCGCTACCGAGGATCCCCCTTGGGAGGCCTCCCTCGGTGGCTACGGGCTTCCAGGAGGCCCGTCGCCACCGAGGGAAGCCTCCTCGGGGCGACCCTCGGTGGCTACGGGCTTCCAGGAGGCCCGTCGCCACCGAGGATCCCCCTTGGGAGGCCTCCCTCGGTGGCTACGGGCTTCCAGGAGGCCCGTCGCCACCGAGGGAAGCCTCCTCGGGGCGACCCTCGGTTGCGACGGGCTTCCAGGAGGCCCGTCGCCACCGAGGATCCCCCTTGGGAGGCCTCCCTCGGTGGCTACGGGCTTCCAGGAGGCCCGTCGCCACCGAGGGAAGCCTCCTCGGGGCGACCCTCGGTGGCGATGGGCTTCCAGGAGGCCCGTCGCCACCGAGGATCCCCCTTGGGAGGCCTCCCTCGGTGGCTACGGGCTTCCAGGAGGCCCGTAGCCATCGAGGGAATCCGGCCCCCACACCATTTCCCCCCCCCTCCCCCGGCCCCCCAGCAACAAAGGCCGCGGGGTGCGCGGGGGGGTCGCGCACGGCTGTGGAGGGTGTGCGCACACGCGTGCGCGCGCACGCGCACGCGCCGCCATCCCCCCCCCACCTTGGCCCAGCTGAGACCTGGGCTACGGGAGACCGGCCCAGGTCTCAAAAAGGTTGCCTGCCCCTGATCTAGACACTATATTCCTGTTGATGTAACCAAGAATCACATTGGCTTTCTTGGCTGCCTATCATACTGTTAACATGTTCAACTTGTGGTCTACTAGGACTCCTAGATCCCTTTCACACGTAATCTCCTTAAACCAGGTGTCCCCCATCCTATATTTATGCATTTCATTTTTATTTTATTTTTTTGCCCTAAATGCAGTACCTTACATTTCTCCATGTTGAAATTCATTTTGTTAGCTTTGGCCCAGCTTTCTAATCTATTAAGGTCACTTTGAAGAGGTCAGCTTTTACACAAGTATATACAGTAATACATCTGGCTCTCCATATCCACAGATTCTACATCCACAGATCCAACCATCCACAGCTTGAAAATATCCCTCCCCACAAAAAAAGTTGTTTTTGTCATTTTCTAAAAGGAATGCCATTTTACTATGCTATGAGACTTGATACAATGAGACTTGAAAATCCACTAATGTTGATATCCACAGTGGTTCTGGAACCAAGCCCCAGCAGATACCAAGGGCCCACTCTAATTTATTGTCCTTACATAATGAGTGGACTCTTCTGCCCAATGCTAAGACAGGTCCTGAAGCTTTGTTTCATTACGCCCAATGGTAAATATCTTTTCTTTCCACTCTTCCTATTCCTGCCATACAAAACTGATGCAGGGCATGGCATAGGCTGCCAGTGCCACCCACCAGTGTACAAAAGATGGCATCAGTCTAACAGTACAAGGCATGATGAAATGGATTGAATCGTCTTGCCCTGTGGCCTCCCTAACATTCCTGTATTTGTTGCAAGATTGTTCTTGCAATGGAAAACCCTTCCTCTTGCAACACAATGGTGCATGAAAAGTGACATGAGTGACAATTTAAATTCACTCAATGCCAAGATGCACAGGCTTATTTTGACATGTGTTCTTTGCAGCTCTGACATATACCACACAACAGTTCCCCACACTGATAGCTTTCTGGATAGAGAACATACTATACTTTTCAGAGAGAGAGAGAGAGAGAGAAGGACAGATCTCTAGGAAGGATGGTGGGGTGGAGGAGAGAAAAATATTGCTTGGCAGGTGGCAACTGCTATGTTCCACGTTTTGCCAGCAGATACATGGCTACATTTATACATGTTATGTTTTGTTCTTCTTTAGGCTGGCTACATTGCAATATCCTGATTCAAAAAACATGCACAGCAACTGTTTTTTATCGATACAAATGTTTTGACTCATCCTACTTTCACAGCTGAGATTACCAAGGCAATCAGAAATTAAACACAAAAGCACATTTTAATTTTTTTATTTTATATATCAAAAAGCATTACCAGAGATCAAAATGAGAAAAATAAAACACTGTTCAATGAAAACTCTAAAACCATATCTTTATGATTAAGAAAAATACAAACAAACCAGAAAAGGTAGCAAATACAATAAAGCAGACAAAAATCAACCAATCAAAATGCCAATGAAAACAGAAAAGGTTTGAGCTGGAACTGAAACAGTTAAAAGGTTGGCAAGAGTTAAATTTACTATTGCATAGTTAAGAGTGTCACTACAGAAGAAAGTTATTTATTTATTTGATTTATATTCCACTTTTCTCCTGAATGGGACTTAAAAGTAGTTATCCTTTGTTGTGTCATTGTTAACTCATGATATGGCCTCTTGTTGACAGATCACAGCTGAGATCCAGCATCAGGGTTATGTAATGTAAATCTGCCCACATGGAGTTATGCATCCATTGTGATAGCGTGCCACTTCCTTGGCTTCTGTGTCACCTCTTTATAAATGAGTATTGCAAACATACAATGGCTAAGGGAGCACACCAAGGAATTCCAAAAGAAAATCAGCATGTGTTTTATAGACTATAGCAAAGCCTTTGACTTCATGGAAAGCTATGGAATACCCTAAAAGACATGGGAGTGCCACCACATCTGATCGTCCCGATGAAGAATCTGTACTTAGAACAAGAGGCTACTGTTGGAATAGAGCATAGAGAAACAGTATGGTTCCTAATTGGTAAAAGGTTCAGCATGGCTGCATCCTTTCACCCTATCTGTTCTATTTGTATGCAGCAAATATTATATGAAGAGCAGGATTGGACACAGGAGGAGGAGAAGTGAAGATAGGAGGAATCTCAATAATCTAAGATGTGCAGATAAAACCATACTACTAGCAGAAAACATCACAAACCTGGAACAACTACTAAGGAACTACTAAGGAAGAAAGTGCAAAGGCAGGCCTACTGCTAATCTTTCCTTAATTTTTGAAGGCAGATAAACATTTTGATGCCACCAGGCTTTCACATGTTGACATGGGTGCTGTTTTGTTTTTGTTTTTAAAGAGTTTTAAATTTTAATAATGCAATGTTTTAATTGTTTTAATAATTTGTTTTTTAAACTTTGCATTTTTAATGTTTCATACTGTATTAACCTAGACTGTTTTAAATTTTGTTAGCCACCTTGAGTCCCTGTACTGGGAGGAAGGCAGGATATAAATAAATATAACAACAACAACAACAACAACAACAACAATATAGAGAAAACAAAAATAATGATTATGGAGGATCTACACAAATCCAACTGAGGTCTGAAACACATGGGCCAAAAGGAGAAGCTTCTGGCTGCTTCGGGGGTGTGGGGTGCAGATGATGAAGCTCCCAGCAAAAGGAGCATCAAAAATCCACTCCTTGGTGGCAGCTTGTTTGGGACCACGGTGGCAGCCTGCTTTCAGAGTGGGCCATCCAGTCACCACAGTCCTAGGCTGATCGGGGTTTGACTGCAGACAGAACAGCCAGAGGCCACTCTAAGCCACCCATCTGTTTCACCCCATAGACAATGAAGAAATCAAAATAGTAAAAGTGTTCACATACCTTGGATCAAACATAGATGAAAATGGGGACTGCAGTGAAGAAATCAGAAGAAAGCTGGGAATGGAGAGGGCCACTATGAAAGAACTAGACAAGATCCTAAAGATATACAACTAAGCGCAAAAATTTGAATTGTACAAGCCATTGTATCCCCTACTACCATGTACAGATGCGAGAGCTGGACAGTGAAGAAAGCGGATGAGAAGAAGATCAATTCATTTGAGATATGGTGCTGGAGAAGAGTGATGATGATACCGTGGAGAGTCAAAAAAGAGAAACAAATAGGTCCTAGAACAGATAGGGCCAGAAATCTCCTTGGAAGCCAAGATGATTAAGCTGAGGTTGTTGTACTTTGGCCACATCATGAGAAGGCATGACTCATTAGAGAAGACAATGATGCTGGGAAAGGTGGAGGGAAGCAGAAAGAGATGACGGCAACATGCTAGATGGATGGACTGTATTCAGGAGGTCACGTGTATGAATTTACAGGACCTAAGCAGAGCAATGGAGGATAGGGAGTCTTGGAGATGTCTCATAGACAGGGTTGCCATGAGTCAGTATTGATTTGAGGGCGGTTAACAACAACAAATTGTAAATGCAGTAACACAAGTTTGAACAATTTGCAAATTTACATACATCTTTTTTAAAACAACAACAACAGTAATACTACATATTTTCTACTGATTCCAGAGCATTTACAGTCTTCCAAAGTTCCCTGCATTCCCCCTGAGCACAAGTGAAGCACTTGCTTGCAGAAATCGTGCTGCTCAAGAGTTGCAGATCCATATTGCGTACTGAGTTGTGCATTCACTTGCACATTTGGTTGGACAATTGATTGGGCATTTGGTGGCACAGCATTGTCATTCAGTACAAGGGTTGTGTAGCACAATCCATGCATGATTTTGCAGGTAGGGATTTATACTATGCAACCCTAATATGGGCTGTTTGGCCTAGAACTACCTAATGGCAGCACTGGGTTCAACAAACATAGAGGAACGGAACTGAATTTAGCCCCTACATGCCTTTCTGAGCATTCAACTGATTTCAGCTTTGTTGAAAGAGCCACACATGTAGAGCCCTCACTGTTTAATCAAATAAGACAACTGCACATGAAGCACACATTTATGAGCATGATTCTATACATATAGGCTCTAGCTAGGGATGGGGAAATCTGTCAATTTTACTTTCTCCTGCATTTGAATTTTTTAAACCAAAAGTTCTTGAACATGAGGAAATTTGTGGGCTTAGTAAATGCCTCCAAAAAAGAACTGGAATAAAATTCCCATTTAGGTACAGCTCTTCCTTTTTTTTTTCTTTTTTTTTATTAGTATATAACAATAAGTGTACATACATACCTATTTTTCCACCTACATGTGTATAACTATATATATATATATATATATATATATATATAATACAAAGTTTTTCCAGACTTTAAATATCTCCTTTTCACAAAATAAAAATTAATCTTCTTATACTTTATAAAATACATGTAAGGTTTATATACTTTAACAATCTAAATGCATAACCCTCATCCCAGAATAGGAGGTCTGTGTTAACATGGCCTTGTCACATTTCTTCACTCCAAAGACTCTTAATTTTTCCCCACTTCCTTTGATATCGTTGTTCAGATTTCCCTTTAAGTACCATTGTTAATTTATCCATTAACATTAGGTCATTTACTTTGGTTGTCCATTCTTCAAATAAGTGTTCATGATGTTTCTTCCAATATCTTGCATAAAGGAGACGCGCAGCGGATAACATATATAAGATCACTTCTATTTCCCCTCTTTTTAATTTGGACTTCAATAACTTGTGGTCCATTTCAAATCTGATTGAAAATAACTCTTGAATCTTCCTATGTATCCTGTCCCAGAATTTATATGCTACTTTACATCCCCACCACATACGGTAAAAGTCAGCATTTTGACAATCACATGTCCAGCAGCTATATACTTTATCTTTATTTATTTTCCCTAGCATTAAAGGTGTTGTATACCACCTGTAGAACATTTTGTAGTAGTTATCTATTAAGTTCGCACTTTTAGTAAATTTTAGATTCTTTGTCCATATTCTTTCCCATATGTCCAGTGGGATGGTTTCTTTTAAGTCCTGCATCCACTTGATCATGCAATTTTTAACAGTTTCTTCTTTCATTTTGATCTCTAATAGCATTTTGTATAATCTTGAAATCATATGTTTATCACCCTTTTCATAAATTTTTTCCAATTCCTTTTTCTGAGTTTCTATTCCTATTTGCTTAATGTCTTTTTTGAATCTTTCTTTTAATTGAAGATGTAATAGCCATTGTATTTGTATTCCTTCCCCTTGTAATTCCTCTATAGTTTTAAATTGTTCTTTTCCCCCTATTATTTTGATTGTGTCTCTATAAGTTATCCATTTGTCTTTAAATGTTTTGTCTGTTTTATAAAATGCTTCTTGTGCTGATACCCAGCTTGGCACTTTCATATACATAAATTCTTTGTTTTTAATCCATACTTTATATAAAGATTTCCTTATTATATGATTATTAAAGATTTTGAATGATATTTCTTTCTCATATCCAAGATATCTATGCCATCCGTATTCTAATCCTATCCCTTCTAGAGCCAATAATCTTTCATCTTTCAGTACAACCCATTCTTTTAGCCATGTCAATACAGATGCATTATAATAAAGTTGAAGGTTTGGTAACCCTAATCCCCCTTTATTTTTGGCATCTTGCAATATTTTCAGTTTGATTCTTGCTTTTTTCCCTTTCCAAATGAAATTTTTTATATCTTTCTCCTAGTCATTAAATATAGCAGTTGATGTTATGATGGGGATAGTTTGGAAGAGATATAGAATTTTGGGTAATACATACATTTGAACTAATGCTATTTTCCCCAGTAAAGATAGTTGAATTGATTTCCACTTTTCTAACTTCTCTTTAATTTGATTCCATTTTTAATGTAGTTATTTTTAAGCAAATCTGAGTTCCTGTTTGTTAAGATTATGCCCAAATATTTTGCACTATGAACTATCTTTAATCCTGAAACTCTTTCCAGTTCCTGTTCTTCCTTTTTTGTCAGATTTTTTTGTTAATATACTACTTTTGTCTTTATTTATTTTAAAGCCCGCCAAATTGCATATCTCTTCTAAGGTTATCCATAGTTTCCCTATGTTGTTCTTAGGGTCATCTAATACAATAGCTACATCATCAGTGAATGCTTTAATTTTGAATTGATGATTCTTTATTTGTAGACCTCGAATTTCTTTTTCTTTTCTTACTCTGTTCATCAAAATTTCTATCATCATTATGAACAATAATGGTGATAGAGGGCACCCCTGTCGAGTCCCTTTATTAATTTTACTCTTTACTGTTTTTTCTCCATTTACATCTATCTGGGCGTACTGCTGATCATATATCGCATTAATCCATTTCTGAATATTTTGACCTATATTGCTTTGTTCTAATATTTCTTTCATGAACATCCATTTTGTGTTATCGAACGCTTTTTCTAAATCTAATAAGATAACACCCAATTTCCTTTCCTTGTGTTTTTCAAAGAACTCTATTATATCAATCAAAGACCTAATATTATTTTTAATTTGTCACCCTGGCAAGAACCCCGTTTGGTCTTCCTCAATCCATTGCACTAAAGCTTTTTTCAATCTTTCTGCTATTATTAGGGCTAAGATCTTATAATCTATATTCAATAGCGAAATAGGTCTATAGTTTTCTATTACACAAGGATCTCTGTCTTCTTTGGGTATTAACACAATTGTAGCCATATTCCAAGTTTGTGGATAATAATCCTTTTCAATATTTTAATTGTTTTATATAATGGCGTTATTATTTCTTCCATAAAATTTTTATAATATCTAGCTGTTAACCCATCAGGTCCTGATGCTTTATTATCTTTTAGTCTCTTAATAGACTGTTTTATTGCTTCCTTTTCTATTGGTCTATTTAATTCTTTATCTGATTATCTGTAAATTGTGGAATCTTTTCTTTTTTAATAAATTCTTGTATTTTTATTTTTATTTTAATCCTGTACCCTTCTCCTCTCTATAAAGTTTTGCAAAATAATCTGTAATAATTTGCTTTATTTTTCCCTGTTGTGTATATATTTGTTCTTTTTCTTTTAGCTTTATTATTAGTTTCTTTTCTCTTTGTTTTTTGATTTGGTATGCCGGCCATCTACCATTTTTATTTGCATTTTCAAAATATTTTTGTTTTAAATATTTAATTCTATTAGCTATTTGAATTGTGATTTTTTTTATTAATTTGGTTTCTTAATAGTCTAAGTTCTTGCTCTACTTTCTTATTTTTGGGATATTTCTTTAATTCTAATTCTTTTTTTTTTTTTTTTTTTTGGATTTGTTCTATTATTTCCTTCTTTTTCTGTTGTTCTAATATTTTTTCCTAGCCTCTTGTTGTATAAAGTGACCCCTAATAACCGCTTTACTAGTGTCCCAAATTATGTGAGATGCTGTCTCATGATTTGTGTTTTCCTTAAAGTATAATTTTAATTCTTGTTTTATTTTCTTTGTTAATTCTTCGTCGCTTAATAGATAATCTTTTAATTTCCAATTAAATTCTTTCTTTAAGCTTCTCATTTCCATTTTAATTGCATTATGGTCTGATAGTATTTGAGGTAATATCTCAATTTTAGAAGTTTCTTTAATTAGCTGTTTTGAAATACATATTAAATCTATACGAGACCATGACTTAAATCTATTTGAGTAATAAGTATAATCCCTTTCTTTGTTATGTATTGCTCTCCATATATCAATTAAATTTAGGTCTTCCACCATTTTAACTGCTATTTGTGGCAGTTTGCCTCTATTCTTTTTTAAAAAATTCTCATTAGTCCTGTCCATTTCTGAATCCCACACCCCGTTCCAATCCCCTGTTATCATTATTTTTTCATAATCCAAATCTATCATTTCTCGATGTAATTTCTTATAGAATTGCTCTTTATTTTCTTGAGGGGCATATATATTAACTAACAATATTTTCCCTCCTGCATGTGGTATTTCGATTGCAATATAATGCCCTTCTGTATCAGCAAATATCTCCTTAGCTTGACCTTTGGCTTTTACATAAATCGCAACTCCTTTTTCCCCCCCTCTTTGTTACAAGCTACAAATACTTCCCCCAAATAATTACATTCCAATACAAATTTATCTTTTTCTCTAATGTGGGTCTCTTGTAAACAAATAAAATCTAATTTCAATTTATTCAAATAATAATTTTTTCCTCCTTTTATTTCTAGAATTTAAACCATTTACATTCCAAGAAATTAATTGTATTGGCATCAATTACAAAGCTAATTGCTTTTATCTACCTTCTCCTTATTTTTTTAGTCTTTCCCCCCCCCTTTCTTCTTTCCTTCTGTATACTTTTATTTTCATTTTAGTTCCAAGTCCTTTTTCTTGTGATGATGCTGAATTTGTCTCATCCTCCTGCTCTGATTCTGTTTCTCTTTCTTCTTCTGATGTTTGTTTGTCAATATCTTCTTCTGAGCTTTCTTTTCCTCCCTCTGTCTTCCTTCTGCTAAATTCTTTTTTTGATCTTGTCTCCATTTTTGTTATTGTCTCCTTATTTCCTTCTTCCCTTTTATCTTTCCCCATTCTTTTATTCTGTTCTTCTCGTTCTTCCTGCATATCTTTCTGTTTGTCTAGAAAAGTCTTCATTTTCTCCACTGCGTTAATTATGATTCTCTCTTTTTGCATTGTAAAGGAGATTCCTTCTGTTCTTTCCCATTTGTACTTTATCTCTTTTTCCCTTAAATATTCTGTTAATATTGAATATTCTCTTCCCATCCTACACAGAACTGTATTTTACTTCCTGGCCATACAGTCATTCAAAAAAGGGGAGTCTCTAAGAAAAGAAGAGGTGATTTAGGTCCTGATTCAGCACTGACAATGCACAGTGATTCAAATTTAGTTTCCCTCCAGATGAAAAAAAGTCTCTGAAAGTCCCAGATTTTGTTCCTGTACAATCCAATTTTATTTTGGAAAATCCACATGATGTCTTCTTCATTCTGAAGCATTTTCTGGGATTATCTCCCTTCATTACCAAAGCCATTTCATTTCTACTTCCAGGTCAGTTTAAATTAAATCAGTATTTTTTAAAAATGAAATGTATCTCTACTTGGCTGTTTGTCTTATCCCAGAACTGGCTAAAATGGCCACCACCAGTAAATGCAGCTATTGTTTTCAGGACACAGATTCAACAGAGATCAAGTGAAGGAAAGAAGAAAGTTGTCACCAAAGTAAAATGATCCTAATGCTCAAGTAGAATTGAAAGACCTAGCTATGGTAGTCTGGAAAATCAGTATGCAAAGGGATCTAGTAGCACCTTTAAGAATGACTGAAAGAGAGAAGTTGGTAGTATGTACTTTCATTGACTTCAGCCTAATTCCTCAGATGCATGTGGACATCTAAGAAAGTAGGCTCAAGTCTACAAAAGCTCATGCTACCAGCTTCTTTCTTTCAGTTAGTCTCAACAGCACTACTAGATCTTTTTTCATACTTATCTACATATTTAGTAATATTGCTAAAGCAGTTAAGGACTTTGAGTATAACTTCTGAATAATAATAAAAAAACCGAGTGGATATTGGGAAAATCAATTTCTGAAATGTTGCATGAGTCTAGATGTGACACCAGATCAATGGGAGGAGAAGGAGGAAAAACACAAGGTGAAGGAACCCTGGGATATTTCAAAACAAAACAAAAACAACAGGAAAATCTCAATACTTCCAGACCCCCCCCCCATTTCTGGATAAGCCCTAAATTTTTAAGACTTCATCACTCAACCTTATGGGTATGGTTGCATGACTCTGCTAGGTTTGATCCCCCCCCCCCAACCCCAGATTTGGATTTTTAAAAATCTCAAATTCTGTCCATCCTTAATATTAAGAAATGTGCAACTTTTTATAAACTCTTACAAAAAAAAAATTGAACTGAAACATTTTCCCCTGTCCTATCCCCTGCAGTGCCATGACGCAGGTATGTATGTCTTTGGCTCTGTTCATTCATACTGTGCATCTTCTTTCCCCCCACCTCCATTTCCACTGTTATCCTTTCATGTTCTTAGCCTTCCTCCACTAATGGAAGCAGAATTTTCTCATGTATAAATAATAATCAAAATAATAATTAAGCTCCATACGTCGGGAGGCTGCTTGTCCAAACTGTCAGTGCTGGCTGAGGATATTGAGTCATTGTGAAATATCCTCTTCTCTGATCTCCTTTCAGTTTTGGGGCCTTGAAATAATGCACAGACACATTAAAACTGCACATTTGGGTTATCATCATAAATAAGATGCACTATATATGTCAAAACAAGTTGTTATGTAATAGACATCTTGGTAGTTTCATTTACAAGCAGAATCTTTCACAAGACATCTTGAGGAGAGAAAGTGATCTCTGTGATATGGAAATATCTCCTCCAGCACATAAATTATGCCTTAGTGCTTCAATTGCCTGAAAAGTGGGGCAGTCCCACAGGCCACCAGAGACTTCTGAGTGATGATATGGTTTGCAAATCTTAATGATTTCTACCCCCATCCCATGAAGTATTAACTATATTGACATGAGAGAACATATATTTAGGAGAGAACATAAGTCTCTCTGAGCTGCTAATGATCAGAGTCAAATAGGGGCAGAAGTCTTTGCTTGGATTGCCAACCAAATGAATTCTCATAAATAGCCCATAAGCAGATAGGTCTGTACCTTGAACATGACTCCAGAATGTGGCCAAACACATTGTCTAATATGGGTTAACAAGTAGAGCCCTTTCCTTTTTAGATACATAGCACACCTCCAATTACTTTGGCCAAGATCCTATGTTATGCTTGCGTACTATACGGTAAATCTACTCACATAGTTACATAGAGGTTGAGCTATACCTCCCTTCTACTAAATAGCAACACTATTCTAGTGTCCAAAGGAGGGTGACCAAAATGGTGAAAGGTCTGGAAACCATGCCCTAAGAGGAGCGACTTTGGGAGCTTGGGTATGTTTAGCCTGCGGAAGAGAAGGTGAAGAGGTGAGATGATAGCCATGTTTAAATATTTGAAAGGGATGCCATATTAAAAATGGAGTAAGCTTATTTTCTGTGCTTCAGAGACTAGGACACAGAGCAATGGATTCAAGCTACAGGAAAAGAGATTCCACCTAAACATTAGGAAGAACTTCCTGATGGTAAGAGCAGTTTGACAGTGGAAAACTCTGACTTGGAGAGCGGTGGAGTTTTTTTCTTTGGAAATTTTTAAACAGAGGCTGAATGGCCATTTGTTGGGAGTGCTTTTATTGTGTCTTCCTGCATGGTAAGGGGTTGGACTGGATGGCCCTTGTGGTCTCTTCCAACTCTATGATTCTATGTAGTTATTTATCACCATCACAGTACATGCAGAATCTGCTGCCTGTATGGGTTGTATTACTCTGCCTAATGGCGGGGTCACCCTCATTTTAAACATTTTACATTCTGCCTTTCCATCTTTTATTGCTCAAGGCAGCTCATACACAAAAAAACCATTCATTTGCACAGAAACATGAGAATTATCACACCAGCCGGCTGTCCCACCACAATCACGCTAGTTTAAGAATGGAAGCATACCAGTTTGGCATCATTTTTTATCATTTTTTATCACACTTGTCTCCGCAATAGTACTTTAGTATCCAGGCTCAAGAATGAATCCTGCAAACTGTGAACCTGCATTTTCAGTAGGAGTATAACCTCATCTAACACAGGCTGAATTCTTATTGTCAGATCTTTTGACTGACCATGAGTATTTCTGTTTTGTCCAGATTAAGCTTCAATTTGGTCTCCCTCATCCAGTCCATTACAGCTGCCAGGGACTGGTTTAGCACAGGAACAGCTTCTTTGGAATTAGGTGAGCTGTGTATCATCAGCGTACAGATTACATCTCTCCCTAAAGCTCTAGACAACGTCTTCCAGTGGTTTCGTGTAGTTGTTAAATAGCATTGGGGACAAGACAGAACTCTGAGGAACTCTACAGGCCAAGGAGTTGAACAGGAATTCCCCCAGTACCATCCTCTGAGAGCATCCCTCCAGGAAAGAACAGAGCCACTGTACAACAGTACCTCCAAGCTCCATCCCAGTGATGCAACACAGAAGAATACCATGATCAATGGTATCAAAAGCTGCTGAGAGATCCAGCAGAACCAACAGGGACACATTACCTTTGTCCAGTTCATGGCATAGGTCATCCACCAAGGCAATAGAGGCTGTCTTCATCCCATAACCAGGCCTGAATCCAGACTGAAAAATATCTAGATAATCTGTCTCATCCAGGAACCTGTGAAGACACATAACCATGGAGGCATTTGAGCTTCCAGTCATGGTTTTGAGGAGGACTGCAGAGGGAAATGGAAGTATTAAGGCTCGCGAGGGGGGGGGGGGCTTGCAGTTTGTGGGTGGTGTAGGGAGGAAAAGTTGGCCCCTGGCCCCTATGTAGTTGAGCTACTCTATGCACTGAGCCCTAGTCCCTAAAATAAATTATTCAAATTGGATAGCTCCTTTAGAGTTCAGAATGATTTGGTAAGATCTGTAGTCAAAGTGTAAAGTTTAGACTAAAAGTAGAATCTGATGTCCCCACTGCTGATGTTTAGGGGCAGGCTAGCCTGCTCTCCTCTTTGTGTGCCAGGTCAACAGAGAAAATAACACACAAGTAGGCTTTAGTAAATGCGCGAACACACAAAGCACCATGCTGTAAACATGCCTTGCAAGTGTTCAGCTTTATTATTGCAACTGGGCCAGCTTTTGCTGCAGCAGCAACAGGAGCAGATGAAACTGGTTTCCACCCAGTTGTCTACCCACCCTTAAGGATTCTTGCTGGTTCTTTGCAGCACTTGGTGTCATGACTTGGGAAATCCTGTACCAAAGAAGAAATGCGAGCCCCAAACAAACACAGGCGAGCTCTTGAAACAGGGGACATCTGGGGACCATCCTGAAGGATGTGGGCTCTCTCTCCCCCTCTCAGGAAGGGGAATGGATGGACCCATTCAAAAGGTCTTTGCTCAACATCTGTAACCCTCAACTTTCTCTGGCTTTGTTTGGGCAGTGTGTGCTTTTATCGCTTGGTTGCCACTTCCTCCCCCATTCTCCCATGTCTTCCTGCCTTTGTTTAAAACAGGGAGGGGGTGGCCTTTTGAGGGTGGTTCAGGATGGAAAGGAGAAAAAATGGTTGAAAGTGCCGTTTTGCTTATTTTTAAATGTCACTCAGTGGGGAGCACCTCCTGTGAGACCCATCGCTCATTTTCCCTTAAGAGTCAACCGAGTGGAGATGCCAAGCCATCTTCACACAGCAGGCCTTTGCTCAAAAGAAAACAGCCCAAATCTATTTAAAGCAGGGATGGGGAGACCACACAAACACGTACGCACGTTATTCCCTCCTGAAACTGCCTTTCTATGGTACAACTAAAAGCTTTTTTTAAAAAAAATCCTCATTGGTACTAATAAAAACTTGTTAAAAGTGATGGGGTGGGGTAAATTTTCAAAGTGGAAGTCACACCATGGGGGGGGGGGGAGTATGAGGCTCTTCTATTTCCTAGCAGCAAACCTTTTAAAAAAGCCCCCATTGACACCAGTGGAAGATTTTTCAAAGCCTTTAAACGCAGCTTGTAGGAATGGAGCAGCAGGGGAGGGATCTCTTCTCTCTGATCAGCTGAGATTTTTCAGTCTGTAGGGAGAGAAGGCAGTGACTGAAGAGATGGCCACCTCCCAGGTATAGTGGGCCCGTGGTATCCGCTGGGGTTTGGTTCTGGGACCCTCCGTGGATAACAAATCCATGGATGCCCAAGTCCCATTACATACAGTTGGCCCTCTGTATCCACAGATTCTACTATCCATGGCTTGAAAACATTTTAAAAAATATATAACTTCCAAAAACCAAATCTTGAATTTACCATTTTATATAAGAGACACCATTTTACTATGCCACTGTACTTAATGGAACTTGAACATTCACAGATTTTGGTATCCACTATGGATCCTGGAACCAAGCCCCAGTGGATACCAAGGGCCCACTGTACAATGGCATAATAAAATAGTGTCTCTTGTTGGCAAAATGAAGGCTTGCTCATTGCAATTTATATTTTGGAGGAATATTTCAAGCCATGTATGGTTGAATCCGTGGACAAAGAATCTGTGGATATGGAGGGCCAACTGTATATGCATTTCACAGATTAAAAAAACAGGACACGTGTGGCCTGGTAACATTAGAGAGTGACCAAGTGTTGGCAAAAGGTGTTAATGTGGAAGAACACACAAGCTAGGAGAAGCTGCAGCAGTTTGCTTTTGCCTGATCCTACTGGGAAGAGCAAGACTCTGCCCTCTCCTCAACAACTGTGTTAATTGAGTGCAAACTTCTTTTGCTTTTTGAACTCAGTTTGCAGCATTTGAAGAAACCTGATGACAAAGGGGGAAAGTGGTATGTGGGACATTTTAATAGCATCTGAGAAAATGGGATGATGGGGGATTAATTGGGACTATCCCTACCAAAGTGGGACAGTCAGAGGGTCTCCATGTATCTGACTCTCAGCAGAGCCTTTCCCATCTCTAGTCTGAAGCTTCAGCCTCTTATACAAAAGAAAACGACTGAGGAGAGGTGGCCCTGATACAACAGCCAACGGTTTACGACAATCAACAGTTGGGCGACTATTTTGGCCCCATTTGGGATATCAGAGAGTCACAGCCCTCCACAATGTGACCTCAACTCTCCAAATTTATTTAATTTACTTGTTTTTGTTTTTGTTTTACTTATTGAAAAACCCTCCATGATCCCAAGGAGATATGGGGCACTATCACAGGAGTTTATCACATGGGGAGCCCCATGCAAAATCGCTCTTTAAAGTTAAAAAAAAAAAAACACCACGAAAACAGAAGCTTTTAATGAACGGGATTTCTCCCGTTCTGCTCTGTGTGAAAAGTGAAAGCGCTGTAAAAAGGAGGTTAATCCGAACGGAAATTAGACAAAAACTGCTTCTTTTTACTTTCGGAAGATCCTGAAAGTAAAAAGAAGCAGTTTTTGTCTAATTTCCATTCGGATTAACCTCCTTTTAACAGCGATGTCGTCTGAAAAAACATGCGCTTTTGCGGGTTTTGTTTAATTTAAAGCCCTGTTTCCGCACGGGATTTCCCCCGTGTGATAAACTCCACAGTGTTAGCTCTACAGGTCTGTTTTAGGCCATGGAAAGTCCTTTTTTTTTTTTTTTTTCAACCAGAGGGTTGATTTCTAGTTTAGTTCCCAGTTGGAAAAAAGATACCTCCTGAGTCTACAATAGTAGAGAGGATGCTGAAAACATGGAATGTCATTTTTCTCTGGATTTGCCAGGAAAATTCAGAAGAGTGGATGTGTGGCCAGTAGATGCGCAGTTTGCAGGGGGTGGAGGGAGGAAACATTAGCTCCTGGCCCCTGTGTAGTTGAGCTACTCTATGTACTTCTAGGCCTCTTAGGGTATGAGGGGATTTTTTTAAAAAAAAGACAAAAATGCAAATTTTAGAAGGGCTGACAGATACATGGAGACCTCCAAAACAGACTTAAGGAGCTGCGCTTTGGCTACCCGTTCTCTAGCTGAAAAGGAGGCATGTGTGGCCAGCCCTGTTTTTTACCCTGAAAGGTGCTTCACTCTTGCAAGGGTTCAGGGTTTAGCTCTGGGAAGGGAGGAATGAGGGTATTGCCTCCCAAATAAGAATTCTATCACCCTCCAAAATTCCTCTTCACTCCCCAATTTTCTAACACAGCACTAACTTAGAGGTTGTCTACATTTTTAAAGAAAGCATCACTCACATCAAATTGATGGTGATCTAGTCACTCCATGCTCTGTCCTATTTGCAGCAGGAGTGTGGTTTTGAGGAACCTGAAGTCTTGAATCTCGTTGTTGTTGTTGTTTTTCTGGATTTGCCAGGAAAATTCGGATGAGTGGATGAGTGGCCAGCGGATTTTCATAGGCAGCGAAGGGAAGAACTTGTGGTGGTTAGGGTGGAACAGACAGGGATCAGCGGTTGCATGATAATTCCCAGCAGAAAGGGATGATTCTCAGGAGGCATGAATTTTGAGCAATTCGTTCACCATTTAATAAAGGGGGATGTGTTTGTGCGCATAACTACATATCAGTATATCTGCTCAGTAGGTACAGTGGGCCCTTGGTATCCTCTGGGGTTTGGTTCCAGGACCACCCGTGGATACCAAAATTGGTGGATGTTCAAGTCCTATTAATTACAATGGCATAGTAAAAGGATAACCTTTATATACAATGGCAAAATCAAGGTTTATTTTTTAGAATTTATATATTTTAAAAACATTTTCAAGCCATGGATGCTTGAATCCATGGATAAAGAAACCACAGATGCAGAGGTCCAACTGTACTTATACCTGTATCTGCACACCTCTGGCTTAGTTTTAGCTATGCCCAAAAGCTAGTCCTCATGTGGTTAAAAAAAAAAAAGGAGGCAGAGTGTCCTGGGCCAGCGTGGAAATACATATGTTTGCATTCTTGACAGGAAAAAAATAATAATAAGATGGAGTGGCCATGGACATGTGGTCAAAAATTATTCAGGGAAACTGGATTATGCAGTGCCATTTTACTACAAAGCGATCTCACAATGGGGGGGACGTGTGGTTGCTTAAGCTGAATTTGCTGTGATTTGCCTCATTGTCTTTAGTAATAGTGTAGACAAGCCCAGGATGGCTGTGAATCTGGAAAACCTGGTGCCTGGTCTGACTGCACAGTAAATGTAGACCTGCCCTTAAACTTCAAACATTTGGTATCATGTCGACTGTGACTTATGGCAACTCTATGAAGGAGTTGACCAAAAGATTCCTGATCATCAACTGCCTTGCTCAGCTCTTGGTGACTTCTTTGATCGAATCGATCCACCTGTAGTTCCATCTTTTCCAATGAGTCACGTCATCTCATAATAATATCTCAAAAGTACAATAGCCTCACTTTAGTCAACTTCTAGTGAGAGATCAGGCTTGATTCGCTGCAAAACCCATTTATTTGTTTTTTCAGAGGGCTATGGCATCCATAGCATTCTTCTCCAGCACCAAATTCCAAGTGAGTTGATTTCGTTCCTAACAGCTTTCTTCACTGTCCAACTTTCACACTGGTACAGAGGAATAGGAAAGATTTCATCCTGAATTATTCTGCTTTTGGTATTTAATAAGACAACCAAGTATAGAAGCCAAGCCATCTTTGCACAAGTGTTCGCTCAAAAGAAAACATCCTTCTTGTTGCCTGGTCACAACCTTTTAACTACATTCTCATGTCACTTAGCCACATGTGTTGGTTTTTCATCTGTGAAAGGAGGAGGGGGGCATGTGCTACAGGACCAAGATGTCTTCCGCTATTTCACAGATGAAAACTGGAACACAGGTGACTAAGAAACATGACAGTGTGGTCCAGATGGCAAAAGTTATTAATGAGGAAGAAGAAACAGGCAGCATCTGCAATGCAGAAATTATGCAGTTTTGACAGCACTTTAACTGCCATGGCTTAATGCTTTGGAATCCTGGGATTTGTAGTATGTTGTAGCATCAGAGTTCCCTGACAGAGAAGGCTAAATATCTCACAAAACACAAACCCCAGGATTCCATATCATTGAGCCATGGCAGTTAATGTGGTATCAAACTGCATTATTTCTGTAGTGCAGCTGTAACCACAAATTAGGAGAGGCTACAGCAGTTTGCTTTGGTCTGAGTCTACAGGGAAAAGCAAGATTCTCTCCTTTCCCCTTGTTGAGTTAATTGAAGGCAAACTGTTTTTTGCACTTTGAGTGTATTTTGCAGAAACTGGAATAAACTTGAGTTCAGAGTGGGTAGGAAATGAGAGAAGGAGAGACAGACATTTCAAAAGTAGCTGGAAAAGTGTGATGATAGAGGATTAATTGAAACTGACCCTGCCAGATTGGGACAGTTGGTATGAAAGACATACACAGTTTCAGTGGACATGCTTGTTGGGGGATTCTGGGAGTTATAGTCTAAGAATAGCTTTTTAAAGCCTTTCTCTGAGTATTGTGTTGCTGGCGGGCATTCCTCAAAATTAAATCCTCATGGGATGTTGCAGCAATAAGCCTCTTATAACATGGTACTCTCCCCCCCTTTTTTTTAGTAAATAGGATGGAAGAGTTTGCACTTCTCAGACACATCTCTGTAGTTTGGAGGCAAAGAGGTGGAAAAAGGAAAGTGTGAGCCAACAATTAGTGTAGAATACTGTCTCTGCACTTTTACATGCCCTATAAAAATTTAGATCAATGGATCTCTGCAATATTTATAATTCAACACCTGGAAATGAACATTTGATGTGCTGGTGTTTTGGTTTACTAGTTCCCTTTGGCAAGTTTCCTTTGGCAAATTCTTTGCTTTTCAGGAAGGGGATAGAAGTGGGGAGGAACAGGCACATACAACTATTGCAACCTGAACTCCTGTCCTTATTCTATAGGGGGCTTTTTATTATTCCACAGCATTAATAATAAAGAAGCTTCTTGCTTGTTCTGCTCCTGAAGAGTGGAGCACCATCTTTTGGAAACTTGTAACTACCTAATTAGTTTGACATTGAATCCTTGCCAACTGAAGTTCACTGTTCTGAACAGAGATCCCGACCACAGAAAAACTGGCTGGATATGCATTGGGCTGCCTGCTTGCTAGCAGACATCTTAGTATTTTATATAGAGGAAGGAATCTTGGTCTCTGTGTATGTGTGTTTGCATGAGGAAAAGTCATATTTGAATATCCTTTTATCCTCTTCCTCCATTCTCTCATCTGCTTTAAGTTGTTACAGGGTTGTAATTGTTTCTCATCAAAAAGCTAATGTTGTGTTTTCAGACTCCAGCCATTTCTCATGACTGATCTATAAAAGGATTCCCAGGCCAACTGAAGTGCTTTGGGCAGACATTTTATTACAGCACGGGGCCATGCTACAGTGCTGGAAGGGCGCTTGCAATAAGCTTTTAAAGCATCACTTGGTCGACAGAAACAGAACTACTGGCAACGGGTATAGATTATGGTCTGGCATGCCAAGTCCTTTCTCCTCTTCCTTCAAAGCCCTTTTCTTTGCTGGATGTTGATGTTCCTGGCTGTGAGGTCAGGTGGCTAAACAAGTCAAGTCATGTCCTTTATTTATGATCACGACTGGGTTTCCAAACAATCCTGTGGTAAGCAGCAAAAGAACAGAGGTAGGCACTTTACTGGGACTGTTCACACTACACAAATATAGCACTGTATTCCACTTTAACAGCCATTGCAGCATCCTTTGTAGGGTTTGTAGTTCTAAATTCTAAATGCTGCACCCTATATAAACCCACTGGGTGACCTGGGGCAAGTCATACTCTCTCAGCTTCTAAGGATAGCAATGGCAAACCCACTCTGAAGAAACTTGCTAAGAAAACCCCATGATGCCTTAGGGTCACTATAAGGACGTTATCACACGGGGCTCAATCCAAACAGAATCCAAACGAAATGGCGAACGAATCTGGATTATTTGCCTGTGTTTCCACATGACGTCGCACAGAACCCCGACAGAACCCTGACAGAAAGTGGAAAGAACCGAGATCTTTTGAATTTCGGTTTCTTCAGGAATTGCAATTGCGCGACGGGAATCATTTTGCATTTACCGTAGGTCTGATAACCAAATACGTATTGTGGCGCATTTCCCCGCTGTTGCCATGGTTCCAGCGAGCGTTCCTCTCTCTGCGCATGTGCAGGAGGCTCATTTCGGCTACATTTACGGGTTTTTTCTCTTGTGTGTGGACGTTCGATACACTTACTGTAAATGCGCAATGAAGGTAATGACGTATGCAGAAACAAGGGTTATTTCCCGTTTATTTTCGGTATGCCTCATTTCCACTTTTATTTCTGCTTTCTGGCCCACGTGTGATAACGTCCTAAGTCAGAAATGACTTGAGGGCACAGAACAACAATGCAGGGTGTCCTGTAACCAAAAAGGTGAACTGCTGCTAGTGATGGCTTCCAGGAGAAGCAAATCAGCCTTGTAATATATATATATATATATAGAGAGAGAGAGAGAGAGAGAGAGCACCAGGGAATTGTAGGGGTGGGGCTGGGGGGCTCACAAAGTCATGGATCTCAAACCACCTTGCTATGCACTTTGCTTTAAAGGTAAAAACCCACCCTTGAATTAGCCTTAGAAATTGCAAACAGCAAAGGCAGATGGCAAAGCATTGGCACAATTTAAACACAGCAGCCAGTCCTGGTTAATGATTTGGCTACCTAGTTTTGGACCAATGGAAGCTTCTGGAATGGATGGTTTTCAAAAGTGGCTCCACATGATCCAAATGGGGGGTTGCCAGAGTGTGGAAAATAGTCTGAAGGCTATCTTTGCCCAGTTAGGGCTAAAGTTGGTATAGCGAGCTATTTGCTTTTACATTTCTGTTATAATTTTGTGTTTGATCACATATTAGCATTGTTAACCATGCTTTGTGTGCATGTCAGAGTTCCTTTTTTAGACTATAACTGGAGATTCTGGGGGGTGTAATTTAAAAAAGGTGACTTCAAAGATATTTCCGACTTATGACAACCCTAAGGCGAGGCTTGTCATTGCCTTTCTCTGAGGCAGAGAGAGTGGGAATTTCCCCAAATTCACTCGGTGGGTTTCTGTGGCTTGATAGGAAACTTGAACCCTGGTCTCCAGGAGTCCTAGTCCAGCACTAAAATCACTCGACCATGTTGGCTTTCTTTAAATACTTTGCCCTTTTTTAAAATGGAAAATTTATACGGTATGTTATTTTTTTAAAGCCAACATTGGATGCTCCAGGATGGCTGAAAATGAGAGGAAATGCAAAGAAAATTATTCACCTTTATGGCCAGACTCACCAAGGAATTCATGGAGTTGTAGTCCAAAGAAGGAATGTTTCCAAGCTTTATACATAATAGCTAAGAGGGAATACAAGAGGCAAAAGCAACAAAGATTGGGGTTGGTTCCCAAGGAACCAACTCACATCCCTGCAACAAGGTCAGCTTGCTCTTTCAGTTCTTCTGCCATGCTAAACTAAGGGCCTTTGCCGACTGCTAAGAGACACAGTGTCTCAGACCCCGGGGACTTTTGGGAAGCTGCCTGCTCGCCTATGGCGTTGCTGTAGAGTGTTATGAAGTGCCCAATAGATGCAGCAAATGATCCATTTAATGCCTGATGGGTTTGTGTGAAATCTCTTTATCCCCCAGCTGCAATTCCAGAGACACTGGAGGAATGAAAACAGCCATAAGTTCCAGCTGTTACGTCTCCCCCTTGGCTTCCCCTTCCCATTTACAAATCCTTCCCATCTTCTTGCTTCGCTGATCAATTGAAATGATAACTGGTTGAATATTTTTCCTATGGGCTTCGTGTACTTCCCATTTATCATTTCTGTTTTATTTTAATTTTTGCGTGTGATAAAGTGCTTGATCCGTTCTGGACCAAAGCATCTCGACAATCATCCATTGCCAAGTTGCACTTTTTGTTTAAAGCTTTGCATTGTCTCGATGGCAAAGCCTTGTTGAAATGGAGCCTGGCCAGGATTTTCAGAGGCAATTTTATTATCTTCTAAGCTTCTCTTAAGCTTTGCGACAGGTTAATGTTCTTCTGTATCTGTATCTCCTTCGGTTTTGTCTTCTCTCTCTTTCTTTCTCCTGACACAGTGTGTGTTAGTGTGTTACCAGAAGAATTTTAATTTTGCTTTGCCAGCACAAATTTTCATTTCTGCTTCTTCCAGTTGCCACAGAGTGAAAGAAAAAGAAAAGAGGGGAAGAGGGAGAGAGAGAAAATCCAACTAAGCTGGAATGCTTTGCAGCTGTGGAAACCTATAATAACTTCTGTCGGATTACAACTACATCAAAGGTATTATGTCCCTGAGTAACACATATTTACTGGGCTTTTCAACAGCTGTGTAATTAGTTCTGGATTACTACCTCCCCCCACACACACATCTTTAAATAACCATATTTCAAAAACTTGCATCTATTCAAAGGGGAGGAAGGCTTCTCCTTCTGCTGTGTCTCCTTAATCCCTCTGTCCTGGCAAGATGGCAAAATATTATCATCATTATTCTTTATTATTTACCTCTCACTTTCATATGCAGAACGGCTTTGCACTGCTGATTAATCTCCACAACAATGATGAAAGGTAGGGAGGCAGGTCTTCCCTAATACATCCATGCATGAGATGATTCACAGTCAAGCAGGCTGTAATATTCACAGACATCTCAGTGGGCCTTCTGTAGGCACACTCTCTCATGCAGGGTTGCCGCTAGTTTAGGACTGCTCCAGGGTATGAGGTTTCTATGCCAAAATGTGAGACCTAGAGACATCCCCTGGCAATGCCATTAAGAATGGCAATGCATTAAGTGCCAACCACAGTTGTTCATTCAAACATAGGACGTTATCACACGGGGAGTTGCGTGGAGAAAGTGGAAATAAACGGGCACGAGCGGAAGTCTTTAATTTACGGGATTTGTCCCGTTCCGCCTCGTCTGATAACTAAATTCGAATTTAAAAGGGGGTTAATTCGAACGAAAACCTGATATTTTCATTTTCGGGATTTTTGAGGATTTGAAAAGATCAGGTTTTTGTTCGAATTAACCCCCTTTTAAATTCGAATTTAGTTATCAGACGAGGCGGAACAGGACAAATCCCGTAAATTAAAGTCTTCCGCTCGTCCCGTTTATTTCCACTTTCTCCCCGCAACTCCCCATGTGATAACGTCCATAGAAGATAATTGTATCATGATTAAAACTGGCTTACCTGAGCCAGCTTAAAAATAGAGGCGGGCAGTGCTCCGCTGGCCATTTTTTCAACTTCCGGCTTCAAAAAGAGGTGCGAGGAGTGCCCCTTCGAGCAGCGATGGAGCCGGACTGCACCCGGGCAGCGATTTCAGCAGCTAAATATGTCTGATAATATCAGGATGCTGCCTGCTTCTAATTTTAAGCCAACTTAGGGGGGAAGCAGACGGGTGGCACGGGGCATCCCCGGGAAGCTGCGGATCAGGGCCGAGGTATCCCTACACCTTGGCCCCACAGCGCAGCTTCGCCGCCCCAGGAAGGAGTGCTAAAATAGCGCTCCTTCCACAAGTCACCGAAGGTGCGCCTCAAAAGGCTGCCGGCGCACCTTCGGCGACTCTTCCGCCGCAGCGTGTGTGGACGCTGCGGCGGTAAGGCATCCTCGGAGCACCGGAAGTGCGGAGGGTCTGGCGCTCTGACGATGTCTTCGGGAAGGGGTTCGGGTGCCCACCGTGCAGCTGCCCCTCCCCTTCCTTGCCCCGAAAACGGCGCTTTGCGCCGTCTGATTCCCCCCTTCGGTAAGGTGGTTTATATCATGATGCAATAGTCTCCACACAAACAGAGAGAGAACATATTTTCCTGTTTGGAAATTAAGACAGAAATCTTAGTTAAGGGGGATGTTCCAAGATCAGGACGTAATGAAAGAATTTTGTCTCTTCTCAGGGAGATGGGATAAGGAAATGTAACATAGCCTGTTTGCTTCTAGCCAGAAGGTGGATGCAAAGGAGAGCAGGGGATGAGCCCTGTGACCATGACAAGAAGGAAGGAAAAAGCTGCTTAAATAAATACATAGATCCTCCTGGGCTGCATCTGCACTGTTGTAATAACCCAGTTTGATACTGCTTTAACTGCCATGGCTCAGTGCTTTGGAATTCTGGGAATTTGTGAGACATTTAGCTTTCTCTGTCAGAGAGCTTTGGTGCCACAACAAATTATAAATCCCAGGATTTCATAGTGTTGACCCATGGCAGTTAGAGTGATGTCAAACTAGATTATTTCTACAATGTGAATGCAGCCCAGAAGAATCTTTCCAAGCTGCAGCAGCAAATGAATAAGTCTTGCAAATTGTAGCTGGCTGGTGCTCTACTCGCTGAGCTAGAGATTTGCACACAGCTCTTTCTGCTTGCCTAGAGATGACCCAGAAAAACTGGGGAGCCAGGGCTAAGCCCTCAGATCTGGCAACCTTAATATCTCTTTCACACACCTGCCCTAGTCTAAAATATTATAGATGGCAGGAGTTGCCATATTATGAGGCAAAGTGAAGCAACTTCCCCAGGCAACAGATGCATAGGATGGGCCCAATTGACAGTCGCCCAAGGTCCAGTCATTTTCTCTTTGTCCTGGGCATCCCATTTTCTGGGAAAACAGTGCTATGGGTGCCACACAGTCTGTGCTGCACACCTAAAGTACAGTGGCCCTTGGTATCATCTGGTGTTTGGTTCCAGGACCCCCCATGGATACCAAAATTCATGGATGCTCAAGTCCCATTAAATACAATGGCATAGGATTTTATCACACCAGTCTGCTTTTCCGCCACAATCATGCTAGTTTAAGAATGGAAGCATATCAGTTTGGTATCATTTCTTAACACATTTTCCCCCATGATAGCGCTTTGGCAATTCATGGTCATCTGATCTGTTTTCTGCATTGTCAAACACCACTTTCCAGGATGAAGGATGGGAACTAGCAATTGGGGCTGCCAACAGCCTCCCAAAGCTAACTACTGTGTGAATGTGCACACGTTAGCCAGCTTCAGGAAGGTGTTGCAGCCGGATTCACTGCTTCTCCCTCCCTCCTGAAGCATGGGGCGGCTGCTGCCAATTACCTCCTGAAGCCAGCTGCTGTGTGAATGCGCACAGAGCAGCTGGCTTTGAGATGGTGTTGGCGGGTGTGATTGCTGTGAAGATGAGGGGGAGAGGAACAGAATCCCACCCACTCACACCACATGACTGTCTGAGAAGTGGAACTGCAGCGGAAGGACCTATCAGAAAAAGGCAGTGATGGAATAGCAGTAAGAGCCTATTGATGGGTTTTGCCCATCAGTGAAAATGAGATTGAGTATGACTTGCTCTAGGTCACCCAATGGGTTTCTGTGGCCATGTGGGGATTTGAATCCTGGTCTCCTAGTCCAACATTCGAACCACTATACTACGCTGGCTCCTCTTCATCACTTTCCCTGCCCCTTTTCTCTGGATGCCTTCCGAACTGCATTTCTGAAGGTGCAGCTGAAATTTTAAAATGTCCTGGGGTAGCTGCATTGGCCATGTAGCAAATTCAATAACATAAAAAATCCACCAAACAGTGATACTTTTATTGGGCCAACCAAAATGAAAGCTTTCGAAGCTCCACTTGCTTCTTCATCAGGCAAGGTGTTAAAAACCATATGGGGGGGGGGGTGAAGATGTTAGCCATAGGCCTGCATTTTGCTGTTTTTGTTCTTAGTTCAGATATGGAGGGGTATCTCTTGCAGGCTGGGACCTCCTCCTTCTGGCCATGTGGCAACTCGGAGATACTCAATTTGCAAATGGATGTTAAATTTGCTGGACTTTGAGTATTTCCCAGTTGCCACGTGGCCAGAAGAAGGACATGTTGGGATATGCAGACAAGCGGAATCTAGCATACACACGTGCAGAGTTGATGCGCATAGGCAGGAACACCCAGAAAATGGTCTTCTGTGAAGAGTCTTGCTCCAGATGGCACAGGAGAAATCCTCCCACACGCAGGTGCTGCTTTCACCTTGGAGGAATGAATAGCTGGACAGTAAGACTTCACTCAATGAGAGCTTTAATCTTTGTTGCAAATATTTACAAAGATACATAGAGTATCTGTTAGAATCCTGTTAATATTCTATCAGATATGTAGTATAGTGTGGGGATGATGGGAAGAGGGGTTAGTTATGTGAGAGTGCAGGTGCTTTATCAAGTGACCTTGAGTGGCTGGCTCGGCTGGCTGGGAACGGATGAGATGTTTGGGAAAAGGAAGGAGGGGTTGAGAGCGCGGGCTTTTTGCACATTCTTTTCACTAACTGTAGGGGGGGATTTTTTCAGTCTCAGCTAAAACGTCTGATAGTCAGGACTGACCTATGGATCTTCCAATAAAGTTCTGTTAATTCTTTAATTAAACTGACTGGCTGGTTGTCTAAAGGTGCTGCTGTCTATTTCATGACAGTATCAGACATCCATCTTGAATACTCACAGCTATACAGACCAACAAAGTGCTTTGCCAACCACCAACCACAACTAACCAACAACGGAGATTCTGACTCTCTCCCTTATATAGGTGGTCTTCCTGGTAACATGTGACAGCCATGCATTAATGAAACCTGACTGGTTTCATCCCCAGTGCCTGTTGCATCAGGCCTCCCATGATGTATACCTGGCTGGTCTCACCTACTGTCCATGTTGCATCAGACCTCCCATGATGCACAGCTTGCCAAATGCTGACTCATGTACCTGCCACTTGAACTGTAGCAACCCTGTTAACATTGCTCCAGTTCATTTCAGTGGCCACATCCATGTTATTTTCCAGACCAGGGTGCCACATGGTCTTGATAGGATGGGCCAGCCTGCAAGAGATACCCTTCCATACCATCTGAACTAAGAACAAAAACAGCAAAATGCATGCTGAAATTTTAAGTTACTAATAAGCCAGACATTGAGGAACTGAAGGAAAATTTCATTTGGTGAGGCAGAATACTTCTTTAGGGGAGGCAATACCCTCACATTGTCCCCCTCATGGCTACATCCCTGAACCCAACCATCCCCAACACTTCTAGCATTGAAAGAAAAGGTTTCATGATTTCATGGCAACAGTTTGTGTCAAGAAAAGACAAGGTGAAAATGCAGCTGCGAAAGTAGACCTAAGCCTTCAAAAGCTTTTCTCACACTGTTGTCTCAAAGGTGTGACCAGATCTCTTTGCACGGAGAAAATGGTTTTATGAAGAAAAGCACTTTGCATGGGAAATACTGGACATAAGGAGTGATTTGGATCTGCTGGGACTTAAGATAGCTCAGCATCATTCACCCCTTTTGGAAATGCTTTCAGTGGCTTATTGATTACAAGGCAATGGGGCCAGAATTAGCCAGAAGAAGATATACCCTTTTATGCATTCCTTCCAGCCGCAAATTTGCAAAGGCCTCTGAGGCAGCAGCTGTCTCTCCCTCCTTCCCTTAGGCCTCCTTTGCATTCTCCTGACACAATGGGGAAGGAGGCAGGGGGCAAAAGAGAAACTCGTGCCTCCCCGGGAAAGGATAAAGGCTCCATATGCCTCGTGCCTCAACAGATGCTCCATGAGGGTGACCTCGTGTTAGCTGCCCCACCTCAACCACCCCTCCCTCCCATTGCCCCAGCCTCAATCACAACACCCTTGACAGGTCTGATTCACAAGCTTGTCTCCCTTGGTTTCAGGCCCGCCTGAGGCTGATGGATATTCTTTAGGGAAGGCAATGTGGGGTTAAGACTGACACCAGCCTTGGGTTGTCTCCAGGAATGCCCCAGCCTGCTGCATCCCTATATATAATTCTGTCGCCATTCCTCCACAGGGCTTTTTGTATATTTGTCCCTATACTGGAGATCCAAAAGGGAGAGGTGAGGGTTTAAAATTACCTGGGGAATTCCTCCAAGTTGCTTGCTTCAAACAATCGCACCCCTGCTTCTCTGCCAATTCTAAAGTACTTGGTCCCTGGACCCTCTTTTGTGGTCCTTGAAACCCTCCATCACTTTGGCAAAGCCTCCATTTAAAAAAAAAAAATCTCAGCATGATTTTCAGGCACTTTTTGCCCCAAAACCAATGCAGAAAGCACCCAAATGCACAAAAATATTAAAATACCCCCACCCACTCCCAGAAATGTGTATTGCCCCAAATGCCTCCATTCTCCTCTGTAGTTGCTCTCAAAATGGTGATAGAAAGTTGGCTGCTCAAATTATATTATATAATGGAACTCGACAAATTAACATGTATGTTGAGGGATCAAACAAGAAATAGATATGAAAGAGAATGGTCATTAATTACTAGATATTTATTATAAAGGTGGGGAGAAAAGAGTGTGATCGCTCTCAAAGAATAAAAGGAGCGATATTGAATGAATACTTAAACATTTGTGGATGTAGATAATGCTGTTTTAGACAAAGAGGAAAAGGAATGTTCAGAGCTTGTTTACATAATGTGGGATCGGATGTAATAATGATTAAACTAGAAATGAATTGTAAGAATGGAATAGAGGAATTTGTTTTAAGTTATAAGGAAAGTTGTGGGGAAATCAGAAAGTCAGAAGGAAAGAGATATAATTACAATATTCATAGTAACGGAGGGGAAGTCACTTTTATGTCTGATTTTATGTATATGTTAATGTTTGTTAATGTCTTGTATGAAGATGTCATACATTTTAATGTCTTAATAATGAAACTTTAATTAATTTTTTTTAAAAAAAATGGTGACAGAAAGTAATAGGATGTCGCCATTTTGAGAAGGCCTGTAGAGGAAAATAGAGATACTAAGGCTTGCTCTGGACTGTGCATGTGCAGCCCACGGTGGAGGTCTTGGGGAGAAATTGGCCCCTGTCCCCATCTAGTTGTCCACCTCCATTCTAAAGGAAAAGTGATCATAACACTGGGAAAGTTTACTTCTAAACTAGAGCTGAAGCTTGGAGAAGTTACTTTTGGGGTGCCATGCTGTCTGGAGGACTCTAGAAGTAGTAGAGTAACAAAGTAATTTCTCCAAGGTCTGATACTTTCCCTCACAATCAAAGAAGAACATGTGACAAGTGACTTTTCTGTTTTTGGGTTCCATAACTTTCTGGTAGCCAAGTTATCTTCTGGATGGATGAGGCATGCAATATCCTATATTCATAGGACGTTATCACACAGGGTCTAAAGCAGTCCCATCCCTGTCGCATCCCCGTCCCAATCCGCTTCCTTTTCCCCTGTGTTCACACGATGTTGCAGAGAAACCCCGCCCATCCCCGTCCCAATCCTCTTCCTTTCCCCGTGTCTTCACACGACGTCGCACCCATCCCCGTCGCATCCCCATTGCATCCCCGTCCCCTTGCGGCATCACCCGGCATCATCCCCGTTCTTTTGAATGCCGGTTTCTTTGGGAATTACATTTTGCCGTGACTGGAATGATGCTGCTTTCTGTATGCCGGTAAGTTCTGGATTGAAAAGGAACCGCAATGGGACGGGGATGCGATGGGGATGGGACTGCTTTAGGCGCCGTGTGATAACGTCCATAGTCTCAGTATTTCTCCTTTCCTTTTCCCTCTCCTTTTCCTTTTTTTCCTCTTTGCCATCATAGGAAGAAGCAACCCTACACCAAGCTTTAAAGGAGAACTAATTTCCCATGGGGGAATCCTACATTCATCTGTTCTCTTCACCTACAGGCTAGTTTCCAATGTCAAACTGGACTTGCCACTTCATTTCCACACACAAGGGCTAGTTTCCAATGCCTTTGTTCACAAATGACCATTGTTAAAACTAGACTTGCCACTTCATTTCCATACACAAAGAATTTTGAATTTAAATTGACATTCTCACACACCAAGGTCAGTGGAGAGGAGATAAACACACAATTTGAATAAATACATTAAATAAAATAGAATTCAGAGATATAGCCATGTTAGTTTGTAGAATGAATATGTAGAGAGATCTTGTAGCACTTTTGAGACTAAGGACCTTTGCAGATGGCACTTTGTGACGTCTTGGAGCCAAGGAAGGGGAGGGGCAGCCACACACTGGGCTCCCCAAACCCTTCCTGAGGACCTCATCGGAGCACCTGCCATTGCGGCTCAGCGTCCAGACACGCTGAGCTGGAAGAGATGCCGAAGAGGCGCGCGGCGCCTCTTGCGGTGCCCTTTCCGCGACTTGTGGAAGGAGCGCTATTTTAGCACTCCTTCCAGGGGCAGAAAAAGAGTGGTTTGGGGCCAAGGCATGGGGCAGCCTTGGCCCCAATCCACTGCTTCTCAGGGCGGCCCACGGCCGCCTGTCTGCAATGGCCCTATCTGAAAGAAAGAAATTGGCAGCATGAGCTTTCATAGATGTATGTCTTCTTCCTCAGATGCATTTGGTGGAGTGAAATTGACATGCTCACACACCAATGGCATATATAGGTCTCTCCCTGGCTTTCCACTCCACCAAATGCATCTGAGGAAGTAGACTTAAGACTAAAAAAACTCATACTGCCAACTTCTTTTTTTCAGTTAGTCTCAAAGGTGCTACAAGAACTTTCTATTATCTGTTTCCTTAAGGCAGGGGTAGGCAACCTTTCCCCTTTAAGGGCCGAGGGACTTCAGCTCCCAGAAGCCTCAGCCATGTTGGCCAATAGTCCCATAGCTCCTGGGATTCTGGGAGCTGAAGTCCCTCGGCCCTTAAAGGGGAAAGGTTGCCTACCCCTGCCTTAGGGCTTCTAGAGTGGCAATATATCATTTTAAATGAGAAAAATTAAAACATTTTTGTGTAGAGAGGGGTGCAGGTGCTACAAAAAAGCCATGGAGGCTCCATGTGGATTGTGGGTTGCAGCAGGATTGCCACGTCTGTATTATGCAAACAGTTGGACAAATAAAACCATCATAGAATCATAGAGTTGGAAGAGACCACAAGGGCCATCCAGTCCAACCCCCTGCCAAGCAGGAACTCAAAATCAAAGCATCCCTGACAGATAGCCATCCATCCTCTGTTCAACCATCAGATAAGTTTAGCTTCAGCTGCAGCCCTAAAAATCAAGATCTGTTAGCCCTACTTGGAATCATCCTAACGAAAAGAAAATACAGTCTGGAATGCTGTTAGTGAGTTATCATGTTAAATCCAACTTACACTATCATAATACACTTGTTTGACTGTTACGGAGAATGGACGTTTCTTTGCCAGTGGCATAATGATCAAAATCCCCCCCACATACACACACACACAACCCACTATTATCTGGGATTATCTGAGGCACATCCAGCTAGTTCCCTCTAGCTGGATATGCTACAAGGACATTAGTTGTGGGGATCTTTCAAGGTTTATGCCTGTGGCAGTGTGCCCATGCACAGGAAAATGGCTGGAAGCAGCTCCGTTGATACTCCCATTCTCCAAACACCATGGGGAAGGGGGTTGCATCACTTAAAATGAGGGATTTGGGGGGGGGGGGTGAGAGTATAGTAGGAGTTGAAGCTATGTGCCACAAGTACATTTCCCAATGGAGGATCTCATCCCTTACATCTCTTTATTGTTTATAAATGTGATGTACCAAACTTACCAAAATTCTGAAAATACAGACTCCACCTTGATACCCAAGTTTGTCATTGCCTCCCCTTGGCACTTCAGTATATTGGATTAGTTGTTTTCTGCTTGTCAGTGCTGCCCCATGTTCTAATTTGGAAAGATCATAATCATTAGGAAGTGTTTTCCCATCCCTGAACATATTTGCATTGGCTCACATTCATGTTTTATCCTTTGTCTCTCTTCCTTGCAATGTCTCTTCCTCTCCTTTGTTTGGATTTCAGGAGCTATAATTCTAACAGTGGGGCGTTTGATTTAATTTTTGTAAATTGCCATGTGCCTTGATGGATGCTATATACATAATTGTTAACGGTGACAAAAGTCCACAGATTCCTTTCTCTGTGCCGTGTGGGCTTGCAAAACTCTTGAAAGTTGCTAACGGGAATGGAAACAGAGTGACCGACCAACTACAACTGGCAAGACTCGGGTTCAAATCCCCACACAGACATGAAATTCACAGAGTGACATTGGAGCAGCCACTCTGTCTCAGCCTGAGCTACCTCATGGGGTTGTTGTATGGATAAAATTGGGAAGTGGGGTTCTGTATATTCTGTTTGGAACTCCTTGATAAGATAAATGGAATACATCTTACATACATACAGCAGCATGGGAAGGGATCATATCCTCTAACTGCCTTGATTTGGCAGGAAGAGTCATGATTAATCCTTTGTCATCCCTTTTTTTTAGCTGCTTTTAAAATGTCTCAGTTTTTCTCTCCTCCTGCCATTTCCTCCTCTCGTTCCCAGCTTACTTCAGTTGCTGCAAACTGAGTTCAGAGGGCAAATGTAATCTGCAAATGTAGTGTGCAAAGGTAAGAAAAGGGTAAAAAATATCCATGTATGGGTTACTAAGGGCCTCTGCAGACTGGCCCAAAGGGCCGGCCTGGAGGCAGAGTTGGGGCAGGGCAGCTGCACGCCAGTCATCCTAACCCCACGCCAACGC
Source organism: Phrynosoma blainvillii (assembly GCA_026167975.1). Lineage (NCBI taxonomy): Eukaryota > Metazoa > Chordata > Lepidosauria > Squamata > Phrynosomatidae > Phrynosoma > Phrynosoma blainvillii. The sequence continues at coordinate 442,753,223 of JANUYF010000001.1, read as the reverse complement.
CATCCTGACGCCGCACGCCGTTGACACAGCACGCGGCATCAGGACACCCTTTCGGCACAGCATTCAAACACGCTGCACCAAAAAGGGCGCTGAAGAATCGTGCACTGGCGATTTTCGGGGTAGCAAAAGAGAGGATCAGGGCTGCAGCGTGGGGTTGCCGCAGCCCTGATCTGCCTCTTCCTGTGGTGGCCTAGAGCTGCCCGTCTGCAGTCCCCCTAAATCTTCATGTTATCGTCACATCTTCTATACCTTCCAACATTTCACAGATGAAAATGGAGACAGGCGAGGCCAAGCAACACATGAGGTCAAGATGGCAAAAGTTATTAATGAGGAAGAACACATAAACTAGGAGAGGCAACAGAAGTTTGCTTTTATCTAAGCCTACTGGGAAGGTCAAGATTTTAACCTCCTCCTAACTGTCAATATTCAGTCAATATTTTATTTATTTATTTATTTATTTATTTGATATATATCCCACCTTTCTCTCCCAAGGGGACTCAAAGCAGTTTGCAAAATAGATAAAATAATGTGTAGTACAAAGGTTTTTAAAAGCATTAAACAATTAGTCCCATTAACGGATTACTTTTAAGACATTAATTTAAAACAATTAAATAAATATCAGAGACAGTAACATATGCAGTAGTCATTATAAGTACATTTGAGTTCACTTATATATAAATATAAATTTAGTCATAATTAATCTGGTATGATTGGAGCAATTTTATTTGTTTATAATGGGGGATTGGTTTCATTTATTCATAATTATTATTTTTCCTAATGCTAATTAATCAAGGTTAAGTAAAAAGGATTTTAATCTAGTAATAATGAAATTGGGAGGGGTTTTTTTGTTCACAATGGAATTTAAATATGAAAATATAAATAGACAAGTAGACTACAGTGGGTCCTTTGTATCCACTAGGGTTTGGTTCAAGGACCCCCTGTTGATACCAAAATCCGTGGATGCTCAAGTACCTTTAAATTCAGTAGCATAGTAAAATGATGTCCCTTATATAAAATGGGAAAATCAAGATTTGATTTTTTGAATTTATATATATTTTTGAATATTTTCTAGCTGAGGATGCTTGAATCCGTAGGTAAAGAATCCGTGGATACAGAGGGCCGATTGTATTTTATCTATGGGTGCATCTATATTGTGGAAATAATGTAGTGTGACACATCTTTAAGTACTCTAGCTCTGTCTGGAGTTTGGAGTTTTACAAGGTGTTTGACCTTCGATGCCAAAGAGTACTGGTGTCTCACAAAACTACAAATTCCAGGTTTCTGGAGGATGGAACCACTGCAGTTAAAATGGTGTCGAACTGCATTATTTCTACAGTGTAGACAAACCCTATATTATCCACGTCCATTAAACCCTCAGCTAAGCTCTGTTCCTTTTCTTAGGCCACACGCTCCTTGAACTTGCTGGATCTCAAGAGTGGCCCCCATCCCAGTAACAGAAATTATTGTTGTGAAAATGTCTTGAGTGCATAGTTTTCTTGAGCTCTGCAGAGCACATGGGAAACTCAGCAAAATTACACCACAACACCCCTGCCCCCTTCTTTTGTTGTTTCTTTCTCCTGAGTGATGGCTAGTCTGAAACCTGTCTGGCCAAAGGAAGAATGATTGATCTTTCCATACCTCCCTGCCTTCAACTGTTCTGCCTTCTGTTTTCTTGAGGCTTCCAGACTAAGACCACATGGGCGGATGGCATTCTACAAGAGCCCTTTTAATGAATTAATGCCTTTCCAAGTGGATCTGAGCTCACAAGAAGAAGATGCACGCCTGATCCTAAATCATTCCGAGCCATTTTATTCAGGACCTATTGATTTTTTAGTGCCAGGAAGCTGCATTGCTTGCCTGCATCTGATGGATATTGCATTATATATTCTTTGCGGCACTCAGTGGGATTTAACGGCGCCAAAAATGTAATTTCAGCACAAACTCCAAAAGTCACCCCCCTCCCCCGCTTGCCAAAGAGAGCATCTTAGGCTTCTACCCAAGAAACAGTAAATGAAACAGTTCAAAATATTTGCCCCCCCCCCCCCAGCTTTCAAGGAAATCTACTTTCAGAAGGAAATGTGTGTTAGTTTTTTAATTTGTCAAAGGAAACCAGAATCCAGATTACAGGTTTTGGAATCCATTTTTTTGTTGTTGGGGGGAACCTCCCAAAGCAATAGGGGTAATCATGCAACTGTCCAGATGCTGTTGGGCTACAACTCCCAGCATTCCTAACCATTGGCTTTGCTACCTAGGGCTGCTGAGAGTTGCAACCCAACAGCATCTAGACATCACCATGATTCCCCCTTCTGTCCTCAAGCTCATGGAGTCTAGCCAGCAGAAAACCTGGGAGACAGAATGAGAGTGCAGACTTTTATACTGAGTATATATTTGAAAAAAACAGTATATATTTTCAGTTAATAAAACCTAGCACACATTTGGCATCCAAAGTTACAACTCCAAGATAGCTTTGCTCCTTGCTAGAATGTCTGGGGGATGCTGGGAGTTGTAGTACAAAAGGTACCATCCAGCCTCCAGCCATGTGTCTGCAATGGTAGCTGGCTGCTTCCATGTCAGTAGACTCGTGTATTCTCTCCAGTTTTGAGTATGAACTTTAGAGAGACTATCTAAGGCCCAGGGAGGGGGGGGGAGGGAATAGAGTTCATCATCCTGGATTTCTACTTTAAAATTCAGACAAAAATCCAAAGCAAATTCATCACCCCACTGCCATGTAAGCCATTCCCTGCCTCTGCCTGTACTCCAGTCCAGAATCAGGGATGGAACCTCAACTGGTAGGAGTGCATACATTAGTTTCTTTTTTGCATATCTGATGGCCAACAGGATTATCAGCATGGGAGGGGGGTGTCTTACAATGTTCTCTGTTTCCCACTTTGTTAAGGGCAGTTCACATACGTAAGCAACGTTTCATCATCTAATTTCCCATTCAAGTGGAATGTCTGATCCAATGCTGCTGGCAAAGGATTATGCTGGGAGATGCTGTGATAATCCTGCTTGCGGTACCCATTCCACACACAGTTCAAGCTCCCACTTGAGGCCTCAGCCATTAAGTACCTGTGCACAGAGATGTCAAGCAGTCTCATAGAATAACATATTTTAGGAGAGTAGGTGCTATGTTTTTGCTCAGGGGTAGGCAACCTCTTTGAGCCAGGGGCCGGGTTGCAATTGGGGGGGCCGAAGCACCAAAAATAAATAACTAAATAAATAAAAATAAAAATAAAAAAATGCATACACACTCTCTCAGCCCCAGAAAAGCCATGGCAAAACCCCTGTGGAGATTTTGCCATGAAAACACCAAGAACAAGTAATAACAACAATAATCAATATCATCATGGCGGGCAGCGGCAGCGGTGGCAGCAGGACCAGCCTGGGGCCAGTCCAAAGGCCTCGGAGGGTTGAATCTGGCCCCCGGCCTTAGGTTGCCTACCCCTGTTTTTGCTTCTCAGCCCTACATGGTAGGAGTAGGAGATGCTGACCGTGATACTATACTGCAGAGGTGGTCACAGCTCATCCAGGGCCCTGGTCTACAACGTCATTAGTATGATCAGCAATCCATCCCTATGAATTTCCCCAAAGGATATACAAATTAAATCAATTTTTAAAGCTTTTCTGATACCAATAAAAGCACAACTGAGTGCCATAGAAGCTGGTGGCTCCCGTTTTAATGGGGAAGTGATTCTGTTCCTTATTTTAGTGAGAACTTTATAGATATTATCTGATGCTGAACTCAATATCCAGCTCTTTTAAAGTTCAGGCTGAAACCCAGTGTGGACTTCCCCTGTCCACTGATGTTTGAATCACTAGCCTTTACTGGTTGGTTGCATTAAACAACCATTGAGAAGGAGGCTGGTATCAGAATAAGAAAGTCTTTCACTCTGACAGTTGCTTCAAGATTATTGCTTGTCACTTGCTTCAGTGGGCTTTGGAAATGTTCCGCTTTGCACACAGCCCTCTAAGGAGTTTTGGAATCCGCACTGATTTAGTCCTTTGCACTGTATCAAGGACACTATTAGTGCTGTGTCACCACCCGTGCCAGATATTTTTGGAAGGCGGCTGGTTTCATAACCAAAAGTAACATCTCTTTGGTCTACGGTGTGGAAAAAAAACTAATAGGATTAAATCTTCTTTTGGCACCTAATGATTGAGCATATTGATTGCTATGGGATAAATTCAGATTCTCATCCCCCCCTTCTCCTATCATGCAGCCTAAAGTAGTACAGTGGACCTTTGGTATCTGCTGGGGATTGGTTCCAGGACCACTAATGGATGCCAAAATCCATGGATGTTCAAATCCCATTAAATGCAATGGATAGTAGAATGGTGTTTCCCTTATATAAAATGGCAAAAGCAAGATTTGCTTTTTGGAATACACACACACACACTGAATAGTTTGAAACTGTGGATGCTTCAATCTGTGAATAAAGAATCTGTGGATATGGAGGGCCAACTATAAAAGGACCTGGGCTAAAATACTCAATTCTTCCCACCCTCAATAATTTCTTAGTGTTGCTATCTGCATTGCTTGGAATTGGACATCTTTAAAAAAAAACAAAAAACAAAAAACAGCACAGTTCAAGACATAAAGAACTTCAATGCTACTGAAAGCACAGTGTAAGGCAACTATGTCCTATTTTTAGCTAGTTTCTGTGGATCCATTGATTCAGTGGGGTTTACGTAAATGTTGACTCACCAATCATCGAGTTGAAAGAGACCACAAGGGCCACCCAATCTAACCCCTGTCATATAGGCAGTGGCGTCACTAGGGTTGGTGTCACTCCGTGCGGTAACTCATGGTATCACGCCATGATGGAGTGCTGACACCACTGACCTCCTCTCATACCACACCATACAGAATCCTTAGTAATGTGTTTTGTACTAATTTACTTATAAATCGTAATTCCCATATATCACTGAATATAACGGTAATAGTTGTGACATCAATAACTAGCAAAATTAAATTTATACCTTTAAACTATGATATCATATGCACAGAATAAATGTGTTTACATATACATAGTTTCATGTGCTTAAAGTAAAAATTTGGTAAAATGCGATTGTTTTTTAATTTTTTAAAAAAATAAATAAATATGAAATTTTATTTTTTAAAAAAACCTTCTTTCTCCTCCCATTGAGCTGCACCCCACTCACCCCACCTCTACAGCATTTTAAAGAGATACAGGCAAATGCCACCGCCTATTTCTGCCAAAATGCAGATGTCTGAGGAGCAGTGGTGTCAGCCCCCCTTAGAGTGTCACTTTAGTGTAGTCTACAACTCCCACCCACCCTTCTTGATGCCATTGCATATAGGAATGCACAATCAAAGCACTCCTAACAGATGGCCATCCAGCTTCTGTTTAAAAACCTCCAAAGAAGGAAACTCCATCACACTCTGAGGCAGTGCATTTCATAATCAGTTCTGTGGGTCTACTCTGGGACTGACCAACAGTTGAGTGTGTTGAACCTGGACTTTATGTGTGTGTTGAAGCTAGCCTTTGAACAGTCAAGAGTTGACACTGTGGCCTGAATCCTCTTCATAATCACAAACCATTGTATCAACTGCTGAATGGCAGATACACATTTATGTAAATCCCATTCATTCCATAGGTTTACTCTAGTTGAGACTTTTGCAAACAGTGCTTCATTTCCACTGCAGGTCTGCTAAACTGAATTCTGGGCTTTGAATGTGTATAGTGGCACTACATACCTGTTGGAGCACTGTGCCAGCTGATTGCCCCAAGCCAATCCCTGCCCACTGGGGCTTATAAAACCTCAGATTCAGCTCATGGCCTTCATTGTGAGTAGCAACCACAGCAGTAGTAGTAATATCAGCTCCAGTTATATCCCCATTGAGGGGATATATTGTTCCCCATTCAGGATTAAGGCAGTTTACAACAGTTAAACATAGCTAAAAATTCACAGTATACAAAAGTTTCTAAAAGTAATAAAACTATTAATAAAACTGAAAAGAGTTAAATATAACCATTAAAAAACCCAGCTAGACCAGGAGTCCCCACACTTTTTGAGCCGGGAGCCGGTTCGCTGGCCCCCAGATCGTCAGAGGGCCAGTGGTGTGCACGCATGCGCACTACTTGGGTGCCATTTTGTGTTCCAAAATGGCGGCCGGCATCATGCGCATGCGCACGCAACGCTGGGTGCATGCGCATGACTCCAGGAGCCATTTTGGAACAAAAAATGGAGTCCGGCGTCACACATGCATGCGCACTACTCTGGCACCATTATGTGTTCCAAAATGGCACCTGGCGTTGTGCGCATGTGCGCGCCACGCCAGGCGCCATTTTGGAACACAAAATAGCACCCCTGCGTCATGCAGCGGCGGTGGTGGCGGCAGCAGGACCGGCCACGGGCCAGTTCAAAGGCCTCGACGGGCTGGGTTCGGCCCGCGGGATGTAGTTTGGGGACCCCTGAGCTAGACAATACAGCACTTTATGAAAGGGACATTTCATTTGAATCATAGAATCATAGAGTTGGAAGAGACCCCAAAGGCCATCCAGTCCAACCCATGCTGCCAAAGCCAAAGAAGGAGACTCCACTACTCTCCAAGGGAGTGTGTTCCACTGTTCCACTGTTGAACGGCTCTTATTGTCAGGAACTTCGTCCTAATGTTGAGAAGGAATTGTTTTTACCATTTTTATGTAAAAAACTTTTTTTGAGGAGAAAACAGTGTGTTGAATTCAAACCACATTGACAGAGGTCCTACATGTCATGACAGAGTGTAACTTTACACTCATAGCATTGTGTACTGATTGCGAATTTCAACACTGAGCAACTGAGTGTGCAAACAAATGTGAAATGCAAAATTGCAATATGCACAAAGACACCTCAAATGTAATGGCATTGCATGCACAACTCTGCTCCTGCAGCCTTAAAGTGAATAGAGACCCTATGCCATGGCCAAAATAGTGCAACCACATGTGTAAGAGAATTCATGTATGTGTATGTCACTAAGAGGATGCCAGTGACTATTTTCTGTCTTTAAAATTTAACAAAAACAACAATGATTTTTGCAGAAATGAATTGTTCACAAATCATTCTTGAAATGAGAAAAGTTTTATAGAGGTTGATTTTTAAATTATTTTTTATTGTTTTGAACAGGGTATAAAGATATATCCTTGAATATTAAAGTCAGGATTGTCCATGCCATTGTATTTCTGATTTCTATGCATGGTTGTAAAAGCTAGACATAAAAAAAAGCTGATGGGAAGAAAATCAAATCATTTTTTGAAATGTGGTGCTGGATGGAGTTCTGAGGATACCATGGACTGCCAAAAAGACAAATAAATGGGCCCAAGAGCAAATCAAGCCTGAACCTTCCCCAGAAGTCAAGATGACTAAGCTGAGACTGCTGTACATTGGGCATATCATGAGAAGAGGACAGAAAATAACGTTTGGTAAGTTAGAAGGCAGTAGGAGAAGAGGAAGATTGCATTACGGGTGGATTGACTCAATCAAGGAAGCCACAACCCTGAGTCTGCAAGACCTGGGCAGGGTTGCTGATAAGAGGTTGACTTGGAGGTCTCTCATCCATAGGGTTGCTATAAGTAGAAATCAACTTGACAACAAAAACAAGGCAAGTGCCTCAATGCATCAAGACATCCTCTAACATTGAGGAGAAGAACCTTTTCAAGCATTCTTTGTTGTTGCGGTGTGCTTTCAAGTTGTTTCCAAGCCACCTGATGGGTTTTCATGGCCTTCTAACCAAACGTTAACCAAACTTACCCAACGTTATTATTATGGCAACCCTAAGACAACCCTATCTTGGGGTTTTCCTGGCAAGATTTGTTCAGAGGAGGCTTGCCATTGTCTTCCCCTGAGGCTGAGAGCATGTAACTTGCCCAGGGTGCATCCCTAGTATGAAATATTGTCTCAGCTCCTGTAGTCCTTCCGCTCTGTTAGAGCCCTTCCTGCTGGTTAATTCTTTGCCAAAATAAATTACATTGCATTACCACTTTTAAAGAAAAAAAAAATCCAGATTACATTTGTTCACTTTTGTATGTTTTAACTGCTTTGTGTCCAAATTTGGGGGAGGGAGGAAGCAAGATATAAATATAATAATAATAAATAACCATACACAGAAGGTATCTTGCCTCCTGGATCAGTGAAGAGAGGGCCTCCAATTTTTAGCAAGTGATGTTTCTGATTAAGTGATATTGTAGTTGCTTTCTGCATTGCAGGATATGGCCTAAACCCCCAGCCCTTTGCCTTCTGGCTTCTAATTAACTACTGCTGTGTTGCTGAGAGAATGTGTGAAAAAATGCTGTTGTTGTTTTCCAGTAAGCTATTAAAAAGCTGGATGTTTTCAGCAATTTCTGAACAAGCCCCATTAAGCCTGGCTCTAATGGGGCCCCAATTCTGTACTAAATAATTGAAAAGAAAAAGCCATGCAGAAAAGAGAATCTGTTTTTGTTTTTGTTTTAAATGCAGTCATAGAAAAGGAAGACAGAGTACAGTTTTAAAAGTAAAGTCCTGTTTTGGAAAGTAAAACCTAGCTGGTCTTCTAGGAACGTCCCTCAGTGGAAGAAATCATACCCGATTAATTTGTATGAGCACTGGTTGATACATCTGTTCAATAAATCACATACTTTCCAACATTCACAGATGAAAAACAGATGAAAAACTGGGACAAAGGCAACCAAGTAACATGAGATTGTGATCAAGATGGCAGCAGTTATTAATAAGGAAGAGCACACAAGCTAGGAGAGGCTGCAGCAGTTTGCTTTTGCCTAAGCCTACTGGGAAGGGCAGATCCTGCCCCTTCCTCTGCTCTCTCCTGCTGCTGAATTGAGCGCAAACTACATTTTGATTTTTTTTTCCTGAAAAGAACAAAAATCAGGTAAGTACTGGAGCAAGATACAATGGGATGGAAATACTATTTTGAAACTATTTTTTTAAATGGCCAAAAATATTTCTTGAAGTATCAGGAAACTCTGAAAAGGAGAATCCTGAACTGGCAAGAATCTTAGCTGTCTGTTACTTCTTCTTCTTCTTCTTCTTCTTCTTCTTCTTGTTTGCCTTCAAGTCATTTTCGACTTCTGGTGATCCTAAGGCATACCTATCATGGGATTTTCTTGATATGTTTCTTCAGAGGGAGCTTGCCATTGCCAGCCTCTGAGGCTGAGAGTGTATGACTTGCCCAAGTTCAGCTAGTGGGTTTACCTAGACCAGGGGTAGGCAACCTTTCCCCTTTAAGGGCCGAGGGACTTCAGCTCCCAGAATCCCAGGAGCTATTGGCCAACATGGGACTATTGGCCAACATGGCTGAGGCTTCTGGGAGCTGAAGTCCCTCGGCCCTTAAAGGGGAAAGGTTGCCTACCCCTGACCTAGACGAACCACAATTCGAACCCTGGTCTCCAGAGTCATAGTCCAACTCTCAGACCACTACACCAAGCGGACTCTCTTCTGTGCAAAATCTACCCGTATTTTCCGGCGTATAAGACGACCCACGTATAAGACGACCCCCCCCCCATTTTCCCAGTCAAAATATAGAGTTTTAGCACTTCTACCCTCATTATCCCTATATCCGGCGTATAAGACGACACCCCCACTTTAGCCACAGATTTTGCAGGTAAAAAAGTAGTTTTACACGCAGGAAAATAAGGTACACTTTTGTATAAGCAGCAATAGCATTCTTTTTGTTCAGGGAATAGCATTTTCTGTATACAGAATAATATTTGTGTGCAGATGCATTATTTTATGCATAGAAAATGCTGTTTCCTGGACAGGAAAAGGTGCAAAAACTCTACATGCACATTTTGTGCAGACTAACTTTCAAAATGCAAATGGTCCTCAGACATTGTCCAGCTCTGGAAGACATTCCTTCAGTGGGAAGAAAGTGGATTACTCTTTGCTTAAGGAAGATTTCCATCACTAGGCTAGGAGTATCCCAGGTCAGGAGTATCTCAGCACCTAAGATATCATGGTCCAAACCTGAAACCTAAGGACAGTATCGGGTGATGTCACAGAGGACGGGGCCTGCTGATGTTCTCATTTGTTAATCTTAGTATTTTTGGTTTGAATGGCACTATTGTTGCTGCTGCTGTGTGCCTTCAAGTCATTTCCACCTTATTGCAACCATAAGGTGGGGCTGTGGGTTTTTCTTGGCAAGTTTCTTCAGAGGAGGTTTTGCTATTGCCTGAGGCTGAGAGTATGTGACTTGCCCAAGGTCACCTAGTGGGTTTTCATGGCCAAGCTGGGATTTGAACCCTGATCTCCAATCATAGTCCAACCGTCAAACCATTGCATCACACTGGATTGGTTGTTAATAGTTATCAGGTCTTGACCTTGAACTCTCAAGGCCTGCGATAGTCCTGACTTAACTAAGGGTGCTTCTACTCTGTAGAAATAATACAGTTTGGCACTACTTTAAGTGCTGTAGCTCCATCCTATGGAATCCTGAGATTTGTCGTTTTACAAGGTCTTGTTTCTTCTCTGCTAGAGAGTGCTGGTACCTTACAAAACTAAAAATTCCAGGAAGCATGGCAATTAAAATGGTGTCAAACTGCATTATTTCTACAGTGTAGATGAAACCCCATGGATCACCCTCCACTCTGCTCTGCATCTACCTTACAGTGTAAATGCACCCTTGGAAACCTATTTTAGGTTCAATTTTGAGCTGTTTCGGGATGGGGCAAAACTATGTATCCCAAAGGCTAATGTTGCCCCCTCCCCAAATTGTGGGTGGACCTATGGTGTCCAGGGGGCCATAAGCCAGTCCACATAATTCCCAACCCTGTTATAAACATATCAATTGTTTGAGGTTTCAAGCTGGAACAAACATTGCTATGAGCCTGATAGTGTTTCTGGATGCATGCAGACATGTACCTGGTACTCTTAGGATCCTGACTTTGACATGCAAAATGATGGTGCAGAAGTCACTCCCACACACACTCTTTCCAAATATTAATTTCCAGTATGGAGCCTCTCTTATTGGTTTGTCCTACCTCACCATACTGGGCTTCTTAATGGACCCTGCTAATTACTAGCATTAACTTGTTAATTACTCACTGTAATGGGCTTCTCACTCACCCTTGGCTTGTAATTATCACTCTAACCAATTAGCGGTTAAAATGTATGTTTGATTACCATTAGCATACACAAATAATGTACAGTATTTTCTGGCGTATAAGACTACTTTTTAACCCAGGAAAATCTTCTCCAAAGTCGGGGGTCGTCTTATACACCGGGTGGCAGAGGAGGAGGAAGAAGGTGTGGCGTGGCATGAGGTGGGAGGAGGAGGAAGAGAGGAAGCCCAGGTCAGAGGAGGAGGGGGGAGGAAGGGGTGGGGTAGTGTGGCGTGAGGCAGGAGGAGGAAGCAGCAGCAGATAAGAGGTGAACCCCTATCCTGGGGTTTTCTTGGCAAGACTGGTTCAGAGGAGGTTTGCCATTGTCTTCCTCTGAGGCTGAGAGTGTGTGACTTGTCCAAGTTAATCCAATGGGTTTCATGGCAGAGTTGGGAATCAAACCCAGGTCTCCAGAGTGGTAGTCCAACACTCAAACTACTACACCATGCTGGCTCCTATCCCCATGTACTACCTATGAAACAATTGCAGACTTTTTTGTTGTTCTTGTGTGTCTTCAAGTCCTTTCCGACTTATGGCAACCCTAAGGGTTATCATGGGATTTTCTTGGCATGTTTCTTCAAATGGGGGTTGCCATTGCCATCCTCTGAGGCTGAGAGTGTGTGACATGCCCAGGGTCACTTACTTGGCCACAAATTGTACATACCCCAGAATGCACCACCTAATATATTGGCAGTCCTTTCCCCACAACACTTTCTCATTTTCCCCCGTTGGAAGAGGGGTCGTCTTATACAGCAAGTATATCCCAAACTCTATATTTTAGCTGGAAAAGTTGGGGGTCGTCTTATATGCCCAGTCGTCTTATATGCCGGAAAATACGATATATAAAAATAATGAGACAAGTATTGTTTTGAAGAGCATTAATACAAGAAGTTGTAGCAATCAAGAAAAGGGAACAGGAGTCAGTGCAATTCATGACGGACATGCCAGAAATGAAAAGCCAGTTGCTCCCCAATCCTACACCATTTTCCTACTGGTGGGGGCCATAAATGTCCATGAAGTAATGGCAGAAATCCTGCCTGGAGAAATGTATGTACAAATTAGACATGCAGTTGAGATGCAGTTGATGAGTCCTAAATCTAGACCTGAATTACACTGTTTTGGACAGTTTTGGGGGAATGCATACAAGTTTGCAAAGGGGTCAGCAAGGCTGCATTTTATCACCCTATCTGTTCAACTTATATGCAGAAAATATTGTATGTGGAGGAGGTTTAGATACAGAAGTAGGAGGAGTGAAGATAGGAGGAACATCAACAATCTGAGTTGTGAAGATGATACCATACTACTAGCAGAAAGCATCACAGACTTGGAACAATCAATAAAGAAAGTCAAAGAAGAAGGTGCAAAGGCAGGCCTAATATCTCCATAATATCTCCATAAAGGAAACAAAAAAAAAATGGCCATGGAGAACACTGAAATTGAAATAGTTAAAGATTTCCCATACCTTGGATCAAACATTGATCAGAATGGAGATCACAGTCAAGAAATCAGAAGATTAGGAATGGGAAGGGCAGCTATGAAAGAACCAGACAAAATTCTAGAGTGTAAAGATATACAACTGAACACTAAACTTAGAATCATTCAAGCCATTGTATTCTCCATTACCATGTGCAGATGTGAGAGTTGGACAGTGAAGAAAGCTGATAGGAAGAAAATTAATTCATTTGAGATGAATTGCTGGAGAAGACTTCTGTGGATACCGTTGATGGCTAAAAAGACAAGCAACTGGGTCCTAAAACAGATCAAGCCTGAACTCTCCCTGAAATCCAAGATGACTAAATTGAGGCTGCATAAATGACAATAATGTTAGGAAAGGGGGAAGCCAGTAGAAAGAGTGGAAGACTGCATGCCAGATGCATAGACTCAATGAGGGAAACCATGGGCCTGAGCCTACAGGACCTGAGCAGTGTAAAGGATAGGAGGGCTTGGAGATGTCTCATTCACAGGGTCACCATGTCATCTCAAAGGCAGCTAACAACAAATACAGGTTCAAGTCTGGGTCCAGGCTCTTTGAAGGACCATATGAGCCAGCATGATGTAGTGGTTTGAACATTGGATTATGACTCTGGAAACCAGGGTTCAGATCAGCCCTGGAAACCCACTCTCTCAGCCTTAGAGGGAGGCACTGGCAAAAACCCCTCTGAACAAATCTTGCCAAGAAAACCCTTGTTTGCTTTAGAGTCACCATAAATCGACATCGACTGGAAAGCACACAACAACAGCAACATCTTCCCATATGAACCTGCTTGAGCTCTAAGATCTTCAGAGCAGGCACTTCTCTCAATCCTGTTGCCTTCACAGGAATGTTTGGTGGGAACATAGGATAGGGCCTCTCTGTGGCTGCTCCCACTTTGGAACTCCCTCCTAGGGAAGATAGGAAGTCTCCTTCTTTGATGTCTTTTCAGAGGTTAGTTAAGACCTTCCTATTTCACCAAGCCACTGGGAATTTATTGGTAACCAGAGGAGGGCTTTTTATGGTGTTACGTGTGTGCTGGTATGTTCCTTCAAGTCCCCTGTTGACTTATGATTTGGGTTTTCTTAGGCAAGGAAATCTCAGAGGCAAGGAAATCTCAGAGGAGGTTTTGACAGTTCCTTCCTCTGAAATATAGCTGACAACATTTGGTATTCGTTGGTGGTCTCTCATCCAAGTACTAACCAGGGTATTGTAATGCTTTTAATCTTTGTTTCAAAGTAATATCTTAGTGGTTTTAATTCAGTTTAAACTTGTCTTAATTTCAGCTTCTGTATGTTTTTACCTATATGAAGTTTTCTTGTAATTTTCTGCCTTTTCTAAGCCACTTTGAGTCCCGTTTAGGGGAAAAGGTGGGAAATAAAGGGGTGGAGAATAGTTTTTTGTGGGTTTTTTGGGCTGTGTGGCCATGTTATAGAAGAGTTTCTTTCTGACTTTTCTCCAACATCTGTGGCTGGGATTTCTCTGAAGATGCCAGCCACAGATGCTGGCGTAATGTCAGAAAGAAACTCTTCTAGAATATGGCCACACAGCCCAAGAAACCCAGAAAAAACCATGAATGCCGGCCATGAAAGACTTCGACTTCACACAGATGGAGAATAGATGGATCAACTCAAGATTTTCTGCCACACTGCAGAAATAAAGCACTTTGACCCCACTTTAATTGCCATGACTCAGTGCTGTGGAATTCTGGGATTTGTAGTTTGTTAGGGCACCATAGCTCTCTGACAGGGAAGGCTAAATATCTTACAAAACTACAAATCCCAGAATTGCATAGCATAGTGGCATTACATGTATGGTATTCCAGTCAGCAGTTAAGCTTCTGCATTTGGCATGAGTTGCAGCTTCCAAGTCATCTTCAAGGGCAGCCCTATGTAGAACACATTACTGTAGTCTACCAGTGCATGAACTACTGTAGCTAGGTTTCCTTCCTCCACAAAAGGCTACAAGGCCCATCTTAAACAATGCACTGAATATAACTAATTGTGGTACTGGTGTGTCTTTGTATGTTTTAAGGACATATGTTTTAACCTGGTTTTGTTTTTTCTGATCATTTAACTGTGTTTTAATATTTGCATCTTATAGATTTTTAACAGCAGCAATCCATGATCTCATGATCCCTCTCTCCCCCCCTTTCTGGGGAATTCTAAAAGTTATAGCTCACAAAAGTAACTTTCCAAAGCTCTGCATTTTTGCACAATTAAAATGCATGTATCTTTGTATGCTATTTCAGCTGGTGGCTAATATGCCAGCTAGGGAATTTTGGGGAGCTGGAATTAAGAGTCCAAAAAGTAACTTTCTCAAGCCCTGATGTACAGTCATGTGTAACCCATCCTGTAGTTGCTGGGATGCACCCTTAATGAAAACATCCTTTACTTATCCATCTCAGCTTTCCCTGAGACAAAAAGTGGCACCATCAATTTTTGCATGCCTCTTGCCTCTTCCAGAAGAAAACTGTCAAGACTTATTTCCACAAGCTGTGCCCCATGCGAGCATTTGTCACGCTTTGATACATAGAAGTGCTTCTGAGTTGTGGAGGCCAGAAGAGGAGGGAAGGAGGGAGGGAGGGAGTTGGGGCAAAGCCTTCCAGTTTTCTCAGATAAGATGCCCATGGGCAGGACATGTGTCAATCAACTCGCTCTTTCAGCATCAGTGGAGTCCATGGAACAAGCAGAGTAAGAAGTGATACACAAGGCCCTTGTGCGGAAAGGCAGTGAACTCGAGCGGAAATACCATCACTGAATGCCACTCAGAAGAAAGCACCCTGGGGTGGCAATTGCATCCCTGCTGGCTTGCAGAAAAAGCAGGTTCTCACTGCCTCCGACTGTGAACTTTGATGCTTGTCTGTGCCATAGTTGCAACGTGAGTGACAGGAGGTGCAAAGGAAGGTCCCCTTATACACAAAGCAATGGCAGAGATGTGCAGAGGAACAAGAAAGTTGACGAGAGTGGGAAGGGAAACAAGAACTGGAACCAAATGGGCTGCCAATTCTCTGTTGGCACAGTTAGCAGAGGAAAATAAATTACTTCTTCACTACAGTCGTCACCTGATTTTCACCTGGTACATGGTTTCCCCTGTTTTCGCTTATTTGAAATTGTTGATTCGTTTCATGTTATTTTAGACTGGGAAATTTTGTTTACTGCTTTAAATGGTTTGAACAGATTTTACTGCATGCTGGCTTGAGATCCTTGGCTATAGAGCAGGATATAATTATTTTTTAATAGTAATAATAAAAAAACGTGGGGGCGGTTTCATCTTCCATCCTTCTGTCAGTGTTATAGAATTCCAAGGCTGGTACAGGTAGGGAACTATATAGTTTCTATAGTTACAGAAGGGTAGATTTCAGTTGAACATTAGAATGAATTTCATAGCAGTAAAAGCAATTCAGCAGTCGAACAAATTACACTCAGCCCTTGGCATCCATTGGGTGTTGGTTCCAGGACCTCCTATGGATACCGAAATTGGTGGATGCTCAAGTCCCATTCAATACAATAACATAGAAAAATGGTGTCCTTTATATAAAATGCAAAATAAAGGTTTGCTTTTTGGAATTTATATACTTTAAAATATTTTCAAGCTGTGGATGCTTGAATCATGGATAAAGAGTCATGGATATAAAGGAACAATTGTACCTAGAAAGATGGTGGAGACTCCTTCTTTGAATGTCTACAAAAAGAGGCTGGACAGTTCCCAGTTAGTTTCTGGCCAAGGTACAGAGTGTTGGTTATTGCCTTTAAAACCTTACATGGCTTCAGTCCAGGTTACATACAGCATCATCTCCTCCCATATAATCCACCCCATACACTCAGGTCCTCTGGTGAACATTTACTCCAGTCAACCAGGAGGACTAGGTTGGCAATTGTCAGCCAGAGGACCTTTTCTTCAGCCACTCCTACACTGTGGAATGACCTGCTTGGAAGAAATTCAACAGCTGAATATACTGTCCAAATTTAAAACAGCACTGAAGACCAGTCTCTTCCGGCAGGTTTTTCTGGATGATTTTTAAACTGTGAATTTAAAATGATGAATTTTAAATGTGGATCACTGTAATGTATGGTTAGTTTCTATGGCTGAGTGGGGATTTGCTCCCTGATCTTGCAGTCCAATGATTCAACCACTACACCATGCTGTCTCTCACACCTTGGATAGCTACTGTAAAATTTGGACTAAAATCAAGGCAGATTCACTGTTCCACTGATATGGAAGCCACCAACTATCAGTTTAACTATCAAATAGTTGTGCCTTTCGAAGATGTTGTTGCTGCTGCTGTATGCTGACTTATGGTGACCCTATCACAGGATTTTCCTGGCAAGATTTGCTCAGGGGAGGTTTGCCATTGCCTTCCTCTGAGGCTGAGAGCCTGTGACTCACCCAAGGTAACCCAGTGGGTTTCCATGGCTGAGCTGGGAATCAAACCCTGGTCTTCAGAGTCCTAGTCCAACATTCAAACCACTGTGACACACTGGCTTCAGAAGATACTGGACCACAATAGCAAAATGCAACATTGATCAGAAAAGTAGTGTTTGAGCACCAGACTCCAGAGAAGCCATGAAACCTGCTTATTGCCATATTTGCCCCACACAACTTCTCTCTCTCTCTCTCTCTCTCTCTCTCTCTTCTCTTTATCCACAGAACATAAGATTAGGAGTTCAGGCATGTTCTTACAGATTTCCCCCCTTCTTCCCTCCTCCAAAAGTAAGCTTTCATACAACGTGTTCAAAGGATTTGACTTATCCTTTGAACACATTTGATTTATCCTTGGCTTTGATAAGCCTAGCATTTAGTACCCACCTGATGCAATGGGCAGTTGGCCAGCAGATGCCACCACAGCCATCCAGTTTTTCAAACAGAGAGGAACAAAGGCTACCTCTGTGGAAAAGCCTTAAATAGGATTCTGAGGTCTTTCTTGTGCTTGTTGTTTTGATAACCATTGAGATTATTTGAAAGGTGGAAGCCAAGCTGGAAGGACAAGGAACATTCCCTAAAGTAATGATCACTTAGAAGTTAGCAGTAATTGCTTTGGCCCTTCCTAACTGTAAGAACTGTAAGAGCCATTGTTTCTCAGTCAATGAACCTTTACTACAGAAGCTTAAGTTCATGGGATGTCTTATCCACAAAGCTTAATTCCATTCTATTGCTTTTTTGACTCCAGAAAGCTCCTCTCTGGTCACTTTCCTGTGGTAAAAGACTGTTGTTACCCCGATCTTTTTATGGACTAAGTCCAAAAAAAACCCAGCTTGATCACCAAAATGGAAAACCAAAGCTAATTTTGGGACTACAACTTTAAAAATCCGTCAGCCAGTCACTTGTCAGTCACAATGGGTGAGGGATTCTGGTAGATGTCATACAAAAAAGTAGCTTTTCCAGACTCTGTGCTTTGATGGCCATCAGTGTCCTCACCACAGGACGCTGAGGTTTTGATCATTACTTGGGCCAAATGTGCCCATTGTTTTACTTACAGGAAAATTTATGGGGTAGCAGAGGTGGAATATCTCATATCCAGAATTCCCAATCCAAAATACTCCTAAATACTCCAAAATCCAAAATTTTCCACATAGGTGGCTGAGATAGTGATGCCTTTGCTGTCTGATGGTTCACAACTTTTGTTTCATGTGCAAAATTATTTAAAATATTATGTGTAAAATTACTTTCAGGCTATGTGTATAAAATGGATAGAAAACAAATGAATTTAATGTTTAGACTTGGGTCCCATCTCCAAGATATCTCATTATGTATTTGCTAATATGCAATCATTCTGGCCACATGATCACAGAGTAGTCTCTGACAATGCTGGCTCTTTGGCTTAGAAATGGAAATGAACACCACCCCCTATGATCAGACACGACTTGACATCCTTGTCAACGGGGAATACCTTTACCTTTTACTTTTAATAATCCAAAATCCAAATAATAATAATATTTTTTCCCCTCTGAAGATGCTAGCCACAGATGCTGGCGAAACATCAGAAAGAAACTCTTCTAGAACATGGCCACACAGCCCGAAAAACCCACAAAGAACTATGGATGCGGCCATGAAAGCCTACGACTTCACAATAATAATAATAATAATCCAAAAACTGAAACCATTTATGAGGGAGACATGTATTAGAAATAACTCCCCTCTAATTACATTCTGTGGAATGGGATGTTAAGAGTATATAAAATGGTATTACACAGATATACACAGCAGAAAGAAAGAAAACTTAAAATCCTTATATTTGGCAACCAAAGAGGAAGAAATGGTGAATAAGCAAGCAAACTAAGAAAGGATAAGTGAACTGGAGCTCTCAGTAACTAAATCAATCAATCAATCTTGGTACATCCATGAACCAGTTTGAGTTGGACAAATGTTTCTCTCTTAAAGTCTTCGTCTGAATATAAAGAATACACTTTATGATAAGTTCCCACAACCACAAGTTTGCAAATCAAGAAATGAACTCCATGATGTATCCTATATTACAGATTGGTTTCCATTTATTTATTTATTTTTATTAACAGAATCAGAGGCAATTTAGAGCCACTTGGTTCTCATGCCAGTCTTTGGTATGACATCTTAATTGGATAGCTAGAAAAATAAATATATGTATATTATGGGTTTTGTTAAGGAATACAGGCAGACTGTAAATTAGATTTTGTTCTGCTGAATTTTATTAAGTTATATTTCTTATATTTTATAGAGAGCCCTGGTGATGCAGTGGTTAAATGTTGGTACTACAGACACAAGGTTGTGAGTTTGATCCCAGGGCTCCAAGGTTCACTCAGCCTTCCGTCCTTTCATAGATCAGTAAAATGAGTACCCAGCATGTTGGGGGCAATTGGTTTACAGATTGTAAATTGCTTGGAGAGTGCTGATAATTGGTATAGAAATGTAAATGCTATTGCTATTGCTTTCAATAAAAGGAAAATAAGTTTCTTTGGAGTGAAATGAGGGACAGTTTTAGTTTCCTTTTTGAGCTATGTTCATGCTCTCCCTTAGGCTAGAATCCTCCTGGTGACTTATGCTTATGTAACTAGGGGTTATGCCACTATAAATAATTTTTCAGATACTGTGCAAGGAGTTATCAAATAGTTTTTGTGGGTTTTTCGGGCTGTGTGGCCATGTTCTAGAAGAGTTTCTTTCTGACGTTTCACCAGCATCTGTGGCTAGCATCTTCAGAGTTATCAAATACCTCTTTCCTCCAGCTGTGCAATACCAGCTGAGTGTCACTTGGGCACAATTTCCCCCACTCCAAACAGCCATCTACTGGCCATGTGGGTGTAGGGTGACCAGATGTTATAACCACAAAGGAAGACAAGCCACCACAAAATGTAGGACATTCTAGAAAAATGTAGGGCATTACAACATAAAAGATTTTTTAAAAACTAAAATAAATATAAATTCATGCTTCTTAGTCCTGCTCAAAATGGAGAACATTTTGAAATTCCTCCTGGACAGAAGGTTGAAAAGTAGGACATGTCCTGTAAAAGGAGGATGTCTAGTCACCCTGTGGGGTGTGTTAGCTATCTGGCTCCCGGGGAAAGGGAGCAGTTTTCACCTTTCTGTATCATCAATGTAAGTACACCAGCAAAGGTTTATTCTCTACCAACCTCAAGGATCTTAGTGTCACTTTCAAAGCTACAAAATTAAAGTAGAAGGCAGAGGCTTGAATCATGTTGTTCATCCCAGTAAGGATAGACCCATTTTGTCCTGTCATTCATCAATATGGTGGGCCTTTGGTATCTGCTGGGGTTTGGTTCCAGGACCCCCCCCCCCCACAGATACCAAAATCTGTCTATGATCACCCCTAGTATATACAGTTGCATAATAAAAAGATGTCCCTTGTACAAAATAGCAAAATTAAGCTTTGCTTTTGGAACTTTATATATTTTTGGAATAGCTTCAATCTGTGGCTAGTTGAATCTGTGGATAAAGAATTCATGGGTATGGAGGGTCAACTGTAGCTTTAACGGGTCTATTGTTGTTGGGTGGCTTCAAGTCATTTCTGATTTATGGCAACCCTAAGCCAAACCTCTCATGGGGTTTCCTTGGTAAGATTTCTTCTGAGGAGGTTTTCCATTGCTTTCCCCTAAAGCTGAGAGCGTGACTTGCCAAAGGCTACCCAATGGGTTTCAGGGCCTAGTGGGCAATAAACCCCAGATTTCCAGAGTTGTAGTCCAGAACTCAAACCACTATGCCACTCTACTCTAGTATAGACTAACTAACTCAATTCAGGCCACAGCATTGCAAGAGCTGTTGAAAAAGCATAAAAATAATGAAGTTGAGCAAATCTGCTCACCATCCCTAATTTCAGTTCTGGTGGGTGCTGTCCAAGTAGAAATGAAAATAAGAATGCTACAAATGCATTCGTAAAGTTACTATAAAATCAGTGTCAATAAGAAATTTTATAAACAAAGAGGATGTTATCTAGATTTTGCTTTAGATGATAGACAAGTGTGGGGAACTTTTAGATAGGGCTCAGGAGGTCAATTCATGTTCTAATGTCGTATTATGTTATCTTTAGTCATGTTAGCTAATTAGGTGTGTATTATGTTATGTTGAGTCTTATGTATAGATTTGTTAGAAAGTAATATTGTCCTGATTTTAACAGATTAATAAAAAACAAACAAAAAGAAATGAAAAAAAGAGATGTTACATGGCAATATTTGGTGATAGTGGGTTGGTTTCAGACAATAGCCTGCTATTTTCCTGTCACTATCTCTGTGATATCACAAGGGCCCATCCCTATAACATCACATGGTCCCACTGCTATGACATCAAATGTGTCAGGTTTTGTCCCTTGTGTCCATAAGAATGGGCTGCTGTTGAGCTGGCAACAATACTGAAGTTTGTGACAGGTTCCTAGCTGTATCTCCATTGTCTCTGGTTGTCTTTAAGACTATCTAGTTGTCTTTCAGCAGTTGCACAATGCGATGCTAAAGGAAGAGGCAGCCAAAACAGCATCCTTAGAAGTTGTCGAAGACAGATTAGGGGGCAGAGGCAGCAGGCTGCCATCAAGCTGTTCTCCTTCTGTCTCCATTTTGACTGTATTTATTGAGCAAATAGACTGTCTGAGACAAATTGCGGAAGCTATCTCCTGTTGAAAGGATTTCCATGTCTTTTAGGGAGTGTGACAAATATCAGATTGGAATGGAGAAAGCGTCTGGTGCTGCACACATGAGAGCTTCAACACTGCGCTCTTATCAGCTCCAGAGGGGTGGGCGAAACGTAGGAGAGAAAAAGCACAGTGGAGATAATGTAGAAGAAAATGACTACAGGAAGAACTCTGATAGAAGGAAATGGCAGCGGCAAACTTTGGCACAGCAGAGGCCATTAAATCCAGTGATCAGCCATCCTGCCTAAACATATATAGTTGCAATCCATCATAGAATCCACTGGTGCCAATTTTCCCTGTTTTGAAGTAGTGGTATCCTTGTGATGTTGGAATGAGTTGTCTTAAGGAAATCTTTGGTCAGGCAGGAAGGAGCTCCTGCCTTGAAATTTATGGCAATATTTACATATACATAATTTACATAAATTTATGGCAATATTTACATGAAATTTATGGCAACATTTACAAATTATTGCTCTGCTTGGAAAGTGAGGGATGGTAAAAAAAGACATGTAAATACAGTGGGTCCTTGTTATCTACTGGACCCTCCATGGATAACATGGATGCTCGAGTCCCATTAAATTCACTGGCAGAGCAAAATGATGTCCCTTATATAAAATGGAAAATCAAGGTTTTTCTATTTGGAATGTATAGTTTTTAAAATATTTTCAAGCTGTGGATGCTTGAATCCATGGATAAAGAACCCATGTATAAGGAGGGCTGACTGTAAAAGAAAGGAGAAGAACCACACTTTCTTGAATATAACAATGCGTATAAGTGGCTTTGACTTAGCCTTCCTTGTAGGAAAATGCTTATTATTTTCCATATTACGATCCCCAATCTACTAGGGGGAAAAAGATCCAGAAAGAGCTTTTGGTGGATAATGGAGAAGAGCATTTGACTTGTTAAAACATTGTTGCTGTTGTTGTTGTTGTTGTTGTGAGTCTTGAAGTTGTTTCTGTCTTATGGAAACCCTAAGGCAGGGGTAGGCAACCTTTCCCCTTTAAGGGCCGAGGGACTTCAGCTCCCAGAATCCCAGGAGCTATTGGCCAACATGGCTGAGGCTTCTGGGAGCTGAAGTCCCTTGGCCCTTAAAGGGGAAAGGTTGCCTACCCCTGCCCTAAGGTGACCATACCATGGGGGTTTCCTGGCAAGATTTGTCCAGAGGGAGTTTTTAGAGTGGCAAAGTGCTGGATTGGGGCTGCGGCGTGCGGTTGCCACAGCCCTGATCCAGCAAGGAAAGCCCCTAAGACTAATTGGTCAGTGTGAGAATAGCTGACTCAGGAGCCAGAATTACCCACTGAAAGAAGCAGCTATCATTTTCCTCCTCTCCTGTACCAACACAGGGTGCTAACATTTTCTTTGGTCCTTGTTCCTAGTACCTCTACATACACACACACAATTTACTTGTTTTCTTCTCATCTCTGATGTTGGATATGCATTGCTATTCAGTTACTAATGGGAGTGTGTGTGTGTGTGTGTGTGTGTGTGTTTGGAAGTACCAGGAACAAGGTTTGGGGTTGCCAGGTTTGGGGTTGCTAGGACAGGACTATCCCAGGCACTGAAATTATAGAATCAAAACCTGAGATCTAGAAACAACTCTTTATGGGATGGGTCTGGGTGATGGCATTCAGAATGGTTGCTTCAGCTTCAATCACAGTTACAGAGCAAATGCCATTAAAATACACAACTTGAAATCTAATTAATGAGGAACACAAATATACACACACACTTTTCAAGTTAGTATTCTCACTTTGAATCTCCTTCCTCGTGTACCGAAGACCAGAGAAAAGCATCCAGACCTTGAGATCTGGAAACCCTAGCAGTGAATCAGTAATTGGGAGGCTGTCATATTTTGGCATATTTTGAGTCATTGGAAAAGACAATAATGGTGGGGGAAATGGAAGGCATAGGAAAAGAAGGAGACCCCATTACAAATGCATTGACCTAAGCAGGCTACTTAATATAAGGGTATCTTCGATGTCTTTCAGGCATAGAGTCACTACAAATTTATCTTCATTTTGTGATATTTTTCCAAATGTCATCTCTATTTTCTTCCTGTCTTTGTTTCATATTGTATCCGTTGTTTTAGCTGTGTCTTCTCAAGACAGAGAGACACTATAGTTTTTTTGTGGGTTTTTTTCGGGCTGTGTGGCCATGTTCTAGAAGAGTTTCTCTTCTAGAACATGGCCACACAGCCCAAAAAAACCCACAAAAAAACTATGGATGCCGGCCATGAAAGCCTACGACTTCACAGAGAGACACTGATTGGGTGTTTTATACAAGTGGTGGGAATCATGCCGCCCTTCGGATTTTTGGACTGCAGTTTTGCAGAATCCTGGCCAGCATAGCCAATGCTAGGAATGCTGGTATTTGCAGTTGTAGCCCAACAATATCTGAGGGGCTGCATGAGTCACACCCTGATCAAACCCATAACTAGCCTTAAGTCTACGTACTGAATGTGCTTCTTGATTGTGGAACTTGTTATTTACAGTCATGCCATTGGGTGAGCTGTGTAAATCTGTTATAGTGAACATTAGAGAATCTAATGCTTTTTTGGATGGAATCTGGTGGCACACCGTGCAATAATAGATGGGATTTCATCAGGAGGGAACAAAAAGGGGCAGATGTTCTTGACAACCAGTACTTAGGCTCACGTCCTGCAGTCTGATGTAAAATGGACCTTGTAAATATTCAGGAAAGCTGAAACAGGGGCACAGTATAACAAGCTGGCTCTTGAGTTGCACAACCTGTTTCGACAGCTTAAGCTTTCAATTTAACTTGGCTGGGCGTGGAGGGGATGGTTAAACCGGCAAGAAAGGACTTTTGAGCTGGGCAGGCGGACAAGGGCACAGAACTGCTGTGTTTGTGTGCTCATGCCTGCATGTCTTCCACTGCCGGGACTGGAGCTACAAAAGAAGGTGTGAGTTATTTACGAGGGCCATTGTCTGTGTAGGTTCATTTTGAACAACAGTTCAATGGCTTTGCAGCCTGGCTTGAGAAACCAGAAAAGTTTTTCCAGCAACCAAGATGCTACTGTGAAAAGAGATCTCAAACTTCTCAGCTCTCCTTCTAAAGGTCTCTTGCTCCAATGTCTCTTACAGAAATGACTATATGGGACCAGGGAGAAAACAGCTTGCCAAATTTATGGTCAGGCATCAAAATACAACTGAATCTTGAATAGGCATTTGCAACTTTAATGGGAAAAGGTGGGGAGACGTGTTAACAGTTGTGAAAAATCATTGGATCTTCACTACAAAAGCCACAGATGTACTATAAATTTATGACAATCCACTTCAATTCCACAAATGTGGGTGTCTTTTTCTGGGATCTATAGGGCCAACTATAATTAAATATTGCAAGCACAATCTAAGTCCCTATATATAACAACAATACAACAAATTATGGCAACTTAAGAATTTAAAAGATCAATCAAAAAATTAAAAACATACAAAAAGGAAACCTTAAAATGCAGTTAAATTATTCACAGTATTAAATATACACTTACAAGAATAAAATGCAAATTAAAAGATAAAAAGCTATTAGAGACATTTGAATGTAAAACAATACCAGAACCCTTAGCCTGTTCTGTTAAAACTGTCTGTGGAGCTTATCACACCACTTTTTAAACGGGCTTACCTCTTCTGACTTAAATTTTAATTCATGTGGCACCCTGATACTATCGCAGGGATTTTGCTGCTGAATCCACCACCCGGGTCCATCCCTGCTTCCATTTTCTTAAGCTGGAAAACTCCCAGTTTAGAAAAGAGGTACGCTGAGTGCTCCTGGGAGCAGGGATGGACCTGGGCAGCGGATTTGGTGGCAAAATCCCTGCAATAGTGTCAGGGTGCCACCCAAATTAAAATTTAAGTCAGAAGAGGTAAGCTAGTTTAAAAATCGATGTGATAAGTTCCTGTATTAAAAGCCTTTTGAAATAATTAAAAAAAAATCTGTCTGCTGATGGAAAGACAACAAGTAGAGGGCCATACCAGCTTCTGTCATAAAGGAGTTCAGTCTCGTAGCTGCCACCAAAAAGACCTAAACATGCCTGTGACAGTGGTAGAACTGAGAGAAGAGCCCTTCCTGATGATCTCAGGGGCTGGTAGGCTCATATGGGAAGATACGATCTGCCAGATAGCCTGGACCTGAGACACATAGGGCTTTATACATAACCAGCACTTGTGCCCAGAAACAAACTGGAGCTGTTGTAACGGAAGAATAATATGGTCCCTGTGACCTACCCTGGTTAACCCTCTGGCTGCAGTTCTTTGTACTAGAAGTTTATCACACACAGTTTTCAGCCTGATCCGTGCATGGGATCGGTTTGGGCTGGAACGGGGGAAAAAATGGGTTTTACTGCACATGAAATTGCTGCTGCACCACCGGCTGACCATCACCCATCCCCAATCCAGCCTCTGCCAGCCAATTTTGGTACCACGGTTTGGTACTACAGCTCCCTCTGTTCCATAACCAAGCCTAAAACCAGATTGAAATGGGTCTAGATCAGGGATTGGCAACCTACGGTCGGCAGGCCACACCCGACTCACCGAAGCCTGCCGACCGGCCCCTGCCCGGTACTGCCGCCGCCACTGCCTTTCACGGCTGCGGGGGTCCTCCAGGGTGCCATTTTGTGTTCCAAAATGGCACCTGGAATCTCACACGACCTTTGCCCCATGATGGGAAAGGTCGCGTGAGACTCTGGGTGCCATTTTGGAACACAAAATGGCACCCCAGAGGGCCCCCACAGCCACGCTGGGCTTCTCCCGAGGCCCGGTGCGGTCGAGGGAACCCTCCTGATAGTGTGTG
Source organism: Phrynosoma blainvillii (assembly GCA_026167975.1). Lineage (NCBI taxonomy): Eukaryota > Metazoa > Chordata > Lepidosauria > Squamata > Phrynosomatidae > Phrynosoma > Phrynosoma blainvillii. Next base: position 442,726,747 of record JANUYF010000001.1, on the reverse strand, counting down.
CGCGTGTGCGCATACACGCCACCGCAGCCCAGGGGGCATTGGGGAACAGGGGGACCACCCCCACCCCCAAAAAGGTTGCCGACCCCTGGAATAGATAATCTGTTTCATCCAAGAACCCCTGAAGCTGGAAGGCCACTACATGATCCAATACCTTACCCCATAATGGTACAGTAGACACTGACCAATAATTATCCATTATAGAGGGATTCAGTGATGGCTTTTTCAGCAAGGGCCTAGCAACTGTCTCCTTTAGGGAAGTTGGAACTCTCCCTTGTTGACAAGAGGCATTGACTATCTCCTTCAACCACTCAGATTAGACCCTCTGGCCTGTAATGAGTAATGGGTCAGGAAGCACACATGTGGTGGCTTTCACTTCTCTGAGGATTCTGTCCATATCCTCAGGCTGCACAAATGGAAAAGTATCCAATAACACTGGGCAAACAGGAGCCAAGATTACATCCCCTGGAACTGTATTGACTACAGAATCCTCATAGATATGAGAACTGTACAATCAGGTTAGAGGAAAATTCACTCCCCAAGTCTATTCCCAGCCTTCATGTCTTTATGCAGTTTCCAACTGCCAAGCTAATGCAGAAGTATCAAACAATGCCATTGATACTTGGTGCTCATTCCCGCTTGCATTCAAACCAGTTTGCAAGTCGCATTGACACCGGATCACTGAATCAATTCAGGCCAATGTGTAGTTTGGATTTCAGGCCAATTCAGGCCAATGCCGCCTTGATTGGATTTCCAAATAGGCGGGGTATAAATAAATTTTATTATTTTATTATTATTATTAGTTCCCACTATGGAAGTGAATTCCTTATTCCATGCATTCATGTCTTTTTTTGACAAAATTGTTGTTCCCACTAGATTTGTGCCGCTACAGAATTCATGCTTAGTATCGATTACAATCAATCCATCCCACATTTTTTTAAAAAAGTCAATCATTGGTTTACCAGAGAGGCGGTATATAAATAAATCGTATTATTATTATTATTATTATTATTATTATTATTATTATTATTATTATTATTATTATATGATGCATCATCAGTGTTACAAGGAAGGAGGGAGAAGGAGGAAAGGAGGGTTGGGAGGACCAAACAGCTCCCCAAAAATGGAGGCCCATCCAGGAAAATTTGAGGACATTCCCAAATCAAAGCCCAAAACACTGCTAGGAATGTCAATGCATGTCTTAATCCTGCTCAAAATGGCTATCTCTTTGAATTCTGCCACCTTGGAGCGGTTCGTCTTTCAAGCTGGGTCCTCGCTGCCAAGGAGGACCAGGCACTGCAAAAATGGAGGACACTCCAGAATGATGTAGGACATGCCCCAAGAAAAGCTCCAAAACACTGCTACTAGATGTGTCAATCCATGCTTCCTAGGCCTGCTCCAAAGGGAGGGCCATTTGGGAACTCCTCCTTGGAGAGAAGGCTGGAATGGAGGATGTGTCCAGGAAAAGGAGGATGTGCCTGGTCACCTTGCTTCTAAGGCACTGTACTTGACAGGAAGGAAAGCAAGAAAGCCTTCCACCTCACAGCCTGAGCCTCTTTTGGCCGCCTCCGCCTCCCCCTGACTAGCTCCCTGACCCACTCACCCCTGATCCCCGGGAACACATTCCCACAAGCACCAATGCTCCTGGCTCTCCTTCCACCAGCCCTCCTCAACTCCCCGCAAAGGGCTGCCAAGCAGTGGCCAGCCTTTCTCCTCCCACCTCCATCATCCCCACACCTCCCCTGCTTCCCAGGTTAGGAAGGAGGTCAATGGACTGGGACTTTGGCAGCTTGCCCTGAGAAGGAAGGAAGGAAGGAAGGGAGGGAGGGAGGGAGGGAGGGAGGGAGGGAGGGAGGGAAGGAGAGGGGCCTGGCATGGTGTGGGACAGAGAGGGGGGGGCAGAGAAAGAGAGACCACAGAGAAAGGGGAGGCAGGGTGACCAGGTGTCCTTGCCACAAAGGAAGACCAGGCATGAGGACCTTCAAGGAAAATGCAGGACATGACGCGAGAAAAACTCAAAACCCCGCTAAAACCCCCCTCTGAGGGGGGACGGTGGATTCCGCCAAAACCTGGGCCGGGATGAGTTACATCCCTCTGCCAACCCTCTGCCATAGTCCCTCCCCTCCAGTACAATGCGACTGAGATCCAAACGTTGTTCACACTTGTTGGAAACGCTTGCAAATTGATTCTTTTCAAAAGATTTGTCTTCGAAAAGAGCGATTTTTTTTTTCATTTGCCTCGCTTCACCAGGACTTAGACCAAACACAGTTGGGTCTGAAACCGTTTCCAGTGTGAATGAGGCACAATCAACAAATTAGTTTAAATCATAGTGGGAAGGAGCTCGAGGGCTCCTTTCCACTCCTGGGCGTTTGGCCATGATGCTAGCAAGGACTCTAAAATCTATTTGCCTTGTGGTTGAGCCCAGCTCACTACATTCCTCTTTCAAATCATTCATGGATAACTCTATTATTATTATTATTATTATTATTATTATTATTCTGTTTTCCCCAAACTGGGACTCAAACTCTAGGATGGAATTTCTGCTGAACTTCAACACACAAGCTGGAACCCTGTTCTCTTTTGCACATGACTAGCTCCCTGACCCACCATCATATTTCTGAGATTGTATTTCTGAGAAAGAGGAGAAAATAGAGAGCCTATGCTGCAGCAGTTTCAGGATGTGAAGCTTAATTTTTTTTAAGTAATGTATTTTTGAATGCAACTAAGGTTTTGTAATCACTCACCCAGGCAACGAGCCTCAGCTAACCATTATGGTAAGAACAATAGAGAAACCCCTCCCAGAACTTGTCAACCATGGGCCAATTTGATAAAGAGTTCTCACCCTGAAAATGAATTCAGCTCAAAATGAAAAATGAAACAAGTAAGAGAACATAAGAATAAATTAGATGAATTTCCAAGGCACTCAGGATCAAAGGAAGATGAAAGAACAAAGGAGGGAAATTTAGTCAAAAGCACAAATGAACCTCTTAGCTAATCTAATAGAAAGCCAGTATTCTAATGCGCAGCTATGGTGGAGGGGCATAGGGTTTTGAGGGCTTGTCCCATGCTCTGATGGTGATGATGTAGCCCTCCAACTGCTGTCCACATAGTTGGAGCAGATCAGAAGGGTGTTTATATGGATACTTATTTAAAAGAGGAGTTTCTCTATGTGAGGAAGGATTTTGACCCCACTGGAATCCCCTTCATGCAGTGAAGCTCTATGGCAGGCTTGGGAACATGTGGTTCTCCAGATAATATTAGGCCCTAACTCTCAGCTTCTTCTTCACCCTCATCATCTATGATGGGTAGGGTTGGTGGAAGTCACAGTCCAACCACATCTGGAGGGTCATATGCAGAGCCCAGAAATGTCCCTTCTTTGGAACGCAACTCTCATAATACCTCAGCCAGCATGGCCACTGGGCATGCTGGCTAGGAAATTGTGGGAGCTGTAGAAGACAAGATGACTAAACTGAGGTTATCATAATTCTGGAGATATTATGAGAAGAAGGTATCATGAGAAGACATGACCCACTAGAAAGGCTTGGTAAGTTAGAAGGCAGTAGTAAAAGAGGAAGACCACATTAAAGATGGATAGACTCAATGGAGGAAGTCATGGTCCTGAATCTGAAAGACATAAGCAGGTCTGCATGGTGACATGGAGGTCTCTCATTTATGGGATTGTCATAAGTCAAAATCAATTTGATGGCAGTTAACAATGAAACACAAGTTTTAAAAGTCACATTTTCAAATTCTGGTCACATATTTCCTATATATAGCAATTTCTGATATATTCTGAGTGGACAAATGGTGGGATGTGGGCAATAAAAATGTGTCCCTCTTCTTCTTTTTAAACATATGGATCACCTGAACCTATGGATCCATGTAGGGATGAATCAATCAATCTATTTCCAGCCAAATCACTGTTGCATAATTCTACCAATATGTTCCTCTGGTGCCATTTCTTTCTTGTATAATAATCTTATGTTTAAATCTACATTAAAATGCACAATTAATTTAATTTTTTAAAATATGGTCAATTTAAAAATGCCTTCCTAAGCATATTTGCTCTCAGATTACAGGGACAAAAGGAAACACATTTGCACAAATTTTACCCATGCTGGGAGGGAGTTTCTGATGAGTTATAATGAGCTTATAATGAGTCGGTGTGGCATAGTGGTATAATAGTTGGAATACGACTCTAGAGACCTGGGTTTGATTCCCCATTCGGCCATTAAACCCAATGAGTGACCTTGGGCAAGTCGCATGCTCTCAGCCTCAGGGGAATGCAATGACAAATCTCCTCTGAACAAATCTTGCCACGAAAACCCCATGATAGTTCTGGTACCCATTTTAATTGTCACTTTTGTAGGTTTTTAATTGTACTGTTATTTTTAGATTGGGTCCCAGTCTTGGGATAAAAATGGGACAGAAATAAAGAGAAGAAGAAGAAGAAGAAGAAGAAGAAGAAGAAGAAGAAGAAGAAGAAGAAGAAACTGGAAAATTCCTTTTGAAACATCACAATGAGTAACAGGAACAGATGCTTTTTGCAAAGTAACTCCTCTCCTATCTAATCTTTACTATAATGTAAATAACAAGATAACACATTGAAAGATTGATCTCATAATCTGTACACTTATTGAGCCTGCTGTCCAGGTGTTAAAGGTAGATAGACAGCATCAAGGACTCTGGGTGGCAGAGAGAAGGAGAGGGAGAACAATAGTTTGTTATGTGAATGCAGAAGAGAACACAATCCTTGCATTAGCTCCTAGGAATGCCTTTGGCTGAGTAGGTTTATACCTCCTGCTAGGCCACATTAGCAATTCAGCCATGAGAGGAGAAACAATAGAAACTTAACTAACTTGAGTACAGGGCTGCAAATAATCATTTTAATGGGAGAGTCAGCTGCTTGGAACAGATGTTTGATCTGCCCACTGTTCACAGGGGAGGGATAGTTTAGAAAGGAACATGGCCCCAGACACATACTATTAAAGGCATGATCTATGGGACTTGGAAGATAAACCTGAATAAAGAGAGACAATAGTAGCAAAGGCCTGTCACTGTCCTAGCATGCTTTGTGGTCAGATTGCTGCAAGTGCATCCCACAGGATTTATGCTTTAGAGTTCAAAATAGTCTTGCCCAGGCACAAGTTGTCCAAAGTGATTTGGGGGGGGGGAATAGTTTTTTATATGACAATGATGGCAAGGACTAGATATACTAGAACATGGAAGGAAGTCCGACACTAACAGAATGGCTTTGGAAAATGTATGACAAGTTAACATGTTTGATTAAAAACCAATCGAGAGACAGATTTAAAGAAGAAAGGTCAAGAGTTTTAGAATATATAGAGAAATCCTTGGACATTCTATATTCTCTTTTAGAGATATAAGAGGAAGTACTTCAGGAAGATAACATAGAGTAATATTAGAAATGGACTAGAAGTAAATAGTGATGACATTATGAAGAAATATACGGAAGTTAGAGATTAGGAAGTATTTTTATTGTTCAGTGTTTAGGTAATGTATTGTATTGGACTGTAGTTGTCTATATGTGTTTGTGTAAGGTAATGAAATTTATGTTGAGTATTGTATCTGTTTAAAAATATTGTTGTGTAATAATAATAATAATAATAATAAACTGTTTCAGATAGTTTCTTTGAGCAATTGCTTCAAAACTAGGCATTTTTGCATGGAGCTTGGAACATAGCTTCAGTGCTTTGGAATAGTATTGCAAAAACACACTGATGTTACTTTTTTAAAAAGTAATTTATTCCTTGTTATTAATAGTGAGATGAAAACACTGACTTTTTGGTGTTTTTTTTTCTAATATGCACTGCAGAATTGATGCAGTTTGACACCTCTTTAACTAACATGGCTCCATCCTATGGAAGTCTGGGATTTGTAGTTTGTTGTGGCACCAGAGCACTCTGACAGAGAAGGCTAAATATCTCACAAAACTACAAATCCCAAAATTCCATAGCATTGAGCCATGGCAGTTAAAGTGGTGTCAAGCTGCATTATTTCTGCAGTGCAGAGTAGACCAAACAATAAAAATTAAAAAAAATGCCTCCAATCCCTTCCAATGACGTTCCCTCAAATAATATTTTGAAGTAACTGGGGAATGTTACTTGTTACATCAACCCCGCAACCCAAAAGTAACTAGTTACTTTGGAAAAATGGGAGATTAAAATTATTTATTTTTTAAAATTGAGGCCTTGGGACTATAAGTGTAATTAAATATGAACCTTACTCTGTGCCACTGTTGTCTCTCTCTCAGGGCTCAATCTAGATCACGTACCCGAGGTAGAAGATGAGATTTGTAGAGGTTACTACTCCAGCTGTTTACTTCTCACCAGAATTATCACCCTACAGGGGCACAAGCTTGGGCAGATGCCCAGTTATGTAGATGTCTGGTGCCAGCCTTGGTTTGTTGTATCCCTTTATGTAAGTGATGGGGGATATTTTTATATACTAAAAGCTATGTTCTCTCAGAAATACTCAGATGACCTTGTTGTTGTGTGCCTTCAAGTTGTTTCCAATTTATGGTGACCTTATCATGGGGTTTTCTTGGCAAGATGTGTTCAGAGGAGGGTTGCCATTGCCTTCCCCTGAGGCATGTGATTTGCCCAAGGTCACCCAGTGGGCTTCCATGGCTGAGCTGGGAATCGAACCCTGTTCTCCAGAATCGTAGTCCAATACTCAAGCCACTATACCACATTGGCTCTTTCTATATAAACCAGCCCAAGGATTGAGATTTGCTGGACAGAGCTTCCTTGTGTCCCATCAATGATGCCTACCACATTGTAGGAGGACATGGGAAAAGGTCTTCTGTTCTATGGCACATTGGTGTGGAACAACCTGTCCTTGGAGATCTGCTTGGTGTCAACACTGGCTTCGTTCAGCATCAGGTGAAAACATGAATTTTTATTAAAGCCTTTGACTGATTTTTACTGATTTTATCTTGATCTACACATGGTTCTGAGGGCCAGCATGATGAAATAGTCTGAGCATTGGATTGGACCCTGGACGATCAGATTTCAAATCTTGTCTCAGCCTTGGAAATCCACTGGGTGATCTTGGGCAAGTCATGCTCAAAGGATGGCAATGGCAAGCCCCTTCTGAAGAAACTTGCCAAGAAACCTCTATGATAGGGTCACCTTAGGGTCGCCAGAAGTCGAAACGACTTGAAGGCACAATTTTAATTTTCTTATTCTAACTTATCTAATTGTTTGTCTGATTTTAGTCTGTTACTGATTTATATTAGTTAAACTGATTGTATTTATAGTTGGCCCTTTCTATCAACCGATTCTCCATCCCTATGTTCAGCCATCCCTGCCTTGTAAATATATTTTTTTAACATTCCAAAAAGCAAACTTGAATTTGCCATTTTAAAAAGTCAGGTAAGATCAGATGTGCTCAGGTCTTCTTCAAGGTCTTTCATATTCCCTGGTGGTACCTTCAGTTACATGTTTTCATGGTGATATGCTTTTACTGTGTGCTGACCAATATCCCCTGCCCCCAAAAAGAGGTATAGCTTCCAGCGACTTGTTAATGAGCATCAAAATCTGATCTATAAAATATTGATTTTGAAATTGATCTTAAGTTATATTCTCTAGCAGAATCTGCCAGCTCTAGTATTTCTCCTCTGAAGTCAACACTCAACAGGATCTGACAGCTAACATGTGGCAATAGTCAACCTCTGAGATTGTTTGACATGCAGCCATCCACATCTGACAATGCTGACAGCTTTCCTGAAATAGCAGTAGAGAAAACAAATTAAACATGTTTTCCATTCCTTTCACTTAAGGGTTAGCTTAATCTTCCACATAAATTCTTTACTCATTATTTCAAGCAACCCCCCCCCCCTCGAAAAGTACATACTGTTGCTTTCCTGGCTTATCTCAGCATGAAGGCAGGGCAATAAAGATTTATCAGTTTTCTTTTCCTTATTTTATCAATAGGTTTTCCCCCTACTATATTTGACATAGGCCCCACCCCTTCGGACTAAGCCACACCCCCTTGTTGCTTTGGACCCATGGCGCCCACAAAAATTCATTTCTGACTGTTCAGTAGTTTCTGAGACACTTTCGTAGTCAAAGAAGTCCCTTGAATAGATTACAAATAGCTTCTAATTAACATTTGTTGATTTATTTATTTAATATCTCACCTTTGTCCCAATAATAGGACTCAAGGTGGCCAGCAAATTTTCTGGAATAGTACAAAAATTAAAAACTATACAGAGACATTTTTAAAATTATAAATATAAGTTATTCAAAAAGCAATCAAACAATTTGTAAAGTTAAAATATTAAAAAATTATATGTTGTTGTTCTATGCCTTCAAGTCGACCCTATCATGGGGTTTTCTTGGCAAGGTTTGTTCAGAGGAAGTTTGCTATTGCCTTCCCCTGAGGCTGAAAGTATGTGACTTCCCTAAGGTAATCCAATGGGTTTCATGGCTGAGCTGGGAATTGCACCCTGGTCTCAATGGTGTCACGAGGGGGTGTGGGGGGTTCAGACCACGCCAGGTGACACTGTAAGGGGAGGTAATACCACTGCTCTTCAAACATCTGCATTTTGGCAGAAATGGGCTGTGGCATTCACCTATATCTCTTTAAAATACTGAAGAGATATTGTGAGTGGGATGAGGCTCAGTGGGAGGACAAAGGAGAGGCCCCAAGTGTTTTTTTTAAAAAATAAAATTTCAAATTTCAAAAAAATTTTTAATTTTTTTTTAAAAAAATCATGTTTTACCAAATTTTCACTTTAACCACATAATGCATCTGAGGAAGTAGACTTAAGTCTACAAAAGCTGTCAACTTCTTTCTTTCAGTTAGTCTAGTCTCAAAGCTGCTACAAGATCTCTCTACACATAAAACTATATATTTGTAAGCACATGTAATTCTGTGCATATTATATTGTAATTTTAAGGCATAGTTTTAATTTTGCTAGTTGTTTATGCCACAACTATTACCACTACATTTAGTGATATATGGTATTATGATTTATGAGTAAATTAGTACAAAAAACATTATTAAGGAGCTGGTGTGGTATGGGAGGTGGTCAATGGGTGTGTGTGTGACACCATTAGCCACACTGGGTGACACCACCTTAGTGATGCCACTGCCTGGTTTCCAGAGTTGTAGTCCAACACTCAAACCACTATGCCATGCTGGGCCATGCAAAAATGTCTGTATATATACCTTAAAAACCAGACTGAACAACACTAAACCCCCACCCCAGCTGATTTCTAAAATGCTGATGGTGTAAAAATGTTTTGATTTGCTGATGGAAGCCAAGCAATAAACCTTAGTGATGGTAAATCTTGATATTCCAAGTCCTAACAGATGCTCAGAATGGGATGAATCAGCTTTTCATCCCATAGCTTTGGACACTCAAGACCCCTCTCCCCCCGTTACATTGGGAAATTGCACAGTTTTCCTACAAAAGCTTCTGGTCAGTTGTCACTTCACACTGCTTATTGTTTGGTCCTTGTTACAGCTTGGAGAAATTAGCTTGTTGTGATTATTTGCTGTGAAATTGACTTTGACTTATGAAGACTCTATGAATGAGAGAAGTCCAAACTCAGGGTCATGGATCAATCCATTTGTAATATGGTTTTCCTCTTTTCTGATTGCCTTCCAATTTATTCAGCATTGTTGTCTTTTCCACTGAGTTATATCATTTCATGATTTGTCCAAAGTACAACTCCAGACTCAGCATTGTTAGTCTGGAATATCAGTATACAATGGGATCTTGTAGCACCTTTGAGACTATAACTGAGCAAAAGAAGTTGAAGCATAAGCTTTATTGCATGAGAAAAGAAAGCCAAAATTGATAGGGAGACTAGCAGCTTTCCCTGTGCCTCTCTGCATGCTGTCATAGCACTTCTGTTCTCCTTCCCAAAGGAGATGGTCATAAAAGCATGCCTCTTGCCAAACGGATTTTTGCAGCATGACAAAAGGCACATACAGTAAGAGAATGGAAGTGCTTTGACAGCATGCGGAGAGGCAAGGAGAAAGCTGCTACTCTCCCAATCTGTTTCGGCTTTCTTTTCTCATTCAATAAGCCACTCCTCTACTTCCTCATTGAAATGAATGCTAATGCTACAACATTTTTTGCAATTAGTCTCAAAGGTGCTACAAGATCGCTTTGTATAGGAGACTCAACCTTTATGTGTATCCAGCACTGAAAGAGACATAGGGGCTGGATGTTTCTTTGGGACTGCTGCTGTCATTCTCTCTTGATCTGTACTTTTCTTCAATGTTGATGTTGTCCCACCATAGGTGTAGTAGAGGGGATTTCCCCCTTACAGCATCCCCTCTGCAGCAGGGCCCAATAAATATATACAACATGCTTGTGCACTTAAGAAAAATAGAATCAGTCAATAAAACCTTTAAGGGCACATCCAGACCGATTGAAAAGTCCCAGATTTGGTTCCTGTTCTTTCTAATTGTTATTGTTGTTGTTTGCCTTTAAATCATTTCTGACTTATGGCAACCCTAAGAAGGCCCAATAATGGGGTTTTCTTGGCAGCATTTTGTTCAGAGGGGATTTGCCCTTGCCTTCTTTTGAGGATGAGAGAGGTGACTTGCTCAAGGTCACCCAATGATTTTCCATGACTGAGCAAGGCTGACTCTGGTTTCTTGAGTGTCCTAGGCTGCATCTATACTGCAGAATTAATATCAATTTGACACTGTTTTGACTGCCATGCCTTAGTTTGGGGATTTGTAATTTTTGTGAGATATTTAACTTTATTTAGACTTTATTACATGTAGTTTTAAATCGAATCAAGCTTTCTGGGCTGCAGCCGGGAGGTGGGATGGAAACGAGGATTATTGCAAGCTAAATTGCCACCAAATTGCTGGCCGCCATCAGTCTGGATCCAAGCTGGGCTCAGCCGGTGCTTTTTAGAAACTGGAACGCTTTCCGGCTTCTAAACAGAGCCGTATAGGACCCAGGCTGATAGCTGTCGGCGATTCAGTGGCGATTTAGCATGCAATAATCTCCACCTCCATCCTGCCTCCCAGCGGCAGCCTGGTAGGCTTGATTCAATTTAAAACTACATGGAATAAAGTTGTTTGTCAGAGAGTTTTGGTGCTACAACAATCTACAAAGCTCAGGATTCCCTAGAATGATGATGATGATATTTATTTATATCCCACCTCTCTGTAAAAACAACTGAGGTGGCTTACAAGATAAAACAAATAATCCTTTCCCCCAATAGCCCACCTCTCTTGAAATGCAATTAAACAGACAAAATATAAAAACATACTTAAAAATTACGAATAACAAATAATTTAAAATGGCTATAGTAAACATCAGGGACAGGCTTAACTATTTTTGGTGGCCGGTTACCTACTCAGGAAAGGCTTGCTGAAAGAGGTTCATCTTAACAGCTTTTTAAAAGCTGCTTAAGGTGTGAAATGATGGCTCTTATCCGACAGGCTGTTCCAAAGTCTGGGAGCGATAGCCAAAAAGGTCCTCTGGGCAGTTGCAGATAATCCAGTTTTTATAGGTTGCAATAAATTCTTCCCAGAGGACCTTAGTGCACGAGGTGGATTATATGGAAGGAGGCGGTCCCGAAGATAGGTTGGACCCAAGTCATTTAGGGCTTTAAAGGTAATAACCAACACTTTGTACTGAGCCTAGAAACTAATAGGCAGCCAGTGAAGTGATCTTAGGATAGGTGTTATATGGTCTCTCCTGGTTTTACCTGAGACCAGCCTAGCTGCCATATTCTGTACCAACTGAAGTTTCCAAACTATGCACAAGGGTAGCCCCATGTAGGGCGCATTGCAGAAATCAGAATGAGAAGTTACTAGCGCATGTACCACAGTTTCGAGGTCCCTAATCTCCAGGAAAGGGTGTAGGCAACCTTTTTGAGCCGGGGGCCAGGTTGCTGTCCCTCAAACAATTGGGGGGCCAAAGCACCAAAAACAAACAAACAAATAAATAAATAAATAAATAAAATTTTAAAAAATAAAATAAAAAAATTAAAAAATATATGCATGCACACTCTCTTGGCCCCAGAAAAGACATGGCAAAACCCCTGTGGAGATTTTGCCAAGAAAAGCCCAAGAACAAGTAATAACAACAATAATCAATATCATCATGGTGGGCGGCGGCGGCGGTAGTGGCAGCAGCATGACCAGCCTGGGGCCGGTCCAAAGGCCTCGGGGGGCCGCATCCGGCCCCTGGGCCTTAGGTTGTCTACCCCTGATCTAGGAGCACCCCCAGACTGCGAACATAGTCCTTAGAGGAGAGTGTGACTCCAGGACTGGAGATTGTGTCCCAATACCTGGGCTCAGGCCATTACTGTTAGCACCTCCATTTTGTCTGGATTCAGTTTCAATCTGTTTTTCCTCATCCAGTCCATTACTGCTTTGAGACATTCATTGAGAGGAGATACACCATCTGAAATCAAAGCTGTAGAATGAGACATGGAGAAAGATATCTGGGTGTCATCAGCCTACCGATAGCACCCCACCCCATATCTCTGGATGATTTCTCCCAGTGGCTTCATATATATGTTGAACAGCATGAAGCCATGACAATTAAAGTGATATCAAACTGCATTAATTCTACAGTGTAGCAGCAGCCCTTGTCCAACTCTCAAATTGCTATACCATACTGGCTCTGATTTTATATTGGGTTAAAATAAACCAATCTGCAGAGCTGGTATACAAAGTATTTGATCACACCAGGACCTGACAGAAATTATTCTGGGATAGACAAAAGGCATATGGATTTCCAAAATATTATCAGAAAGAACAAAATCAGGGACTTTCTGGTCTTTTTAACTGGTCTGGATGTGTCTTCTTGGTATTTGCAGGAAAGATTTGCATGAGTCCTGTAAATATTCCATTGAGACAACAGGAATTTAAATAAGGTTACTTTTAGCAAGATCATGACCTAAGTATTTTTTCAAAAGAGCTTTTGTCCATCAAGTTGCATTACCAGGCTTAGCAATTGTTTCTGACCAGGTGGTGCTTATAAATTTCAGTGACTATCAGGCGTGTGACAGTTGGATGGCCACAATGAAACGTACTGGTACTGTCGTGGAATCCATCAAACCTTCGATCTGAGCAAGAAAAATAAAGTGGGGGGAGAGATGAGAGAGAATGAACAATTCTATGTCTCGATTTGCTTATGCAATAGCCCTGTTTGCATATGTAAATATGGGACTTTATAGGCATGCTGGGTGATTGCACATTATTGCCACCCACCTGCTGTGGCTTCCTTTGAAAAATTCTCTCTTTTATCTGCATTCTTTCCATATACATTATCTGCAAAACATAGGGTGTGTTTTCAATGAGCTTTGCCTTCATTCTGCACAGCAGCAAAGATCGTGTTTAATATTGAACAAGGACAATGAATCCTGCAGGATGATTTTCTGCTTGGAGGTTTGGCTAAATCAGCACAGAAGCTTCATCCCCAGCAAATCTTTCACATTGCTTTTGTTTTGGGTTCCCCCCCCCCCTTTTACAAACTTCCTTATATTTTTGGTACTGCCATTTATATGCATGTTTCCTCATATAGCAATAAGCTAGAGTGACAAAAACTCAGCATAATGCAAAATGATGTGTTCTAATATGAAGATTTTCTGTGCATAACTAAAGGAAAGTTCCATATCCTCCACTGCCTGCTTAGTTATGGTTGTGTAACTATTTGCATCTACACTGCAGAATTAATGCAGTTTGACACCACTTTAATTGTCATGGCTCCATCCTATGGAATCCTGGGATTTTTTTTTAGTTCGTTGTGGCACCAGAGCTCTCTGACAGAGAAGGCTAAATAGCTCACAAAACTGTAAACCCCAGAATTCCAAAGCATTGAGCCATGGCAGTTAAAGTTGTGTGAAACTGCATTAATTCTGCAGCCTAAGCAGCATCTCCTGGTCCAACCTCCCCAAACTTTCTTTACCAGGCACCAGTGGCACTGAAGGATAGAGGTTTGTTCAACTGGCAATCGGTGTGCAAAAGGATGACATTTGCACCCTTTCCCAGCTGTGAGTGAGCATATGACAAGGAATTGTGACTGCAGCCATGCTTCTGATTGTTGTAGCCTTGCTTGCTGGCAGGAGCGGGTGGAAATGTCCTTTTTGCCCCCATCACCAGCTGAACTCTATCTCTCAGTGTAGTTGCTGCCTGGTAAAGTAGCTAACCTACTTTACTTGGCAGCAACTGCACTGAAAGACAGAGGTCTGTCCAGCTGGTGATGGGGGGCATTTACAATCATGGTAATACAACCACATTCTTGGCTGTATAGTGTTAGTGAATATAGAGCAGTTACAGATCCACAACTCTTGGTTAACTGCAACACAGGTCAGCTGAAGATTTTAAAGTAATGTTAAGCAATTGCGGTTATCTTGATCCAGAGAGGCTTTTTTGTGAGTGCTTGTAGAAGAGGAGGATTTTAAATAGAGGAGAGTTGTCTGGTTCTGGCTAACCCTGCTGTTAGATTGACTAAGGAGATTATCACACACAGCTTTTAAACTGCAATTATAGTTGTAAAATAGCATCTTTGGTGATACTTATCACACAGTGTCACCTCCAACCCTGTAGCTGCTGTGTCTGCCAAAGATGGTTAGGGAACCCCTTTTCATTGATGGAGAACACCCCTCAATAAGCTTCCAGTTGTGTAAGAGTCACATGAATCCTTATGTGTGAGAAATTGCCATTGCCATCCTCTGAGACTGAGAGAGAGTGATCTGCCCAAAGTCACCCAGTGGGTCTCCATGGTTGAGCCAGGATTCGAACCTTGGTCTTCAGAGTTGTAGTCCAGCACTCAAACCACTGCACCACGCTGGCTCGCTAGCCTTACAGACCAACAATATTTGAACCCTAAATAAAGGACCATTTTCTTAGAATGGCTGGGGCGTGGGAATATAAGTAGTTTGCTTATATAGCATTGATTAAATTCTGACTTTTAGCTGGTGTGAATTGTTTTCAGTACTACATTTTGTATGTTTACCATATATACTTGACTATAAGTTGGCCTCATGTATAAGTCGCGGGCATGTTTTGGGGGCCAAAATTATGGATTTTGATATAACTCATGGATAGGTCGAGGATATTATTATTATTATCAAAGTTTATTTCTAAAAGTGCTGTCAATGTACACAGCGCTGTACAAAGAGACAATCAAGCATAAATAGAATAAAAACCTGCCAAAGGCGTACAATCTAAAATACAAAACAATAGGTAAAATAATAAAAGTCAATTAAAGCAAAAAACAATTACAACAATTAATTAGCAACATCCACTGTCTACCCAAGTGACAGAAAAAGTAAATGTATATCAGACAGTGTCAGGGAATGCCTCCCTGAACAAGTTGGTCTTTAACTCGGATTTAAAAGTGGACAAAGAAGTAATGACCCGTGTTCGAGGGGGAAGAAGGTTCCAGGAGTGAGGGGCGGCAAGAGAGAAGGGGTGAATCCATAAAACTTAGGGACATGTAGCAAAGGATGTAAAGGATGACGTTTACTGTCTTCATACATATTCAGATCCTTCTAATCCTGATTCCTCTCCACACCTCTTTGAGGGGAAGCACCTAAGGGGTGCCACCATTGCCATTTTCCCACCCAAGCATTCAAAAAGGTCAGAAGCAGCATCATGTTGGAAAGAGCAGAGGGGGTGCTTCTTTTGGGTGCTCCTGGGATGGACTAAGCTCTTATCTTTTGCCACTCTACTCAGAGATGAGAAAGAGTTAAAATACAGTACCTACGTTGACCTGTGGAATTGACCTGTGGATATGTCGGCTCAGCTTTTTAGAGTCAATTTTTTTGACTAAAATATCTAGACCTATTCATGGGTATATACAGTATATTGTAGAGAGGAGTGATCACACACACACACACACACACACACGTCTTCCCTGGTGGAATAGCAGGCTGTGAAGAGCCTGCTATCACACCGGGGAAGGAGAGGAGGAACGATTGCACCCCCCTCGCACCTTCCCCAGTGGGATAGCAGGCTGTGAGGAGCCGGCTATCACACCGGGGAAAGTGTGATGTTGGTGTGTGTACTCCTGGCTGTTCCTTCCCTCCTAGGCTTCCCCCCCCAGGGGAAAAGCCAGGAGGAGGAGTGCGTTCGTGTGCGCGTACCTGTGTGCGCACCAGTGGGGATGAACTCACGAATAATCAAAACTGTGAATGTCAAAGCCGTGAATGTCAAGGGCCGATTGTATATTATAATTCGATTTTGCATTGTTGTTTTTTATTTGTTCTCTGCCTCATGGTCAATTGACTGTAATAAAAGCATGAACTGATCAGCCGACTGACTGAATTCATATAATCATTTATACTGTTTTAAATTTGTTAGATTGGTTGTACTATATGCTGCCCTGATATCTCTGGGAAAAGGGTGGAGATATAAATATTTTAATAAATAATTAAGGAATAATCTCATTTCACCTTGAACTGGGAAGAAACCCCTTTAGTTAAGATTTCTGTCTTTCTTTCCAAACTGGAAACATGTTCTCTCTCTCTCTGTGTGTGTGTGAATGACAATTTATGGCCAACTGTGGCTGGTATTCAATGCATAATGTATACCTAGTCTCAGATTTTGGCCTGGAAACTCAGGACCTGGGGCAATCCTGAACTGGCAACTCTAAACTAGGTTGGTTCTCATACCATGTTAGAAGCTGTTGGGTGGTAACAGAAAGAAAAGCGGCTCTCAAGAGAATGATGGACGGAAGATGTCTGGATGTGAAATAAAAGTGGAAAGCCCCCCTCCCCCTGTGAATAGAGCTTGGTGTAATTCCCCACATGCTTTGAATCAAAGCTTCTGTATCAATCTCTCAAATTCTAGTGGTAAACACTGTGAGCTCATTTCTCTATTGCAAGCGAACCAACAAAAGAGCCCCCCCTTTCCCTTAAACCCTAAGCCCCGACAAGAAGATTTGGCAACCATAAATATCCCCTCCACCTCAACCTCCAGGTTCCCATGGCATAATTTTTTTTTTGCCAACGTATTCTCCTCCCTTGCTCTGTGGCATGGAGATAAATGCGATGCTTAAAACCTGATTAATTTTAGCCAAGGGACAAATAGATTTATATCAACTATAGCTTTGTAACAATTAACGTGACAGGCGGCAGAAGATTAGCGGTACGGTGCCAGAATACCGTGGTGTCTTTTATAGAAGCAGGTGCTTTTGCACTTTCTGGCTTCCTCGCTTTCCACCCTCCCTACAACCTACCGCCCCCTCACCCTTTCCCATTAAAGAGATACTTATTGTACCACCATGAAAAGAGCAGCTGCTGCTTCGGAGTTTTCTTGTCAGCCTCTGTTTCTGACATTGAGGTGGAATTAGGGGTCCAATGTTGAGCCTTAATTACCCATAAGCATAACATCAGAGTGGCAACATTTGGGCACCCTTCAGAAGTAGCCTCTTAGAATGCAGATTATCTAACTTGCTTCTCTGATGTCTTGGGAAGGGAGGGCAGTCTTTGTAATGTTCAAGGAAGCCCTGCAGCTTGATGCAAAAATGGCCAAATTCAATATAAACTCCTACCCTGACTTCTGGCAGTGTTTCAGGAAGACTGAATCAAGAAATATTCCCTCCTCAAACTTTCAACTCAAGTATAAACTTTAAACTAGGAATGGGGAGAGGGCAGCTATGAAAGAACTAGGACAGATTCTAAGAAGTAAAGGTATACAACTGAGCACTAAAGTTAGAATCATCCAAGTCATAATATTCCCCATCACCATGTATGGAAGTGAGAGCTGGGAGCTTATTGCATACTTAAATAAATCGCCTTACCTGATCTGGTTTAAAATTTAAATCGGGTGGCATCCTGATATTACCAGAAGGATTTAGCCACCGAATCCACCTCCCGGGTCCATCCCGGGTCCATACCCGCTCCAGGGCCACTTAATGAGGCTCTTTTCAAATCCAGGAGTTTTTAGGCTTGAGAAAATGGCCCCCGGAGCACCCCTGTGAACAGGGATGGACCCATTATGGACCCAGGTGGTGGATTCAGCGGCTAAATCCTTCTGATAATATCAAGATGCTGTTTGATTTAAATTTTAAACAGGATCAGGTAAGGCTATTTCTTTAAGTATGCAATAAGCTTGCCGGACAGTGAAAAAAGTGGATAAGAAGAAATCAACTCATTTGAAATGTGATGCCAGAGAAGAGTGCTGAGAATACCGTGGAAAGCCAAAAGGACAAACAAATGGGTCCTGGAACAGAGCAGAAATCCTTTGGAAGCCAAGACGATCAAATTGAGGCTGTCATACTTTGGCCACATTATGAGAAGGCATGACTCATTAGGAAAGCCAATAATGCTGGGAAATACAGAGGGGAGTAGAAAAAGAGGGAGACTGCACACAAGATGGATGGACTCAATTAACGAAGTCACGGATATGAATTTGCAGGACCTGAGCAGAGCAGTGGAGGACAGGGGGTCTTGGAGATGTCTCCTCCACAGGGTCACCATGAGTCAGGGTTGACTTGATGGCAGTTAACAAAAATAACATACACTTTCAAATATAGATTAGCAGGCATTTGCTGTGAAAAAAGGAAATTAAAAGTACCCAAAGTGGCTATCTCTGGGGATAATATGGGGCACAAATGTCCTCCAGAAGGGGTACCATTTGATATGCGTAGCTCTACTTCAGGTTGCAAATGTACAAATTTTTGATACCTCACTCTCTCCAAAACCAATCATTCAATACAGAGTTAAAGACAGCGATGAAGTAGCCAACCATAACTTCGGCAGAATGCATTGTGAAGAATCCAGGGTCAGGCAGCACCAGCTTGTTTGCATAGAAAGAATGAAGATACAGTTCATTTCAATATAAAAGTAAATTAATGAAGCAGATATGTTCCCAAGCATTACTTTAACAGAAAATCTGGTATCTGCGGCAAAAATAACATGAAAAGAATAGGGATAGGTTCCTATAAACCACCCCCCCACACACACACGCAAAGTAGAGTAGCTCAACTTATTTCAGCAAACTTTTTGTTCAAAATTAGCAATATATACATGTGGAATGAAACAACTAGGTCAGGTAAGCCTTGCTTAAGTACATTTTGAACCTTTAGAGACTACTTACAGTTTTCCAAAATGCATTTAGGGAGTTAGTGATGCAGGCTAATATGTCCCTCCCCTTCCTCCTCTTTTGCTCTTCATACATGCTCAGTAGGTGGTTCTGGAGATAGTTGTGTACATTGTCTGTTGTAGGTAAGCACACACAGATACAGTAGGATCATCTAGAATCCCATCAATCTTTATTGCATTCTTTACTGCAGACATGCTACTGCAACTGAACACTGAAAGTCTGTCTTTCTCCATCCCTCCTTCACCATCTTTCCAATGCCAATACAGCAAAACAACAATAATAAGAACAAAAACTTACAGCTATACAAGAGACAAGAAAAGTGGAGGGGATGGCTGGGCTGGGCTAGGCTCCTACAAAAGACTTTGTAGAATATTCTTATAATCTTCTGGGTGCCAGGATAAGTTATTTCTTTACACCTAGAAACTTGTTGATATGTCATCGATCAGTTTTTAAATACCTACCTTATGCCAATTGACTGCTCCTAAATATTTTGAAGTAAAGATGTTGTTCGCTATATGGTGTTACATTATATATTGCACATGTGTAAAACTGGTTGGATATTTTTGTACAAAGTAGAACATCCATACTTAGTTCAAGACTATTAATTCATAACTCCCCATGAGATGTATACTACACAACCTTGATGCAGGATCTCAGCTATTGCTTTGTCATTTTTAGCATTTATAAATTTTATCCATAAGAGTCTTTTATCCATAAGAGCTTCAGAGTCTTCTTTAGTAAAATGTATCCAAGAAATGGTAAGCTGTCATCCACATCATCTTCTTTGTGGCCTCTGAAGCAGATTTAGTTGGGAAAAGGAGGTTTAGTCTGGGTTTAGCAAGTTTAGGCTGCATCTGCACTGCATAAATAATGCAGTTTGACATCCCTTTAACTGCCATGGTTCAACGCTATGGAATCCTGGGATTTGTAGTTTTGTGGGATATTTAGCCTTCTTGAACAGAGAGCTACAAATCCCAGGATTCTGTCAGATGGAGCCATGACAGTTAAAGTGGTGTCAAGCTACATCATTTCTGCAGTGCAGATGCAGCCTAAGTTTTGTCTGATGGGATATTTCCCCAAAGATAGCTTGCTCTCATTCACTCTTATTTTGTCTGTTTAACCACATAACCAAGGTAGGAGCTCTTAAAAATAACAATGGCTCTTGCTCAGTTTCAGGCCACTAACTTTTAACCTACCTTATTATGCGCTGTCCAGCTATCTCCCCTGCCAGCGAGGGCAAGTGAGTAAGTACAACAAGGGATTTATTGCTATCAAGCATAAGCATGAGTGCCCAAGGGATTGTTTAAATTATTAAATAAGCATTTGGAAACATGCCCTTTATACACAAGGAAGGTCAGCTTTTAAAGTGGGAACAACTACAGAATGGGAAACACCATGATTCAGACAAAAGAATGGACCCATATTTAGTTGTGGCCACTTTTTTCATTTTTTTTTTCTCTTTTGTTGCCACTCTTTTCTGTCTTGCAGGAGCCCCTTTGCACTGTTTCACTGGGGGGAAAAATAGATGCCAACCCTGGATGTTTTTCTTTTCTTCCAGAACCACTATTCTATCATCACAGACAAGGCAAACACAGTTGAGCACACCTATTTTATTTGTTGCAGGCAGAGTTTCTTTGAACTCATATTTAAAAGAGTGGGTAGAATGGGTTGCAACAAATAAGGTATAAGAAACAAACATAATAAGCCTTGTTATTTGTTTCAGTAGGTCATATGCTCCCTTCTCCACCATGCACAGAACTTTATTTCCAAATTTTGGGCAGAAACAATACGCAAATGAATAAGCATTTTTTTTCTATCAGGCATGCAAATTACAAAACTGCTTGTGTGCATTTGCAAATGCCAAAATTGGCCTTATCACCCTTTTCCTTTTATTTGCATCTCTTTCATCATCTTCCATCCCTTTCAGAAGTAACACAATGGACAAAATCACATTGGTGTCATGTTGCTGTTGTGTGCCTTCAAGTCATTCCTGACCTATGGCGACCCTAAGGAGACCCTGTTATGGGGTTTTGTAGGCAGGATTTGTTCAGAGGAGGTTTGCCATTGCCTTTCCCTGAGGCTGAGAGCATGTGACTTGCCCAAGGTCACTCACTGGATTTCGTGGTCCTGGTCTCCAGAGTCGTAGGCTAACACTCAAACCATGACTCCATGCTGGCTCTCACATTGGTGTCATATGTACATACATACATATAAGGTCCCTTAGGCTAAGGTTGCTCAGAGTTAGATTATTTGTTCCCATAGGGAACAATTAATCATTTAATAAATTTTTGACTTTCTGCCAAATGTATTTAAATACTATGCAGTTTTCAAAGAGCATATGCTTGGGAAGTAGATCTCCAGCAGAGGAGGGGTGATCCACCAGCCTGTCCCCCAGGTGGGAAGGCAGCCAAGGATCTAGAAAGCTATAGCCTTCCAGATCTTGGCTGGCTTCTTCCCTCTCTTGCAACATCAGGAAGGTGAGGGAAGAAAACCAAGGATCTGGAAACCTATAGCCTTCTGGGATCCTTTCTTGGCTCTCCTGTATCCATTCATCGCACAATATCAAGAGATCACTCTCTTCAAGCACTTGGCGAATGAGAATGTGGCTTAAACAGGATTCACATCACTGAAGTTTTCAGATAACATATATACTCGACTATAAATTGACCTCACGTATATGTTGAGGGCAGGTTTGTGTGACAAAATTATGGATTTTGATATGACCCTATGTTGATGGTAAAACTTAGGGGCATGTAACAAAAGGATGTAAAGAATGTAGCAAAAGAAAATTATGCCAAAGAACTTATAAAATTCAGGCAGGCGTAACTATTTGCACTCACCCTAAAGGCTGAATGGATGAGAGAATAGAGGGTATGTATCTGACAGTGCCTCTTTCAGGTGCACTTGGGATTTACTAAGGTCTCACCTTTTGCCACTCTATCCAGAGAAAGGGATAGTTCCTTTTTTGATAAGAGTTAAAGTATAGCACTTACATTGACTCGTGGATAAGTCAACCCAGTTTTTTTGGGGTTAATTTTTTGTCTAAAATTTCTAGACTTATACATGACTGTATATAGCACTTGAAAAGCACCTTTCTTGTTTTTTTTCTCTCTAGAATTTTAATTTTCTTTCCATCTCTACCATAGGCATACAGTTCTATTTCTTTCTGCATATTATGCAATTGATGCATTCTGTTTATAGCTGAATAAGCAGAGTTTTGCAAGTGTAACCATTTTTTCTTGGATGGTGCATAAGCATTTGTCACAGCCTTTAAGGAACTGCTTGATTCACTGAGATTTGTCAATTGCACAAAAGGACAAAAAGAAAGAAAATTGGCAGATCCCTAGTTGGTTACACAGTATCAATATTCAGCAGAAAGGTGATGTAGCACAGTGGTCCCCAACCTTTTTATTGCCATGGACCAGTCAACGTTTCATAATTTTTCCGCGGCCCGCTGGAGGGGGGGGGGGGTTGCGGCGTCGCGTTGATTATTAAATCAAAACAATCTCAAATATAAACAAATTTAATTGTAGCAGGGTGGCCCGGTACCATCTGTTCTGCGGACCGGTACCGGGCCGCGGACTGGGGGTTGGGGACCATTGATGTAGCAAACACAAAGTAGGCTCTCAGCCAATATTTTCTTCAAACATACATATAAGCATGTAGATTTTTGAGGGCAGGGAACCCATCCTGCCTGAACACAAATTACGCTGAAGGAAGGCAGTCTGGCATGTTGAGTGTGCCGCCATATCCCCCAACATTTCACAGATGACAACTAGGACACATATAGCCAAGCAACATCAGAGTGTGGCCAAGATGGCAAAAGTTACTAATCAGCAAGAACAAACAAGCTAGGAGAGGCTGCAGCAGTCTGCCTTTGCCTGAACCTATTGGGAAGGGTGAGATTTGGTCCCCCTCCTTTCCTCCCCATGTAAAATATTTGTGCACTTTGAACTCTGTTCATCTGAAGTAACAGTTGAACTGAATTAAGCTGAGGACAAAAGAGGAGGTGGAGAAGAAATTGGGACATTTTAAATACCGCTGAAAAAGTGGAATGACAGATGATTAATCAGGATAATCCCTGCCAAATTGGGAGAGTTGGAGGGTATGTGCCACCTCTTTGGAACAGGGAAAACATGGTATCAGTGGTATCTGTATTAGCCACCTCCTATACCAGGAGAAAGGCAGGATATAAATAAAAATAATAATAACACCTCCCCCCCCCCCAACCATCATCATCATCATCGGGTTTCGCAGCAGAGTTCACTAGGATCACTGATTAATCTCACAATTATCAAAAACATCCCCTTTACACATGCATTCATCCTAAACATGTTTGTGCCTACTGTTTTCTTTTGCCTGCTGCCTGTACATCAAAAATATCTCATTCCTTGGCCTTGTGTGTGTGTGTGTGTGTGTGTGTGTGTAGGCAAACATTGGCAGCAAACTCTCTAGAAAACTCAGACCCAGACTTTGCCTCAAACTGACTGCAAATCTTAGCCTCTCCCAGAGGCAACCATAGGCAATATACAGCAGCCAATCTGTCCAATGTATCTTTATAGTGACCTTCACCAAAATGCATAGTTTGAATGCTTACCTACCTGAGGCATGATTGCCCCCTAGCACTCACATCCTGAATTACAAGCTGTACATGAGGTCCACATCTATCAGTCACATTGCCCCAGTGATATGGGACATTGTCAAACAAGCATAAGTGTGATGCATTCTTTTAAAAACTCACTCTGAACAATGGTGCCACTAAGGTGGACCGTGCATTCCACAACCTGGGAGCAGCCAACGTGAACACTGTCTCTAGTTTTGTTGTTGTTGTTAACTACGCTCAAGTCGATCTTGACTCATATCCTCACCAAATGTGAGAGACCTCCTGGTTTAGGGGGAATAGAGCCTTTAAAACTGCAAGCCTTTCAAAGTGAAAAGGGGAATTAAACACCTCAAAAGGTGGTAAAATGGCCAATTTGTTGTTCTTGTTAGCTGCTTTCGAGTCAACCTTGACTCATGGCGACCCTATGAATCAGATGTCTCCAAGCTCTCCTATCCTCTATCTCTCTGCTCAGGTCCTGTAGGCTCTGGCCCATGACTGAGACCTTGATTGAGTCTATCCACCTGACATACAGTCTTCCTTTTTTTCTGCCTATAGCATCCTATTAATACTATTCACAAAAATGGATCCTAGAGTTTTCTGGGGGTGGGTATCACATGTTTTTGTTGTTGTTGTTAACTGCCCTCGAGTCAATCTCAAATCATGGTGGCCCTATGGATGAGACATCTCTAAGACCCTCTGTCCTCCACTGCACCTCTTAAAACCTGTAAACTCATACCCATGACCTTCTTAATAGAGTCCATCCATCTAGCATGTGGCCTTCCCTCCACCTTCTCCAGCATTATTGTTTTTTCCAAAGAGTCCTCTCTTCTCATATTATGTCTGAAGTGTGACAGTCTCAGTTTAGTTATTTTGGCTTCCAGGGAGGTTTCTGGCTTGATCTGCTCTAGGATCCACTTGTTTGTCCTTTTGGCTGTCCATGGGATCCTCAGCACTCTTCTCCAGCACCAGATCTCAAAGGAATTGATTTTCTTCCTATCTTCTTTCTTAACTGTCCAGCTCTCACATCCATACACGGTAATAGGGAATACAGTGGCTTGCATGATTCTAACTTTTGTGCTGAGTTGTATATCTTTACATTTCAGAATCTTTTCTAGTTCTTTCATAGCCACCCTCCCCATTCTTAGCCTTCTTCTGATTTCCTGGCTGCAGCCCCCTTTTCTATCAATGTTTGATCTCACGTATGGGAATTCTTTTACTATTTCTATTTCTTCATTTTCTAGGTTGAACTTGTGAAGGTCCTCAGGTGTTTTCTTTATGTTATCCAGAATTCAAAAATTTGAAATATTCCAAAAACCAAAACATTTTCATGAGTGGCTAGATTGTGACAACGTTGCTTTCTGATGGTTCAGTATACACAGATTTTGTTTTGTGCTCAGGATTATTAAAAATATTGTACAAAATTATCTTCAAGCTATTTGTGTAAGGTGTATATGAAGCATAAATGAATTCTTGTGTTTAGACTTGGATCCTATCACCAACATATCTCATTATGTACATACAGAGATTCTTAAAATAATAATAATAATAATAATAATAATAATAATAATAATAATAATAATAATAATCCACAGCAGTTCTGGTCCCAAGCATTTCAGATAAGAGAGACTCAACATGTATTATTAATTATTATTTTATTTTATTTATATGTCAACCCTTCTCCCCAAATGGACCCAAGACAGCTCACAAAAGATCCTTAAATACAAAAACAATAAAACAGTACAAATTTAAAGCAAAATTAAACATGGGCATGTGAGTGACAATGGACAGTGCATCCCCAGAGCCCCACACTGGGCCATTTCACCTGCAATCCTTAGTAGTTGCCTGCCCCGCCCTACAACAAAGGTGGGTGACTTGGGTTCCAGAAGATCTTCTCTAACTGCAACTCCCATCAGTCTTCACCATAGACTATGTTGGTGTGGGCAGATGGGAGTTGCAGTCCAGCAACACCTAGAGAGCCATGTGCTTCCCACCTCTCTGCCAAAGTGCATGAGATTGTCATTCTCTCTGCTTTACAAGTCAGTTCTCAAGAGGCAGAGAAATGCTTAGGCATTCTTTGGGGTTTCATCTTTTGTTGAGAAAACAGCATCCAAAGAGGCCTCTCCCATTTGTCATGAATCTCACCCAATCAGATATCACCTAAGGTACCAATATGAGGTCATAATGTGATGCAACCAATCAGATTTGCCTGCACTAAGATGATCTTTGGGACAAGTGAAGATGATGGAGAATCTGAATCTGCAGAAATAAAGCAGTTTAACACCACTTTAACTTCCATGGCTCAATGATATAGCATCCTGAGATTTATAGTCTGGTGGGGCACCGGAGCACTCTGACAGGTGGTAGAGTCACTAGGGTTGGTGTTATTACCCATTGACCTCCTCCTACACCATGCCATACATAATCCTTAGTAATAGTTTTTGTTCTACTGTTACTCGTAAATCGTAATTCCTGTATATCATTGAATTTGTGGCATAAACAATTAACAAAATTAAAACTATACCTTTATATTATGATATCATACACACAGCCTATATGTATTTTCATGTACATACAAGCCTCATGTGGTTAAAGCGACAATTTTTTAAAGATGTGATGTTTCTAAAGAAAAATTTAAAAGATTTTTTTAAAAAATTAAAAATATATTTAACATTTAAAATTAAATGTTACCTAAATAAAATTTAAATGTTATTTGTTAAAAAAATTTTTTTTTTAAAGGACTGGGGCCTGTCCTTTCTCATCCCACTGAGCCTCACCCCAGTCACATCATCTCTTCAATGTTTTAAAGGGATGTTAACACTCTGTTTCTATACAATGGCAGATATTTGAGAAGTGGTGTTACCCCCCCTTAGGTTGTCACCTGGTGCGGTCCTGACCTTGTGTACCCTTGCTGACAGGGAAGGTTAAATATCTCACAAAACTATAAAACCCAGAATTCCATAGCACTAAGCCATGACAATTAAAGTGGTGCCAAACTATATGCAAAGGGATCTTGTAGCACCTTTGAGACTAACTGAAAGAAAGAAGTTAGTAGCATGAGCTTTTGTAGACTTGAGCCTAGTTCTTCAGGCATATGGTGTCAAACTGCTCTATTTATTTCAAACTGCTGGGTTTGAAGGTTTAAGGCTCTGTATATAGTTTTATTTTTATTGTTTTAAAGGCTTAACGTTCTAGTATTTTTTACAGTTTTAATATGTACCATTTTAAAGCACCTGTCTTAAATTGCATTGTACTCTTTCAATGAATGATGTATTTTAATACTATACTTTAATACTATAATTGTATTTTGATGCCCATTTTTGTATGTTTTTAATTGTATTGTTTTTTTTAACTTGTAGTCACTTTGTGTCTCAATTGTGGGGGGAAAGCGAGATATAAATAAATGCAACAACAACAACATGATTTCAACACTGTATCAGCAGCCAGAGTTAACTTCTTTGCAACAAAAACACTAAAATTGTTTCTCTTCAAAAGGAAGCAATTTTTGACATTTCTGAAAATATCACACATACACACACACAAAAATCCCTCTGTGATTTATTTTTATTCAGCCTTCCTCAACTGAAGAGTCATACAAACAAGCAGAAAATGGTGGGTATTCTGTGTGCTGTTTCTTGCTGTGCACTTTGTGGGTTTGAGTGATCCAAATCCCCATTGGATAACTGATTATGTCTTCATCTTTCAAGAAGGTCACGTTATACAAATCAATGGCTAATTCAATTAGTCATGAAAAAAAACAAAACCCTACCATGCAACAAAACATGCATGGGAGATGGTGGGGAGTCACTTATGCATGGGTGACTAAGCAAACGGACTTGGCCTGGATGAAGGGTTTTGATTTTTAATCCATAATGCCACAAATTCTCATCCTTTTGATCTAAAGGGTCTGACACATACCCTGTTTACACTAAAATAATCTGACTTTTTCAGAGAGGGGAGTGTTCTAGCTGCATTGGCATTGATATGTGTGGCCATGCGTGCAAAGTCTGTTCCTTATGCCTGGCTAATAAGAGCTTTTAAGGGTAAGCTAATCAATACAGATTCATTGGTTAACAGCATCTTTCCTCACTAGTCTTTGCCCATATAAAGCCAAGGTGCCCAACGTGCCATCACACCCTAGTGCACAAACGGGAATCCTGTGGCACAGAGCCTATCTTCTAAGCCTATTGGTGACATGATAGTCCTATTTGAAAGTGTGTCATATTGAAGATGGAGCAAGCTTGTTTTCTGCTGCTCCAGAGACCAGGACACAGATCAATGGATTCAAACTATAGGAAAAGAGATTCCATCTAAATATTAGAAAGAACTTCCTGACAGTAAGAGCTGTTCAATAGTGGAATATGCTCCCTTGGATTGTGATGGAGTCTTCTTCTTCTGAGGTTTTTAAACAGAGGCTGGATGGCCATCTGTCTGAAATATTTTGATGGTGCATTCCTGAATACCATGGGTTTGGACTGGATGATCTTTGTATTGTATTCCAACCAGTGATGTAGACTTGAGTCAATTGACTCAGACTTAAGTCAAACTCAGATCACTTTAATGACTTGACTTAGACTTGACTTGGCAAAAATGACACACTTGACTTGACTTGACTTGAGGCTTGTATATTTTTAGTGACAGACTTGCTAGTGCCATTTACTTTGAGCAGCAGGGCATGTTTCTTGGAACAGCAAATGCATTAGGTAATGGGTTTCAGGAAGAAGGATCCTATTAAAGCTTTTGAAAAGTTTTGGATGGATCTTTTGATGTGCAGTGGCGATAGGCTTCTGAGCAGATCTCAAATGTCACTTCAAGCCCATTGGCTAATGTGAAGATGCCAGTTGCAGATGAAGGTGAAACAAGGAATACATTATTCTAGAACACGGCCTCATAGCCCAGAAAACCCACAAGATGCCAGCCACAGAGGCAGGTGAAATGTCAGGAATAAATTCTTCTAGAACACAGACCCATAGCCTGGCAAACCCACAAAAAATTATTACAGATTGAGCTTCCCTTTTCTGAAATGCTTGGGGCCAAGAAGTGTTTTGGATTTCTGAGTTTTTCAGATTTTGGAATATCTGCATAGACATCATGAGATACCTTGGAGATGGGATCCGTCTAAACATGGAATTCATTTATGTTTACACGTCACCTGAATGTAATTTTATTTAAAGTACAGTCGCCCCTCTGTTCTCGCAGACTTGATGTCTGCGGTTTTGAATATTCACGGAGAGGGGACCTCCATTAAAATCAATGGGGCGCGCACCTGCAGGGGTGCACCTGTGGACACCTGTGGGGATGCGCCCCATTCAAGCCTATAGGGCTTGAATATTGGCAAGTCTCCCTTTTCATGGGGAGTCTCCCTTTTCTGGAACGGATCCCCCATGAAAATGGAGAACCAACTGTATTTTAAAATAATTTTGTGCATGAAACAAAGTTTGTGTACATGGAACCACCAGAAAGCAAAGGTATCACTATCTTACCTATACATGTTGACAATTTTGGATTTTGGTATATTTCAGATTTTGGAATTCCAGATAAGGGAAACTCAACCTGTATTTTTAACATGTTCCTTCCAAGATCAAAGTGGAACCAAAAATGAAAAGGAGCAAGCTATCATACTTCTGTCTAGTGATACTTGTTCAAAGTGAACAGAGCTAGACTGTGCCTCCTGAATTAATAGGTGGATGAGAATGTCATTTATCTAAGTTTGCATGTCTTCAAATGTTACATTGCAGTTCAAAAAAAACCTTTACTCAAATGTATATAAAATGTGTGTTTTTGGATAAAATGTGGTTAGACAATTATGGTCTTTAGAGAGAAAATGAGAAAGATGTATTTGGTGAGTAAATGCATGCATAGATGCACAGTTTAAAACACCTTTTGTGTATAGATTTTTTTTAAAAAAGAAGAAGATAAATATGGAAAAGGTTTGAAAGCAGTTATGAAAGAACAGGTGCACTACTAATGCAGATCAGAAATGGATCTCTCCCTCCCATCCCCTCCATCCTAGTCATACAAAAGAAGGAAATTATAAAACTAAAAGTAGTGGAGGAATTTTTCCCCCTCCTCTTGGGAAAAGAGAGCAAGTCTCATTGTTAATTCCCTTTGATCAAACAGCAAGGCCATTTTCCTTTGAAGCTCCCCTGCCTCGGGAGTTTAATTCGACAAAACTTCCCAAGGTGCAGAAGAATGCCTCCCTCTCAACGTACGTTGATTCCTTAATAGAATCCATCCCGTCTGCTTAAGAGCTGCTTCAATCAAAACAGCCCAAAATTCATTCCATTCTAAAAAGGTTTCTCTGCGGGATACTAAATGGTGGTGTAATTTTAACCACTCTCATTATTGTATCTGCAAAAGCCATCGCCAGCATTGTCGGTCTACAATAACTTATCTACAGGTATCTGAGAGTTCAGAAAGTCCACCATAACAGTACTGTGGTCCAGTTCTTTGCCTAGACACATCTCTCATTAAGAATGGGGGCAGGGAAATTCCCTGATATTCTTACATCCTCTCATCCTCAGTTGCATTCAACAGAAGCAGAGTCTGGACATACAAGATATAGAAGTCTAGTTAGAGACAGAGAGTCAGTATGCCATAGTGGTTTGAGTTTTGGACTACAGCTCTGGAAACCTGGGTTCAACTCCCTGCTTGGTCATGAAACCCACAAGGTGACCTTGGGCAAGTTGCACTCTCTTAGCCTCAGGAGAAGGTAATGGTAAATGTCCTCTTAACATATCTTGCCAAGAAAGCCCATGATCGGTTCACCTTAGGATTGTCATAGGTTGGAAACTACTTGAAGGCACACAACAACAAGCTGGAATTCACTATTGCAGTTACAGATGTATAACCCAGAGTTAACACATCTGTAACTGATTCATAAGTGCCATTATATTTCTGATTTCTATGTATGGTTGTGAAAGCTAGACCATGAAGAAAACTCATAAGAATAGAATCACCTCATTTGAAATGTGGTGCTGGAGGAAAGTTCCGTGGATCCTATGGACTGCTAAAAAGATAAATAAATGGTCCTAGAGCAAATCAGTTCTCTCCCTTGAAGCCAAAATGACTTCTCCTACTACTATTTCTTCTTCTTCTTCTTCTTCTTCTTCTTCTTCTTCTTCTTCTTCTTCTTCTTCTTCTTCTTCTTTCTTGCCCACCTCTTCCCATGGATCAAATGGGGAACAACAAAAAATCAACAATGCACAATATCAATTAAAATACATTAATTAAAATGTGCAAAACTTTAAAAGGACAAATAAGAAATACACATTTTAAAACAATTCACATTTAAAATTCATCATCTAAATTCACAATTTAAAATTATCTGGATAAGCCTGCTGGAAGAGACTGGACTTCAATGCTGTTCTAAATGTGGCCAGCATATTCAGGTGTCGAATCTCTTCCAGCAGATCATTCCACTGTCAAGGTGTGGCTGAAGAAAATTCCTCTGGCTAATAGCTGCCAACCTAGTCCTGGCTGACTAGACTAGATGTCCACCAGAGGACCTGAGTGTATGTGGCAGATTATATGGGAAGAGGTGATCATGTAGGTAAACTGAGACTGTCGTACTTTGAACATATCATGAGAAGACATGACTCACTAGATGCTTGGCAAGGAATAAGGCAGTAGAAAGAGAGGAAAACCACATTACCGGTGGGCAGACTCAATCAAGGGATCCATGGCCCTGTGTTTGTAACATCCAAGCAGGGCTGTTGATGACACAGTGACATGAAGGTTTCTCATTCATAGGGTCACCATAAGTCAAAGTCAACTTGACAGCAGTTAAAAGCAAGAAACAACAAAACTGATTTGTATTCATAGTCCCTAGGTACTCTGGATTGTGGCACTATTGTCACAATCATAAACCTTCCCTCAATTTTTGCAATAGCAGGCAGAAGCCACTGCAAATGATGGAGGTCTGTTCTTCTATCAATGGGGAGCAGCATACTGACATTTCCATCCCCTCTCTCCTGTGATCTTTGGTGCCAGAAAAATTGCAGCTGTGGGGAATCCTGCTTCTGATTATCGGACCAGAGATCACTTGAGAGAGGAGAGTCAAAACATCAATATGTTGCACCCCGTTTGACAGGAGAACAGGCCTCTGTTGCTCAAAGTGGCTGCTACCCAGTAAAGCAGAATTGGAGAGGTCGGGTCAGGAGACAATAGTTAGTTTAGCATACTTAACTAACTATACTTAATTAAAGAGTTTATCACACTGACATTTGTTAATGATCTGGGCATGGGCTGGGTATTTGCGTGACTGAGGGAAAATGGATATTATCACACTCAAAACAGTCAACAAGCTGTCCCCATGATGTTGCTTGACCACAACCCATCCCCGAGCCATGTTGAGCTGGACAATTTTGTTCTGGCTATTGTCAAATGATGGCATGAGGACAGCTTGCCAACTGTTTTGAGTGTGATAAAATCTATTTCCCTTGGTCACACGTGTTCACGCTCATCCACAGCCCATTCCTGAATAGTTAACAAAAGTGAGTGTGATAAACTCCTCAGTTGCTGATCCATTGTTGGCCATTGTTAAATACCAAAGCCTGAATCATCTGTGTTTTAATATTTCCAATTTCTATGTATGGTTGTGAAAGCTAGACAATGAATAGAGGTGACAGAAAGAAAACAAAATCATCTGAAATGTGTTGCTGGAAGAAAGTTCTACTGATACCATGGATTACTAAAAAGACTTGAATTGATCTGAGAACAAATCCAGCCTGAACTCTTCCTAGAAGCCAAGAAGACTGAACTGAGACTGTTGTACTAGGACATATCAAGAGAAGACAAGGCGATAAAACTTGGTAAGGTAGAAGACAGTAGGAAAAGAGAGACACTACATTGCAGGTCAAAGGGAGCCCTGGTGGTATAGTGGTTAAATGCCGGTCCTGCAGCCACAACATTGTAAGTTCGATCCGGGAGTGCTCCAAGGTCAACTCAGTCTTCCATCTTTTTGTAGGTCGCTAAATGAGTACCCAGCTTGTTAGGGAGTGCTAGTTCACTGACAAGCAGTGTAAAAATGTACTTGGTGTTGTTCTCAGAGAGGTGGGGTACAAATCAGAGGGGCAGGTACAAATTATTATTATTATTATTATTGCTATTGCTAAGACTCAATTGAGGAAGCCACAGCCCTGAATTTACATCTGAGCACAGCTGTTATTAACAGGGTGACTTGGAGTGTTAATAACAGGATGACAAGTCTCTCATTTGTAGGGTCACCATAAGTTGAAGTTGAAGTCGACTTGAAAGCAACAAAAAGATGACACACACACACACACCAGCTGTCTGTCTGCCTATCTGTCTACCTGTCTGTCTGTCTGTCTGTCTATCGTTCTGCAAAATCTGTCTATCTGTCTATCTATCTATCTATCTATCTATCTATCGTCCTGCAAAACGGGTGGCATGAACTCCCATTTTAACATAATTTAAAAAAAAGAAAGAAAGAAAGCAGAAGTGGCCATTTCTGGTCACTTTTTATTTCTTAATATGGTATTTTCTGGCCTAAAATAGGTTGGCAAGGGTTGGCCAAAGTATAATTAAATCACAGATCAAACCCCCAGATGATTCCGGTGGCAGTGATGTGACATTTGGAGGGGTGAGACAGCTAGCTTTAATAATAATTTTATTTATAATAATTTGTATTTATATCCCACTCCTCTGCCACGCAATTGGGCCAGCAACTAAAATTCTGAGAAATTTTTTTTTAAAAAAATCTACATTACAAGCCCACTTGGGTCCTACCTGGGGAAAAAGACAAGATCAAATTGAGTAGAATGAATAAACAAATGAACAGTGTACCATTTCCAAGCAACTTGCTTTGTGTCTAAAGGGTGAGACCCACCACTAGAGAAATGAATGTTCCCCATTTTCTAGGCAATTTAAAGTATGCAGACACAGCCTATATAGTCAATAGTCTGCCCCAACAGACTGTTGAGTAACTTACTCAGGCTGTTCCAGATGAGCTGTTTGAAGGGAATCCTTACTGTTTTACATTTTTAAAAAAGAGAACTTTTGCCAGTCTTCCAATCATTGGAGAGTCCGAGAGGTAGTTTTGAGTTGGGTCCCAAGTTCTTAAAAGTGGGAAA
This sequence comes from Phrynosoma blainvillii, assembly GCA_026167975.1. Taxonomy (NCBI): domain Eukaryota; kingdom Metazoa; phylum Chordata; class Lepidosauria; order Squamata; family Phrynosomatidae; genus Phrynosoma; species Phrynosoma blainvillii. The sequence goes on along the minus strand of JANUYF010000001.1, from coordinate 442,692,991 downwards.
TGTTGCTGTAGATAGGGGTGAACAACTGCAGCAGGACTGGGAGCTGCATTCAGGCATCTGGAATTATTCTGGGGATGCACCTTTATAATAAAATAAAATAAAATAAAATAAATCTAGCCATTTATAGAGTAATTCATTTAAAGTTGGGACTGGAGTGAGGGAAATGGAAGGAGGGGTTGGGAGCATTTGCAAGCCAGGGACCAGATTTTAAGCCAAGACTGGTGTGAGGGGGATAGAAGGAGACCCCTAGCCTATACATCCCATCGGGGATTCTGGAACCAAACCCTAGCAGATACCAAGTGTCCACTGTAATAAGCTCTGCTGTGTTTGGAACCACCCCTACTTCTTTTGCTGAGCAGGACCATAGATTTCTACCTTGAAGTCATCAAATTGGGTCCAGCATTCTGTCCATACAGTGGCCAACCAGTTGTTCACAATTCCTGCTGACGTGGGTATATTTACATGTTTGATCTGCTACTAGACATGTTCAGAGTTGGATTTTCAGAGCTGGATTCTGAACTGCTATCATTCTCCAAGCACTCACACTTTGGTGACCTGTGCATTCATTTTTCAGGTTCTCTGGCCCAGGGAATGGAAAACACAACCTCAAAGGAGCCAGTGTGCTGCCTATTCAAGGGAAAGAGCAATATTAAATGTCACTATTATTGATGCTGTCTCCCCTTCCCACTTCCCTCTCCTGCTGTTTGCTCAAACTATTTGTATGCAAGGGGGAAAAATAAACCTGCCAGAAATGCTATGGTCCCCTCTGGAGTTTTCCACTTTGTCAGAGACTGTCAGGATCCAGGTGTGAGGGTCTTGTTGGCAGTGATGCAGTCACTGCGGGTGCTATATGGAGACTTTCAGACAAGCCTTAAAATAATTTCCCATCAATCAAAGCAAACCAGAACTGCCTGCACTGCCCCACCCTGCTTCACTCTTCCTTTGCTCTCCCCTTTTAAATCCAAGCAGACACAAATAAATAAAAGGGAGAATAGATTTTTTGCTGGCTGGCTCAGATCCTAAATCAAGGAGGCAGACGAAGTGTAATTTTACACTCCCAGAGTTACGTGATGACTGTACATTGGCAAATTGCAACACTGTGCAACTGAATGTGCAAACAAATGTGAAATGAATGCTGCTTGCAATGAACAGTGCACATCTGCATGTGTCGTGCACAATGGTACCACATAAGCAATGGCACTGCATGTTCAACTCTGTTTTGGAAACATTCATAGAATCATAGAGTTAGAAGAGACCACAAGGGCCATCCAGTCCAACCCCCTGCCATGCAGGAACTCCCAATCAAAGCATCCCCGACAGATGGCCATCCAGCCTCTGCTTAAAGACCTCCAAGGAAGGAGACTCCACTACTCTCCGAGGGAGTGTGTTCCACTGTTGAACCGCCCTTACTGTCAGGAAGTTCCTCCTAATGTTGAGGTGGAATCTCTTTTCTTGCAGCTTGCATCCATTGTTTCGGGTCCTAGTCTCGGGAGCAGCAGAAAACAAGCTTGTTTCCCTCCTCGATATGACATCCCTTCAAATATTTAAACACGGCTATCATATCACCTCTCAGCCTTCTCTTCTCCAGGCTAAACATCCCCAGCTCCCTAAGTTGTTCCTCATAGGGCTTGGTTTCCAGACCTTTCACCATTTTAGTTGCCCTCCTTTGGACACGCTCCAGTTTCTCCACATCTTTTTTGAATTGTGGTGCCCAGAACTGGACACAGTATTCCAGGTGGGGCCTGACCAACACAGAATATAGTGACACTATTATTTCCCTTGATTATTATTATTATTATTAAACTTTATTTCTAGAGCGCTGTAATTATACACAGCGCTGTACAAAGTAAAAAAGTTACAAATATAAAAAAGCCTGCCCACGGCGTACACTCTAAGAAATAAAATAAAATAAATAGATAAACAAATTACCATATAGAGGAAAGAAAATTAAACGATCAAATATCAAACAAATCACAACACAATTAACAATATCAGAACAATTACCAGATTATCAAACAGCCAGATAACAATCACAAAATCCCTGAGAACGCTTCCCTAAACAATATGGTTTTCAATTCAGTCTTAAAACTGGTTAGGGAGGTGATGAGCCGTACATGCAGAGGAAGACAGTTCCAAGAATGAGGGGCAGCAAGAAAGAATGGACGGATCCGGGACGGGGCAGAGGAAATCCTGGGTTGAGCCAGGAGACTTTGACTGCCAGAACGAAGAGAGCGGGTAGGGATGTAGGGAGAGAGGAGATACTACACTTCTACTAATGCAGCCTAAAATTGCATTGGCCTTTTTAGCTGCTGCATCACACTGTTGACTCATGTTCAACTTGTGGTCTACTAGGACTCCTAGATCCCTTTCACATGTAGTCTCTGTATTCAATTGAATACAGACATTACCTCAGGGCCAAAAAAGTACAACTATATATATTATGAAAGTCCCTAACAGGCTGGCAGTCACTACCTGAGATCTCATGTTGCGGATGCACAATATAAATCTCCATGTGTGGAGTTATGTCCTAATTATGTTACATTAACTTTGTCTTGAATGGCAACATTACTCAACTGAAGAAAGACACCAAATGTACGACCAAATGCACAACCAAATGCACATGTGCATCTGTGAGTAATGCACAACTTTGCATAATGTACATCCATGCATAATAGCACCACATGCACAACCTTACTTCCACAGTTTTGAACTGAATATAGACATTCCACATTGGACAAAAAATGCCCAGTCCATCTGGGAACTTGCACATATGTAAGATCCCAACAGGATTCTGGCCAATGATTGATACTTTCAGTTTAGTGAGGGGACAAAAAAAAAAAGACATCAGAATCCAAGAACTCCTTCATGGAGCTATAACTGCAATTATATGGACCAAAAAAAAAAGCATCTTGCAGGTGTATTGGACACTGGACAGATTCTAGTGGCCAAACATACTGGCACACAACAGATGCTAGAGATGCTATGAACAAAGAGGAGCTCTAGCTCATATGCTGTGGTCCTGCCCAGCTATTACTCCCTTCTGCAAAAATTAATGAAACATATCAATTTTGTATTTAAAAAAAAAAAAACAGGATTAGACTTCTGTGTGTTCAGCCTGCCATCAAAATAGAGCTTTGGGAACGGACAAAGATTGTGTTGGGAATACTACAGATGTGTTAGGCTTGTGAAAATTGCCTTACAGAAGCAAAGAGACATTTTTGTCTAAGGTCATTTTTGTCATCCAGTTCAAAGTCTGTGGAAAGTCTTCATTCAGTTGAAGTGAAGTAGTACATGCAGTGCCGTTGTATAAGGATATACATAGCATATGGATATGCATTTGGTTTTACATTTGTCCATTTGCTGTCTCGGTTCAGTTGTGTAACAGTGCCATTCAGATAAGGGTTGGGTAGCACATTCGGTGGATCCACATATAGAAATTTGACCTATGGACCCTATAATGGCCTTAATGGCCAGACATATTACCTTGCAGAGCTTCAGGTCCCTGACTATACCACACATCAACAGGAACTCTCATGTATATAGTTACCAGGAAGGAGGATGGATGCAGTTTTGGGGAAATATGGATAGATTTGGGCCAGTCTGATTCTCTTAATTAAAGAAATCAATAAAAACCTGAAATAACAACAAAACAAAGAGGTAGAATTCAAAGATATAGCCATGTTAGTCTGTAGAATCAGTACGTAAAGAGATCTTCTGGCCAACTTCTTTATTTCAGTTAGTTTCAAAGGTGCTACAAGATCTCTCTACATAGCAAAACACATAGAAAATCTAGGGCCAAAGGTAGAAATGTGCAGAAATTCAGAAGTTTCTCTGTGACATTTCAGATGTTTTAAGAAGTCCACATTCAATGTGTAGATACTGAAGGGTGGAATACAGTAGCATAAGGTCTGGAGGATGGTCCAAGGCATTTTGCTGCCTGAGGCAAAAGATAAAATGGCAATTCTCCAGCATTCCACTTCAAGAAGCTTCGGTGAATGATAGTTAAATTATACTCCAGTGCAGGAAACAGGCCAACATCTTAACTTTCACTATACTTGGCCATAGCACCATAGCTGAAGAGATGAAGGGCAGGCTGTGTAGTACCCACAACTTTGTAACCTAAACCTCAGGATATGCTGCCTGAAACAGAGACCTCACTTTGGCCTGATCATTAGGCTCAGATGCATCTCCATCAAACGCATCTAAGGAAGTAGATTCTAGTCTATGAAAGTTCATGCTACCAACTTCTTTCTTTCATTTAGTCTCAAAGGTCTACAAGGTCCCTTTGTTTACTAACTTAAAACCATTAGTCCTCATCCTACCCTATTGAACAGAAGAGAACAGGCCTGCCCCCTCCTTTCTATGCTAGCCCTTGAGGTATTTTTAACATGTTTACTCACCCAGGAAAGGCTGTGAGAAGCTATTTGTACCATTTTATCCAAGCAGTAGAACTGGGGAAATGGAAAAATGGGCAAATCATTCACAACACGGCTACAAAGAGCTCAGAGATAGAGACACTATCCATTAATTGTGGGATTCTACAGCACTGTATGTTATTGATTTCTCTAGATAACCAGATACCATTAGTTTGATTAATACTACCATAACCTGGGATAATGCACTCAGAACTTCAAACTGTGAATTTATCAGGTTTTCTTTTAATGGAGCTTACAGCTCAGTTCAGGCCTGGGGGGTAAAAGTGATACTAAAATGCTTCCTTTCTTAAATAATATATATATATATATTCAGTAATATAAGTTTGTACTGTAGGAAAACCAAATACAGTAGACCCAAATCTCTTAACTGGATCTCTTAAAACAACCCGCCAATATTTTTCTTGGCATTCATGTTGGGATTATTCAAGCATGCTGTTGTTATTGTTTATGAGCCTTCAAGTCATTTCCAACTTATGGTGACCCTGAGCCAAACATGTCACAGGGTTTGTGGTTTTGTTTTTGTAAGTTTCTTCAGAGGAAGTTTGCCATTGCCATCCTCTGAAGCTGAGAGGATGTGACTTGCCCAAGGTCAAAAAGATTGTAGGATGGCTTACAAATATATTTTTATTCCTTTCACTTATATGCTGCCTTTCTCCCAAAGTGGGACCAAAGGAACCTCACAAAAGAAATCAGTTAAAATCTACAATACAATTTTCAAAACAATCAACATACAGTAATCACATTTAAAAGAGTATAAAATTATTTTAAAAGCATATTTTAAAAGAGAATTTTTTTACAAAATGCAATATAGATGGCATCTTACACCTTTTAAATTGGCTAAAATCTATAAAAATGAAAATAATAAATGCTGGAAATGCGAGAAAGAAATGGGTACATATTATCATATGTGGTGGAAATGTAATTTGGCAAAAAACTACTGGGACAAAATTCATAGTTCAATGGAAAAATATTAAAAATTAAAATTAAGAAAGACATGATGAGACTTTTATTAAGTATGAATCATGAAGAAGATCTAGAAAGTAAACATGGTAAACTCATCTTTTATATGACAACAGCTGCCAGAATACACTATGGAAACAAAAAACAATACCTAGAATAGATGATTGGATTATGAAATTATATGATGTAATGGAAAGTGATAGATTAACACAGCTCGTACAGGAGAAAACAAACAAGGAATGTGAGAAGGTTTGGAATCCCTTAATTGAATACTTGAAAGGGAGTGGGGTCAACAATGGGTTTTAGGTCTGGAAACAACATAGCTGGTAGGAAATACTAAAGAATGAACTTTAATTCCAAAAAACAAGTTCTTTATTCTTTTCAGCAGGAATCCCTGCTGATTATGTTATAACTATGAGGTGAAACGTAACAACATTATAGATTATAGGCTATAGAATAAATTGTATAGTTATATTTGTGAGTTTTGAACTGTATTAGAGATATGCAAGAGGAGAAGGGGGGGAAAGGAAGAAAAGGAAATCAGGAGGAAAATATACATTAATAACAGCTTGAATAGGTGATAAGTGAAGGAAGTTAATTTATGTTGTCTTGTTATAATTGTATGTTTTTGTATGTGATATGTTTTTTCGTTTCACTTTTTTTGTGTATTTTCTTTTTTGGGGGTGTTACATATCTTTACATGTCTGTATTTTTAAACCAATAAACTTATTTATTTAAAAAAACTGACAATACAATTTTCAAAACAATCAACATACAGTAATCACATTTAAAAGAATATAAAATTATTTTAAAAGCAAACATTAAGAAAAATTAAATATTGACAGGATTAAACAGTTTAAAACAAACAAAACAATAATTCCAATAGACTAAAAACATTAAACATAACAAGCTAAAACAGATTTTCAAAAAATAAAAAAGGTTTTAAACTATATTTGTTAGTATTTAAGATGAATCTATAAGGCCCAAAGGCTTTGATGAATTTTTCACTCAGTGCCTAAATGAAATGTTGGTATCAATTGGGTCTGCAAGTGGATGGCGTTCCACGGTTGGGTGCCACAGCTGTTGAGTCCCAGCAGACCTCAGTCCTTGGGCAAGCACATATAGGGAGAGGCACTACCTCAAACATGAGGTCCCAAGCCATTTATAGCTTTGAATGTCTTCACAGGAACCTTCTTTATAAATCAGTAGCATATTTCTTTCCTCATTATTATGCTGAGTGGGAGGGAAATTTCAAGCTCAAATAATTATAATTTGACAGAAACTGAAACTGATGGAGCCATCCACCCATCAGTTACAATTCCTGCTCACCCAAACATTCCAAATTGCCAAAATAATAAAATATTTGTGTTTTTGTTTAAATATTATATCCAGCCCTCTGTCCAGACATCTACAGCAAAACCATTCTAACAAAGTTAAACAATATAAATAATTAAAATAATTTTTAAAGGCTAAAATATAGTTTAAAATTTAAGAAACTAGAAAGAGACAGATTTGCTGGAATTCTGTTAGGGAGTTCTGCATGATTCTTTTAGTGAAATATGCTCTACCCATGTAGGGCTAAATATGTACGATAGCACAACAGATGTATTCTGCTGGCAGCAGCAGAAGCAGAGCTCTGCGCATAGCAACACTGGGCATTGTGTTATGTTATACACTGTGCATTGTAGTTGTCTGTTGCAGTTACATATTGTACATGCAGTCGCAAACCATGCATGGCACAACTGCACCTCATTGGCATATGTTGTGCAGTGTTGCTATTCTTCACAGAGGTTGTGTAATGCTGATGCAAGGTATCTCTGCATACCAATATTTACACTATGTTGAGGGGATGTTGTATTGCAGCATATAAGAGTTAAGATCATTTAAAATGAATTACGTAAATGACAAGGAAATGAAATGAAATAAATTAAAAACTGCCTCCATCAGGATTACATAGTGTAAATCTCTACAAATGGAATAATACAAACCTTGCATCAGATGGCAATGGTCAGAATGCATCCTCACGCATATGGGGAAAAAACGGTCATCAAAATAAATTCAATGAAATAGGGAAGAATAAGACAAAAGAAATGATTGTAGATCTCATTTCTATATTTTTATTCATACGTTTAGGTTCAGTAACTAGAAACAGAACCAACGAACAAAGACAGTACAAAAAAGAAACATACATAACTGAATTAGGTGGATTTAGGGAGTCAATTATTTGTTAGGGTATGAATGTTGGAATGAATGTTTATTTGGAAATAAGATATGATAATATACATTATATCACAAAAAATGTAATTAGGAAATCATTTCTTGTCTGGTTATGTGGACATAGCCAAATGCTTTTGTGATCCTGCCTGCTTGCCATGAAGCATGGAATGGCCATGTGAGGCAGCTTCAGGAACTTCACAATCAGTTGAGGATAGGATATACATCTCAGTATAACATAGGTCCACATGTGGATATTTATGCTACACTGAAGGGATGTTGGATTGAGGCCAATACTGCAGAACTGAATGCACACCCAAATGTGCAACCAAAGGTACAGCCCAACATGGATGTGCATCACCATATGTATCCTCATGCACATGTGTCCCTCATGTGCAACTCTGCTTCCACACACTTGACCTAAATGCTGACATTCCACATTGGACAAAAATTTCCAACCACTTTCATAGGAGATCTTATGCAGGGTAAGATACAAATACTATTCCAGCCAATGAGTCAATGTTATTCCAGGGTGGATAATTCTAGCATTTCTAATGCCATCCCCAGTCTTCCCCTTACCATCCTCTTTGCTTCATTGAAATCCGTCCTCCTTTCTTTTGTGTCCAGCTTCACCAGGCTGAAGCTATCTTTCAAACTGTCATAAAGTGTACTGACATGACAACCTCAGTTAATTTCCTACCAGGCAACTACACTCCAGCCATATTTATTGGCACACGGGGAAGTGGATGACATAATAAAGAGCAGACACATAGTTCTTCAAACCTGCTTAGTAATATATCATAGGATTTCTCTTGGCAGCTACAGAGCAGGCTGAGGAAAGAAAGGGGGGAAATGAAGCCTTCAATATGTGAGGAAAATGAAAGATCAAAATACCTCAGAGAAATAATCAATATACTTTTATTCCTCTGCCTGGGAAGAGGATGCTTTCTTATCGTTACCTTGGCTCCCAAAACAGAAATTCCAGAGAGAAATTAACGTCAGACAAAGTTAGCAGGAATGGCCGCTCACTTCTTGCCATTGGGAATCTGTCAAAGATTAATATGTCTCAAGTTTGACAGATTGGAGGTAATGAAAACACATAGTGTAATAATAAGAGTGAAAACTTATCTATGCAGGACAAACTGTTGACTGAATCAATAAATTGCAGTGCTCAGGAATGTCTGCAAGGTGCATGATTACTGAATCGATTATCTGAAGAGGCTTTGAGATCTTTTCTTGGGCATTTTATGTGGAAATTCAGCTGAATTCTATTCCCATTACTTTTACACAAGAGGCCAATATACCCTAAAAGAACCAGATCCTGTCTGATGTTGTAAGGGTCAGCGCTAGTTAGTACTTGGATAGGAGACCACCAAGGAATACTAGGTGCTGTAGCTTATATTTCAGAGGAAGGAACTGGAATATCTACCTCTGAGTATAACTTGCCTAAGAAAACCTAATGTCCAGGAAAGCTGCCAACACGTGGCTGATAAAGACAGGGCCTCTTCCAAGACAACAACCCAGTGCAAGTGACGTACCACTGGTTGTTTGCAGCAGGCAACCAACAAGTCCAGAGTTCCGAAAGGCAGGTCAGAGAGCAATCCAAGGTCCAGGGTTAACGCGAGCAGATAGTCCAGAGCCGTTCCAAAGGTCACAGGATATAACCAGTCTAAAGTCAAGCCGAGAGCCAAGAGCTTTCACTGGGGAATCCAAGATAAGCCTTGACGAAGAGCTTGGCTTTTCCCAGCTGCTTATCTAGCCTCAGCTCCTCTCTCCCAGGTGTTTCTCTTTAGCTGCGCGTTTCTTAGCTAACCTTCGAGAACGCTGCAGCCCCTCCCTATCTGTTCTCCTCTGAGCAAAGGTAGGGATTTCAATCTCTTGCTCCTCTGCTTCTTCCTGGCCTGCAACCTCTGCTAGGGAAAGGCTTTCTGCTGGAGGAAAGCTAGGCTGCTGAGGAGGAAGGCTAGGCTGTTGCTCAATGGGCTCCACACAGCTAGGTCCAGGTTCAGCTAGGTCTATGGGGGCTAGGAGCACCAAGCTAGGATCTGGCCCCACATCCTCCCCCTCAGAGTCCTCCAAGTCCTCCACCTGGCTGTCCCTGACACCTAATGAAATTCATGGGGTCACCATAAGTCGACAGATAACTTGAAGGCACGTATACACACTAATGTGCAATAGTGATACTAAGCATCTTTACCCAAACATATTCAACTCAACCTAGTCAGCTGAAGTGGATATATTCTCTAGTATGTTCTCAGACCTTCAGCTTTAAGAAAGCATTCATTGGTCATGTCTGCACTGGCAGGAGCAACCTGAGTATCCTTGTCCCAGAGCTGCCCTGACCCACCCTTATTACAAAGGCTCTCCGATTCAATGCTAGGTGGCTGTTCGCATGTACATTTTGCTGAACCATCCGACTTGTCTGCCACTTCTGCCAATCACTTACTCTGAGATCAGAACAAGCATCCAGCCTCAATCACATGGCTGCCATATTGTTCTGACTTCAGTGCAAGCAACTGGCAGCACTGGCAGATGCACCAGGAGGGGAAGCGGGATACATTTCAAACAGCCACTTGGTGTTAGAACAGAGGGCTCTGGATCTTTGCAGAAGATCTGGGACTACTATTAAGTTATTTGAATGCATATTACAGATGTTATATATTGGTTGTGGTGCAGAAAGGGCCAGTTGTTGTCCAGTCTATTTGCACCAGAACTCGAGTTTCGGCCATACTGTATCTGATCTCCCCACTGAGAGCACAGGGAGGACATTTTATTTGGCCTATGCAGACAGTGCCCCTGATTTATTTGATTTTTAGCTCTGTGGCATCTGGGAGGTTCCATGTCAGAAGCAGATTCCAAGAACCAGAGTGCACCACTGCACCTATGTAGAAGCCAGGAGAATGAAGGAGGTACCCAGGATTTGCCAGCAGCTGTACAATTTTGACAGAATAATGTTGGACATAGCAGCCTTTGCATGCCTATACCCACTGGTAGTCAGATTGCATGCTGCTCTTTAGGAGTTTAGGAACAGCATGTTTATGGTAACATCCTGTTTGTTCACATGCACTCTCTTCTTGCATCATGCAGACCTTCTTTGTTCTCTGGGGTCTCATCTTTCTCTCTCCCTGCCTGTCATCCATGAAGCATGTGTGATAAGAGCTTCTCTAGGGAGTTTATCACATGCACTTTTCAGCCCGATCTGTGCATGGGATGGGATCGGGCTGGAATGGGGGAAAATGGATTTTACCGCACACAAAATTGCTGCTGCACTGCCAGCCAACCATCACCTGTTCCCGATCCAGCCTCTGCCAGCAGAGGCTGAATCGGGGACAGGTGCTGGTCAGCCGGCAGCACAGCAGCAATTTTGTGTGTGGTAAAACCTGTTTTGCCCCATTCCAGCCCAATCCCATCCAATTAACGGATCGGGCTGAAAAGTGCATGCAATAAACTCCTTGGTGAGATGCTCCCACTCTCTTAATACCATGTAGTACTCTTTCTTTTCTTACCTTCTTTCAATAAGATGAGCCTGTGTTGATTTTGCATAAGCATTTCTGAATAAAACTACTTTTATATACCTTTCAATGAAGAGTTAGGGCCTTTGCAGACTGCCAGAAATAGTGCACATTAAATTGAGGCACTGCCCTGGCTCAGTGCTAGGGAATCATGGGAACTGTAATTTATTGTGGCACCAGAGCTCTCTGACAGAGAAGGCTCAATGTCCCAGAAAAAAATACAATTCCCATGACTCCCTAGCACTGAGCCAGGGCAGTGCCTCAATTTAATGTGCACTATTTCTGGCAGTCTGCAAAGGCCTTTAGTTGATTGCTTTCTCTGCTAGGTCTTGTGTGTTGGGTGAAGTGGGCTGGTGAGTTGTTCAGCTTCTGCCTAGTAGCGAATCAGATGCTCTGCTTGAGAAATCCACTACAATCTCTTGTGTTTCCCAATAAAGAAAGCAGACATCACCTCTCTTCTTCAGTGGTGCAGGATCACATCAATAAAGCCATCTTTCTCTTTCTTTTTGTGCTGATTCAGCTTACCAGCAAAACACACAATTTGCAAGCAGAAGGTCCCAATTTCAGTCCCTGGCATCATTCATTAGAAGGAGGGGGGGGGAGGCTTGATCTGAGTCACAAGATTACTTCTAGCAATCATGATGTGGACCAGGGTGGACAAAATGGGCCCTGGGGATTGTATGCAGCCCATGAATGCCCAAAGACTATTCTAGGGGCCCTTTCACACAACATAATTATAATTCTATGGTCCCACATTATTTGTCCCTGCAACATCCTGGGGTATGCAGTTTGGGGAGCTGGATTTCCAATTTTTAGCCAGGCAGCTCTAGTGCCTCACCAAACTACAGATCCCCAGGATTTTCTAGGACACAGCCGTGGCAGTTAGAGTCATAGCACTATAAAGTGTGAAAGGGCCCCAGATCCCTCTGTGCCTGGCAAAATGACAAGTGAATTATTTTTCCTAGATGTCTCCAGACATAGTGATTCATATGTTGAATAAATCACACACTACTTTGACACTGTTTAACACAAAGCATACCTATCTGTCAAAATCAAAATTGGATGACTAGTCACTTTCAGTTTCGGTGTGTTGCAATGTGCTGGGTTTTTTGTTTGTTTGTTTGTTTACCTGGCATTTTCCAGCATTCTGTTTGCCTCCTTGAAGCCACTGGGGTCAGAAACCTCTGGATGCAGCAAAGTTGTCCATCTCTGATATAAACTAAGGATGGCCTTTTCTTTAAAAAAGCAAATGAAGGGCCGTTGGCTGATGAGAAAAATCAATAAAATCAAGGAAGATCTAGGACTAAAAGCAAGTGGAACTTACAGCATTGCAGAATTTCATAGTGCATTTTCTCCCCAAAACTGTCTTTGTTCATATTTTCCACTACCTCTCAAATCCTCCATATTCTTCCAGACATCCTTCTACTTTACAGCTGGCAAAATAGGTGATGAAGTGGAGCCTGGCATGGATTCAACTCTAGTCAAAAACCCACTTGATGATCTATGTTATAGATCCATTGCCACCTACTGTCCCTTACTAAGCACTGCATCTTTCAAAAATAAAGAGTTGATCCAAAGGTTTATGGGAGGAAAAGAGAGATCTGGAGCTCCATACATTCCAACTGACATCTTGCAAGTGCGTCAGTTTGCTTTGCTTCCATGTCAAGATGATAGATGTTGTGCTGACTTGGGCAAGGTGTACATGAGCATCTGGCAGAATGCACAGCAGGTAGCAAATAGTGGCAGATGAACTAAAGCAGCTGCCATGAGCTTTGAATGTCAAGGTACAAAAAGTATGTTTGGGCTCTGCATTATTTACTCCAATAGATAGCTGTGGGAGAAGATGAACACTCAGTGAACTTTATCTGGAACAGAATATACATTTTTGTCTATGGTTTTATTTAAGCAAAAGGAAAACATACCCTACAGGGAAGTCAACGGCAGTGTATATTTGAAGGGTTCAAGGATGTCTCACAACCAACAAAGACTTGGATGAGGATCATAGATAAAAATGACCAATATCCAACCAACAAAAATCAAACAAGTTGCATATACTTGTTGCTTCCTCATATTGTCTTCTATGCATAGAGTTAGGAATTGTAATCTTTACTATGTATTGTTGTTATTATTTGTCATCAAGTCAGTGTTGAGTTATGGTGACCCTGTGAATGAGAGACCTTCAAGAGGACCAGTCTCGGCAGATTTGCACAGGTCTTTCAAACTCCGGGTCATGTTTTCCTTGGTTCTATGCCTCTGAGTTTGCAAGACTTGAACAAATTTGCTGATGACTCTTGGAGGTCTCTCATTCACAGGGTCACTATAACTGTCCACCTGCAATGTGGTCTCCTTTTTTGACTGCCTTCAATTTATTTAGTGCTATCTTTTCCAATGAGTCATGTTGCCTCATGATATGGTATCTCCAAAGTCTGCCAGCCTCAGTTTAGTCATCTCAGCTTCTAGGACAGTTTAGGGCTGGTTTGTTCTCAGAACTATTTATTGCCCTATCTAGAAATCTCCTCCAGCATCACATTTCAAAGGAGTTGATTCTCTTCCAATTAGTTTTCTTCACTATGCAGTTTTTACAACCATACGCAGAAATCAGACATACTATGGCATGGACAATTCTGACTTTGGTAAATGCAACTACCCATGTTTTTACATAAAACGAAAATTAATTGCCCTGAATTACTTTTAGTTTGTTGTCTTGAGATTTTTGATGTCTTGGGACTCTTTCTGCTAATTACTTTTTGCAAAAAGAAAACCCCAAATGTGAAGAATCTCACAGTAACAAATATCATTTTTTCCCCTTTTCCACACTGAGGGGGAATTCAAGTATCCTTTACATTCTTCAGATGCTTTATCTATACCTCTACCTGTATAGACAGACAGACAGACAGACAGATGATAGAATAGCTGTTGAAGGGGAGGTTGTGAGGTCAATGAGAAATGAAATGGAGATAATAATTACATTATTAACAGTATTCAGAGAGATGACCATGATCGTCGATTTTAACACAAGAAACAAAGGAATCCAAGAGCAATGGTAACAGTGGCTATTCGTGAAAATGTTGGATTTGGCACAGATATCTTGGCATTGATAAGTTAATTTAGTAGGAGAGATGCCCAAGGGAATTACTACCTCCTGTGCCAAAATAAATTGGCTGGCTTTGGGTGCAACCTACTTTAACTCAGATGGGTGGGGGGCACTATTTGGTATTTTGCCTCTGACAGTAAATTGTCTCATGTTGCTCTGCTGAATCATAGAATCATAGAATCATAGAGTTGGAAGAGACCACAAGGGCCATCCAGTCCAACCAGGAACTCCCAATCAAAGCATCCCCGACAGATGGCCATCCAGCCTCTGCTTAAAGACCTCCAAAGAAGGAGACTCCACTACTCTCTGAGGGAGTGTGTTCCACTGTCAAACCGCCCTTACTGTCAGGATGTTCCCCCTAATGTTGAGGTGGAATCTCTTTTCCTGGAGCTTACATCCATTGTTTCGGGTCCTAGTCTCTGGAGCAGCAGAAAACAAGCTTGTTCCCTCCTCAATATGACATCCCTTCAAATATTTAAACACGGCTATCATATCACCTCTCAGCCTTCTCTTCTCCAGGCTAAACATCCCCAGCTCCCTAAGTTGTTCTTCATAGGGCTTGGTTTCCAGACCCTTCACCATTTTAGTTGCCCTCCTTTGGACACGCTCCAGTTTCTCCACATCCTTTTTGAATTGTGGTGCCCAGAACTGGACACAGTATTCCAGGTGAGGCCTGACCAAAGCAGAATAGAGTGGCACTATTACTTCTCTTGATAAATACATTAGGAGATAGATAGATAGATAGATAGATAGATAGATAGATAGATAGATAGATAGATGTAGATATAGATATATAATCATACAAGCCATTGTATTCCCTATTACCATGTATGGATGGGAGAGCTGGACAGTTAAGAAAGATGATAGGAAGAAAATCAATGCATTTGAGATAATGTGGTGCTGGAGAAGAGTGCTGAGGATCCAATGGACAGCCAAAAGGACAAATAAATGGGTCCTAGAACAGATCAAGCTAGAAAACTCCCTGGAAGCCAAGATGACCAAACTGAGGCTGTTGTACTTCAGACACATCACGAGAAGAGAAGAGTCATTAGAAAAGACAATAATGCTGGGAAAGGTGGAGGGAAATAGGAAGAGAGGAAGGCCACATGCTTAATAAAGTGGATGGAGTTTATTAAGGAGGTCACGGGTATTAAGGGGTTGCAGGAATTAAGCAGAGCAGTGGAGGACAGAGGTCTTGGAGATGACTCAAATATAGGGTCACCATGAGTCGAGATCAACCCGAGGGCAGTTGACAACAGCATATGTGTGTGTGTGTGAGAGAGAGAGAGAGAATGATATCATCCTGTTTGTGACTTAGGAGGGCTAAGTCCAATTTACGCCATTTTAAGTCTTTATTTTGTTCATTGCTTGGGCTGGAATTCTCAACTGATTTTGCAACCAACTTTGGGCCTTCGCACGCCGACCGCCCCAACCCCACCTGACACCACGCGCTGTTATGCAGGACGCCCTTCCAGCGCAGCGTTCTGATGCTGTGTGCTGGCTCTTAGGGCAGCTTTTTGCCACCCCTAAAAGGAGCAGCATTTTGCCGCTCTTTTCAGGGTGGCAAAAGGGAGGATCGGGACCATGGTCCCGATCCACCACTTCCTGGGGCATCCCAGAGCCATCCATCTGCACACCACCTTTGTCCAGGATTCCTCCAATGGATGATGCCATTCAGTATTGCTGTGTATTTGGCAATAGACAGGCACTTCTTTGATGTCATCTGCTCTCCACTCATCACTGGCCATGGGGAGGAGCTCATGCAGCTAAAAAGTGGTTTAGGAATGATGAGAAGAGAGAGATGCTTGCAGAACTGTTACACTGCATCTCCACAATGCAGGACTGCACTGGTACCTCTAGCTCTTCACCTGGAGTTGTGGCTGCAGGGAACTTTTTTTAGCTCAATTATGCAAATAATCTCACTCGCAAATTCTGGGCTTGTTATTGGCACTATGTAAATGCATCTCTACACATCTGTGCGAGTTCAGTTGCTCACATGTATCAACACTCAAATAAAGATGGAATTGACAAAACACATCTGTATTCAAAACACATTCAAGGCATGTAGATTTTTATCATGGTTTATCCCAGGTCTATTCACATTGGTTATTCATATTGCTGCTGATGCGCATCTTCAAAAAAAAAAAAAAAAACACCTCGGGAAAACCCTTGATAGCAATTATAGAGGGTTAAGTGAGCTTTTTGGCAGCCCTCCCCAAACTTAACCAAATTCATTCAAAATGCATGTAAGCAACAAAGATTCAACCCAAATTATTTTCACCATCTGAATAACCCTCAGAGGACATGCCAGGATCCTGAAGGCAGGGCATGACACTGGTGATATAGGCATGCTTTCCACATCCTTTCATTAACAATATGCAAAGATCTCTTCCAGAAATCTTCATAGACTTTCTTCCTGTAGGCTTGATTACTAAGGTAGACACATGCTCTCTCAGCCATTTAGTGATCAGAGAATGGTGCAAGGTACCCAGCAGTCTGTATGCTGGAGATCCAAGAGGAAGATGGATGTTTAGGGATGGGTTTTTTTGTTGTTGTTTTTTAGTTGCAGGTGGATCATTCCTAGTTGTTTACACCCTTTGCCAATCATTAGGTGGCTGAGGGAACACACACCTGCCTTGGCAAGCAGACCATGCACCTGGGAATTGCACTGCAGGATTGTGCAATGCAGGCTCTTGACCATAAAGTTTGTTCACATCCTCCTGAAGAAAAGACCAGGCAAGGTGAGAGGGAAACCAACATGAATTAAGTGTCTCATGTGAAAATATTCCAAAGTGGAGCTACTTGTTCTTTTTCCTCAGTCCTTTGTCTACATTGGTTACTCTAGACGTTATCACACCAGCGACAAGAAAAGCGGCAAGGAATCAATCCAGAGCCATACCGGAATGATTCTGGTCTCACAGCCGTAATTCTTCTTTGAAAGAGGAATTCAAAAGAGCTGGAATGATGCAGCAATGGCGCAAGGATGATGCAGGGATGGGGGGGGGGGTTGCCGCGACGTCGTCTGATCACGGGGCAAAGGATCCAGAATGATGCAGCGATGGTGCAGGGATGATGCAGGGATGGGCGGGGTTTGCCATGACGTCGTCTGATCACGGAGGCAAAGGAACTGGAATGATGCAGCGATGGCACAAGGATGATGCAGGGATGGGCGGGGTTTGCCGCGATGTCATCTGATCACGGAGGCAAAGGAACCGGAATGATGCAGCAATGGCGAAGGGATGGGGCTGCTTTAGACCCCGTGTGATAACGTCCTCTGTCTAGTCCATCTAATTGTGTCACATGTTTCAATAAGTATGTTCATCAGAGTCAATAATCACAGTTTTTCCTCTTCCTTTCCAGAGACATCCCTTTGGCCACTGTTGTAAAATTACATTGTGGAACGATAAGCCACAGGAATAAGCTGTTGCAGGTTAACAGCACAAATCAAGCAACCAAGCTGTCAGCCAGAAACCAGGCAAACAAACCAGATAGAGGGACAAGCAGAAGAACAGATAGGATATGTTTCCAGGTGTCAAAAAGATCAAAACTGAATCTTTCAGCTAGTAAAGATGTCTTCCATGTGTGTTAAGAGGAACGGCTTTAACACCCAAAGGCCAACATCATGTCAATGATATATGACAGCCCAAATCCACTACATGCCTGTGCATGGGACTTTTTTGGCCATTGTGGAGACTGGCATTCTCTTCCACCCTCTGCACCCTCCATTATCTTTTAAAATCATTGTATTGTTTACTCTATTTTAAATTAGTGTAAATTAATTACATCAATTAAATTACATTTGGTCATACAGGCTGAGTGCCCCTTATCTGGAATTCTGAAATACTTCAAAATCCAAAAGTGTCTACATAGTCTACATGAGATAGTGACACCTTTGCTTTTTGATGGTTCAGTGTACACAAACTGTGGTTCATGCACAAAACTATTTAAAACACTGTGTATAAAATTACCTTCAGGCTATGTACATAAGGTTTATATGAAACATAAATGAACTTTGTGTTTACATTTGGACCTCATGCCCCATTATGTATATGCAAATGTTCCAAAATCCAAAAAACTCCAAAATCTAAAACATTTCTAGTTCAAACATTTTAGACAAAGAAGACTCAACTTGTATTGCATGCTTCTCTGAAATGTTTAGATAGAAGGTGGGACGGAAATATTTTAATAATAGTAATAGCAGCAGTAGTAGTAATAACAAACTACTATTTGGCTAATACATTAAAAGTAAAAAAGGAAAATCTGAGAAAGGAAACATCTAGAAATGGCTACAGAACTGGACACTGAAAAAAGAAAATATTTGCTGCTTAGGAAAAGGCACCTCAAACAAATAATATTAAGGCAAATACTGGGGGGAAACAACTACAGATAGTAAATTACATCTATATAAAGACAAAGATGAAGCCATTGACCATCTTACTGTTTTGAGTAGCATGATCACACAGATTGAATTGGGAGGGTGGAATGATCTTTTGGATGTAATGATACATTGGGAATCTGTGGAAGAAAAATGTGATATACCACCTTCAAAGAACTGAAGGGTACATAAACCAAAAAAAGTTGTTGACAATGGTGATATAAAAATCCTATGGGAGTTTAAAATTCAAATTGACAAACAATTCACATTTAATATGCTAAGCATAATGATGGTTGAAGGAGTAAGCATAGATTATAGATGTGGTGATTTTAGAGACCGCACAATAGAAGAAAAAGAGAGGGAAAAGATTATGAAATACTCAGACCAACAAACTGAAATTCGGAACCTCTGAGAGAGAAAAAAAGTGGTTCCAGTAGTGACAGGGCTTTGAGATCAATTCCAAATAGACTGAGAAGATTACTACATGCGGCTTTTAAACTATGATTAGATCTGGAAAAACTGGTGTTGGCGATAGTTATTGCACAATGTCACCTCCAACCTGTAGCTGCTGCATCCCTCAACCATGTTAAGGGTGTCCCTTTTCATTGGCAGGGGAAACCTGTCAATAAGCTCTCAACAGAAAAAGACCCTAGTGAGAAACATAGTTGTGTTATCTGCAGTCACATGATTTCAATGTCTCTTTCTCTATCAAATAAATAGCAGAACAGAGCTCTGGAATTGCAAAACAAAAACAAAACAAAACACCAGTGAAAATAAATAAAAATAAAAATCCTGGAAGGCATGCTAAGTAGGGCAGAGGGCAGAGAGTCAGGATTAAAGGGGAATCAGTAAGCAAAGGTGATGGTAGCAGTCGTGATTGAGAAGAAATGTGGTAATATGGGAATACAAACAGATATAATTTCATCTACACTGACAAGCATGACTGCAGCAAGAATAGGGCTCATGCGGTAAAGACATAACAAAACATCTGAATTAAACCTCCATAGATAGGATCACAATTGCACAATTATAAATAGTGATATTGCTTGGAATGTGCCACATTAGTTTATGATACTTCTCTGATTCCTAGATTTGTGCATAGAATCCAAATCATCAAAGGTACAAAACTCAACTGCAGTCAGCAACCCTGGTAGACTGTGGAACCAAGGAGAAGGAAGAAGAGAAGGTAAAGCAAATGCTGTGATGTTGAAAATTACTACCATTTCTCTGGTCTTACCACTGCTCCTGCTCTGCTTTGCAGGATCTGTGGCAAGCATAGGCTGGGAACATGGATGCACATGGCCAGAATAAGTGCGGCAGCTGTCAGATGCATTGTACCTGGTGATGTCTTTCCATATGTACCGGTACTCAAAATACTTTTCACAATGCTGTCCCTGGATACCAATAGGGTGTGACTAGTGTTACATCTGGTAAAACCTTTCAGAGTGACAACATTATAATGATGTGCATGAATTTAGCCATCCCAGCATGGCAGCAGCATGCTAGAAATTAGAAGGATTTAAAAAAAAAATCCTTGTGGGTTTCCTGTATGAAGACAGTGCTTGCTCTTCAGCTAATTTCCCACAGTTTCTTCTCAATTTTTCTGTGTTTTTTGTTGTTGTTGTATTGGAGGAGTGGGGAATTATTAGCTAGACCTGTGAAGGCATGCTACATTGAAACCCCTGGTGAGTATTTTTATTAACAGACAAATACGGAAGGGGTCTTACAGGCCTTAAAGCGTAATTAACCATTGTCTGAAGATTAAGGGCACACAGTCTTAGAAGAACTGGGAATGTGTGCATTTTATAGAACCACAGAATCTTAAAGTTGGAAGGGGCTACAAAGGGTATCTAGTCTAACCTACTGCCATGCAGGAATGCACAACTAAAGCACTCTTTAGAAATAGCCATCCAATCTTTATTGAAAGACTTCCAAAGAGGAGGGTCAACCACCTGTAGAGGGAGTCTATTCCATTGTCGAGCAGTTGTTACAGTAAAGAAGTTTTTCTTAAGAACATGTCACTCCTCTAAGAGGAGAATTTCTTTAACAGGGGGAGAAACTCCCTGATAATAACAGAAGTTTGAGAGTGAAACAAATCTTGGGTAGTGGTGTATTCTCTTTCACTGAGGTCTCTTCCAGCTCTTCTATGATTATTATTCCCGTTTGCCTAATGTGGCTGTCAAGAGCAAAGGAATGACTGCTGGATCTTCATCACAGATTGGGCCCTTGGTACAGATTGTATTCAATCATCTCAAGAAGTTCCCAGTGAATATCAACCAGCTTCAGAAACAGTGAGCAAGAAGTGCTGCTAAAAAGAATAGAAGCCCTGATGAGTTGTAAAATCCACCAAGAGCTTCTTTCTCTTTGTTTTGTTTCAGACATCTCTATTCCATAGGCAGATGTAACTGGCAAAAAGTGGATCAGGGAATTTAAACACCATGTGACTAATGAAGATCAGTTTCACATACTTAAACGAAACTCTTGAAGAACCAATTTGAAAACAGAAAGTGTCCCCAAAAATATCCAAGGACTGAGCTTTAAGAAAGAAAAGAACAACCAGCAGTCTCATCTCAGGGCTATTTTACATCGGGGCTGAGATCTACACTGGTGTTGCATTGTGTAAATCTCTGCATGCCAAGTTATTGTGTTACATGCCTCCTGTTGATTGCTAACTTCGCACAGCTGAATACAGATAGGTAATATACATGTGGATCTGTGTGCAATGCACATTCATGTTCAATGTTCTTCCACTCACTATGGCCCTGCATGTGTCACTTCTGTGATCTTGAATTAAATGTAGATATTCTGCACTCAACAAAAATGTCCAACAGCTTCTGAAGTGGAACTTGTGAATGCATAATAACAGCACGATCTTGGCCACCACATTTTTGAAGATACATTTTTAAGGAACAGGAAAAGTTCTAGAAGATTGCCCCCATTTACTGGCTCTGTGGGACACAAGCAGCATGAGCAAATCCTGGATATGAGGAGGGACAAGAGAAAGTTGGGAAATTCCATTTGCATATATACTGCAGAAATAATCCAGTTTGACACCACTTTATCTGCCATGACAATGCTATGGAATCCTGGGATTTGTAGTTTGTTGTGGCACTAGGATTCTCTGACAGAGAAGGCTAAATATCTCACAAAAATACAAAACTACAACTTCAGAGGAGGCTGCCACTAAAACTGAAAGCAGAGTTGCTGCCATGAAATAATGGAGCCAATGCCTATGTCAGCTGCAGTTTGACACTGCTTTAATTGACGTGGCTGAATACTATGAAGTTCTGGGACTTGTAGTTTTGTGAGATATTTAGCCTTCTCTGTCAGTGATCACAGGTGCCACAACAAACTACAAATCTCAGAATTACATAGCATTCAGCCATGACAGTTAAAGCCATGCCAAATCTGCATTAATTCTGCAGTGCAGATGCAGCCTTAGACAAAATCCTTTGGATGAACATTGCTAATGGATGCACTTTTTCCAGGATTGTGCAATGACAGCAAGGGAAACTAGGCAATGTCTACTTGCTGTGAGCAACATATTTCACCAATGGCTTCCTGCCTGCTCATCTACTTCATGTTAGATTTTCCCTCCTGCCACCAATGCTTAGTCCAACAACACAATTCCATCCTCTATGCCAGTCCTGGTGGCTGATTGGGGAGGGATGAAAATCTTTGTAATTTTTTTTCTCGTAGTAAGAACAAATAAATATCACCTTTTTTCTCACTACTGCAAGCAAGTTGTCAAAAGCTATGCAGTTTTCAATGACTGTTTGCACTTCCCTGGGGGAAAATGAACTCTTTTTGCACAGAAAAGAGCATTTGCTGTGCAGAAAACAAGTTTTCTGCTCCCAAACAGTATTTTTTGCACAGAAAACTTTTCTGCATTAAAAAAAAGTTTTTTGTGCATAAAACTACTACTTGAGGGCCATTGATTGTATGTCCAGGAAGAAATGTTCTGTCACCGGTTTTAGAGTATTGCCATTTCAAATATCAAAATTGTCTTCATTTACTGCTTGTTTAGACTGTCATGGTTAAGCTTATGCTTAGATAAACTCATTTAAACTCATGCTTAAATAAACCCATTCTTCTGAAAGGCACTGCAATTTTTCTTTCCTTCCCTCTACAATTTTTCCTTTTTAGTTTGGGCGATGACGCCCAGCCCTTGGATTAGCTCCTTTAAAATCTAGAATGGAATAGATTCAAAACACTTCCCTGACATGGGAGACAGCTGCCATCACTGTGAATCATCAGGTCAAGCTTCAGATTATGAGGGCAGTCAGAAGCAACCTTGGGCAGGAGCAGCAATGACACACTAGCCATCTATGAAAATTGTCTCACTTATGAGAAAAGACATTGTACCTACTAAACAGTTAATAGGCGTGTGGCATCAGAAGGAAAAAAAATCTAGCCAGAATTTAATGCCAGTTGAGCATAAAGCTCTGCAGCGTATTTATGCTTGGCAAAGGTATTAGCAGCAACAGCAGCGGAGGTCACAGGTGGTTTCCCAGCCATTGTAGAGGCTGTTCTGGGATGTTCCAGTAGCCATTCCTGTCACTAGGGTGATGGAGAGAGTTGTGTCTGTGTGCTATTATAGGGAAAGAGCTTGTGTAAGGAATTATTGGATGCCTCCTTATGCAAAAGGTCTAAATAGTACAATTGCCAGCATAATCAGGATTTGCACTGGCATAATGCCCCAAGAGGACTCCTGATTTTCACAGTGGTGATCAGGAAAGTGCTGAACCAGAACGGTGTAATGGACTGAGTTTTGGTCTGAGACTTCAGGTGACTGGGGGTATGTTTACACAGGCCATTTGCAGCAACAACTCCACCCCCCGCCCTTGCATTGCCCTGTCCAGATGACATAGGGCCAAAGACCTAATTCAACTGTGGATTGTCTGCATGTGGGAAGAGTAGTCCCACCACAAATCCAGGCCATCCCTGTGTTAAAACAGAATTTAACAGAATCACCATTTGCTCTGGATCACGGTTATTCAGCCTTTTTTTTTTTTTTTTTTTAGTGCAACTGTAAATAATCTCACTCACACATTCTGGTTTTGTTGTTCACATTTTTTAAATTGGAACCGCATCTATGGATATGCCTGCGCATCTCTGCATATTCTGTTGTTCACACATATCAGTACTGCAAATAAAGACGGAGTCGATGATGCAGATGTATTCGAAACACATTCAAGGCATGCAGAGTTTCATCCCAGTTTATCCTGGGTCTATTTGCATTGGTTATTCACACAGCCGACAATGTGAATCTTTTAGGAAAACTCAGGGGGAAACCCAAGATTGATTATCCTGGGTTAAATGGGTTGTTGTTGTTTTGCAACCCCCCCTCCCCAAAATTTACTCAGGTGCATTTGAAATGCATGTGAACAATAAGGATCCAACCCACATTTTACCGGGATTATTTTCATTGTCTGAATAACCCCCCAGAAAATCCAGAGTGGTGCCAGGAGGCAGTCTACACAGAGTCCCACTGGTCCATCCACCCTCACAAGTTGGTCCTCTGTGGTCAGAACAAGGTGTCTAGCCACGTAATTGATGCTGGGTGCCTCATTTCTGGCCTCAGAGGGAGCAACTAGCACTGCCAGTACAGGTGGGTGGCACATTGGGATGTTGTGTAGTCAGCTGCTTTGTGTTGCTCTGGAACACACAAGCAATGAAGAGAAGTCAGGGCAGTTTCAGGGTCAGAATAATCCAGGGGTGGCCCATACTATTCTGGCCAATGTGGATTCCCCCTGGGATTCAGATTCCTGCTCAGCTGTGCAAACTGCTAGGTTACCTTGGGCAAGTTACAATCTCTAACCAGATGTCTCTACAACCTCTAACCAGGTGACCAGAGGTCATTACCTCAAAGGACATTACCTCAAAGGAGGACACGGCACCACAAAATGTAGAACATTCAAGAAAAATGTACGCCATTACAAATAAAAGCTAAAAACACTAATATAAATACAAATTCATTTCAAATGGTTTATTTACAGCTGTATTTCATATACATTCATCCCTTTGAATCCACTGGGGATCTGTTCTGGACCCCCACCCCCATACGGATAACAAAAAACGTGGGACCTTAAGTCCTGTTGTTTTCTGTGGTGCTGCAGCATGCAGCAGCTGTGTACATGTGCCTCAATTAGAAACAAGGGGGCTTGCCATCCATAGATGCTCAAATCCATGGCTGGCACGCCTGCAGATAAGAATTGCTCACTGTACTGCATTTTATTATCCTTTTATTGTTTTTATTTTATTATCCTGTCCTATCCTTCCTATCTTCCTATTTGCCAAGTAGACACATTTCTCAAGTAGATGAACATGATGCAAATGTGGTGCTACTCAATGGGATTCTTAGTCATGCTCAAAATGGAAGACATTTTGGAATTCCTCCTGGACAGAAAGTTGAAATGTAGGACTTGTTCTGGGGAAAAAGGATGTCTAGTCACCCTGCTCTCTAAGCCTGAGAGGAAGGCAGTGGCAAACCTGCTCTGAAGATAGGTTTTTGTAGGTTTTTTCGAGCTGTGAGGCGGTGTTCTAGAAGAATGTATTCCTGACGTTTTGCCTTCATTTGTGGCTGGCATCTTCAGAGAAATAAAATCTTTCTCTTAAGATGCCAGCCACAGATGCAGGCAAAACATCAGGAATACATTATTCTAGAACACAGACTCACAGCCTGAAAAAACTCACAAAAACCAATGGATGCCGGCCATGACAGCCTTTGACTTCACACTGCTCTGAAGAAATTTTTGCCAAGAATCATAGAATCATAAAATCATAGAGTTGGAAGAGACCCCCAAGCGCCATTCAGTCCAACCCCCTGCCCTGTAGGAACTCACAATCAAAGCACTCCCAGCAGATGGCCATCCAGCCTCTATTTGAAAACCTCCAAAGAAAGAGACTCCACCACCATATAATAGGGTTGCTATAATTCTGAGTTGACTTGAAGGCTTGTTGCAACAAGAAAAAAAAAGAGAAAAGAACACCCACCAAGCCCATCAGTGCAAATAATAATAAATAATAATGTTTGTTTATAACGCCCTTTTCACCAAAAGGCGGAACATCAAACATGTATGATCAAAAACAGACGATAAAACACAACACTATATAAAGCTAAAACAAAATGCAAAACAGCCTGCAGTGATCTGCTCCTGTTAAGACTTGCTTAATGCATTGCTTCTCCAGCAAGTTCTTCATGCACCCAGATGAACAGCAATTCAGTATCATTAAGAGAGCATGGAAGGCAGATGCTGACAAAAACACAGAGGTGCATCTTTCCCAGCAGCATGATCGATAAAGCCATTAGGTAGCTCCGAAGATTTCGCAGAAATCATCTTGGGCCAGGCTTCTTCTTACGGAAGTGGACAGAGATGAAAGAGGCCTTGCAAGATCTGTGGCTGCTTACACAAGGTCACTGTTTTCTGTATTCAGCCTTCGCTGTCTGTAGTTAACTCTGAATACAAAAGAGATGGGAATTAGAGCAAGAGAATATAATTCTGGAACGCTTTGATTTTTGAATGATATAATTCCGAAATAGCCTCCCTCCCTCCTTCTTTTAAACCTACATTCATGTAGGAACAAGTCCACAGGTTATAGTTTTCATGTCATCGTTTCAGCTCTCCTTTGATTTCTTGGAAGCATGGCATCAGGCTCATCAGTTATCATTCAATGAGTCATCGGAGCTCAGGGCTTCTTGAACCAGATCACAGGAACAAAACCAGTAACCTTCTTGTCTACATGCTGCTGACCCATATGATGAGACGCTTGAGGCTAGTGAGTAAAAGAAGAAAGGGATGGCTTTCATCCCAGATCTCAGCATGGTTCTATTCCACTGGGAGCTGAGTGGTTCCATTTCTCCTGACCTCACTATAAATATCTCTTGGTTTGGCCTGTCCACAGCTTGAGCACAGCTTGAAATTTTAGAAAGTACTTATACTTCCAAGCCTGCAGATATAGGGCCTAAGCAGACTGCCAGAAATGGTGCACATTAAATTGAGGCACTGCCCAGGCTCAGTGCTAGGGAATCATGGGAACTGTAATTTATTGTGCCACCAGAGCTCTCTGACAGAGAAGGATCAATGTCACAGAAAAAAATACAATTCCCATGATTCCCTAGCACTGAGCCAGGGCAGTGCCTCAATTTAATGTGCACTATTTCTGGCAGTCTGCTTAGGCCTTTTGGGCCTCAGCAGACGGAGGCCCCGGAGACGCCGCGGGTCGGAGCGCCGCCGGAGTTCAGCCTCCGGACCGCGGCGCTCCTGCGGCGCATCTAAAAGGAGCACCAAATTGGCGCTCCTTTTAGATTTAAGGGAAAGTGCGCCCTAAAAGTGGCGGGCGCACTTTCCCTGCCTCAAACGCTGCGGCGAGTGCGGTCGCCGCGGCGTGAGGCCAACCCGGAAGCGCCGGCCGTGCGGATGGCTGGCGCTTCCGGGGGCGACCTCAGGAAGAGGAAGGGGCGCCGAACGTGTGGCTGCCCCTCCTCTTCCGGGCCCGGAAGACGACTCTATTAGTCGTCTGCCGAGGCCCCTAGTCACCATTTTAGCTTTATTTATTTATTTATTTATATTCCGCCTTTCTCTCAATATAGGGACTCACAGCAAATTTAAATTTAAGACCATACAAATTACAAACATACAAATTTAAATTTTAAAACCATACAAATTAAAAACAATACAAAACCATTTTTAAAAGTTTAAATATAATATTTTTTTTAAAAAAATTGATAAAGTTAAAAACAGTAAATATTAAAATAGTAAAATGCATGATCCCCTTCCCTGATTTAATGAGCACACTCTTATAACTAAAATAATAATAATTAGAAAGTTAGCCTTTGCAGACTGCCAGAAATAGTGCGAATTGAGTCCACTTTAAGGGTTAGGGTTAGTGTTAGGGAGTCATGGGAATTGTTTCTTTTCTGAAACATTGAGCCTTCTCTGTCAGAGAGCTCTGGTGCCACAATAAACTACAGTTCCCATAATTCCCTAACCCTAACCCTTAAAGTGGAGTCAATTTGCACTATTTCTGGCAGTCTGCAAAGGCCCATAGTTAGCACAAAAGAGGCTAATTGCAGTCTCTAACTTCCAAAAGAGATCTCTGTGCTTTCCAGAGCTTGGATAGGTAAGAAAAATGAATCTAATGACATGCTGAAGAGCCAACCACAACGGAGCAGTGATAGGATGATGCTGCACATCCCATGGCATCTTCATATCCTGGCTCAGTTACATATGGCTTTTGTTAGCATTATATTATAATTGTTTGTTACAAGTAATTTTCCAAGCTCTGAAAAGGAATGAAGTCAACCAGTCATTGTTAAGTAACTGAAGGTGCAACCACACTGTAGAAATAATGCAGTTTGGCACCACTTTAGCTGCCATGGGTCCATCCTATGGAATCCTAGGATTTGTAGTTTTGTGAGGCACCAGCACTCTTTGGCAGAGAAGGCTAAAGGTCTTGTAAAACTACAAATCCCAAAAAGCCATAGGATGGAGCAACAGTACTTAAAGTTATGTCAAACTTCATTGTTTATATAGCATAGATGCACCCTTGGTTATACCTTTATTATCTGAAAAACAGACTTAAGTATAAGTTAATTATTTCCGAGCTCTGCTCCTTACTTATATTCATTGTACAGTATGCATCCCTCTGTATCAACCTGTCCTCCATTTTTTCCTTGCCTACTCCTAACCTGGGGTTAAACTACACAATGGGAGAGCGCCCCTGAGAGGTTCCCAGATTCTGTCCTGTCATTTCTAGGTAGGACTGAGATTCTTTTGAACAATCTTTTAAAATTTTCTTTAAAAACATCACATCTTGTCAAATTTTCATTTTTACCACATGAAACTATGTACATGTAAATGCATTTAGGTTGTGTGTATGATATTGTAATTTACAGGTATAATTTTAATTTTGTTAATTGTTTATGCCACATTTCCACTACATTCAGTGACATATGGGAATTACGATTTATGAGTAACATTGGTACAAAAAACATCCCTGAAGATTCTGTAGGGTGTGGTATGGGAGGAAGTCAATGGGGGGGTGACAACATGAGTTACTGCACCGGGTGATGCCAACCCTAGTGATACCACTGAATATAGAACAGTTACCTAGATTTAGTTCTGTTTTTATGCTATTTATGCTCTGTAATAGCATAATAGCTTCTCCTGGGACTTCTTGCAGACCAATATGTTCTTAGCTTAATTAAGTAGCTTAACTTAGTATTTAGTTAAGTAGCTAATACAGAGAGTCAGTATGATGTAGTGGTTTGTGTGTTGGACTACAACTCTGGAAACCAAGGTTCAATTCCCAGCTTGGCCATGAAACCCACTGGGTGACCTTGGGCAAGTGACATGCTCTCAGCCTCAGAGGAAGGCAATGGCAAACCTCCTCTGAACAAATCTTGCCAAGAAAACCCCATGATAGGTTCACCTTAGGGTTGCCATAAGTTGGAAAGGACTGGAAGGCACACCTCACCACCACCTCGGCTGATACAGAATACTGGCCTACTTAATGTATGTACTCAAGTATAAGTCTAGAAGGGGCCCTGGTGGCGCAGTGGTTAAATGCCTGTACTGCAGCCACTCACTCATAGACCACAAGGTTGCGAGTTCAGTACTAGCCAGGGCTCAGGCTAGACTCAGGCCTGCATCTTTCCGAGGTCGCTAGAATGATTACCCAACTGTTGGGGGGCAATGAGCTTACAGTTGTAAACTGCTTAGACACCCCATAGCATGGTATGAAGCGGTATATAAATGAAGCTGATTTGCTATAAATTTTAGTCAAAAAATTTGACACAAAAAACCTGAGTCAACTTATCCATTGGTCAATGTAAGTACTGTAAGTACTGTACTTTAACTCTTATTTAAAATGGAACCATCCCCTGGTGAAAGGCAAAATGGTAGTGTGACCACCCCCCACTCTCTCATCCATCCAACTTTTATTGTGAGCACACACAGTTATACCTGCTGGAATTTTGTAAGTTCTTTGCCATTGTTTTGCTCTGTTTCATTATTGAGATCCTTTGTTATATGCCCCTAAGTTTTACCCTCAACATGTCCATGGATCATATCAAAATCCATAATTTTGACTCCCAAACCTGCACTCAACTTATACATGTGGTTGACTTATACTCGAGTATATGTGGTATTTAACACATCCAAATCCTGACCAACCCTACTCACTAACTCAAACTCACATATCTCTCACATATTCCCAGCTTTGGCAGAGTCCTCTTTCTCACTCTAACTGTCACATATTCCAGGCTTTTCAGAATCCCTTCAAGCATGCAGCCGATTGCCAGTCAGTTGCAACATTCCTTCACTCTTTCCTAACAGATCATTTACCTTATTACATTTATTATATATCACATATTGTTGTGTGACTTCAGGTCCATCCTATCACAGGACTTTCTGGGGCTGAGAGTATGTGATTCACCCAATGTTCTCTGCCTAATAAGGGGGCAGGTAGCCTCAGAAAGGACAGAAGCATCCTGGATTTCAAAGGAAACATATTTTGTGTTGCTAATGGAGGTTACATTTTATTTCCTGGACTTTAAGACTCTTTGGGCCTATGCAGATAGGAGGCTCTGAGTTGCCCTTGCTAGCAGCAGATCGAGGCCGCGGCAACCCCACGCCATGGCCCTGATCCTTCCCTTTGCTGCCCCTAAAAGAACGGCGTCAGGCTGGGGTTGGGGCAGCCGGCGTGCGGCTGCCCAGCCCCAACTCCAGCCTCAGGCCAGCCCTTTATGCCAGTCTGCAACACCTCTTTGTCCCCCAGAGTTCACATGGTTATCTTTCCATACCATCTTAACTGAGAACAACACTTTGACAAAATTTAGGCCTATGACTCTAACATTGTCATATTTTCCCCTTCCTGTAGAATTTTAAACTCCTTTGCTTGATGAAGAAGCCAGTGGAGCTTTCATTATATATTTTCTGCATTTTGGCTACCCAACAAAAGTGTTGCTGTTTTGTGGATTTTGCATGTTATTGTACTTTGCTGTATGGCCAACATGGCTAACCCTGGATATGTTTCTAAGGTCACTCCATGGGTTTCCATGGCTGAGTGGGAAACCGAACCCTGGTCTCCAGAGTCATAATCCAATGCTCAAACCACTACACCATGCTGGCTCTCACACACATTCCATATATCATGACATTTTACCTTAATTTCTCTAGTAAAGACAAGAGGGGTGTTTTGTTTTGTTTTACAACAGTCTGTAACATCACAGACCTTAACCCAGATATGGACTAATGTATAGAAAATAATATTTTAATATTTTCCTTTCCAGTCATGCCATCTTTCCTCCTTGCCTCTACCTCTATTGGGGCCAACCTCTATTGGGGTCAACACGTACTTGCAGCCTCGGTGTTGAACAAATTTTTCTACTTAACCTGCTTCCCCTTTGAATAATTTCTTTCCTCCATCCTCACACTAGGTTAGCTACTTTCAGTAAAGTTTTCTCAGCTCATTTCGTGGCCTAGAATCTTTTCTGTGGTTGAATTGACTTTGCATTTGATCCACACCAGGCTTCCACCTAGAGATGGAAAGAAACTTTCTTTGATTCAATTGTCTTGACAGAGACAAGATTTTAGCACCTCCTGGGACTTCTTGCAAACCAGTATATGCAAACCTGTGAGGTTTACAGGGCATTTCCAAAGAAGAAGTATGAACAAAACAATGTAGATTTTAATATGTGAATGGATTAAATGTGTATCATGGGAGGGGGAGCAGAAGAATAATTTGGTCAGGAGGGGATAACTGTGTAAAGGTGAATTGCACAAATAATTGGTCAAATTAGGAAAATGCATTTTTTTAAAAAAATCAGGGATTTCAGTAAGGCAAGAATGGATATCGCTCTAGATCCTGCATCACATAACTTTACAAATTTCATAACTTTACAAATTTGTAGCTACATCACAAAAAGGTAATGAAACCTTGCTAGTGAACTGCAGACATGTGTATCTAGCCACTGGCAAGAGTGCTCCAATGTGCATCAGGCATTTCTGATGTGCATCAAGAATGTCTGATGGATATGTTGTGCTCTAACACTTCCTAGTCAGTGCCCAGATGTGCATTGAAGAGCACTCCAATAGATGTCTGTGCGTACTGCACATTGGATCTTAGCCCAAAGGGCCGAGAAGCCTCTACATACATTAGCCATGGAACATCAGTCACACCACCATTGTGCAACAGATGCGTGCACACTGTATGCCATGGTAGCACCTAGGTGAATATGGATGTTGCAAAAATACTCAGTTCAATGATGCATAAAGCCATTTAGGAAGACATAAGTCCCAAAAAGAATTCTAGTAAAAATCTTGCCACTTGATACAAAAAATAAAAATAAAAAATAAAAAAATAAGACAGAAAGTAAATGCAGGTAGGTAGGGTTTAGAGAAACACAACGAAAAAATGCCAGCCACAGATACTGGCGAAACGCCAGAAAGAAACTCTTCTAGAACATGGCCACACAGCCCGAAAAACCCACAAAAAACAACAAAATTGAGCCTAAGAGATTTTCACATTGCTTGTTCTGCACCGATCTATAATCCCAGTCCTTCTAGATGTCACAGTGTTAGTGCTGTGCATACTTAGCTGATCTTAAATAACTGTAGCTTCAATACTATTGTCCATCACTGCCACAGAAGAAGTGGATTGGAATCCATAAAATCTCATCAAACTAAAATGAATCCACTACTTTTGAATGTGCCTCATACAGTTCAATAGGATTTGCAAAGAACCTTGAGAGAACTATGAAGGTCAATCTTTTGGGGACTTTATATCAATTATAGCACTATGATACCAGTTTAACTGCCATGGCTTCATCCTATGGAATCCTGGGATGTGTAGTTTGGTGAGTCACTAGAACTCTCTGACTACGGGCCTTTGCAGACTGCCAGAAATAGTGCAAATTGAGTCCACTTTAAGGGTTAGGGTTAGTGCTAGGGATCATGGGAATTGTATTTTTTTTCTGAGACATTGAGCCTTCTCTTTCAGAGAGCTCTGGTGCCACAATAAAATACAGTTCCCATGATTCCCTAACCCTAACCCTTAAAGTGGACTCAATTTGCACTATTTCTAGCAGTCTGCAAAGGCCCTAAGAATTCTAAATATTCCTTCCCCTTAAATGCAAAACCTGGGATTCTACAGAATTGAGCAATGGCAATTAAAGTGGAATCATAGCACTATAGTTGTGTAGTGTGAAATCTGAGCTATAAATCTGCTTAAATAAGGGTGCACTCAACAGCAGCTGGTGGCTTCCATGTCAGTATGGAAATGAATTTGCTCCAGGTTTTAGTCCAAATATTAAAAGAGCTACCCAAGGTACCAAACCTGTTTGGAGATTGCACCAAATGTGAGAGAAATTCACATTTTTGTGCAATATACACTCTGAGAGACTGATAATGAAAGGATATCATGGGTGTCTGATTCTTTTTTCCACTCTTTTCTGAATCATAGGCAAGTACGTCAATGCATTCAACTAACAAATGAGAAATGTGCACAAACCCATTCAGTCAGCAAAGAAGCTCTAAATTGAAATGGTGAGATGTCAAGCATCTGAATCCTAGCACAGCTCAGCCAAGGCCATGCTAGGGATGGAAAGGAAATTCTCACTAACTGAGAATTTTTAGAAAATTCCTAACTGAAAATTCCTAATTCTCACCAATGGAGAATTTTTAGAATTTTTTCCCTCATTAAACAACCATGTGTGAATTTCATACAGACTGTCTCAGGCTGCTTACTTGTCAAAAGATTTTCTCATGGCAAAATTGCTAAAATTACCCATCGCATCCTTCCAGAAGAAAATTAGTGAAGAATTATATCCCAACCATGAAGATATATCCACTGCACAACAGCCAGAAACACACACATAAAAAAGTGCAACCATCCATATAAGGAAATTTACATGTGTTTATGACACAAACAAGATGCTGGTCTCAGTGTTGTTGTCATTTTACCCTTTGTATGTCAAGGACTTTGGAATAGTGTGTCAAATCCCAGCCTGGCAATTTGTGACCATAATGCCCACCGTCTCCACATCTCCAATACTTCACTGATGAAAACTGGGACATGTATGGCCAAGCAACATCTGGGACAATCCCAAATAATCCGTCATCGTGCCACTTTTCCAACTGCTTTTACACTACCCCAATTTCTACTGGTGGGAGGAGGAGAGAGAAATTGGGGTAGTGTAAAAGCAGTTGGAAAAGTGACACAGTGGTGGATTATTTGGGATTGTCCCTGCCAAACTGGGACAGTTGGAGTGTATGAGTTTCACATTACTCGCCCATGTTGGCTGGAGCTGATGCTAATGTAGACCAGCAGTTCCCAACCTTCTCTATGGCCCACACTCCTAGGAAATGTTTGATTAATGTTCGCACCCCCGGCAAAAGCAATATCACATTCGAAGATGAAGAAGACTAATTGCTAATTTTTGAACCACAAATTGAACCACATACAATACTGTGGGTGAACAAACTGAACTTGAAAAAAAGGGGAAAAAAGAAAAAGCTTTTAACTGAGTGCATAAAATGCAAATCTAAATTAAGCAATTAGAATCTAATTTATTCAGAAAAAAATGAGGGATGATTTGTGACTTGTCACTCAAGGACACAAGCCACTCTTTGTTGCACCCCTTGAAATTCCATCTCACAAACTTTGGGGAGTGTGGGCACCCCAGGTTGGGAACCCCTATTGTAGACCAAAATGCCAAAAGGTGCAGACTGGGGCTGCTATAAGTGAATACAGACTACTGAAGGCAAGTTGGTTCCCTCAAAGCTGAATGAAGCCTTTCTCTGAAACCCAGCAGTCATTTCATGACAGTTCTGCAGCTTGGATGCTAATAAGAATGTCACATTTTCTCTGCAAACAACATGTCCGAGTTATCTGTGGGCTACTTCTGTTCAGAATGAAATCTAGTTTGTAACTGAGAGCAAGAAATGAATACAAATCCCTATGACCAGACAGCGCGTCTCTTAGTGCAATGCCTCTTTGGAGGCATCTAAGGGCAAATGAGATTTCTCCTTGGGCAGCCAGATGTATCACCCTTATTATTACACTATGGCAGGAGGTCTTGTTTGTTATCTTGAGTTTCATCACATAGAGCACCCTGATTCAATGGCATTTAAATGAAATACTCAGACTCAGAGGTTAAAAACATGGTATAAAGCAATTACAGGGGAGAAGATGTGTTCTGTGTGTTGACTTCTGGATGGTTGCCATAGGAATAGAATCTGAACTCAGTCCAGGAAGATGTGAGTTTCATGGAGTAAACCTCCTGTGACCATTCAGCTATGTAATTCTTGATTGGATGCTTGCAATCTGTGCTCTGGTTGACAACACACAAGTGGCTTCTTCTGATTTGATTAATCCAACTACAGATACTAGCAAGATATGTAAACTGTCCATATTGAAAACCAGTTTTTTTGCTGTGATGGGAGCTGATATTTCCTTACTTTACCACCGATATATGGCTGGTTTCTTATGTGCACATATGTTCTCTACAGGAAAAGTTGGACTTTTTTGTCTGATACAAAATGGCCACATCTAGAACATGTCTACACTGGTCATTTACACCAGTTTCCCCATCCTCACATTGTCCTATCCACACAACACAGTGCCAAATCCCTGATTAAAGTGTGGATTGTCTTCCCATGATAAAGCCTGTTCTGTACCAAATCTAGGCCAACCCTCCCTTAAATCCAGTTTTAAAAATTTATCCTTTTCTCTGGACTTTCCAGGATTTTTACAATAGCAATAGCAATGGCATGTACATTTCTATACTGCTTATCAGTGAACTCAGCACTCTCTAAGCAGTTTACAATCTGTAAGCCAATAGCTCCCAACAAGCTGGGTACTCATTTTACCAACCTGTAAAAGGATGGATGGCTGAGTCAACCTTCAAGCCCTGGAATTGAACTCACAATTTTTGTAAAGAAAATATATATTTTTCCCTGCATAGAAAATTCTGTTTTCTGTGTTGTTTTTAAAAAAACTTGTGCAAATTTTGTGGAAAACAAATCTTAAACCACAAATAGTATTTCAAAACTGTACAGTTTGAGAAGACTGTCTTGCAGGCAAAAGAAAATTGTTAAATTACTTGATGCTTCCTTTGATAGGAAAGTTAGCAAAGAATTATATCCCTACTGTGAAATGGAAGACTGTGGTCTGACCAGGAAGGCACCTTATTCCATCATTTTGGGATAAGGGTCCTCACTTGACTTGATCTCCTCTGCCTTTGAATGGAAGTGGAGTGGGGTTTGTTTGTTTTTTGGGGGGGGGAGCTGATCTGATTCCAAAACAGGTGCCCAGCCATGTATTATTGCCTTTCCAGTTATTGTGCATGCATGCATGTATGCACGCACATAAGCGCATATACACACACATCAAATTTTTGCAATCCCCTTTGCTAAATAACAGCATGAGCCAAGTTGCTTCGCCTTCCTGTAAAATATGATATAAATATGATCTAAATGCAAAGTGTTATGACTTCATAGCGTGATCACAGCTGAGCAGAAAAACCCACATCCCTGATGTTAACCTTCAGTTAACCTTCAAATGATCTACAAAGACTCCTTTGCATGCTATCAGCATGCTGGATGAACAGACAGCTTTTCCGCTGAGGATCGGATGCTTCAAAGAAGCCACATGGACACCTGGAAGATCGATGAACATCAAAGACCATGTGGGAACTATCCTCTGACTTAGGAAATGATGAACTGCTGGGTTCAGGGAGGAGTCCCACTTCTAAGAGATGCAGATTTCTTTGCTGTTTTTGTCTCACACTTACAGACACAGATATTCATGCCCAAATATGCTCAATGCAAGAATGAATTCTCTCTATTTTACCCATTTAAAAGTGGTGTGCATGTGTTTATGTGTCTTCAGATTGCCTGTTGACTTAGGTGACCCCATGCATTTCATAGGGTTTTCTTGTTGCTGTTGTTGTGGTGTGCCTTCAAGTCATTTTTGACTTATAGAGACCTTAAGGCAAACCTGTCATGGGGTTTTTGTGACAAAATTTGTTCATAGGAGGTTTGCCATTGCCTTCCCCTAAGTCTGAGAGCATGTGACTTGTCCAATATCACTCAATAGGTTTCATGAGTGGATGGGGAATTGAACCCTGGTCTCTAGAGTCACAATCCAACACTCAAACCACTATACTACACTGGCTCTCAGAGTTTCTGGGCAAGGAATACTCAGGGGTGGTTTTGCCAGTTCCTTCCTCTGAAATTTAGCCTACAACACCTGCCATTTTTTTTGGGGGGGGGGGGGGGGAGAGAGATTACCCATCCAAGTACTGACCAGGGCTGACACTGCTTAACTTCCAAGATCAGATGGGATCTGGTACCTTTAGGTTGTTTAGGCCCCAAGGAAATCATATGAACATGCTGTTGTTAACAGGTGCCAACGTGACTATCAGGAAGGCATCTCAATATATCCAGAGCTCCCATGGTTTGCATACTGGCGTATAAAACCATGTCAATTCAGTTACATGAGAGGATGCTTAGGTTTGAATCTCTGATTATAGCCAGTATCCTGACCCCATTGACATTACACAATTCTAGCACAATGATTCCAATTTAACTGCCACAATCCGGTCCTATGGGATACGCAGTTCAGGGAGGGATATTCAGGATTCTCAGCCAGAAAACTCACCAATCTACACACTCCAGGATTCTGCAGGATGCAGTGGTAGTTGAAATGAAACCAGAGTGGTATGATTGTGTAGTGCGAACGGGTCCCCTATATCAAGCAGGTGGAATATAATGTTTCAGCCATGGACTTCCATGTCCTACACACACACACACACACACACACAAGCTATTAAACCTCAGGAGGAAGCACTCCAGCAAAGATTGCTAGGCTATGTTGAATCAATCTAAGCATGCATTCAAAGAGGCAAATGGTAGGCAGTGGTTGGGGAAATGGATTGTGGTGGGAAAAGGGAGAGCTGATAAGGAGGAAATCCAGTTTCAATGCAACAAAAAGGAAAGCTAAAGAGGAGCGTGGAGGGAATTCAAGAGAGAGGTAGCTCTCAAAGTGCTTCAAAATATTTTTTTTAAATGTTTTCTACATTTTACAGTGCGGACAGTGAAGAAAGCTCATACCTTCCGCTATTTCACAGATAAAAACTGGAACATGTGTGGCCAGGCAACATGAGTGTGCAGTTAAGAGAGCAAAAGTTATTAATGAGAAAGAATACATAAGCTAATTTGCTTTTGCCTGAATCTACAGGGAAGGGAAAGATTCAATCCCTTCTCTTCTCTCCCCCTGCTGAGTCAATTGGGTGAAAACTACTTTTGCACTCTGAACTCAGTATCACACCTTTCTGCCAAGTTAAGCTGAAGGCAAGAAACAAAGGAAAATAGAAATTAACAGTCAACAAATTAAAAAGTAGAGAAACCATTGCAAAAATCATTTTTTTGTTGTTGTGTGCCTTCAAGTCATTTCTGACTTATGGTGGCTCCTAAGGTGATCTTATCATGGGTTTTACTTGGGAAGATTTGTTCAGAGGAGGTTTACCATTGTCTTCCGTTGAGGCTGAGAGCATGTGACTTGCCCAAGGTCACCCACTGGGTTTCATGGCTGAGCTGGGAATTGAACCCTGGTATCCAAAGTCATAGTCCAACACTGAAACCACCATGCCACAGTTGACAAAAACAGCAGCCAGCTGATTAAACTGCAACCTTTATAGCAATAGCATTTACATTTCTATACCGCTTATCAGTGAACTCAGCACTCTCTAAGCATTTTACAATCTGTGAGCCAATAGTGGATAATATAGTGGATAATATAGTACATTTAGTCTTCCATATGTATTGGACTACAACTCCCATCATCCCTTACCTTGGTCAATGCCAAATATCGCTTCTGCAAGTTGAAGTTCCTACTTCTGGAGAAGCAAACATTCACTTCCCCAGCCCACTAAATTAAATATGTCTTTGTCCTCTGATAGAAAGAATTTTGACAAGGATTCTTGATGAAGGGTTTCAACTATAGCAGTGATTCCCAAGCTTTGGTCCTCCAGATGTTTTGGATGTCAGCACCCAGAATTCCTGACTGCTGGCCAAGCTGGCTGCCACCAGACTATAGCAATGAAAACCAGGCTGGCCTCATCAGTGGCATCTAGTGGCACTATTGTTCATGTCCACTGTGAGTTTTCATTTGAGCATTAAAGGTGTTATCCAAGGTGCTGAACTATATCCCCAAAATAGGTTCAGCATGTTGCACACCTCTTTAAAGTTCAGACTAAAACCCAAGGTGGATTCACTGCTCCACCAACATAGGCATCATCAGTTGTCACTTGACCTTGGTGGTTGTTGTTGTTGTGTGCCTTTAAGTAGTTTCCAACTTATGGTGACCCTAAAGTATGTTTTTAAGGGGGGGGGGGTTTCGTTTGTTGACTGTATGGGTGTTATTCTTTTAACTTGTAAGCCGCCTTGACAGCCTCGGCTAAAGGCGGGGTATAAATAAAGTATTATTATTATTATTATCATCATCATCATCATCATCATCATCATGAGGTTTTCTTGGCAAGTTTGTTCAGAGGGGATTGCCATTGCCATCCTCTGAGGCCAAAAGAGTATGACTTGCCCAAGTCACCCCATAGGTTTACATTGCTGATCTGGGATTCAAACCCTGGTCTCCAAAGTCACAGTCCAATGCTCAAACCACTACACCACACTGACCTCTGGGTATCCTCTTAATTCAACAGCCCACTCACCAAGCTGCCTGATTGATTCTTTTGTGAGATGCATTATTCGAACAAGTAGAATCCCATCAGAAATTATACCTACTTCATTTTAGGGATAAGTGATGTACATCTGGAAGCAAATTCCTGCAAGACAGTTTCGGTCTGTAGGAGATCATTTCCCACTTAGATTAGAGCTGCATCGACTTCCTTTATCTCCAGCATTCAGCATCCTTGCAGACTGGATTGCCTTGTTTCTGAGTCACAGTCTCTTTATGCCCTAGATCTTGGTTAGGTCGGCATAATCACCCTGATGAATATAACCTCCAAACACAAGGGAATTGCTGAAAGGAGAAAGCTATCAGATAATTCAAGCCTTGTTTTTCAATTGTGCCTCTAAGCTCCCACCTTTAAAATCACAATAATAATAATAATATTAAGCCTGATTATTTGTTTCTATTGAAACTCAGCACAAACCCCCCACTGCCTTGAGGATACACAATGTGTGTTCCTTCCTAGTGCCTCTCTCTAGACTCTTCTTTTGTCATGTGTCTAAGCCTGCTTGCAAGAAGTATCACTGCACATGGCTTGTTGATGTTAATGCCGGGTAGCAGCCTTTGATGACAAATGACGGGAAACGGGTGGATTAAACTAAATGCCAAAACATCAGTTACTGACTCTCTACAGAGAGAGGAGGGTCGCCATAAGCGGCTTATCCAGCCCCATCCTGAAAGCCTCTTGTGGTTGTCAGAAGAATCGCCATTAACATTAATGCTCATTAGATTAGGCCCATCAAGTCAAAAATAGAGCTACCATTAAATGATTATACTCTCTTTGCTTGATTCTCTTCTGTCTGTCTGGAGTTCTGTTCTGAAACCCTTTCCTTTTTTGTAAAGAAATGGCCATTGTTTGTGTCTTACTAGCCTATTGTACTCACAGGCTGGATTTTCTCGCTTTGATCTTTCCGGTAGCTCCATCTTGCTTGGTATTAATTCTATTTCTATACAGTATGTGATTCTCTGCAGCTTTGGGGGAAAAATACCCCAGCACAAACACCCTGGATTCTGTCTTGTTTTGATTTCAATATTCCCGGCAGCTCGACTTGAGTACCTCTGAACACAAGGAGAGCTCTTTTCCATCAAGGAGAGCAACTGTGTTTTGAAAGGGGCTGAAGGGCAAATACTTCTTATAATGTACAGAGTGTCTTTCTACACTCCTTACTCTCTCCTGAGCAGGGATGGGTGTGTAGAATCATGCAATCCTAGAGTTGGAAGAGACCCCCCCAAAGACCATCCAGTCCAACCCCTTGCAATGCAGGAAGACACCATCCAAGCACTCTGAACAGATAGCCATCCAGTCTCTGTTTAAAAACCTCCAAAGAAGGAGACTCTGCCAACTTCCAAGGCAGCATATGCCATTGTTGAAAAGCTCTTACCATCCAGACGTTCTTCCAACTTTTGGTGGAATCTCAAAAATAGATTACAAGAATATTTGAATTCTAGGGTGCATCTATGCTGTAGAAATAATGCAATGTAGAAATAATACAGCTTGACACCACTTTTAACTGCCATGGCTCCATCCTAAAAAATCCTGGGATTTGTAGTTTTGGGAGGCACCAGCACTCTTTTTTAGAGAAGGCTAAAGATCTTGTAAAGACCTCCCATTATTCCATAGGATGGAGCTACAGCACTTAAACTGGTGTCAAATGACATTATTTCTGCAGTGCAGATGCACCTCTAGTCTCTGGAAGAGTAGAAAACAACCTTGCTCCATCCTCAATGCAACCCAAAAGTTGCATTCCCCAAGGCTGATTTTGCACCCTGAAACCACCTCCTAGAGCCATAAACTAGCCGTCTATGGAGTTTTGTTACTTTTATGAAAAATCAGTATTCAAGGTCTATGCTCCAGTTTTGGAGAGTAGTTCTTCCCACACAGTTCCATGTTCTTCCCTTTCCCACCAGCAGCTGTCAAGCCAGGGGAAGGTTTCTGCCGCTTACTGATGGCGAGAGAAGGAAACAAGGAAGCAAGTCAGACAATTAAGTTTCATCTAGGCTCAGCTTGGGAGGAAAGAGAACCATAAAATCATAAAGTTGGAAGAGACTACAGGGGACATCCAGACCAACCCCCTGCCATGCAGGAGCTCACAATCAAAGCACCCCCGAGATTTTTCCTTCCCTCTACAGCCCAGAGCAACTGTGGCCTCATTCACACTACATAATACACCATTTTTGAGTCAAAGCGATGAAGTGATTTAGCACCGAATAGACCAGGGGTAGGCAACCTTTCCCCTTTAAGGGCCGAGGGACTTCAGCTCCCAGAATCCCAGGAGCTATTGGCCAACATGGGACTATTGACCAACATGGCTGAGGCTTCTGGGAGCTGAAGTCCCTCGGCCCTTAAAGGGGAAAGGTTGCCTACCCCTGGAATAGACGTTCACACTATTCGAGCCATGATTGAACCTACCCATTTCAATTTAATCCACTTCGCATTCACATTCATCAATGGATCGATTCAACATTGAGTCACATCACAGGGGGTGACAGTGCCACAGGGAACCGAATCAAATCAACAGCGTGTTCACATTTGCGCTGAATTGATTCATTTCAAAAGAAGCGGGGAATGTCGCGGATCTGGAATAACTGGTTTAACTGGATTTAGTGCTGTGCCCCCTGGCAAACCGCACCAGAAATTTGGCACAAGTGTAAACAAGGGCCCTTTAAATCAGTTCAGATTGGTTTGAAAACTGGGTTATTATGTACTGTGAATAATGCCTGTATCTTCACTGTCTAAATTGCCTCCTCCATCTCTTCTCTTTCCATTGTTAATAGATAGCAACAAGGGCCCTTCCTGGACTAAGACTAGGTTTGTAGTTGTTGTTGTCGTCGTTGTCAACCACCTTTGAATCAATCCCAACTCATGGTGATCCTGTGGATGAGAAATCTCCAAGACTCCCTATCCTCCACCACTTTGCTTAGGTCCTGTAAATTTATACCTATGACCTCCTTAACAGAGTCCATCCATCTAGCATGCAGTCTTCCTCTCTTTCTACATCTTCCCTAGAGTAGGAGACTAGTCTCCCAGACTAGGTTGGCAACTGTTAACCAGAGGACTTTTTTCCCCAGCCACCCCAAAATTGTGAGATTGTCTGCAGGAACTGTCAACAACTGGATACGCTGTCTGCAGATGGTGCAAAGCGCCATCTTGGAGCCAGGGAAGGGGAGGGGCTGCCGGATGCTGGCCACCCCAACCCCTTCCCAAGGACGTCATCAGAGCACCTGCCATTGCACATGGCGAGTGCTCCAATTACATCCTTCTGGCTCAGTGTCCAGACACGCTGGGCCGGAAGAGACGCGGAAGAGATGCATGGTGTCTCTTCGGGCGCCCCTTCTGCCCACTCTGGAAGGAGTGCTATTTTAGTGCTCCTTCCAGGGTCGGCAGAAGAGTGTTAGTAGCGGCCCCAATCCTCCGTTTCTCGGGGTGGCCCATGCCCACCCGTCTGCAAAGCCCTCTAGTTTAAAACAGCATTAAAGACCAATTTCATCCAGCAATCCTGTCCAGATGGTTTTTAAATCATGAGTTTTTAAATTATTGATTGGTATTTTTTAATATGTATGCTTTTAAATGGATGTTATGTTCTTGTATGTATTTTTATGTATTTTTAATTGGTGTTTGTGTTTTTAACTGTGCTATGTGTATTTTGTTTTTGTGCTTTAATCTGTTGTTCCCCATATTGATCCACGGGAAGAAGTAAGAGATGATGATGATGATGATGATGATGATGATGATGATGATGATTGATGATGACGACAGCTGCTGGGAAGTGGAGGTTTTAAACAAGGTGAAAAGGACAAGAGAATAGCCCCCTGCATTTCATCCCAAGAGGGACATGAGTGCTCATAAGCCAAAGTTGTGCATATGCATAACTAATAGGGTGCCATAAACTAGCCCAAGAGTGATCGCAACCTTTCAACCCAACAAAACAAATGTGGAAGTGGACCTCCAGTTACTTC
The DNA here is from genome assembly GCA_026167975.1 of Phrynosoma blainvillii. Classification (NCBI taxonomy): domain Eukaryota; kingdom Metazoa; phylum Chordata; class Lepidosauria; order Squamata; family Phrynosomatidae; genus Phrynosoma; species Phrynosoma blainvillii. Next base: position 442,649,689 of record JANUYF010000001.1, on the reverse strand, counting down.
TTCTTCTGATTTCTTTTTTTGGCTGTCAGTCCATTTCCAGACACAATCTAAAGTGCAGGTTTTGACCTATAATGTCCTATAAGGCTTGGGTCCAAGTTATTTCAAGGACCGTTATCTGGAGAAGGGTGCTGAGGATACGATGGATGTCCAAGAAGACAAAGAAGTGAGTTCTAGAACAGATCACACCCAAACTCTCCCTCCAAGGCATGATGACCAAATTGAGGTTGTCATATATCTCATGCTATATCATGAGAAGGCATGAATTATTGGAAAAGACAATAATGTTAGGAAAGGTAGAGGGCAGCAGAAAGAGAGGGAGACCCTATTCCAGATGGTTAGACTCAATCAGCAGTTGAGGACAGGGGGTCTCAAAGATGCCTCATCCATAGGGTCACCATGAGATGAGGTCGAATCGAGAGCAGTTAACAACAACATATCTCTTAGGCTCTTTGGTGAGAACAAGGGAGAGGGTCTTTTTGGTGGTTGCTCCCAGGCTCTGGAATTCCATTCTTAGAGAAGCCAGGATGGCCCTATCCCTGATCTCCTTTCAACAGCAGCTAAAAACATTTTTTGCACAGTCAGACTTTACAAAACTGAGGAGAGTTGGGCTTTTAAATGCTGTGCGATTCAGATTTTAAGGTTTGTGTATGGCAATGGAAAAATCCCTCTGAAGAAACGTGCCAAGAAAGCCTCATTATAGATTCACCTTAGAGTTGCCATAGGTCAGAAACAACTTGAAGGAGCACAACAACAACAACAACAACGTTCAGTACCTTGAATAAGTTATTTATTTATTTTCAATTAATACTCCACCTTTTTTAGCCTCAAAGCAGCTTACAATGCAAGTTAAAATGAAAACGGTTAAAACAGTATGTAGTACAAAACATTTTTTAAATCATTTATTCAATTGAATCATTACTTTTAAAGCATTAATTTTAAGGACATCAATTTAAAAACACATGAAATACATATGACATATTAAAAACGGCTCAGCTAATTGCATGTCCCTTTACGCCAATCAGTTAAGGCTGAAGGCCTGTTTAACCAGGAATAACAAATAACCAGAAATAACTGCCAGCCATAACAAAACATAAAGAGGGGAAACCAAACTTCCCCCAGGAGGGAGATCCACAGCCTAGGAGCAGCCACAAAAAAAGGTTATCTGGTGTGTCCTCACCAGATGCACCTGGGAGGGTGGTGGGATGCAAAGAAAGCTCTCTCCTGAAGATTGTAAAACTAGGCTGCATCCACACTGCAGAAATAATCCAGTTTGACACCACTTTAACTGCCATGGCTTAGTGCTATGGAATTCCCAGAACTGCAGTTTGTTGCGGCACCAGAGCTCTCTGAGAGCTCTCTGACATCAAAGGCTAAATATGTCACAAAACTGTAGTTCCCAGAATTTCATAGGACTGAGCCATGGCAGTTAATGTGAGCTCCAACTGTGTCATTTCTGCAGTCCGGATGAAGCCTCAGGCAGGCTTATATGGGGAGATAAAAGCTTTGGAAAGAGCCTATCAAGTGAAACCCAAAGCAGATTCACCACTCCTGCAGGCAGTGGTGTTCCTAGGGTTGGTGTCACCCGGTGCAGTCACTCATGGGGAGTGGGACTTATGGGGCAGGAGTTTTAGTGTGACCTTCCGGTGTACTTCTGGCATGCGCAGGAGCAAGCGTGCACAGCCAGAAATGCCCTGCGTGCCACCGGGGAGCAGCCGCCATGCCCAAGATGCCTCCAAGCAGGGCCTAGGCAGCCCAAAAAGGCCTTGCACAGGATCTGGGCAGCCTGAAAAGGCCCCGTACAGGATCTAGGCCACCCAAATAGGCCCCATGTGGGGTCTAGGTGGCCTGAAAAGGCCCCACATGGGGTCTGGACGCTGGAAAAGACCCCATACGGGATCTGGGTGGCCCAAAAAGGTTCCGTGAGGGGTCCGGGCTGCTCCAAAAGGCCCCACTCAGGATGTGGGCTGCCTGAAAAGGCCCCACGCGGGGGCGGAGAGCCGGCCTGGTCTCACTGCCCCCCTTTTGGGGTGTCACCTCTTTCCTGGGGTATCACCCAGTGTGGTCTGAACCCCCCCGCACCCTCCCAGTGGTGCTACTGCTCACAGGCACGACATGGTCTTTCCATCCTGGGTATTTGAAACCTCTTGCAGAGGTTCTTCATTGTCTTCTTGCAAAGACCAGAGCTTTGTCCTCTCTGAACCTAAGCTTCATTACTCATCAGGTGACAAAATCTTGACAACCTCTGTGCCATTTCCATTGACAAATAAATCTGTAGGTCCTACCTGTCAGTAATATTTTAATTAACCAATGGGATCTGGCTTTCCAATTGACCGGGGCAGACATCTGCTGATTTCGGTCCCCAAAACAGCACAAACTGCTAGACCAAAGCAAAGTCTCTAATTTCCATATTTGCCTAGCAGCAAAACACAAGTTTTCCTGAATACGCCTGGCTTGGGTAACTCATTATTGTTTTCTTCTTATCTCATTTCCAGGAATCTTTATTAAACACTGAGTTTTGACAAGGCAACTGGTAATCATAAGCCAAAGATGTTGCGGTGATGGGTGTTTGTGTGATCACGATTGATGCTTTGTCTCTTGAAATTAAGAAGTCGTAATTAACTCATCTAATGCCATGGGCTGAAGAAATAGTTTTGACAGTAGTTTCGTGCATTTGCACACATGCACAGAAAGAGAGAGAAAGGGAGAGAGAGAGAGGAGGCTTTCATTGTCTCTAGTTGCAGAATGATAAAGCCGCTTTGGCAAAACAGCTGATACCAGTCAAAATCCCTTAGTGAATTACCCCTGGAGCATGGGTGCCCTTGGAAATTAGTTTGTTTTGACACTGTTATTTTATTGCAAGACAGAAGGCCCTTTCACATTGCATCATTATAGTGCTATGATTCCACTCTCTGGCATGCTTCTCTCCTATGGAATCCTGGGATTTGCAGTTCAGGATTTGCCTCCAAGGCAACTAGGACTTTTGGCAACCCTATCAAGATTATTATCATTTTTATCATTTATTTATATTCCTCCATCCATGTACATGGTACTTTACAAACAGTTACAGAACAAGACATTTATAACTATTCCAATAATATAAAATACTAAAATACGATGAAGAAGAAAAAAACACACACACATAATGCAGAATAAAACAAAACAGTACAGATAATCAAATATACTAAAGATATGAACATTAATCTGAAATTCCAGAAGTTTTAGAAAACAAAAAAAGTTCAATTTGGATTTTAAAATAGCAAGGGAAGGAAAAAGTTATGTTCAGAAGAGGTTTGACATTGCCTTCTCCAGCTAGCCCTACCAGAACCACAGTCTGGTCCCAGGCTACATCTGCACTGGAGAAATAATCCAGGTTGACAATACTTTAATTGTCATGGCTCCATCCTATGAAACCCTGGGATTTGTAGTTTGTTGTGGCACCAGGGCTGTCTAACAAAGAAGGTTGAATATCTCACAAAACTACATATCCCAGTTTTGTGTCAAACTGGATTATTTCTCCAGTGCGGATGTAGCCCCTGATCCATGCTATTGGCTACCACTGATGGAAAAGACCAAGGAAAGCACATACCTTCATGACAGGGCACCGATCAAGTTTGGTTGACATTATGGAGGGGGAAGAGAGACAAGTTGCCCAGTTGTCTTTTTGCCTGCAGCCACATGTGTTGCACATTTTAGTCTAATTCCTACAAGTCCTATGAAGAGCAGTTGATAAAGCTAGGTATGTTTAGCCTGGAGAAGAGAAGATGAAGGGAGACGCAAGAGAATTTTTCAAACATTTGACAAGCTGTCAAGCAAAAGACTTGTTCTCTGCTGATCCGGAGGGTAGGAACAGAACCATTAAATGGAAACTACAGAGAAATAGAGCTTACCAAAACACTGGGAGAGACTTCTGAATGGCAAAGCACTACTTCACCCTGAAGCAGGCTGTCTTGGAAGGTGGTGACGGTACTTTTGTTGGATTGATTTAAGCACAGTCTGGTCAGGATGCCATGTGGCATGTGCTGCCTCCTGTGTCAACCAGGTGATGAATCTATACAAGATGTTGGTATGAAATTGAAAGGACATATCTGAGAAGCTGGATCTATTTGAGTGACAGGGTTCAGAGCCAGGGACAGCTCCCATTAATTTGGATTAAAACCCAGTACTAATTTACCATCCACCACACTGTCAAGTCTGATAACTCCTTATTCAGAAATCTGAGTGTCAATAATAAAACTCAGAAAACCTTTATTCAGCAACTAGAGAGGTACACCAGAGACAGTTGTTGTCAGAACTAAAGATCAAACATTAACAAAGCATAATGAAAGCACACACACTTCAAATTTTTGATGGACTGACTTCTCATTCATTGTTGTTGTTGTTAACTGCCTTTGAGTTGATCCTGACTCATGGAGAACCTGTGAATGAGACATCTCCAAGACTCACTGTCCTCCACTACTCCGCTTGGGTCCTGTAAATTCATACTTGTGACCTCCTTGACAGAGTCTATCAATCTAGTGTGCAGTCTTCCTCTCTTTCTGCTTCCCTCCATAATATTATTTTCTTTTCTAATGAGTCATGCCTTCTCATGATGTGTCCAAAGTACAATAGCCTCAGTTTGATCATCTTGGCTTCCAGGGGTACATCAGGCTTCAAGGATCCATTTGTTCATCTATTTGGCTGTTCATGGTATCCTTAGCACTCTTCTCCAGTGCCACATCTCAAATGAGTTGATTTTCCTCTAATCCGCTTTCTTCACTGTCCAGCTCTCACAGCTGTACAAAATGATGGGGAATACAATGGCTTGGAAAATTCTAATTTTGGTGCTTAGTTTTATATCTTTAGGATCTTGTCTAGTTCTTTCATAGCTGCCCCTCCTCCCCCCATTCCCAGACCTCTCCTGGTTTCCTGACTGCAGTCTCCATTTTGATCAATGTTTGATCCAAGGTATGAGAACTCTTTTACTATTTCTATCTCCTCATTGTCTAGGATAAATGCTTCTCATTCCTTACAAAAGCAAAATATTTTGTTCTTTCCCTGTTCCCATGAAGTCCCCCTCCTTACTTTGGATCTTTTCGAAACAAACTCAACTCTGTCTGCTTACTGACAACAACACAAAGGAATTCTAGCAATAAACACCCCACTGTATGTCCCATCATTTCCCGCAGTACTGTATAATCCATTAATACCAGTAAATACCAAGCAAGAAAACTATACCATTCTAGGTTAGCATTTCAAGCCATGGCAGACAAGCTGCATAATGAAGCTTCTGACATTCTGTAACATGGCAGTCACCAGCCACCATTGTTTGGTTGGCCATCTGTAAGGGATGCTGCCATTGTTTTCAGCACTGTTGATCATTCACTGGCCATGGAGCTGGGATGGATAACTTCCAAAAGCCCATGACAATTCTGTGGCTAAATTCAATTGCCAATTCCAAATAAACTCAGCCCATTGACTCAAAGGGACTTACAGAAGTATTGACTAGTCATTTGATGAATCCACTCTAGTTGGGACTAGTAATTGGATTTAGCCCTACGATTCCATCATTGCTTCTCATAACAATGGTTGCTGTTATTTGGCAACCTTCACACTAATCACAGAAGATCACAAAATCCAATTACAAAGAAACTTTAAAAAAATGTACACTCAGTTGAGTGTTTAGTCTTGCCAATTCATGATGTTTTATAAAGAGACACATCTCTGCCATGTGGCTGTTTTACATCATCATTTCTACTACTACTACTACTACTACTACTACTTATAATTATTATTATCATCCTGCCTTTTTCTAGTTTGGCACTCAAGGAGGCTTACAACAGTTAAAACAAACATAGAAATGGAGGTGTGACCCTTAGGAATATTTTGATTTGTGGATAAATGGGGTGAAAGCCAACTCAAATATTTGAATTGCTAGGTTCTTTTATTATACTGTGCAACCAGTCCTGACATCATATGTCTGTTGTGAACATCTTCAGTTTCTGAATAGAGCTCCTCTGTTTTACTACTGAGACTTGTGTTTTCTGAACTGAAGTGATCCTGAACATAAGAACTGACTACCATGAAGCCAGATAGCAATCCAGAGACCTGCCACATCTTAAAGTGGTCCCAGACAATGTTTTTCCTAAAGAAATGGGGCAGACCTCATCTGACCCCAGAGTCCTTGGACACAAGGATGTAACCTAGAATCATGTTGGTGTCTCATGCATGTGTAAGCTCACCTGTGCAACTGATTGAACATATTTGTATAATAAGGAACTTCTGCATACAGTGAAGGTGGAGAAAGCAGAGTTGCTCATGGAGCATTGTTGTGCATGTGCATGGGATTGCATGTTGTGCAAAGTTGCCATTGTCTAATACAATCAATGCATAACTCTGCATGCAGGAATATACACTGTGACCTCAAACAGATGGGCCAAAAGAAGTGGTTTCAGGCCACTTTGGGGGTGTGGTGTTTAGATGACATGCCCCTGAAGCAGCCAGAAACTACGCTGCAACGAAGGGGGCCGGCCTTAAAAAAAGCTGTATTTTCCGTCTCCTTTCTGGAAGGTGTGCACCTTCAACCCTGCATAAACTCACTGACACCAGAGCCGTTCTAAAGGAACAATCTATCCTAACCCCCTGCATATAAATGTACTGATTCAAATGCGCATTTAAAAAGGACAGAGCTGCCATGCCCAAGTGGTGGGGGTGGCAATGGAAAGACGTGGAAATGTGACATCTCTAATGGATGTCAATACAACATACACAAACCAGACAGTCCAAAAGGGGGCATGGGGTGAAGGGGGGCATGATTGTACCTTGCTAGCCTCTTCATGAGCAGAGCTCTACTCCGATGCCCTGTCTCGGAGGACGGCTGCACATGCAACTATGTGGAGGTTCAAAGGGATCGCCATCCAATGGGATGACAGTCGCCGGCAATTTGTTCCTGCGACAGTGTGCTGGGATGGTGGGAGAGAAGTAAAAAATAATAGTACCCAGAGGCATGGCTTGATGCTGCGCTGTGCAGTCATGACATGCACACTCTGGCCGCCTTGTGAGCAGACAGTGCAGTCAGCAGGGACTCGCCCGGCTTTTAGAAAAAGCAGCTTCAGGCCACTTTTTCCTGCCTGTTTGCTTGACTCCTATGAAACCCCAATATAAGATCTCAGCCCTGGAATGCAATTTAAGCCTAAATCGGGTGTTCAGTATGTGTGTGAGAGAGACTTTTGAAAACAGCTTCATAATGCCGCTCCCCTTGGGAAACATGCAAACATTGGCAGGCCTACCTTATAGTGATGCTCAGCAGGGAAGACTAAAAAGTGACTAAAGTCTTTGTCACCATATCCTTCATTCAGAATGGAGAAACTATTTTTACTGCTTATAACAGTTTCCTTTGATACTATAAAAATTGAATTGTGTTTTGAGTGAAGACTTATTTACACTCCTTTTCTACAGCCTCATTTTAACAGCAATAATCATTTTTCTTGATATATTTGGAAATCTTTGGTAGCTAATTGTGAAGGGCAGTCCATTGTCAGGTTGAATTACATCTGGGGATTCCTACAGGCAAATTGTTTCCTGGATATTATTCACATTCCCAGTCTTCTTTTACTCTGTGGAGCAACTACATTCAGTAAATAGAAGAAAGATGTTTCTATTAATATGCAGTGTAAGAGAACTTCAAGGCAATGAATGCTGATGACTCCAATGGCACTGTAGAGGTGAGCCTAATTCTGGGTTTTACTTTGAACTTAAAAGGAGATCTATAAGATGCTGAGCTCTATACCTGAAATGGGTTCAGAAGCTTTTTATTGTCCAAATTTCACAAATGAAAACCAGGACACTTGTGGCAAAGTCGCATCAGTGTTGGCAAGATGGCAAAATATACTAATGAGGAAGAACACACAAGCAAGGAGAGAGTGTAGGAGTTTGCCTTGGCCTGAGTTATAGGGAAGGGCAAGCTTGCTCACCATCCTCTTCACTCCCCCCTAAACAAAAATGTCACTAGGAGGTGCAGGGAGTGCGGCCCACACCTGGGAGGGGTGACATCACTGCTCCCCAAACATCTGCCTTTGGGTAGAAAGTAAACAGACTCTGGCATTAACCTGCATCCCTCTAGAACACTGAAGAGATGGTGTGAATGGGGCAAAGCTCAGTAGGAGGAGAGAAGAGAGGGCCCAGTTGTTGTTTTTTCTAAATTAAATTTTAAATTTTAATTTTAAAAAATATATAAAAATCTTTTAAATTTTTCTTTAAAAACATCACATTTTACCAAATTTTCACTTTAGCCACATGAAACTATGTACAAGCAAATACCAAAATATATCCATGTTAGTCTGTAGAATCAGTATGTAGAGAGATCTTGTAGCACCTTAGAGACTAAAGATGCCATATGCATCTGAGGAAGTATACTTTAGTCTATGAAAGCTCATGCTGCCACTTTCTGTCTTTCAGTTAGTCTCAAAGGTGCTATAAGATCTCTCTACATACAAGTAAATATATTTAGGCTCTGCATATGATACAGTAATTTAAAGGTATAATTTAAATTTTGCTAGTAGTTTATGTCACAACTATTGCCATCACATTCAATAATATATGGGAAACATGATTTATGAATAATACTGGTACAAAAATCATTACTAAGGATTCTGTATGGTATGGTTTGGAAGGAGGTCAATAGGGGGTGACACCATGAGTTACTGCACCAGGTGATGCCAACCCTAGTGATGCCACTGCCCCTAAGTTAATTTAGTGTAAACTACTTTTGCACTTTGAAGTTAGCTTGCAGTAATTGAACTAAGCTGCGGACAAAGGGGGAAAGTGGGAGGAGGCAAGAGAAAATGGGGCATTTAAAAAAACAGCTGAAAAAGTGGGCTGGCAGAGAATTAATTGGGACTGTCCCTGCCAAATCACAACTGTTGGAGGATATGACTCAGGTACAAATCTTACTTGGTTAGTCCATGCAGAAACTTTCTCCCAGCCCAAATCATTTAATTTACACAAATAAAATAGCAGGATTGGTATGTGGGATACCTTGAGCTTCCTGAGACATAAGTGTAATAAAATGAATGTAGCTGCTGAAAGGTAAGATTTATTAGATGTCACAGAAGATGAAGGAGGGGATGTCTCTTTTCCCAGGTTAGCTCCTAGGATTCCTTCCAGCTGCATATGCCAAGTTGAGTCTGTACAGGTTCCTAGCCTTTGGGTGGTCATGATTTATTTGAATTTTAATGCACCTGTCTTCATAGGAGTGCAGAGGGGCTAAGTAGCTCCATTAAAAAGACAGTTTAAAACACAAGTCATAAATATTTTTAAAAAATAAATGAATCACAAATGACATATATAGAGTGTCCCCCCAACACATACGGCTTCTTCTCAAAAACAGAGTTTGTGCCACAAAACCAAATGCACTTGAAGAATTAAAGATTGCAAAAGCAGAAAAATGTTGCAGAATTACAAAAGAAACTTGAAGTGATGTTTGCAATATTGAGCTTCAACAATATGAGCAATGCACTGCTGCAAAGGGACGACAATTTGAACACTTTACATAAAATTGCAATTTTAAGATGGAATTTGTAACTCTGATTAAATCATTATTATAACATGTATTCTTCAATAGAAATGTATTTATGTAGCCTTCAAATCATCACCACAGCTACTATTAGCTGTTAAAGGGGGCAGACACTGTGTGTGTCTGTGTCTGTGTGTATACAGGTTGAGTCTCCCTTATTCAAATTGCTTGGGACAAGAAGTTTTTGGGATGTCAGATTTTTCTGGAATTTGGAATATTTGCATATATATATATATATATATATATATATTGCATTGTGCATTTGGATGCATTGGGATGCAGTAGCTCAGGTGATTAAGAGGTTGACTGTTGACTGCAAGATTGGCAGATTGGCAGTTCGAGGCCCAGGTGCCGCAAGATGGGGTGAGCTCCTGTCACTAGTCCCAACTTCTGCCAACCTAGCAGTTCAAAAGCATAAAAATGCAAGTAAGTAAATAGTAAAGTAAACTTTGTTTAAAAGTAAGTAAACTTTGGTGGGAAGGTAAACAGCATTCTGTGCAATCATGCTGGCCACATGATCATAGAGTAGTCTCTGACAATGCTGGCTCTTCAGCTTAGTAATGGAGATGATTACCGCCCCCTACAGTCAGACACAACTTGACAACCTGTCAGCAGGGAATACCTTTACCTTTATTGTGCATTTGCACAATGAGATATCTTGAAGATACAGAGGGCTGTCTGTATCTGAAGGTAATTTTATACATAATATATTTAATAATTTTGTGCATAAAACAAAGTTTGGGTACATCGAACTATCAGAAAGCAAAGGTGTCACTATCTTAGCCACCCAAGTGGGCAATTTTAGATTTTGGACTATTTCAGATTAAGGAATTCTGGATAAGGGAGACTCAGCCTGCATATACTATTTACTAAACAAGAAAATCAATAGGAACAAGCAACAGCAGAAGGCAGTTAGAACATTTGCTTGGAAGAGCTGCCTTCAGGGAAAATACAATTGCCATAATCCCCCAGCCAGCATGACCATTGGCCATGCCGAGTGGGGAATTCTGGGAATTATAGTTCAATGAAACCATCCCCTCTCCCCTTCCACCCCCACCCTCATCAGCATTAGTTCATTTTTCAGATGGTAGCAATTATTTTTTATATAAATATCCTGAAAACATCTTGTTTTATGCCTGTAAAAACAGCTATTGATGTTATTACAGCAACAGGCACTTTATCCTGTCATTCACTATGCTCTCAATAGGAGAATGGAAAGGAGGAGGGAGAGATGCCATTGAGATGTTAGAGTCCTTATTTTATTTGAGATCTGGGGCAATAAAAACACAAGCTTCTTCCATCTGTAAACTCTGCCACCTGGGAGACTGTGCCCTGTTTTGCAATACATTTTAGTCATCCACATTGCATTTGGGGAAAGGTGTATGTGGAGGGAGGCGACGGCTGAAATTCAATCAAATTATATGTTCCAGACCAATCCACAGAGAAATTAAAAGGCTTCCAAACATAATTTGGATGCAAGTCAAAAAAGAAAAAGAAAAGAAAAAGGAGCAGCAGATGGTAACTCAGCACAGCTGTATGTACATCAACCTCATTTTGTGAATCTGGGATTAAATGTTCTTTTGTGGAGAACATTGCTATCCAGCCCTTGAAATCCTTGTAGCAGAAATTATCCAAATTAACGGCACCTGTCAGATGCCAAGATCATTCAGGATGTGAAGCCAGAACCTCCTGCTAAAGCCATAGAAAAGCAGCAGTCTCCCATCCCTTCTCCTCTCTCCTTGTAAAAACAGGTGGTGGGACATCATTACATTGTCTTAAGTTTTCCTGGTCTAACTAGGGTTGCCAAAGCGTCAGTGACTGCCCCCTTTTCTTATCCTTTCTCAAGGTAAGAGGGAGAAACTTCAGGAGAGGGCACAACTTTATCTGCATTATCATTTCTTGGACTTATATTTTGTTTTTTAACGGCTGCATTCTATCACCCTATTTGTTTAACTTGTATGCAGGAAATACAGTAAGAACAGCAAGTTTAAACTCAAAAGAAGGAGAAGTTGAGAGAAGAGGAAGGAACATCAACAATCTTCAATATGTAGATGACACCATATTACTTTCAGAAAACATCACAGAGTTGGAACAATTACCAAGGAAAGTCAAAAATGAAAGTGCTAAGGCAGCCTTAATACTGAACATAAAGAAAACAAAAAGAATGACCACAGAAGAAATGCATAAATTCATCCTAGACAATGAGGAAATTGAAATAGTTAAATAGTTCCCATACCTTGGATCAAACCTTGATCAGAATGGTGACTGCAGCCAAGAAATAGAAAGACTAGGAGTGGGAATGGCAGCAATGAAAGAACTACAAGAGATGCTAAAGAATAAAGATATACAACAGAGCACTAACGTTTGAATCATCCGATCTATTGTATTCCCCTTCACCATGTATGGATGTGAAAGCTGGACAGTGAAGAATGCAGATAAAAATAAAATAAAATCTTTTGAGATGGGGTGCTGGAGAAGAGTGCTGAGGATACTGTGGACAGCCAAAAGGACAAACAAATGGGTCCTAGAACAGACTGGGCCTGAACTCTCCTTTGAAGCCTAGATAACTAAACTGAGGCAGTTGTATTTTGGCCACATCATGAGACAGCACGGCCCCTACATCCTATGAGGAGAGGCTTAGGGAGTTGGGCATATTTAGCCTAAGGAAGAGAAGGTTAACAGAAGACATGATAACCATGTTTGAATATTTGAAGGGATGCCATATTGAGGAAGGAGCAAGTTTATTTTTTGCTGCTCCAGAAGACATGGGACAATGGATTCAAGCTACAGGAAAAGAGACTCCACCTTAACAATAGGAAGAACTTCCTGATGGTGACAAGTGTTCAACAGTGGATTCTGCTGCCTTGGAGTGTGGTGAAGTCTCCAAAGTTTATTGCACTCTTAAATAAAGCGATTTATCTGCTCCGGTTTAAAATTTAAATCAGATGGCATCTTGATATTATCAGGAGGATTTAGCCACCGAAATTGCTGCCTGGGTCCAGCCCAGGTCCAGCCGTGCTCCCAGGGGTGCTCATCACACCTCTTTTCGAAGCTGGGAGTTTTCCGGCTTGAGAAAACGGCCAGCAGAGCAGCCCTGGGAGCAGGGATGTACCCAGGATGGAGCCGGGCAGTGATTTTGGTGGCTAAATCCTTCTGATAATATCAGGATGCCACCCACTTTAAATTTTAAACCAGATCAGGTAAGTTGTATTATTTAAGAGTGTGATAAGCTTCTCCTTCTTTGGGGGTTTTTTAAGCAGAGGCAGGATGACCACCTGTTGGGAGTGCTTTGATTCTGTCTTTCTGCATGGCAAGGGGTTGGACTGGATGGTCCTTGGGGTCTCTTCCAACTCTATGATTCTATGTTTCCATGAGTTCATCAAAATGTCATGCTTCTTAATTCTGTGTCTGACCCTCACTCACGGAGCAGGTGATTTTCAAAGCCAGACTTCCCACAACACCATTGTCTCCAGATAGCTACTGGAGAAATAGGCTGCACAGATTCAACAGTATTGAATCTGCTGTACTTCCTTCATAACAGCAGCACTTGGACGTTATCACACGGGGCCTAAAGCAGAAAGAATCCACACCCAATCCCATCCTATTGCGTTTTTTTCCCCGTGTGTTCACACAACGTCGCACAGAACCCCGCCCCAACCCCGTCCCAATGCGGCATCATCCCCGTTCTTTTGAATGCCGGTTTCTTGGGGAATTACAATTGCACGACCAGAATGATACTGCAATAATACCGCTTTTGCCGTATGTCTGATCACGAGATACGTATTGTGGAGCATTTCCCCGACATGACCCATGGTTCCCCGTGCTATTTCCCATGGATCTGTGAGGAAGCATCTTATGACGTGTACTTCCTGTTTTGATCGGGCAGCAAGAACATCCTTGCTGGGTTCTGGAAGGGATCTTCTCACTTGTGTGTGAACAGCAGATACGGTTCCCAGGAGCACATCTATCGCGGTTTCGTTAATTGCGCAATGATGCTAGTTGCGTCTGATAGCCATTTCCGTCTTGTGGGGTCTATACTGGTATAGTTCTGGATTGATTCCATACTACTTTCTTGCCGCTTTGAGACCCGCGTGTGATAACGTCCATAGCCTTTTTCCTCCAGCCATCCTGCCTAGGTCAGTGTACATATTTAGGTACACTAGAGAAGCTTGTTCATGGTTCTCATCTTACCCACTTTGTCCTCACAACAATCCTATGACGTAGTAAAGCAGAGAGAGAGAGAGAGAGTGAGCGAGCCAAGGTCACTGATTTTCTTGATTCAGCGAGGACTAGAACCTGGATTGTATCAGCCAAAAAATACAACTGCATGAGTACAAGAACTTACCTATGCGTAAGATACCAGCAGAATGCCAGCCATCATTTTGCATAACATAAAGAAGCTCAAATGAAAGCATCTATGTACAACATATACCAAGATGTGTAAAACAAAGATCAAGGTATCCATTAAAATTGCTAACTTGGTTCCACTGGAGATAGAAAATGTGAAAATAAACAAAATTTGGCACAGATGAGTTTTCTGAAGCTTTGGTGCCACACACAACAAAAGGATTGGTATCCAGCAATTTAGAAAAGATGAATCTTTTTCTTGTTTGAGTTCTAAGGTTGCCTAAACAGAATAACAAACACCACTTCGCAAACAGGATTGCATTGTGGAAGAGGCCTCTCAAGATGGGAATTTACACAGGTAATTATTTTCTTTCTTTCTTGTTTAAACAAACAAAAAGCAGTCCACTACTGTCTGCATATACTTTGCATATAACCTATTTTAAAAGACTGGTCTGTATTTAAAATGGGGCTGGAGATTATTTCAATAGCAGGTTAATACCTATATGATGCCTTCCCCGCTGCCTCCTTTGGACTGTTTAATTGCTGTAGTTTCACATTCTTTCCAATCCAGCAAAACAAACCTCATCCACTGGTCTTTTCTCTCCATCAAGAAGATGAAGGGATGTGCTAGATCTACAGGAGAAAATTCACAGAAAGACACTGGAGCAGTCCTGACTGGAGTTGCCAGGTCAGCAAAATAAATTCTGAGACAAAGGGAGAGATTTGTGGAGTCACAAGGGATGATATCATATAATAATTGCAAAATAATAGCCAAAACCCTAGAGCAAGGAGATGATTGCATAATGTTATATTCATGGTCTTATGCAACAGCCTGTGCAATGGAAATTGCTAGTGTTGTTGTGCAACCCAAATGAACATGAGTGCATTACTATGTACATTTGACATGTGCATCAATGCACAATCACACACTGAGGGCGTAGACCAAGTCTATGAAAGCTCATGCTATAACTTCTTTTGCACAATTAGTTTCAAAGATGACTAATGTGAATCAGTCCACAATGTGTGAGCATGCACAATCACAGCCCATGCGTAATTGCACTTCCACAAAAGTGAATATGAAGGTTCTGTTCCAGACACAGTATTCAGTTGCTCCCATCAGGTTATGGCTGTGTAAGCCACCAACAGGATTCCATCATAGATTGCCAGATGGCCTACTCTTATATATATTGATACTACTAATATATGCTTACAAAGTCCAAAGAGTTGTACGTCTTTGCATGTGTGTGTGTGTGAAACATACAAGCTGAGATCCTACATCTGGGTTATGTAGCATCATACCTTGCAGAGTTATGTATTAATTGTGTTACATAATGTGTGGAATGACACCATTTTTCAGCTGAACCAAGATACTACATAGATAAGTAATTTTATTTTATTTCATTTTAGGGATTTATAGCCCACCTTTATCCCAGAATGGGATTCAAAGCAGGTACACAATGTGCATGTGTCTGCATGCATGAGGTGTGTGGTACACATCTGTATGTACAACAGCACTACATATGGAAGTCTGCCTCCATGATCTTGAAGAGGATGTATTCCTTCTCCATTGGATAAAAGTTGCCCAAAAGCTTCCATCAGGGAATTTACATATGTGCAAGTCACCAGTAGGATTCTGATGAATATACTTCATGAAAGCCATTCTCCCTGATGTACTCATTTAAAAGAAAAAGCAAGGAGGGCTCTTAATATAGGAAAGTGTTCAAACATACAGTGGCCTAGTTGCAATTCAGCTGTTTGAATCATCATAGCTTGCAACAGTGCTCCTCTTGTTAGCTTTAAGCCCTGCAGAGGACATAAAGAAACAAGAACATGAAAAGCAGTGAGAGTACATCTAATCCAGAATCCTGAAATCAATTGATAAGTAGGACTGCAAGCAGTTTAAAATGAAATTGTATAACCATGTTTTCTATCGATACTGACCAGAAGGAGTCATTCAGAGCTGGAAAGGCTCTTGGGCCATCCTAATTCAACTTCCGTGCTTAATTCAGGAAATGTAGAACTAGACCATTCTATGCATGTATTTAATTACTTAAAAAAATATTACCCTTCATTTTAAAAATCCCAAAGCAATTTACAGAACTGCAAGGCTAAAAGTAGAACAATGTACACATAGTAGAACAGAGTGCCCCAGAAGGTGGTGAGCTCTTTTTTCACTTCTTGTTGTTTTTGCATGCCTTCAAGTCATTTCTGACTTATGGCGATCCTAAGGTGAACCTACCACATGGGTTTCTTGGAATGTTTCTTTAGATAGGGTTTGCCATTGCCATCCTCTGAGGCTGAGAGTGTGTGAGTTGCCCAGCGACACCCAGCAGGTTTCCATGGCCAAAGCAGGATTTAAACCATGGTCAACAGAGTTATAGTTCAATGCTCAAACCACTACATTCTTTTTTCACTATAGGCTTTTAATCAGAGAGTTGTCCACCTATCAGGGATACTGTAGTGGCGAATTTCCTGCTGTAGCTGTGGGGTAGACTAGACAACCTCTGAGGTCCCCTCCAATCTACAATTATTTGCTTCCAGAGCTACCTCTAGTCGACACATTTGGATCTGATCTTCCAACGCAATGTCACAGAAAAGGTGCCTTCTGGCACTTATGTTCTGTTGGAAATAGGAGTGCCTCTCCAGCAAAGAAATCTGTTTTCAACTTTGAGCTGCATGCATATTCAGAGCAAGAAGCCAGCCATATCTTGGCTGGGCATTGTGCATGACATGTCAGATGGCATTTTGGGCTGTAGTAGGAGATGCTCCTTTGCTTGTTCTGGCACAGCACTGCAAGTGCACCTGTCAATATTTGCATTAATCTCAACTTGTCCATTTGGTACTATCTATTTGCATTTTTATTGCTGGCAGGTTGTGTACCTCTGGGAGATCTGAATGCAATTATCAGCACAGTTGCCAAATCACTGTTCTGATACATGCCAGTAACAGAGTTCACATGATTATACAATTCTCTGGTGGGCTGGATCTCAACACCATCTCCTGCCTATATACGTTTTAGACCTTCTACCAAAACTGAACTAACTGAAACTGGTGAAAAGCATCAAGAAAATTACTGTATTGGGTAAATAAATCAAGGATGAAGAAATTATTTCAGGATTTTTATTAATGGGAGAGAACCAGTGTGGCATAGTGGTTTGAGCACTGAGCTAGGACTCTGGAGACCAGAGTTCGAATCCCAGCTTGGCCATGTAAGCCCACTGGGTGACCTTGGGCAAGTCACTCTCTCAGCCTCAGAGGCTGGCATGGCAAACCCCCTCTGAATAAACTTGCCAAGATAGTATTGTCCTAGGGTTGCCATAAGTCAGAAATGACTTGAAGGCACACAACAACAATTAATGACAGGCCTACCCATCCTCTTCTCTAATCCATTTCAGCAAAAAATTGAGAAGCCCAGTTTATTCTGTTGAGCAACCTTCGAAAGTTCAACAAAATCATCTGGCATTTGAATTCAACTTTGGAAACACTGGATTCAAACCCTATAAAAGGCCATAACTGGGGTGGGGGGTGTTGGCTAGCATATCGTACTATTAACTATCCTAAAGTGATTGACTTTTGCTCTTAGCAAAAGCAAACTGCTACAGGTTCACCTAGCTGGTGGGTTCTTCCTCATTAGTAACCTTTGCTATCTTGACCACCTTGTAATATTGTTCAGCCACATGTGTCCCAGTTTTCATTTGTGAAAAGCAGGAGACTATGGAATCCTCACACCTCTGTAGTTTCAAAAATGAGTTCTTGTCTCTTTTATGTTACATTGGCAGGCAACAACTTTTCCCATTACAAAAGAGAGAGAGAGAGAGAAGAATGGAGCTCATCTGTATGCCGAAAAGTAACACAGGTATCCAATGAAGGTGGAAGATTATGGTGCCCTTGGCATGTCAGAAAATTAACAATTGTTCAAACCATGATCTGCTCTGACTCACATGCCAATAGAATTCAAAACCTATTTCCAACGGTTATGCTTTGCACTAAGTTCCTATTTAACGTCTCCCCTGCTCCTTTTCACACCTAGGGTGATACCTCTTCAACGTATTTCATTATTGTCAGCAGTGGATTAGAATATAATAGCATATTTGCCCTGGGAGCAATTTGAAATTCAGTAGCCTTTTCTGGAAGTTGCCTTGTCTGCATTGCAGTGACACTGTATGGCAACAGTCATTAGATCTTCTCTTTAATTGTGTATAAAGTCAGCTGTCCATATCCACAGATTTATTATCCACGGGTTCAAGTGTCCAGGGCTTGAAAAGATTTTAAAAATATATAAATTCCAAAAAGGAAGCCTTGATTTTGCTATTTATATAAGGGACACAATTTCACTATGACATTGTATTTAATGGGACTTGAGCATCCATGGATTTTGTTATCCATGAGATGGCCTGGAACCAAACCCCAGTGGCTATCAAGTACATCCATTGTACATCCAAGGAGCAGGGGTATCAAAAGAAAGTGTAGGGAGTGTGATCCACACTGGGTGGCACCTCAAAGGGAGGGTGACACCTGGTTGAGCCCTCTGCCTGCTGCATCGCTGTGGGGTGCATTTTTGCTACCCCCCAGCAGGCACTTATGGGTCTGGTGGGCTCCTAGCCAGCTGCTAAAAAGAGGTGTTGGTCATGGTGGTGGTGGCAGCACTATGGACTCTTCTGCTTCCTGCCGTCATTGCTTCCATGTCCTGTCTGGCCAGCTGCCAGGCAGTGGCAGCAGATCACCAGAGCCACCAGCACCCAGCCCTTCTGGGTAGGGCTACCCAGGATCCTTGGTGGCACAGTGGTTAAATCCCAGTACTGCAGCCATTCACTCACAAACCACAAGGTTGGGAGTTCAATCCCAGCCAGGGGCTCACATTCGACTCGGGCTTGCATCCTTTCAAAGTCGCTAAAATGGGTACCCAGCTTCTTGGGGGCAATTAGCTTACAGTTGTAAGTCACTTAGAGACTGCATAGCATGATATGAAGTGGTATATAAATATATTGCTATTGCTTCTTCTCCACTGCTTTGGAGAAAGCCAAGGTCATGGAGAAGCCTGAATGGGCAGACGCTGGCCCCTTCCTCTCCGCTTCCTTGGCCAAAAGGGACACAGTTGAAGAGGATCCTGAATTAAAAGTCCCACTGTCCCTTTCATCCACTCCTGCTGCTGTGCTTGCCTGGCTCCCTGGCCATCACCACCACCACCTCTTTCTGAATCTGGCCAGGCAGCCAAGGGGCAGGTGAGCAAAGCAGTAAATGGGGAGGGAGGGAGGCCAGGGCACTCTGCTGCCCCTCACCCTGGCAGCCCTTTCTGGGCATTTGCACCAGGTGACACCAATCCCAGAGTGACCAGATTTCCTAACCACAAAGGAGGACAAGGCACCGTAAAATATCGGACATTCAGGAAAAACGTAGACCATGACCAACTGAAAACTAAAAACACTCATATAAATATTAATCCATGCTTCCTAGTCGTGCTTAAAATGGAGGACATTTGGAATTCCTCCTGGACAGAACTTTGAAATGGAGGACATGTCATGTCAAGGAGGTTGTCTGGTCACCCTGCTAGGTGATGCCACTGCTAAGGAGGAAGCCTCCAGAGCTAAAAATGGCTGATCTTCCTCTTTCAGAGAAGGTGAATCATTTCCACTGGACCGTTTTGAAACCTTGACTACAAAGACAAAACAGATTAAGGGACTTGGAGTCCAGAAGAAGTTCACCCCAGTGTGTGACCGTGTGACCTATTGTAAGAGCAGCAGCATGGAAAATGAATGAATGAATGAATGAATGCCAGATACAACACACATAGACATAAGTCTCCCCTGTGGACTTATTGCAAATTCAGTAATATTAACAGCCCATTCTCTGGCATTGTTATTCAAACAGCACACAAAGGCTGAGAACATTGGGGTTGTATAGTTTACATCTCCATGTGCAGAGTTGTGTGTTAAATTATGTGACACAGCCCTTGTGTTGAATGACAATGTTCTGCAGCTGAATGCCCTACCAAATGAACAACTTTCAGGTAATCTAAATGCCCTTTTCTAAACTGTAAATCCCAGAATTCCACAGGACGGAGCCACAGCAGTTAAACTGGAATCATAGTGCTATAACTGTGTAGTGTAAAAAGTACTCCTTAAGACCCTTGCTCTTCTGTACTTCTCTTTTGTACATTGTGTTAATGGCTATTGTTAATGTTGCAAACAAGGGGAGGAGTGTGTGTCTGTAAGAGAGAGAGAGAGAGAGAGAGAGAGATCTGTCACTTTTGTGGATTTATCACAAGTGCCAGAAAATTTTGTACCCTGCATCTTTGTGTTCATCCTATTCTTCATTCATTCATAGGGGATGAGAGAGGTCATTGAGGGAGGACAGCCCTGTCTGAGAATATCACTACCCTCCATAATAATAATAATAATAATAATAATAATAATAAATTTTATTTTTACCCCGCTCCTCTGAGCACAATCGAGGCAGCTAACAAAAGTTAAAATTACAAATTATATAATACATCCCAATACCCTCCCCCCTCTTTAAAACAGTATTAAATCAGACATAGGATTAAAACATATTAGATTAAAACACAACAGTAGTTAAAAACATAAAATAAACAGCAGATGCTAACAATACGTGGTTAATACTTATGTGTTTAGAAAAGCAAAGGGGATCACTTCTGGACACAAAGAGTAAAATGTGAAAACGTTTAACAGCATGTTTTTGTGTGTTCATGCAGCCTATGTAACAGTCATCTCTGAGGACAATGGAAGAAAAATTAAACCTTCCTCTCTACAGCTGCCCTTTAAATCCTCATCTTTTTTGGAATAGAGCAATGGATGGAAATCGATATCACGTGAACTCTCCATTATAGCCAGATTAATCTGTAAAATGGAAAGGAAGCTTCATTTCCATCCAGGGGATCTTGCGTTCTGGGGTCTTTGGAAACATAATAACAATGATGATTTGGTGCTAAATGGGAATGTTCCACTCTTATCAACATGAGCAAAGGAAGATAATACCTTTACAGGCATCAGCTCTTTGGCCTGGCTCATTCATGGCCCAAAAATTCCATCTTCTAATCTGGCTAAACAGGTTAACTGCAGTATATATAAACATATCAGAAATACGGTTTGATTGTTTTAAATCAGAAAGAGAGAGAGATGTTGTGTGCATTCAAGTCGATTCCAACTTATGATACCCATAAGGCAAACCTATCATAGGACTTTATCACATGGGCAAAATCGGGGGTTAAAACAGTGATTGTCCCACATGATCTCAATTAAGATTTTCATATGACGTCACAATTAAAGAGCCATTATCCCAGGAATAACCAGTCAATAAACAGCAACAAATCATTCATGGGAAAATCCCATGAATGATTTGTTGCTGTCTATTGATTGGTTATTCCCTGGTTATTCTCTTTAATGACTCTTTAATCACCATGTGTGTGAAAATCTTAATCGTGATTGCACGGTTTTCATGGGATAATCTCTGTTTAAACCAGGGGTAGGCAACCTTTTTGAGCCGGGGGCCGGGTTGCTGTCCCTCAGACAATTGGGGGGCCAGAGCACCAAAAATAAATAAATAAATAAATAAATAATAAAAAAATAAATAAAAAGAATATGCATGCACACTCTCTCAGCCCCAGAAAAGCTGTGGAGATTATGCAAAGAAAAAACCAAGAACAAGTAATAACAACAATAATCAATATCATCATGGCAGGGGGTGGCAGGGGGGCGGTGGTGGTGGCAGGACCAGCCTGGGGCCAGTCCAAAGGCCTCGGGGGGCCGCATCCGGCCCCCGGGCCTTAGGTTGCCTACCCCTGGTTTAAACCTTCGATTTCCACCCGGTTTTCCCTGTGTGATAAAAGTCTATAGGGTTTTCCTGCATGATTTGTTCAGAGGGGGTTTACCAAAGTCTTCCTCTGAGGCTGAGAGAGTGTGACTTGTCCAAAGTCACCCAGTGGACTTCTACTGACTGAGCAGGAATTTGAACCCTTGTCTCCAGAGTCCTACTTCAACACCCAAACCACTAAACCATTCTGGTTCAGATGTAAATACAGAAACAGATTTTGATATGGAAATGTAAATATGGGAATGATTCATTGAACAAAGCCACTGACAAAGAAAGTCCTTTTTTCAAAGTATTTTTACGCCCCTCCCACCCCTTTTCCCACCTCATCTTCTGTCTAGCTAGATTTTTTTTTAGCAGCATTGGCACTGGAAGGATGGTGAAGGAGGGCTGAATAAACAGAGACTTCTTGTGTCTGGTTGCAGCAGTGTGTCTATATTAATGCAATAAAGCTTGAGCTGGGAAAGAGTGGAATTCTACTATAGCCAAACCTACTATAGCTGTATGTGCACACCTATAAGAGGTAAGGTAAACAGCTGCTGTTACTGAGCATACGTGATCAGCAAAACAGAGACAAAAGGGGAAGGCAAATAAACTTGCCTCCTTTTTCACCTGGAAAAGCATTATCTCTTCCCATAAGATCTGGAAAATCCAAATTATTGTAAGCTCCATCTACATGTTGTGCAATGGGTCCTCCACATTTAATGGGTTAGGGACACAGGACCCCTGTGAAAGTGGAAAAAATGCAAATTAAAAAAACTTCTTTTTTTTTATACCTCTCTCCAAAGCAAATCTATGGTCAACATCTGCTGGAAATTGACCACAGAATTTCTAACAGAACCTAAAAATGCCTTGAAAAGTGTTCTGTCTAGGAATCTCAGGACCCTCAAGTATGGCCTTTGACACACATTGGCCACAAAGTCACGCTGGAGGACCTAGAGATTCCTAGAGAGAATATATGAATCAAATCTGTGCATAATCCAATCCACAAAAGTGGAAAGCCGCAAATGTGGCGGGCTGACTGTACATCTATTCTCTTTCCAATAATTCTATTTATTTATTTTATTCATGTTCATCAGTATCAATCCACCACTATATTTTAAATTTGTGTTCCTCAGTATTATCCTACTTGGTTGTTGTGTCCCTTCAAATCATTTCTGACTTATGGTGATGCTAAGGCAGGGGTCGGCAAGTTCCCCTTACCGGGGGCCAGTCCGGGAATCCCCAGGTCTTCTGCGGGCCAATGGTAGGGGAGGGGAAATGGCGGCGTGCGCGTCCGCGCGGCCTTGCCTACCCCCGCTGCAGCTGCTGCCGACCCTGCCGCAGCTGCACGCACTGCCACTGCGCCACCACGTGCATTGCGGCTGCCATTTTGTTTTCCAAAATGGCGGCCGCAACTCATTTGCACATGTGCAGTACTCCTGTGCATATGCAAACAAGCCACAGTCACCATTTTGGAAAACAACATGGTGGCCACGATTCGTTTGCGCATGCACCGAGTTCTGCGCATGTGCAAACAAGTTATGGCCATGATTTTAAAAAACAAAATGGCGGCTGCGGCTCGTTTGCGCATGTGCAGGAGTACTGTGCATGTGTAAACGAGTCGCGGCCGCCATTTTGGAAAAGAAAATGGCAGCCGTGACACGTGCAGTGGTGGCATGGTGGCGGCGTGGTGGCAGCACACGCGGCGGTGGCGGGGGTCGGCTGGGGCCGGTCCAAAGGCCTCAGTGGGCCGG
The DNA here is from genome assembly GCA_026167975.1 of Phrynosoma blainvillii. Classification (NCBI taxonomy): domain Eukaryota; kingdom Metazoa; phylum Chordata; class Lepidosauria; order Squamata; family Phrynosomatidae; genus Phrynosoma; species Phrynosoma blainvillii. The sequence continues at coordinate 442,626,229 of JANUYF010000001.1, read as the reverse complement.
CCCCGGCCCACGGGCCATAGGTTGCCGACTCCTGCCCTAAGGCGAACCTATCATGGGGTTTCCTTGGCAAGGTTTTTCAGGGGGTGTTTGCCATTGCCATCTTCTAAGGCTAACAGAGTGTGATGCTCCCAAGGTCACCCAGTGTGTTTCCATGGCCAAGCCAGGATTTGAACCCTGGTCTCCATAGTCATAGGAGTTTATTGCACACATAGTAAAACTGGCTTAACTGAGCCATTTTAAACTATAAAACGGGCGGCATCCTGCTGTTGGAGCTTATCACATTCACCATTGAAATGTCTTACCTGAGCCAGCTTAAAATTTAAAACAGATGGCATCCTGATCTTATCACAATGATTTATCCACCAAATTTACCACCTGGGTCCAGCCCCGCTCACAAGGGCACTCTGACAGCCATTTCTGTAAGCTGGAAAACTCCCAGCTTCAAAATGAGGTGTAATAAGTGCCCCTGCGAGCGGGGACGAACCCAGGCTGGACCTGGACAACAAATTCAGGGGCTAAATCCTTGTGATAAGATCAGGATGCCACCTGCTTTAAATTTTAAGCCAGCTCAGGTATGACGTTTCAATTGTGAATGTAATAAGCTCTGTTATCAGAAGGCTCTAGCTGCCGAATCTGCCGCTCGGGTCCATCCCGGATCCATCCCCACTTGCAGGGGTGCTCAGCATGCCTCTTTTCAATGCCAGGAGTTTCTGGCTTAAGGAAATGGCTGCCAGAGCGCTCCTGGGAGCGGGGCTGGATCCAGGTGGTGGATTTGGTGGCTAGAGCCATCTGGTAACATCAGGATGCCACCCGTTTTATATTTTAAGCTGGCTCAGGTAAGCTGGTTTTGTTATCTGTGAAATAAACTCCATAGTCCAGTGCTCAAACCACTACACAATGCCGGTTCTCCAACTACTATTTTTTAAATTCATGGTCTTCAGTATTGACCTACTACTATTTTAAAAATTCATATTCTTTAGTATTAACCTACCACCAAGGTGGCTTTAACCTCCCAGTGAAAATGTAGAGAACCACATTTTCACCTTGAGGAATGAATTCAACCTCAGAGAAGTTCTTAGGACGACATTTCAATGGTTGGTGGGACCAAACCCAAAACAGTTGTATATTTGAACTTAAAAGTTTTTACTAACAGGAACAAAGCCTTAAGATAGGCATTTATACCTTTTTACAATGGGGGGAAAGTACAAACCCATTCAAGGACTGGAAAATTGTTATTAATTATTATTATTAGTGTTAATTTATATAACATTGTAAATTTTGCATGGTGCTTTACAGAGTCAAAACAACATAAAACCTGCCAAAGGCGTACAATCTAAAATCACAAAATACAAAAATAATAATTAAACAATTTATCCCATTAAAATAACTAGAGACAATAAAACAAAAGATAAACAATAAACCGTTGTCTGAAGTACTCAAAAATATCAAGCTGCAGCCTGGAATGTTTCCTTAAACAAAAAAGTCTTTAGTTGGGACTTAAAATTGACCAAGGAAGTAATGATCCACAAGTGTTTGGGAAGGTTCATTCCAGGAATAAGGAGCAGCAAAGGAGAAAGGGGAAATCTGAACCAAGGAAGAAGAGATTTTTGGCCAGGCAACCTCAGAATGTGGTCAAGATGGCAAACGTTAGTAATGAGGAAGGACACACAAGCTAGAGAAAGCTGCAGCAGCTTGCTTTTGCCTGAGCCTACTGTGAAGGGCAAGATTCTGCCACCTCCATTCCTCTTCCGCTTCATGAGATAACTTTTGCAGTGTGAACTCATTTTGCATCAATTAAACTAAGCTGATGAAGGGGGAAGTGGGATGAAGAGAGAGAAACTAGGGCTTCTTAAAGGCAGCTGAGAAAGTGGGATGACAGAGGATTCATCAGGACTGTTCCTTCCAAATCAGGATAACTGCTGTGTATGGTTGAGTGACGTTGGGCCCCCTCTGAAGAAAGTTGCCAAGAAAACCCATGATAAGGTCACCATAAATTGGAAACTACCTGAAGGCACACCAACACCAACAACAACATGGAATTTAGGCAACAAAAGAAAAGGGGCAGGCAAAGCAACCATGAGAATGCAAGCGCAGTACAGGTTTTCAGTGCCTGCAACAATATAAATTTGGAAACCGAAGGAAAATTTCATCGAGAGCAGAATTCGTCAGGGGACAATGCTTTCATTCCCACCTCCTAGTAGCCACATCCTAGCCTCCCAGTAATCTGTGGGGAGCGTGATTTTTATGGGGAGCAACATGCATATCTTGTTTCCCAAAAGAATCATTGGGATTTGGTCTGAAGTGGTGGAAAACGCAGTGGTAGCAACCACAGGGGTGGGGAGTTCAACAATGGCTCTCTGTATGTGTCTCTTCGACTTGGTGTTACCATCTCTTCGCTCAGAGACCCCAAACTCTCTGGGTGGAAATGATTAAGCCAGCTTATCACAGCATGGACATGAAAACTAACATGGTTCCCCCGCCTTCCTCCAAACTGCCTCTTATCTCCCCCTTTAACCCCTTTGGCATGCATGGAAATTACATCCATATTCAGTGTTACCATTCTTCCTTCCACATAGCTGCCGGTTGTAATCATTCCTTATCTACATGAAAGAGAAAGTGTTGGTTTGGGAAGAGAAAATGAGGCAGCGGTTGAGTTAACATTTCCTTTCCTTTCATCTGATTTAAAATAATTTTCAGCCCAGTCATGTACAGGAACAGACTATCAGAGGGACGTCCGTGGGAAACTTGAAAATCTGATTGTGTGTCGAGGGCAGGGGGAGAGACGCTTTATATGGAGACGTAGCTTAAAGTCAATAAGATACGACTTTAATTGATTTCCTATATGTTAGCTCCTAGCTGAGAATATCTAAAAGCCATTAGTCAATGTCTCTTTGAGGGAATCCATTATGAAACCAGTGAATTTGGCCTAGTTTTTAATGCATCTGAACTTAAGCCACATACTGAATCAAAACTGAGAGCTATCTAGTTCAGGGTGGTGTTTATTACAATGGCCACACAGAAGACTTGGCTGCATCTACACTGCAGAATTAATGCAGTTTGACACTGCTTTAACTGCCATGGGTCAATGCTAGGAAATTTAGAATTTGTAGTTCTGAGAGATACTTACTCTGTCAGAGAGCTCTGGTGCCACAGCAAACTACAAATCTAAGGATTCCATAGGATGGAGCCATGGCAATTAAAGCTATATCAACTCAATTCTGCAGTGCAGATGCAGCCTCAGAGACACCCACAAAGATAGCTTTAAAGAAATTCATCCCTCCACACTGTTAACTCCCTTCCGCAGTTGGCCTGTTGTCTCTAAACCCATAGCATACTGAAGGGGACTTCCTTTCCCCAGGAACAGTTGGAGAAATGAGAAAAACAGGGCTGGTGAATCAAGGACCCAATTTTATTTAGGGAAAGAAATGTATTTCTGTCCCCCTTCCTGACAGACTAGAATCAGAGGAGAATGGGAACCACAAGCCCTTGTATCCTAATAGAGTTTTCCAAGCTTGCCAAGTCACAACTGCAAAGCCCATGTGATAGGAAAATTCAATGAAGCCAACAAATCTGATAGATGTCAAAACCAATAAGGGTAAACAAGCATTCCCTAGTTGCAGCTACATCAGGAGCATCATGGGTGTGTGTGTGTGTGTGTGTGTGTGTAGACTGTACTGAGGGACATCCTAAGGAGAGGTGATGCCACTACTCCCAAAAGGTATGCCTTTTGACAGAAATGGGCTGAGGCGTGCACCTATATCCCTTTAAAACCTTGGAGCTCAGCAGAAAGGAAGGCGTGAGTAGGGTGAAGCTCAGTGGAGGAGAAAGGAAAGCCCTCAAGGGTTGTTTTTTTTTTAATTACTATTTAAAATTTTCTTGAAAAACATCACATCTTACCAAATTTTCATGGGAATGTAAATATATTTAGGCTGTGCTTATGATATTGTAATTTAAAGATATACTTTTAATTTTGCTAGTTGTTTATGTTATAACTATTGCCATTGTATTCAGTGATATATGAGAATTATGATTTCTGAGTAACTAGAACCAAAAACATTACCAAGGACTCTGTATGGTGTGGTCAATGGGGGGGGCGGGGGATGACATTACAAGTTACCGCATTGGGTGATGCCACTGAACTACATGACTTATTCCCCTGATTCTTTTTGTCACGGCATTACACAATATGCTATGTAATCTTCACAATGTCAGCTAGTTACTTTGGAAGAACTTCTCTAGCACTAGAATGCATAAATAACAGAGATGTAAGCCTGAGGGCAGGGGGTAGCACATGCAAAGCCATATTTGTTTCCCCCTTCAATACGCTCCAAAATTTCATAGATGAAAACTGGGGTACACATGGCCAAGCGACATGAGAGTATGGTCAAGATGGCAAAAGTTATTAGTGAGGAAGGACAGACAAGCTAGGAGAGGCTGCAGTAATTTGCTTTTGCTTGAGCCAACTAGAAAAGACAAGATTTGGCCTCCTCTGTTAACGGAGTGCAAATTACTTTTGCACTTTGAATTCAGTTTGCAGCAACTGAGGAAAGCTGAGGGGGAATAGGAGGAGAAGAGAGAAACTGGGACAGTTGAAAAAGTGGGACAACAGAACATTAATCAGGATAGTCCCCGCCAAATTGGGACAATTGGAGGGTATACTATAGGACCCATTCATCTGAAAGCTGGGGAACATTTGGCCCTCCAGATATAGAGGCCTACAACTCCCTTCAGCCATACCCATCATGGCCAATAGTGAGGTATTGTGGCAGCTGTAGTCTGAAACAAGGAAAGGCAAAGTGTGACCTGCATGTGCCCCCCACAGCTGTTTCTGTGGTCTGCAGGACTCACTAGGGTCACATCCTTGTCCCCAAATGCCCTCTAGGAAACATGTGAGTTTGTAATAAAAAAAAAAGGAAGAACAAGAGCCCTCTTCCACAAGATTCGGGAAATCAAAGGGAAATTTAGACTACAACTGGGAATGCTAGACAACCAACATGAGGACACATTACAAGTAGAATTAAATATTTCTATGGGTAGAAATAAAAGGACGATGGAAACAGTACACTGAAGAAGAACTAAATCAAAGAGATGAAAGAATGATAGATTATTCAAGGAGGAACCATTTGAAGATAAACTCACAACTTTAAAAAGTGAATTCAAAGCTACACTTAAAGCACTTGGGAGAAATGAATCCCCAGGAACAGATGACATACCAATAGCACTGTTTCAAGCAACAGAGAGAGAATCCACTCAAATTCTAACTAAAATCTGTCAACAAATATGGAAAACAGAAGAATGGATTACAGATTGGAAATGTACAATATACATTCCAGCCACCAAGAAAGGGAGCACCAGGAATTGCAGTAGCCATCTGACTGTTGCATCAATCTCCCATGCTAGTAGAGTGATGGTTAAAATTCTACAACAAAGGAAATTATCACACTGGCTGTCTTTTCTCGACCTGGGCACGAGCTGAGACCAGGCTGGAACCATGTCTTATTGCACAGCTCTGTGCTCATATTGGATGCATCCCATACCAGATCAAGACTTCTCCTGTACTTAACTAAGAATGGGTCTTTTCCATGCTTAGCAAAGTAATAGGAGACATTCTGATCATGAACAGGATGCCTCTGATCTGGGCACGGAGCTGGGCAATAACACATGGGATGTTATCACACGGGGTCTAAAGCAGCCCCATGCCTGCACCATTGCTGCATCATTCTGGATCCTTTGCCCCTGTGATCAGACGACATCGCAGCAAACCCCGCCCATCCCTGCATCATCCCTGCGCCATCGCTGCATCATTCTGGATCCTTTGCCCCTGTGATCAGACGACGTCGCAGCAAACCCCGCCCATCCCTGCATCATCGCTGCATCATTCTGGATCCTTTGCCCCTGTGATCAGATGACGTCGCAGCAAACCCCGCCCATCCCTGCATCATCCCTGCACCATCGCTGCATCATTCCAGCTCTTTGTAATTCCTCTTTCAAAGAGGAATTACGGCTGCACGACCAGAATCATTCCGGTATGGTCCTGGATTGATTCCATACTGCTTTTCTTGCTGCTTTGAGACCCCTGGTGTGATAACGTCCATGGTCTCAGCCCTTGGCCAGAACGGGGAAAAGCCAGTGCGATGATCTCTAAAGACATTTACCATATGCAGAGTGAGAAATGCCAGATGTGCAACCTGGGTTCAGTAGAGGAAGAGGCACTAGGGATCATATTACAAACATGTGTTGTATAATATAGTGCACCAAAGAATTTCAGGGGAAAAATCAGCCTGTGTTTTATAGATTATAGCAAAGCCTCTGATTGTATAGTTCATGAAAAACTATGGACTGCCCTTAAAAGAAATAGGAGTACCGCAATATTCAATTGTGCTAATGTGCAACCTGTGCTCAGGACAAGTGCCCATCATTAGGACTGAATATGGAGAAACACAGTGGTTTCCAATTGGCAAGGGGGACAAGCAAGGGTTTTATCACCCTACTTGTTTGACTTGTACATTGAACATATATGTATAGCAGGAGTAGATGGAAGAAAGAAGAAATGAAAACTGGAGGAAGGAACATCAACAATTTAAGATATGTAGATGACACCATACTGCCAGTAGAAAATAGCAACAACTTGGAATGATTACTAAAGAAAGCCCTTGGTGGCTTCCAAGTTAGAAGGGTAATATAGTTGGCCCTCCATATCCATGGATTCTGCATCTATGGATTCAACCATCCACAGCTTGAAAATATCCCATTCCCCCCCCCCCCCAAAAAAAAAGCAAGCTTTGATTTTGCCATTTTTATTTTGCACTTTGACCATCTCCTTTCATGTTTGGACTTAAATCCAGTGCAGATACTGAACCTTCCTGTTTCCACTGTTTCACTCTTCTCTCCTTGTGTTCAGATTTCTGTGATTCATACTTCATTCCTCCCTTTCTGCATTCACTTGCTTCATTTTAATTTGATGTCTATGACAGTAAAAATATATATATATATGTGGGAGAGCAGGTACATTAATTATATTTCCAGGTGCATTTGGAATCCATATGCTATCTTTTCTTTGGCTTCAAGGCAGACGTTCTAAGTGGCAGATTAAGAATAACTCATTAAGATGGCCTCCTTGCTCTCTCTCTCTCTCTCTCTGCTCTTGATTGACAGTTCCTTTGCTTGTAATATAAAAAATTACAAACAGCCTATGTTCACCTGTCAGAAGTGCCCTCATTAGATATTTAAGAATACAAACCCAGGCATCTTTATTCAGAAGTAAATCTCTCTGTGTTCAAGAGGGCATATGCGCCTGTAAACAAGTTTGAGACTTAAGCCTAACCAGTGTGCATTTTCTTCCAATTAGTACAGCAGTTCCATGGAAATTTAGTTCATTTAACTCTGTGCAGTTTACTTTTAAGTACAGTCAGTGGAGTTAGGAACATAGGACCCCCGTGAAAGTGGAAAACCTGCAAACAAAAACAAAAAATATTATTTTTTCCTGAAAGAACATCTCTCTGGGAATCTCTAGGTCCTCCAGCACAACTCTATGGTCAACATCTGCTGAAGTTGACCATAGAATTGTGTTGAAGGGCCTACAAATGCCTAGAGAAGTGTTTTCTCTAGGAATCTCTAGGTCCTCCAGTGCAACTTCTGGTGAAAGTTGGCCACAGTTATACTTGAGGATGTAGAGATTCCTAGAAAGAACATATTAATTATATCCTTGAATAGTCAAATCCACAAAAGTCAAAACCACAAATGTGGAGGGCCGGCTGCATTATTTTAAATCATAGGATCATTGATATTTAGCACACAATGAATTAGAACTATCGATCAATCGGATCAGTTCAGTTTATTATTACGATCAGCTGATCAGACTTCAAATAAACAATAACAATCCAATATCAAATAAACAATAATCAACTAGCATCATAGTAAAACACAATTAAATATCACAGTAAGTCATTAAATTACCGGTATAAAAGTAAATGATATTAATTGGAAATTCAGTTAGAAAATTGTTTTAAAGGAAGAAATAAAATTTAACAATATAACAATATCATTATAAAGCTATAAATTATGTTATCATTTTTAGACTAAAAGATTAATAAGAAATTAAGATATCATCTTACGGCGGCAGATGGGCAGTCGTTAAATGCTTGTACTGCAGCCACTCACTCATAGACCACAAGGTGGCGAGTTCAATACTAGCCAGGGCTCAGGCTAGACTCAGGCCTGCATCCTTCCGAGTTTGCTAAAATGAGTACCCAGCTGTTGGGGGGCAATGAGCTTACAGTTGTAAACCGCTTAGACATCCCATAGCACGATATGAAGCGGTATATAAATGAAGCTGCTTTGCAGACCATTGCTGCTGCACAAAAGCTGGCTACCTTTGTTGTTATTGATGGGCAGTGGTCCACTAGCGATCAATCGGATCTAATATTACTAAGGTTCCCAGACTCCCCCAGCCAACCTCTGTGATAAATACAGCACAATTTCCACTGAAGTAAAATACATTCAAGTCACCTACCAACTAATGGTTTGTTGTTGTTATATGCAGTCAAGTCAGCATTGATTTATGGCAACCCTATGACTGAGAGAGCTCCAAAAGTCCTGGTTGCCATTTTGGATAGTCTCATCATAAGGTTTTCATGGTACAAAACATTCAAGAATAGTTTACTTGTGCTTCCTTCGGTGCAGTACTAACTCCTTCAGAATTAGCTAGCCTCCTACCACCCTGAACTTGGCTCCATCTTTTTGCACTTTGCTAACAACCCCTAAAGGCACCTGAGCCTATCTGATCCTGAAAGCTAAGCACTGGTTAGTACTTGGACGATAAATCGGTAACAAAGACTAGGTGCTGTAGGCTGTATTTAGAGGAAGAAAACAGCATGGCGTAGAGGTATGATTATTGGACTATGACATGGAGCCCAGGGTTTGATTCCCCACTTGGCAAAGGAAACCCACTGAGTGACCGTGGGCAAGTCGCACACTCAGTCCTAGAAAACCCTGTGATAGGTCTTAGGGTTGCCATAAGTTGGAAACAACTTGAAGGCACACAACAAAGACAAAACCAGCAAAACCATCTCTGAGGATTCCTTCCATAAGGAAACATTATGAAATTCATGGGGTTGCCATAAGTCAACAGTTGACTTAAAGGTGTGCACATGCAGCCTCCTTCTGTACAATACTAAATACTTGAAAGCAGTGATTCCCAAACTTGGGTCTTTCAGATATTTTTGACTTTAGCTCCCAGAATTCCTGATTGTTAACCATGCTGGGTGCAACTTTTGGGAGTTGGAAGTTCAAAGCATCCAGAAGAACAAAGCTTGGGAACCAGTGCTTTAAAGTTAGCTAAAGTGCTACTATGAAGGATGCTCCACCAGTGTCACTCCCTCACTGCTGTGGCTGGTTGCTCAGTAGCTGTTTGGTACATTTGGCCTGATTCCTAAGAAAAAGCCTATATGGGTTGGGACATCCTACCAGCAGCAATGCTGCTGTCTACATAGCTTCACACTTCACTGGAGCATACAATTCCAACACCATGGAAAGGCATGGAATCATAGAATCATACAGTTCGAAAGGACCCTATGGGTCATCAGGTCTCCACCTAAAGCATCTCCAACAGGTAGCTGTCCAACCTCGTTTTGAAGATGTCCAGAGAAGGCACTTCTCTAGACGATTGGTCTCATAGCTGAACTACTTGTACAGTTAACAAATTCCTTTTAATGTTCAGTTGAAACCTACCTTCCTGTAACTTAAAACCATCAGACCTGGTCTTTCCCTCTAGAGCAGCAGAGAATAGGCCTGACCCCTCTTTTCTGTAATAGCCCTTGAGGTGTCAAGGTGGGTGACTTATGATAACTCCATTAATTTCCTGGGTTATCTCGGCAAGATTTATTCAGAGGAGATTTGCCATTGCCGTCTTCTGAATATAGCCTATGGCACATGATATTTCATAAGTGCTAACCAGACCTGACCTTGCTTAGCTTTCAAGTGCCAACCAGACTTGACCTTGCTTAGCTTTTAAGCTCAGATGGGACCTGGTGCCTTATATAGGTTTTTATATTTGAAACTTTATCCCACTACAGAATAGTTGACAAAAAGGTCCAGATGTAGTAATTAAAAAGACAATAATGCATGGAAGATGAAACAATAAACCATCAATGGGTTGTTGTTGTTTTTTGTTTCTTTCTTTCTTCTGTAGTCTTGTGCTCTTTTTTGTAGCAATTATTGTTGTTGGTAATTTTGTTAATTAATTAACTAATTTTGTTAGTTGGTTTGTGTAAAAATTGAAAGGCAGATTTTGGATGTTAAAAAAATCTAATAAAAATATTATATACACACACACAATGTGGCCTAATATCTCTATGTAATAGTTTTAATTTAATTCTGAAACAATCAGGGGCCAACAGCTAGATAAATGTTAACAAGAAGCAGGGTGTTTCTGAAATAAATGCTGGGGGGGGGGATCTTTTTTAAAAATTATGTGACACCTAAAACTGCAAAGGGTGTCCATGTGCAAATCAACTATCACAGATGCATCTCCACATATCACACAATATCAGCCCTCAGTGCTTTAATAAAACCAACTCACATATTCAGCTGAGAATCCAACAATGAGATAGCAGGAGATATTTTATTTATGAAATGTATTATTTATTAAAATATTCCTATCCCAGCCTATGAGAGCCACCATGGTATAGTGGTTTAGGTGTTGGACTATGACTCTGGAAACCAGGTTCCATACCCTGCTCAGTCATGAAACCCACTAGGTGAGCTTGGGGAAGTCACATGCTCTCAGCCTCAGAGGATGGCAATGGCAAACCACCTCTGAACAAATCATGCCAAGAAATAGGAGAGCCCTAGTGGTACAGTGGTTAAATGCCTGTACTGCAGCCACTCACTCACAAACCACAAGGTTGTGAGTTCAATCCCAGCCAGGGACTCCGGGTTGACTCAGCTAGCATCCTTCCATAGGTTACTAAAATGAGTACCCAGCTTGTTTGGGGGCAATTAGCTTACACTTTGTTAACCGCTTAGTACATCAATAATTGGTATAGAAATGTAGTTGTTATTGCTATTGCTATTGCTATAAGAAAACCCCATGATAGGCTCACCTTAGGGTCGCCATAAGTTGGAAACAGCTTGAAGGTACACAACGACAATCTCAGCCTATATTAGTACCCAGTACTATTAATATCATAGAAATCATAGAATCATAGGATGTTATCACATGGGGAGTCGCGGGGAGAAAGTGGAAATAAACGGGACGAGCGGAAGACTTTAATTTACGGGATTTGTCCCGTTCCGCCTCGTCTGATAACTAAATTCGAATTTAAAAGGGGATTAATTTGAACAAAAACCTGATCTTTTCAAATCCTCAAAAATCCCAAAAATGAAAAGATCAGGTTTTCATTCGAATTAACCCCCTTTAAAATTCTAATTTAGTTATCAGACGAGGCGGAACGGGACAAATCCCGTAAATTAAAGACTTCCGCTCGTGCCCGTTTATTTCCACTTTCTCTCCGCGACTCCCCGTGTGATAACGTCCATAGAGTTGGAAGAGACCACAAGGGCCATCCAGTCCAACCCCCTGCCATGCAGGAACTCAAAATCAAAACATCCCCTACAGATGGATATACATGTGGATATGAATCACTCAGCCCTCTGCAAACATTATGGTTGAGATTCTACACTGGCATTGCACAGTGTGAATCTCCAGACGCTGAGTTACATATCATGCATGAATAATAACATTGTGCAATTGAACCAAAACACCAAATATGGAAACACCAATGTGCATAAACATCCATGTGCACTATCCATGCACATAAATGTGTGCTGTGCATCAATGCACAATACTCCCTAATGTGAATGCACATCTCCATGTGCAAGGGCATTGCATGTGCAAGTCATTTTCCACAATTTAACCAAGCATGGTTGGTTTCTGTCTGACAAAAATACCGAACTGCTTCTGTGGGAAAGGTTATACATGCTTATGCAATGGCCAACAGGATTCTGACTATGTGTGGAAATTTATGTTATGCAGCTAAGAGGATGCTGGATTGCAGGGATTATGACAACATGAGTCAATGGAAAAGATTGTGATGCCCAGTACCATGGAAAGCAATAGAAAAAGAGGGAGAATTCATTATAAATACATTGACATAACCAAAAGAAGAAAGACCTAAGTCTGCAAGATCTGAGAAGCTATATTGATGACAAGGGCTCATATAAATTGAAGCCAACTTGATGTTAAGTTACAGCAACAAACCACTCAGAGATCCTTTCAAGCTGAGGTCTAGGATAAATATATATATATAAAGGAATAAACAGTAGTGTCCTGGAGCCAGGCATAAATAGGTTTAGTTTGAAATGTTGATACCTCATTTGGGGCTATATCTGTGAGGAGGCATTGTAAAGTTTTAATTATCACCTTTAAAAAAAATTGACAGAAAGTTTGTTTTGATTTGTAGCTGTTAACTTTAGACTACATAGTCATCATCCAGATTTACACATTTTTCCCTAGCATTCTTGACCCTCCCAATACCATTATTGTAGAAGCCTGCAGATTGCACCTTAAACCACTCTTCCCCTTCATGAATGAAGTTATTTGTGTAGTCAAATCGGTGGCCCCACAATGGATTTTTTATTTCTGGGAACAGTGCAAGGTTGGGAAAATAAGGTGGATGCTGCAAAATCTCAAAGCCATATGTTCTTGCTTTGTTAACTGCAACTTGAGATGAGTGAGTTGGTGCATTGTCAGCTAGGAGACTAATACCTTTGGAGAGTATACCGCAGCATTTCTTTTTCAGAGCATCTCTCAACTTGTCCAGAAGATTGCTGCAGTATGGGCCAATGATGGTTTATTCCTTTATAAGATAATCTGTGAGAATGACTCCACAACAGTCCCAAAAAACTGAGAGCATGACCTTCCCCGGTAACTTTTGCACCTTTGCCTTTAGGGGAGGAGGGGAATCGACATGCTTCCACTCCAAGCTCATGGTTTTGGTCTCTGGATCATAATGATAGACTAAAAAACCCAGACAACCAAACAACAACAACAACAAAAACCCAACCAAAAAATCCTCTTCATACTGTTCCAACAGCATCAACATCTGTCTTGAAAGGTCACTTCATGTTTGTTTCTGGAAAGGGGTTAGTGTGAGTTACAGAAATCCAGTTTCCAATTTAGTTTGGGCATGTTAAGAGGGACTTAATAAAACAATCACACAGGTGAAGCACCATACAAGCTTGCAGCTACAGAATTGATATGAAGCTCTCTCCCTTATCAGTGGGTGCCACAGGGTTCTGTCCTGGGCCCAGTGCTATTCAACAACTTTATCAATGATTTGGATGAAGGAATAGAGGGCATGCTTCTCAAATTTGCAGATGAAACCAAATTAGGAGGAGTAGCTAATACCCCAGAAGACAGGATGAAAATTCAAAATGATCTTAATAGATTAGAAAGCTGGGTCAAAGCTAACAAAATGAATTTCAACACAGAGAAATGTAAGGTACTGCACTTAGGACAAAAAAAAAATGAAATGTATAGATATAAGATGGGGGACACCTGGCTTAATGAAACTACGTGTGAAAGGGATCTAGGAGTCCTAGTGGACCACAAGTTGAACATGAGTCAACAGTGTGATGCTGCAGCTAAAAAGGCCAATGCAATTTTAGACTATATTAGTAGAAGTATAGTATCTAGATCAAGGGAAGTAATAGTGCCACTGTATTCTGCTTTGGTCAGGCCCCACCTGGGATACTGTGTCCAGTTCCGGACACTACAATTCAAAAAGGATGTTGAAAAACTGGAACGTGTCCAGAGGAGGGCGACTAAAATGGTGAAGGGTCTGGAAACCATGAAGCCCTACGAGGAACAACTTAGGGAACTGGGTATGTTTAGCCTGGAGAAGAGACGGTTAAGAGGGGATATGATAGCCCAGTTTAAATATTTGAAGGGAAGTCATACTGAGGAGGGCGCTAGCTTGTTTTCTGCTGCCCCAGAGAACAGGACCTGGAACAGTGGATGCAAGCTGCAGAAAAAGAGATTCCACCTCAATATTAGGAGGTGTTTGACAGTGGAACACACTCCCTCGTAGTGTGGTGGAGTCTCCTTCTTTGGGGGGTCTTTAAACAGAGGCTAGATGCCCATCTGTTGGGGATGCTTTGATTTTGAGTTCCTACATGACGGAATGGGATTGGATTGGATGGCCCTTGTGGTCTCTTCCAACTCTATGATTCTATGGAGCCACATTTTTAGTAATAATTATTCAATTCTGCAGAATAGGATGCAATCAATCAATTAGCTCAAAAAGGCAAAGAGAGAGAGATTTCATGCATATTTATACATTTCTTATAACACCATTTTTTCCATCTTATTTTTTTTTTTTATTGGCCAGATGAAGACATATGATCAATTTGAAGACCACCTTTTTCATGTATGTAAAGCCCAACCCACAACATGTCTCTTCATACATCTCATGACCATTTCAAATAGGGATAATTTATGCAAAGGAGATTCAGGATTGTGCAGGAGCCTTATTGTGCAAAGTCAGTTTGTGCCTTTCTGTGACCCTTTGGTTACCTTTAGAAAGAAATGCTGTCCTTGCAATTAATGAGAATGAAATGGTAAACTCATCCTCTCTTATCTATGTTACAGGCTCAGCCTACCTCCCTATTTGAAACTGGGCATATCTTATTATAAACCAACCCAATTATTCTTGACACATTTAGCAAATCTCAAAGCAATGTATTTATAAATGACAGTGTTCAAGTGCTTTCTATATATTTAGAAACCTAAAGCCCAAAACATTTTTATAAAGTGAGCATGATATATATTTTAAAAAGCTTTATCTGAAAACTATATTAGGTGTATTGAATATTTAGTATATAAATAGTATGTGAGTATATGGGTTTACATGTTTTTCAACCGTATCTATGGGTTCTTAACTCTTTTTATGTGCTTTTTTTAAATTGTCGTTTATATGTTTGATTCAAATTATTTTTTTCTCAGTTAGCAAACGTGGAACCCAGTGTGCAGACACCTTAGACATGTGCAGTTCATCATGAATAATTTTCCATACACTACCATAACTGAGACCATGATCTTTTATTCATGATCATTTGGACGGTTGTTCCTGTGTCTTCCAGGATTAAATACTCCACTTTCTTCTCTGTGGCCGCATTGTTCCTCAATGATGGTCTTCCAGGTCTTGGCTCACCTGTGAGGGATATATGACCAGTCTGGAAATGACATTTCTACTACCATCATCTCATCATGAATTTGCCAGGCACCTTTACCCTTAAAATGCAAATTCAAACAATAAATGGCCAACAAAGCTACCCCTGCATGTTTCCTTGAAATGCAGGAACTTTATCATGCTGTGAGCCTCAATCTTCTTCATCTTACACTTTAATCACGTCTGGCACAACCTATAACAAAAATAAAGGACACAATGAGCTGGTTTTCTCAGCATCATGCACTTAGGGATCAATGATGACACTGACAAAATTTCATCAATATACCATAATAACTTCCAGGTGATATTTATTATTTTATGATACCCCCTCATATGTATAAACTGTACGGAAGTCTAGCAGGGTACTTCTAATTCTCTGTGATAAGGTTTAAGGCAAATGTTAGAATATATCTAAGGCCATTTGTGTTAAATTGATAGGATACATCACTTTGTACCATATTTTACCTGTGGCCCAATAAATCCAACAGCATCCACAACTGAGAATCCAGTGAGCTTTGATTTAGAAGTCACTCGTATCTGTCAACATTTCACAGATGAAAACTGGGGTGGTTGTGGTCAAGTAACATTGGAGTGTGGGCCAGATGTAAAAGGTGTTAGTGATTTAAAAACACACAACACACAAGTCTGCTGGGAAGGGCAAGATTACCCCCTCTCCTATTCCTTTTGGGCTGCATCTGCACTGCAGAAATAATCCAGTTTCACACCATTTTAACTGTCATGGCTCAGTGCTATGAAAATCTGGGAATTGTAGCTTGTTGTGGCACCAGAGCTCTCTGACAGAGAGGTCTAAATGTCTCACAAAACTACAATTCCTGGAATTCCATAGCATTGAATCATAGGAAGTTATCACACGGGGTCTAAAGCAGACAGAACCCCATCACATCCCCGTCCCATTGCGGATCCTTTGCCCCTGTGTTCACACGACGTCACAGAGAACCCCCTCCCATCCCCCTCCCATCCCTGTCCCATTGCGGCATCATCCCCGTTCTTTTGCATGCCGGTTTCATTGGGAATTACATTTGCGCGACCAGAAGCATACCGAAATGATGCTGCTTTCGTTCATTCCGGAATGATGCTAGTTGCTTTAGACCCCGTGTGATAACGTCCATAGTAAAGTTGCATGAAACTGGATTATTTCTGCATTGCAGGTGCAGACTTGCTAAATTAATTGAATGCAAACCATTTTTGCATTTTGAGTTCAGTTTGCAGCAAGTGAAGGAAGCTGAGGACAAAGGGGGACAGTGGGGGACAGTGGGGGGAGAGAAGGAGTGAGAAACTGGGACATTTTAAAAAGCAACTGAGAAAGTGGGATGGCAGATGATTAACTGGGACTGTTCTTGCCAAATCAGGACAGTTGGAGAGTATGGTCCCTAAGCATTAATTATTCACCCTTAAATTCTAAAGTCTAATTATTTCCTCCACTGTTAGCAACTTTTAAGCATTTTTTACACCACATTTATCTCTTCTCTTTCTGAAACTTCTTAAAACATGTGGAAGACAGATGGCTAGAGGTTGCTCTGAGTATCCACAAAAAATTCTCTTTTCAGTCTTCCCTGAGGAAAACCATAATTTTTCTTTCTGGTGAGAACATTCAGCCATATATTTTATTTTATTTTTGGCTCAAGCCCTTCTAAATTTACCTCGAGAACGAGAGCTGGAAAGGGATGCACAAGCTAGCCTAAGCTCACTCTCCTGACTTTGGGTCCATTACCTACTACAACTATTTAGTATGAAATTTTCCTATTTTATTTAATAAAAGAAGGCCCAATAAAAGCCCTCCAAATAGAAACAAATAGTTGAATAATTTATCAGCCCATAATTTCCCCCTTTTTTTGGAGATAACTTTTAAATGAGTTTCGCTGCTTGCTTCTAGAGAATGCTAAGCAATGCTTTAATGGCAAGAGTTCCTGGAAGAAAATGACAGAGATAAATATCTCAAAAGAGGTATACACAGAGAGTAATAGTGTGGCTTGCAACAAAATGTGGCAGCATGAAGTATGTATGTGTGTGCGCGCATGCGCCTTCAAGCTGCCTGCTAACTTTTGGTGACTATGTGGATTCATTAGGTTTTCTTAGGCCTTATTCACATGTTATTGTTTTTAGCGCAACTATCTGAATAATCTCACTAATGAATTCCAGGTTTGTTGTTCACACTATTTTTTGTATTGGAACCACATCTCTGCGCATCTCTGCGAGTTCTGTTACTCAGCACTGTGAATAAAGATGGAGTCAATGATGTAGATCCTGGGATCTAAAGTTTTGTGTGGCACCAGCACTCTTTAGCAGAAGACCTTGTTAAATTTGTAGTTTTGTGAGGCACAGCACTCTTTGGCAGAGAAGGTAAAAGACTTTGTAAAACTACAAATCCCAAGATTCAATAGGATCATAGAATCATAGAATTACAGAGTTGGAAGAGACCACAAGGGCCATCCAGTCCAACCCCCTGCCATGCAGGAACTCCCGATTAAAGCATCCCCGACAGATGGCCATCCAGCCTCTGCTTAAAGACCTCCAAAGAAGGAGACTCCACCACACTCCAAGGGAGTGTGTTCCACCATCCTGTTCTCTGGAGCAGCAGAAAACAAGCTAACTCCCTCCTCAATATGACATCCCTTCAAATATTTAAACACGGCTATCATATCACCTCTTAACCTTCTCTTCTCCAGGCTAAACATCCCCAGCTCCCTAAGTCGTTCCTCATAGGGCTTTGTTTCCAGACCCTTCACCATTTTAGTTGCCCTCCTTTGGACACGCTCCAGTTTCTCCACATCCTTTTTGAATTGTGGTGCCCAGAACTGGACACAGTATTCCAGGTGAGGCCTGACCAAAGCAGAATACAGGGGCACTATTACTTCCCTTGATCTAGACACTCTACTTCTATTGATGCAGCCTAAAATTGCATTGGCCTCTTTAGCTGCTGCAATTTGTAGGATGTAGCTACAGCACTTAGTGGTGTCAAGCTGCATTATTTCTACAGTGTAGAAGGACCCTGAAAGTACAGCTTACTTTTAGTGGTATGAAATTCATAGCGATATTTCCATTTTTTAAAGGCAAAAATTAGCTATTTCACTGCAACTCTTCATCCAGATTGCTACCAGCAGAAAATATGTAGATTGGTCAAAAAATTAAAATAAAAATCTTTTAGCAATGTACATAATTTCCAAGCCTGAGAGAGTTGTGTGAAGTCAGAACTATACATTAATGATCCTGATGAGACTCTCCCCACTTGTTTCCCAGTTCTGCTGACAGAAAAGCCAACAGAAATGTGCATTTTGAAGTTAATAGATTCTCAGTGGATTGGTAGATAATCATTTGGCAATTTCTCTTGTGCTCAAAAACACAGGGTTACACAAACAGCATGTTTTGTGTAACTGTCATTTATTTTACTGTAGATGAGAGTTTCGGGATGATTTTAACCATTATTAGCATTTTTGAAATTATTCTTGGAAGGAGGCCATTGGCCTACTTTTGTCATCCTTCAAGGTTTCCCTAAGAGAGGAAAACTCTCTCATCCATCATGACTCAAGTTTCATTCCTTCTCCCCTGTGCATACTGAGCGTCCCCATCTCTCTGTGTTTTATTCCTAGTCAAAAAAAAATCTTTCCAGGTGACAAGCAAATGATACCTTGCCATTGCAATCAAGTAAGTACAGAAGATTTTCCTCTGTCACATAGGGGGATACTTATATTTATGTCTAATATTTTGCATTTGAAGGCATTGCTGGAACTTTACATAGTGTTAGCCTTTTTCGTTGACAATGACTTTATTGGCCATTACATACTACACAAATATAGCAATATGATTCCACTTTAGCTCCCATGGTTCCAACTTATGGACCTCTGGGAACAGCAGTTTGTTGTTGTTAACTGCCCTTGAGTCAATCTTGACTCTCGACTTATGGTGGCCCTATAGATGAGACATCTCCAAGACTTCTGTCCTCCACTGCTCTGCTTAATTCCTGCAACCCCTTAATACCTATGACCCTCTTAATCGAGTCCATCCATCTGGCATGTGGCCTTTCTCTCTTCCTACCTCCCTTCACCTTCCCCAGCATTATTTTTCCCCCAAAAAAGACCTCCCTTCTCATGATGTGTCCAAAGTACGAGTTTCAGTTTGGTCATCTTGGCTTCCAGGGAGGTTTCCAGCTTGATCTGCTCTAGGACCCACTTGTTTGTCCTTTTGGCTGTCCATGGGATCCTCAGCACTCTTCTCCAGTGCCACATCTCAAATGAATTGATTTTCCTCCTATCTTCTTTCTTGACTGTCCAGCTCTCACATCAATACATGGTAATAGGGAATACAGTGGCTTGTATGATACTAACTTTTGTGCTGAGTTGTATATCTTTGCATTTCAGAATCTTTTCTAGTTCTTTCATATCCACCCTCCTCATTCTTAGTCTTCCTGACTGCAGTCCCCATTTCTATCAATGTTTGATCCCGGATATGAGAACTCCTTTACTATTTCTATTTCTTCATTGTCTAGGTTGAACTTGTGAAGGTCCTCGGTGGTCATTATTTTTGTTTTCTTTATGTTCAGCATTAAGCCTGCCTTTACACTTTCTTCTTTGATCTTCCTTAGTAGATGTTCCAGGTCCGTGAGGTTTTCTGCTAATATTATGGTGTCATCTGCATCTCTTAGATTGTTAATATTCTTTCCTCCTATTCTCACTCCTTCTTCTGTGTCCAAGCCTGCTTTTCTTATAATATGTTCTGCATACAAGTTGAACAGATAGGGTGAAAGAATGCAGCCTTGTCCGACCCCTTTGCCAATTGGGAACCATTCTGTTTCTCCGTCTTCTGTTCTGAAAGTAGCCTCTTGTCCTGAGTACAGATTCCTCATCAGGACTATTAGATGTGTTGGCACTCCCATCCCATGTCTTTAAGGGCATTTGATAGCCTTTCATGATCTATGCAATCAAAGCCTATGCTATAGTCTATAAAGCACATGCTGATTTTCTTTTGAAATGTAGAATTTAGGATTTTTAGCCAGAGGGCTTTCTCTGTTGCCTCGCCAAACTCTCCAGGATAAGGTGGAATCCTAGTACTTTTATTATTTCAGTGTCAATAGAAGATCAGTTGTGGGGAGTAACTTGAAGGTGTGAATACCACTATAAGGGGAGTGTTTTGAATTGCAGAGATGGGGAAAAGAGTAGGGTTGTCTATCACATGTAGAAAAAGACCCAAGCCCACCTTGAATCAAGCCACTTTCAACTAGTTTGGGTATTTCTAAAGTAAAGCCCACTTCCTGGCAAAGATAACAGAACCAGAGCTGAATGCAAGCTAAGGAATTGTCAAGTTGGCAGGATACCAAGTACATAAATCCACACTTCAGTGGTTTAAATTCAAAAATCTTTATTAAGAAACTATACAAGAAACCCATATACGTGTGAAAGATGCTAAATTTTTGGAAAATAGAAAACTAGGTATGGTATATATAGCTTCAAATGAAAAATCAAAGAAAAAAGGAGTTGTGGTATATGTGCAAAACTCAATAAAAGCCAAGGAATTGTTTAAAGATAAGGACGGGCATTATATAGCAATAGAATTAGATCTGCAATTAGGTAAAGTTTTATTACTAAACATATATGCTCCGCAAGATAATAAGACTAAATTTTTTAAGACTATAAAAAAGAAAGTAAGAGAAATGAATTATGGAAAAATAATCATTGCAGGAGATTGGAATGGAGTAATTATGAAAAGGAAATATCAAGGCAAGTTACCAAAGACGGCCCTTGAGTTAATAGAAGAATTTAACTTGGTGGATAGATGGAAATATAAATCAGCAGGTCTAAAAGACTTTACTTACTTTTCTGATAGATATAAATCATGGTCAAGAATCGACATGATTTTTGCCACTAAATCAATGACTAAAGAGATAACTAAAGTAGAAATCCTCCCAAGAACACTTACAGATCATTGTCCAGTACAACTCTATTTATGGCCCAGGAAAAGAGAATTTTCCTGGCACCTACAAGAATCATTGTTGGCAGATGAGGAGGTGGTGAAGAAGATCAAACAAGAATTAAGATTTTATTTTCAAGAGAATTTAAACAAGGATATACCAAATCATATAGTTTGAGATGCCAGTAAGGCTGTAATTAGAGGGATACTAATTCAACGGGCAAGCAGGAAGAAAAAGTTAAAAGTAGAAAAAGAAAGAAAACTTTTGGAGAAACTAGAACAAAAAGAACAAGACCACAAGAGGAGACCAAAGGATGTAAAGATATATAATGAGATACAGAAAATTAGAAACCAAATTAACCAGATACATATGGTCGAAATAACTAATAAAATTAAATATGTGAAGCACTATCATTTTGAAAATGCAAATAAAGTAGAAAAATGGTTATTATATAGGTTGAGAAAGGAACAAGAAAGAAATTAGATTACAAAAATTAGATATGAAGGTAAGGAAATAAATCTTCAAAACGAGATAAAAGAAGCGGTTCAAGACTTTTATAAGAAACTCTATACAACAGAGGAAAAACTACAAAATAAAAGAACACAAATACGAGAATATATAAAAAATTTGCAAATACCTAAATTAGATGATTCAATAATAAAAGATTTAAGTGTACCAATTTCATTAACGGAGGTAGAACAGGCAATACAGGAATTGAACGATCATAAAGCCCCTGGTCCTGATGGATTGACATCACAGTACTATAAAATATTTAAAAACGAAATCGTTTTTGTATTACATAAAACTATTCAAGATATAGATTTTGGCAAATAGCCAGAATCGTGGGGACATTCGTTAACAACTCTCATTCAAAAAGAAAATAAAGATCCTGAAAATCTAAATAATTATCGCCCTATATCACTATTGAATATAGATTATAAAATATATACAAATATATTAGCTAAAAGATTAAAAAGGGCACTACAAGAATGGATTCACGAGGAACAGGCAGGGTTTTTACCGGGACGGAACATTAAAGATAATGTAAGAATAGTGTTGAATATAATTGAGAAATATGATGAAATTATATCGAATAAATTAGGTATGATCTTTATGGACCTAGAAAAGGCATTCGACAATGTAAACTGGGACTTTTTAGACATTGTCTTAGAGGAGAGTGGGATACAGGGGAAATATATTAATTGGGTTTGGAATATATATTCCAAACAAAAAACCCAAATAATAGTCAATAATGAAAAAACTTTACCTATAGAGATTGAAAAGGGAACAAGACAAGGGTGCCCGCTCTCTCCACTATTATTCATCATGGTAATGGAGATAATGAATATAAGAATAAGAAATGATAAACAACTACAGTTTCCAAAAATGCATAAAGATAGATATTGTTTAAGAGCTTTTGCGGATGACCTAGTCATCTTCCTTGAAAATCCAATAAGAAATATGAAACATCTAGAACAAATTAAGGAATAGTTTACAAACTTAGCAGGAATTAAGATAAATAAATTGAAGAGTGGAATAATAACAAAAAATCTTTCAAAAATTGAAGAAGAAGATTTGAAAAATAAGACAGAATATCAAATTATAGATAAAGTAAAATATTTAGGAATAACTATTACTAAGCATAATAAAGAATTATTTAAGAACAATTATATTAAGGTATGGAATAATATTAAATTGGACTTACGATTCCTGGGATAAGCAGCAACTATCATTATTAGGCAGAGTAGCCACTATACAAATGAACGTGCTTCCTCATATGCTTTTTCTATTCCAAACAATCCCCATATTAACTTCTAAGATAGCATTTAAAAAATGGAAACAGGATATAACATACTTTATTTGGCATGGGAAAAAGCCTAGGATCAAAGCAACAGTAATGCAGGACAGGAAGGAAAAGGGAGGAATGGGATTACCCAATTTAGAACTGTATTATGATGATGCTGCCCTCTCTTGGATTAAAGAGTGGATTACTCTGAAAAATAGGAAACTTTTACAGTTGGAAGGGATTGGGTTAAGAACGGGTTGGCATAAATATATAGGATATAGAGAAACTAAAATGGCGAAGGAGTTTAATAAACATTGCATAAGAAAAGCGCTATTTATGATTTGGAGAAAATATAGGAAAAAATTGTGGACATGGATACCTCTGTGGGTTTCTCCACAGGAGGCATACCATAAAGGTGAAAATCTTCAAAATGAGAATTGTTTAACATATGGGAAAATCCTGGTGAGGACAGAGGAAGGATTAAAATTAAAATCAAAAGAAACTCTTGGGGAAGAAGGAATAAAGTTGAATTGGCTGAACTATCTACAACTTAAAGAAAACTTTAAGAAAGATATGGAACAAAAAGGAATAGAGACTGAGCTTAACAATTTTGATAAACTGCTAAGTTGTTTTACAGAAAAATGGATAGGGAAAATGTATAGGTTAATATTAAATCAAGATCTATACGATGAAATGGTAAAAACAAATATGGTTAAATGGACTCAAAATATAAGGAGTTCTATTCCTCTACAGAATTGGGAAAAGTCATGGAAGGACACCTTGAAATTTACAAAGTGCAATATATTGAAAGAAAAATATTATAAGGTTTTTGTAGATGGTATTTATCGCCATCCAGACTTGCAAAGATGAAAAACAAAGGAGGGAATCTGTGTTGGAAATGTAAGACCAAAGTAGGGACATTGTTTCACATGTGGTGGCAATGTATAAAAGCTAAAAATTACTGGGGGGAAATTAATAGTAGAATGAGAACAATTTTACAGAAAACCTTACCTTTACAACCAGAACTATATTTGCTTAATATGCTTACTAAAATTAAGAGTAAGTTAAGCCAAGAGGAAAAAAAGCCTTGTACTTTATATGATGACAGCGGCAAGAATAGTCTATGCTCGGTCGTGGAAATTGGAATCAATACCGAGTGTATCTGAGTGGCATAACAAATTAAGGGAGTTAGCAACAATGGACAAGTTATCTATGCATGCGTCTGGCAAATTATTACAGCAACATGAAAAGAAATGGGAAAGGATTAATAATGGATTTAGTATAAGAAAGGTAGACTAGAATTTTTGTTATGGAATTGGTACAAGTTTAAACTAAGAAACCCACGTTGTAGCTGGTCGCTTTTTAGTTACTTTTGTTCTTTTTACGCCTTAAATGGCTATATCCAGCCTATATTATATTATCTATTGCAGCAGAAAAATTAGGAGTATTAGTTTGTCCTGGGGAAAAAAAAAAGAAATAATGTAGGAAATAATTATAAAGCATGTAAAAGTAATAATGTAGAAGAATGTATTGAAGTAGAACTATAAGTATTTGTTTGTCCTTGAAAAGAGAAAATAAATAGAACTTACATGAGATGTGTGAATGTAAGTACATAGAAACAATATGATGTTTGTTTTTTAAATATTAATAAAATTTAAATATATATATATTAAGAAACTATAGATTCAATCCAGTAATGTCCATTGTCAGAACTGAACTAAAACCAACAGTGTACAATTACAAACTCATAGCAAGCTAATTTCTCATTCATAAACACATTTGCCCCTCTCAATCCCATACTGTCCCCTTCTTTGTTGTTACAGCTAGATTCTTTGACCGAAACAACCTTGAACAGGCTTGATTCAAAACTTTTCTTCCACTTGGTATATTATCTCAGCTCCTGTGTCTGAAATCACCATGTCTCAGCAACTGCCTTTTCTACTTTGCCCATCACACCAACTTCCAAAT
Source organism: Phrynosoma blainvillii (assembly GCA_026167975.1). Classification (NCBI taxonomy): domain Eukaryota; kingdom Metazoa; phylum Chordata; class Lepidosauria; order Squamata; family Phrynosomatidae; genus Phrynosoma; species Phrynosoma blainvillii. The sequence goes on along the minus strand of JANUYF010000001.1, from coordinate 442,601,322 downwards.
ATTCTATGGCAGGCAAGGTGCATATGCAACTCCTGGCAGGGATTCTGGCTATAGAAAGATAGGGGAATGGGAACGGCTTTCAAAATATTGGCTGGACTCCTGTTGCTTAGTTTCATACTTGAGTAGATCCACTCAATCAGTTATTGAATGATTGCTGCCAATTGATTCAATGGCTCTGCTCTAGTCAGGACTAACAATTAGGATTTAGGCCAGCAGCTTGTTCTCATTTCACTAAAACATTCTGGAAGAGAGGAAAGAAATGGGGTTGAGTAACTAACAGGCCTTTCTAATGCTAGACACATTTCATAAGGGCTATTTTAATTGTGAAGTCGAAGGCTTTCATGGCCGGCATCCATAGTTTTTTTGTGGGATTTTCGGGGCTGTGTGGCCATGTTCTAGAAGAGTTTCTTTCTGACGTTTCGCCAGCATCTGTGGCTCGCATCTTCAGATGCTGGTGAAACGTCAGAAAGAAACTCTTCTAGAACATGGCCACACAGCCCGAAAAACCCACAAAAAAGCTATTTCAAATGCTGTGTTTTGACGTGGGACAAGGAATGAGGCCATGAGGTGACCGTACACTTCACTTTGCAGACACTGTGCATGGAAAAATTGAAAAATTTGATCTCTGTCATCTCCAGAAGAATCAATCTCAAGGTAGTTGCAAAAGGCTACTGTCTGGAACAACCAAGAGCTAGTGGGGTGTATTCACATTACATAATTATAGCACTTTGATACCACTTTAACACCAATGACTTCATCTTACATAAACCTGGAATCTATAGTTTGCTGAAATACAGGTTGAGTCTCCCTCATCTGAAATGAGTTCAAAGATATAGCAGTTTGTAGAATCAGTATGTAGAGAGATCTTGTTGCACCTTTGAGATTGGGACTAGAATGTTTGGGATTTTGGATTCCCTCCCCCCTCCAAAAAAATCTGGAATACTTGCATATACATAAGACCTATTGGCAATGGGACCCAAGTCTAAACATGAAATTCTTTTATGTTTCATATATACCTTATAGCCTGAAGGTAATTTTGTACATAATATTTTTAATACCTTCATGCATGAAACAAAGTTTTGGTAAACTGAACCATAAGAAAGCAAAGGTGCCACTATCTCAGCGACCCACTGAAAAAAATGTTTTGGTTTTTGGAGTATTTCAGAATTCTGGGTAAGGGAGACTCAACCTATATTTACAATTCTCTGTCGGAGAACTTTAAAGTTTTAGGAGATTAGAGTATTCTTTTCCAAGCACCTTATCCCCGATGGGATAGAGGCATGTTTAAATTTACAAATGGGTTTTTTCCTTCAAGCTCTGACCCCCTTATCACTATTTTCTCAATTTCCATTATGCATGCAATTGATTTCAGGCATTTCTTCATGTGCCGCCCAAGACATTCTTCTAAGTTATAGTCAGACAGAAGAGTTGTGCCTGCTGCATGTTCATCACACCTTTGCTTCGCAGTATTATCAGGTGGCTCTGTTCTGTCACACTTTTCTAGAGTGCTATTGTGTTGCTCTGGTAGCTCATGCTTTTTAGTTGTATCACCTTTCACAGCTTTGCCTAAAAGCAAACAAACAAAAAGCTTAAGTGCTCTCTCTCTCACACACACAGACATACACACCTACGACATTTACCTCCACTTTTAGATGGTGTTGCATTCTTTTGATGCACAGGACTGTCTTCATGGACATCTTCAGCAAATAACTGAAGTGCCTGTAGAGAATATGCCAGTTATAAATGACTTGAAAACACGCAACAGCAACATGAGTCAACAGTGTTGATGCAGCAGCTAAAAAGGCCAATGCAATTATAGGCTGTATCAATAGAACTACAGTGTCTAGATCAAGGGAAGTAATAGTGTGCCACTCTATTCTACTTTGGTCAGGCCTCACCTGGAATACTGTGTCTAGTTCTGGGCACCACAATTCAGGTGTTGGTTTTGACCTATAAAGCCCTAAATGGCTTGGGCCCAGGGTACTTGGAGGACCGCCTCTCTCCGTACAATCCGCCCCGTACACTCAGAACATCAGGGACTAAATTGTTAGAGGTCCCAAAATCACATCTAGTCAGGACCTCTCAGAGGGCTTTCACCATCGTAGCCCCCACAATTTGGAATAGGCTTCCGGCCGAACTTCGCTCCACCGCGTCATTGGTCTCTTTTAAAAAGAACCTAAAAACATATTTGTTTCAGCAAGCGTTCCCACCCTAGATGTAAAAACTCTTGTCTGTTGCCCCTGTGTATGACCCTGGACTTGATATTGATCTTCCTTGTCCTACCCCTAACTGTCGTGATTTACCTCTGCTCCCCGTTGATTTTTCTAACTTGTTTTTTAACTTGCATTGTATTTTTGGACTGTCTTATTCAATGTTGTAAGCCGCTTTGATCAGTTTTCTGGAAAGGCGGGGTATAAATAAAACTTTTATTATTTTTATTATTATTAAAAAGGATGTTGACAAGCTGGAGCATGTCCAGAGGACGGCAACCAAAATGGTTGAGGGTCTGGAAACCATGCCCTATTAGAAGCGACCTTAGGGAGCTGGGTGTTTAACTGGAAGAAGGGATGGTTAAGAGGTGATATGATAGCCCTGTATAAGTATTTAAAGGGGTGTCATATTGAGGATGGAGCAAGCTTGTTTTCTGCTACTGCAGACACTAGAACACAGAGCAATGGAGGCAAATGACAAGAAAAGAGATTCCACCTGAACACTGGGAAGAACTTCCTGAAGGTAAGAGCTGTTTAACAGTAGAAACTGCTGCCTTGGACTGGGGCAGGGCCTTCTTCTTTGGAGGCTTTTAACCAGAGGCTGGATGGCCATCTGTCAGGGTTGCTTTGATTGTGAGTTTCTGCATGGCAGGGGGTTGGAATGGGTAGTTCTTGATGTCTCTTCCAACTCTGATTCAATGTGTAAAGACTACAGTGAAATAACGAGGCATGCTCCAAAGATCACCAGTAAACCATATAACATCACAGGAGTTGTACTGCGGAATCAGGACTGGTTCATTTCTGATCATTTATAAGAGAAGCCTGATAGGAGGAGGAGAAGCAGACATTCAGTAGTGTTCATTTTTACTTAAATTTGGTGTGTGGGCAAACTCCCATTGAAGTACTAGATGAAAACATATACATTCAAGGTGAGGGCTTTTTGGAAAATACTATGTAAAACAGAAAGATCCTTAGGCAAAAGAGCAAACTCAACCCCAGGAACTATTTCCTAATCCCATCAACTCTATCCACAGATGGGCAAACAAAGGCAAATTGAGCCTCAAGAGTGATTTTGTAAAACTTGTTTTTCAAGGGTCAGCAAGGCTCTCACAAGGAAAAGAGAACTCCAAAACATTTTAAAAGGAAACATTATAAAACATGCGTCTGAAGAAGTAAACTCAAATCTACAAAAATTTCATGCTACCATAACCATGTCAGAGTGTTTTTTATACAGGGGTGAATATTTTGGTTACCCTTTTTAACTTCTGTATATTTCCATGTAATTTTATACTGTCTTTAGTTAGATGATTTTAGTTGTTTTAAAAACTTTTAATTGTAAAGTTTTTAAAATGTTTTTATCTGTGAACTGCCTTAGGTCCCCCTCTGGGAAAAAGGAGGCATATAAATTAAACAAATAAACAAATATAACCAACTTCTTTCTTTCAGTTAGTGCCAAAGGTGCTACAAGATCCCTTTGCATTACAAAACACTGTGGTTGTTGCGTGCCTCCAAGGAGTTTATTGCATGCACTTTTCAGCCCGATCCATGCTGAATCGGGCTGCAATGGGGAGGGAAATGGGTTTTACTGCACATGAAATTGCTGCCATGCTGCCGGCCAACCATCACCCATCCCTGATCCAGCCTCTGCCAGCCGATTTTGGTACTACAGAAGCTTTCCATACTGCCAAAATTGGTCAGCAGAAGCCGGATCAGAGACGGATGATGGTCAGCCGGCAGCTCGGCTGCAATTTCATGTGCGGTAAAATCCGTTTCCCCCCGTTCCAGCCCGACCCCATCCCGTGCACGGATCAGGCTGAGAAGTCCATGCGACAAACTCCCAAGTCATTTTTTAAAAATTTATGGCGACCCTTAAGGCGAACACATAATAAGGTTTTCTACCTTTATGCAAAATTCTTCTTAACAGTGCCGCATCCTTAAAAATTGAAAAGTTTCAATTAAGAATTCTAAGTGAATAAATACCTATCTTTTTATGGTTCCAGAATCAAGTATCGACGATTTTGCTAGAGAAAAGAAAAAGGCATGCTATATAAAGTTTGAAAACTTCAAATTAATTCAATTTTGTTTTGTTTTTTTAAATTGACAGGCTATGCTCCAGTTATTTATTCTTTGGTTTGGTGTGTTTTTCCCCCTCTCCTAAAGGTATATTTTTGGGAATTTCTTCTACTTGCCTAGGTAGGGAGGATAATTATAAATGAGCTGACATTTTTCAAAAATACTGCACCATATAAAGAATGAAAAGTTACCACGAATGGAGGCTGGAGGATGTAGCGGATGGAAGAAGACCAAAAGGATAGAGCCTCGCCTCTGAGCATCTTTTATGCAGGAGTCAGTATTATGTTATCTGTGACTGGCTGTTGAAACTTGTCTCCAACCCTCATGAGAAAATTATAGGATACACCTGTATGTCCCACCTCCAGGGCAGACCTTATCTCACCTGAGCCCAGGTGTTGGGATCCAAACCTAGGTCCTCCTTTTGAACTTATTAGGTAAACACTACAGGTACCATTTATAATGCATATTTAAACCCCCACCATCTGTTTTATTTCTAGTTTTATATTAAGGAGGGAGTCTCGATGAACACATGCCCACTGCAGAAATAATCCAGTTTGACACCACTTTAATGGCCACAGCTCAATGCTATGGAATTCTGGGAACTGTAATCTGTTGCGGTACCATAGCTCTGCTACAGTTTCCAGAATTCCACAGCATTGAGCTGTGGCCATTAAAGTGGTGTCAAACTGGATTATTTCTGAGGTGCAGATGCAGCCAAAGAAAACTTCCCCCCTAAATTTAAAGGGAAGGGGGGAAATCTTTGAATCCCATTTTGGAAGAGAGGTGGGATATAAATCCCATAAATAGATAGATAAATAAATAAATAAAAACATTTTAAATAGATGTATTTAAATCTATTTTGAAATGGTTTTCTGTGAGTTTTCTGAGCTATGTGGCTGTGTTCTGGAAGAATTTATTAGGAAGGAATAAATTCTTCCAGAATATGGCCACAAAGCCTGGAAAACCCACAGAAAACTATGGATGCTAGCCTTTGACGTCCCATTTTAAATAGATGTACTTAAATTGGTGCCTTGACACTGAAGAAATTTTGTAGCGTGGCACCACTTTAAGTGCTGTAGCTGTATGGGATCCTGGGATCTCTAGTTTTACAAGTTCTCTAGAGTCACATGCTCTCAACCTCAGGAGAAGGCAGCGGCAAACCTTCTCTGAAGAAATATTGCAAAGAAAACCCCATGATAGTTGGAAACAACTTGAAGGCACACAACCAGAACAACAACTAAGGGGGATTGCAGACTGCCAAAAATAGTGCAAATTGAGTCCACTTTTAGGGTTAGGGAATCATTGAAACTGTATTTTATTGTGGCACCAGAGCTCTCTGACAGAGAAGGCTTAATGTCTCAGAAAAAAAAAACAATTCCCATGATTCCCTAGCACTAACCCTAACCCTAAAAGTGGACTCAATTTGCACTATTTCTGGCAGTCTGCAACCCCCCTAACCTTCTCTGCCAAAGAGTGCAGGTGCCTTACAAAACTACAAATCCCAGGATCCTGTAGAATGAAGCCATGACAGTTTAAAGTGGTATCAAACTGCATTATTTCTGCAGTGTAGATTCACCCAAGAAACAGGTTTGCTAAGGAGATTTAGCTGTGTATTCCCAACTCGGCCATGAAACCCACTGGGTGATCATGAGTAAGTCATACTCTCTCAATCTCAGGAAGGCAATGGCAAACCTTCTCTTCCGAAGAAATATTGCCAAGAAAACCCCATGATAGGTTTGCCTTAGGGTCGCCATAAGTCGGAATGATTTGAAGGCACACAACACATTCACAACTGCTGTCAGCCATTGAAAACACCCACACACACACATGTGCACACACAGACACACACCATCCCACTGCTTTTTTGCAGAAAATCACCAGCACCATTTTAAACAATCCATTTTTATCCAGTATTTATAACTTTTAGCACATGGTTCTTAAAGAAGAAGATTGTGATGCAATGTATTATTTATTATTGTTTATTAAATAAATGTGTATCTTGCCTTATCACCAATTAGCTCAAGGCAGCATACATGGCTCTCTTCCTCCCTACTTTATCCTCACAACAAACCTTGGAGGTAGGTTAATTTGTGAGAACGCAACCACCAGAAAGTCATTAGATGGGTCCCATGACTCCGTAGGACTTAAAACGTGGTGCTCCCAAGTCCTAGCCCCGTACTCTATACCAGATCCTTTCAGAAATCAAGAGAATACCCTTTCCATAGTTTTTTGTGGGTTTTTTCGGGCTGTGTGGCCATGTTCTGAAAGAGTTTCTTTCTGACGTTTCGCCAGCATCTGTGGCTAGCATCTTCAGAGAATACCCTTTCCATTTCTCATGTACATGGGATATCTTGAAATTCAAAGGATTGGGGACCCATACCACTTAGAACAGATTGTTGTTTCTGCTGCTGTTCTGTGCCTTCATGTTGTTTCTGACTTATGATAATCCTAAAGTGAGCCTGTCATGGGGTTTTCTTGGCAAGATTTGTTCAGAGGAGGCTTGCCATTGCCCTTCCCTGAGGCTGAGAGCATGTGACTTGTCCAAGATCACCCAGTGGGTTTCAGGGCTGAGCTGGGAATCAAACCCTGGTTTCCAGAGTTGTAGTCCAACACTCAAACCACTAGGCCATGTACTGTACTAGACCGACAAATGGCCTAATTATAATAAATAATAATAAAATAAAACTTTTATTTGTATCCCACTTTTTTTACTATAATAGTAATCAGAGCAGCTTACATGTATACCAACCAGTACAATACATAAGTCATATATCTTACCCCTCCTTAAAAAAGAATTAAACTTAGCACAATTTAAAAATATAATCTGTTAAAATGTATTAATAACTCATTACAGACCAGTAAGCCTTGTCTGACAAGGAATGTTATTTTTGAGGGTGGGGGATTAAAAACACAGCATCTAACTTTTATATTTAAAAAAAAATACCCATATTCCAAGAGCAAGGGTAGGAAACATGGTGTTTCCCTGATGTTTTCAACTACATCTCCCATCAGCCCCAGTCAAAATGATCAACAGCCATGATGATAGCAGTTGAAGTATAAATTTGAGGCTAACTACCCCTACCCTAGAGATACAAAAGATGTGCAGTAACGGAAAAAAACAGCAAATTTCAGATAGTTTGCTAATCTCTGCGCACAAGATACAGATGCCGACTTCCATCTCTTAAGCATCCACACACCAGAAAGTGCTCCCATGAGGCCAAACAACTCCTCTGCAAAAGTTTCTCTGGGGGAGTAATATTTTGGCAGAGGGAGATCTGGAGGGTATTCACTGACAGTAACAGAAGTGCATTAGAGCATCAGTAAAAATATTCAACCTTCAGGGGACTGACAGTCAGCCTTGGAGTGAAAAGAGATGCCTGGAGCACCCCTTCTGGAAAGGGGTAAGGAACAAAAAGAATTGCTGCCTACTTACGCAGTCCAAATGCAGTCTCAGAGCTCTGCCTGCTACATTTTAGGATGCTAAACGTCAATGCTACAGAATCGATAACACTTTTGGGAATGCTTTGTGATTAGTATTTCTATTAGTGCCATTAGCGTTATTTGTAAAGATATGGCTGTATGTTGGTTGGTTTGTTTTTTGGTGCTCAGACAGCTGCCTTTTCACATTCATGTTGCATAAGGATTTGTGTCAAATGATTGGACACTTTAATAATGTAGCAGCTGAGGACAGGGGAAGTTTAAATTAGCAACAGCAGGTTCTGGAGAGGAATCATTGAGCATCACTGATTTTCAAAGTAGCCCTAGAATTATAGAATCACAGACATGGAAGGGAGTGCAAGATCCAGTCGTCTCCCACCCAGGACTAACCTGGTGTATTAAAAGAGAAACAGATTGGGAGGTGGAGGGCAAAGACTGGCACATTTATCATGGGATAAGTATGCACGCTGTGAGAACAAGATATTTGGCTAGATGGGCCTTTAGAAGAATGAAAGGAGACTCAGGTTGCATCTGCATTGCAGAAATAATCCAGTTTGACACCACTTTAACTGGCTCGATAGTATGGGATGCTGGGATTTGGAGTTCTGTGAAACATTTAGCCTTCTCTGTCTAGTGCCACAACATACTACAATTTCCAGGATTCCTTAGCATTGAGCCATGGCAGTTAAAGTGGATTATTTCTGCAGTGCGGATGCAACCAAAGTCTTACATGCCAAGTGATGGCCACATGCTATGTGATTTCTTAAAAAGCCCAAAGCATTTCAACCTTAACACCAATTGGCCTTCTTCACTGTTGCTGCACATCTTCAAGTCTTTTCCAACTTATGGCGACCCTATCACGAAGTTTTCTTGGCAAGATTTATTCAAATTTGCCATTGCCTTCCCCTGAGGCTGAGAGCATGTGATTTGCCCAAGGTCACCCAGTGGATTTCATGGCCAAGCTGGGAAACAAACCCTGGTCTCCAGAGTTGTCGTCCAAGGCTCAAACCACTACACCACATTGGTTATAAAATAAACGAAAGCACATCTAAAAACATAATTTCTTAAAAATTCAATAATATCTGTTATACATATAAATTATGGTTTTAGAGGTGATTTGTCTGTTGTCTCATTATCACAATTATAGCAAATGTGATTTTGTTTATTTTTGAATAGCTCCTAAAGAAGGCCAATTCGTGATAAGGTTGAAATGCGTTGAGCTTTTTAAGAAATAAAGGTTTTTGGACCATCACAGAGCACTTTGCCTTCTTTCATTCTTCTACTGTGAATATATACTTTCCAGTTGTTTGTTATATTCCTAGATGGGCCTTTAGTCAGATCAAGCAAGGTGCTTGCTGCAACCAGCTAATACAGCCATCCCTCTGAAAACTGTTGCACATAAGTGAATACATGTATCTTGGGGATAATGGATTGCCTCCTGTATCAGAGGTACAGTGGGCCCTTCTGGGGTTGGTTCCAGGACCCCCGTGGATACCAAAATCTGTGGATGCTCAAGTCCTATTAAATACAATGGAATAGTAAAATGGTATCCCTTAATATAAACGAGAAGACCAAGGTTTGTTTTTTGGAATTTATAATTTTTTGAATATTTTCAAGCCATGAATGGTTGAATCCATTGATAAAGAATCTTTGGAGATGAAGAGCTGACTGTAGTGTACAGGGAATTAGACAATAATCATGATTTTCCATTTACTGAATGAAAGAAAGGGCTTCCTGGCAGCAAAGAAACATCCTTGAGAAAAACAGGACAGCCCCAGAATTCTTCACACTTTGCAAATCTTTGGAGGATTTATTTTACACAAAAATACACTTTTTCTGAGCAAAAAACTCCCAAAGCAAACATTTTTCCTCCCCGAAACAGCTGGCATTCTGTTCCTGATATACACATATCTCAATCATTTTATGCAGGTGGGACAAATTATTTGCCATAGTACAGCTGGTGTAACAAAATCTCATAACTTTTGTGGGGAGCAAGTAAAATCAGGATCCGATACCAACTTTCCCAGGTGTAGCAATGAGTACTTGCAGCACTGCTTCCTTTAATGAAACCCATTGATGATATTAAGGAAGCACATTTCAGTTTTATAGCACAAAGAAGAACAAAAAACTGCCTTGTTTGGCTGTACTATACAATTTTTGGCTTTGAATATAGAAAAGGAAGCTGTTCTGTTGGGGAACAAAGTGCCATTTTCCACACAGTTGCTTCTCATTGTGCAGAAAGGAGTGGGCAGGGGAAATATTAATTTGACTTAGATTATCCTGAATCACTCTCCACATCTCTTTTTCTCATTGCTCAAATGTGCAGGCATTATGAGCTAATCTCCCTCCACAATGGGTTGCATTTAAGCAGAATGGAAAGCTGGCATAGCGAAACAGGGAAAGGGGGAGATGCAGCAGAATGAACTCCTAGGATGGCACCCTGTTAGCGACTTCCATACACATAAGTGTGGCTTATGCATATGTATGATTCTTTTTGGTTTGGGCAAGGGACCTTTGCATCCATCCAAAACCTCCCCCCAGCAGTTGTCAAGCTCAGGGAGATGCCTCTAATGCTGCTGCTAACCAGTGAGGAGGAGATACTGAGGGAGGCAATTCAGTTGGTTGAAGATGTGCCTGGTCTGGGCTCCAAGGGGAAGGAAAAAGAAGCTGCACTCCATCTAACAGGACATCTTCATTTCTCTCCCCTCCCCAAGCTATGATCAGTTCTTTCTTGCATGAATTGCAAGGACCAGCTCTTGGCCAGTGGCAGCTAATGGATTCCTTGTCAGTGGGGAAGTCAATTACTCTGGCTTTTGGAAGGAATTCTCCAAAGTACTGAGACTATTTGGAGGATAGGGTTTAGCAACCTGTATAGCTCCTTTAATATTTGAAATAAAGCACAGAGCAGATTCCCCACCCCACACATGGAAGACACCAGCTTCCATTGGATAAGTTTTCGGGGTGTAGATAGAGAAGTATTGAAAGGATGTCATATCCTTTCAGGAGCAAGGTTGCTTTCTGCTGCTCCATAGACCAGGACATGGAGCAATGGATGCAAACTACAGGAAAAGAGATTCCACCTAAACAATAGGAAGAACTTCCTGGCAATAAGAGCTATTTGGCAGTAGAATACCAATGGAGTACCCCAACTTAGTGTCACCCAGTGCAGGGGGTGGGACATCTGGGGGTGGGATCCTGAAGCAGCCCAGAAAAGCCTTGTCACCCAGAAAGCCCTGTGGAGGCTCAGAAAGCCCCACAGCAGCTGGGAGGGTGGGCCCAAGGCCCTGGGAAGGCCCCATGGGTATGTGTTTTTGCTTAAAGCCAAGAAAGAGGCAGCTGAGAAATTTAAACATTGGGTCAACTCGGTTGCAAGAGAGTTCCCGTACAAAGTTGGCACTTTGGTTACAGAGAGGAGGCAAGTTCCTCAGCCATAATTTGCAGAACTGGCTTAAGCAAAAGGGCATAAGCCACAAGACTATGAATCCTGCTGTCCCACAGGAGGATGGTCTAGCGAAGAGATAAATAGGGTCATCAGTCAGATGCATGACTGCATGATGCTGTGGGGAGAGGCTACACTGACAACATGCCATTTCATCAATTGGATGTGGTGTTCTGCAATTCAACAGACTCCATACTTCCTTTTGTATGGGTGGACATCCAACCTGAAGTACCTGAGGGTCTTTGGTCAATATGCAAATGTGTTGGTTCCACCTCAATTCTGCAGGAAGGGAGAGCCAAAGTAGAAAAGATTGAAGTTTGTTGACTATGAGGGGAACAGTTACAGGTTTTCTTTGGGTCATGGAAGAGTGATATTCTCCAGGAGTGCAAATTTTGAAAAGCACTCAGGTTGGGAGAAAATCCACTGCAATCAGGATGTTTTCATACATTGGGTAAAATGTCACCAAGTATCAGAAATGGAGGGGTAGATTTACCAGTGGCTACAACAGAAGATATCATGGACAGCCCTGTGCAGACTCTGAGCCTGAGGAGGAGACAGATCTGGGGTTACCTGGAGGATCAGTAGTCTCAGAGGAGATGCAGGAGGCTGCAGAGGGAGAAACAGATTCTATGCTGCCAGTACTAGGACCTGTGGAGCAAAGACAAGCCAAGGAATCCTTGAAGCATTAATCTAGGCTAGAAGCCAAAAGGAAAGCTAATCGTGATCAGCTGAGGCATACTGATGGGACTTCTGTTTGCTGATCTCTGGAACTGCCTTGTGACTATGCTTCTGCTTCTCCCTTTGCTGTTAAGTACTGGACTCCTGTTGTGTGACTTTTGGAACAGACTCTTGACTACCCATTCACTTACTTCTCTGCAATGCTGTCCTCAGAAGAGGTAAACAGGACAGAGGAAAAGCCAAGCACATCACACAACACCACAGCCATGTCTCAGATGCAGACACAAATGCAAAACATCACAACATGAACATTTGAGCAAAATCAAAAGTATATGGTAGAAACAGGAATACAGACTAGCAGTGACAGTGAAGATGAGTCAGGAAGGACAAAAGTCATCATTCCTAGGAGGACTCAGAGAGTAAGGAGGAAACCTGATCAATTTGTAGTGCAAGAGGCAAGGATCTGCACTGTGATAGAGTTTTCAGGAATTGTTGTTGTATCATCAGGAGGAACAGGAGAAATTGAATGAAGTGATGGATTCAGAATTTGAGCCAATCATTAAAAGGGAAGTGTTTGAAATAGTGGAAAGGCCAGCAGGACATAAGGTAGTTGGCTGCAGGTGGGAGTATAAGAAAAAAGATCCCAGATGGTACCCAGAAGTATAAAGCCAGGCTTGTGGCAAAAGGGTATTCACAGGAGAGATTTGAAAGTTATGATAAGACATTTTCTCCCACTACCAAGCCAGAAAGCTTAAAAATTATGTTAGCTCTAGCAGCTAGGAGAGGACTTGTAGTCAGATATTTCAATTTCAAAACAGCATGCCTGAATGCATGTTTGGAAGAGACTGTGTTTATGGAACAGGCTGGCAGCAATAAAGTATACAGATGAAAGAAGGCATTATTTGGTCTGAAGCAGAGTGCCAGGTGTTAGAATAGATGTATACAAGAGAAATTGATGAAACTTGGTTATCAGTGCAGTGTGGCAGATGCATGTGTGTACACAAAGGGTGACAATCATCTTCTAAAGAGACCCAAAAAAGTGATGCTTCCTACAGGTGCTGCATTCCGATGGTTTCAATAGGAACAAGAGTCCCAAAGCTTTGTCATCCAGTGCAATGTCACTGTTTGCTTGTGTTGTCTCAGGCAAGGAATTTTTGGCAGAAATGAATGGATGAGCCTATATCTCCTTTAGAACCAAAAATATTTTCTCACAGATTTCATTCCTTTTTGCAGATGATCTTTGTGTGGCAGCCAGCAATGAGATTGAAGTGAAGAAAGTGCAGGAGAAAGTATCTAGGAAGTTTAAATAAAAGGATTTGGGCAACTTGAAAAGTTACTTAGGAATAGAATTAGAGAGAAACCAGGATATGAAGTTTTTGTTGTGTCAAAAGAAAAAGATTGACAAAGGGCCTAAGCAGACGACTAAAACAGTCGTCTTGGAGGCCCGGAAGAGGAGGAGCCACCGCACGCGCGGCGGCCCTTCCTCTTCCTGAGGTCGCCCTGAGCGCTTCCGGGCCACCGCACGCCGGACGCGTTCAGGGTGACCTCCCTCCACAGCGTCCGGACGTGCTGTGGAGGATAAGTCGCAAAAAGGGCGCCCGCCGCTTTTAGGGCGCTCTTTTTGCGACTTATGAAAGGAGTGCCTTTTTGGCGCTCCTTTCAGGGTCGCCGGGGAGGCGCCGCGGTGAGGCTGCCATAGCCCCGCGGCGCTCCGGACCAGGGCGCTCCAAACGCCCTGGTCTGCATCCCCCCAAAATTGTTGAAAAGTGGTTTGAGCAATGCAAAGGTTGTCAGAAGCCCAATGACACCTGAATTTGCCAATGCTAAGTCTGACAAGATGTTTTAGCATACTGAGTTATATTATTCAGTAATTGGAAGTTTGTTGTTTATTGCAAACAACACAAGACCTGACATATATTTTGCAGTAGGGTTCTTGAGCAGGAGAGCATCAAAACCAAGGATGGAAGATTGGACAGCTTTAAAGCATGTGGTAGGATATCGTAAAGCAGGGGTAGGCAACCTTTCCCTTTTAAGGGCCGAGGGACTTCAGCTCCCAGAATCCCAGGAGCTATTGGCCAACATGGGACTATTGGCCAACATGGCTGAGGCTTCTGGGAGCTGAAGTCCCTCGGCCCTTAAAGGAGAAAGGTTGCCTACCCCTGTCGTAAAGGGACCAGAGACTGATGTCTAGTGATGAATGGATACATAACTCAGCTGGAATGCTATGTAGACAGCTCTTTTGCATCTGAGGCAACAGACAGAAAATCGGTAACTGGTGTAACCATCAGGTTAGCTGACAGTCTGCTGGTTTGGAGGTCCAGGAAGCAGAATTGTATCACTTTAAGTACCACAGAGGCCAAATTCACTGCACTGTCAGAGATATCCAGTGAAGTTCAGTGGATCAGGCAATTGTTGGTAGATCTTGGGGAACCATACAACACATCAACAATAATACACGAAGACTCACAGGCATGTATTGTGATGGCAGAAGCCGAAAACATGAACTGTAGGACAAAGTACATTGGAGTAAGATACCAAAATGTGTGTGAGTTGGTACAGAATGAAGTTCTAAAGCTACAATACGGAGTGTTTACCATAGCTCTGAACCAATGGTAAAGAAAAATACAAAAAGCTTTATCTTTCAAGCTTAATTTCCAACTTGTTCCTGCTTCTTTTGCTTCCAGAATCAGCTTGCAAGTATTTTATCTCTGTTTACGGAGAATCAGGGAGGTTACCTCCCTGAGAGCTACCTTTTTTAAAACTTTGTTTGCATATTTTTATCTTTAAATTCTTGTTTTAACTCATTTCTTGGGCCATTCTTGTTTATACTGGACCCTATCTGGATGTTTTGTTTTCTCCTTCTTAACAGTTTTAGCTTTAGTTTATTCGTTGATTAATTCCCACTATACCCTTGCTAAATTCCACTTTAGGAAATATGTTAGTGTTACTTAGTCTTATTTTTATTCCATTTTTATTTTTATTAGGTTTAGGGTTTTTTAAAGAGTAGCCTTGCTTGCTACAGTCTTCCTTTTTGTCTTTTGCTTTTTGAATTTTTTTTTTACACTGGATTAAAACATGATTCTCCCAAGGAAAGCCTGCAGAGAATCGGGAGTCCTTTCCCCACTTGTGTTTGACTTACCTTTGAGGAGGAAGCAGACAGTACAGTCAAAAATTCCATCTTTTTTTACTTCTATGGTCAAATCCAGCGAACCTGGTGAGTTCAATGAATGCTTGTCTTCTGCCAATCAAAATCCACTTGAGTGGTCAATGGAATGCCCTTGGAGAAAGTTGGAAACATTTGCTCCTAACGAAGTCCTTGCACGCTCAGTAGATTTAGCAACTGAAATAGCAGAAGCTGAAGACTTGACAGGATCAAATCAATATTTGCTATTTAACAGTGAGGAGGAGCCTGTGAGCTGCAATACATTGTTTTGGAAGAAAACATTGCAGATATACTCACAAAACCACTACCTATAAAAAGGCATGAGCAAATGCCGAACAGATTGGGTTATAGCTCAGAGGTTCAGAATGAAACCCCTACACCATAAGCATATGGGATATATATTGCAGGGCATCTAAGACATTTTGGAGGGGAATGTCAGATGGATTGCATCCAGAGGAAAATGTCCTAGATGCTGCAATATAGAACAAGGGTGAAAGGTAACCTGAGTTCAACAGGAAGCCATGATGGTGTTCATATTGAAGGATGCTGAATCACAGGAAGATGATGACACAAAGAAAGGACATCATAAAGCTTCAATACTGCACAGTCATGGCATATGTAAGACAGGAAACATGTAACACACCAGATGGGGGTTGGACTAAAATCTCTGCTAGAGATTATGTGTATAAGGGAGGAGTTCAAATGCTCCATGTGTGTGGTGTATAGTGGATGGTGGTGGAGCATTATGTCAGTCGGTGTAACTACCTGTATATATTGCAACAAAGATTTTAAAACTCTGAAAGAGAACTCAGCAGTTTTCGTGTCTGCAGCTTCTGTGTGGGAGGATTTCTTCAACTTGCATGAACTATACAGCAGAGCTTTCTGTGGCATTTGTTCCTGGCACAAGTCTTCTGCGTGTGGACTTCGGGTCACACATGCACCAACACTATTGTGCTCTGGCACTTCCTAGCCACTGTCCAGATGCACATCAGGGAGTGCCCCCATGTGCATCTATGCCCATGGCATACCAGTTCCTCCACTAGGTACCATTGCACAATGGATCCTTGTACGTTATAACATCATAGCAGATCCTAGGCGAATATAGACACTGCAAAACTACTCAGTTCAATTTTCTACAAACATAACGCCTTTGCTGAAGTTGTAAGTCCCAAGTAGAACTGCAGCTTACATTTTTAGTCCGTAGTCCTTCAAGCGTAAGGGAACCAGAACTACAGCTTTCCTATTAAAAGAAGCATTATTGTTCGATGAAATGAAAACTGTAATACAGCCTCTCCCTTGACTTCCATATGAGCAATACCCCTTCAAACCCAATCTTCTGTATGAACAAAAAGACTCTGAATTTACATCATATGCCATCCAAAGATATACTATGCAAGGGAAAGGCAAAATGAGCTGTAATGCAGGTGGCCATGACTTATCCCAGTGACATTTGCCAGATGGTTCCTGTAAATCCAGCCTTTGTTTCCAGATTAAATGCACCTCAGCAACTGACAAATCATCTCTAGCTGATAGGACAGCATTCCCTTGAGGGCAGTCTAGGAAAAGGATGCATACAAATTCCTCTGATACTGTGCATAATACTAGATGCCGGACAAGGCAGGGGTGTGCTGGTAAGATTTGGTACGTGTCAGAACAAGGGTGGGATTCATATGGACATCCAGATGTTGTTCTGCTCCCGCTTCCACTATTACTCACCGCTGGTTACTGCCATTGCTCTTCTGAGAGTTATGATTCCATGATGTCTGAAGGCCCACATGATTCCTGCTGCAGCTTAAGAACATCACAATTGTCTACCTGGATCAGACCTAAGACTCATATGGTCCAAAAGTCTCTTTCCAACAGTGCTCATCCAGGTGCCACTGGGAGCTCATAGCATTATAAAATCATAGAACTGGAAGGGACTGCAAGGGCCATCTAATCCACACCCTACCATGTAGGAATACACAGTTAAAGCACACCAGATGGTGATCATTTAATCTCTGCTTAGAGATCTTGACAAAAGGATAACCTACCATCCTCCAAAGTAGTCTGTTCCATTGTTAAATAGCTCATACAGTAAAAGAAAGTTTCTTCCTAATGTTTAAGTGTGATCTCATTTCTTGGAATTTGAATCCATTGGTTTGTGTTCTAGCCTCTGGAACAGCAGAAAACAAGCTGGTTCAAACTTCTACATGACATCCCTTAAGGTATTTAAAGATAGCTACCATGTCATATCTAAGATTCTCTTCTTCAAGCTAAACATACCCAGCTCCCTCAGTCATGCCTCATAAGGCTTGGTCTCCAGATCAACTTGGTTGCTCTCCTCTGAACACATATTCCAGCTTGTCAATATCCTTCTTAAACTGTGGTGCCCAAATCTGAGCACAGTATTGTTACAGGTGAGCTCTGACTAAAGCAAAATAGAATGGCACTGGCACTTCCCTTGATGTGGACACTATGCTTCTGTTGATGAAAACTAGAATTTCATTGGGTTTTTTGGAGGGGAGTCAAACTATTGACTCATGCTTAACATGAGTTAAACCTAGATCCATAAAGACCCTTAGATCTATAAATAAAGCATGATTGTGAGTTTATTTTAGTTTAATCTAATTTCCTATCAGCAAATTGTGCCAAGAGCTATTCTACCTTACTCGTTGTTGCTAATAAGCACTGGTGTATTGTCTGTACCTATACTACACAAAGTCCTCCTCTGCCATTGTGGTATGTAGGTGACCCTGGGCTCTTAAATTTTACAACAGTGGTGTACAAATTCAGGGAGGTTCTACCAATTTGGTAAGCTTTGAATATGGCCTTGTTAATAGACCAAAGGTGAGAATGAAGTCCAGATGGTGTTGGACTGCAACTTCCAGTATCCCTAGCTAGGGTAGCCAATGTTGAGGAATGCTGGGAGATTCTGTTCAGCAACATCTGGACAGATGCAGGATTCCTACTCCTTGAAGTAAACTGTGTCCTTAATCCAATTGTTAGTCCCAACTCAAGCAGATGATTGAATCAATAGGAACTTGGTAACCCAACACTTACATGAGTTCCATCAGTTCATAGAGTCAACATTAGTCAGGAGTAACAATTGGATTTAAACCTATCTGTCTGATGTTCACGGACCAAAGGGTGTTCGTTCCAGATGGTTGGCCACCACATGAGTAATTGGCTACAGCAATGATAAACAAAATGGTGTTAGCAAAATGGTGGTGATTATGGGGGACTTCCCATCCTCCCATCTTCCATAAATTTCTTTTGTTCTTTTTCTTTTAAGTACACTCTAAGGGAGATTCCATCACCCCTCATTTTGTGTTAGTGAATTTTATAAATTAATTGTTCTTTTGATGGGGAATTTATTCATCAGACACTTCTAGTTGTTGTTTTTTTAAAAGCTCAGACTGCTAACTTTCTCTTCCTTGAGCATTTCATGGGATGTGGGGGTATCTGTGGTAGGGAATTCTTTAAAAGCTGTTTGAGCTGTAGAGATTCCTAAATTATGCATCTAATCTCCATGTGCCTTTTCCTGGAGTATGCTATGAAATTGTACAAAGGTGCAGAGAGGAAATCAGTAACTGGCTAATTTGCAGAAGTACATTGTATTTACAAGAGGTTGCTGAACAATTAGTGTCACTCCCGGCATGAGCTGTCCTTTTCCCCTTTTCTTCCAGCAGCAAATTCAGTCACTGCATCAAACATATATGTGGGTGTACTTGGCAACTACCTGACCCAGATATGGCTGGGTGTATTTTCAGAATTAAGAACCCACAGAATGGCTGTCTCTCTGTATCTGCAACTCTCTGCAGCTTTCTCATTCCTTCTTCCCAAAGAACTTCTGCCAGTGAATGTGGGGAAGAAAAAAAACAAACCCCTCTCAATCTTGATTTTGGTTAAGTTTCTCACAATCATGCCTTTTCTTTCAGTTTTTGTTCAAGTGGATGATTAAGTGTATCCCAATCCCATCCTTGTTTCATGTCAGATTGCGAGAATCTCTTCTTTTCTTCCTGCCATGAAATGTGTGCACTTGTCCTATAGTTTTCCTAATCTTCACATTTCTTTTAGCAATTTGCTTAGTTCACATATTTCCCATCAACTGCGTTTTTCCCTAATGATATACATTTTAGCTGTTCTTATTTTTAAAATATACATAGGTTTTGGAAAAATGCTGTAAGCTTTGTAAGTGTACATATATGCTCATGGCAAGCACTGGACTTTCTCAGAAGTCTTGGATGGTATGGAAAAGCTACTTTCATTCCTACTTTCAATGCTATTTTTCATTCTGCTGATCATTGTTGGGACCAATATATTTTGTTTCCATTTCTCTTGGAACTTGGACTTGTCTAAATAAGAGGGCCACATTGAATCAATGGTGGCTGATGGCTCCTTGTTCATAAGTCACAAAGTTGGAAAAGACCACAAGGGCCACCAAGTCTAACCCCTGCCATGCAGGAACACAGAATCAAAGCACCCCTGACAGATGGCCATCTAGCCTCTTTTTAAAAATGTCCAAAGAAGGAGATTTCACCACTCTCCAAGGGAATCTGTTCCACTGTTGAATAGCTCTTACTCTCAGGAGGTTCTTCCTAATGTTGAGTTGGAATCCTCTTTCCTGTAGTTTGAATCCATTGCTCTGTGTCCTATTCTCTGGAGCTGCCGAAAGCAAGCTTGCTCCATCCTCAACATTACATATGCCTTTTAAGAAGCAGCTTAAGGAGATAGGAATGTTTAGCCTGGGGAAGAGAAGGTTATGAGGTTACAGACCTCTCACCATTTTGGTTGCTCTCCTCTGGACATGCTCTAGTTTGTCCACATCCTTCTTGAATTGTGGTGCCCAGAGCTGGACACAGTATTCTGTGTGAGATCTGAGCAAAACAGAAGAGAGATTGGCTACTTCAGGACACAACACAGTCCTATTACTTCCTTTGATCAAGACACAACACTCCTACTGCTGCATCCTAGGATCATATTGGTTTTTTAGCTGCCACACTGTTGACTCATGTTCAGCTTGTGGTCTACTGATACTCCCAGATCACTTTCATATGTACAGTTGTCAAGCCAGATGTCCCCCATCCTATATCTGTGCATTTTATTTTTTCTGCCTAAGTCTTACATTTCTCACTGTTGAAATTCATTTTGTTTGTTTTTGGCCAGCTGTCATGGCCAGCCAAGAGCAGGTCTCAGAGGATGAGGAGGAGGATGGGGCTCCTCCAGAGCAAGAAGTAATTGAGGCTACACCAGGTGTTAATCCTGCTCTGCCAGAGCCTAGCCCTGATCTCCCAGCCCCAGAGGAGGATGCTCAGCCAGGTCCTAGTGCTCATGGGATTCCTCTGGTGGTACAGCAGCCTAGTGGTGACTCTGGGGAGGAACAAGGCTTGAAGGTTCCCTCCTTCAGGCAGCGTAGGGCTGAAAGTGCTGGCAGACGCAGATCCCAGAGAATTGCTGCGAGGCAATTAGCTAATCAGCCTCATCTGGTACGGGGGAGGGCATCCCCTATTTAGGAAGCAGAGAGACGCCAACTCAATGCCAGAGTTTATTGCATGATCCTTTGATGTGATTACTGCCTGCACTGGCTCCCTGTACCTTGACTCCTTGTGGTCTTGACTCTTGACTTTGGAACGGACTGGACTATTGCTACCCTCTGGCTGACCTGACCTTGGACTGGACTGACTATCATGACCCCTGTATTCCTGACTTCAGCTCTGGCTTTTGGTTTGCTCTTTCTCTCACTCCCTGCAAGGTTTGTGCACTATTTCCAGCTGCATAGCTAGTTACCTTGTTGAGCCATCCTTATCGGCGTAGGTTTGTGTGTGCTGGCTGCAATCCAGGACAGCAGCAAACTAATCTGTTAAGGCCATTTTGAATTCTGATCCTGTCTTCTGGGGTATTACTTTCCCCCCTAATTTAGTGTCCTCTGCAAATTTGATAAGCATGTCCTCTATTCAGTCATCCTAATTATTGCTAAAGATTCTGAATTCAGTGGAATAATGAGTCCACTTTGGATTTTAAAGAAGCCATCCAAGTTGTTAAAATTTGGCACCTTGGGGAGCTCTTTCAAAGTTTAAGCTAAACTCCAGAGTGGATTCATCATCTGCTTATATGAGAACCACAAGCCAACACTGTATCCAGTATGAAGGAACAGACCACAAAAGACTGGTCAATGTACTTTAATAAATTTAATTAGGTCCTGATATTGGAGCGAAAATAGGAGGAAGGAATATCAACAATCTTAAGATATGCAGATGACTCTATAGTACTAACAGAAAATCTCACAGACCTGGAACACCTACTAAGGAAGGTCAAAGAAGAAAATGCAAAGGCAGGCTTAATGTTGAACATAAAGAATACAAAAATAATGACCACCGATGACCTTCACAAGTTCAACCTAGACAATGAAGAAATAGAAATAGTAAAAGAATTCCCGTACGTGGGATCAAACATTGATAGAAATGGGGACTGCAGTCAGGAAATTAGAAGAAGATTAAGAATGGGGAGGGTGGCTATGAAAGAACTAGAAAAGATTCTAAAATGCAAAGATATACAACTCAGCACAAAAGTTAGGGTCATACAAGCCATTGTATTCCCTATTAACATGTATGGATGTGAGAGCTGGACATTTAAGAAAGATGATAGGAAGAAAATCAATGTATTTGAGATGTGATGCTGGAGAAGAGTGCTGAGGATCCCATGGACAACCAAAAGGACAAACAAGTGGGTCCTAGAGCAGATCAAGCTAGAAACCTCCCTGGAAGCCAAGATGACCAAACTGAGGCTATCGTACTTCGGACACATCATGAGAAGGGAGGACTCTTTGGAAAAGACAATAATGCTGGGAATGTTAGAGGGAGGTAGGAAGAGAGGAAGGCCACATGCCAGATGGATGGACTCTATTAAGGAGGTCACGGGTATTAAGGGGTTGCAGGAATTAAGCAGAGCAGTGGAGGACAGAGGGTCTTGGAGATGTCTCATCCATAGGGTCTCATTGAGTTGAGATTGACTCAAGGGCAGTTAACAACAACAACAAATTGCAGGACACTTTCCTCTGCATTCACCATTGTCTTCATCAAAGGAAACACCTTATGTACCTAAACAGAGAAATGATGTCTTCCCTCCACTATTTGCAAAATGACATCCCTTCACTCTAGCTAAGAGACAACAACAGAATTTCCACTTGTGCCTCTCACCCTCCCAGCTAGGAAAACTGTAATGTGTATCAGAATCTCCCACCAGCAGGCATTTGTCAGGACCCTTGGAGGGTCAGATAGAATCAATCAGGTTAGGTCTGAGTGTCAAAGGTTCTCTTCCCTTACATAGGGGTGGGTAGAGCCAGGAGCCAATCCCCCATGGCATTCACCCCCTTGCAAGCCCACATGCCTTCATTCTTCCCTGCATGCCTTCTTAAAATGGGGGCAGGAAGTAAAGGTGTGTCTCTTCCTGCTGCCATTTCGAGAATGACTGCAGGGAGAAATGGAGGAATTTCTTCAAGAATCTTATGCAACAATGGTTCTCAAACTGTGGAAACTCACTGCTCTTGATTTCAGTAAGGACTTTCACAAGGTCCCCCTTGACATTCTGGCAAACAAGCTAGTAAAATGTAGGCTGGACAAGGTAACTGTTACATGGATTGTAATTGGTTGACTGACCGAACCCAAAGGGAGCTCAGCAATGGCTCTTCTTCATCCTGGAGAGAAGTAACTAGTGGGTGCCACAGGCTTCTGTCTTGGGCCCAGTGCTATTCAACATCTTTATCAATGACTTGGATGAAAGAATAGGGGGAATACTTATCAAATTTGCAGATGACACCAAATTAGGAGGATTACCTAATACCCAAGAGGACAGGATGAAGATTCAAAATGACCTTAATAGATTATAAAGCTGGGCTAAAACTAACAAAATGAATTTCAACACAGAGAAATGTAAGGTACTGCACTTAGGTAGGGGAAAATGAAATGCATAGATATAGGATGGGGGACATCTGGATTTACAACAGTACATATGAAAGTGATCTGGGAGTCCTGGTAGACCACAAGTTAAACATGAGACAACAGTAAGATGCGGTACCTAAAAAGGCCAGCGCAATTTTAGGCTGCATTAATAGAAGTATAGTATCTAGATCAAGGAAGTAATAGTGCCACTGTATTCTGCTTTGGTCAGGCTCCACCTGGAATACTGTGTCCAGTTCTGGCCACCATATTTCGAAAAGGATGTTGACAAACTGGAGCGTGTCCAGAGGAGAGCAACCAAAATGGTGAAGGGTCTGGAAACCATGCCCTATGAGGAACGACTTAGGGAACTGGGTATGTTTAGCCTGGAGAAGAGATGGTTAAGAGGTGATATGATAGCTCTGTTTAAGTATTTGAAGGGGTGACACATTGAGGATGGAGCAAGCTTGTATTCTGCTGCTCCAGAAACTAGAACATGGAACAATGGATGCAAGCTACAGGAAAAGAGATTCCACCTAAACATTAGGGAAAAATTCCTAAGAGTGAGAGCTATTCAACAGTAGAACACACTCTGTTGGAGATTGGTGAAGTCGCCTTCTTTGGAGGTCTTTAAACAGAGACTTGATGGCCACCTGTTGTGGATGGTTTGATTTTGAGTTCGCCCATGGCAGGGGGTTGGGCTGGATGGCCCTTGTGGTCTCTTCCAACTCTATGATTCTCTCATTCTCAAGGGAAAGCAATGGCAAACTACCTCTGAACAAATCTTGTCAAGAAAAACTTCATGATGGGGCCTTATGGTCACCATAAGGCAGAGAAAACATGAAGGCACACAACAAGAACAAACCCGTAGGGAGGTTTGAGAGTTGCTCAGAGGGGATGCATTACTATTATTTATATTAAAATTATACATACCCGTCAAAAGAAAGGAGTTGTAAACACTCTCCAAAAGAGAGAGGTGGAATGGATTCTAAAACTGAAATCCCTGATGCCTGTAGGACTTAATGGAGATCTGGACCTACAGTCTTTAATTTGAATGCAATAGAGGAAAATTGTATTAGAATATACGCATGCACTTGATTGAAACATAATAGCATGAATGGGATGAGTAACCACCTGAAGAGATTGCATCAGATGGTCCTGTGTCTCCTTCCAAGACATATCATTGGCCATGCCTTTTCTTTTAAAAAAAAATTTTTTATTATTGCTAATCATACAATATAAAAATAAAAAAATTCATTCTTTCTTATTTACACTTAATACATTTTTATAGCATCATTTTCTTATTGATTACTTCCAAATGTTCCTGTTTCCTGTAAGGATTCCATTTTTCTTTATCATTTATGTGGTCATGCCTTTTCAAGGTCTGCCTGGAATATGTATATATAAAGAAATGCTGTAGATTCTGTTCTCAATATACTCTATGGTCCTATCTATAATATAATATAATAATATAATACAATATATGTCTCATGCTTTTCCCATCTTTAGTGCTCAGTAATAACATTATCCTAGATCTTGATGATGAAACATCCCTTCTTCAGCTTCCCAATGGGCACTGCCCAAGAGTTGGAAAAATGTTATCTTTTTTTTTTTTACAACAGTTCCCAGCATCCCCCATCAGCATAGCCACTGATGACTGGGAGATTCTCTGAGCTGTTGTCCAAAGATATTTCTACAACATGAAGTTCATGAAATCCATGAAGAACAATTTGTCAGTCCACCTAGAACTTCAAATCAGTGAAGAGCTCTGGATCCCAAGATTGTGTGTGTGTTGTGTTCCTTTAAATTAGTTCCAACCTATCAAGGGGTTTTCATGGCAAGATTTCTTCAGAGGAGGTTTGCCATTGCCTTCCCTTGAGGCTGAGAGCATGTGACTCACCCAAGGTCACCCGATGGGTTTCATGGCTGAGCTGGGAATCGAACCCTAGTCTCCAAAGTCGTAGTCCGACACCCAAACCATTATGTGATGCCAACTCCCAAGATTATGCACAATAGATATTTAGAAACATGTTTCTTTTCACAGCCATGTCAGCTGTTGTTTCGTGCCATGGTGCAGTGTGTTTAAAAGCCTTTTCTGACACATGGCCTACTTAAGTTAAAAGGCCTTGTAAGTTTCATCAAGGCAATCCAAAAAAGATGTGGAGGCTGAAAGAGGTGTGCATGTGCCTTAACTTCTTTTCAAGCTCTGTTCCTCTCGTCTCTCTCTTTCAGCCATAATGAGTTGCGTAGAATAGGATCTGTGAGTGCTAACATTCTCAAAAGCCTGAAGACAATAACAAGCCACTTAACAAAGCATAGAAGTTTTCCAAGCCAGCCACTGGTATGGTGACCTAAATAATATTAAATGATAGCATTCCTTGACTCTACAAAGCAGGGTAGGACGAACCAGGAGAGAATTCCTTTGACAAAAACAAGTGACTTTTTTTTCTTCTAAAGCCTTTTTGCTGAGCCCTCAAAGGACTGCTGGTTGAGATGAAAGATAGATCTACCCAGGGACTTAACGCTACTACTATTTTTACAAAGAGAGTGGTGTCAGGTACAGATAACAAAAAGAAAAGAAACATGATGGACAGATTGAAAATAGCATGGGAACAAAAGGATTCCAGTCTTCAACATGAAAGCTTACGCTGTCCTTTTACTCTATTCTGCTGTCGCACAGTTTAGCTCCATGTGTTCTTTACTGCTATGCAGAATTCTCCTTAATTTTTTTTCTACAGAAACAATACAGATAAACAGAGTCTTGAGTTCCTACATCTTGATTTTGCAGCATAAATCTTTGTTGTTGTTGTTGTGAATTGCCACCAAGTCAACTTCAGTTTGGTGGCAACCCAATAAATGAGAGTCATCCTGTTTTCATTGCTCAAATCTTGCAGACTCAAGAAAAATCTCATGTGTGGAAATTTCGTGGATCTCCAGAAAATGTGGAGTTACCCACATACCCACATAGCTGGCTTGGATCCCATCCTGGGAGAAAGGTGGGGCATAAATCCAATAAACAAATAAGTAAGTAAGTAAGTGATTTGTGCTGTGTTGAACTTTGCACAAACATCTCTACAACCCAGTGTGCCACTTGATGCATAACGTAATAGACAACCCAAGGTACAGCAGCATCACATGGCCGACTCAATATACACAACTTTGAACTTTGTCTGATGTTCAAAAATGGCCAACCAAGTGAAAATTTTGTGGAGAAGAAATCCTGAATTGCAGAGGTTCTCATCAGTCCTAGATTCTTCTCATCAGGGTTTCTTGCCTCTTGACAAAACATGCACTTTGACCATTTCCCAAATATTTTCAGATTTTCTTACTATGTAGAATGCAAGCTCTTACTTAGCTGCTTTCTTTCATTCCCAAACTTCCCTGCATTCTCTTCTTCCCTCCCCTTCTCTATGCACTTGTCATAATTATAAGACTTGGAGAGGAAAGGAACCCCTTTCTTTTAAAAAGAAAAAACCACCTGGAAGCTCCAGGAGGCCCCAATTATCTATGTACACTTGAATCATAAGGCACATTACCCTGGAATATTTCTCACACTTGACGAAAAATAAAGCCTATAAAAGGATTCTAATTGGCACCATGTATAATTAAAATGCTGGCTCTCCAGCAAATGGAAGGAAGGGGCACCCTCACTGTGGTGCCTCCATGTCCGTGGTGAATCTAATTAAAAAGAACGGGAACATACTGTATTCAGTGATTAAGCTCACATTCTTAGAGGACAGACTGTCAAAATGTTACCCTCTAAAGGCAGAGAGATGCTTATGCCCCCAGACTGGATATGATGCAAGGAATCCAGCAAGAAATCCATGATTGGAAGTCATCATTTTTGTTTGTTTTATTTTATAGATGTCCTAGAAGATTATTGCACTCAGTTATAAACCGGCTTACTTGAGCCGGCTTAAAATTAGAAGCAGGTGGCATCCTGATAGTATCAGATGCATTTAGCCACCGAAATCAGAGCCCGGCTGTAGCCTGGCTCTATCGCTGCTCCGAGGGGTGCTCCAGTGACCATTTTTTCAAGCCAGAAAACTCCCAGCTTCGAAAAGAGGGATGAGGAGCACCCCTTGGAGCAGTGATGGAGCCAGACTACAGCCAGGTGGCAATTTTGGTGGCTAAATGCATCTGATACTATCAGGATGCTGCCCACTTCTAATCTGAAGCCGTCTCAGGTAAGCCGGCTGAGTGTGATAGTCTCCCTACTCTCAACCTCAAATGAAGTTCAGCATTTCCAAGTCAGTAAGCCATGGAAGCAAGAGGTATCCGCTGTCAAAACAGTTCAGGGTCAAGAAAGCCATAGATCAAAGTCAGGTGTCCAGGGAGTCATGGTAGTGATATGGTATACTGGGAGAAAATGAGGAACCAGTAAGAGAAACTGGTCTGGCAATATCATGCCGATAGAATAGAATAGAAAAATGTATGTGTGTCTCCCTGCTCCTTGCTATAGTTCTTCAAGATAGAGCTAGCAGCCTTGTTATTGTCAGCCTGACAAGAGATGCAATGCAGAGAGTAAGTGAGAGGAGCAAAACTACAAGGCTCAACTGGAAAACAAAACAGATAGCAGACTCCAGAGTTTAGATGATGTCTGGTACAACTTGGATGCTAATTTAATTAGCACTGCAGGAAGAAGGAAGCCTCTCTTGTTCTGCCTATTAAGTAAATGTGATACATGTAATTGTTTTGCAAGTGGAAAATGGGTTCCTCCTCCCTGCTTATACTTATTGCCCCCTCTCTTATAGCAATAAAACCTTTCTGAAAATCAGCTAAGAATTGGACAATTGCTTCATTCTGGATTCAGCTCCCAACAGAAATGGGTGGTCTCTTATCCAGAAATTTCTGATGGTGCAGCTGAAATTTTCACCAGTAATGGAACAAGACTCCAGTTGGTTAGTCTCAGCTAGACTAGACCTGTTCAATCCATTATTGAATGGTGAGTCAACATTTAGGTAAATCCTATTGGTTGAATGGGTCAGCTCTGCTCAGGACTAACAATAGGATTTAGGTAGAATTTGGTGATATAGCCGTGTTAGTCTCTAGAATCAGTGTGTACTGTAGAGAGCTCCTGCAGCACCTTTGAGACTAACAGAAAGAAATTGGCAGCATGAGCTTTTGTAGACTTCAATCTACTTCCTCAGGTCTACAAAAGCTCATGCTGCCAATTTCTTTCTGTTAGTCTCAAAGATGCTACAGGATCTCACAACAGGATTTAGGCCAATACTTTTTTGAAAAAGTAACTTTCCATATTATGGGAGCAATAAAGAACTTCAAATTCTCCCAGTTCTGCAGTCAGTTCTAATTATGCTTCTTCCTAATGAGCATGATGATGAAAAAGAAGAAGTTATTAAGAATTATAATCTATATTGATATATAGTGTTATGCATATTTTGCACTTTGGTTTCTCTATACACGAGAAATCTGAAACAGGGCTGCCACCTTGTGCCTGGTTACGGTATTACATAAGGTATCTATCTACTAGAACAGGGGTAGGCAACCTTTCCCCTTTAAGGGCCGAGGGACTTCAGCTCCCAGAATCCCAAGAGCTATTGGCCAACATGGGACTATTGGCCAACATGGCTGAGGCTTCTGGGAGCTGAAGTCCCTCGGCCCTTAAAGGGGAAAGGTTGCCTACCCCTGTACTAGAATATTGTTGCGTGACCTCAAGTTGCTTCAGACTTATGGTGACCCACCTAGGGCCTAAGACAACATATCACAGGGTTTTCTTGGCAGGATTTGCTCAGAGGGGGTTTGCCATGGCTTTCCTCTGAGGCTGAGAGTGTGTGACTTGCCCAAAATCACCCAGTGGGTTTCCATAGCTGAGCAAGGAACCCTGGTCTCCAAGTTAATAGTCCAATGCTCCAACCACTACACCACCTAGGCTCTCAGGCTAGAATATTGTTTCTATAAAAACAGGGCTCCAACCACTACTGGGCTCTTGGGATAGAATATTGTTTCTATAAAAAACAGGGACCTATTTATATTTTATAATATTAGTAAAGGCTGAGAGATATTGGGAAAGAATTTTGTTCAGTTTGCATTTTAACTAAGGGGGGTTGCAGACTGTCAAAAATAGTGTGAATTCAGTCCACTTTTAGGGTTAGGGTTAGTGCTAGGGAATCATGGGAATTGTTATTTTTCTGAGACATTGAACCTTCTTTGTCAGAGAACCCTAGTGCCACAATAAAATACAGTCCCCATGATTCCCTAACCCTAACCCTAACCCTAAAAGTGGACTGAATTCACACTATTTCTGACAGGCTGCAACCCCCCTAAAAAGCCACAGTTTCATACTTCTTGAGTATGTGACCTAGCATTCATACAATGCCATGCTTAGTTGAAACATTCTGTACATAAATTTATATATAAGGTGAAAGTACACACAAAAATGTGTATGGTCATGAAAAAAGCATAAAAACCAACATTATATTGAGGAAACTTGAAGAGATAAAGCAAAAACTGTGTACAATAAAGACAACTACTTTTGAGAAGATTGAAAATTACAGTACAATTATTATTAAAGTAACCCCATTAAAACAACTTTGAAGGCATTTTTTTAAAATCTGCTCTTTTTATGTGAATATTTCCCAATACAGTCGGCCCTCCAAAATTCTTTCCTAATATCTCCATTCCGGAACCCTCCATGAAAATGGAGATTCACCCGTATTCAAGCCCTATAGGCTTGAATGGGGCGTGCCCCCATGGGTGCGCCCCCATTGATTTTAATGGAGGTCTCACCTCCATGAATATGCAAAAACACAGTCTTCAAGTCTGCAAGAATGGAGGAGTGACTGTACACTCATTTTTTGCAGAGCATGGAAAGTTACTTTTAAAAAGAATGACTCTAAGGATAAGCAGAAGCCATCCATAACTGTGGAGTGATGGAATCCCACTGTTTTGCTGCTGTTGTTTCTATCCAGCCTTTTCCCCAGATTGGGATCCAAAGTGGCTTACTAGGATTTTTTAAAAAAATTGTTGAAAACCCACGAGATACAAAAGTTAAAATACAATTAGACAGAGAGAAAAAATTAAAACCTGGTTAAAACATAAAACATTAAAACTCAGTCACACCAGCGTATCAGCAATATCCAGCACATTGTGTAAGATGGGTGTTATATTGTTGTTGTTATTAGTACCCCTCGACTCAATTCAACCTCATGGTGACCCTGTGGATGAGACATCTCCAAGATCCCCTATCCTCCGCTGTTCTCTGCTCAAGTCCTTCAAATTTATACTTGTGACCTCACTAATTGAGCGTGTTCATCTGGCATGTGGGCTTCGTCTCTTTCTACTACTTTCTACCTTCCCCAGCATCATTGTCTTTCTAATGAGTCCTCCCTTCTCATGATGTGTCCAAAATATGATAGGTTCAATTTGATCATCTTGGCTTCCAGGGAGATTTCAGGCTTGATCTGTTTGTTTGTTAGGTTCCCATCAAACTCACCTTGAATTAATCACCTGGAAGCAGTTGCCTCTGGCTCGTGTTTGTCTTTTTGGCTGTCCACAGTATCCTCCAGTAATATATTCAAGTATTTTAGTCCAAGTCTCAAGTCAAGTCTCAAGTCTCCATCTTTAAGTCTTAAGTCGAGTCTCAAATCCTTGCACGATACTTTCAAGTCAAGTCTCAAAGCTGGGAGCCAATTTTTAACAGAAAAAGGGAGGTGGGGGTCCGTTTCTCAAACAAAACAGCTAGTGAATTAAGCAATGGGCTTGAGGCAGGACTTGGGATCTGCTCAGTAGCCTATCCCTGCTACACATCAGAGGAGCCTTCTAAAGCTTTTCAAAAGCTTCAGAAAGATCCTTCCACCTCAAGCCCATTGCCCAATGCATTTGCTGTTCCCTTCCGAGAAATGCATCCCACACTTAGGGGCAGGTCTTGCCTCCTGCTTGACATGAATGGAACTAGCAAGATCAGTCACCAAAAAAATACAAGTCTCAAGTCAAGTTGAACCAGTGTGTCATTTTGCCAAGTCAAGTCCAAGTCAAGTCACTGAAGCGACTTCAGTCCAATTTAAATCCAAATCAATTGACTCAAGTCTACATCACTCCAGCATTCTTCTCCAGCACCACATCTCAAATGAGTTGATTTTCTTCTTATCTGTTTTCTTCACTGTCCAGCTCTCGTATCCACACATGGTAATGGGAAATACAACGGCTTCTATGATTCCAACTGTAGTGTTCTGTTGTTTATCTTTACTCTTTAGGATATTTTCCAGCCCTTTCATGGCTGACTTACCCATTCCTAGTCTTCTTATTTCTTGACTGCATTCTCCATTCCATTCCATGTTTGATCCAAGCTCAGCAAAAATGTGTATATTGGGACAAGGGGGATGCCCCCATACTATTTGGTACAAAACTTAAACTTGCTGCCTATTGTGGAAATGGGATGGAATGAGTAGAAGGGTGAAAAATATGAGAAACATATTTTGACATATTCATCCATCCCTAGCCTAAATTGTTGTTGCTGTTGTTGTTGCTGTTGCTGTTGTGTGCCTCCAAGTCGTTTCCGACTTATGGTGACCCTAAGGCAAACCTATCATGGGGTTTTCTATTTGTTCAGAGGATGTTTGCCAAAATAAGTTTTGCTAAATAATTAATAAAATAAATAAAAGTTGTTAATGTAGCCATTGTGATTAAGCTTGAAGTAACCTACCTAAGATATTTTATTTCTCAATGTTATTTAATAAAGTTTTATAAATGTTATTGAATAAAGTTAACATTTATTTCTACCGTGTATGTCTCTGTCTGAGTGATTTCTCAGGGGTAGGCAACCTTTCCCCTTTAAGGGCCGAGGGACTTCAGCTCCCAGAATCCCAGGAGCTATTGGCCAACATGGGACTATTGGCCAACATGGCTGAGGCTTCTGGGAGCTGAAGTCCCTCGGCCCTTAAACTATAACAAAGGCAAGCATACTTCCTAAAACACTGAGCTAGTTTATGGGGATGCTTGGGACCCTGCCCCTTGTGTGTGTATGTGACTTGTGTGCCTTCAAGTCATTTCTGACTTATGGCAACCCTAAGGCAAACCTATCATGGGGTTTTCTTGGCAATATTTGTTCAAAGGAGGTTTGAGAGCATGTGACTTGGCCAAGGTCACCCAGTGAGTTTCAGGGCTGAGCTGGGAATCGAACCTTGGTCTCCAGAGTCATAGTCCAACACTCAAACCACTACGCAATGCTGGCTCTTACACACTTAGAAATAGTGTTAAAAGCAGGGCAAGTGTCAGTGACATAGGGGCTTTTTGTGGATAAGAGGTAAAAAGAACCTAAGCCCTGAGAGAAGGTCCTGTCACAAATCCAAAGTTTCAAATAAAAACCCATTGTGCTGACTCCCACTCCCCAAATAGGTTGAGCACCACCTAAGTTCACACTGAAATCCAGATCACATTCACCACTCTGCTGAGATGACAGCCACCAGCCTGCCCTGAACTGATGTTCACCAGGAGGACCCATCATTCCAGGTCTTCAAGCAGGCTCTAAAACACACCTGTTTGGCTCAGCCTCTAACTTTGTTAGGATGTTATTTGGTGTCATTTTGTATACAATGCAATTTACTTTTAATGGCTAGTTGAGATGTTGTCGCTGTTTTATTGTATGCATTGTAACTTGTGGTTTTAAACTTTGCTCCACTCTGCCTAGAGCCTTTTCACCCTAAAACGTGGCTTATACATCTTATAAAGAAATAAACAACAGGTGGTCAGCTGGTGTTCTCATCCACTCTAGATGGAGTTACGCTGTTCCTGAAAGAGCAAATGCACACCTTGAGATTGTTTCTTGATCCAACATTGTCACCAAAGACCTCAAAGTACTTTTTACCCATTTGAACTGGTTTAACCTTTCTTGCTTGGGATAAACTTGCCCTAGTGATTCATGCTGTGGCAAACTTGCAAGAATTGTAAGATCATTCTGCACCTATCTTTTGGAACTCCCTCCCACAGTAAGTTAGGCTGGTTCTCTCCCTGCTTTCCTTTCACCATCAGGGAAAGACATTTTTGTTCTAGAAGGCTTTTAATATATACTCATTGTTCTGGGAGGCTTTTATGTGGGATGTGTGTTCAATTTATGGGTTTTTGTATTTTTAATTAAATTTTATACTATTTGAATGATATGATTTTAATTGTTTTTCAGTTTTTATTGTTAACTTTTAAACCAGTTTTATCTGTCAGCGCCTTGGGTCTCATTCCAGGAGAAAGGTGGCATATAAATTGAATTAAATGAATGAATAGTATCCAGCTTGAGGTTTTGTAATGAGTTATTCATGAGCCAGAGGGAACTGCTTCTGGGTGGTTTATCTAAGGTGAGTTTGATAGGAATCTAATGGGTCCTGGAACATATCAAGCCTGAAATCTCCTTGGAAGTCAAGATGATCAAACTTGAACCAGTATCATTATCAGCAGAATCTATCAAAATGTCTGAGGACATGGGACAAAACACCCTAGACTTGCTTTTCCTTGGGATTTCAAGGAGTGTGATGACTCTGCAACTTCTAAAATGTCCTTTGATTGAGGATCCTTTACCTCAGCATGGCTTTACTTTACTTTACTTTGGCCTTATGGCCACCCTCTTATCTTTTTGCATCAATGTGCCACCTTGAGTCCATTCTGCCTTCCAGGAAAAGGCTCTGATAGAAAACTGTGGTTCATTTGTGGGGAAACTTTGGTTCATTTGTGGTGGGTTGTATGCACCACCATTTCCCTGGTTCGAATCCTGGTATTTCCAGATTGGTCTGGGAAACACCCATTTCGGAAACACAAGACAGCTTCTAGATTCAAGTAGCTATACCAATAGTTTGCAGTCTCAAAGAAATTCCAGAGAAAAGTCAAGGCAAGGAAACAGAAGAGGGCAGCAGTGATAAAGAAATGGAAGAAAAAGGACTCACTGTTACTGGTTTATCATCTTTACTGTTTCTGTATTGAGAAATGATCGAGATGTCTATGACTGAATCTTTACATATTGTGGAAGGTTAGGGGTGGACATGTTCCAGAACCCGCTATCCATTCATGTTGTGTTGCTAGGTTTTCAAAATAGCAATAAAGGACAGTCAAAACACATAACATGCAGGGATGACAATCAGGAAGTAGCTATTAACAGGTTTATGCTCTACCTAAATAGCAGAAGAGAGTACTGATTTCAGTTAACCGTGTATTTTTCTGTAAAATTAACATATTGTCCACATTCATAAATTACTTGCTGCACTCATTTCTGTAGTTCCGAAGGGCCAACAACTTATATATACAGGATTTTTTTTGGTCCATGTTGGCTGAGGGATTCGGGAAGTTGTAATGCAAAGAAGTAACTTTCCAAGTTCTGGTTAGATGTGGAAGCAACAGAGTCCATTTCTTTTCTTTTCTTTATTTCTTTAATCTGTTCTTCAACAAGGATAGTGCAGTTGGCCCTGGCTCTTCCTAATGTCAAAGGTTACCCTGAGCATTTCTTTGTACGCAATGGACTTGTTCACCTCTGGGCTACCTACTTGCATAATGCTCACATATTAATTGATAGGTATGTGCCTTCAAGTCACCTGTTGACTTATGCTGACCCATGAATTTCACAGGGTTTTCTGAGGCAAGGAAAACTTAGAGGTGGTTTTGTCAGCTCCTTCCGCTGAAATATAGCCTACAGTACTTAGTATTTGTTGGTGGTCTCCCCTCCAAGTACTAACCAGGGATGGCCTTGCTTAGCTTCCAAGATCCAGTTGACAAGCTGGAGTGTCTCCAGAGGAAGATGACTAAAATGGTGAAGGGTAATCATACTTTATGAGGATAGACTTAGGAAGATGGATATGTTTAACCTGGAGAAGAGATGGTTAAGAGGTGGTATGGTAGCCCTGTTTAAATATTTGAAGGGGTGTCATATTGGGGATGGAGCAAGCTTGTTTTCTGAAGCTCCAGAGAACAGGACTTGGAACAATGGATGCAGGCTACAGGAAAAAAGATTCCACTTCAACATTAAGAAAAACTTCCTGACAGAGCTGTTTGACAATGGAAAATGCTCCCTTAGAGAGTGGTGGAATCTCTTTCTTTGGAGGTTTTTAACAGAGGCTGGATGGCCATATTTCAGGAGTGCTTAGATTGTGAATTCCTGCATGGTAGAGGGTTGGACTTGGTGGCCCTTGTGGTCTCTTCCAACTCTATGATTCTATGATTCACATTTGCAGCTTTGACTTTGCAGATTTGATTATTTGTGGATTTAATGTTCTCTCTAGAATTTCTAGATCTAGTGTGATTCTATGGTTATTAACTTCTGCTGTATGTTGACCACAGGGGTGCGCTGGAGGACTTAAAGATTCCTAGACAGGAGTTCTTTCAGATTTTTTTTAAAAAGTATTTTTATTTGTAGTTTTTCCACCTTTATGGAGGTCTTGAACCCCTAACCCCGGTGAATGTGGAGGGCCCACTGTACTTCTAAATATGAAGGTTCTCTTCCCCTATCTTGGTTGATTGATAGTTCATCCATGAGTTGATCCCAGCTGGTTCAAGGAGATATGAGTAGCTGGAGCCCTGGGAAAATGTCATGGGAATGACCTCGCAGGATGCCAAGACTTGTAGCTTCCCTGCATTTTGCAGGGATTTTATTTACATAGCAACTGTGCATTCCTTTTTATATGGCGAGTCTTGTTTTGTATTGGGCTACTAGGCAATATCACAAAAATAAATCCAGTCAACAACAGAATTAATAAATGCATTGTGTGTATCCACAGTGGGTACCCATAGCTATGTTTGCCCATGGATATGCACTTGCGCTCATGTACAGCTGCAAAAATCCTCTGCCATTCCCCACATTTGATCAACCTGCTCGAATGAATGACACATACTGCTGTGAGAAACTCCAAGTCTCCACATTGTTTGCATTCTTCCTGCTCAGCCAGATTTGCCAGCATCGACATTCCAAGCCAGATACCAGACCCATCTCCTCTTACTGTGTGTGCACAAAATACATTTCACAATTTTACTACAGAGGCTTTGTATCCCGGATCATCCGATCAGCTTTCACAAACCCTCCGAGGAGGACACTTTCAGCCTAATCTGGGTCGGTGCCAAACTGAAAAGGCTACCAAGGAAACAGACGCTTAAGATACAGGAGTAGTTGCATTCTGTACATTCATTTGTGCCCCATTCAACACTGGGATATTTCGGTTTCACTGTGATGTGTGTGTGTTGTTTTAAATAAAGTCTTAGCATAAGGAACCACTCTGACCTTGGGGTTGGGTCCCCAGTGTCCTCTTCAGATGATGAAAGAGGCCCTCTGTCAAAAGAATCCATTGAACTGTTTTGGACCCATTCGGTATCAGTTACTGGCATGGCCAGTTATTCTTGCCCTCTAATCTGTACTGTATCCATTTCCCTCCACTTTCATTAGAAAAAAAAAATTCAGTAAAAGTACATGGTACAGTCCTCTTGGGACTGTGCTACTTGAGAATGCAGTTGGGGGTAGCATGAAAACATTCTTTATGCTTTCTTGTTCATCTACATCCTCTACAGTACTGCTTTAACATCCTCTTCCTGTTTACCAAAGTCTAGTTCCAATGTTCCTCCACTTATATTCTCAAACAGTATAGCCCCAGAGTGACTGTGTTGTTGTGTGCTTTCAAGTTGGTTCCAACTTATGGTGACCCTAAGGTTTTGGGGGTTTTTTTGGGGGGGGAGGCAAGCTTTGTTCCGAGGAGGAATTCAAAGATATTGCCGTGTAAGTCTGTAGAATCAGAATATAGAGAGATCTTGTAGCACCTTTGAGACCAAAGAAAGAAGTTGGCATCATGAGCTTCCATAGACTTCAGTCTACTTCCTCAGATGCATCTCAGGAAGTAGACTGAAGTCTACAAAAGCTTATGCTGCCAACTTCGTTCTTTCAATTAATCTCAAAGGTGTTACAATATCTCTCTACATACTTGTTCAGAGGAGGTTTGCCATTGCCTTTCCCTGAAGCTGAGAGAAGGTCACCCACTGGGTTTCATGGTCAAGCTGGGAATCAAATCCTGGTCTTCAAAGTCATAGTCCAACACTCAAACCACTACGCCACATTGACTCTGGTAGTAATTCTGCCATGTCCTTCAGCTTAGCATGTAGATGAGCTCTGGACATCAGGAAAAATACCTTATATTTGAATGCCAAAATAACTGCAAGTGGTGTTAAGTAACCACATGGCAAGCAGATGCATAGTTCTAAGCAAATTGTATATGAACAGACTTAAAGAATTGTATTTACACTTAATCACTGTGAGTGGTAAACTTATCAAATGTGGATGGATACAACTGTGATGATTCAGTGACCAATTTTGTGCCACTTGTGTTGCATCCTCTTGGGATAGCTACTGATGAACAGCAGACAGGTACACAATGTAGAAAGAAGAAATTTCACAAATATGTCAATGAACAGAAAAACATTATGGACAATCAATTAATTGAATTTAGTGAATTGCTAAAGAAATATAAATTTCTTTAGCAATTTATAAAATACAAAGTTTATAAAACAGTTCTTAGTACTTAACTTAGGGCCTTCACAGACTATAAGAAATAATGCAGCCTGAGACCACTTTAACTGTCCTGGCTCAGTGCTAGGGAATCACGGGAACTGTAGGTTTTTCTGAGACATTGAGCCTTCACTGTCAGAGAGCTCTGGTGCCACAATAAACTACAGTTCCCATGATTCCCTAGCACTGAGCCAGGGCAGTTAAAGTGGTCTCAAGATGGATTATTTCTGGCAGTCTGTAAAGGCTCTTACTGTACTGAAACACCTTTAGTGAAATCCATCAAAAGTCCTTTTCTTTATCCTATTAGAAGAAAAGCTGAATCTGGATGTCTGGATCCAACTCTTCATGCAGGTCTTCTTATATTTGGAAGTTTTTAGTGGTTCATAGTGGTGATCCTCTGGGAATGCACAGAGTATGCCCAGCGATGCCAACAAATGGGAAGGGACCAAAACAGGAAGTGGCCAGAAGTCCATTTTTTTGTTTTGAAAAAAAATGGTGTTTTAATCTTTAATGGGCATGGGCAGGTACAACCTATTTAAAAGATGCATTGCCATGCCTGGAGGCTTTCAAGACAGGTAACCCCCCGCCCCAGATAATATATTGCTTACAAGGAGCTGGAGCCACAAAAATGCAAAAATTTTGAAAAGTCAGGCCACAGAAAGAGCCTCAAGGGATGCATGCAGTCCTATTTGCCCAACCCTGTTATAAAAGAGTTACTACATCAGTTTTAAGAAACTGAAAGATCTGAAACTACAAGTGTGAAATACCTTTATCAAGACCAACATCACCTCCAGAATAGGCCAAGACCTCATTGAAAGCAGCGAGTTCAGAGAGTCCTTCCAGCACAGAAGTACAGTGGGCCCTTGGGGTTTGGTTCCAGGACCTGCCATGGATACCAAAATCCATTGGTGCTCAAGTACCATTAAATACAGTGGGATAGTGAAATGGCAAAATCAAGGCTTCCTTTTTGGAATTTATATATATTCAACGTGGATGGATGAATCTGTGGATAAGGAATCTGTGGATGCCAAGGGCCGACTATACTCTATCCAGGGGCATAGCTGCATCATGGACAAATGCAGGCATTGCCCTCACCAATAATAATTCTTGCCTCTTTCAGTCCCCAAATTTCCAGCATTGCAAAGTGTAAGACATTCACTCCTAAAAATGCAGAGATATAAATGCAGAGATGTTGGCTTGACAACAATACATTTGAAAGGGATCTAGGAGCTGGAACATGTCCAGAGGAGGGTGAACAAAATGGTGAAAAGTCTGGAAACTATGCCCTATGACTGACTTAGGGAGCTGGCTATGTTTAACCTAGAGAAGAGGCACTTAACAGGTGATATGATAGCCCTGTTTAAATATTTGAAGGGGTGTCATAGTGAGGATGGAACAAGTTTGTTTTCTGAAGCTCCAGAAAATAGGACATGGAACAATGGATACAGGAAAAGAGATTCCACCTCAACATTAGGAAGAACTTCCTGACAGTAAGAGCTGTTCAGCAGTGGAACAAACTCCCTTGGAGAGTGGTGGAGTCTTTTTTAAAGTTTTTAAGCAGATGCTGGATGGCCATCTGTTGAGAGTGCTTGGTCTTCCTGCATAGCAGAGGGTGGACTGGATTGCTCTTGAGGTCTCTTCCAACTCTATGATTCTATGATACAGCCTATTGCACGAGGAATTTGACTTAGTAGGATCCTGACTACTAAGTGTAAATTTTCAAGTTGTCCAGAGCTGTTCATCAGATCTGAAATAGAAGATCTCTATCTTCCACTATTGGATGTAAACAACAAAAACTTTCTCAGCTGCATTAAGAAAGGGTTTCTTGACACCTCAGACACTCCATTGAGAAAATAATCAACCACCAAGTGGCAGTGGTGTCACTGGGAGGCGTGGGAGGGCAGATCACACCAGGTGACACCCCATGAAAGGATGCCATTCCTGCCCCCAAGCTGCTTTGACTGCTTCCTGCTGCCCCCCACTGCCCCCTCCACCCCCTCCACCCCCACCACCCTCCCCACTTCTCCTGCTGCCCCTCACTCACTCTGCCACTCATGGCACCCCTCCAGACATGTATTTTGGGCATTTTGATTGGTCCAATAAGGTTATCACTGCTTTGAGGATTTTGAATGTTATTGTACATTGTTATATCATCATCATCGCTACCCCTGGATATGTTTTTTGGACCATGAGGCGTGCCACACTTAAGGTCTTTTTCATAGAAAATCCATACGTGGACAGAAAAACCCTCAACATCTTTGTACTGAAAACAAATTATTTTTGTTACACACACAAACAAAAAAGGTTTTGAGCAAACAAAGAAGGCTTTTTGTGCAAACATTTTTTTTACACCAAAAAGTCCCTTTGTACACAAAGCCATTTGAAAATGCACCAAAAAAAATCTCACAATTTTCAGCTTTCTGTTCTTACAAACCTCCTGCTAATTGCCATATGTGACATCTATTCTTTAAGACATACACATACATGACTTTTAATGGGAAACACATTATGCTTCTGCTGTGTACTTCAACACCAAAAAACCCTACTTAATTTTCGTATTGTTATTGAGACAATTTAATGATGATGAAAAGAGAAGAAAGGCTTCCTGGTGGGCAGTCAGTGTTACAATAAAAGAGACCCACAAGAAAGGCATCCAGACACAAAATGCAGATGATGCAATTCCAACATGGAAAACATTCCTGAGGGGGAAACATTGTTTAGAACCCAAGGGTCATTTTGGAATGTCGGTGGGCAAGAGCTAAAATGCTTTGTGTAGGAATAATAACAACAGGAAGCTTAAACAATGGTTCTGAAATAAGAAAAATTTCCTTGCGCTTTGGGGATGGGCTGCCTTTGCTTTTTAAAGTGGCATTGCACCACTAGGTCTACTAGCAGAACTGAGATGCTGGACTGTCTGGCTCCTAATAATGCTCAAGAAAAGCTTTCTCCCTTTTTCAAGTCACCTGCATGCTTTCATGCTACAGCTCTGTCAGCATTGGGTGTAACTATAGGGGGCAAAATCAGAGCATTGCCCTCCAATAAGAATTCTGCCCTCCCATGCATTTTTCCTTCAGTCCCCAAATTTCTAGCATTGCAGTAACTTAAAACATCAGCTGAACACATGGAAACAGGATGCAAAGAACAATTTTGAACCGTTCTTCAAAATTGGCTGCCAGGAATGGCTAGGGAATGGCTTGGGGAATCCTAGAGGCATCGGTGGTGTTCTCCTGTGCAGTAACATGCGTTCTTGCCACATTCCATGCTTTTTCTTTCTGTTCAGTTCCCGTTCCTGAAAGTGCAGTGTGATAAACTCAATTATTTTGGTAACATCTGCTGCTTCCAGATGGACTTGAACTACAAGTCTCATCAGCCTCAGCTTGCATGACCAAGTGTGGAATTTGAGAGGTGTAGTCTAAAAACTACATCTGTTGGCATACCCAACATACCCCATGCTATATTTGGGGCTTCCATTTTTTCATATTTTCATATCTGAAGCCAGGCATGTTTTGAGAGGTCACAATGACCTTTGAAACACAGGAAAGTTTCCCATGGGAAAGGAGTGTAGACCCAAAGACATGAAAAGGACCCAGGTAATGCGAAGATAACAGCTGAATGGGTTTGCTGATCGCTTTATCTAACTGGTGCAGCTCGGGAGTTCATGGAGACCATGACAAACATGGGCCTATCCCAATTGGTTGATGGGCCCACACATTGTGCTGGTCATACCCTCGATGGGGTTTTTAGTATTGAACAGGAATATCCATGGGCGGAGGTTATAAAAGCCTCTGCATTGTCATGGACAGATCATTTCCTGGTCAAGATAGAGCTAAAGGCCACTATCGGCCCCCTCGGGTGTGGCGGACCCATTAGAATGGTCCACCCTCGAAGGCATATGGAACCTATTGGTTTCCAGAAGGCCTTAGAGGGTTTAATGGTTGGTAACACCGGTGATTCTGTTGAAGCCTTGGTGAACACTTGGAACACCGATCTTGCCAGAGCTATCGACAAAATCGCTCCCAAGCGTCCTTTCCAGCCGGCTTCTAATCGTAAGCCCTGGTATACAGAGGAACTTGGGAGGATGAAGCGAGCTGGACAATGACTAGAGCACGCATGGTGGAAGACTTGGCTTATCTGACAAAACTCCCCATAGGATCTTGATTCCTATCGGGAGGCTTTGCGTGCAGCGCAGAGATCTTTCTGCTCTGCACTCATTGCATCTGCAGAGTGTCGTCTAGCAGAGCTGTTCAGGGTGGTGTGGGAATTGATGAAGGTTCCCCCAGCACTGAGTCCCCTGCTTAACCCAACGGCAGCCTGCTGTGATGCATTTAATACTTACTTTGTAGATAAAATCTCTCAGATAAGAGCCAACTTAGACACCATTGCTTTGACAGAATCCGTAGACAAGGCATCCAGCAACTCCGTTGATGGCAATTTACTGGATCAGTTTCAGTCTGTGAGTACTGATGATGTGGAGAAGCTCCTTGGAAAGATAAGGAAGACGACTTGCCCTCTCGATCCTTGTCCATCTTGGCTGGTCGTCCGGGGGGGACGCATTGAGAGTATTTCTACGGGATACAATCAATGCGTCCTTCAGGGAAGGTATTGTACCATCATGTTTGAAGGAGGCAGCCATTAGACCACTCCTGAAAAAACCTTCCCTGGACTCCCTGGATAGAAATAATTATAGACCAGTCTCCTTGCTCCCTTTTCTCAGCAAGGTGATCGAGAAGGCAGTTGCTTCCCAACTCCAGGCAGTCTTGGATGAAACCGATTATCTCGATCCATTTCAAACTGGCTTCAGGACAGGATATGGAGTTGAGACTGCCTGAGGAACATCAAGGAGAGAGCATATAACACCTGTGCTTAAATCCCTCCACTGGCTGCCGATTAGTTTCTGGGCACAGTACAAGGTGTTGGTTTTAACCTTTAAAGCCCTACATGGCTTGGGGCCATCTAATCTAAGGGACCGCCTCTCCCAGTATGATTCCCCCCCGTGCACTTTGGTCCTCTGGGAGGAACCTGCTGCACCCTATGAAGACCAGATTCTCACAGACCTCCCAGAGGGCCTTCTCTGTGACTGCTCCCAGACTGTGGAATGGTCTGCCGGACGAGATCCGTCTTATTACTACTCTTGCTGCCTTTAAAAAGGCAGTAAAGATTAATCTCTTCCGGCAGGCCTTCCCGGAATAACTGCCCAGCCAAATGGAGGTGATCCACCGTTCTCACCCCTCCGGCTGCCACAATATGTTTGCCAACTGGTTTTGTATTTTATGATTAAATTGATTTTAATTTTACAATAGTTTAATTTAGTTTTAAGGGGTGGGAGGGTTTGGGGGTGGGGGTGGAGGGCTTGGGATGTTGGAATGTTTTAACTGTTGTATTTTTTAACTTGCTGTAAGTCGCCCCGATTGCCGAGCAGAGGGGCGGGTTATAAATAAAGCTTATCATTATTATTATTATTATTATTATTATTATTCATCCCTCCCCCCGGCTGTCCAAATGCCATAAACAAAGGCAACAGTAAGTAAGTCAAACTTCCTACTGACCCCCATCCAACTTCCCAATCCATCTATCCTGGGATTGTCCTAAATCCAGTTGCTGTTTTTGTAACTCTGAAGTTAAAACCACTAGTCGTTCCAGAATCCCACTATTGATTCCATGAGAAGACCATCAGGTCTTTGTTACAGTGCAAGATAGCACCTAGCACCCCTTGAGGCTTGGATCTCAGATATAAGTATCAATCCCAAAATCTAACCCCTTCATGTGCACAAAGATTCTTCCACTCCTTGTGTCTCTCTGAAAAGCTTATCACATTCTTAAATAATAGGGCTTACCTGATCTGCTTTAAAATTTAAATCAGATGGCATTCTGATATTATCAGAAGGATTTAGCCACCAAAGTCACCACCCGGGTCCATCCCGGGTCCATCCTCACTCCCAGGGCCGCTCAGTGTGGCTCTTTTTGAAGCCGGGAGTTTTCCAGCTTCAGAAAATGGCTGCTGGAGCACCCCTGTAAGCAGGGATGGACTTGGGCGGTAGATTCAGCAGCTAAATCCTTCTGGTAATATCAGGATGCCGCCTGATTTAAATTTTAAACTGGATCCGGTAAGCCGTATTATTTAAGAATACAATAAGCTTCTGAGACTCAATCTGAGCCATATCCTGCTTCCATGGTCTCCTCTCCAGGACAGGTATACGTCATTCATTTTCAACCCTAAATTTCTGCTGTCTAATTTCAATACCTCCATGTTGGTGAGCTTTGGGTGGTGTGTATGTTTGAATTACTATTATGTGTTTGGTTGCACTCTTGCACATTTAATAAAAATCTTATTTACAACTCTGGAGACAAAGTTTCAAATCCCCACTTGGCCATGGAAACCCACTGGGTAAGCTTGTCAAGCCAAACTCTCTCAGGCTCAGAGCAAGACTAAGGCAACCCTCTCTCCTCTGAACAATCTTGCCAAGAAATTGCCATGAAGATGAAACAATTTGAAGGCACACAACAGCAACATAATATTTTTTATAGAGGGATTCCCTGAAACCTGAAAATTATTTCAAGAATTTCTCCAGGGTAAAAAAAAAAAGTTGAGAAAAGCTGCTGTAAACAAAGAACAAAATCTGCAGCAACATCATGAAGCCTAACCCAATGGGCACAGTGAGCTGATGCACATAACTGATTTTTTTTCCTTATGGTTTAAAAATGTCCACATATGAGCAATTTCAGATAGACGTCCATGCAACAGTTGCAGTGTGTACACCAGAGCAGCCCTATACTGATAATTGCCATTTTAAATTTCTATATCTTTATGTTGTATGTGTGTTGGGGGGGGGGATATATATCTCAGAGGTGTGGACAGTGCCATAGAATCATATAGTTGGAAGAGACCTCAAGGGCCATCCAGTCCAACCCCCTGCCATGCAGGAACACACAATCGAAGCATCCCTGACAGATGGCCATCCAGCCTCTGTTTAAAAAACTCCAAAGAAGGAGATTCCACCACTCTCTGAGACAGCATATTCCATGGTTGAATAGTTTTTACCATCAGGAAGTTCTTCCTAATATTTAGGTGGAATCTCTTTTCCTGTAGCTTGAATCCATTGCTTTGGGTCCTGGAGAAGCAGAAAACAAGCTTGCTCTATCCTCAATATTACACCCCTTCAAATATTTAAATAGGACTGCCATATCACCTCTTAACCATCTCTTCTCCAGGCTAAACATAACCAGCTCCTTAAGTTGCTCCTCATAGGGCATGGTTTCCAGATATGTCACCATTTTGGTCACCTTCCCTTGGACATGCTCCAGCTTGTCAACATCTTTTGGAACTATGATGCCCAGAACTGGAC
Organism: Phrynosoma blainvillii; assembly: GCA_026167975.1. NCBI lineage: Eukaryota > Metazoa > Chordata > Lepidosauria > Squamata > Phrynosomatidae > Phrynosoma > Phrynosoma blainvillii. The sequence goes on along the minus strand of JANUYF010000001.1, from coordinate 442,556,586 downwards.
ACACTGTCCCAGTTGAGCCCGGACCAAAGCAGAATAGAGTGGTACTATTACCTTCCTTGATTTAGACACTATACCTTTATTGATGTAGCCTAGAATTGCATTGGTTTTCTTAGCTGCCACATTGCATTGCTGATTTATGCCAGCAACATAACTCTTTCCTAATGGTATGCAAAGGAATCTTGTAGTGCCTTTGAGACTAACTGTGCAAAAGAAGTTTAGCATAAGCTTTCATGACTTGGCCTACTTCCTCAGATGCAAGGAAGTAGCTACATCTACACCTGAAGACGTAGACCAACTGGTGAGTGCTACAGGTGCTGGGATATATTTTACCTAGTACATAAGAGGCAGTGGGTACATAAGTATGTTTAAGCCTTGCTGCATGTCTTCACTGCTCAGTTTGTGAACCAGCCCAGTATCTCATTGTAATGTTTGAGAACATGGGACAGATCCCACCCTCTAACCATATCAGTTCCATCACAAAACAGCAGCAAGTCTGAAGGTGCTATTCATGAACTCATTATAGATAGGCAAAAGCCTGATAAGCAATATCAGTTTTCCCAGAGACCCAGCCTAACCTTATGAAACAGAAACACAATAAATTTATTGAAGGCTTTCCTAAAATGGGAGGAAATTATTACTCATTTTGGATTCTGTTTGCAGTAAGGTCACTGAGCTTCCCCCTCCTCTCTCCTTTACTTTAATTGTTAATATTAGATGAAAGGACATTTCCTTTACATTGTATTTAGCCCCATAATAGCTCCAAGAACAGAACAGAAACATACATTACACTCCCGAAACATTTCTGGACTTTGTATTGTTTGACACTGAGGTCCATTAGTCATTTTTCCTTTGACCTTTAGGCTTGCAATGCCAAATTTCTGTAAATGACAGGTAACAAATGGAGGAACTGAGGCACAAGGAGATGGGGAAGGGCCTAGGCATAATCGCAGAGGAAACATAGATGGAGGTAGGAAGCATTGCATAGGTCAAAGGAGCTCCTTCAGGAAGATTTTTCGGCACCATGGAAAAGTAAAGTTGAAGACTCTTAGAATGAAGGTAGATGTAAGCCAAGATCCAATAGCTGGTGGACTGTCTATCTCCATTGTTTTTGTTGTGTGCCCTCAACTTCTTTCCAACTTATGTCGACCCTAAGATGAATCTATCACAGGGTTTTCTAGGGCTGAGAGTCACCCAAGGTTACCCAGTGGGTTTCCATGACCAAGCAGAGAATCGAACCCTGACATCCAGAGCTGTAGTCCAATGCTCAAACAACTACACCATGCTAGCTTCATAACCTCCAACATTTCATATATGAAAACTGGGACACATGTGGCCAAGCAACATCAAAGAGTGGCCAAGATGGCAAAAGGTATTAATGAGGAAGAATATACAATCTAGGAGAGGCTGCAGCAGTTTGCTTTTGCCTGAATCTACTGGGAAGGACAAGATTCCACCTTCTCCTCTCCTCTCCTCCTTGTTGAGTTAATTGAATGCAAACTAGTTTTGCACTTTGAACTCGATATGTCACAATTGAAGTAAGCTGAAGGTAAAGTGGGAGGAGAAGTGAGAAAATGGAAAAGTTTAAAAGCAAATGAAAAAGTGGCATGATGGAAAATTAATTGGTACTGTCCCTGCCAAATCAAGACAGTTGGATAGTATGGATCTCGGCCCCTGTGTTGACACTACTGGTTGTCAGCAAAAGCAGATTCATTTATATACCACTTCATATCGCACTATGGGATGTCTAAGCGGTTTACAACTGTAAGCTCATTGCCCCCCAACAGTTGGGTACTCATTTTAGCAACCTCGGAAGGATGCAGGCCTGAGTCTAGCCTGAGCCATGGCTAGTATTGAACTCGCAACCTTGTGGTCTAGGGACTTTATCACACAGGGGCCAGTTTCATCTTTAAAAAGATAATAAAGCGCAAATAAACCATCCCGAAAATAAAGCGAAAATAGAGCTTGATCACACAAATGAATTTCACACGTAATTAGAATAAATGCGAAATAACGTGAAAAGCAATAAAAAGGCGCTTTTACATTTCATACAGAAGTGAAAGAAATCCGTAAATGTACTAGAAATGGTATACTTGCACATGCACAGAAAGAGAAAGCAGAGAGGCTCATGTCTGCCTGGAATGTTTGTCGCCCGAGCAAAACAGGAAGAAAAGCAACCCCACAGAACCATGGGAAAACCGGGAAAAAAGAATTAAAGGAGGGTTATTGTGTGAATAAACCGAATTTGACTTTCACACTAGAGTAAATGTGCAATTACAATAATAATACGAAAATACATTTCCACTAAAATCCCGAAAGTTAAAAGATCTGGGATAATACCACTTTCTGAGTACTTTAATAGCAGTTTTTGTGTGACATCATGTGAAATCGTTGCATGTAATTACACGTTTTTGGGGGGATTTGTATGGGATAAACTATAGATTGCCCCCATGTGATAAAGTCCTATAAGTGAGTGGCTACAGTACAGGCATTTAACCACTGCACCACCAGGGCTCCTGAACATGCAACTATCCTGCCATAAAATACTGGGAAGGTTAAGTGATGGGTTATGCAGTAATAAAGGTTATTGCAGAGACATGGTGGGTTCAGCCACAGGTGGTGAGATAACTCTGGAGGGGAGGTAGGCTTGATTTAAGCTTCTGCAAGGTCGTTCCTATGAGAAACACCTGGTTGTAAGAACAAATAAGGGAGTGATATGGGCAGCAGCATCATTAGGGTTGGCATCACCTGGTGTGGTAACTCATGGTATCAACCCCCCACTTTGTATGGTGTGCTATGGGCAGAGGTCAATGGGGGTGTGGTACACCAGGGGATGCCAACCCCAGTGATGCCAATGCACCAGTGTGGGGACAGGGGGATGAGTGTTGGTGGGTGGATGTGAGAGGTCAGGAGCCATTCATCCAGGGGAATGTGTGAACAGAACACAATGGTTCATCCTCCCCACAGATCCAGAAGCCCTGGAGATTATCAGATGGAGGGTAAGGACGGGAGCATAGTGGATTGCTCCTGTCCCATTTGTGCAATCGGGGGAAAGATTATCACACACCACACACTTATCCTATTCTTCTCCCATCCATGATGTGTAATGGCCCTTCATTTGGTATTAACAAGATAAGCATGTGGTGTGTGATAATCTTTTCCCCAGTTGTGTGAATGGATGGGATAAGGACAGGAGCAATCCACTTTGCTCCCCTCCTTATCCTCCGTCTTATAATCTCCCCTGACAATAATGCTGGATTTTCTATCAGAGTGGACATGGCCACAATCTACCCATCAGATCACTACATCATGCTTACATGCAGATAAATAGGTATGCTCCATCTTCCTCCTCCTCCTCCCCCCTCCCCCTCCCCCTCTTCTTCTTCTTCTTCTTCTTCTTCTTCTTCTTCTTCTTCATCATCATCTTCATCTTCTTGTTCTTTGTCTTGTTCTTCAAAAGATGATTAGCTTACCTGGAAACAATGTACAGCTGTCATGATAATTAAGAAACTGGGAAGAAGCCTTGGGGATGTCTCTTTAAACATTACATTTGTCTTTGATAAAGCTGTCCAGAAAGCAAAATTAACTGGATGTTGTATGGGGAAAACATCATCAGAGAAGAAAAAAATTAGGCATAGCCTTGCTAAGCTGCATAATAATGTTAAATTTCTTTCTCTCTCTCTCTTTTTAAATTCAGCTGTAATTATCCTAGATTGCTTTAAAGCTCTGGAACACATTGAAGAGATGATAATATCACCTTTGATAACTTCCCTATTCTTTGCTTTGACATGTCTTCAAAGCTTGCCCAAGGGCTACCTCTCAACTGAATTAGCCACACTTTCTTTCGTTGATTCATTTCTTCTAATGAAGAATTTCATAGTTTTGTTTTCTCCCCCCCCCCCCCCCATATAGTTCTCCAGTAATCTTTACATTAGAACCAACTAATCTGATTGTTTTAAGTGGGGGGAGTCTACTGCTTATGTTGACCTATATTATTATTTCTTGCTGCAGTTCAGTTAAATGAAGCTGCTTTATGGGCCCATAGTTTAAGAAGAAGAATAACAAGCTGGAACATGTCCAGAGCCAAAGAGGGTGAAAACGACAGCAAAGGGTATGGAAACCAAGACCAATGAGAAATGGATAAAAAAGTGAGCTTGTTCTCTGCTGTTCCAGAGGATGGGACTGACGCCAATAAATTCAAATTGCAAGAAAGGAGATTCTCACTAAACAAGGGCCATGTCTTCACAGAGGAAAAGAAATGTTCCTTCCTCATTCCAGCACTGATCTATTTAGATGACAAAATGGGCAAAGCATGGATCCAGTGCATTTCTCTGAGTACAAAGAGTTCCCATTTGCTCCAGATCAGGTTGGAAACTCCAGGAAATCCACTGAATGTGTGGACTTTGCACTGGTGTAGGGAAGGGGGAGAAGTTGGTGGGCAGGCAAGCAGAAGAAGTCAGGAGGCCACTGATCTCTTCCCAGCTGGCAATTCCAGCTTCTACCACAACACTGTCATTTTTAAGTTCATGCTGTTCTTCTGGTGCATACTGGGTTTTCATGGGATTGGAGCCAGGATGGGAGGGGGGAGTGTGAAGACAGTGCTGCTGGTATCGGCTCATTGTGGGTATTCATTGTGCAGATGGTTTGTCCTCCCTGCAGATCTGGAAACCCTGACAGTAAACCAGGTATTCCTGTCAGTACAGATGCAGCCAAGAAGAAGGGCCAAAATAGGGTCAGCTCTGGTTAGTACTTGGATAGGAGAACAAAGTGCTGTAGGCTATTTTCAGAGGGTGGGACTAGCAAACCACCTCCTTCCAGACTCTTACCTGGAAAAAAAAGCCTATTAAATTAATGGACAGACTTTGAGTCTACAGGTGACTTGAAGGTACATGAACATACACAACTAGAATCACAGAATCATAGAGCTGGAAGGGACCTCAAGGGCCAAACAGTCCAACTCCCTGCCATGCAGGAACACAAAATCAAAGCACCCCCAACAAATGGCCATGCAGTCTCTGTTTCAAAACCCCCAAGGAAGAGACCCCACCACTCTCCAAGCCACTGTAAGAAGTTCTTCCTAATGCTGAGGTAGAATCTCTTTTCATATAGTTTGAATCCATTGCTCCTGGTCCTGTTCTCTGGAGCTGCTGAAAACAAACTTGCTTCATCCTCAGTAGGACTCCCTTTCAAATATTGAAACATGCCTATCATGTCACCTCTTAACTTTCTTATCTCCAGCTAAACATACCCAGCTCTCTAAGCTGATCCTCAAAGGGCACGGTTTCCAGACCCTTCACCATTTTGGTTACCTTCCTCTGGACAGGCTCCAGCTTGTCAAGATCCTTTTTGAATTGTGGCATCCAGAATTGGACACAATATTCCAAGTGAGGCCTGACCAAAGCAGAACAGAATGGTAACTAAACTTCAGTGTCTATTCTGGAAAAAGAAACATGTCTGTACAAATGCTGTTCAACCGTGGAATGGACTACATTAGAAGTTGATGGACTTTCACGCCATGGCCATACTGGTTGGGGGATTCTGTGAGTTGCACAGTTCTGTGAGTTGCCCAGAATGTAATGTTTTCAAACCCTGGAAGACAGATCAACATGTATTAAGGGCACAGCATCCTTGTGAGAGCGGGTTCCCAGCTGTGAGAGATACCAACACTCCTCTACCAAGGCCGGGTATCACCCATCCGCAAAGTCTTAATTCTGTCTTGCAAACCATCTCAATAAATTTCACACATTGCTTTTGCCCTTGGTGATTCTTTCATTTCAATCTCCACCTCTCCCTCTCCCCCCCCCCCAAAAAAAAGGACTGTTTAAAATACACTGCCCTTTAACCTCACTTCCCTTTCTCTTAGACCGGTGACAGGCATAAAGAATTCACCAGAGTAACTTTGACTAGGCCCAGCAGAGAGAAAATGAAGGAGGAACAGCTGGGTGGGTAGAGGAGGGAGATGTGGTGGGGGTCAGGTTGCAAGTGTCTCATTCAGAAGAGCCACAGGTCTGACCTGCAGGCATGAGGAGGACAGCTGAATTGAGGGTGAGGGGAGCTATTTAAAGGGGGAGAAAGGCCATTTTCTCCACAGTGTTTCAACCAGGTGGATTTGCTGTACAGAGAACGCAAAGCTGATTTGTAAATACGGAATGTAGAGTGGAAGGTAGATACAGAACGTAAAGAAGGGTATTTCAGGGTTACGGCTATATCTACACTGCAAGGTTATCTTTGCTCTATCGTAATCGTGGTTTGAGTGTTGGACTGCAACTCTGGAGACCAGGGTTTGATTCTCAGCTTGGCCATGAAACCCACTGGGTGACCTTGGACATGTCACATGCTCTCAGCCTCAGGGGAAGGCAATGGCAAACCTTCTCTGAACAAATCTTGCCAAGAAATCTCCATGATAGTTACCTTAGGGTAGCCATAAGTAAGAAATGATTTGGAGGCACACAGCAACACCCCAAGAGCAATAAGAAAGGGACTGGGGGAGAAATGTATTTGCAGCAAGAAAGAGGGAAAAATGGGCTGGGGGCTTGCACCAGGAGACATATCATAGTGACATTCTGGAGAGACATCTCCTAATGCAGGATCTTGGTCTATGATTCTAGGGTGAAGCCACACTACAAAATTAAAGCAGGTTGACACCACTTTAACTGCCATGGTTCCATCCTACAGAATCCTTGGATTTGTAGATTTGTGAGGCATCGGCACTCTTTGGCACAGAAGGCTAAAACTACAAATTTTAAAATTACAAATCCTAGGACCCCATAGGATGCAGCTACAGTACTTAAAGTGGTGTCAAACTGCTTTATTTCTACGGTGTAGATGCACCCTCTGTATGTGAATTCAAGCCCCTGCATTGTTTAACTTTAAAAAAAAACTAGTTTCCCCCTCAAAAACTTGAAGTAGACTTCTAGATACTTATAGTTTCTGTTTTATTTTTTCCCCACTTTTTATTTTTTTTCCTTTATTTGCATTTTTGGCAGTCCACACAGCCTCCAGAGGGTATCCAGCAAAAAAGTGCCCCACAGACCAAATGCTTTTGTGCCCATCCCTGTTCTAGATAGTGCAATGGAGTGTGTTACAGTCATTTGCACCTTGGTAAGTCACCAGCAGGATCCGGACCTGTTAAAGTGGCTGGTGACCTCAGCTAACGTTTTACCTTGCCCACCATGGAGAATAGTCTGGAAGCACTCGTTTCTGAAAGAACGCTTCTACTAATGGAAAGACAAGCAAAGGCAAGTTTTGGAGGGAAATATGGGCTGTTTTAACTCTCTACTAGCTGGAGGACCTCCTTCTTGTTTCAAAGGCACGTCGCTAAGAGTCTGCCTGATTCGCTCCAGGGCGAAAAATCTGTTTATGGACAGGCTCGTGGCAGATCATCTTATCCATGCAAATTAAAGGCAGGTAAGAGTGTGTGAGGTCTGTGCCAATACAGCATATGCAGATAAGTTCAGGCATGATTGAAGCATCATCTGCCTCTGATATAAATCAGCTCAAACCATGGAGTGAGAGACTTCCAGATCCAGCCTCTGCTCATTTCATAATGAGCTTGGAAAATAAGCCTTTTTAGACTGGAGATCCCAGAATCCCCCCAGCCAATCTTCCCCTCTTTTCTTTTATGGAGGAGTGTTCAATATTTTGAAGCTCCCACCAGCTGAAGCAATACAGCCTACCAGAGCTTGGGAGAGCTTGTTGTTGTTGTTATTGTGTGCCTTCAAGTCATTTCCAACTTTATGGTGACGCTAAGCGAACCTATCATAGGGTTTTCTTGGCAAGTTTCTTCAGAGGGGGGCTGCCATGCCCATCCTCTGAGGCTGAGAGACTGTGACTTGCCCAAGGTCACCTAGCAGGTTTACATAGCTGAGCCAAGATTTGAATCTTGGTCTGCTCCCATGCTCCTACTACAGCATGCTGACTCTTGGAAGAGCTATGTGCTGGAAAACAACTCCCAGAATCCCCCAGCCAACACAGCTAAGGATTCCCAAGATCCCGTGTGGCCAGGCTGGCTGAAAGAATCAGAAGTTTTAGTCCAAGAAATGCAATATTTTTCAGTGATTCCCAAATTTTGGTTCACCAGATATTTGGGACTTCAGCTGCCAGATTTCCTGACTGTTGGCCAAGCTGGCTGGGGCTTCTGTGAGTTGAAGTCCAAAACATCTGGAGGACCAAAGTTTGGGAATCACTGTGATCTACCCATACATCCAGTTTATAATCTGCACATGTATCTGACTTTATGAAAGACAGATTCTCCATGAAGAAACATCAGAGAATGTCCTCCTATCCTTTCCACTTTTGGGCTGAAGACCAAGAACCATAAGAAAGCCCAAGCAGAGTCCTTGAAGCTGTCCATCAGCAGTTAGCACCTGGACAGTAGACAGATCCTTTTGCCACAGTCATTCCCAGCCTGATATAGCTCTATTTAAATTACAGTAATTATAGCAATTATAGTCATTAATCATACAGGCCTTCCTTGAAAACAGGCAAATTAAATTACTGCATTCCTTTGCTGCCTGAAAGGGTGGAGAAAGGGAGAGGTCACTTCTTCAAACATCTCCTTCCCCAAGGGGTGAGCAACTGTCAGGGTTATAGGAAACATCAGTGCTATGCAAAATCCTAGGGTGCATCTGCACTGTAGAAATAATGCAGTTTGACACCACTTTAAGTGCTGTAGCACCATTCTATGGAATCTTGGGATTTGTAGTTTTACGACTTTCTCTGACAAATAATGCTGGTGCCTCACAAAACTATAAATCTCAGCATTCTGTAGGATGGAGCCATGACGGTTAAAATGGTGTCAAATTGCATTATTTCTATGGTGTAGATCAGGGGTCGGCAACTTTTTTTGCCAACGGGCCGGGGGGGGGAAATGGCACTGGGGGCTGGTTTGCATGCTTGCGCGCTTGCACTTACCCCCCCGTGTGCGTATGAAAAACAAAATGGCAGCCGCCCCTGCATCGTGCGCGCGTGCGCACATTGGTGGGTCCCCCTAGGAGGGCTCCCTTGGCCACGCCGGGCTTCCAAGAGGCCCAGCGCCGCTGCAGCCCCCCCCCAGGAGGTTTCCCTTGGCAACACAGGGCCTCCGAGAGGCCCCACGCCACCGCGGGAGCCCCCCAGGAGTCTTCCCTCAGCCACGGCAGGTCTCCGAGGGGCCCAGCCCCGCTGCGGGGGCCCCCGAGGAGGCTTCCCTCAGCTGCACCGGGCCTTCGAGATGCCCAGCACCGCTTCCCTCAGCAGGGGGTCCCCTGGAGGGCTTCCTCAACCTCACCAGGCCTCCGAGAGACCCAGCGCCGACACGGGGGTCCTCCGGGGTGCCATTTTGGATTTTGAAAGGAGGCGGCGGCACGACCGGGCAGGGGCCAGTCTGAAGGCCTCCGCGGGCCGCACCCAGCCCGTGGGGAATAGGTTGCTGACCCCTGGTGTAGATGCACCCCTGGAGTGACCCACAACCCATTTATCCTACAGATGTACACTCCTGAAAACATAAGCATCCCATTTTTCTCCCCAAAATAGTCATGATGACCCTCTTTTGCTTTTTAAAAAAAGGTTTTTCAGTCCCTTTGTCTATTTCTGACTGAAAAGAAGCTTGTTTCCATTCAGGCTATTTCCTATTTGGAAAACAGCTTATTGTGCCCATGAAAAGATGATGTCTCCCAAATGAAGCAAAATGAGAGGCTCCGAAATTATTCACGTACTGTTGCATACCTTCCAACATTGCACAGATAAAAACCAGGACATGCATGGCCAAGCAATATCAGAGTATGGTTAAAATGGCAAAAGTTATCAGTGTGGAAGAAAACACAAGCTAGAAGAGACTGCAGCAATTTGCTCTTGCCTGTGCCTACTGGGAAGGGCAAGATTCCACCTTTCCTCTCCTTTCCATCCACTGAGTTAGCTATATGCAAACTACTTTTGCATTTTGAAGTTTGCAGCAATTGATGTAAGATGAGAACAAAGGGAGAAGGAGGGAGAAATGGGGACATTTTAAAAGCAGGTGAAAAGTGGGATGAAAGAGAATTAATTGGCACTGTCCCTTCCAAATGGGGACAGTTGGAGGGTATGGAACCCTGGAGAGCTACACAGCGACCCACCCAGGTCTTTTTGCAGGCTTTTCCCATGTCCTCTCCCATTTCAGACTCAAAGGGGCCTTTTTCCCCCAAGCAAGAAATTAGTGGACAGTGAGTTCCTGTTTGGGAAAAAAAAAGTCTGTTGTGTTTTGTTATGATCCCCCCCCCCCCCATGAAACAAAATGACTTATAGCACCATAGCCCATATCTAGGATCAAATAGTGACCAGTATAGTGACTGCAGTCAAGTAATCAGAAGAAGGTTAGGAATGAGAAAGGCAGCCATGAAAGAACTGAAGAAGATCCTGAAAAGTAAAGACATACAACTGAGTACTAAAGGTAGAATCGTCCAAGTCATTGTATTTCCCATTATCATATATGGATGTGAGACAGTATAGGAAGCAGACAGGAGGAAGATCAACTCATTTGAAATGTGGTGCTGGAGAATTGTGTTGAGGATACCAATGATGTAGACGTGAGTTAATTGACTTGAACTTAAGTTGGACTCAAGTTGCTTCAGTGACTTGACTTGGACTTCTTGGAGACGGCAGTCAAGAAATAAGAAGACTAGGAATGGGTAGGGCAGCCGTGAAAGAGCTGGAAAATATCCTAAAGAGTAAAGATATACAACTGAACACTAAAGTTAGAATCTTAGAAGCCATTGTATTTTACATTACCATGTATGGAGAGAGGTGGACAGTGAAGAAAACGGATAAGAAAAAAATCAACTCATTCGAGATGTGGTGCTGGAGAAGAATGCTGAAGATACCGGTGATGCAGACTTGAATCAATTGATTTGGACTAAGGAGACTATCGCACTCATTTATAAACTGGCATACCAGAGCCAGCTTAAAATTAGAAGCGGTTGGCATCCTGATCACTGTTCCAAGGGGTGCTCCTTGTGCCTCTTTTAGAAGCCGGGAGTTTTCCGGCTTGAAAAAATGGCTGCCAGATTGCCCCTCTGAGTAGTGATTGAGCCGGGCTGCAGCCGGGCAGTGATTTTGGCAGCTAAATGTGTCTGATACTATCAGGATGACAACTGCTTCGAATTTTAAGCTGACTCAGTTAAGTGGTTGTATAAACTAATGTGATAATCTTTTTTTTTTAATTTTATTATATTAAAAAAAACAAATAAAAAAATAAGACAAACAAACACATGACACACAACATATAGACAAAATATACATAATTTCAAACAATAAAAAACTTCCTTACTGGACAAAGCCTGCTAGAACAACCAAAGAAAAAATCTACACTTCGATTACTAATGTATCCTAAATCTAATGTCTCACATTTTGTTTTGATTCCTCTATTCATATTCACCACTTCAAGTTTACTATTAATTACATCTAACCATTTAATTTGAGCACATTAATCACAGCTATTCCAGTCCATAACCACTTAATCCATGTCAATTGTAAAGCCAATTTCCTCTTCTGTTCTCCAATATTCCACCAAAGGTTTCCATTTGTCTTTAAATGTTTCTTTATCCCTTTTTTTCAGCACTGAAGTTATTTTTTCAATTTCCATTATATCTAAAATTTTCTTAACCCAATCTCGAATATTTGGAATTTCCTTTGTTTTCCATTTGGCGGCGTAAACAATCCTTGCTGCTGATATTAAATAAAATAACAGTTTCCCATATTTTTTCTCTAATTCTTCATCATCTGTCATCCCAAGGAGGTATATTTGTGGATCAAATTTCAAGTCTATTTGAAATATTTTTTCCATTTCTTTATGAATTTGTCGCCAATAGTCTCTCACCATCTTACAATCCCACCATAAATGGTAAAGCGTACCAATCTTTTTCTCACATTTTCAACATTTATTTGTGGAACTTCTTCTCATTTTAGCTAGTTTATAAGGGGTGAGATACCACCGAAATTGCATTTTATAGAAATTTTCTTTGATATCTGAATTTAGAGTAAATTTAAGTCTTATTTTCCAGCTTCTTTCCCATTGTCTTAGTTCAATATTCCGTCCTATATCCTGAGCCCATTTTACCATTTGAGGCTTAATCAATTCTTTTTCCATCTCCAAATCTAATAATAATTTATATAATTTTGAAATTTTATGACTATCTTGTGACTTAATTATCTCCTCAAACTCTTCGTTCATGGAACCAATTGATTTAGTCTTTCTATCTATCAAGAAACGCTCTCTTAACTGCCTATAAGAGAACAAGTTACAATTATATCCCTCCGAATTTAACTGTTCCTGCGTTTTTATTTCTAGTCCTTGTTTGTTCTTTATTAGTAGATCATCATACATCAACCAGTTCTCTCTCCCTAATTTATTTTCTCTTAGGGCTACTTCATTTATCGCAGTCCATAGTGGTATCTTGTCATCCCATTTGGCTTTAACTTTACACCACACTCTTAATAAGGCTCTTCTCAAGTAATGATCATTGAAATCTTTATGTTTTTTAATTTTATCATACACTAAGTAACCATGCCATGGGTAAATATTATCGAAGCCTTCTAATTTTAAATTTTTTTCATTTTCAAGATTTATCCAATCCATAATCCAATATAAACTACAAGCATAGTAATATATTTTGAACTCAGGCATTCCCATACCACCCCTTTCTATTGTATCTTGAAGCAATTTCATCCTTATCCTTGGTTTTTTGTCCCCCCACACAAATTTGGATAGATCGCTTTGCCACTTTTGAAAAGGTATATCACTTATCATAATCAGAATATTTTGGAATAAATATAACATTTTAGGGAGAATATTCATTTTAATCGTTGCAATTTTACCCATCAATGATAAATTTAAGTTCCTCCATCTATTCAAATCTGACTTAATTTCTTTCCATTTGATTTCATAATTATTTTTAAACAGCTCAGAATTTTTAGTTGTGCACTTGATTCCCAAATATTTCACCATTTCACTTTCCCTAAATTTTGTCTTCTTTTAATTCCTCCTTTTCCACCTTAGGTAAGTTCATCATTAACATAACTGTTTTTTTTTCTCTATTTACTTTTAAACCCATCAGTTTTCCATATTCGTTCATTAATTCATTCAATTTATTTATTCCCTCTGTTGGGTTAGCTAAAGATACCATTAAGTCGTCCGTGAATGCCTTGACTTTAAATTCTCTCTTTTTAATTTTTACACCTTGTACCTGACCTTCTTCTCTTATTTTCTCCAAGAGAATTTCAAAGCATGTTATAAATAGTAACGGGGAAAGCGGACACCCCTGTCTGATGCCTTTTTCAATTCTAAAACTTTTGGTAGATTCCCCATTTACTAGTATTTTATTTTCTTGTAAACAATAAATCATATCTATCAATTTTTTGAAATTTATACCAACTTCCAATTTTTCCATGGTAGCTTTCATAAATGTCCAACTTAGGCTATCAAACGCTTTTTCAATGTTGTAAAAAAAGATTGCCCCTTTTTTATCAATATTTTTATTATAATATTCAATTAAATTTATTAAGTTTCTCATATTATCTTTAATTTTTCTACCCGGGAGGAAACCTGCTTGATCGCTATTTATCCATTTGTTTAGCCACTTTTTTAACAAAAATCTTATAATCACAATTTACAAGTGAGATTGGCCTATAATTTTTAGGATTGGTTCTATCCTTCTCTTCCTTAGGAATTAGTGTTATGTTAGCTTGTGACCATGAGGGTGGGATTTTGTCATCTAACACCGCATTCATCGTTTCTAATAAAGGTATAGCTAATTGACTAGAGAGTGTTTTATAATACTCTGCAATGAAACCGTCTGGACCAGGTGATTTTCCACTCTTAGTTACTGATATCGTCTCCAATAATTCCTGAAGGGTAATTTTTTTTTCTAATTCCTTTTTATATTCCTCTGTAATCACAGGTAAATTTAGTTGGTTTAAATATTTTTTAATTTGAATTGCTTTCTTTTCTTCGTGTTGTTCTTTTTTATGCAAATTGGTATAATAGTCCAGGAATATTCTTTTAATATGATCTTGTGATGTAAATGTCTCATTCCCTTCTTTTAATTCCAATATAGATCTTTTTTCCTGTTCTCTCCTTAGCTTATAAGCTAAGAACTTCCCTACTTTATTTGAAAATTCAAAATCTCTCTGCTTTAAAAACCTTATTTTCTTCTGGACTTCTTCTGTAACTAATAGAGACATTTGCCCTCTTAGAATTTGTAGGGCATTTTTTATTTTCCTATTATTTGGTTTCCTTTTCAACTCTTCCTCTTTTAATTTTATTTCATCTTCCAATTTTTTAATTGATTTTCTCTTTTTTTCTTAATTTCAGCTCCTTTTTTAAAGAAGAAGCCCCACATATATGCCTTCGAGGCATCCCATACCACATTGATTGCTGTTTCTTTATTTAAATTTTGTTGGAAAAATAACTGCAGTTCTTTCTTCACCTCTGAGACTGTATTTTCATTTTTCAGATAATTTACATTTAACTGCCATCTAAATTCTTTAGAGTCGGTTTTTAAGCTCATCATTATTGGGTTATGGTCCAACCATACTGTGGGTAAAATCTCTATTTTTTGTACATTCTTACATATTAGTGTCGAGACCATAAACATATCTATCCTCGACCATAAATTGTGGACGTGAGAGAAAAAGGTGTTATCTTTGGCATTTTTATATAAAATCCTCCACATATCCTTTAATGATAGTCTTTCCTGCATTTCAAAGAAGCTTTTAGGTAATTTACCTTGTGATATTTTAATCTTCTTTTGTGAACTTCTGTCCAGGTGTGGATCGATGACCCCGTTCCAGTCCCCCATAACAATAATCCACTCGTTTTCCCATGTTTCTAATTTTTCAGTCAATTGTTCATAGAATTTCCCTTTATTAGTTAACGGTGCACATAATGCCAATCAATAGCAATTTCTCCCCTTTCAAACTAATTTCCACAACCACGAATTGTCCATTAATGATAATCTTCTTAAATTGAACTCTTCTTCTTAAATTGAACACAAGTTCTTTCAGTGACTTGACTTGGATTCAACTTGGCAAAAATGACACATTGGTTCAACTTGACTTGAGGCTTGTATATTTTTGGTGACTGATCCTTCTATTGCCATTCACTTCAAGCAGGAGGCAAGACCTGCCCCAAACTGTGGGGTGCATTTCTTGGAAGGCAACAGCAAATGTGTTAAGCAATGGGCTTGAGGTGGAAAGATCCTTCTGAAGCTTTTGAAAAGCTTTAGAAGGCTCCTCTGATGTGTAGCAGGGACAGGCTGCTGAGCAGATCTCCTACCTCAAGCCCATTGCCTAACTCACTAGCTGTTCTGTTTGAGGAACAGACCCCGCCTCCCTTTTTTCTGTTAAAAATTAGCTCCCAGATTTGAGGCTCAACTTGAGACTTGACTTGAAAGTATCTTGCAAGGACTTAAGACTCAACTTAAGACTTAAAGATAGAGACTTGAGACTTGACTTGAGATTTGGACTAAAAGACTTGAATACATCATGTGGACAGCCAAAAAGACAAACAAATGGGTCCTTGAACATCAAGCCTGAAATCTCCCTGGAACCCGAGATGATGAAACTGAGGCTTTCATACTTTGGCCACATCATGAGAAGGCACAACTCATTAGAAAAGACAATAATGCTTGGGAAGGTAGAAGGTAGTAGAAAGAGAGGAAGACCACATGCCAGATGGATGGACTCAACCAAGGGGTCACAGGCATGGGTTTGCAAGATCTAAGCAGAGAAGAAGAAGATAGGGGACCTTGAAGATGTCTCATCCACAGGATCGTTATGAGTCACAAATGCAGGAGGGGCCATGGGAACTTTGAGCCCTGCAAAAATGGCCTTGATGTCAGATATGGCCCCCAGAGTGACCTTTGCCTACACCTGCCTTGGCAGTAATTTTAATTTTTAATAAAGCCTCAGCCTCTCTACCTTGTAACCAGACTATGACTTTTTACACAACAGCCTTGCCTAGAATCAAGTTGAAAGGGATACCAAAGGCTCATTTAATCCAACCAGTTTTATATCAATAAAGGAGAAATTTTATTTGTGTGGACCACAGCTCTCAGAATCCCCCAGCTGGCATGTAGCCGCTGGCATCCTGGGAGCTGTAATCAAAAAACATCATTTTCCAAACTCTGCAGTATAGTACAGTGGGCCCTT
This sequence comes from Phrynosoma blainvillii, assembly GCA_026167975.1. Lineage (NCBI taxonomy): Eukaryota > Metazoa > Chordata > Lepidosauria > Squamata > Phrynosomatidae > Phrynosoma > Phrynosoma blainvillii. The sequence continues at coordinate 442,540,428 of JANUYF010000001.1, read as the reverse complement.
GGTATACACTGGGGTTTGTTTCCAGGACCCCATATGGATATCAAAATCCATGGATGATAAAGTCCAATTATAAACAATGCCGTAGTAAAATGGTGCCCCTTATAGAAAATGGCAAAATCAAGGTTTGCTTTTTGGAAATATATATATATATATATATATATATATATATATATATATATCTCCAAACATAAGTGGTTGAATCCACAGATGCAAAATCCATGGATGTGTAGGGCCAACTTATCGAAAGTCCTGTTGCTTAATGCTAGCTAGAGGAGGCCCATTGCTTCAGCTGTTGAATGGTGAGTCAACACACCAGTAAATTGATTGAATAGTCCTACCCTAGCCAGACAGGAATAATAATAAAGTTTAGGCCTCTGGTGTTGAACAGATACTACAATGTAGTGGTTGCAGGGTTTAAGTTTATATAGAGGACCTTGAAGAGCCAGCGTGGCATAGTAGTTTGAGTGTTGGACAAGGACTCTGGAGACCAGGGTTCAATTCCCTGCTCTGCCATGAAAACCAGTGGGTGACCTTAGGCAAATCACATACTCTCAGCCTCATGGGACAGCAATGGCAAACCTCCTCTGAATAAATCCTGCCAGGAAAACCCCTGGGGTTTCCTTGGGGTACCATAAGTCAGAAAAGACTTGAAGGAAAACAACAACAACAACAACAACAACAGAGGACCCAAAGGTGCCAGTCCTGGTCCAGACATTGGTTTGTCAGAGTAAAAACTGGAGAAAGCTCCTGTACCTTTACTACCTGTAAAAGAGGGAATTTTAGCAGATACTGCTTGTTACCTGATAAGCAACACCTGCTTAAATTCCCACTTCTATACAATTAAAGACTTCTATGCAATTAAAGACACAGGAGTCCTCTCCAGTTTTCAGTATGGCAACCTTACGTAAAACTCTACTGGGTGGCCTTGAGCAAGTCCTTGTCCCGATTGCTGTGCATTTAAAATTGAATAGCTCTCTGTATGCCACACACACACACATGCCAGGTTACTAGGTGCAAGAATGGAGTATAAGTTTAGTAAATAAATGTTTTAATTTTGCCCCAGGCCTCAGAAAACCTCTGGGCGGCCCTGACGAAAAGGATGTTTACAAAGGGTTTCACTGCCCTCGGGCAGACTCATTCTGTCAGAGTGAGTCACCGTGTCCCAATTCGTGGGCAATAAATTTCTTCCATATATCAACTAGGAAGAAAGGAAGAAAACATAAAGAGATCAGCCAGATGTCCAAGTCTTGTTTTATGTAACCCACAGGAGCCATGTGACTCCCGCAGTGTAACTGAAACTTCCTAATCAAATATACTAAAACCACCTCCCAGGTCCCATCCGACAGCTGTGCCTTAATGGTGTTTGCGAGGCTATATAATGCTAGCCAGGTGCGCGATGCCAAGTAACCTCAGCTGAACACCAAACAGAATAGGATCGGATCTGAATCTAAGAACAGAAGGTGACCTGTGCTAGATGACACCAAAGGTCTGTCAGATGCAACACTGAGGTACTCACAAAAAGACCACAAGGAAAACACAAGAATAATTGTATATCCTTTCCTACTTTTGTTGACTTTTCCTGGCTAGGTAGAGGCTTCCAATATTTTGTTGTTGTTGTGTGTCTTCAGGTCATTTCCATCTTATAGTAACCCTATCATGGGGTTTACTAGGCAAGATTTATTCAGAGGGGGTTTGCCATTGCCATCCACTGAGTCTGAGAGAGTATGACTTGCCCACAGTCACCCAGTGGGTTTTGTGGCTGAGCCGGGAATTGAACCCTGGTCTACAGAGTCATAGTCCAACATTCAAAGCATTATGCCATGCTCCCTTTCAATATGGGGTTTCCATATAATTATAGTTTCCAAAAATCACATTTAGGGACTTTCCCATTGAGTTGTAGCCCTTCCCCATAGACAACATGGTCTTTTGTAGAGTTTCTCACTAGAGCTCATAAAGATTACTCTCTTTGATTACAGATTACAGAGTACCAAGAGTACCCAGCCAGCGCTAGATGACTTCTATGAGCTCTGGTTATGAATAAGAGGCATTGAAAGAAGATAATTGTTGTTATGAGCCTTCAAATGGACTCCAATGTATGATGATACAGTGGGTCCTTGGTATTTGCTGCAATTTGGTTCTGGGACCCTCTGCGGATACCAAAATCCATGGGTGCTCAAGTCCTATTAAACGCAATGGCATAGTAAAATTGTGTCCCTTATACAAAATGGCAAAATCAAGGTTTACATTTTTTGCAAAATATTTTCAAACTGTGGATGCAGATACCATAGATACAGAGAGTGAACTGTACTTTCCTAGGGTGTTCTTGGCAAGATTTCTTCAGAAAAGATTTACCATTGCCCCCTGCTGAGGCTGAGAGAGTATGATTTGTGTAGGGCCACCGAGTGAGTTTCCATGGTTGAGTGGAGATTCGAACCATGGACTACCTGGACTCCTAGTCCAGCACTCAATCCACTATACCACACCAGCTCCCTGCTGAAAGATATAGCATTCATGAATTTGTCTATGCCTATTTTAAAGTCATCTAAACCAGGGACCAACCTCAACATCTTGTGGCATGCCACCTCTGGTCTTTTTATGCATAGTGTGAGAAACACAGGCAGACCTATGTTTATTATATGGATCTTTAAGCCCCACATCTGTTAATTGCTCTGGGTTACCTGGGTTTCTCATATTATAAGATGGGGGGGGGGCACTCTTTCTGCCTACGTTTCTCACACTATGCATAATTTTACAAACCATTCTCAGGGTTACCCAGAAGAACCTTTGTTGTTTTTAGTTGGACTGCTGCAGATGAGAACTGAGAACCAGTGTGCTGTAGTGACTGGCATGTTTCCCATCCAGAGATTCAAAAAGGCCAGAAGTGGCACCTCAAAAGAGAGAGATTGGTGCTTGTTTTAGGTTCTCCTGGGATGGATTAAGCTCTTGCCTTTTGTCACTCTACTCAGAGAAGTGATGGTTCCTTTTCTATATAAGAGTTATCGTACTTACATTGACTTGTGCATAAGTTGGCCCGTATTTTGGGGGTCTATTTTTTGATTAAAATCTCTGGATTCATTCATGAGTAGACACAGTAACTAATAAAATACTGGATGACACAGACCTTCATTTCGTTCCAATGACTCATAGTTTGCTTATGATCAGAGCACAATGGGTTCGTTTTAACTGGAATACGTCAGGAATTTTACCCCATGTCTGATGGGACAGTGATCTTTGTTGGGAAGTTAGGTTGCCTTTCCGAGCATTTTGTACTTTGATTTGCATAGATGAGTTATTTGGAACTGTTGATCTTTAATCGCCCCTTAATGGCACATCTACTCACTTCTGATACATTTTAATTTGGATTACGTATACTGCAGAGGGTTGGTGGCTGAGTGGCCATCCTTCGAGGAAAAGAGTTGAATTTAGGAACTCACATACTGCTTAGATATCAGGACAGTGTAAGGATGGATGAATCTGACACTTTTGCTTTTGGGTGGTAGTGTGTGCCTTCAAGTCATTTTCAACTTACAACAACCTATCACAGGGTTTTCTTGGCAAGATAACTTAATAGGAGGTTGGAGTTTTCCTTTGCCTTTCTCTGAAGCTGAGAGAGTGTGACTCACCCAAGGTCACCTAGTGGGTCTCCAGAATTTGAATCCAACACTCAAACCACTACACCACATTGGCTCTGGTTTTTTCCACATTCAATTTGGAATGTGAGAATGAAAAAAATGTTCAGATTTTGATGAATTCTTCTCACAAATAAGCTGAAACAAAGTTCTCACCAATCTTCATCAGACTAATTCAACAATTTCAGCAGGGCCAGTCCCAGTTCATCCTTGATCATCCCACTTTTTCAGCTGCTTTTAAGTAGTCTCAATTTCCCCTCTTCCGTCCTTTGACCTCAGGTTACTTCCACTGGGGCATACTGAGATTGAATTGCAAAATAGTTTGCACTCCATTAAATCATTGGGAGGAAAGGAGATGAGAGGGTGGAATCCTGCTTTTGCCAGTACATGTAAGCAAAAGGAAACTGCTGCAGACTCTCCTAGTTTATGAGTTCTTCCCAGTTAATAACATTTGCCATCTTATGTTACATGGCCACAGATGTCCCAGTTTTCGTCTATGAAATATTGGAGGGTATTGACTGGCCTCATACAATATAATAATTATTACCCTACCCATCTGTCAACAATCAGAGCGGCTAACAACAAATTAAAATTCCATACAGCATATAATCCAACAACCCCCCAAACCCACCCACCCCTTAAAAAAGTATTAAACCAGTTAAACAATTAAAACATCTTAATTAAAACAACATACAATAAATTCAAATCACAGAACAACGATAATATCATATAATATATATCCATAATGTTCATTACAATAGCTTCTCACTTCTGTTGTACTTCCTATGTTCCAGTCTTCTTAGTCATTGTTTATGTTGTTCAATCCATCTCACGTATCTGTAGCCTGTTTGAATCATATTCAATTGGTATAAAATGGAAGATTTATAACACACAAAAGTATATTTATCTACAGCTGTAACTATTTTTAACTATAACTACAATAATATCCAATACTAAGTTGTTTTTAATCTTAATTGTCTCAAACAAAAAAGATTTTCCCCTTTACTTCTTGTCTTATTTATGCTTTGCTAACCAATTTGTATATTATTAATAATTAACCTTTATCTTCAGCTTTCCTATCTATTCATATAACATATCTATTGGTATCCTTTTCATTTTACTGATTTTTATATATAAATTGGATTATCAGTTGCCATTCTTTTTCCATCTGATCCCAAGTTTCCTATTTATTAAATTTGTCAGACGGTCCTGGGGACAAGATAGAGATGTCCAAAAGAAATAGGCACTTTATATCTTATGTGGTGGTCTTGCCAAGTAGTCAAAAAAATCCGGGATAAAATGCATTTGTCTCTATTGAATTTCATTTTATTATGCCCAATTATCCAGTTTATCCAGGTCTGTTTGAATTCTGTTCCTATCTTCCTATGTGTTAGCCACTCCTCCCAGTTTTGAGTTATATGTAACCTTGAGAAGGATTCCTTTCATTCCCATCATCTAAGGGCCCTTGCAGACTGCCAGAAATAGTGAAAATTGAGTCCACTTTAAAGGTTAGGGTTAGTGCTAGGGAATCATGGGAATTGTTGTTGTTGTTTTTTCTGAGACATTGAGCCTTCTCTGTCAGAGAGCTCTGGTGCCACAATAAAATACAGTTCCCATGATTCCCTAACCCTAACCCTAATCCTTAAAGTGGACTCAATTTGCACTGCAGTCTGCAAAGGCCCTAAGTCATTAATAAAAATGTTGAAAAGTAATGGTTCTTAGACAGAACCCTGAGGCACTCTACTCAAGTCCTCCTTCCATTTTGAAGTGCAGCCATTGATTATGACTGAGCACAGTTTTCCAATCAAATATGGATTCATCTGACCATGTTCCTATCTATTCAACATTTAATCACTTTGCCAAGCAAAATATTATGGGGGTCCTACCATATGCTTTACTAACATCCAGATAAATTATATCCACAGCATCCCCACCATCTACTAAGCTAGTGACCTGATTGAAAAAAGATATAATATTAATTTGGCAGGATTTGTTCTTGACAAACTAATGTTGTCTCCACTGATCACTTTACTGTCATCAAGATACTTTCAGTTACACTCAGAATTTTGGCAGTTTTAAGAATCTTACTGAAATTATCCATTGTACACCTCCTGGGATTCATTACAAAACAAAGTTTTTCTTGCCTCTGAAATTTGCCCGTTTGCGGTATGTGGTACATTTTGTATGGACAAAATCATCCCTACATTTTAAGCAAATTACTAAAAATGTGTTCAACAGCAAAAACATTTTAGAACAAATACAATTAATTCAATGGGGAAAGGTATATTAGACTTATAAAAATGGGTTTACAAAAAATGTATACAAATTTCTGGAACACAGAAACCAGTCTTGCAACCTCATACAAACATGAGATGAGACAGGTAGGGTATGCAGGTGGGATTTAGAGAAACCCAATGAAATCAAGACTGAGTTTTTTTACATCACTTAAGTCCTCCCTGCCAGTTAAAAGTGCTTTGGTTGATAAAAGTTAACAAGAAGTAGATAAGAACAAGAGGATATGAATGTCCACACATTTTTTTTAAATAGAGGATTTATATTTGTTGTAGTTTTTATCCTAGGTTTATTTGTTCTCTTTGAGTGTGTTTAATTAAGCATATTAAATGAGAAGCCGGGAAGTAATATTTCCTTTTGCAAACTTTATAAAACAAAGTTACAAGAAACTAAAGAAACTCTATTTAAGATAACTCATAGTGACCACTAATCTCAAAATGGCTGTCGCTCAAGTTTTGACTCTTTACTAGTACAACCTGGAACTATTTTTCCCTATGCCCCCAGTCATTAAACACTTGCATTCCTACTATCATTTCATTACATTAAAAAAGAAAAAGAAAATGCTGTTATCTGATTATATATTCTAAAAGCCTTTTTTATTATCCTGCTTCATCATGTCTCAATGTCCCAAAAACTTGTCATGCTGCAAGTGTTTTATTTCTTCTGTCTTCAGTTTAGCTATTCTGTGTCTCAGGCTGTGTGCATGGAGGAAAAGAAATGTTGCCACCCATGTCCCCACTGACCTGTTACAATGACTCTCAGGGCCCAAACAGGCAAAACATGGGTCCAATTTGCACTCCAGGGTGATTCTCCAGAGTACAAAGTGTCCCTGTTTGCTCCAAATCAGGACGGAAACTCTGGAGAATCCCCTGAACATGTTGCCTGTAAATCATGGCATCCACCAGCATCCACCAGTGGATAGGCAAGCTGCTTAACTCTTCCCACCCAGAAATTTCACCTCCCACCACAACACTTTCAAGTTTGCGTGGTTTCTCCAGCACCATTCTTTTTGTAAATGTGCAAACTGATCACACAAGTCCACATTAGCACAATGATACCATCAGTACAGTACACCAACACTCAGTAGGATGTGAAGTTGAAGGCTTTCACGGCCGGCATCCATAGCTTTGTGTGTGTGTGTGTGTGTGTGTGTGGGTTCTTCGGGCTGTGAGGCCATGCTCTGGAAGAATATATTCCTGATGTTTCACCTGCATCTGTGACTGGCACTCAGTAGGATGGCCGCTGCCCCCACAAGACACAGGAAAAGAGGGAGGATGGTGTCCTGGGGAGTGTGTGAACAGTGCTGCCAGTATTGACCTATCATGGATGCAGTTTTGTGGACATCTCATCTTCTCCATGGATCCAGAAGCCCCAATGATAAGCTGGGTATTCCTGTCAGTACACACATGTTTGAGAAATGTAATGGTTCAGCATAGATCCTTCTGATTAATAATTTCCCCAAAGGATTGGCATGTGATATATGACCATACCAAGCTGAGCGCAGGAGCTTGGACGAAAAGTAGGCTTTCTCAGCTCTTTTTTGAACTGAGTCCATTCCCAAATTCCTTATAGTAGATGTAGTAGTTTTAGCTTCTTCTCATCCTGTCTCCAGTCACCAAGGTTGGGTCAACGCTAGTGGGGAAAAAATGGTTTTAGATTGGCTCTACTCTTTTTAGCACACACAACATTATCCCCCTTTCAACTCCAAGCTGCAGTAAATACCATTTTAAATCAGTATTAACTGCACCTCTTTTGCTCTATATTGTGTGTGTGTGTAACTCCAGTTTATTTCTTGTACTTCATCAGTGTGTTTCCTTTAACTGGAGTCAATTCTTTGGTGGGGGTGACCCTTTTTGCAGTTTTTTCCCCTGCACTCCCTTATTCTCTAATCACTTACAGCTCCAATGCCTCCACTCCTCCATCTGCTGCCATTTTCCTGAATGGACCATTCCCTTCTGACTCCATTCCCACATTTTTCCCCCTGTGCAACCACCTGCTTTTTTCTTTTTCTTTTGTTATTCTCCATCTGCAGTTCCACACCTCTGCAGATACGCATGCCCCATTCAAAGGGCAAAATGCATGTCTTTAAGCTGAATTCACACTGAAAGAGGTAATGCCAATAGTGATGTGGTCGAACAGATTAAACCTCTCATACTTTGTAATCAGAATGGAGAGAGAGCTGGTGTGTTGCTATGAAGCATATGAAAGGGCAGGGCTAAGGCTGCATCCGCACTGCAGAAATAATGCAGTTTGACACCATTTGGACTGCCATGACCCAACACTATGGAATTCTGGGATTTGTTGTTTAGTGAGATTTTTTTTACTGTATTTTAATGTTGTAAGCCGCCCCGGTTGCATCCGCAGAGAGGCAGGATAAAAATTATTATTATTATTATTATTATTATTATTATTATTATTATTATTATTATTATTATTATTATTATATTTAGGTTTCTCTGTCAGAGTTCTGGTGCCACAACAAACTACAAATCCCAAATAAATTGGGGGGGGGGGGAAACACGCCAGCCTCCTTTTGGAATAGTGAGGACAAGGGGAGATGAGCAGAACCACATCCGCTTGCACCCCCTGATTGCCCATACATCAGAATTGCTTCAAGAGGAACTTATCACATGTACATCAACAGTGGAAAGCAGCACGACTGAGAGGCATTGATGGGTTTTGCCCATCAATGAGAAGGTTGGATTGACAGCAATGGATGGACTACAGACCAGCTACTGGATAGACACAGTATTGTGCGATAATGTGCAGCCATAGATGCTATTATCTTACTCTAATTCCACTTTTCAAGCCTCATGTCCTACGTGTCTGATCCTAAACTGACAGCAGAATAGGCTGAATAATCATCAAAGAGCAAGCCTAATATTGCTCTGTCTTGTGATTTAAAAGATCCACAGGACATTTTTAAGGTAAATCCTTTCAAGCTAATGTCCAGCAAAACTTAAAATCATAAAAGATTAATATGAACAACCATCATTCTACATTAACTACAGGCTAAATATAGTCCCAATTACAGTCGACTCATTGATTCAATATAATTTACACAGGTGTTGGCCTGCCATTCAACAATGGATTCAATGAATATAGCTATCTAGAACAAGTAATTTTAATAATAATAATAATAATAATAATAATAATAAATTTTATTTTTAACCCACCCTTCTGCAAGGCAATCGAGGCGGCGTACAAAGTTAAAACAAGACAGCAGTTAAAACAATTCCACCCCCCCAATCCTTAACCCACCCACCCCATAAAAGTTGAATTAAACTAGTAGAATAATTAAAATAACAAAATTAATCGACACAATGATTTAAACCTTGAAACGAACAGTGGTGGCAGGGAGCAGTAGCCATCCAATTCTATTAGAGGCGGGAGAGTTATTCCGAGAAGGCCTGTCGGAAGAGATCTTTACTGCTTATTTAACTCTAAAACCAGATAGCACTTTAGAAACAGAAGAATTCCAACTGAGGGGCAGGCCAAGGTAAAAATGCAAATTTTAAGGCATACGTGAACATATATAATAATAGAGTCTAGTGGGAACAAAATTCCAGAGGAGTGCGATTACTACCAAGTAGGACCCATTTCTTATGTTCACCAACGCAAACTCTATAACAGGTAGACATACAATTAGGACCTTCGATGCAAATCCTTTTTAAAACTGATGTTATGAAATTTCTATAGGATGTTCAGTCAGCAATCTAGTTGCTGTATTTTGCACAGGCTGCTGTGTTTTGTACCTGTACCTTCAGAGCTATCTTCAAGGACAGCCTTACAAAGAACACATTTCAGTAGTCTAAATGGGAAATTATCAGTGCATGAACTACTTGTTGTTCCCCTCCGAGAAACATTATTAATGTGTTATGCTACTAAATCAAGGCCAGTAAGTAGGTTGCTAAAAATATACAAGTTGCAAGTCGAGTTGAGTCCTGTCGAGTCAGAGCATCCTTTATTGCATAGCCAAGTTCAAATCAAGTGATTGAAGCAACTTGAGTCCAAGTCAATTGTCTCAACTCTCCATCATTGTTTTTCAGCCATGAGTGACCTTGGGCAAGTCACACTGTCTTGGCCTAAGAGGAAGGCAGAGGCAAACACCCTCTGAACAAATCATGCCAAGAAAACTTCATGACAGGTTCAAGTTAGGGTTGCCATAAATCAGAAATAATAATAATAATAATAATAATAATAATAATAATAAGTTTTATTTATATCCCACTCCTCTGCTGGGCAATTGGAGCAGCTAACAAAATTAAAAAGAACAAAGTTAAAACAATTCCATCTCACCCTCAATCCCTAACCCACCCACCCATAAAATCAAATTAAACTGTATTATAAAGTAAAAATAACCAGCAGTAATTTAAAACCATTAACAAACAAACATTAAACAAACAAACAAACAAACAAACAATGGAGGATGGGAGCAGAAGAACAATCATTCTCAAATTAGTCAGGGAAGTTATTCCAGGAAGGCCTGTCGGAAAAGATCCGTCTTTACTGCTTTTTTAAAGCAGTCGAGCGTGGTAATAAGACGGATCTCATCCGACAGGCCATTCCATAATCTCGGAGCGGCGACAGAGAAGGCCCTCTGGGAGGTCTGTGACAATCTAGTTTTCATAGGCAGTAGCAAATTCCTCCCAGAAGACCGAAGTGTGCGGGGGGAATCATATGGGAAGAGGCGGTCCTGAAGATAAGTTGGACCCAAGCCATGTAGGGCTTTAAATGTCAAAACCAACACCTTGTACTGTGCCCAGACACTAAACGGCAGCTAGTGGAGAGACTTCAGCACTGGAGTTATGTGCTCTCTCCTAGATGTTCCCATGACCAGCCTGGCTGCCATATTTTGGACCAATTGAAGTTTCCGGGTTAGGCACAGGGGTAGCCCCATGTAGAGCGCATTACAGAAATCCAAACATGAGGTTACCAAAGCATGTACCACAGTTTCAAGATCCCTCATGTCCAGGAAAGGGCGCAGCTGGCATATCAGCCGAAGCTAATAACAGGCACTCCTGACCACCGCATTCACCTGACTAGTCATGTGAAGCGATGAATCTAGGAGCACCCCAAGACTTCGAACACTGTCCTTAGAGGAGAGTGTGACTCCATCCAGGACTGGAAGGTGTATTCCCAAGCCTGGTTTCAAGCCCATCACTGTTAGTACCTCCGTTTTGTCTGGATTCAGTCTCAATCTGTTTTTCCTCATCCAATCCATTACCGCCTTCAAGTCAAATGACTTGAAGGCACACTATAACAATAGTATTTTATTTATGGATAAGCCTGGATCTTGTGATTTTTAAAAAATAAAATTAAGAAGAGGGGTAGGACAAAAGTGAAGCACAATTTGGAAACTTTCTAAGCACTCTTGAGGGTTCGGAAGCCAAGGCAGAAGAAGCCAAAGAAGTCTGAAATGAATTGACACCTGCAGCTGACACGTGGAATAATTTTTAAGGCAAATCTGATCCCAAATGAGAATATATTGTTATCTGAACAGATCAAGAGGGCTTATTTTCTCCATAGCAGAAGACCAGTCCTAGGAATGGATGAGGGTTTGGCTTTGGTTTGATTTTTCTTTAAAATAAATAAATTGAAATAGACATTTTGTTTACATGTCTGCATATTCAGGAAGGGAAAGATATGAGATTATAACAAATGTAGGAGAAACAAAAAAATCAATAGATTTCTCTATTCAGGCCAAGGATTTTGAGAGTCTTTTCTAAACCCTGGGTTTGGGGCTTTGTGTATTCATGAGTCTAATGCTGGATTAGGGTTGCCAACTCTATTTATTCTGAGGGGCTCCTTATCTTCAATACCTATGTGTCTGCCAGGCACAAGATGGTCCTGTCCAGTAAGCAATTGCTATACTCATCTTTAGCCACTGCTAATGTCTGCAGCATAATGTTTGAATGAGAAGTGTCATCTTGGATTGATGTTGTTGGTTGCTTTGATAGTTCTTTTCTGCCACAATATATCTTGTGATTGACCGGGCCCAGACAAAATCTTCCATTTTTCTAAGTACTTGAGAATGCTAGCATCCTCTCCTTGCCTATGCTGGGTTGTGGCTACAATATCAGTGCAGTGATAATGTCAGGGATGATGGGAGTTGTAGCTCTTCACCTCTGGCTCTAACTCACCACCTTGTTATGCAGCAGAGCTGACCAGCTTTGATCAGTGGTTGATGCTTCTTTCCCAAGCAGCAGAGTTTCAGAGAATAGGCTGAAGACCCTGACAAACTCTCCAAGCCTTCTCACTCTTCTTCCTGAGATGTCTCCAAACCTCTCCAGGATTCTTCTGGTTCTTGTATCTTCCCTCAAGACACCAGACAACTCAGTAGTCTTATATAAAAGATCTACTTTATTCTACTATATATAAATACTATATGCCCTACAAATCACAATCTCTACTCCACTCTACACCACAATATGCATTGGCAAACATTGCACTTATAGCCATTGTTAGTCACCACCCACTAGTCAGTTCCCACCCAGTGGGTATGTACATTCATTTTGATTGGTTTACATGGATCATCCCATACTTAAGACCAACCCAAGTATTTCATCATTTTACCTTGACTACTTAATGAATCTCAGGTGTTTGCAATCTATAACAGGTGTTTTCAATATACACTCTATAACTTTGTCCTTGTCTCTCAAGGCTTCCAAATTACATTATCCTTTTCACCTGTGTAGCTTCATGATTGTTCCTGCTTAGTCACTGTGACTATCACATACACATTTTATTTCTATTACTGTAAGTCCCATGTTGCATTTTCCTTAACAGATAAATCTGCTCCAAGTTATAATCTAAACTTTAAAGGAGCTGTTTATTTATTTAACATTGTCAGTGCACATGGTGGTGAACAAGAACAAAAGCACCCCAAAATAGACATCCCTATCAAAGATATCATTGTTACTGTTGTTGTCTGCTTTCAAGTCATTTCCAACTTATGACAACCCTAAATTGAATAGATCACAGGGTTTTCCTGCAAAGATTTGTTCAGAGGGGGGCTGCCATTGCCATCCTCTGAGGCTGAGAGCATGTGACTTGCCCAAGGTCACCTAGTGGGTTTCCATGGCTGAGCTGGGATTTGAACACTGGTCAGAGGAGTCATCGGCCAATCCTCAAGCCTCGACACCATACTAGTCAAAGATATACAATATAATAATTTAACCAAAAGGATATATGGGAAGGAGGGGACTGAAGGAAATAGGAAAAACAAATAGTTGAACTGAGTATTTTTCAGGGTTCGAAAGACAGGATTCAAAATGCAGGATTCAGGGCTATCCAGGATACTGAACCTAGCTGGTGGATAGATTTTAGCACTTTGGAAAGCTGCTTTAAACTTTGGACTCAATCCCATAGTGTTTAAGGGTGCGTCTACAGTAAAAATAATGCAGATGGACACCACTTTAAGTGCTGTGGCTCCATCCTATGGAATCCTGGGATTTGCAGTTTTACAAGGTCTTTAGCATTCTTTGCCAAAGCATGCTGGTCACCAGAAGTGACACCATGTCACGTCCTGTTGCCATTTTGAGAGGGGCTACAAACAAAAAGAGAGGCATATGGGGTAGCTGGAGGCTGAGGCAAATTGGGTCAGTCAGGGTGTTTTTATGTGTTTTCACAAGTTTGGGTAATTTTCTACAAGGTTTTCAGGCAAAAAAAAATGCCCCAAAAATCACTTTGATTTTTTTAAACGAAGAGTGGTGGGCTTTAAGGAGGTGTTGGAAGCCACAAAAGTGGGACACACTCTGCCCACCTGTGTTCAAAATATGCATTTATCTCTCCCCAACAACTTTTTCATGCTGTTCTTTTTCCTGGAATGCCAAACTGAATTTTAGAAGAAATTCCTCTTCAAAGAACAATCACTGCAAAATACAAGCTGTGTGAAGTTCAGTTCCTGCACAGTTTTCTTTTTCACCTTCTCAAGATCTTCTGTTTTCAATTCTAGAGCCAAGAAAATGAGTATGTTGTATTTCTTTTTAAAAATATATTATTTTATTTCTAATATTTAGTAGCCAACCAGTAGGCAGTCACTCTCCAGGAAGTGTAGAATACAATTGCAAATAAAACCTAGAATCCACATAAATCAAATCAAAAGCAGCATAATAAAACCATAAAAGCCACCAGGACAATAATAACAAGCATCACAATAAGATCTAAAAATATCACAAAAGATAAAAACTACGGTGTCTTTTGCATTGTGTTACAGGGAGCTATGCCAAGAGTAGCAACAGAGAAGCAGAGACAGTGTGGTTTTGCATGTATTCTGTTGGCCAGGAGACAATTTTATTCTAGTTAAATATTTGTAAGATTTCTTTCAGATCAGGGCAACCTAAAGCTGTCAAGAAAATACAAATAAAAATATAAGAATATAATATAATTATTTCTTTTTTTAAAAAAATACTAGGTTTTAAAACAATAATGCCTGGCATTCTGTATTGCAGTGATGGATTTGTACCCTAGGCTGCATCTGCATTGCAGAAATAATGCAGTTTGACATTACTTTAACTTCCATGGCTCAATGCTATGGAGGTCTGGGATTTATAGTTTGCTATGGTACCAGAGTGCTCTGACAGAGAAGGCTAAATAGCTTACAAAACTATGAACCCCAGAATTCCATAGCATTAGATTATGGCAGTCCAAATGGTGTCAAACTGCAGTATTTATGCAGTGCGGATGCAGCCCTTGAGTTATGCATTCAGAACTACTCAGTAAGACTATGTAGTTATAATCGTGCCACGAATGCAAATTACACCCCAAGCCACTTTAACAACCAGCAGCCAGATCAAGCAAAGGAGGTCTGTTCAGATGCACATTGGGAAGGAAGGAGGATGGCGTTTTCAACTCTTCCCACCAACAACAGGGTGACCAGGCATCCTCTCTTTCCAGGACATGTCCTACATTTCAATGTTTTGTCCAGGAGGAATTCCAAAATGTCCTCCATTTTGAGCATGACCATTGAGTAACACTACACTTGCTGTTCCCCTTTGAGAAATTTATCTACTTGGCAGCCTTGCTGCAAATAGGCGGATATCATGGATCCTTCTAAAGTTCTTTTTTCCTAGGAGCAGCAGCAGACAAGACTTGTCCCCAAAATCCAGGGCACCTTTGTTTCTTGGAGAGGAAAAGGAGAGCAAACATGGGCCTTTGCAGACTGCCAGAAATAGTGCACATTAAATTGAGGCACTGCCCTGGCTCAGTGCTAGGGAATCATGGGAACTGTAATTTATTGTGGCACCAGAGCTCTCTGACAGAGAAGGCTCAATGTCCCAGAAAAAAATACAGTTCCCATGATTCCCTAGTAATGAACCAGGGCAGTGCCTCAATTTAATGTGCACTATTTCTGGCACTCTGCAAAGGCCCCATGTTAGGCAAAATATGGAAATGCATAATAAAATGCAGTATATGTAATGTAGCTGTAAATAAACCATATGAAAATGAGTCTATATACAGTGGTCCCTGGTTTGGTTCCAGGACATACACACACCCATGGGTACCAAAATCCATGGATGCTCAAGTCCCATTAAATGGCATAATAAAATGGTGTCTCTTATAAAATGGCAATTCCAAAATCATTTTTGGAATTTATCTGTATATTTTTTAAAAAATTCAAGCCGCAGATGGTTGAATCTGTGGATAAGGAATCCGTGGATACAGAGGGCAACTATATTAGTGTTTTTAGCTTTTATTTTGTCATGGCCTACATTTTTCTTTCATTTTCTACATTTTGTGGTGCCTTGTCCTCCTTTGCAGTTATGATATCTGGTCACCCTGGCCAACAAGCAAGGCTGCAATGAGAAATTGTGATGGAGCCTTGATTCTGATTGTTGCAGTTTCACTCATTGATGGGAAAGGGATGAAAACATCCTCCTCCTTGCTCCCCGATTGCAGCTGAACATAATTCCTTCACTCAATGCAGCTGCTGCCTGTTAAGATGGGCTTGGAAGTTCATGCCAGGAGATGTTACTTAGGGGCGAAACAGACTGCCCTGAAAGACCAGCTCCATGCCGCCCCTGGGAGTGCCGGATTGGGGATGTGGCAACTGCATGGCACAGCCCCAATCTTGTGCTTTGGCAGCCTAAAAAGGGCCAGCAAAATGCCGCTTTTTTTAAAGCTGCAGTGGCTTTTCGGAGATTCTTTGGCGCAGCGCATCTAAACGATGCACCAAAGACACACCCTTTCACTGCCCACTGTGTGGTAATGCCAGCATCGGGGCAGCATCAGGTTGTGCGACATGCAGACACCATGCCCAACTCTGCCCCAAGACCGGTGTCACACACCGGCCTGTTTAGCCCCTTAGTTATGCATTCGTAGCTAAGGTAGCCAAGTTAGAGTACAGTTGGCCCTCCACATTTGCAGCTTTGACTTTTGCGTATTTGTTTATATGTGGTGTTATTAATATGTTCTCTCTAGGAATCTCTAGGTCTTCCAGCACAACTGTGCCAGAAGTTGACCATAAAATTATGCTGGAGAACATAGAAGTTCCTAGAGAAAACACTTCTCTAGGCATTTGTAGATCCTCCTGTATGAGGGTTGCACTGAAGATCCTGGAGATTCCTAGAGAGGTGTTCTCTTAGGTAAAAACAATAGTGCTTTTTTATTTGTGGTTTTCCCATATTCACAGGGGTCCTTCACCCCTAACCCCAGCAAATGTGGAGGGACCACTGTACTGACAATTATAAAGAAAGGGAGAAAAAAGAAAAGAAAAGAGTGGGGATATTCCTTCTCCTTGCAAGGAAAGACTCATTTTTCCTTTGGCAAGTGGCGGTGGGGGGGGGGGGCTTCTTCCTGTCTCTCCTCCAGCAAAGAAGAAATGACAGTCTTCACCTTGTGGTGTGAGACTCTTCTTCTTTGGTGGGCAGAGAGGGCATGCAAGTTAGGAGGCGGCATTTTGACGGTACAAAAATCACATGGCTATGGATCTCCAAAGGAGAACTAAATTGCTAATGCAGAGAATGTATGATAAAGATTGGTGCAAGACCAGTATGCTTCTGTTATTAAACTAGTGCAATTGTAGCGGGACACCAGGCACGTGTGATAAAGTCCTAAGTCTTTTAGCACCGGTTAAAGCACATAGAATTCAACCACATTGAAAATCAGTAAAGCTACAAGTTAGGGAGCCAGCGTGGTGGTGTGGTTTGAGCAATAGCACTTTCCATTTCAATACCACCTCATAATGAACTAAGCACTCTCTAAGTAGTTTACAATGTGTTAGCCAATTGCCCTCAACAAGCTGGGTACTCATTTTACCAGCTGACGAAAGGATGGAAAGCTGAGTCAATCTTGGAACCCTGCAATCAAACTCACAACATTGTGGCTTCAGTACCGGCACTTAACTATTGGACTATGGGGGGATGCAGACGAGGGCGTCGGAGACGCCCTGGTCCGGACCGCCGCCGGAGTTCAGCCTCCGGATGGCGGCGCATCCCCGGCGCATCTAAAAGGACCGCCAAAATGGCGATCCTTTTAGATTCTGCCGAAAGTGCGCCCTAACAGCGGCGGGCGCACTTTCGGCGGCTCAAACGCCGCGGCGCGTTCGGCTGCCGCGGCGTGAGGGCAACCGGGAGTCGCCGGCCGTGCGGACGGCCGGCGCTTCCGGGTGCGCCCTCAGGAAGAGGAAGAGCCGCCGAACGTGCGGTGGCTCCTCCTCTTCCGGGCCTCGGAGACGGCGCAATTAGCCGTCTGCCGAGGCCCTAAGACTCTGGAGCAGGGGTAGGCAATCTGTCCCCTTTAAGGGCCGAGGGACGTCAGCTCCCAGAAGCCTCAGCCATGTTGGCCAATAGCTCCTGGGATTCTGGGAGCTGAAGTCCCTCAGCCCTTAAAGGGGACAGGCTGCCTACCCCTGCTCTGGAGACTCTGCAGGGTTCAAATCCCAACTCAGGACCTTATCACACGTGGGGCTCAAAGCGGCAAGAAAGCGATATAAGAATCAATCCAGAACTATACCGGTAGAAACCCCACAATACGGAAATGGCTATCAGACACAACTAGCATCATCGCGCAATTAACAAAAGCGCGATGAAGCGCCCCCCCGGGAACCGTATTTGCTGTTCGCACACAAGTGAGAAGATCCCGTACAGAACCCAGCAAGGATGTACTTGCACATGCGCAGAAACAGGACAGCTGCGGCTGTCACTTGCCGCGGCTGTCAAACACACCCCTTCCCAAGCCGTCTGTCCCCCAAACCCCTTCCCAAGCCGGCACAGGGTCCGCGCTCTGAGGAGAAGTCCTCAGAGTGTGGACTTCTCCTCGGAGCGCGGACCCTGTGCCGGCTTGGGAAGGGGTGTGTGTGTGTGTGTGTGTGTGACAGCCAGCTGTCACACACACCCCTTCCCAAGCCTGCGCGGGGCCTGGGCTCCAGGATACGTATCTGGTGATCAGACATACGGCAACAGCGCAATGATTGCGCTATCATTCCGGTCGCGCGATTGCAATTCCCCAAGAAACCGGCATTCAAAAGAACGGGGATGATGCCGCATTGTGACGGGGTTCTGACGGGGTTCTGTGCGATGTCGTGTGAACACACAGAAAAATAAAGCGCAATAGGACGGGATTTAGTGTGGATTCTGTCTGCTTTAGACCCCGTGTGATAAAGTCCTCAGCCATGAAACCCACTGCGTGACCCTGGGTAAGTCACACTTTTTCAGCCTTGGAAGATAGCAATGGCAAACCCCACTGAAGAAATTTGCCAAGAAAACCCCATGATAGGGTCGCCTTAGGATCACCATAAGTTGGAAATGACTTGAAGGCACACAACAAAAACAACAAAGTTCCAAGTTGCTAGAATGTAGTTTAAAAGAACCTGTACCTCTACAAATGTCAAAGACTGATGGAATACAAATTCAATATGTTGTAATCTTCCAGCCATAATGAAAATGAAAGTTAATTAAACAGAGTTTCAATTCTAGTTTTCTCTTCCCCCACCTCCACCCTACATACACACAAGTCTGAATGCAAGAGGAAGTGGCACACTGTGCCACAACAAGGACAGCAGCATCCATTAATCTGGAAATTCAAGAAGCACCTTGTAACTTATTCATATGAAATGACAAGTCTTCTCCCATGCATTATTGATGTGTAACTAGGTACCTGCAAGACTGTTGGGCACATGGAAGGTGTGCTGCTACTGGCAGCACAAAACAAGGCATTCACTGCATGGCACAGGGCTTTATTTGCCCTCCATTAAATATGTAAATAGTCAAACAGGTTCAGCAACTGTAGCTAAGAAATATATATCCTGGTGTTCCACTTACTTGCATTTTGTAACCTCCCTGATTAAAATTTAAAGCTTAAAAGTGACACTTATTCTTGAATTTTCAAAGGGCTTCACACCTGCTGTCTCCTAGCCTGAGCTAGCCATTTTGTTGTTTCGATAGATTTCATTTTCACAGATGTGAGCACCTCTTTTCTTCTGTATCCTTGATCTAGTCATCATTAAATTGTTTTACACTGTATTTCGGATTATAGCTAGATGAAGTGAGCACTTAATGAGGGAGAGGCAAAGAACTGACATGTGCAGAGTACAGTCAGAGTGGATAAAGTCTGCTTTATTCAATGATGTTCAGTTGGTCTTTGTTGCTTTTTAATGTTCATTTTAAGATATTTTATGATGTTATTATGTTTTAGATGTCATAACTTCACTTCACTTAATGAAGCAGATGTGTATGACTTTAACAGAAAATTTGGTACCAGAAGCAGAAATAACGTGAAAGGAGCAGGGATCGGTTCCTACCCCACAAAATAGAAGCACAGTTCAACATGTTTCAGCAAACTTTTTATTCAACACTAACAATATATACATATAAAACTAAACAACCAGGTCAGATAAATCTTGCTTAAGTAAACAAAAACATTAAAACTTTCTAGAAACCAGCTGAAGTCTTCTTCCAAAATCCATCCAGGGATGGCTTTTTCTTTCACCAACTTCTACTTTTTTCATGAATTTCATTTGGATAGCCAAACTAGAGCGCTATGCTTTTTTAAAAAATATGCTGGAGAGAGTTGGCAAGGTAGGCTTGTCTGCTCACCCCTTTCTCTCTGTTTTGCTGTTCACATATGCTTGGTAAGAGATTCAGGGCTAGTTTCCATGTAAAGATGCTATGCAAATTGCTGCAGGTTTTCACACATTCATATCATTGCTGGTCTTCACTTTCCTACTCCAATTTGCATCTATTCACCCTCACTGAAAATGTGCAACTATATGAATCCATACAAATCTATATGAAGCAGACAGACAGCCACACATTTGATAATGTGCATCCACATGGATACTCGCAGATACCTTGGTAAAAACTGCCTCTCCCTACACCTTTCTGAATTCCTTTGAATTGCATGTGGCTGGATCGCAGTCTATTCTACTTGAATGAGGAGTATTTTAATCAGGAAAGGAAAATTCAATGGTGATAGATGCATTTTTAGAGGGAGGGCAAAGCCCTCATTTCGACACACACACTCATAGCTACATCATTGCAAAGAACCTTGAACAAGATCTACTGAGCTGCTTTAGATTTGTATGAGTTTAGACCTTGGAACACTTTGTAGGAGGGGATGTAAGGCCTTTTAATTTTAGAGGCAAAGTGGTTCTTGTTTTTCAGAAAACACCTCCTTAAACCTGATCTCCATAAAACCTACATTATCACTCCAAAAAATCACGCTTGGAGGCCTCTGCACATTTGTTTTCATTGTGTGAACTTGCTTTCTGCCTACATGTTGGGGCAGGGTGGGTTTTCCTGATAACTTTATACAATTCTTTTGCTTCCATAAATATGCCAAAAATAAATTTATACTCTCGTGGGTTTTTTTTAAAAATGAATGAATTGAATGAACCATAAGGGGGAAAAGATGAAGGCTTTGTTTGTTATATTTATTTAGTACATAATAAGAAAAAAGCAATTGAAAGCAAAGAGAACAAAATCCAAATCTCCCCAGGCTTCTCACTGAGACCTCCACTTTAACTGTAAGCTCAAGATCCATAGTCCCTCTTATTAAGGAATCATCTGTAACTGGACAGGGTATGTTGAAGTATCTATCATAATGGAATACTTCTACCCTTCACTGTGAAATCTTTCCTTCATTTGAAAACAAATATGCTTTTACATTGTTCTTCTTGTTTTTGTTGTTTGCGCTCAAGTCATCTCTAACTTATAGCAACCCTAAGGTGAAACTATCATGGGGTTTTCTTGGCAAGATTTGTTCAGAGGAGGTTTGCCATTGCCTTCCTCTGAGGCTGAGAGCATGTGACTTGCCCAAGGTCACCCAGTGGGTTTCCATGGCCAAGCTGGGAAATTGAACCCTGGTCTTCAGAGTCATGGTCCAATTCTGAAACCAATATGCCACACTGGCTCATGCTTTTACATTATCTTTCTCTATATTATTATTCTCTAGCCACCTTGGATCTCATCCCAGAAAAAAAGGAGAGTATAAATCCAATAAATATAAATAAATAAAGTTCTCTGCACCTGTGAGTTCATCAAAGAGCACTGTGCCTTTGAGAATAAACAGATTGGTGTTCACGAATCACTGAATCATCCATATCCCCCAAGACTGGACAGATGAAAACCAGGATACATGTGGCCAAGCAACAGCAGTGTGTGATCAAGATGGCAGAAGTTATTAATGTGAAAGAACACACAAGCTAGGAGAGGCTGCAGTAGTTTGCTTTTTTTCTGAGCCACTAGGAAGGACAATATTTCGCCCTCTCCTTTCCTTTGCCTCCCTGCTGATTTTTTAATATTTATTTATTTATTTATTTATTTTGCACTTTACACACTGAGCTTGTACTAAATGAAGTAAGCTGAGGGTAAAAGGGGAAAGTATGAAGAAGAGAGAGAAAGTGGAACATTTTAAAAGCACTTGGAAAAGTGGAATAACTGAGGATTGGGACTGTCCCTGCCAAATTGGGACAGCTGGAGGATATGGTCATCAGAGGCAGCTTCTGCACTTCTGGATTTGGATAGCGGGAAAGGTTTGCAGACTGAATGGGAAATATAAACAGGCTTCATTTAGCACAAGGGCAGGAGGCTCTCCCAGCCACAATTTCAAATTTGGGTCTTTGAGTGTCTTCTAGGAAGATCTGAGCCCTAGCTCCTCTTGGTGTAAAGGTAAGGGTAAAGGTAAAGATATTCCCTGTTGACAAGGCTGTCAAGTCATGTCCAACGATGCTCATCTCCATTACTAAGCCGAAGAGCCAGCGTTGTCAAAGATTACTCTGTGATTATGTGGACAGCATGATTGCACAGAACACTGTTTACCTTCCCACTGAAGTGGTACCTATTTATCTACTTGCATTTGCATGCTTTCGAACTGCTAGGTTGGCAGAAGCTGGGACTAGTGATGGGAGCTCACCCCAACATACGGCATCTGGGCCTAGAACTGCCAACCTGCTGATCTTGCAATCAACAGAGTCAGCCTCTTAATCACTTGAGCCTCCACATCCCTTGGTGACAGGAGCTAAAACAAGTAGAAATAGAACCCCCATAGACTTGTGTTGTGGGCTGGTGGCCTGGTGGCGCAGTGGTTAAATGCCTGTACTGCAGCCACTCATAGACCACAAGATTGCGAGTTCAATACCAGCCAGGGCTCAGGCTAGACTCAGGCCTGCATCCTTCTGAGGTCGCTAGAATGAGTACCCAGCTGTTGGGGGGCAATGAGCTTACAGTTGTAAATCACTTAGACATCCCATAGTGCGATATGAAGCGGTATATAAATGAAGCTGAATGTTCCTATCAGCTTGCTGAACATTCCTATCAGCTGAGGCAGAGCGAGGCACAGGACCAGAGGGAGTTCCAGCAGCAATGCCTCCAGCATCAGCAAAGCATTGCCCACAAGCACCAGTGTGTCGCTGACTCCCTACAAGTGCAGACCGGTCTGCTGGCTCAGATTGTGGATGTCATAGAGGGGGCCCAGAGGGCCATTGGTGGCATTGGGGAGGGTGTGCAGGAGGGTGGAAGAGGGAGGGGTATCCCCCAGGGCCAGCAGGAGGTGGTGGGCAGAGGAAGGAGGGGTCACTCTCCACCCGTGGATGTTGAGGGTGCTGTGGCCAGAGGGAGGAGGGAGAGGTGTCTGCCCATGGCGGATGAAACTGTGGGGGGGGGGGGAGAGGGAGGAGGGAGAGGTGTCCACCCATGGAGGAGGAGGCTGCTATGGAGGTCAAGATCATTGAGCAACACCCCGTAGTCGAGTCTGCCAGCCTTTTCAGCAGTGTTGTGGCAGTGCCACCGCCCTCTCGCTGCCCTCAAAGGCAGAGATGAAATAAAGGGGGATGGAGATGTTGCGATGATCACCACTAAATACCAAGGCAGCCATCACCAACTACTCCCCACTATGCCCACCTCACTGCTTGGCACCGCAAACTATGCTCACCTCATTGATTGCCACCACCACTGCACACTATGCCCACCTCACTGATGCTGCTCACTGGTTTCCTGCAGAGATCCTGCGATGAACCTATACACCTTCACATAAAACGTCACAAGCTGTTTAAAAATGGAAAGTTTATTCATAAAATACAGCTATTGCCGAACCTGCGTACGTATGCAGATTGCAGCATGAATTTTTTAAAAATATTTTTTCTTTTGATAAAAACAACAATAAAACAACTATTTAAACCAGGGGTAGGCAACCTTTCCCCTTTAAGGGCCGAAGGACTTCAGCTCCCAGAATCCCAGGAGCTATTGGCCAACATGGGACTATTGGCCAACATGGCTGAGGCTTCTGGGAGCTGAAGTCCCTCGGCCCTTAAAGGGGAAAGGTTGCCTACCCCTGATTTAAACATTGGATAAAGGGAGGGCAGTATTTACAAAAGGGGAAATTAAAACGGGGGAAGAAGGGAAGGGAGGAGGATGGAAGTATGTACAAGGGGAAGGGGAGAGGAAGGTGCATCAAGGATGGGGAGGGGTGGCTCAGGGTGGGGGTGGGGGTGGGGGTGGGGGTAGACCCAGATGGTCCATGATGGCTGCTACGGAGTCACTGAGACGTTGCATCTGCTCCTCCATGGCAGCCATCCTTTCTTCCATTCGATGATCTGCAAGGGAAAAGAAATGAGAAAAGTGCAGTTAGGAGGTTGCTCTCCACCCCATCACCCAAAGCTACAGGCAGGGTTCCTCCCCCCTCCAACTCCCTCCCTCTGTGTCCCTGCCACTCTAACCCCACTCACGGTCCTGCTCCCAGCTGGTGTGGATCACTGCCAGGTGTACAACACCAAGGGGCCCCTGCAGTTCTCCGCCTGGTGAGTGGCGGCTTCGTTCCACCTCCTCCTTCTCAGCAGGTCCGCCTGTGAATGGAAAAAAGACATCATTTAGGAAGGCAGCATGGAAAGTGGTGGGGGAGGGGAGGGACAGGAATGCCATGGAAGCCACACTCATGCAGCCATTACACTTCCCCTCAGGGACCTAACTTCTGCCATGTGAGGCTGGTGTGGCTGCAGAGGGATGGCACGGGCTCCCTCTGCCTGGCCCTCCCTGCTTGGCCTGGCTTCCCCGTCTGAGGGGGAGGGGGGGGGGAACCAGCAGAGTCTCTCCTCCATCCCTGTCACCTCCTCTGCTGCACGCCCGCATTTGGGGAGAAGAGAAACACCATTAACACCCATGGGATGGGGACAAGAGGGAGGGGAGGGATAGGGAAGAGTGAGGGGAAGGTAGGGATGGGCATGAGGACCATGGCAGGGGTCCAACACTTACTCAGAGGACGTCGATCCTGCCATCTAGGGTGGCCGGTCCTGATCCATAGGTCCTGGAGCCGCTCATAGAAGGGTGGCCGCTTCCTAACCAGAGGATACTCCCAAAATCTTCCAGGGCTTCAAAGAAGACCCCCTTCAGTGCCTTAAACTTGGTTCGGCACTGTTGAGGGGTCCTCCTGAAGCCCTGCTGGTGGAGGGCTTGGGAGGCCTGGGTGTAGTACCTCCAGTTAGGCCTGTTGGTACTTGCCATCACCCTTCTTACAGCTGGCTCCAGGGAATGGAGGAGAATGCCCACCTCTTCATTGGTCCAATATGCGATCCAGATGGGCACTCTCCTCCTGGCTACCATCTTCATCCTGGGGATCTACTATACAGTAGAAGCCACATTGTATGCCAGGTCATTATGCGTTCTGTGCAAGAGGGAAAAGTGACAAGTGTGTGCGACTGTCCTTACCTGAGTGGCATCCCCCAGGTACACTGTCTGTGACAGCAGCAGCTTCTCCATGGTGAAGGCGAACCCACAGTGGTTTGGCGGATCCTAAACTGCTCTGATGCCTGCTTGTAGCTGGCTCTGTGGGCGAGGACCCAGATGGCCATGGCGACCCTCTTCTCTACCGGGATGGCCTTCCTCATCATGGTGTCTGCCCGCTCTATTTGCAGACACAGTATTTCTACTGTCTTGTGGAAAAGGGCATGGAAGAACATCCTCCATTGCTCATCGGACCAGATATATGTGATGAAATCCGTCCCACCAGTTGGTGCTTCTGGGGAACATCCACCAGCGGCGCGGGGCTCTCTCGGGTAGCATCAGAGCGGCAGCAGCGGCGGCAGTACACCATGGGATGCGACTTGTAGCACCCGCTCTACCAGGTCTCACTTCTGGGTCCTCAAAATTATCACTGCAGTCTTGCATGAACGCACCTGCAGCAGGAACCATGGCAGAGGCTCCTGTGGCCGTGCATTGCAGTCTGACTACCAGTGCGGACCACTCGATTGCCATGGCATCCATGATTTCTCTACAGCACACAGTGCGCAGGTCTTTAGCAATGCCAACATTTCTGTTAAAGGGGCCATGTTGTGCCTGCCGCAGAGACCACGAAAAAAAAATTAAAGCCACCACTGCCGGCCCGTGCGGTTACTCCATTCCTATTTAGGGAAACCTCGGGGCCGGAAGTGCAGGTGATGAGGCTTCACTGCAGCCTTGGAAAAGCTGCATTAACTGGCCCCCAGTGTGGTTGCTGCACCCCCACTTAGGGCATCCTCAGGGCAGGTGATGCGGTTGCTGTAGTTTGGGGAAAAGGCAACTTCAGGTCACCTTTTCCTGCCTGTCTGCATAGTCCCTAAGTTGCAAACTACTGAGTGATGTAAAATCCATTAAAACTACAGAAGAATTTTGAGAGAGCTGTACTTGGTGGATTATAATTTAGCACTTTGGGATTTGTTCCTCCCTTTTTGTGGGAAAACTTGCTTATTGGGAGATGAAACTCCTAATATGGAACTCCTAATAACCTGAAATTAAATCTACCTTGTGTGACTAACCCCCTTTGCAGATGGCGCTTTGCGCCATCTTGGAGGCAAGGAAGGGAAGGGGCAGCCTCAGGCTGGGTGCCCCAACCCCTTCCTGAGGACGTAATTAGAGCGCTCGTCGCTCGACATGATGGACGCTCTGCTTACATCTTTCTGTCTCAGCGTCCATACACGCGAGCCAGAAGAGACACCAAAGAGGTGCGCCATGCCTCTTGCGGCTCCCCTTTCACGGCTTACAGAAGAAGCAGTATTTTAGCTCTCCTTTTGCAGGCGGCAAAAGGGAGGATCAGGGCCGAGGTGTCCAGCAGCCTCGGTCTCAATCCTCCGCTTCCGGGGGCAGCCCAGGGCCGCCCGTCTGCATCCCGCAAAAGAAAAAAACAACTAGATTAACTGCAGGCCTAACAGCTACAGAGGCTCCTCTGTAGATTACTGAGGCCAAGGATGAATTTGTTGAGAACAATATTCATTTAAGACAGTGTAAAATAGTTTGTATGGCTGTAAATGAGAAGTAACCCCAGGTTTCAACCCTTAGTCATCACCACTGTATATAAGTGCTCTAAAACCCAGGGCTGGTGTGTGTAGAAGAGTTGTGGTGTGTTGTTTGTAGAGAGTGGATTGCTGTATATCAGCCAGTGAATGTTGGAAAGAGTTAAAGGAGAGTTTGTATATAACTTGTACATATTGCAACAAGTGATAAAGGCTTCCAAGGACTTTGGAAGAATCCAACTGTATCTGTGCATCATTCAAGGTTGGTAAGGGGCGAAGCAGACTGGCGGCTCTGCGCCGCCCTGGGAAGGTGCGCCGCAGAACCAAGGCAGCCCCATGCCTCGATCCTGCGGCACTCCTTCCCCGTCCCTGAAAGGAGCGCTAAAATAGCACTCCTTTCACAAGTCAGTGAAAGTGCGCCCCAAAAGCGTGAGGCACACTTTCACTGACTTATCCGCCGCAGCGTGTGCGGGTGCTGTGGCGGGAGGTTGCCCCCGGAGCGCCGGCTGTGTGGAGGGCCGGCGGCTCCGAGGATGACCTCGGGAGGAGGAAGGGGCGCCGAGCGTGTGGTTGCCCCTCCTCTTCCCTGCCTCCAGGACGCCTTAATAGGCCGTCTGCCGAGGCCCTAAGTGCAATATTGCCAAGTACTACAAACTGAGTTTGTACTTCTGCACCCTGCTGCAAATAGCTACTGTTGAGGTCAAGCACCTCAAACAGTGCTGATAGTTGGCTTCTCTAGTGGGCTCAATTTTTATTTTTGTTGCTGCATGCCTGCAGGACATAGAAGAAAGCCAACAGAATTTTACAGTAACAAAAGAGAAGGTCTATGATAATCAGAGCCATGGTTCCAAGACTAGACATCTGAAACTTGGTATTCATACAAAGAGGACCACAGGGATTGTGTACCCCATTGATTGTTTTTGCTTTGCTTTAAAAACATTTCTGAATAGTATGTAATGTAAATAATGTTGATATATTTGGTATCTATAATACCATCTTCAGTCACTATGTGGCAGACTTTCCTAACCAATGTATAGGTTAGTGGTAGACAGTCCCAAGCCATAGAGCAGTTGTCCTAGGGAAAGAGTCATACATCTGCTCTGCCACTAGTATCCCTGCTGTGTGGTAGCCCCATCTACATGAATGGCATAATCTCTTCTTCAGTGGGCAGTAGAGGCATAACATTGCCAGGGTGTGCCTAGTGCTTCCAACATCAATTGAGGTTACTCAGATGGGGCAGACACAATGGAGGTTATCACACGGGAGGCTAAGTGCCCAAATCCTGTGCAGAAATCCTGTGGACTTAAATTCTGAGAATATCCCGCAAAACCAGGATCGATTTCAGACATTTTGGGTGCATTGAGCATTAATCCAACATTAACCCACACAGAAAGTGAACAAAATTGGCCGCTTTTTACTTTCGAGAACCTGAAAGTAAAAAGTGACTGATTTTGTCTATTTTCTCTGTGGGTTAATGTCAGATTAATGCTCAGTAACCCCGATGTGTCTGAAAATAATCCTGCTTTTGTGGGATTTGTCCACTTTCTGTTTGGGTTAATTTTGGATTAATGTTCAATGTGTCTGAAAATGATCCCACTTTTGTGGATTTAAATCCCATTTCTGCATGGGATTTGGCCAGTTCCCAGCTATGTGATAAGCTCCAATGTTTCTGACTCTGAAATCTTAATGCATTTGTTTCAAGGCTTTGAGAGTATCAAATACAGGGTTATTGCAACATCAGCTCAATTAATAAAGTCAATGTGTATCTGGGCATTGCTTCTTTAAGAGGAAATTTGGTCCCAGTGGCAGAAATAACATGTATAGAGTAGAGAAGGGTTCCTGCACTGCCAAAAAGAAGAGTCATTCAACATGCTTCAGCAAACTTATTATTCAGAACTAACTGCACACATGTGTAAAATGAGACAATGGAGTCAAGGAAGAGTAATACTGGTATATGTTAAGTTCTTGAATACTCCAGCAGTTGCTCATTCCCAAATACTCCTGGAATACAAGCCTCAAAAAACATCACTGTTATGGAGAGAAGAAATATGCTCTCTCATGTTTTCTCTTTTAAAACACAAATTAGATACATTCACCATGTTCCCTGTTTTCATGATTATGGGGGTGGGGATGTGGGACTGTCAAATGTCTGAGGATTACTTGAGTAACATTACACATTAACAAAGGTGTGAATTTTAAGGTAAACTGACCTGATCTGCACCACCTACTCTAATGGGCAGAATGAGATCCGGTTATCCTTCAGATTTTTAATTTCTCCAATTTTCAAGTTTCCAGCTCAAAATACAAGCAGAGCATATATTAGTGGTGTATTTTTGGATAAAATATGCTTATAAAGGCAAATAAATGGCAGACAATGATTTCAGAAATGTATATTATGTAAGAAAATATATTTATTGAAGTGAATAACAAACAGGGCTGGAAAAAAATACAAGCAAAATATTTTGGCTTCTGCCTTCTTTGGTTGCTAAAAATAGCAGCAAAAATACCCAAAAGGACCAAACATACCAGCAGATATTAGCTTTTACTGCCAGTAATTAACCCAGAGAGGCAGCATGGAGTAGTGGTTTCAGCATAGGACTAGTAGGACTCGAGACCAGAGTCTGAATCTCCACTCTGCCATGAAAATCCACTGAGTGACTCTCTCCCAGCCTCAGAGGAAGGCAAAGGCCAACCCCCTCTGAAGAAATATTTCCAAGAAAACCCCATGATAGGTTCACCTTAGGATCACCATAACTTGGAAATGACTTGAAGGCACACAACAACAACAACAAGAAAATAAACCGGGGGGGGGGGGTCCAACCTTTCAGAATGGGATGAAAAAGGGTAAAATACCTAGGAAACCTCTAAACGTGGGTGTCATAAAGAAAGGAGTTTATCCATCAAGGGCAGAGATTGGCAAAGGGCACACTGACCAAGCCACTTTTTTTTTTGGTCCACAGGGATAACAGAAATGGTCTGAAAATACAATTGGCCCTCCGCATACATGGATTCTTTATCCACGGAGTCAATCATCCATGGCTTGAAATATTCCAAAAAGAAATAACTTTCAACAAGCAAACTATGATTTGACCATTTTATGTAGGACACTATTTTACTATGCTGTGATATTTAATGGGATTTGAACATCTGCAGATTTTGGTATCCACAGGGGGGTCCTGGAACCAAACTCCAGCAGATACCTAGGGCCCATTGTACCTCAAAATGTACCCCTGGGGCACCGGGAACATTTCTGTCCAGAGTGCATTTTAAAAAGGCCTCCTCTAAGCCTCTAATATTGGGGGGGGGGGCAACAACATGGTAAAAATGCTCCCCCACCTCATAGAGATTGCTTGTGGGCAAAAATATTTGATGATAATGACAACCATGTGGGGATGGCAGGATGCAGCTCTCCAGGGTGTCCAGGGGGTCTAGCATGGCTGTTTAGCCTCCCAAAGTAGCTGAAAATGGGGGATGGCAGGGGATTAACAAGGACTGTCCCTGTCAAATTGGTACAGTTGGAGGGAATGCAAGTAAATCTACCATTTGCTCAGACCTGTGTGTGAGCAAATATGATCTGGAAGCTTAGATTCCTTCTCTGCTATTGCTGTTGCTGTAAGGAGGGCTCCCTGGCTTTTATCCTCACCTTTCCCTCTTTTGAACAAATCTGGGACATGACAGCGTGCAGGAGGAATTCCTACCTGATATCCTTTAGGTCACCTGGTTCATGATCCTTTTAGGTTACCTGGTTCAAGCTTGAATGTTGACAGATGTTCCGTAAGGTGGTGACTGCATGTGTAGGTAGAAAAAGGCATTCTTTTGTGCTCCTACAGGCAAGGCAGAAGTAAACAAGGCTTTGTCAAATACATACAAGGCCATCCATGAAGTGAATGGAAATGATTAATTGGGATCAAGGAAAGAGAAACAAGTATAGAGGCAAGTTCCAACAATGAAGCTTTCTGCTGGGAATCTGAGCAAGCACCAGTGCCATCTTGGTGTTACTTAAGAGGGTTCTAGTTTAGAAATTCTAGGCCAGATCTTCCTCTGATACAAGCCAATAGAATAGGTTTGCTTTATACTGCTTTAAACTATGGATCTGTTTAAAACTGATCCTGCATGTTCAGGACAAGCTTGTGGTAGAGATTATCTGGAGACTGTACTATTTTGATCTGTCAGAGCAAGGAGTGGGAATGCATAGCAAGCTAACAGATCAGAAAAAGAAATGAGACTAGATTCCAGAGCGAAGCAGTTGCCTCAAGCGACAGCAAGGAGTTGACATTAGTGATGGAGGGGAAAACAGTGTGCTTTCCAACCTTTATTTCCGTCTGCCAAGCTAGCCTGCTAGCTTCCAGTGCGGAGAATATTGTCCTATCACAAGCATTTTCTGAGTGTGAAACTTTAGTTTTAAAAGTAATCAATTACAGTGGTAAGTCTGGGGACCAAAAAGTAGTTAGTTACCATACGCTGTTTTTGTTCTTGTTCACTATGAAGTCAGCTTTGATTTATGGCAACTCTATGAATGAGAGCAAGCATAGCATAGTAGTTTGAGTGTTGGACTATGACTCTGGACACCAGGATTCGATTCCCAGTTCAGCCATGAAACCTCCTGGGTGTCTTTGGGCAAGATGCTCTCCGCCTCAGGGGGAAGGCAATGGCAAACCACCTCTGAACAAATTATTGCCAAGAAAACCTCATGATAGGTTCACGTTAGGGTCACCATAACTCAGAAACAACTTGAAGGCACACAACAACAATAATAACAGCAGCAGCATCAACAACAAATGAATGAGAAATCTCCAAGAGCTTTAGCCATCAACTGCCCTGCTGAGGTCTTGCAAATTCAAGGCAGCTGTGGTTTCCTTGACTGAACCAATCCATCTGTAATGTGGTCTTCCTTTTCTCCTACTGCTTTCTGCTTTACCAAGTATTATCATTTCCCCCAGTGTGTCATGTTGTCTCATGATAATGTCCAAAGTACGACAGCCTCAGTTTAATCATTTTCACTTCTAGTGAGAATTCAGACTTGATTTGCTATGAGGCCAATTTATTTATCTTTTTAGCAATCCATGGGGTTTGTAGAACTCTTCTCCAGGATCAGTTACCATTATGGTTTTGTTTTGTTTTTTATGATGATGTCTCTTCTTTCATTATACAATTGCCCCTCCGTTTTCACAGGGGATCCATTCTGGAATACCCCCCCCCCTTACACACGAAAATGGGAAATCGCCACTATTCAAGCTCCATTGGCTTGAATAGCAGCATGAGTCCCATTTTTCTCCCTGGAGGACTAAAGTTTGGGAATTGCTGCTCTACGGGCAAACAATCCAAGGAATTCTAAATGAAAACTTGCTATTTCAGTGGCTCTCTGGAGCTGTCATTATTCCCTCCTCCAACTCTATGCTTCTATGATTCTAGAAGGCCTGCCAACTTGCACAGTGGTTGCACCAGCCCACAAAGTACAACAGGGCTGAACAAAAGAAAGAACAGCTGTCTCTTGTAAGTACACTGACAGAGCTTCACAATCCCATGCATGTTTACTTTGACCAGTTCCGACTAGGGTCTTGGCTTGAATCAACGATGTCCACATCTCTCTTTAGTAACAACTGGAGTCATACACAAGTAAATGCTTTCTCTCTCATACACTCACACATATGCACACACAACACACACGCACCTATCCTACAAGTAGGTGCAGCTCCTAGAATTCTGAACATTCCAGATACATTCCTGGGGGTTGGCAATCAAAGCAGGTTGATTACAAATGATAAGAAATGCCACAGAGATTTGTCTTAACAACATCACACTGTACAGGATATTACACCTCCAGACGTTACCCAGTAGAGGTCACTACAGAATGAGCAATGCAAACGAAATGATTTGCAGGGCAAATGGTTGGTTGCCCTCACTCTTTTTTTCCAAGCTGTCAGAATACTTTCTAAACATCTCGAAACTCTCCTTGCTGGCACCTTGCTCAGGAGCGCATGCACTGAAAGTAAGGGGTTATTTAGATGGTGAAAATAATCCAAGTAGAGTTTGGGTGTGGAAGGGCTGTCAAAAAACCCACTTAACCCAGGATAATTGATCTCAGGGTCTGTTCCGAGTTTTTATAAAAGATTTGCATCAGCATCATCGTCAATGTGAATAACCAATGCGAATAGATCTGGGATAAAACTGCATGCCTTGAATCTGCTCAAATACTTTTGCATCATTGACTCCTTTTTTTATTCGAGCATTGGCACGTGTGAGCAGCAGAATTGTGAACAACAAACCAGGAATGTGTGAGTGAGATTATTCGCATAGTCCCGCTAAAGACAACATCTGAATGACCTCTAAGTATCATTGAGGAATGGGATAGAAAAGAAATTTGCAGTCAACAAAAACTGGCCCACAAACCTATAAATGACGGCTTGCATACCAGTTTGGCTTTGTTTTGTGAAGTGGGGAAACTGAATCAAATTCTTTCATTTTCTTTTTCAAGATTTATACATGCATAGATATGCATGATTGAAAAGGTGCCCGTTCAGGGAAATGTGCAGAAGAAAATGCACACCTGGAGAAAAATGTGTACATTTGGCAATGTCTGTAAACAAATATGCAAAAATTTCTGTAAGGAACAGAAAGACAGGACATGCAACTTGGTACAAAATTTAGTTAGGATAAAAACACTGGTGGGATTCTGAAGAATGAATGAAAATTAAAATGAAAGACTTTCCCATCCTTCCCCAATGCTTCCTGTTTAGTGCTGTCTGAGTCTACATCCAAGCAAATAAGCTTTTGATTGCAACTTTGGCAATTAATGCTAGCTCACATTATATCCACAATTCTGTATCATCTTATACATTGTTTAATAATGTTTGCAACGTATCTGAAACTATTAACTCCAGAGCATGTCACTCTGACAAGAAAATCCTGTTTGCCTTTGGGTTACCCTGATTCACAGAGAACATGGGCTTGTCTACACACACTGGGGTAACGTCCACATACTTCTCCCTTTTGAACACATCCCAATCTGGTAAATCTCAGTATGCGCAATTCCCCACCCCATGCTTGTGAGTGTACGTATATCTGAAGTCCTCCCCACCCCAACTCCCACCAGTGTCACTATGAGGCATAGTGCACACAAATTTGCAAATACCTGGATTTTCTGTACAAAACAGGAGTAAATCGCAACCTTTTTCTTTCCGGATGAAAGCATGAGGCGATGAAAAGGCCCACTTCCCCCCTTTGTCCTTGGCTTACTTCAATTCTGCAAACTGAGCTCAAAGTGCAAAAGTATTTTGCATTCATTTAAATCAGACCGAGAGAGGGTAGAGGAAAGGGTAGAGATTGCCCTTCCTAGGGTGCATCTACACTGTAGAAATAATGCAGTTTGATGCCACTTTGACTGTCATGGTTCCATCCTACAGAACCATGGGGTTTGTAGTTTTGTGAGGCACCAGCACTCTTTGACAGAGAAAGCTAAAGGCCTTGTAAAACTACAAATCCCAGGATTTCATTGGATGGAGCTACATCACTTAAAGTGGTGTCAAAAGGCATTATTTCTACAGTGTAGATGCACTCCTAAACATCAATTCGAGGGTTTCTGTGCTTAAAATAGCAGTTTTCCATGCTCTTAACACTTTTTTCCCTGTTGTTGCCTGGTCACACACTTTTTAACTGCATTCTATTGTGGTTTAGTGACAGGTGTCCCAAATATTGGGAGGTATACTGCCAGCCCCTTCTTTTAATTTAATAATAATAACAGCAACAACATAACATAAGATATAGATCACCCAATGATTGTGCTGTCTGAGATTGATGGAAGTTTTCACTTGATACATCTGGAGGATATCAAATTGGGGAGTAGATGCTGTATTTTGCTGTTCAGAATATGCATAGCCCATATGTTTTTATTTTGGTCTCAACCTTAGCCATGAAGGAAAAAACAGAGAGAAGGCCTCCTCACTGATCTTAAGCCACTCAGCTAAAGTGGTTTATCACCTTGGAGACAAAACAACAAACTCATTTCATGCCCATTCAGGTCAATTCCAAGCAGCAACTTATTATTATTATTATTCTGAAGTGTTTTATGTTGAAATATCTGACTGGAGTTAAGACCAGAGATCCTGAGAAAGTAAACTTTGGGCAAATGCAAACATGATGCAGAAAGAGCATTGGGGATGGGGAGCCCTCCCATCTAGTTCTGAAGACTCATCTGTTAGCCACAAAATTGGGCTGCCATTTCTTCCATTTGTGGGAGTGGGGTCATAAAATCTTCAAAGGACAAGCAGGCTGAAAGCAGGGACCTTTTTCTTCCTTTAATTGTATTTTGGAGAGCCAGTGGGGTGTAATGGTTGGAATATAGGACTAGGACTCTGGATTACTAGGATTCCAATCTCAATGAGGATTCAAATCCTGGTCTGATGGAGTCCTATTCCTATATTGAATTCTAGTCCAAGTTGAAATCCACTTGGGCAAGTCCCAATCTCGCAACTTCAGAGAAGAGCAATAGTGAACCTCTGAATAAATCTTGCCAAGACAACACCATGATAGGGTCTCTTGAGGGTCAACATAAGTCAAGAATGACTTGAAGACACACACACACATACATACATTTTGGCTTCATAGAATGATAGACCTGGAAAAGAGCACAACCATCATCCAGTCCAACTGACTGGACAAGTGGCACTCCTGACAGGTGGTCATCCAGCCTCCATTTAAAAACCTCCAATGATAGCCCTTGTGGTCTCTTCTAACTCTATGACACTATAAAGAAGGAGACTCCACCACACACTGAGGCAGCCTATTCCTCTCTTACTGAGGATGTTGTTCCAAAGGTTTAGGTCGAATCTCTTTCCTGTAGTTTGAATCCATGGCTCCATGTCCTAGTCTCTGGAGCAGCAGAAAACAAGTTTGCTCCTTCTTCCATATGACACCCTTTCCACAAATAATGCTGCTGTTTATCCCATATTATCCCGTTCCTTCCCCAACCCAATGAGAATGATGCTGCAACATGACAACCTCATTCCAGGAGCATTGATGTGTGTGTGTGTGTGGGGGGGGGAAACAGCAGCCCCAACTAGCCACTGAGGGCTCATTCCCACTAGAATTTAAAGCAAACCGGGTTATATGACCGTCGTTCCCACTTGAAACCGGTTCCGATCCTACTCTGCTAGTTTCAATCATGATGAAGTGAGGCAAATGCAAAAGAACCGCTCTTTCCTGACACTAGTTTTTGGATGGTTCTTTTGAAAAGACCTAAATATGAACCGTGTTCAACAAGTGGGAACAATGGGTCAGATTCGCATCAGGGGGGCTGCGCCAGTTCTTGCTGGCTTCTCTCAGCCAGCCCCAGTGCTCTGGTACTGTTTTGGGCTCAGCCAAGGCTGGCAGGTGAGGCAGTCCTTCCTCCCTTCCTCCTCTCGGCAAGGAGGGAGTTGAGAGGCTTTCCTCCTTGGAGAGAGAGCCAAGGCAAGCTGGGAGCCTCACCAGAGTCCTTGGAGTGCGGCTTCACCTTCTCTTTCTTCCTCTGCCTTTCCCAGCTCGGCCATGGAAACCCACTGGGTGAACCTGGGCAAGTAACACTCTCTCAGCTGGAGGGGAAGCGGAGGAGGAGGAGGAGGGTAGAGGTAGAGGTAGAGGAGGGCCTGGGAGCTCTTGCCTTCAGGGAGCACTGTGGCCAGGCTCTCCGGTTGAGGCAGGCGAGATGGGTCAAGGCTGCTGCTGCCATGGATGGTGAGGTGAGGGGTGCACTGAAGGGCAATCCATCTGGAGGAGGCAGAGGAGGAGCAGCCGAGGCTCATGTCTTCCCACCATGCCACCACTCCTCCTCTATTGTTGTTGTGTGCCTTCAAGTCTGTTGTGGGATTTTCTTTGCAAGGTTTGTTCAGAAGGAGTTTGCCTTTTCTTTCCTCCTCCTCTCTCCATGACAGCCCTTCTTCCTCTCCCTCCCTCAAGTGTGAATGACAAAGGGGAGTAAAAGGGAAGTAAATGGCCCCAGAGAGATTTGATTACAAAATAACCTGGTTTACACACTGGGTTATTTTGTAATGGGAATGAGCCCTGAGAGTCATAATGTTCCCCAGCAATATCCCTGAAATGATACCAGATTGCCATGTGGCATCCTTTCCGAAGGCATTGTGGAATAAAATGGCTGCTACCAATAGCAGAGTCAGTTCTTCCTCTGGCAGTAGCCACAATATATATATATATATATATATATATATATATATATATAATCATATTCATCGCACATACATAATACTTACATACTACATACATACTACATATATACATAAAAAACTTAAATGTAAAATATTTCTTATCATCCATTGCCTTATTTCCAAATATAACTTCCATTTTGTTCTATTCTCTTATACAAAAAACTTCCTTTTATAGTTCTTGTTTCTCAGATTATTAAATTTATCCATTCCTTATATTGCTCTTACATTCCTTCTTTTCTATGCATGAATCTGTTTTCTTTCTGCCTCTGATCGGGTTCTATTTCCCCCTATTTCAACTACTATTTACTCAACTGTCTTCTCTAATGAGATTTTCATTTTGGAACAGTTCTATCTTTATATCCCATCGATATTTCCAATACTCTAAAACTGGAAGCTAATCTCTCTCAACTTTTTGAGTAAACTTATTTTTTAACATAAAAGTTAACCTATCCATTTCTCGTAATTCAACAGGTTTTTGCAGCCATTCTTCTAATCTTGGTTGTTCTTCTGATTTCCATTTTTTACCCAGAGTTGGTCCTGCCACCATTATCAAATATAATAACACCCTCCAATATATTTTTCATCCTCCTTTCTTAAGCTTGCGGTAATATTTAGTAGATAAAGCTCTGGTGTTATTGGAAGTTTAATCTTTAACATCTTTTGAATCGCTTGATGTACTTTTACCCAATATTTTTTTAATTTGGGGGCATCTCCACCACATAGGTTAGAAAGGGGGGGGGAACTTTGGCTTGTTTCACTGTGACCCTGAAAATATATCTCTCCCCACCTTCCCTTTCCCACCCTTGCATGGCTAGTGGGTAAGCCCTCACCACCACTGAAATTTGTAAAGAATTTTATCCACTAAAAACCCCCACAAAGATCTCCCCTCTTTGCAATTTGTGAATGTGGTGGCAAATGGAGGTGAAATTTTCTCAGCTCATTTGCATACCTTGATTTCAACATTTTAAAATTGACTTTCTGGTGCATCGGTTTGTGGTCCGCTTGTGTTACATCTTGGCAGAGAACCTGATGGATTTCCAGGTGGACTTTCTGACCACTATTTGCTTTTGGGATGATGACCTGCTCAGATGTTATGGAATGTTCTTGAAGTTCTGATGCATATATTACCAACGCAACTTGTGTTGATATTGTCGGAGTTATTAGCCCTCTTTAAGCATTCAGCTCTGAACAAGGAACTGCATCTGCCTTCAGTGATGTGCTTCATTATAGCAGCATTAGCAAGCTGATGCAGAATCACTTGAGTCTGTAAGGGGCCAACTTCATCCTCCATAGGATTTCTGGCATGGCAACAGGAACACCTCTTAGTCCATGCATTTCCACAAAGACTCTCAAAACATGTTCAGAAGTTGACACCCAAAATGGACAGTACAGTGGGCCCTTGGTTGCCACTGGAGTTTAGCTCCAGGACCACCATGGATATCAAAATCCATGAATGCTCAAGTCCCATCGTGTATAATGGTGTAGTAAAATGACATCCCTTATCCCTTATATAAAAATTTCAAAATGAAAGTTTGCTTTGGGGGAAGGGGATTAATATTTTCAAGCTGTAGATGGTTGATTCTGTGGATGCAGAATCTGTGGATACAGATGATTGACTGTAATAATATCAGTTACCTAGTTTATGTGGTTAGTGTCCATGCCAATCATACCAGAGACTCCAGGGAGTCAGACAGACAGACAGACAGATTTAAATTAACACATTATAAATTGGGCTAAATATTGAGAACTGTAATGGTATAGAGGTAGCTTATATTATTATTTTTGTCCAGTGTTCTACATCAGCTAGGTAAGTATACTTTCGTCCAAAACACACTGCAGAAATAATCCCATTTGAGACCTCTTTAACTGCCCTGGCTCATTGCTAGGGAATCATGGGAACTGTAGTTTATTGTGGCACCAGAACTCTCTGACAAAGAAGGCTAAATGTCTCACAAAACTACAATTCCCAGAATTCCCTAGAAAACTGGATTATTTCTGCAGTTATTATGTGCCTTCAAGTCATTCCTGACTTATGGTGACTCTAAGGTGAGCCTATCAAGGTTGTTGTTTCTTTAATTGTTTTGCAATATTTGTCCAAAGTGTGTTTGCCTTTGCCTTCCTCTGAGGCTGAGAGACTGTGACTTACCCAAGGTCATTCAGTGGGTTTCCATCACTGAATGGGGATTCAAACCCTGGTCTTTAGAGTTGCTGTCCAACACTCAAACCACTATACTGTGCTGGCTCTCAGCAATAAATTGTGGCATGATAAATCAGTGGGTCTACTCTAGTTGGGAGTAGTCATAGGATTACCATGCCATACAGTAAGGTGAAAGGGTAAAGTCAATGACTCAGTAAGTGTCTCTTCCCAACCTGAGATGGCTAGGCATAAAAGAATCATTGGAGGGCATCCTTTTCAGTATTTACAAGATTATAAACTAGATTTACAATCTCACAACTTCACATGTAGGGTTGCTAATGACTGGGTTTGTTTTGTTGCTGTGTGCCTTGTGGCGACCCTAAGGCAAACCTATCATGGGGTTTTCTTGACAAGATTAATTCAGAGAAGGTTTGCCATTGCAATTATCTGAGGCTAAGAATATGTAACTTGCCAAAGGTCATCCAGTGATTTTCCATGGCTGAGTTGTGATTCACACCCTGGTCTCCAGAGTCCTACTCCAACATTCAAACCACTACACCAGGGGTAGGCAACCTAAGGCCTGGGGGCCGGATGCGGCCCCACGAGGTCTTTGGACTGGCCCCAGACTGGTCCTGCCGCCGCCGCCGCCTGCCATGATGATATTGATTATTGTTGTTATTACTTGTTCTTGGGGTTTTCTTGGCAAAATCTACACAGGGGTTTTACCATGGCTTTTCTGGGGCTGAGAGAGTGTACATGCATATTTATTTATTTATTTATTTATTTATTTATTTTTGGTGCTTCAGCCCCCCAATTGTCTGAGGGACAGCAACCCGGCCCCCAGCTCAAAAAGGTTGCCTACCCCTGCACTACACCATGCTGGCTCAGGATTCCCAAATGGGTTTTGAGTCACTGCAGATCAGGATGCGAGGAAATGATTATTGCAGCACTATCCTGATCCAGAGTGTGTTGAGACAAGCAGCGGTGACAGGATCTCAAGGTGT
The DNA here is from genome assembly GCA_026167975.1 of Phrynosoma blainvillii. Lineage (NCBI taxonomy): Eukaryota > Metazoa > Chordata > Lepidosauria > Squamata > Phrynosomatidae > Phrynosoma > Phrynosoma blainvillii. The sequence goes on along the minus strand of JANUYF010000001.1, from coordinate 442,500,469 downwards.
CTCTCCAGATCACCTTCTCAATGGGCCCGTAACTGGGAGAGCAGTGCAGTTATCATTTCCTAGCACCCCAACATACAGCATCTTGAAAACCCTTTGGCTTAACAGTAGGACTTTGGTGGTGGCATCAGCCAGAGGCTTTATTAGGGGAATAATAATAATAATAATAATATATTTATATCCCACCCCTCTGTGGAGTGTGTAGACTGCACCAGGTTATATCCCTTTAAAACACCGACAAGATGGTGTGAGAGGGATGAGGCTCAGTGGACAGAGAAAGGAGAGGCTCCAGGTTGTTAAAAAAAGTGGTTTAAAAAAATGGAAAAATATTCTTTTAAAATCGTCTTTTAAAACATCACATTTTACCAAATTTTCACTTTAACCACATGAAACTATGTACATTTCGGCTGTGCATGTGATGTAATGTAAAGGTATAATTTTAATTTGTTTAGCTATTTACATCACAACTATTGCCATTACATTTAGTGCTATACAGGAATAAGTAATATTAATACACTGAGCATTATTAAGGATTTTGTATGGTATGGCATGGAGGGGTCAGTTGTTTATGTCACAATTATTGCCATTATCAGGGCAACTGCTAAGGCATGTCATTTCCATTTTCTCAACATCTGTAGGACCTGTAGTCCTACAGTGAAAATAATGAAAATAGTGAAAAATAGTAAAAGAGTAAAAATAGGAGGAAGGAATATCAACAATCTAAGATATGCAGATGACACCATAATACTAGCAGAAAACCTCACAGACCTGGAACAACTACTAAAGAAGATTGAAGAAGAAAGTACAAAGGCAGACTTGATGCTGAACATAAAGAAAACAAAAGTAATGATCACCAGGGACCTTTACAAGTTCAACTTAGACAATAAAGAAATAGAAATAGTAAAAGAATTCCCATACCTGGGATCAAGCATTGATAGAAATGGGGACTACAGTCAGGAAATCAGGAGACGATTAAGAATAGGGAGCGTGGCTATGAAAGAACTAGAAAAGATTCTAAAATGCAAAGATAAACAACTCAACACAAAAGTTGGAATCATACAAGCCATTGTATTCCCTCTTACCATGTATGTATGTGAGAGCTGGAACAGTTAAGAAAGATAATAGGAAGAAAATAAATTCATTTGAGAGAATGTGGTGCTGGAGAAGAGTGCTGAGGATCCCATGGACAGCCAAAAGGACAAACAAATGGGCACTAGAGCGGATCAAACTGGAAACCTTCCTAGAAGCCAAGATGACCAAACTGAAACTGTCGTACTTCGGACACATCATGAGAATGGAGGACTCTTTGGAAAAAAAATAATGCTGGGGAAGGTGGAGAGGAGTAGGAAGAGAGGAAGGCCACATGTCAGATGGATGGACTCTATTAAGGAGGTAACTTTGGGTATTAAGAGGTTGCAGGAATTAAGCAGAGCAGTGGAGGACAGAGGGTCTTCTTGGAAATGTCTCATCTATAGGGTCGCCATGAGTCGAGAGTGACTCGAGGGCAGTTAACAACAACAAAAAAGGACCAGTAGGCATTTTTGATCCTCAAGCCTGCCCATTTGCTTGTCCAGCTTATATCTTGCCTGAACTATTGTAATAGCCTATTGGCAGGTTTGCCTTCCTGCTCTTTTATGCCTCTCGTTTTAATCCAGAACGGTACTGTTCTCCCAAATCTCCCCAAATATTCACATGTCTCTTCCCCTCGTAGATCCCTCCACTGGCTACCATTTCAGGCCAGGGCTCATTACAAGCTTTTGGTCCTGGTATTTAAGACTCTGCACCTTAACCTCCCCCAGTATCTGGCAGTTTGGCTAAAATGGTACATACCATCTAGGAATTTAAGATCTACAGGCAAAGGATTACTGGTGATTCCACCAAAGCAGCTTTACAGCTCTATCAAGGCTGTGAGTCTTTCAGGATCTGTCTCCGCATTTGTGGAACAGTCTACCTTTGCACCTCCTACTGGAGGAGGATCTTACCCGCTTTTGTAAAGGGTTGAAGATCTTTCTCTTTAATTCACTGGATTGCTGAGTTGCTGAGTACACTTAAGGTGGTCGAGATGGGTAGTGACTGATAAGGAGTTTGTTTTTAATATATTAGCACAGTATTTTAGCATTTTATAATGCTTTGTTTTATTCTATATGTTTGGAGTTCCGCCCTTTGGTGGAAAGGGCATTATAAATAAATGTTGTTGTTGTTGTTGTTACATTCAGTGATATATGGGAATTACGATTTAGAAATAATGTTAGTACAAAGAACATTACTAAGGATTCTGTATGGTGTGAGTTACTGCACTGGGTGACACCAACCCTAGTGACACCACTGGTTACCTATGATGATGCAGGATCTTGGCCAGTGTCTTGTTTGCAAAAATGGATATGGAAGAAGATTCTTGTTTTCTCGGATCTTGAGTCATAAATAAGCAGGCAACCACAGACCCTTTCAGTCACGCAAACCTTTGCTTGTGGACAGAGGGTGGATTTTGACTGCCTCGCTCATGTCGACAAGCCTTTAGTGGTTTGCACGGCATGTTAGCATTCAAATTGCAAGTTGACTTGCTGCACCCTGAAGACATTCTCTTAAGAAATTATTCAGGTAGACAGCACTTTTTCTACTTGAATTGCTATGATTACAGCCCTGCTAAGAGGCAGGTTAATTATTGATTGAGTTAACGACAGTAGAAAAGATGCAGCTTGTGCTAACCAGCTACTGCTCTTTCCAATGGGGGGGGGGGGTGTTCTTGTTGTTACAGCTTTTGATTCAAATTCCACCCCATGCAAGGAGTTGCTAACAACAACCGATTTCCAATTCTAATGGACAACAACTGTAGTGAAGGCTTGTGTGCAGAATGCAAGCAAAGTGCTGTTTTGTTTATGTACTCCAGCATTCCTAGGGTGGCAATGTTGTGTTTTAAAAAATATGGTTTTATTGCTGTCTAAAGAATCGGCTGCATTTGGCAAAGTTCTGAGTTGTTCTAAGATCTGCAAACCAAATTATGTTTCTCACCCACTCCTTCCAGAGGGTCCTAATAGCCAGTAGAGTAATTTGTCACATTGCAGATAAGGATCAAAATGGCTATAGGTTGAATATGAGGGTTTTACTGGTCAACTGGCCTCCAGACAAACCCCTCAATTGTTCCAATTTAACTGGGACAGTCCCAATTAATTCTCTGTTGTCCCGCTTGCTTTTAAAATGTCTCAGTTTCTGTCTCCTCCTCCCTGTGTCCACAGCTTACTTCAGATGCTGCACAAAGAGTTCAAAATGCAAAGGTCGTTTGCACTCAGTTATTTCAGCAGAGGAAAAGGAAAGGATGGGGTAGAGTCTTGCCCTTCCCAGTAGACTCACACAAAAGCAAACTGCTCCATCCTCTCCTAGCTTGTGCTTTCTTCCTCATTAATAACTTTTGCCATCTTGACAACATTCTGATGTTACTTTGCTACAAGGGTGCATCTACACTGTAGAAATAATGCAGTTTGACACCACCACAACTGCCATGGCTCCATCCTACAGAATCTGGGATTTGTAGGCACCAACACTCTCTGGCAGAGAAAGCTGAAGATCGTGTAAAACTACAGATCCCAGGATTCCATAGGATGGTGCTACAGCACTTAAAGTGGTATCAAACTACATTGTTTCTAAAGTGTGGATGCATCCAAGTTTCTATCAGTGAAATGCTGCAGGGTATGGCTTCCATGCTAGGAGTATTTTACAGAAGACAATATATTGGAAGCCATATCTTATTGCTACGACAGTAAATATGTAAAAGAGAGATCAAAATTGTGATCCTGAATCAGGGAGACATGGCATAAAGTTCAACTAGGTTGAACTACAGAATGTCTTCCTCATCCTAATCCCACTGCAGCCCCCAAACACTGTCATTTTGTGGCTGGGGGAGAAGTGCTGGCAGAGAAGCATCCAGCTGACTTCCTAGAACTGGATGCACAGAAAAGAGACGTCCTTGATGGGTTTGGCTATTGAACAACATTGGCTGAAAATTTTGACCTCCATGACAACCAAAAAAGAAAAGAAAAGAAAATAGTCAACGCAGATTTTATTGCTGTTGTAAGCTCTCAAAATGGTAAAAAGAAGTGACACAATATCTCTTCCGGTTGCCATTTTGAGAAGGACTGCTGTTGAAAATAGAAGTATTTGGGATAGTACAGGGTGCTGTGTACTTGTAGGCATGAGTGAGTTATTTTCACATGTTTTCTTGTATTTTAGGTCTTTTGTGTTGTCTGGAGGGGGGAAAAACTACCTGAAAATCATGCTGGATTTTTTTTTTTAATAAATTGGGGTTTGGAAGTTTGGGGGAAACTTGTGAGGGTTTCTGGGGCCACAAAGGTGGTGTCCAAGGTGCATGTGTTCTACAAGGCACAATTTCCCCATCCCTTGATGGAAAATACATACAGGCAGGAGCTGAATATATAGGGCTGGCTTTCATTCTGAGGAAAGATAAAGCAAAAGCAGTCAAAGGATACAACATAAAGTCAGACCGAATAATGTCAATAAGGCTTCGGGGAAAACCTATTACTATAATCCAAGTATATGCTCCAACCACAGATGCAGAAAGAAAATAAACTTGAGAGATTCTGTGACGCAGTCCAGGAAGAAACTGAGAACTTGCCAACACAAAATTTCAGGCTAATCATTGGCAACTGGAATATTAAAGTCAGCAGCAAAGAAGAATAAAAAACAGTAGGTAGATTCAGACTAGGTATAAGAAATAAAGCAGGAGAGCATCTGATAGAATTTTGTGAGGCCAATAACCTATTAATTGCAAATACCTGTTTCATATAGCCAGACAGGAGACCATATACATGGAAGATTATCACGTGGGAGAAGAAAGCATCCTCCTCCCGTGCTTAATTCACATTATTAGTGCGATCGGGGGGAAGATTAGGGTGTGATCCCCGATCATGCTAATAACACCAATTAAGCATGGGACGAGAACACTTTCCTCCCATGTGATAATCTCCATGGACTTCACCAGATGGTCAACACAAAAATCAGATATACTACATAATTGGAAGCAGAAGATGGAGATGCTCTGTTCTCAAAGCCAAAACCAGACCAGAAGCTGATCGTGGTACAGACCATAGACTACTTATAACAAAATTTAGAGTAAAACCGAAGGAAAAACAAAACCAGTCATTATACCAGAATATGATCTGAACAATATCCCAGCAGAATTCATGGATAATGTAAGAAATAGATTTGCACTATTAAGTATAATCAACCGAGAACCTGAAGAACTGTGGGCAGAAGCCAAGGACATAATCAAGGAAGAATGCAGAAGACACTAATAGTGGCCAAGAAGAGAGAGAGGAAACAACGGATGACAGACAAAACACTCCATGCAGTACTGGAAAGAAGAAAGGCAAAAGCAAAGGGAGATAGGAACAAAATCAGAACTATGAATGCAACTGTGCAATGTCTAGTGAACAAGGATAAAGAGAACTACTACAATGACCAATGCCGAGAAATAGAAGACAACAACAAAAAAGGAAGAATGAGAGACCTCTTCCAAAAAATCTGAGAAATCAAAGGGAAGTTCAAACCTAGGGATGGGATGCTTTATGACAAGAAAAAGCACATACTACAGAAAAAAGAAGAAATAAAAACATGTTTGATGCAATATACAGAAGAGTAATATTAAAAAGATGGTAAAATGAATGACACATGGAATGAAGAACCATACAAAGATTGACCCCAAATTTTAAAAAGTGAAGTGGAATTGAGAAAAATAAATTACCAGAAACAGATGATATCTCAATTGAGCTGGTACAATGCACACAGACACAAGCAAATGTAGTGTCAACTGAAATATGCCAACAAATATGGAGAACAAAATGGTGGCCAACAGACTGGAAAAGATCAATATATATCCCAATCCACAAGGTAATACAAAAGATTGCAGCAGCTATAGGACTATAGCAATAATCTCCTATGCAAGCAAAATTATGCTCAAAATTCTCCAAAATGGACTCCAGCCATACATGGAGAGAGAAATCCCAGAGGTTCGAGTGGGATTCAGGAAAGGAAGAGGCACCAGAAACCTCATAGCAAACATATGATGGATAATAGGGCACACAAAGGAATTCCAGAAAAATATCAGCATGCGCTTTATTGACTACAGCAAAACATTTGACTGTATAGGTCATGAAAAGCTACAAAACACTCTCAGACATTGGGGGTGGGTGTGGTGCCACTACATTTGATAGTCCTGATGGGAAGTTTGTAAAAAAGAAAAGAGGCCACCATCAGAACAGAATATGGAAAAACAGAGCTGTTCCCAATAGGCAAAGGGATCAGGCAAGGCTGCATTCTATCACCCTATTTGGTTAAGGATGAAAGTGCAAAGGCAGGCTTAAATGCTGAATGTAAACAAAACAAAAATAATGTCCACAGAAGAAATACATACATTCAACCTAGACAAATGAGGAAATCGAAATAGTTAAAGAAGTCCCATATCTAGAATCAAACATAGATCCAAATGGTAAGTGCAGACAAGAAATAAGAAGACTAGGAATGGGAAGGGCAGATATGGGAGAACTAGAAAAGATCCTGAACAGTATAAAAATATGCAACTGAGCACTAAAGTTAGAATTGCCCAAGCCATTGTATTCCCCATCACCATGTATGGATGTGAGAGCTGGAGAGTGAAGAAAGCAGGCAGAAAGAAAATCAATTTATTTGAGATGTGTTATCAGAGAAGAGTGCTGAGGATAATGTGGACAGCCACAAAGACAAACAAATGGATCCTGGAACAGATCAAGCCTGAAATCTCATTGGAAGCTTGAGGCTGTCATACTTTAGCCACATAACAGGAAGGCAGGGATCACTAGAAAAGACAGTAATACTGGGAAAGGTAGATGGTAAAAGAAGGAGAGGAAGATCGCATGCCAGATGGCTAAACTCAATCGGGGAGGTCACGGACATGAATTTGCAGGATCTGAGCAGAGCAGTGGAGGACAGAGGTTCTTGGAAATGTCTCATCCACAGATCACCATGAGTTGGGATCAACTTGAGGCCAGCTAACAACAACAACAAGGAGCTAAAAACAAAATACCTCAAATCCAAAGATGGAATTGGAATGCATGTGGGATTGGAGAAATGCAAAAATCAAGGCAGTGATTTTTCACATCCCTGAAGTTCTTCCTGTTCCAAATATGAAGGGTCATTTTTAAAAAATTAGCTGAAATGCAATTCTTATCCAGTTGCACTGAACAAATTAAGTTGGTATAGTATTCTAGTATGAGGTGGGCCATTTGTACCTGTCTGCCATGCAACTCCTAAATACAAGAAACCACACAGGCGAAACAAAGTGGCAACCTAATTCAGGGCCAAAAATTTCCACTTAGTTTGTTCCTACATGGAGGAGCAAAGATTTTCCCTGCTGGCTGAGATTGCAAGACTTTTTGCATAACACTAGTCCCTTGGTATCCTGTGGAGTTTGGTTCCATGGATGCTGAAGTCCATTACACTGGGCTCTCACCATCTGCAGGTTTGCCATTTATGGATCTAAGTATCCATGGACAGCAAGCCCTATTGTTCTCAATGGTGGCATGTGCACGTGGCTGCATTCGTGGTTCCACATATGTCGCATTGCCATAGAGGACAACAGGACTTGAGATCCCATTATTTTCTTATGGAGGAGGCATCCAGAAAGGATCTCCCATGGATATGAAGGGCCAACTGTATATACATCAGGGTAAAAAAATTATGTCCCTTATAAATCAAGGTGAGCTTTTTGGGATCTTTTAAAAACTATTTCCAAACCATGGGTGATTAAATTCATGGATGCAGAAGCCATGTATATGAAGGTCCAATTATATTGTTGTTGTCAGGCATTTTCTTGCAAAAATATTATTGGTGCCATAAAGATGATAAGTTCAGGCAACTAATCCCTCTGTCTTTTGTAGAAACCACACAGTTTCTAGGTGTTATAAAAATGATTTGTTTTCCCACACAAAAGCCCCAAAATGTGAACCATCTGGCAGTGGTTGACCACTTTTCCAATGGAGTGCCTCAGTACCTTAAGACACAGTAGATGAGGATGAGAACATTTCCAAAATTCTTTCTTCCCATTCAGCACTGCGACAGTTGAATATACATGAACTGAAGACAGATTTTTAAAAATAAAGTGCTGAAAATGCTTACATCTGGATGGCTGAGTTATTCCCATGCTATAATTTCTTTAAAAATAATCTCAAATGAAGAAAGTGAAATTTGTGAAGTTTGGTAAAACCAAACTGAAATGAAGCTAACCTATCTCCAGTTTCCTCCTTGTTGGGGACCAAATCCTTTAATGTAATCGTTCAGTTTTTTTTTTTAAATACATGAACAAGTATAGATGTATTCTTTGTTCAAGAACATTTTCCATGCCAGAGTTCCATTTTTCTGAAAAACCTCTTCCAGAGCTCAGGTTGTCATGACCCACATTATTATTATGATCAAATGTTAAAACCTTTTGAAAAATGACCTTGTCTCGAAGAATGAAAACTGAAGACAGCTCACTTAACTTCCATGTAATAAAAGAGCTTCATAAAAATCAAGGTTTCCTGTTACAAAGAACATCATGGACAAAAAAGGGAAATGGTGTAACTTGGAAAACAAAGCTTCTGATATCCAGTTGCTTTTATTCAGCATTTAAACCTGCATTCAGAGATGATTCAAGCTAGTTTTAACAAACAATTAAATAGCTCAGTATTTTTAACACAGAGAGGCCTCATAAATTGTAATTCTATATACATTTAACTAGTAGTACATCCCGTCGAACTCAGTGGGGTTTACTTCTGAGTCAACATACCTAGGACTGTGTTATTAAACATATTGTTTTTTCTATGTGCCTTCATGTTATTTCTGACTGATGGTGATCCTAAGATGAACATATGGGTTGGTGGTGTGTGTTTTTTGGCAAAATTTGTTCAGAAGAATAGTTTTTGTGGGTTTTTCGGGCTATGTGGCCGTGTTCTGGAAGAATTTATTCCTGACGTTTTGCCTGCATCTGTGGCTGGCATCTTCAGAAGTTGTTCAGAAGGAGTTTGCCATTGCCTTCCTCTGAGGTTAAGAAAGTGTGACTTGCCAAGATCACCCAATGCGTTTCCATGGCTTAACAGGGATTTGAGCCCTGGACTCCCAGAGTATTAGTCCAATGCTCAAACCACCAAACTGGCTCTCTAAACATTTTATTAGGTCCTAATAATATATTGACACCCTTATTTAAGACTGGTTTGATGGGAAAGTTTTATTTTGGTTACTCTCTGATGCAAATTAGCACTGGTCCAGAGATATTTTTTTATATCCTGAGTTATCCATTGTGTGATTTAAAATCTTTTCCTTTTGGTATCTGCTGTTTTGATAGAATACTTCACAGATTTCACTAGATCAAGGCACTGATTTAAACACTCTAGGGCTGAGTCACGGATGTAATGGTTTGACCACAATTTTGACTCATTAGTACTATGGATTTTAGAATTTTGAAAGCCTTGACCAAAGTCATTGACTCTTTACTACTAGGAATTTTAAAACTTTGAAATTAGGGGCTCTTTTAAACTACCCATCCCATTGGCAGGGATTTCGTTCTGCCCACTCTGTAAATGAAAAGAAATGTCTATTTTCTAGCACCATTATAGACCACCCTTTATATGGGTAGCAACGTGCATTTCGGCACATCAGCATGGCTACATGCATACAAAGCCATTGACAATAATAGGGCAGGTGATCCACAAATGCTCAAGTCAGTGGATGGCTAGCCCATGGTATAATTGTGCTTTAATTGCCATAGTTCTATCCTATGGGATCCTTTGTAGTTTAGGGATTTGTACTATGGAATCCTGGGATTTGTATTTTAAATGTTTAAAGCATTTAGACGTCTCAAACAGAGAACTCTAGCACCTCTCCAGACTACAAATCCCAGCATTTTATAGGACTTTGTGTACTACACTATTGTATTGAAGGGACTTGAGCATCCACAGATTTTGATATTCACGGAGGGTGCTAGAACCAAACCCCAGTGGATACCAAGGGCCCACTGTATACTTTACGAGGCTCAGCAGTCATGGAATATTGACTACCAATTGGGAAAAGAGACATAAGTACACTATACCAGTGGTACTCAAACTTTTTACCTTTGGGCTCCACCATTCAAACCTACATGCAGACATCCATCCACCCTATGTAGTATATGAATAAAAATGTTTTATATAATATGCATATTTTCATTCATGTATATAAAATATTTTAACATTTTATAAGAATTTTATAACACACACACACAATTTTATATATAACATTTTATAACATTATTCACATTATAACAGTTTTAGAGGGATAAGAAGTTTTATAAGTCTATTTGTATACAGAAAGTGTATAAGATGTATAGATGTTTTGTATTTGTGTTACGGATAATAATTTAAAAAACAGTTTTATTTAAATAAATTAAATATTTAACTCAACACATGTGTAAATGTTACAAATAAAAAAGTTTGGAAAGAGGAGGAAGAAGGAGGATCAGAGTTTCCAAGTCTGGCGTACCCCTTACAACTTTTGTGCCATCCCCGGGGGTCCCACTACAATTTGAGAACCATTGCACTACACAATTTTAACACTTCGATCCCACTTCCACTGTCATGGATCCATCCTACAAAGTCCTGGGATTTGTAGGTTTGTTTTTTTTAAAAGTACTTTCCATTTTCTGCAAGAGATCTCTAGCCAATCCCCTTTATGGAAGCACTAGAGCTCTCTGGAAAATAATTCTAAAGTTCAGGCAGTAAGAGTGGAAATTTAGGTATTGTCGGAGGTTACTCCCAGTTACAATCCCCCTTCCCATTGGAAACCTGCCAAAGTTCAAGCCCTGTGTACATCTTTTGGATGACGTTGTTGTCTGGGCCTGCTTTGAAGCCTCGGGGTTAAGTCGACAAAGAACTGGGGTCCTTTTTTTGTTGTTTGTATATTTTATTCATTTAACAAAAGAAAGAGACCAAAGAACAACAAGCAGAGATGCTGATGAATCAGTCAAGGACTCAGAACTGTAAAAGTATCAAAGGAAATATTCTAAATATAATGTCTGGTTTTTTAAAAATAAAATAAAATAAAAATTCCACCCTCTGTTACTCTTTTGCTTTCCTTCTTCCTCTGGCCCATACATGATGAGTAAGGCCTCGTCTAGACAAACAGTAAATCATGTTGTAAAGCTTTTCCTGGATCAGATTGAATGTGGGACATGGCACACGTAAATGCTTGCCTGGTGGGGTAAAAAGATGAGATGGGTGAGATCTCGGCAATTTGCCTCAAATTAAGTTGGAAGATTTGCTTGCTCTTCTGGGAAAACACTGAAATACCTCAGGTGTGTGTTTTTATTTGTACAGCCACCCAATCTGCAGATTGTTGATAAACTATTTCCTGAAAACCCTAGTCAGCAATCCGTAATCCTTCTTGTTGTTCTTGTGTGCCTTCAAGTTGTTTCTGACTTATGGTGACCCCCAAGGTGAGCCTATTCTGGGGCCAAGAGTGTGTGACTCACCCAAGGTCACCCAGTGGGTTTCCATGGCTGAACAGGGATTCGAACCCCAATATCCTGAGTCTTAGGCCTACGTTCAAAGCACTACACCATGCTGGAATTACACTCTTGCAATTCAAAGCATTGCATCACTGTGCATATCTTAAGAAGATTGCCACTTTTAGCAGCACAATGACTAGCAAGACCTACTATATTAAACAACACAGTCACTGCTGCAGACCTGTGTATACATTTATGGAATCACAAGTCTGCAGTCCTGACCAGGAGGTCAGATTAACCAGAGCCCAGGCATTGCTGTAAAGAACATCACAGCCTCTCTGATTTTTTTGCTGTTTGATATTGAGATGCCATTTCTTTCTGCATTCAACAATTTAAAGCCCTAATACCACATGCCCTCAGCCTAGAAGATAACATCATCATCCACTGAAGAATGGTGAAATCACTGTGTTTGCAACTACTATTTTGGATGCAGGTCAGTTTCATCTTTAGGGATGGAAGAAGACACACAATGAAAAGTTTTGCTCACTTATCGATTTTTCCTGAAGCTGCTTTGCTTGCTTTGCTTAATGAAAAAAGCTGAATGCTCCTCCAGACATTTTACAGTTGAAAACTAGGGGTGCATCTACACTACCATTAACTCTCAGGGCTCCCTCCTACAGAATCCTGGGTTTTGTGAGGTGCCTGACCTCTTTGGCTAGAGAAGGCTAGACCATGCAAAACTGCATCTTCCTGGAATCTAGGGGCCCATTCCCACTATCATATAAACCGAATTGCTGATTGGTTTATATGTGCCTCGTTCACACTGGAAACTGTTTCAGACCCGACAGCATTCGGTCTGAGTCACTTGAAGCGAGGCAAATGTAAAAAGAAAATTTGCTCTTTTTGAAGACCCTGGTGGCGCAGTGGTTAAATGCCTGTACTGCAGCCACTCACTCATAAACCACAAGGTTGCGAGTTCAATACCAGCCAGGGCTGAGGCTCGACTCAGGCCTGCATCCTTCTGAGGTCGCTAAAATGAGTACCCAACTGTTGGGGGGCAATGAGCTTACAGTTGTAAACCGCTTAGACATTCCATAGCGCGGTATGAAGCAGTATATAAATGAAGCTGCTTTGCTGCTTTGATTTGGTGGTTCTTTTGGGGGAAAAAACAATTTGGAAGCTTGTTCAACAAGTGTGAACAATGGATCAGATTCTCATCACACTGGAGGGGAGGGACTAAAGGCAGAAGATTGGGGCTGAGAGAGTGAGAGAATGAGAGGGCCTGGAGGGAGCGAGCCGGGTGTGGGACCTCTCCTAGCCCAGCAGCCACCTCTGCGGAATTGAGGCCACTCAGCTGCTTGGCCTTGCCCACTCTTCCGGGAGTCTTTCCAGTCCCTGGAGCTGGGAGGTCAGTAGGGGTGGTGAAAAGTCAGTGTATGTGGGGGGGAGTCAGAAGGGGCACCACCGCTCGGTGCCTCCCTCCCTTCTTCCCTCCTCAAAGGCTGCTCGGCAGGATCTGCCAGTCCCTCCCTCAGCTTTCTTTCCGCCAGGGCTGCTGGGCATCGCCCCCCCATCCCAAAGCCCCCTGGACTGCCTGCCCACCACACCTCCCTGCCCTGGAAAAGGAGGACGCCTGGGGAAGGGGAGAAAGACGGGAGGCGAAATTGTCCCTCCCTTGGCTTCCTCTCTGCTAGAGCTGTTGGGCATCCTCCCCCCGCTCGATCCCAGAGCCCCCTGGACTGCCTGCTCCCCAGGAGGCTTGGGAGCTCCAGAGCCAGCTGGCACTGATGGCGCATAGATACATGTTATATGATTGACATTTTTTAAAAAAACAGCTAGTGTGAATGACAATCATGTCAAAAAAAGACACGAATGCATGGAATTCTTGAAATAATTCGCTTCCATAGTGGGAACTATGCATCAATATGAATCGCTTCCATGAGCCGGTGTCAGTGCGATTCGCAAACCAGTTTATATGCAATTGGGAATGAACCTTAGGATAAACTTGAGAGAAATGCTGTTGGCTTGCTTTTTAATCAGAGAGAGCGCATGTCAATACAAGAGAACAGAATAATTTTAGAAACATATCCTTTTGTTAGTTTGTATATGATGCACCAGGAAAAGGCTACAGGCATCAAGAAAACCCTGTGAAGGGTGAGCTTCATCCCCATCTCTGTTATACTAACTTCCAGATACACTTGCAATAGTATCTTTCTTTCCTTCTAGTTCCTTCCATGATTGTCAGTTCCTGAGATCTTCTTGAGCATAATGTCTGTTTGGACACAAAGGTGATTGTTGTGTTATTGTCGTGTGCTTTCAAGTCATTTCCGACTTATGGCAACCCTAAGGTAACCCTATCATGGAGTTTTCTTGGCAAGATTTGTTCAGAGAAGATTTGCCATTGTCTGATATTTTCTGCAATTATGCTGCAGAGGAAACAGGGCAGGAAACGGCTTCATAAATTGCTGCCACACTGCACAATTAATGCAGTTTGACACCAGTTTAATTGTCATGGCTCCATCCTGTGGAATCCTAGGATTTGTAGTTTGGTGGGGCACCAGAGCTCTCTGACAAAGAAGGCTAAATATCTCGCAAAATTGCAAATCCCAGAATTCCATAGCATTGAGCCATGGCAGCAAGGTCAAACTGCATAAATTCTGCAATGTAGATGCAGCCATAGTTCTTTCTCATCAAAAATCCCTGGCCCTGTGAATCCTGGTTTTGGTCCACTGCTGTTTCACGTTTTGGGACTCTTAAACAGAATAGCTTCTTATCATCCTTTTATCTTGCATCTCTGCAGCTCCCAAGACACACCGATCTTTGTGTAAACTGCTTTGGTTCCTTTACCTGCCCTTTTCTCTGCCTCTCCCAGTATTCAATGAACCCACATTTCAAAAGAAAATCTTGATCTAACCTATGATACAAGTCTGAAGTCATAACGTTCCCACCCAAAGAAGTAATCTGTGGCAAAAAGAAGGGGGAAAATGCTATTCTAAAGAAAATGACATGCGACTCTCAGTAGGATTTTTAAAATATTTTCCCCATCCTTCATCCTAAAGCAGCAGTTGGACTTTAATGAAACAATTGGCTAATAACTTCCATCAACAATATTCTAGTCCAAAGCAGTAGTTATCAGCTGAGACAGCTGTTGCAATCTTTCACTGGAATACTTTTAAAAGCTAACAGCCCAATTCAATAACATATTGTTTGGGTAGCCGTGTTTGTTTAGAAGTAAATCACTCATAAATGTGTAATTTCCTGCTGATACCTAACGGGCATTTGGTGACAGGAAGCCATTTGAAACAGACTGAAATGCCGAGATATGCCATTCTCAAAACTTATGGCCAGGGTTTAGCTTCAATCTGATTAGAAAGGTATTTTTTTTCTTGCTGTACCTAAAGTTGAATACTCCTCCAGACAGTTCACAGTTGAAAACTTGGGGGTGCATCTAAACTGTAGAAATAATGTAATCTGACGCCACTTTAAGTGCTGTAGCTCCATCCTATGAAATCCTGGGATTTGTAGTTTAGTGAGGTGCCAGACTTCTTTGGCTAGAGTAAGCTAGACCTTGCAAAACTACAAGTCCAAGGATTCCATAGTATGGAGCTACTGAACTCAAAATGGTGTCAAGCTGCATTATTTCTACAGTCCAGATGAACCCTTGGTCACATGTGGCCAAGCAACATCAGAGTGTAGTCAAAATGAGAAACATTATGAAAGAAGAAGAAAGCACCAAGTAGGAGAGGCTGCAGCAGCTTGCTTTTGCCCAATTGTACTGGGAAGGGCAAAACCTCATCACTCCACTTTCCACCCTTCTTGATGATTTAATGGAGTACAAAA
This sequence comes from Phrynosoma blainvillii, assembly GCA_026167975.1. Taxonomy (NCBI): domain Eukaryota; kingdom Metazoa; phylum Chordata; class Lepidosauria; order Squamata; family Phrynosomatidae; genus Phrynosoma; species Phrynosoma blainvillii. The sequence continues at coordinate 442,485,129 of JANUYF010000001.1, read as the reverse complement.
CTGCTTTTCCATTTAGAATCTGCAGTCATTTGAAGCTATTGAAGCAAGCTGAGGACAAAGAGGGAGATGAGGAGAATGGAGAAACTGGGACATTTAAAAAGCAACTGAAAAAGAGGGATGACAGAGCATTAGTTGGGACTGTCCCTGCCAAATCAGGGCAGCTGGAGGGTATGAAAGCTATCATATAAACATTTCATGTAGGCCCCTTGTTGTAAAAGATAGGGATTCAGTGCAGTGAGAGGCTGCCAGAACAACATGAAATTAGCAAAGGTCTGGTAATCAACAATCAGTGGCACTTTGTCCAAAAAAGGAAAAAGAGGAAAAGTTCCTCTCCTCTCTTTTACATTTAAACTAGAACAATGGTTCCCAAACTTTGGTTTTCAGGTAATTTTGGACTTAAACTCCCAGAAGCCTCAGCTAGCTTGTCCAGTGGTCAGAAATTCTGGAAGGTAAAGTCCAAAACACTTGGACAACCAGAGTTTGGGAACCCCTGATTTAAAGGTTAGATCAGATTTTGTTTTCTCAGTGTTCAGGTTCTAAAGTCTTCATAACCCACCTTGATCCCTGTCTATATGAATAATTTCTTAATATTAAAATTAATGATTAAAATAGCACTGTTAAGATGGGAAATACAAACCGCACCTTTTAAATATAAAATCATATTTATTACTGGCTTAGATAGTTGATTAGTAAGTTATTTCCTCCCAATCTTCCTCCTCTTGCAGAGATTTTATAATTCAAAATGTAATTACTGTATATATTTATATATAAGTCTAGAAATTTAGGTTAAAAATTGACCCAAAAAAGTCAACTTATCCACGGGTCAATGTAAGTACTGTATTTTAACTCATATAGATATAGCTATACAGGTGTCCCTCTGTATCCACAGACTTGCCATTCGTGGTTTCAATCATTTGTGAATGGCAAGCCCATGCCTGCCTCCCTCCCTCCCTCCCTTCCTTTCCTTCCTTCCTCCTTTCCTTACCGGCATCTCCCCTCCAGCACCAGGGCCTGTAATCAGCCCTGGCCACCATTGGGATTCACTTTCCCAGCAGTGATTTGTAGTTTTACAAGGTCTTTAGCCTTCTCTGCCAAAGAGTTCTGGTGCCTCACAAAACTAAAAACCCAGTATTTTGCAAGATGGAGCCATGGCATTTTAAGTGGTGTCAAACTGCATTATTTCTACAGTTATTTATTTCTGATAGGGGAGATGGAAGGAATGACTGGGTCCAGAATTGATGAAACTTTCCCTGGAAGTATTACAGAATTGATGAAACTTTCCATGGAAGTATTACAGTCTCCCTGATTATTATTATTTTTTAACTAATCCATTGCACTGTTTCACTATAGTGGCAAGAAAACCTATTGGACCATGTTGGAGGAATGTTATACTACTGCAATTAAAATACTGAAATAAATTTTAAAATTTCACTGCAGAGTGGGAAAAAGGGAGAACAGCCCCCCAGGAAATAGCCAAATAAGGATGAGGGATGGGGAAGTGTGCAGGAGAGGTACTGATTAACCATCCAAAACTCCTCCCAGTATAGGAAAGCTATAGTGTGAATGGCTGTGAAGTGAGACTTTATCACAAGAGGCCAAAAAGCAGAATATTAAGAGAATAAAAAGCATGTCTGTCCTGCTGCTGCCTTGCCATGCATTCGTTACTCTGGTGCACCTTTCATTGATGGGCAAAACCTGTCAATAGGATCTCCATCTCACTGCTATATCATTTCTGTCATGGTGTGATAGGTTCCTTCTGCTGCAGTTCTGCTTCTTAGGGAATTATGTGGTGTGAGTGGGCATGATTCTACCCCTCTCCTACTCTCCCCCTTGTACAGATTGAAGCTGTCAATACATTCTCGAACACAGGTGCTGTGTGCACATTTACACAGCAGCCAGCTTCGGGAATGTGTTGGCAGCCCAGATCGCTTGATCTCTCAATTCCTCCCAAAGCAAGGGGCTGCTGTGTGAATGTGTACAGCAGTGTTGAGCTTCAGGAGGAGGAGGAATGGCCCTGCCCCCCAGCACCTTTCCCAAGCTGGTTGTTGCATGCACATTTACACAGCAGCCAGCTTCGGGAGGTGGTTGGCTGCTGTGACCACTGGTCCTCACCTCCCTCCCTGATGGTGGCATTTGGCAGTACAGGAAACAGACCACACAACCATGAATCACCAAAATGCTATCATGGGGGAAAGTGTGATAAGAAATGATGCCAAACTGATATGTTTCCATTCTTAAACTAGCACAATTGTGGAGGGATAGCAGGCTGGTATGATGTAGTCCTGAGAAAGGCAGAATTGCAAACCCAACAGTATAGTAATGGTATAAACCCCACTTCTTTTGTAGAACAAGGGACTAATAGGGGAAAGACCCTAAATGTTTATTTCTTCCAGAACATCAGAATCCAGATTCTAGCAAGGCAAGCTGTTGATGGATGGATAAACCTTGCAGATTCCAAACACCAGGCATATGGTAATTTTTTCAGATCCTTTGTGTATCTGTGACCAATTTCTCTTTTTCTGGATTTGAACCACTTCACCAATGCAGGCAGCATTTGCTACTGTTCAGAATTCTGAGCGGGACAGGAAGGTGACCTACTCTGTTTGCAAAAGCTGTGACCTGGGAGAAAGCGCCATAAATTCCACACACTCCTTTGAGCAACAGTACGGAAAAAGGCAGGGCTAAGAGCAGCTGTAACATCAGACACATCTGTACCCTCTGACCTTTCTCTCAGGCTAGGAAATTCCAAATTCTAAACAGCAAACTAGGCAAAGCAGCAGCCTTCGTATGTTGTCACATTGGTAGCTGGGGGGGGGCATTTACCCTCCTTTCCACAGGACCATCATTTATTTGAAGGGCTGGCAAATGACAGCCTTTTGTTTCAAAGTGTCCTCTGGTTGGAAAGCCTTTCATCTTCAAATCTACTTTGAAATACTTAGAGGAAAAAAGAAAAAGGAAGAGCAAGGTTCTTGAAGCTGCCCATCAACAACAAATGCTTTGGCTGCATAAATGATAAACAGGTCACCTTGGCACACCTTTCCCTATCATGGGTGAGAGTAATTTTATTTCTATTTAAATTACAATACAGGTTGTGTCTCCCTTATTTGGAATGTCCAAAATAGTCCAAAATCCAAAACTTTTTTCATGGGGGCTGAAACAGTGCTCTCTGATTGTTCAGTGCTCACAAACTTTCTTTCACGCACAAAATTATTTAAAATATTATGTATAAAAGTACCTTCAGGCTATGTGTATAAAGTGCATATGAAACATGAATTTTGTGTTTAGACTTGAGTCCCATCTCCAAGGTATCTCATTACGTAAATGCAAATATTCCAAAATCTGTAAAAATCTAAAACTTAAAATGTTTCTGGTCCCAAGCATTTTGGACAATGGAGACTCAGCCTTTAAATGTTTCAACATATTTTTGTTGTTGTTAACTGCCCTCAAGTCAATCTCAACCCATGGCGACGCTGTTGAGACATCCCCAAGAATCCCTGTCCTCCACTGCTCTACCCATCTCCGGCAAACTAATACTCGTGACATTATACAAATTGCCCCTATGCATATTTTATTCAAATATTTTTCCTCCTGTCCTCTTGTTGTTATCTCCCAATGTATACATAGCCATTCTATGGGTCACTTGACCTTTGGGAGAATCAGGCGTAATTAGAAAAGGGAAAAGTTACCTTTGGGGGCACCAGTTCCTATTAATCCCACTGGCCATGCTGGCTGGGAGCATTGGGAGGGTTAGTCCAAAAAGATCTCATCTTTTGGGGGGTTCTGGAATTAAATAGCCTTTTGGTCACCTTTCTCCCAACTCTAGATTCATTACGTAAAGGCTGGGGGAATCGTGCAACTTGTACGGCTGCTTTTTCCGCGCCAGCTTTTAGAACTGTGTTTCCTTTCCATATTTCCTGAGTGACTCGAGTAAAAGACAGCCTGCTTCTGGCTGTTTTGCAGACATTTTTTTCAGGAAACCTCTGGCAGTCAGAAAAAAAATAAAATATTCCAGGGCTGGGCATGTTTGCTCCTTAAAGATCTTTTGATGCAAGATCTTTAAAAAGAAGTGGGAAGGGACCGCAGGGGCCATATAGTCCAACCCCACCCCACCCCAATCTTCTGGGAAGACACACTTAAAACACTCCCAAGAAATGGCAATGCAAGGTCTCTTTAAAAACTTTTTAAAAAGTGAGAATCCACTATCTTCCAAGGCAACCCATTCCATTACTGAATAGCATGTACGATCAGGAGGTTCTTCTCAATGTTTCAATGGAATCTCTTTTCTTGTAATTTGAATGATTACTATTTTTATTATAATAATAACAAATGCTGTTGGCTGTATTTCAGAGAAAGGAACTGGCAAAACCTCCCTTCCCACTTCTTTTTAAAGATCTTGCATCAAAAGATCTTTAAGGAGCCAACATGCCCAGCCCTGGAATATTTTATTTTTGCCTAAGAAAACCCTGTGGAATCCATGGGGTCTCCATAAGTCAACAGGCGACTCGAAGATACATACACACACAATAATAAGTATAGTAACCTCCAGGGCATCAATGTAGTCACTTTGCACATTTAGTTGCTATCAAAGTGCTCATCCCATCAAACAATGTTATGCATGTATCAACTAGCTGGCAATCAATAAACCTTGCCAGAATGACCTTCTAAGAATGAATTTAGTATTTTTTTTTTCAAAGAAAGAAGCTTATGCTCTCTGCCATCAAAACCCAAACCAATTGATTCTCTATGCCGATAGAATGTCTTTCATAGTTTTTTGTGGGTTTTTCGGGCTGTGTGGCCATGTTCTAGAAGAGTATCTTTCACTTATCAATCAGCATGGGCATGGTGGCTGGGGGATTCTGGGAGCTGTAGTCCAGAAAGTAAATATTCTATGATCTGGTCCTCCTTCAATTATGAACCCTTAAAAATATATACATTGTGTGTTTTTAAAAAAACAACAACCCTCAAGTATGAAACAGGCCACTGCCACATTGCAGAATTAATGCCGTTTGACACTGCTTTAACTGTCATGGCTCCTATGGAATCCTGGCGTTTGTGTTTGTTGTGGCACTAGAGCTCTCTGACAGAGAAGGCTAAATATCTCACAAAACTGCATATCCAATAATTCCGTAGCATTGAGCCATGGCAGTTAACATGGTTTTTGTTGTTGTTGTTGTGTGCCTTCAATTTGTTTCTGACTTATGGTGACCCAAAGTGAACCTATCATGGGGTTTTCTTGGCAAGATTTGTTCAGAGGAGGTTTGCCATTGTTTTCCCCTGAGGCTGAGAGCATGTGACTTGCCCAAGGTCTCCCAGTTGGTTCCATGGCCGAGATGGGAAATTAACCATGGTCTCCAGAGTCATGAGTCAGGACGTTATCACACTGGCCTTGAAGCAGAAAGAATGCTGCAGCATTCCTGCAGCATTCCGGTTCTTTTTTCCGTGTGTTCACACGACGTCGCACATAGCCCTGCCCTTCCCTGCATCATCCCTGCATCCTTCCAGCATCATTTCAGTTCTTTTGAATTCCGGGCATCTTGAGGAATTACAATTCCACGGCCAGAAGAATGCTGGAATGATGCAGCTTTCCCCATATGTATAAACATGTATCCTGGAACTAGACCGGGGCCGGCCTCCCTGCTCTATGGGCGTGGTCGCCGAAGCGGTCGCTACCGCGACCAAGCCCATAGGAGAGCAAGGCCAGAGTTAAAGGGACAGCACGTCCCTTTAGCTCAGGCCTCTTTTGTCTTCTATGGGCTTGGTCGCCGCTTTGGCGACCAGGCCCATAGAAGAAAAAAGAGGCCTGGGTTAAAGGGACAGCTCGTCCCTTTAACCCAGGCATGGCTCTTCTATGGGCCTGGTCGCCAAAGCGACCAGGCCCATAGAAGAGAAAAGAGGCCGGGGTTAAAGGGACAAGCTGTCCCTTTAACTCTGGCCTCGCTCTCCTATGGGCTTGGGCTCCGAAGCGGTCGCTTCGGAGCCCAAGCCCACAAAGCAGTGAGGCCAGGGTGAAAGGGACACGCTGTCCCTTTAACTCCGGCCTGGGCTTGGCCTCTGAAGCGGTCGCTTCGGAGTGAAGAGCGAGGGTTGTGGAAGGGATCTTTCCACTTGTGTGTGAACAGGAGATACGGTCCCCGGAGAGGAACCATCGCGGCATCGTCAATTCCGCAATGATTCCAGTTGTGTCTGATAACCATTTCCATCTTGCCGGGTCCATTCCAGTATGCTTCTGGATTGATTCCATTCCACTTTCTTGCAGCTTTCTTGCTGCTTTGAGACCCCAGTGTGATAACGTCCATAGTATCAAAGTGCATTAATTCTGCAATGTAGATACAGTCTAAGAGGTGATATGCACAGCACTCCCAACTATAGTTTTCATAGTTGTGTCCTTGTTGAGTTCAATCTGTCCAAATGAGACCGTAATGCAGGGATAGCCATGTTCTTGGCCTCAGAAGGTTATTTTCAGCTACTTTGAAAAAGGCCCCACATTGTGCTATTCTAACTACAATTTTGTGTTACTAGAAGTGATATCCAATCACTCCTGATTGCTTTCAGTCAAGAGCATTGGAAGCCCTTTGGCTGTGAGGACCCTCCAAAACAGGACTTTAAAGTGGAATTTAACTTCAGAGGGAATTTTTTTTTAGCTGAAAAGTGAAAATGTTCATACTTGAAGAAAATTGGGTATGCAGGCACTGCACAATCCTTGTGCATATGGCCTGTGGACCACACAAATCCTACTAGGATTGTATTGACTACAAACTGAGGAATTGTGTGTGGTTGAGGTGAGCCAGCGTGGTGTGATGGCTTTGGATGTTGGACTAGGACTCTGGAGACAAGGGTTCGAGTCTTGGCTCGGCCATGTAAACCTACCTCTCAGCCTCAGAGGATGGCAATGGCAATCCCCCTTTCAAGAAACTTGCCAAGAAAAACCCATAATAGGTCTCTCTAAGTTGGAACTGACTTGAAGCAACAACAAAAGAGGTTGTTAGGGACTGATATTTCTGTGCCAAGAGTTCTGATTTCTATAGCTCCCAGACGGGTATTTCCTATTTTGAACAGATTGCGGGTATTTTGTGGTAAAACAACGACAGGCAAATATAGCTCACTCAACTGGGGCATATACAGAGAGTGTCTCCCCCATGTACTGCAGAAATGGTAGGTTTCAAATGAAACCTGATGGCTGTGTGGTAGTTTTGCACCTTACACATGGCCCAGCATGGTGTAATGCAATTTTCACCAACGCTTGCATTGGCCACATCCAAAGACACACAGCAAGCCTTCTACAAGCCCTCTCAAAATGGTGATAGGAAGTAATGTTGCATCACTTCTTGTGGCCATTGTGAGAGGGGCTGAAGTACAAAATGTATTGGGGGAGTCCGGTATGGAGTTTGGTATCTTTTGTTTGATTGATTGTTTTATTTTTCAGGTGTTTGGTAGCTTTCTAGCAGTTTGGAGGGAAGGTTGCCTCAAGATTGTGCCAGTTTTTACAAAAAGGTTGGAGAGTAGGGCGATTTACAGGAAATGGTGGAAGCTTCACAAAAGTGGGGTACATAGTCCACCAATGCCCCACAGGATGCATTTTGCCCACTGCTGATGTGGTAGTTTGAGTGGTAGTTTGAGTGTTAGACTAAGACTTCAGGAGAAGAGGACTTGAATCCCAGCTCAGCAGTGGAAACCCACTCAATGACCATGGGCAAGTCACACTCTCTCAGCCTAAGAGGAGGTCAATAGGAAACCTCTTCTAAACAAATATTGCTCAAAAAAACCCTCTAGGATAGTGTTGTCTTCAGTTGAAGTTGTCTTGAATGCAAATAACAATAATAACAGATCTTATATTATGTCATATCCCTTCATGTGGCATCTCATTTTAGAACAGGGGTAGGCAACCTTTTCCCCTTTAAGGGCTGAGGGACTTCAGCTCCCAGAATCCCAGGAGCTATTGGCCAACATGGGACTATTGGCCAACATGGCTGAGGTTTCTGGGAGCTGAAGTCCCTCGGCCCTTAAAGGGGAAAGGTTACCTACCCCTAGAATCATAGAGTTGGAAGGGGTCCTATGGGGCCATCAGGTTCAGCTCCCTGTTCTATGAAGGATCTCCACCGAAACAGTGATTTCCAAACTCTGGTCTTCCAGGTGTTTTTGACTTCAGTTCCCAGAATCCCAGACCATTGGCCAAGATGGCTGAGGCATGTAGGAGCTTAAGTCCAAAACAATTGGAGGACCAGAGTTTGGGAATCATTAAGCTAAAACGTCCTAGCAGGCAGCTGTCCAGCCTCTTTTTGAAGACTTCCAGAGAATTGGTTCCATTGCCAGACCACTCTTACTGTCAGACATTCCTTCTAATGTTCAATCAAAACCTCTCTTCCGGAAGCTTAAAACCATAAGAACTGGTCCTACCTTCTGTGGCAGCAGAGAACAAACTTACACCGTCCTCTCTGGGACAGCCCTTGGAGTATTTAAAGGGGGCAACCATGTCACTGACATGACACCAACATGTCTTCCACCTCTATGATTCTCTTCATCAAGCTGAACATGCCCTGTTCCTTCAACCTCTCTTCATATGTTTTGTTCTCCATATTTCCTATCATCCTCGTTGCTCTTCTCTGAACTTGCTCCAACTTGACTATATCCTTCATAAAATGAGGTACCCCAAGGCAGTACTCCAGATGAGATCTTATCAATGTTTCTTATTTCCTTTTTCCTTCCTTCCCATGCATTTCCTCTTCCTTGTTTTCCCCCCACTCCATACCATTACATCAACCAAATTCCATTGGGAAAAATCATGCCAATCACATAAAGGGATGGAAATTTAATTAAGAGAACATACCGTAATAAGAAATAGCAGGAGAGAGGAGGAAATAACGTCTTCACACATTCTGAAGAGTGAGTAATAAACCCTGGCCCTTCTTTGATACTACTCATATCCTTTAATCATTATATCTCCTAGATGATATTTTTTAAAACTAGTTGCATAATTCATACCTAATTATATCTTTTTTTGTCATCACTTCCCTGTCGGCTGGAGGAAGATGAAGCTGTCTATTGGTTTCCGCTTTGATTACGTAGTTGCTAAAATTAAAAGAAAAATTCTTTTGTTTAATAATCCAATGCCTCCATTCACATTCAGGTGCAGCCCCCTTTCAAACAAAGGAATCATAAAAGAAATATATGACCTTGTCACTCAGGAGCAGAGGCAATCTCATATTTCCTTATTTTCTCAATGATGAACAGGTGCATTTGACCATCTGAAGGTAGCAAGATCTTGCTCATGATCCTTACCACCACTTCCTTTTCATATATGTATAAAGACTAAATTGATGTAATCACTAACGGAATTATTTCCAGGGTTATACAGTCAAACTTCCATATCCATGGATTTTTTTATCCATAGATTCAAGCATTCACAGCTTCAAAATATTTTTAAAATATATACATTCCAAATAGCAAACCTTGATTTTGTTGTTTTATACAAGAGACACTCTTTTACAGTGCCATTGTATTTAACAGGACTTGCACATCCATGGATTTTCGTATCCACAGGGAATCCTGGAACCAAACCCCAGAAGATACCAGGGGCTATTGTATATATATCCTGCATTATTGGAGCAAAGAGGAAACCTAGACCCTCTAACATGTCACAGATCAAAACCATGACGCATGTGGTCAAGTAACATCAGAGTGTGATCAAGAAAGCAAAAGGTAATAATGAGGACATAAGTTGGAACAGGCTGCAGCAGTTTGCTTTTGCCTGTGCCTACTGGGAAGTGCAAGATTCTGCCCCCCTCCTCTCCTTTTTCCCCTGTTCAGTTAATTGAGTGGAAACTACTTTTGCCCTCTGAACTCACTTTGCAGCAATTGAAGTAAGTTGAGGACAAAGAGGGAAGTGGGAGGAGGGGAGAGAAAATTGGTTATTTTAAAAACAGCTGGAAAAGTGGGATGACAAAGGATTAACTGGAATTGTCCCTGCCAAATTGGGACAACTGGAAGGTATGCAGTTAACAAACATCAATATGTAGTTTTCATAATGTTTGTTGACGCCTCCTTAAGAGGGCTAGGGAGAGCTGTCCATGTGGTCTTTATTGTTGTTCACATAATGTTTTCTTCTACTATTTTGATAGGTGCCTTGCACTTGGGGGAAAGAACAAAGATGACAACTGTTTTTACTCTTTTGAGTACTCTGAGATGTTTGCCATTTCCTTTCCTGCACCCCAAATCTTCTGGATGACTCCGCCCTTTCTGAAGCATATTTCAAATATTATGTGCAGTTGTTTTACACTGCAGGATCTGCTTCCCAGCCCTCTTTGAGTTTGCTTGCTTGCTTCTTATTTTCACACATTGGCTCAAGTTACTGGCACAACAACCCCCTTCCAAACGTCCCAAGAGGGAATAATAAACAGTCGTTCACTGTGATCTGGAGGGATTACCTTTCTGCACACAGTCCACATTTTCCAAGAAATCCCTTATTGTTTCCAGTTTTTAAAGAGTCTCCTGTTTACAGTACAAACTCTGTATTGAAATTTACAGCCCATTGTTATAGGGTGCAGCACTGAACAAGAGGATGGGGTGGAGAAATGGTGAATCCTGTACATCAACTTTAAAGGGTAGAGGCGGATGAAAAATGTTCTGAATATTTTAAAGAGGTGGAAGGAACACTGCTTCCACCAGGATTTACACACCCACAGTGGATCTTGAACCTGTGACCTAAGTGATTCACACACACATACACACACACAATGGCTACTGCAAGGAGACCATCTAAGGAAGTCTCCTTGAACACATATGCAAGTGTAAGCTGCTACAAAAAATTCTGGTTTCCTGAACTACAAGATCTGCCAGGAATTTGGCCCGGATGGATCCTAGTTCAGATACTCACCACCACGAGACAGGGCTAGCTCCAAGTTTGAAGGAACCTCAGCAAAACATTGTTTCAAAGCAGCCCCCCCCCCCCCCCCCCAGTCTCATAATAGTGGATCTTTATGGCAGGCAACATCAACACTCTGAGGAAATCCTATTTTATAATAATAATAATAATAAATTTTATTTTTACCCCGCCCTGTGGCGAACCAATCTGGGCGGCTTACAATTAAAAAAGACATGTGTTATACATAATATACAAAAAACCCTCCCTCCCCCCCTTAAAATAGTATTAAATAAAGACAGTTTAAAACAATAAATCAATAAACATTAAAATCAAACTAAAATTACAAAATTATAAAAATCAGCCTTCCTTGCCCAAACCAAAAAGCCCAGTCGACGAACCTCCCATCTATCAGATGGGGCCACGTGAGGAACGTCTCTGGGGCGGGGGAGCTAATTCAGCTGTAATTAATCCGGAAAGGCCTGCCGGAAGAGATCCGTCTTGACAGCCTTTTTAAAACTGTCTAAAGAAGATATTTTGATTTTGCATAACATCTTTGAATGGTGGTACATACCCATCACATATGATCCTATTAGAAGGACCATATTCTCTCATGTGAGGTCTCTAGAGAAAGGTCTTTTCCCCCACAGAGGGTATGTCAACATAGGGAAAACGGTATCTCCCCCCCCCCATCCTCATGACCTGTCTACACGATACAGAGCCAAATCTCCAATTTGAATACGGATTGTCTTCACAACCCTATGTCAACATAGGAAAAATGATGTCTTTTCCCCCCAATCCTCATGACCTGTCCATACTATACAGAGCCAAATCCCCAATTTGAATATGGATTGTCTTCACAACCCTATGTCAACATAGGAAAAATGATGTCTTTTTCCCCTCAATCCTCATGACCTGTCTACACGATACAGAGCCAAATCCCTGATCTGAATACGGACTGTCTTCACAACCCTATGTCAACACAGGGAAAATGATGTCTTTTCCCCCCAATCCTCATGACCTGTCTACACGATAAAGAGCCAAATTCCTGATCTGAATACGGACTGTCTTCACAACCCTATGTCAACACAGGGAAAATGATGTCTCCCCCCCCCCCCCCCTAAAAAAATCCTCATGACCTGTCTACATGATGCAGAGCCAAATCCCCAATTTGAATATGGACTGTCTTCACAACCTAAGGCCAGTTCCACACTGAATCCAGCAAGACAACAGCTGCAAAGATGATAATTCACCCATTCTATAATGGGATAATTCTGATATTCATGTAAAAGTCCCTGACAAAAGTAGTCTACATATTAGTGTATTATATGATTCATTGCAGATTTTTGTTCGCAACACTTAATTACATTCAGTTTCCTGGACAAATTTGCATCTATTCTCCCTCTGGCAAAAATGTGCATTTATGCCAAGTGAACAGGCAGCCACACATTTGATAATGTGCATCCTTGTGGATATTCATGGTAAAAAAAAAATGCAAATCCCTTTTCAACTGAGTTTATGGTGCCCCCATAAATAGATTGCATTCTATTCAAATTCTAGGACTGCATCCACACTGCCAGGTTGACACCACTGTAACTGCCATGGCTCGATGCTATGGAATTCTGGGAATTTACTTTTGTGGGACATTTAGCCTTCTCTGTTGGAGAGCTCTGGTGTCACAAGAAACTACACATCCCAGAATTCCATAGCATTGAGCCATAACAGATAAAGTGGTGTCAAGCCTGATTATTTGTGAAGTCAGATGCAGCCTAAGATGAATACTTTAATTGTGTAGACAAGCCAACAGTGGCCCTTTCTAATTATTTTAAAGCTGCAGCATGAACTGTATGAAGAGTTCCTGGAAGAGATTTTATTGGATTTAATGTAATAATAAGATGGCAGATAATGCTGTTTTTTATGTAGGAAATCTTTGAAATTAATAAAGGAATTCAATTTCTGGATAATTACATCTAAACTGTCTTTCAGCATGCCTTTCAGCCATTCCCTATCACCCTCTTGGAAAGCTTTTTCATCTTCCAGTGGTTGGAAGTCTAAGGTGTAATTCAATACTTTAATTACTTTGTTAAGTGCAAGATCAGAGTGAATTTTCATGACTGGAATTATTTAAGTGTATAAATTTTAACTGCTTAATTTCAGGGCTTTGGTTTTTAGTGCATTTCAGTGATTCTAAAAATGTCAGTGAAAAGGGTGTGGCGTACTTTGTATGGTGTGGCAGATTTGATGATGGATCCATTAGGAGTCCTTTCACACTACACAATTATAGTGCTTTGATTCCACTTTAATTGTCACGGTTCTGATCTCTGGAATCCTGGGATTTGAAATTTGGGGTCATTTTAAAATTCTCAACCAGAGAGATCTAGCACCTCATCATTTTAAAGCTGCAGCATGAACTGCAAAGCCTAATGTTCTAAAGCAGGGGTAGGCAACCTTTCCCCTTTAAGGGCCAAGGGACTTCAGCTCCCAGAATCCCAGGAGCTATTGGCCAACATGGGACTATTGGCCAACATGGCTGAGGCTTCTGGGAGCTGAAGTCCCTCGGCCCTTAAAGGGGAAAGGTTGCCTACCCCTGTAATCTAAAGGATGCAGCTATAGACAAAGGTGCAACTGTGTAGTATAAAAGAGCTCTAAAAATCATTCAGGAGAGTACCAGGCCAGCCCTATACAATTTGAAGATTCTGTTATCTGTTCAATTCAGGAATACAGTGAATCCGTGGTATCCACAGATTTTTTTTATCCACAGATTTGAGCATCCAGTTTGAAAATATTTTTAAAAGTATAAATTCCAAAAAGCAAACCTTCATTTTGCCATGTTGTATGAGTGACACCATTATATTTAATCGGACTTGAACACCCATGGATTTTGTTATTCACAGGGAGTCCTGGAGCCAAACCCCAGCAGATACCAAGGGCCCACTGTAATTCATTTAACAAAGCCTTTGACAGTGAATGTTATGCCTGCCCAGCCCCCTTTTTCTTCTTTGTCATCTGTGTAGCTGGAAGGTTTTTTTAGCAGCATTGGTAGCAAGAGGAGGGTGAAGGAAAGCTGGAGAAACACAAGACTTTTAATATCAGGTTGCAGCAGCATGCAAGAAAGCTTGAGCTTGGAGAGAATGGTTTTCTACTCTGCTTGAATCTACTGTAGCTATATGTGCCTGTCTACAGTAGGCAAGGTAAATTGCATCTGCCCTCAGAATCCCTTACTGAGTATGTATGAACAGCAAAACAGAAAGAAAAGGAGAGAACATATAAGCCTGCCTTACCGCTGTGCATGACGTTTTAAAAAACAAACAAAACCATAGATCTACAGTAGTCCTCCCTCTTTCACAGCCAGCATCCATTGGTTTTTGTGGGGTTTTTGGGCTGTGAGGCCGTGTTCTAGACGTATATATTCCTGACATTTCACCTGCATCTGTGGCTGGCATCTAAGATCTAAGATGCCAGCCACAGATGCAGGCGAAATGTCAGGAATACATTCTTCTAGAACATGGCCTCACAGCCTGAAAAACCCACAAAAACCTAAACATTAAAATTAAACCTTTAAATTCAATATCATATGCACAGCCTAAATTATTTGCATTTACATAGTTTCATGTGATTAAAGTGAAAATTTGGTAAGATGGAATGTTTTTAAAGAACATTTTTTACAATTTTTTTAAAAAACTCTGATTTTAATTTTAATTTAAAAAATTAAAATTTAACATTTGGAAAATATTACTGAGTTGTTATTTGTCATGGACTGCATCTTGAGCTGCCTTAGGGGGGGCGGGTTGCTGTTGTTGTGTGCCTCCAAGTCATTTCCAATTTATAGTGACCCTAAGCCAAAGCTATCACAGGATTTTCCTGGCAAGATTTGTCTTTCTCTGTATCAGTTGCCTGAGGTGATGCAACAGATTTCTGTTTGTAGCAGAAATTCAAACCCGTCTCCAGAGTCACAACTCAAACCACTACACCACACTGGCTGGACCACCATGCTTAATAAAAAGAATTAAATAAATAAAATTTTGAATCTGTGTACTAGTTTTCAGTCTCATTACTCTTTGTTTTACCCTTTTGCTCAGTTTCCAGGTCCTTTAAGCAAATTATCCTAAATAAAAAATCCATGGGAAATATTCTAGAGTCATAATGATTTGGAGAATGATCCATGTTGATGTTTGATTTAATTATTATTAGATAAAAAAAAAAAAAAACAACAACCTCCCATTCACACCCTAGCAACACCTCCCCTTCTCTTTGCTACATTTGGAAAATGTGATTATATTCTTATGGGAAAGGGCAGACCCTATCCTTTATGCATGAACACAATGGCAGGATACAAGAGGCACCACAGACTACCAAGGACACCATTTTAATCAAATTGCCTAGTACCAAGTATTAACTCCCATGTAAATACTGCATTCTATGTCTCTGTGTTGGTTCCCTTCCATACTTTATCAAGGCTTTTGAAAAATGAGTAAATCAATTGTTCTGTGAATTTGAAAGCTTTATACCCTTTTAAATCTATTTACATTGAGGAGAAAATACAAGTTTTCCCCACCTTATGACAATTAATCCAACTTCACTATAAAAAAGCCTACAACAATTATTCTGTCCCAAATTACAGAAGGCTGCATTTGTTTATGTGGGTTAGTTTTGCTTAATTTAGCAAAAATGTAGCATAAGGATACCACCATCAATGTAGCAAAAGGATACCTGGATACCACCATCAAATTTAATGGCACATTTGTAATATATGGAACTCAAAACATCAGTCCTAGCTGGTAAAAACCACTGCTCAACCAAGTGTTTCCTCTTCCTTGGCCATGTCTGCATGGAAGAAATGTTGTTGTTGTTATTTGTATCCCACTTTCCCCCCTAAACTGGGACTCAGAGCAGCTTACAATTTAAAAGAACAGTACAATTAAAAACATACAAAAGTGATACATGGGCCCTTGATATCTGCTGGGGTTTGGTTCCAGGACTTCCTGTGGATACCAAAATCCATGTATATGTAAGTCCCATTAAATACAATGGTAATGTAATGAAGACCTTGAATCAGGGGAATTACTAAAGTCCAAGTCTTCTACGGGATCTTTTATTCTATGTTTACAGAGGTGGCTAGGGAATAGACTGATAGAGACAAAGCTTTCCAATGAACTTGTGATTTATTTTGGGATTCAGACATGCAAAGACACTCTAACATTCACTCATGCACACAAGACTCAGGAACAAAGTAGTTAGCTTGGAGAGAAAACAGAAGGCTTTCTAATAGTGACAATTACCTGAAGGAGGCTGCTCCAACAATGAATGAAGATGGATAGACTCAACCATTATGAAAGGGAAAGGACAATGGGAAGAGCCAGGACCCCTCAAGAGTTCACAATGGCGCAGTGTCACCATGAAATCTAGTCAGACCCCAATGTGCCTGAGATTTTGAGGAGCATTTATACCATTAATTCTAGCCTGAGGCAAAGAGTTGCTATTGTATATCAAAGGATTCTGATTGCTGTGCTTTGAAGTAGACAATTTCCAAAAGGAGGAGATGGTATGTTAATGTTATCGCATCTTCAGCTGGACACATCCTGCCTGGCACTCATAAATCTTCTAGGTATGAATGTCCTGCTTTGCAGCTCCTAACCCTGGTCTTTTTGGTCTGCAAATGGTTGTAAATGCAGATGTAACTCTGTTTGGAGTGTCTACTGAGGTGTACACTTTGAGTTCATGGTGGTAAAAGCTCCTTTCAGCCCAGGGCTCTGACAGGGACCCAAAGGAGGTCTTGATATCAAACCAACCATCATAACACTATAGTGCAGAGGTCAGCAACCTATGGCCCGTTGGGCGTTCCAAAATGGCAGCCGCCGTCGTGCACATGCATGCGCAAGCGCAGGCGTATGCGCTAGTGGTGGGCGCCATTTGGGAAGGCCCAACGGCGACGGTGCCGTGCGAATTTGCATGGCGCCTGCACCGTTGGCCATTCCCAAATGGCGCTCCGCGTCGTGCGCATGCGATGCAGGGCGCCATTTTGGATCGCCCAATGGCCCCCGGCGCCATTTCTCCCCCCCCCCCAGCCCCCGGCAACAAAAAGTTGCCAACCCCTGGTATAGTGAAATGGTGTTCCTTATATAAAATGGCAAAATCAAGGTTTGCTTTTCGGAATTTTTGGAGCCCTGGTGGCACAGTGGTAAAACACCGGTACTGCCACCACAAGGTTATGAGTTCAATCACAGAGCTCCAAGGTTGACTCAGCCTTCCATTCTTTCACAGGTCAGTAAAATGACACCCAGCTTGTTGGGGGACAATTGGCTTATACACTGTAAACCGCTTAAAGAATGGTGGTTCATTGATAAGCTGTATAGAAATGTACTTGCTATTGGTATTGGAATTTATATATTTTTAAAATATTTTCAAGCTGTGGATGCTTGAATTCACAGATAAAGAAGCCATGGATAAAGAAGGGTGATTGTACATAATAAAATAAGGTATATCTAATACAACATCCATAGGCTGTCTGCGCCATGCAGCATCAAGCCACGCTGCTTTTTTGTTGCCTCCCCACCATGCATGTGCACCATCTTACACACCACTTGTGGCCTCTAATTACTTTCATCTTCCCACCCAGATGCCACTGCATTGGACACCCACTCGTAAGATCAGCCAGTCACACATGCGATGCACCGCCTGTGTACCCAGTGATACATTCACAAAGCCCAATCATGGAGAGCCCCCATACGCATATGCTCCCTTCACCCATGCCCCCCTGTTGGTTTGTATATGTTGTAGTGCATTATTGGTGACTGAATTTTTGTTTTGCTGCAGTCCCATACTGGTGCTGGGCTGTTTATATGCCAGTGCGATGATTCACATTTTCCGCTTGAGCCCAGCTTCTTTTTGCTTTTTTAGCCCTGGAGCATGGCTTCATTTCACTTTCTACCCACTTTCTCCTCATGTATTGTCTAAACACCCCACCTGCAAAGTGATTACAAGCTGCTTTATTTGGCCAGTGTGGACCACCCCTATGTTTCTGAATTCTTCCCCCATCAAGGAAAGTTGACATAGAAGAATGAGAGGATGAATAGGGCATAGAGAAGAACATGGAGTAGATGAAAAAGCCCAAAGAGAATAGAGACCCAGAGGTACAAAAAAGAGAATAATGTTGACTTGACTTGACTTGACTTGTGAAATAGAGCTGTAGCACAGAGGGAGATCACTGGCTTTGCACTGAAAGGTTCCTACATCCAGTTTCCTCTCCAGCCAAAGGGATCTTTGCCAAACTGGGAATTCCCCTGCCCCAAACCTTAGAGAGTAACACTGCCAGTGAGAGCAAGTACTACTGTATATACTCATGTATCAGTCTAGAAATTTAGGTTAAAAATTGACCTGAAAAACCTGAGTTGACATCCATAGGTTAATGCAAGTAGTGTACTTTAACTCATATATGAATGATATATATATATCTCCATCCCCTGGTGAAAGGCAAGAGTTTAATCTGCCCTGGAAACACTGACCCCCTTGTACTGTCTCATCCAGCCAGCCATTAGTATGAGCACAAATATTTATGCCTGCTGGAATTTTGTAAGTTCTTTGTCATTGTTTTCCTTTGCTTTGTCCTTTATAGCCTTCATTTCATGCTCCCAAGTTTTACTCATGACTTATCCATGGGTCATATGAAAATCCATAATTTTGGCCCCAAAACCTACCCTCGATTTATACTTGAGGTCGACTTATTGTCGAGTATATACAGTACTTCTGTAGATAAACCAAGAGTACAAGTCTGAGATAAACCAGTCCTACATAAACAAACATTTTTATGTTTATTTTGACAGCAGGCTTCTAGTTTTATGAACTCTTGCTGTAGATGTATTCTTTGCCCCTTTCTAGAAAACAGCAGATCCAGGGGCTAATCTTCTGCTTTTGGGATCTTCTGGAGGCGACATGGACTAGAAAAATAAAAACAGATACTGGGGGTGGGGGAACAAATTAAACATGCCCAGATTTCTGGTTTTGTAAACTTATTTTAAAAATTAAATAGTTCAGGGGACCATGTTTTAAAAAGTAAAATGCTGCTCCTGGAGTTTGCAAGAGAAGCAGTTCAGAAAAGAAAAGAAAAAGTGTAGTCAAAGGGTGTTAGGAGTCACAAAAACAGGATTGGAGCCACAATGCTGGTCCCCTCTTTGCCCACCCCTGTTATGAAACATCAAACTTTTATTACTTTTTTTTTAAACAGCTCTTTAGTGGAGATCCTACATTGCCCGATGTCCCATAAGATTCAGCAGGCAGAACACTATTACAGGTCCCCTGTCACCACCCTCAGGATTTACGGTTTGACTGCAATAGCCTCCCAGAAAAGCCATTTCGTGACTGGTCAAGAGGGAAGGGTGGGATGAGAGAAACGTCTGGCTGTGCTCTGTTGTCAGATGAAAACTGACAGTAGCTGAGATCCAATTTCATAGTCTATGTATGTTTTATAGTGTTACAAATCCTTAACTATTCAGAGACATAGCCAGGTTAGTCTAGAAAATCAGAATGCAAAGTGCTCTTGTACCAACTTCAAGACAAGCTGTGAGTTGTAGCATAAGCTTTCATAGACTACTTCCTCAAATGCATGAAATGAAATGTCACAGAAACACAATGTACCCCTTCTGCAGCATGAAAAAAAAATACTTTTTAAATTACAACTCCCAGTGGCATCTCTGATTGAGGGATTCTGTAGTCCAATAAATATGCCTCACACCAGGTCTGGCTAACAGTGGATTCATTTTCAGCACAATAAGAGCTGTTTCAATGTGAGCTGGTGGCTCCAATGCTCTGGACTTCAGTGCATATAATAATAATAATAATAATAATATCTCAGTTTACTCCCAATATGTGGACTCAAGGCTAAAACACACACTCTAAAACAGTGATTCCCAAACTTTGGTTCCCTAGGTGTTTTGAACTTCAGCTCCCAGAAGCCATAGCCAGTTCGGCCAGCTGTCTAGAATACTGGGAGCTGAAGTTCAAAACATCTGGAAGACCCAAGTTTGGGAACCACTGCTCTAAAACAGGGGTAGGCAACCTTTCCCCTTTAAGGGCCGAGGGACTTCAGCTCCCAGAATCCCAGGAGCTATTGGCCAACATGGGACTATTGGCCAACATGGCTGAGGCTTCTGGAAGCTGAAGTCCCTCGGCCCTTAAAAGGGAAAGGTTGCCTACCCCTGCTCTAAAACATACTTTAAAACAGAGACAAGGCAGTTTCTTTCTCTGCAAAGCACAGCCATGGAAAAGCTGACTTATTGCAATGTCTGGGGATAAAAAAGAATAAAGCATATGCCTTTTTCTTTTATATATAAATATGCCTTAACATGGCTAGGAATAAATGAATCAGGCAACCCAAGCCTCCCAGGTAAAAAGCTGCAGCAGGAAGGGAGACATACCACAAGAGACATTCCTGTGTGTCCAAGATAAATATCAAGCTGCTGCCTGAGCAGATGGGCTGGGCTGGGCTTGGGCGGGCAGCAGAGGACCAGGCTGACTCACTTGCTCCCCACACTCACCCAGGTGCAGCCAGGCGATGTGCTCTGCCCTCCACAGTTGCCTGAGGCGGGAACAGGGCAGAGGGAGGCGGGAGCAGGTTCATGGGGAAGCATCTTCTTCAGCAGCAGAGCTAGACAGAGCCAACAGAAGTTAAAACAAACAGTGTTAATAACAATGCAACCTGAGCAAAGTGCAGCAGCTGAAGAGCATGGCAAAACACCTGAGGTTCACAGGTGGGTGGTAGGGAAGGAGGACAGGCTGGGAAAAGATGGTCACCAGTTACATTTTGGTTCTCATGCAAGTTGCTGAAGGTCAAGGAGACCATTGGTAATAGAAACATGTGAGAAACAATAGCAAATCTCTCAAGCAGAGTAATAAATGAATTAAGCTACAGTTGAACAATCCATCAGCCCACTCTACCTCACACCTAGGGTCTAGCAGAGAGGAAAAAGTTAAACTTAAGTCTTGGCGCAGTGATATGAGGGTTGGATGACAACTCAAAATTAGGTTTTGGTTCCCTGCTCAGCCATGAAACTCACTAGGTAACCTTGGGCAAGTCACACACTTTCAGCCTCAGAGGATGGCAATGGCAAACTCTCTCTGAAATAACATGCTAAGAAAAGCCTGTGATAGGTTCACCTTAAGGTTGCCATAAGTTGGAAATGACTTGAAGGCACACAGCGATATCAACAACTTTTTAAATAAGGTATATAAAACAAGTTTCTCTCCATATTCTCTAACATTTTGCAGATGAGAACTGCAACAGATGTGGCCAAGCATCATCAGAATGTGGTCAAGACTGCAAAAATTATGAATGAGGAAGATCAATCAAGCTAGGAGATATTGCAGCAGTTGGCTTTTACCTGAGCTTACAGGGAAGGCCAAGATTCTTCCTTCCCCTCCCTCGTTTATTGAGTGCAAACTACTTTTGCACTTTGAATTCAGTGCAACTTAAGTAAGCTGAAGACAAAGGAGGAAAGGAGGAGGAGGAGGAAGAGGAGGAGGAAGAGAAAAAACTGGGATATTTTAAAAGCAGCTGAAAAAGTGGGACAACAGAGACTAATGGCAACAGTCTCTGCCCAGTTGGGAGCCTTATCACATAAGAAAGCATTGTGGAAACGCAGCCGGAGAGTAGTGGCTTTCTCCATGCCTCTCCACATGACATTGTAGCACTCCAGTTCTCTTCCTAAGGGAGATAGTCATAAAAGTGAAACTTTTGTTACACTGGAAAAATCCATTTGACAAAAGACATGATTTTACAACTGTCTCCTGTGGGAAGAGAACAGAAGCACTACCAATGTCATTCTGTAAGACACAGAGAAAGCTGCTACTCTTTGGTTCTGTTTCCACTTTTTCTCATGTGATAAGACTCCAGAACAGTTTTATAGTATGTTACAGACTTTTGTGCACAACACAGGTTCATTTTCTTGAACAATCATAGAATCATAGAGTTGCAAGAGACCCCAAGGGCCATATCCAGCCTCCATTTAAAATCCTCCCAAAAAGTAGACTCCACCACACTCCAATAGTGTGCCCACTGTCAAACAACTCTGACCATTAGGACATTCCTTCTGAGATTTAGATAGAATCTCTTTTCCTTTAGTTTGAATCCCAGTAGTGGAAGGAGAGTTTCTCTTACTCTTCCATTGAAACCCATCCAGTTTATATGAAAGGAAGCTTGATTTTTCTTCAGTTTGTGCAATGATTGATATATACAGGTGTCCCTCCGTTTTCACGGACTTGGGAGTCTGCGGTCTCGCCCATTCGTGTGTGAGAAGGGAGAAAATAGGGCACACACAGAGGTGCACTGCCATTCAAGCCAATGGGGTTTGAATATTGGCGATTTTCCATTTTCATGGGGGTGGGGGTGGTCCAGAACGGATCCCCCGCGAAAACGGAAGGGCGACTATATGGCATTTTTTTTTCTAGGCTGTACTTTCTCTCCTTGAATAGCAGTTGGCTAAACACAATTTTGAGCTTGCAAGGCCACAAAGAAGTTATTTGTTGGTGTTGGTTAAATTGGATTATCAGTGCAAACTGAGTGAACAGGGACTTGATCAGAGAATGCCAATGTTTCTTAACATCTGCAGATGTTTTAGTCAGTGAGGAACTGTGTTCGTGACAAATATAAGTGGTGTTTCAGTTTGAAGATGTTACACAAAACTACTGTTTAGCACAACAAAACAATCCATAGTGAACGTTGGGCTCATGTATTTGTCTCTATTATTTTCCTTAGTGCCATGCCACTGAAAGTGCTAGTCCATATTAATTGCTGAGCCATTGGCTGCCAGTTCTGGTGACAGAAACCAATGTAGCTAATGAGCACAAATATGGTACCAGTCTTTGGCATATTGGAAATAAACATTTTAGTCCTCACATCAGATAGCTTGGGAAAAACTGTTTTGTTTCAGCCACAAGGTAGAATACGGAAGATTTGGCTTGTCATGTCATTTCTACTTTGTCTCAACATTCAAATTTTCCACCAAACCAAAATCAAAAACCACTACTTGGACTGTTTCACCAACTCTGGTTTAGAGTAAAACAGTCTGACCGATTGGTTCGTTAATCAAGAAGGGAACCAGCAAATAAGGACAGAAGATAACTGTGATGTCCTTTTTGCTGTATCTTTAACCAGGCCATCTTTGAAGCTATGAATTGGTTATAGGTGAACCACTGTGGTTTTTTTGTTTATTTGGCCTGTTCCAGAAACGTATTTGGCCTGCTCCAGAAACGTATTTGCACCTACTCATTTGTACATGTGTAAATAAAGCAAATATTACAAATATACCATGAGACTCCAAGTAATCTCTTATTCAAAGAAAACCACACCAGGCAGCATTGCCTACGTATCACTTAAACTGTAAAATGGACTGTAATTAATGTCCTTCCTATGGATTACAAAATATCCTTTCATTGAATGGCTCATGGCTACACCTGGAACGGAAACAGCAAACATCCCTGGCAGAAAACCAAACCCAACTATTTTCATTCTGTGAAAAAAGAAAACTTTTTTTACATCTTTCCCTTTTATGTGGCTTGGTTTAAACAAACAAACAAACAAACAAACCAAAAAACAAATGCTGATTATCGTTACAGTCAATGTCCTAGTTTTCTTTTCCAGAGGCTTGGCTGTCCATAAGGCCAACTTGTTTTTGATATTCTTTAAAACAGAACTTGGTAGACAACCTTGGTAACATCCTTGAAAAGGAATTCAAAAGGTGTCATAGGTATTTTTGTCTCTGCTTTTGTGTGTTCACTTTCTAGGCAACCACAAGACAGATGAACACAGACACTGTTTGCTAACCACTACATTAAACTACTCAGTGAATGAACTGATTGTTCTAAATCACTATTCTAAAATTCCAGCCATCTGCTATTTTACCTTTTAATGTGAGTGACCTCATCTAATAAGTATTCCAGGTCTTAGTTAAAAGATTTGCCATCATAGTTACAAGAAAGGCACCATGATTACCACTTGGGATGAAAGATGCAAGACTTGTTCTATCCCCACCATCCCAAACCCCTCTGTACCTTGAAAACATATCCAGGGGTAGTCAGGTTGGTCATATAGCAAAGTACAATGACGTCCAAAATCCACAAAACAGTGATACCTTTATTGGACCAACCGAAATGCACAAAATACATGTTGCAAGCTTTCAAAGCTCCATTGACTTTTTCATCAGGCAAAGGTGTTAAGAATCATACAGGAGAAAGAAAAACATGGCAATGTTAGAGTCACAGGCCTACATTTTGTCAATATGTTATTGTTATTCTCAGTTAAGATAGTATGGAGGCATATCCATGCAAACAAGAGGCCATTCCTTTTGGCCATGCGGGCTCTGGAAGACAAAGAATCTTAAAGTCCAGGAAATAAAATTCAAACTCCACTAGCAACTGAAAAGATGCTTCCTTTGAGACCTCTGCCTGCACAGCTCTCTCCATACCATCTTAACTCAGAACAAGAACATCTTTACAAAATGCAGGTCTGTGACTCTTAACATCCTGGACTCTGCAGTGCGGATGCAGCCAAAGCCAGTAAGAATGGAGGAATCTGAAAAGGATCATTATTTGTCCTGAAAGTATCATTCTATCCCTGCAAGGGTGAGCCAAACTAGATATGAAGACAATAATAAAAGCATTAAAGACATGTCTGCCCCATTTACAGATGAGGTGGCAATCTATTCTTTATACCAAAAGGAGGATATCAAGGAACAAGGAAAGACACGTTTCCCCTTCATCATAATTTCATAGCTTTTAAAGCAGTTTTCTCCCATCTCACCACTGATAAGAGAGGTGACCATGCAAAAGAGGTCAGAAAGGAATGCTAACTGCGCCTTTTAGCCACACTGAAGATTTGTATGATGCCACCTAAACGTTAGGAAGAACTTTTTTTTTTACTATAAGATCTGTTCAACAGTGAACAGATTTCAGTGGAACAGATTTCCATGGACGGTTTTGGACTCTTAATCTTTTGTTGTTGTGATTGTGTACCATCATTTCCAACTTATGGTGACCCTATTACTATGTTTTCTTAGCACGTTTCTTGGCAGATGGGGTTTGCCATGGACTTCCCCTGAGGCTAAGAGTGTGTGACTTGCCCAAGGTCACCCAGTGGGCTTCATGGCTGAGCTGGGATTTGAACCCTGTTCACCAGAGTCCTAGTCCAACACTCAAAGCTGGCTCACAATCTTAATTTAAACAGGATGGGTAGACATCTTTTAGAAGTGCTTTATCTATGTATTCCCGCATGACAGGAGGTTGGATTAGATGGCTCTTGTGGTCCCTTCCAACTCGTTGATTCTAAATAGAAAACCAGATAATATAATAATAATAATAATAATAATTAATAATTTTTATTTAGTACCCCGCCCCTCTGTGCGCAATCGGGGAGGCTTACATCATAAAATCATCAAACAGTAATTAAGAACAATTTCCTCCAGATGTTGGATTCCTAGAGTAAATCAGTAAGTATTCAAGGTGCCTCTGGAAGCTGATTAAGAATATTTCTTTTCTGAGTGTGAACTACTGTGCACCTACAGCTTTAATCAATGCACTCACATACATACATAACCTATGCACCTGATATCAAAAATTTAAGTAAGTGAGATGCCCAGTAGCAGTTTTACAAGTGATCTTTTAACAAGATTAAGTTAAGATGTTCAATTGGTACAAAATGATTACATTACACAATAACAAATTTAGTAATAATTATGCACAACCATACAAAGGGTTGCATGTATTCTACAGGGGGGCAGAACAAGCACGGAATGAGGCACTGGACAAAAAAATGCACCTGAGAATTTCAGCTGTTTTCCCTTTTCGAACAAGTTTCTACTAGCTCTTCCAGCTGCAAAGATCTGCTTGAATGAGCAAAGAGAGTATCTACTGAAATCTTTGAATAGCTGAAGCTAAAGATTTGTTTGAGGGCAGGGCATTAACTGCCACCAATTAAAAAAAAATGCAAACTAGCATATAGCCAAGCGTTGTGCAAAATAGGAGGAAGTATGCAAAGTTGCTCTGTTTGTGTAATTTGTGACAATTGTGGAATCCAACTATTCCTGATGCATAGCAATCATTTCCAAATTGGAAGTTGTGTTCAGTTTGTTGCAGGAGGGGGGAAAACACTCCAAAAACCAGACATGAACCATAAAAAAATGGTCCATGAACAGAACCATGATGAAAAAGAAAGATGTCTCGGGATGCATTTTTAAAAGTTTTGTTGTACAAATTAGACACATTTTGACAAGGAATATTTCTACAGCCTTTTTGATGGCCTGAGGGCATATGCATTGTCTCTCATCCTCTGTTGTTGCTGTGTGCCTTCAAGTTGTTTCTGACTTATGGCGACCCTAAGATGAAGCTATCATGGGTTTTTCTTGACAAGATTTGTTCAGAGGAGGTTTGCCATTGCCTTCTCCTGAGGCTGAGAGCATGTGACTTGCCCAATTTCACCCAGTATTTCATAGCCAAGTGAGGTCTCGAACCCTGGTCTCCAGAGTCATAGTATAACACTCAAACCACTATGCTACACTGTCTCTCTCCCATCCTCTATCTTTTAATAAATCTTGCTATCTTTCCTTGAAGAAAACCATACAAATCTATCTTCTCTGAAAAATGTTGCCTAATTTCTGGCACTAAAACCTATCAATACAGACACACATACCCCAAAACTTTGTCTCTTTCACAACTTAACAAGTTGACAGAAGTTAAAAAACAGTTTCAACCCATGTATATGTGTGGATCTGTGTCAAAACAGTTAGACCCAAAAGGCTTTTGTAAGACACCATGTTTTCACTTGAAGCTGGAGTGACAACAACATATGCACCAATCCAGCCTCTGGGGTCCAAAACACGCTGCAGAAATAACTCAGTTTGAGACCACTTTAACTGCCCTGTCTCAATGCTAGGGAATTCTGGGAACTGTAGTTCTGTGAGACATTTAGCCTTCTCTGTCAGAGAGTTCTGGTGCCACAATAAACTACAGTTCCCAGGATTCCCTAGCATTGAGCCAGGGCAGTTAAAGCAGTCTCAAACTGGGTTATTTCTGGACCTAAGTGGAGATGTGAGTAGAGGATAGACCATAAGTGGGATCCCACATCAAAGAAAGTCCTTTTCCATGTCCTCACCCAGCATACTACTCGGTCTGTTGAGACACAGGAGGGTCACTCCAGAAGACCTGTGATATAAAAGTACACCTTCAGAATTCAGAAGATAATATAAATGAAAAGAAAAGTATACCTTCAGAACTCAGAAATATTTGGGCCTCTTCTCTGCAAGGTATCTCTCAAACTGTGTGCCTCTGTTCTTTCCTACAGAGTTCTGATTCCCTATCTGTTGAACTCAGTTGCAAAACATGTGCTTGGATTCCCTTGGTACATTAATCTTTAAGATGCCACAGGACTCTTTGTTGTCTTGCTTTTTAAAGAACAGAACACAGTGTCCCGTGTCCTACTTTACAAAAGTAGGGCAGTCCTCCATTTGAAAGGATGTTCGGTCTGAGTTCACTTGAAAGAAAAATAGTAAGAGAAGGAGACCACAGGGTGCAGGAGCACTTTGTAGTTACCTATCTGTAATTATCACTTGGAGAGCACAGTCAGCAGACATACTCTTCCCCAATGTGCACTCTGTGTTTCCATTTCAACTGAAGTAATTATTT
Organism: Phrynosoma blainvillii; assembly: GCA_026167975.1. Classification (NCBI taxonomy): domain Eukaryota; kingdom Metazoa; phylum Chordata; class Lepidosauria; order Squamata; family Phrynosomatidae; genus Phrynosoma; species Phrynosoma blainvillii. The sequence goes on along the minus strand of JANUYF010000001.1, from coordinate 442,457,609 downwards.
CTATATTTGCATCGCCATATAAAAATCAGGCTGTGCAAATAATTATGCGAAATGAAAATCTGTATCCCTATTTTTGGAGATGCATATGTGAACCTTCTACAGTACACAGAGGTTTGATCACATCCTCCTGCACTTACAATGCCTTTCAGAAGCAGCAAGTATTTTATTTAAGGAGGCATTTCACACATAATGTAATACCAGGGTGGCTTTTATGAAGCAAGAGTGTTTTACTTATGCCTTTTAACTTTTGTATCTCTTTTAAGTAATTTTATAATGTTTTTAGAGGTTTTTAATTGTTTTGAATTCTATTGTGATGTTTTTAATATGTTTGTTTGTCTGTGAGCTGCCTTGGTCCCTTCTGGGAGAAAGGCAGCATGCAAATGAACAAAATAAAATAAATATCAATCTCTCCCTTGATTTTTCAACATTTTGGTGTGTTACAGCCTAGAACTGTAATGGATTAAATTGGCTTTATTACCAGTTGATGTACAAAGATGTACAAATCAACCAGTGAGTGCCAGGGTTTGTTTGGTTTTTTTAGTCAGGGGTTACTTAACTTTTGTGCCTCAATAAATATATATATATATGTTGTACTTTCACAAAGTTGAATATTTTCCCACCCTCTGGCAGCCCATCAAAAACAGAGGGCTGTCCTCTGTAAATATGGTATATATGGCCACCCTTATCTCTATCCCAAATATCCTATTTAGCACACTGTATCTCCCTATATGAAGAGCCAGTGTGGTGTAGTGGTTTGAGCATTGGACTATGACTCTGGAGACCAGGGTTTGAGTATACTCAAATACTCAAAAGTGCACTGCTTTAGAGAGAAAAGACTTAAAGGCACACAACAACAACAACAACAGCTCTCCCTCTATAAGGGAGGACAGGGCTCTGAGATCATTAGGAGAAGACCGTCTCTCTCCCTCTCTCAGTGGCTACCCTTACTTAGACTATGGGGTGCATCTACACTGTAGAATTAATGCACTTTAATACCACTTTAACTGCTATGGCTCTATCCTACAGAATCCTGGGATTTGTAGTTTTGTGTAATCAGCCTGGCTGCCATATTTTGACTATGGGCCTTTGCAGACTGCCAGAAATAGTGCAAATTGAGTCCACTTAAACTGCCCTGACTCAGTGCTAGGGAATCATGGGAACTGTAGTTTATTGTGGCACCAGAGCTCTCTGACAGAGAAGGCTCAATGTCTCAGAAAAAAAGAATACAATTCCCATGATTCCCTAGCACTGAGCCAGGGCAGATAAAGTGGACTCAATTTGCACTATTTCTAGCAGTCTGAAAAGGCCTTATGACTGTGGAAACCAGGGTTCGGTTCTCAGCTCAGCCATGAAACTCACTGGGTGACCTTGGGTCAGTCACACAATCTCAGCCACAGAGGCAATGGCAAACCTTCTCTGAACAAATGTCGCCAAGAAAACTACATGATAGGTTTGCTTTGTTGGCGTTGGTGTGTGCCTTCAGGTCATTTCCGACTTATGGCAACCCCTAAGTGAACCTATCATAGGGTTTTCTTGGAATGTTTCTTCAGATTTGCCATTCCCATCCTCTGAGGCTGAGAATGTGCGACTTGCCCAAGGTCACCCAGTACATTTGCCTTGTCAGTGTGGCGTAGTGGTTTGAGTGTTGAACTGCGCCTCTGAAGATCAGGGTTCGATTCCCAGCCTCAGCAGTGGAAACCCAGTGGGTGACCTTGGGCAAGTCACACTCTCTCAGCCTCAGGGGAAGGCAATGGCAAACATCCCCTAAACCAGGGGTAGGCAACCTTTCCCCTTTAAGGGCCGAGGGACTTCAGCTCCCAGAATCCCAGGAGCTATTGGCCAACATGGGACTATTGGCCAACACGGCTGAGGCTTCTGGGAGCTGAAGTCCCTCGGCCCTTAAAAGGGGAAAGGTTGCCTACCCCTGCCCTAAACAAATCTTGCCAAGAAAACCCCATGATAGTTTCACCTTAGGGTTGCCTAAGTCGGAAACAACTTGAAGGCACACAACATCAACAACCCCAATATATCTGAGGAAGAAGAAAACATTCAGGGGTAGCTGTGTTGGCCATTTAGCAAATTCAAACAAAAATCCATCAGTGATACCTTTATCCGCCAACCAAAATGCACAATATACTTGTTGCAAGCTTTCAAAGCTCCATGGGCTTCTTCTTCATCAGGCAAGATGTTACAAACCAAACAGGAGAAAAACAATTGGAGATGTTAGTCAGATGCCTACATGTTGTTTCCGTCTTGAGTTAAGATGGTATCTGGTGGGGAGGATATCTTTTGCAGGTCTGAATTTGCATGTGTAACCTCTACGTCCACCAAAATATTCCTGATGCAAAAACATGCGAGACTTCTTGCCGATGAAGAAACTCATGGAGCTTTGAAAGCTTGCAACTAGTATACTGTGCATTTTGGTTGTAAAAAGGTATCAGTGATGGATTTTTGTTTGAATCTGAGGAAGTAGACATAGGTTCCAAAACACACTGCAGAAATAACCCAGTTTGAGACCATTTTAATGGCCCTGGCTCAATGCTAGGGAATTCTGAGAACTGTAGTTTTGTGAGAGATTTAGACTTTTCTCTGTCAGAGAGAGCTATGGTGCCACAACAAACTTCAATTCCCAGGATTCCCTAGCACTGAGCCAGGGCAGTTAAAGCGGACCCAAACTAGATTATCTCTGCAGTGTGTTTTGGATCCTGTCTAGGAAACCTCATGCTGCCAACTTCTTTCTTTCAGTCAGGTCCAAAACACATTGCAGAAATAATCCAGTTTGAGGCCGCTTTAACTGTCTTGGCTCAGTACTAGGGAATCCTGGGAATTGTAGTTTCTTGTGGCACCAGAGCTCTCTCTGACAGAGAAAAGTCTAAATCTCTCACAAAACTACAAAATTCCCTAACACTGAGGCAGAGCAGTTATAGCAGTCTCAAACTGGGTTATTTCTGCAGTGTGTTCTGGACCTTAGTCGATCTCTCTGCAAACAACAACAACAACATTAACAATTCCTTTCAAACGGAATTAATTAATTATTAATGCCACTCTGGGTCCCAGTTTTAGGAAAAGAGCAGGATATATATGAGAAATGTAATTATTTATATATATATAATATAATAAAATTTTATATTTTATATAAATATAAATAAATATGTTTATACATATTTATACATATGTATTTATAAATATTAATATGTATTTATAAATCTTTATAAACACCGTAATTTTATTTATTTATTTATATTTAAAAATATATATTTATACCTATTTATACCTATTTATATATATTTATTGAGAAAACTGTAACTCACATTTATATATATATATATATTTGTAAATATTTATAAATACATATGTATAAAATATGTATAAATACATATGTATAAAATATGTATAAATACATATGTATAAATATTTACAAATATCTATAAATACATATTTATAAATACACATGTATAAATATAAATATGTATAAATACATATTTATAAATACACATGTATAAATATAAATATGTATAAATACATATTTATAAATATGTATAAATACATATTTATACATACCAATTTATAAATAAATGTTTATAAATACATATTTATACATACCAATTTATAAATACATATTTATACATACATGTTTATACATAAATGTTTATACATAATAATAATAATAATAATAATAATATCACGCAAACATACACTGTGGTAAAAATAAAGAAGTGTTTGTGTGTCCTTCACTCGGGCATAATAATAAAATATGGCGGGGTAGGGAAGTAAAGGGAGGTAAAAAGCAACCCTTGAGAAAGGGCTCTTCCTCCCCTCCCGCAACTCGGCGTCCCAGGTTTCTCGGTCTCGGTGTTTGCGGGGCCTCTTCGTCGTCGTCCTCGCCTCCTTCTCCCGCTCCTTGGCGGCTTCCCTCAGGCGGCAGCAGCAGCCCCAGACCGGTGCCTGTGAGGCGAAGGTGCCGCCTTTCTTCCTCTTCGTCCTCCGCCATGGAATCCCTTGAGGAGCTCTCCCTGGGGCCCTGCGCCGGCTCCCAGTACCTGCGGCCTTTCCGCCTCCGCTACCGCCAGGTAAGAGGCCGCCCCCGCCGTCGCCTCACCCTCGGCGGCCAACGCCTCTACGAGAGGCCGCGGCTTCAGGGGCCTGCTGTCTCCTGTGAGAAATGTCCGAAACACACTGCAGAAATAATCCAGTTTGAGGCTGCTTCAGTGCTAGGGAATCCTGGGAACTGTAGTTTGTTGTGGCACCAGAGGTAGCAAGGCTGGGAGATACCTTGCCTGGCTTCTGCTAGTGTAGATAGTCTTTGGCTAGATGGGCCAGTGGTCTTTATCATTTATAGCTTTTATAGCTTTTCATATAAAGTTATCCTAAATGCTTAGGCCCAAAGAGTACAAAAGCAATGACTTGCTATCTGTTCTAAGTATCTTTATGGATACGAATTGGTGAAAGAATGCTATGTTTGAATGCTGAAATCTGCGGGTGATTTATTAGCTTCTTTTGGTCCAAAAGACACTGCAGAAATAGCCCAGTTTGAGACCGCTTTAACTGGCCTGGCTCAGTGCTAGGGAATTTTGGGAACTGTAGTTTTGTGAGACATTTAGCTTTCTCTGTCAGAAAGCTCTGGTGCTACAATAAACTAAATTTCCCAGGATTCCCTGGCACTGAGCCAGGGCAGTTAAAGCAGTCTGACTGTGTTATCTCTTCAGTGTGTTTTGGACCTCACTGAAAGAAAGAAGTTGGCAGCCTGAGCTTTCGTAGACTTAGGGCCTGAACAGACTTCCAGAAATAATCCATCTTGAGGCCACTTTAATTGCCCTGGCTTAGTGCTAGGGAATGATGGGTACTGTAGTTTATTGTGGCACCAGAGCTCTCTGACAGAGAGGGCTCAATGTCTCAGAAAAAAAACTACAATTCCCATGATTCCCTAGCATTGAGCCAGAACAGTTAAAGTGGTTTCAAACTGGATTATTTCTGGCAGTCTGTTCAGGCCCTTAGGGTCCTAAACACACAGCAGAAACAATCCAGTTTGACACTGCTTTCACTGCTCTGGTTCAGTGCAAGGGAATCCTGGGAATTGTTCCTTCCTATCTTCCATTTTCTGTATCCTATTCCACATATCTTTCCACTTACATTAATTCCTTCTCACATTTCTCATACCCTTCTTCTCCATTCATACTCTTAGCTAGGACTATCCACTAAGAATATAATGAAATAATGAAAAAATAATTAAAGGTAGGCACTGGAGAAGGCAAGGAGATGAATGGAGACTCAGTTGGTTTCCATAGCCAAACCCTGGTCTTAATTCTCCGGTCATCATGCTCAAACTACTATGCCACACTGGCTCCTCTTTTTTTTTTTAAAAAAAAAATTAATTGAATGTTAATTGTTTTAATACGGTAAATAATGTAATTCTATTTTAATATTAACTTTTTGTATGTTTCTAATTTTATATTGTTCTTTTAAATTGTGAGTCACAATGCTATGGGAAAAGCAGGATACAGATAAATACAATAACAATAATAAGAAGCTGGGGACAGGCCAGTCCAAATGAATTGTATGTATGTATGGTTTCCCAAAGAGTAAAAATACAGAATACAGTGGTCCCTCTACATTGGCAGGGTTTAGGGGTGAAGGACCCCTGTTAACAAATTAAAAAAATACTATTCTTTTTACATAGAGTTGTGTTGAAGAACCTAGAAGTTTCTAGAGAAAACAGCTCTCTAGGAATCTCTAGGTCCTCCAGCGCAATTCTGTTGTCAACATCTGCTAGAAGTTGATCATAGAATCATGTTGGAGGTCCTACAAATGCCTAGAGAACTTATAGGTTCTTCAGCACAACTCTTTGGTCAACTTCAGATGGAGTTATACTGGAGGACCTAGACATTCCTAGAGAGAACATATTAATCAAATCCACAAAAGTCAAAAACGCAAATGTAGGTCAACTGTACAGTGAATAATAATACAGCTGACCACAAATCCACAAATTCTGCATCCATGGATCCAACCATCGACGGCTTGAATTAAAAAAAAAAAAATCCAAAATCAAACCATCTTATATAAGGGATTCCATTTCACTACACTATTGTATATAATGGGATTTAAGCATCCAAAATTTTTTGTAACTATGGGGAGTTCTGGAACCAAATCCCAGCCGATACCAAGGGCCCACTGTAATAACAGTAACAATAATAATAATAATACCAACTAAACATGGCAAACCCCCTCTGAGTAAACATGCCAAGAAAACCTCATGATAAGGTTCGCCTTAGGGTTTCTATAAGTCGGAAATGATTTGAAGTCACACAATGACAACAAAGCAGTTAATACAGGTTAAGTCGCCCTTATCCAAAATGCTTGGGGTGCAGAAGTGTTTTGGATTTTGGAAAATTTACATATGCATAAGGATTCATCTTTGAGATGAAACCCATGTCTAGACATGAAATTCATTTATGTTTTGTATTCATCTTATACCCATAGCCTGAAGGTGATTTTATACAGCAAAATTTCAATAATTTTTAGCATGAAACAAAGTTTGTGTACAGTGAACCATCAGAATGCAAAGGTGTCTCTATCTCAGCCACCAATGTGGACAATTTTGGATTTGGGAGTATTTTGGAATTTGGAATTCCAGATAAGGGTACTGAGCCTGTAGTGTGATTATTATGAAGACAGTGACAAAATAATGAATGAAATATAACATTAACATTAGCATATCAAGGAAACGGGGAAATTGTAAGGCATGTTTAAGCAAAGGCAGAGAAGGCTCTAAGCCAAGCCACTTTTGACTGGTAGCTCTGCAGGGGGCTTAACTACACAGGAGTGTTGGTGGTCCTGATCATTGGAGCCTGATCATTTCTGGGGTTCATCCCTCCCAGTCTAGCCTGTGGGGAGGTTAAGTCCCCCTGCGCCCTTTTCTAGGAACCATGGGCAGCCATGGCTTTTACATTCTGCAGATGCTGAGACCAAGGATGTGCTTTCTTAATAGTATTGCCACCTTTTAATTTCCCCATAACAGACCCTCTCCACACACCTTCCAGAAAAAAAAAAAAGGCTGACCAATGTCTAGGGTCTTTTCCACACTCCATACTGTCTATACTCATGTATAAGTCTAGAAATTTTAGTCAAAATGTTGACCCCAAAAAACTGAGTTGACTTATCTACGGGTCAATGTATGAACTATACTTTGACTCTTATTTAAAAAGGAATCATCCCCTGGTGAAAGTCAAGAGTGTAATCTGTCTTGGAAGCACTGATATTTCTCTGCTTTCTCATCCACCCAGCCTTTATGGGTGCAGTTATGCTTGCTGGAATTTTGTAAGATCTTTGGCATCTTTTTTCTTTGCTTCATCCTTCAGATCCCTAAATTTTACCCATGACCTATGCATGGGTCATATAAAAATCCATAATTTTGGCCCCAAAACATGCCCTCAACTTACACATGAGGACAACTTATAGTCAAGTATATATGGTAGTTTCAGTGGTGTCACTAGACTTAGAATTATAGAAACATAGAATTGGAAGAGATCATAAGGGCCATCCAGTCCAAACCCCCCTGCTATGCAGGAACTCACAATCAAAGCACCCCTGACAAATGGCCGTCCAGCCTCTGTTTAAAAACCTCCAAACAAGAAGATGCCACCATTGGGTTCTGTTCTACTGTCAAACAGCTCTTGCTGGCAGGAGGTTCTTCCTAAAGTTTAGGTAGAATCTCTTTTCCTGTAGCTTGCATTTATTCTTCTGGATCCTATCCTCTGTAGCAGCAGAAAATAAGCTTGCTGCATCCTCAGTATGACACCCCTTCAAAAATTTAAACAGGGCTATCATATCACTTCTTAACTGTCTCTTCTCCAGGCCAAACATACCCAGCTCTCTAAGGGCCTTTGCAGACTGCCAGAAATAGTGCAAATTGAATCCACTTTAAGGGTTAGGGTTAATGCTAGGGAATCATGGGAATTGTTTTTTTTCCCCCTGAGACATTGAGCCTTCTCTGTCAGAGAGCTCTGGTGCCACAATAAAATACAGTTCCCATGATTCCCTAACCCTTAAAGTGAACTCAAGTTGCACTATTTCTAGCAGTGTCTCTCCCCATAGAGCATGGTTTCACCCTTCACCATTTTAGTCACTCTCCTCTGAACATGCTCCAGCTTGTCAGCATCCTTTTTGAATTGTGGTGCCCAGAACTGGACACAGTATTCCAGGCGAGACCTTACCAAAGCAGAATGGAAGTGGTACTATTACTTACCTTGATCTAGACACTATATTCCTGTTGATGTAACCAAGCATCACATTGGCTTTCTTGGCTGCCCATCATACTGCTAACTCATTCACCCCAGTGCAAGTGCCTGGAAAGGGCTGCTGGATGAGAGATGGTGAACTGTCGTTTCCCCTCCACCACCACCTGCCCTCTTCCTCCCCTCCTGCCACCGTGCTTACCTGCCCATTAGTCAACCATCTGCTACCCACTCAGGTCCAGAAAGATCTGCAGTGGGATGGCCTGGCAACCAGGTGAGCGAGGCAGTGGGAGGGGACGACAGGGCTTCTTGTTCAGGCTTCTCCACTGCCTTGTCTCCCTCAGCCATGAGAGCCACATCAGCAGAGAAGCTGGAATGGGTGTATGTGCCCTTTGTTCTGTGGTCTCCCAACAGTGGGTATCAGGGCTGGCACAGCTGCTCATCCAGCAGCCTCACCAGACCCGAAACGAGAGCATCATACCCCCCACAACGGTCAATGGGAGTGGATACTAATGAAGGTCAATGCTTCAGCCTCCTGGTGCTATTTTCTATGCCTGGCACAGCTCCTCACCTAATACCTGTACCAGACCCAGAACAGAAGGCACTGCACTCCCCCCCCCAGCAGTGATGGATGCTCTTTCCAGGTCTAGTGCAGCTTGTGGACAAGTGAGACAGGGAGGTGATCTCTTTTCTTGCTCGTCCAGCACTTGGGCCAGTCCCAACAGGTATACCGCCCCATTAGGTGTAAGCCCCCACTGAGATGTCACCCGGTGCATAGTGTACCCACTGCACCCCTAGTAACCCACTTGCATAGTTGTAACAACACCTTAATACAGTTTTAACTGTCCTCCTTTCGAATCTTGGGTTTTGTAGTTCCGTGAGGCAGTAGAGATGTCCACCACACAATTGTAAACACCAAACCTAGGATTCTATAGGATGAAACTAGGGGGCGCTTAAAGTGATATCATAGTGCTGTAATTGTGTAGTGTGGAAGATTTATGATTCTCAGCATGCACTGAATTCATGCCGCCATAGAGTGTATATTTGTTGATTTATAGATCTTTTAAACCCATGTAGATTGTTCCCCTCACACTCTTTTGGAAAGGAAATGCTTCCTTCCCAGACTGGGTAGGTATGCTGTGGGTTCCTGTGCTCTCAGCGTGACTCAGTATTATCCTTTTCGCTTATGAGATGGCGGAGGAGGAGGGGAGTTGTGGATGCACAACTTATAGCTGCCAGCTGTGCTGCCTGAGGGTCAGAAGGCAAGCAATAACTGCCTAGTGCACCACCCAACAACTGCAGCTTTTTGTGAAAAAGTGAGCACTGTATCAGTAAACCCACACACGTACTTGTAGCATGAGCCACTCAGATATAGGAATATATACAGGTATATGTGTGTGTGTCTCATCTGTGTGTCATCTGTTTCTGGTAATCACCAAGATTATAAAATTTCTGATTGGAAGAATACCATTCTGGCTGAGTATGGTGCTTTTGTGCTTTTCCCGACCACCAATTTTAGGGCTAAATTGTGCAAAGGCACTTATGCTACTTCTCCTTTACACTCTCTCTCATGAAATGAGAAATGTCTTGTACATTCTGGCATAAAGGGGGAAATGCATTTCCCCTTCCCATAAAATATTGTCATTAGGATCCCTCTAAATATTACATCTTTCCCTGCTTGTGTTACTGTTGTAAAAACTCACAGTTTTCTTGCTCTGTATGTGTTTTCCTCTACCACATTTCCACATAGCTAACCTGTGTAAACCCATGCTCCTCACAAAATGGCCCTTGGCCTCTTCCAGCCCCAGCCTTTTCCTGGTCTGCTTTCAGGAAACTTGACTCAACTGTTCAGTATTGTAGTTGTGATTTGCTGTCAAGTAGACCTTGAGTTATTGTGACCCTATGAATAAGAGACAAGTTCAGCAGTTGCCCTGCTCAGTTCTTGCAAATCTAAGTCTGTGGCTTCCTTGATTGAATCAGTCTACCTTTAGTGCAGTCTTCCTCTTTTCTAATTACCTTGCATTCTGCCTAGTATTATTGTCTTGACCAGTGAGATGTCAGGAGATGTCCTAAGTACAACAGCCTCAGATTAGGCTTCACTTAGCTTCTAGTGAGAGTTTAGACTTGATTTGCTCTTTGTTGTTGCTAACTGCCCTCGGATTGATCTGGACTCATGGTGACCCTATGGATGAGACATCTCCAAGACTCTCTGTCCTCCACTGCTTTGCTTAATTCCTGCAGCTCCATACTCGTGACCTCCTTAATAGAGTCCACCCATCAAGCATGTGACTTTCCACTCTTCCTACTTCCCTCCACCTTCCCCAACATTATTGTTTTTTACCATTGAGTCCTTTCTTCTCATGATGTGTCCAAAGTATGACAGCCTCAGTTTGGTCATCTTGGGGCCTTTGCAGACTGCCAGAAATAGTGCAAATTGAGTCCACTTTAACTGCCCTGGCTCAGTGCTAAGGAATCATGGGAACTGTATTTTTTTCTGAGACATTGAGCCTTCTCTGTCAGAAAGCTCTAGTGCCACAATAAGCTACAGTTCCCATGATTCGTTAGCACTGAGTCAGGGCAGTTAAAGTGGACTCAATTTGCACTATTTCTGGCAGTCTGCAAAGGCCCTTGGCTTTCAGGGAGGTTTCCAGCTTAATCTGCACTAGGATCCATTTGTTTGACCTTTGGGCTGTCCATGGGATCCTCAGCACTCTTCTTCAGCACCACATCTCAAATGAATTGATTTTCCTCCTATCTTGTTTCTTAACTGTCCAGCTCTCACATCCATACATGGTAATAGGGAATAAAATGGCTTGTATGATTCTAACTTTTGTGCTGAGTTGTATTATCTTTGCATTTTTGAATATTCTCTAGTTCTTTCATAGCCACCCTCCCCATTCTTAGTCTTCTTCTGATTTCCTGACTGCAGTCCCCATTTCTATCAATGTTTGATCCCAGGTATGGGAATTCTTTTACTATTTCTATTTCTTCCTTGTCTAGGTTGAACTTGTGAAGGTCCACGATGGTAATTATTTTTGTTTTCTTTGTGCTCAACATTAAGCCTGCCTTAACACTTTCTTTGATCTTCCTTAGTAGGTGTTCCAGATCTGTGAGGTTTTCTGCTAGTACTATGGTGTCATCAGCATATCTTAGATTGTTGATATTTTTCCTCCTATTTTCACTCCTTCTTCTGTCTCAAAGCCTGCTTTTCTTATAATATGTTCTGCATATAAGTTGAACGGACAGGGTGAGAGGATGCAGCCTTGTCTGACTCCTTTGCCAATTGGGAACCTTTCTGTTTCTCCATGTTCTTTCCTGACAGTAGCCTCTTGTCCTGAGTACAGATTCCTCATCAGGACTATCAGATGTGTTAGCACTCCCGTGTCTTTAAGGGCATTCCATAGCCTTTCATGATCTATGCGTCAAAGGCTTTGGTACAGTCTATAAAGCACATGCTGATTTTTTTTTAATTCCCTGGTGCTCTCCATTAGCCATCGTTTGTTTACAGTGTGGTCCTTCATGCCTCTTCCTTTCCTCAACTCTGCTTGGGCCTCTGGGATTTCTCTCTCCATGTATGGTTGAGGTCTATATTGAAGAATTTTGAGCATGATTTTGCTTGCATGAGAGATCAGTGCTATTGTTCTATAGTTGCTGCAGTCTCTTGAGTCTCTCTTTTTGTGGATGGGGATGTATATTGATGGATTCCAATCTGTTGGCCATCATCTTGTTTTCCATATCTGTTGACATATCTTGATTAGCACTAGAGTTGACTGTCAATGTGGATTGCAGCAGTTCAATTGGAATATCATCTGTTCCTTGTGATTTGTTTTTCGCTATTTCTCTTATTGCAGTTTCCACCTTGATTTTTAGAATTTGAGTTTCATCTTCATATGGCTCTTCATTCCATGTGTCCTTCATTTTGTCATCTCTTTTATATAATTCTTCTGTGTATTGCATCCAACGTCTTTTTATTCCTTCCTGGTCTTGAATTATGTTATTTTTAATTGTCATAGAGCATCCCAATCCTTGGTTTGAATTTCCCTATGATTTCCAGGATCTTGTAAAATAGAACTCTTGTTTTTCACTTTTGATTGTCTTCTATTTCTCTGCATTGGTCACTGTAGTAATTTTCTTTATCTTTCTGCACAAGCCGTTGTACTGTTGCATTCATAATTCTTAGTTTGTTCCTATCTCCCTTTTGTTTTTCTTCTCTTCTTTATTACTTGTAGTGTTTTTTCTATAGTTTTTTGTGGGTTTTTCGGGCTGTGTGGCCACGTTCTGGAAGAGAACATGGCCACACTGTTGGTGAAATGTCAGAAAGAAACTCTTCTAGAACATGGCCACACAGCCAGAAAACCCCCCCAAAAATGATGGATGCCGGCCATGAAAGCCTACGACTTCACAGTGTTTTTTCTGTCATCCATGTTTTTTTCTCTTTCTTTTTGTTTATTGAAAGTGTCTGTCTGCATTCTTCTTTTATTATTTCCCTGGCTTAAGACCATAGTTCCTCTGGTTCTTGGTCTATTATGCTTAGAAATGCAAATCTGTTTGTTATGTTGTCAGTAAATTCTGATTTGAGTTGTTCTAGGACCCATTAATTTGTCTTTTTAGCAGTCCATGGTATCCATAGACCTCTTCTCCAACACCATACTTCAAAGGAATTGGTTTTCTTCATTTCACCTTCCTTCAATGTCCAGCTTTCACACCCATACATAGCTTTCAATGTCCAGCTTTCACACCCATACATGGCCTGTATAATTCTGAATGTTAGAATCATAGAGTTGGAGGAGACCTCAAGGGCCATCCAGTCTCACCCCATTCTGACATGCAGGAAGACACAATCAAAGCACTCCCAACAGATGCCTATCTGGCCTCTGTTTAAAAACCTCCAAAGGAGAGGTTCCACACTCTTCACTCCATACTCCAAGGTATCATATTCCACTGTTTAAAAGCTCTTACTGTCAGGGAGTTCTTCCTAATGTTGAGGTGGAATCTTTTCCTGGAGATTGAATCCACTGCTCCATTTCCTAGTCTCTAGAACAGCAAAAAGCAAATTTGCTACATCCTCAACATGACATCCCTTAAGATATTTAAAAGGGCTATCATATCAACTTAGCCTTCTCTTTTCCAGGTTAAACATACCCAGCTCCCTAAGTCCCTCCTCATAGGGCATGGTTTCTAGAATTTTCACCTATTTGGTTGCCCTCCTCTGGACACGCTCCAGCTTCTCTACCTCCGCTTTGAATTGTAGTACCCAGAACTGGGTGAACCAGTGTGGTGTAGTGGTTGGATATTGACTCTGGAGACCAGGGTTTGATTCCCAGCTCAGCCATGAAACCCATTGGGTGACCTTGGGCAAGTCACAGACTCTCAGCCTCAGCAGAAGAGGAATGCTGGGAGTAGCAGTTCAGCAACATTTGGAAGGTTGCACAATTCCTAGCCCAATTGTCCAGAAGGTTGCACAATTCCTAGCCCTGGTCCTGGAAGATAGAATCAGGCATCTCTAGATACCCACAAGCATGGCATAAAACTTTCATCCTCTTAAGTGTTTTGGACTTCTAATTCCCATAAATCTTTACCACTGACCATGCTTGGTTGAATTGATAAGAGTTGAAGTCCAAAATATCTGTAAGCCCAACCTTTCCACATTCCTGGCATAAAGATTACAGCCCTCTTCCCCCAGTTGTCTGCCTTCAGTACTTGGTGTTTAGGAGTCTCCTATTTCTGTATTGAAAGGCTCTTTTTCTAATGGCTAAGGCGATAGTGTTCAAAATACCTTGCAATTTTCACAGTTATTGCAACGGAAACATAAAACCCCTTGATGAAGTCTCAGTGCTGATGCAAATTAAAAACACAAGCATAACGTTTTGAATAACAATACATAATCTGTAGAGAAAATCTGTGCTCCTTCCTCTGAATTGAGGAGGTAGGTGTCAGAATTTTTTAAAAAACAGAAACAGCTTTTTACTCATCCAGTGAAGGATTTACATTGGATGAGGCTTTCCTTATTTCACATATTTTCAGTTTAGTATGTTGATTATGAGTTTGATGAGCCAAGCTGTCACTTGTCATTCTTCCTCAGTAGCTTCAGTGCATAATAGTTGAACACTTAACCTGTGTTTTAAGGGTACAGTCCTGTGCACTTTTATTTGTAAGTAGAGCCCACTGAGCTCAATGAAACTTCCTTCCGGTATGCACATACAGAGAGTCAGTATGCTGTAGTAGTTTGAGTGTTGGACTGAGACCCTGGGAGACCAGGATTCAAATCACTGCTTGGCCATGAAAAGCAATCGGTGGCCTTTGGTAAATAACACAATAACAACAACGTATGCACATATTGGACTGTTCATTTACATTACTAGTTCTGGGCATGGGGATGCTCATTATTTCAGTACCTCAAAATTTTTATACAGAAAGTACTGATCTCCGTGATTATGAGAAGAAAAAGTGAGTCATTGCAGCCAGACATGGGTGAAGTCTCATTGAGGAATATCAAACTATTCAGTTATTTTGGGTTTTTCTCTTTGAAACCTGCGTCTCCGATACCTGGAAAGGTAGTGGAATTGCAATGCATTCTCTTACACCAGGGACTGGCAACCTACAGCCCGCGGGCCTGTTAAGGCCCAGGTCCCCGTACTTACCGGCCCAGGTGGAAGGTTGCCGCCACCACCGCACGTTTTAGCGGTCGCGCGCGCCGTGGGGGGCGTTTTGATTTTCAAAATGGCGGCCGCAACGCGTTTGCGCATGCGCAGGAGTACTGCGCATGCGCAAACGAGTCGCGGCTGCCATTTTGGAAATCAGAATGTCGGCCGCGAGTGGCAGCCACCATTTTGATTTTCAAAATGGTGGCCGCGACTCGTTTGCGCATGCGCAGTACTCCATTCCCCCCCCCCAGGCCCAGCGGCGGAGAGGGCTTCGCGGGACCAGCCCCTGGCTCTAAAAGGTTGCCTACCCCTGTCTTACACCATCACTGCATTTGTGCTTTAATAGTGTTAGTTCTCCTCTCTGCTTCCTTGCGCTTGAAATATGACAATACCATTTATATTACCTCATTTGGTCCACATCCTACTTCATGATTATACATTTGCATAATCATACAATTACATAATGACACTATTATGGAACCACCCCCACTTCTACTCAAATTGAGAACAGGAATACGCACGATGCCAGTGCCACCATTTATTTCTATGATTTTTCCTACAAACCAGCACTTGCCCATTTCTGTTCTTGTACATCATCCTTTAAACTTTTTATTATTTACTCTTTATTTACTTTTCAAACCTTTCCTGAACCAGGTGGTTTCTCTGGGCATGAATCTTTATTAGGTTTACATTGTAATCACACTACAGTGGGCCCTCCACATTTACTGGGGTTAGGGGCCCCCTGTGAAAGTGGGAAAAGGGCAAATGAAAAAAAAAATTACTTGAGATAACTTCTCTAGGAATCGCTAGGTCCTCCAGTGCAACTCTGTGGTCAACATCTGCTGGAAGGTGACCACAGAATTGTACTGGAGGACCTACAAATGCCTAGAGAAGTGTTCTCTCTAGGGACCTTATCACACGGGGGTCTAAAGCAGTCCCATCCCCGTGGCATCCCCGTCCCATCGCGCTTCGACGTCGCAGGGAAACCCCGCCCATCCCCGTCGCACCCCGGTCGCATCCCCGTCCCATCGCGCTTCCTTACCCCGTTCGACCACACAACATCGCAGGGAAACCCCGCCCATCCCTGTTGCATCCCCGTCTCATCCCGCGACTTTTGGCTTCCTGGTCAAAATGGGAATTACATTTCCCGCGACCTGAAGGAAGTGCAATGCGACGGGGATGCGACTGCTTGGACCCCGTGTGATAAGGTCCTAGGAATCTCTAGGTCTTCCAGCACAACATGTAGCAAGAGTTGACCATAGAGTTGCACCAGAGGATCTAGAGATTCCTAAAGAGAACATATTAATAAAATTCATGAATAATTATATCCACAAAAGTAGAGGGCCAACTGTATTGCAGTATGCCTGCCCTTTTTTAAGTAACATAAAAGCATACTGGAAAATGGAGAATGAACCTACAGCAGTTCTCTTGAGACTCCTGAATGCTGGTGTCCTCACAGCCTATCCACAAGTAGAATCATAGAATTATAGAGTTGGAAGAGACCACAAGGGCCATCCAGTCCAACCCCCTGCCATGCAGGAACTCCCAATTAAAGCATCCCCGACAGATGGCTAAGTACCGGTAGTAGTCTGGGGTTTCCCTGTGGGGTATCTTCAGGGAATTTCCAAGTAAATGAGCAATAAAACTACACCTAAACAATGCCCACTCTACTCCCAGTATTGTAACAGAGCAGAATGAGACATTCTCACCCAAAGTGAGAAAGTAATATGAAGAGTTATTAACAGTAGAAAATAACCAATTTCCAAACAACCCCAACAGTGTTACAGCACTGGGAAAACCACAGTGTTGTGCAATAAGCTACAGGCTAAGATAGAACTAACACAGTGCAGTTGTGGTGTTGTAATAAGCTCAACAGTTTAGAATTAAATCCAAATGATAACATGTGGAGTTGCCACATGGATATTTTTGTCCAGCCTTAGTTTTAGAGCACTTAATCATATGAGTTTGTTGCTGTTGCTTATTTGTTTGTGTTTTGTTCCTTAGGGCTATTTTTCTAATGGGGACAAACACATTTTTTTTAATCATCCCTCCCTTTTTTTAAATGTGAGTCCAATGTCTCCAGATTTTCCTTAAGAATATAAGAAATAACAGAGCAAAAAGCTATTTAGTCTAGTTTCTCCAGATAAATGTCTCAAGAAAGCTTAGCAAGCAAGCCCTGAGGCAGTAACTATATGCACTTTCCTTAATGTACTTTACCTTCCTGTGCATGAATTCCTTAAAGGAACCAGATCCTGTCTGATCTTGGAAGCTAGGCAGAGTCAGGCCTGGTTAGTACTTGGATAGGAGACGCCAGTGAATATCAAGTGCTGTAGGCTATATTTCAGAGGAATGAACTGGCAAAACCACCTCTGAATACTCCTTGCCTAAGAAAACCCTACACAATTCATGGGGTCACTCTAAGTTGACAGGTAACCTGAAGGCATATGTACACATACAAACACATTTCCTCAGTCTTTTCCTCTCCTTCCTTCCAGTCAACTTCCTTATGCATGTGATCTTTCAATCTAGGACTCGTTCCCACTATGATTTAAACTGATTTGCTGATAGGTTTATTTCATAGAATCATAGAGTTGGAAGAGACCACAAGGGCCATCCAGTCCAACCCCCCTGCCATGCAGGAACTCCCAATCAAAGTATTCCCGACAGATGGCCATCCAGCCTCTGCTTAAAGACCTCCAAGGAAGGAGACTCCACTACTCTCCGAGGAAGTGTGTTCCACTGTTGAACAGCCCTTACTGTCAGGAAGTGCCTCCTCATGTTGAGGTGGAATCTCTTTTCCTGTAGCTTGCACCCGTTGTTCCAGGTCCTATTCTCTGGAGCAGCAGAAAACAAGCTAGCTCCCTCCTCAATATGACATCCCTTCAAATATTTAAATAAGGCAATCATATTACCTCTTAGCCATCTCTTCTCCAAGCTAAACGTACCCAGTTCCCTAAGTCGTTCCTCATAGGGCATGGTTTCCTTCACCATTTTAGTGGCCCTCCTCTGGACACGCTCCAGTTTTTCAACATCCTTTTTGAATTGTGGTGCCCAGAACTGGACATAGTATTCCAGGTGAGGCCTGATCAAAACAGAATAGAGTGGCACTATTAGCTCCCTTGATCTAGATTCTAGACACTATACTTCTATTGATGCAGCCTAAAATCGCATTGGTGTTTTTAGCTGCGGCATCACACTGTTGACTCATGTTTAACTTGTGGTCTACTAGGACTCCTAGACCCCTTTCACACATAGTCTTGCTAAGCCAGGTGTCCCTCATCTTATATCTATGCATTTCAATTTTTTGCCCTAAGTTTAGTACTTTACATTTCTCTGTGTTGAAATTCATTTTATTAGCTTTGGCCTAAGGGGTTTGTGCCTCCTTCCCACTGGAAACAGTTTCAGACCTGACTGCATTCGGTCTGAGCCACAGTGAAGCAAGGGAAATTTTTTAAAAAATGCTCTTTACGAAGATAGATCTTTTGATGGTTCTTTTGGCAACATTTGATTTTGAAGTATATTCAACGACGTGCGGATCTGAATCGCATCACACTGGAGAGGACGGACTATGACAGAGGGTTGGTAGAGAGGTATAACCCATCCTACCCAAGGTTTTGGGGAAATCCTCCATGAACTAACCTACTCCCCTGTCCCCTGGGGGGCCCAAGCACAGAGCCCGGTCCAGCCCCCCCCAAAAGAGGGGCTGTACCCTAAAGGGAAGGAGGCTGCTGGAGGGAGAGACCCCTGCCAGAGGGTACTCCCCTTCAGCCCTGGAGGAAGGAAGAGGAGGAATTGGCTCCATTGGAGAGGGAAGGATGGGTCCAGCACAGTCAGGGGGCATTCTGGGTAGCTTGCAGGAAGTCCTCTGGGCCCCACAGGATGAGTCCCCTAGGCAAGGCTTCCAGAGGGGGAAGCCCTGATTCCCTTCCCATAGGGACACCCAGAGGGGCAAGGGGGACAGTAGGGGAGGCTCCGGGGGCAGGGAGCAATCCTTCTTGCTGCCTCCTTCTCCTCCTATTCTCCTTTTCTTTCCTCTTCTTCTTCCTCCTCTTTTTCTTCTCCTCCTCCTCCTCTGCTTCTTTTTATTCCTCCTCCTCCTCCTCCTCCTCCTCCTCCTCCTCCTCCTCCTCCTCCTCCTCCTCCTCCTCTTCTTCTTCTTCTCTTTCTTCTTCCTCTTCTTCTTTCTCTTCTACTTCCTCCTCCTCTTCTCCTCCTTCTTTTCCTTCTCCTTCTCCTTCCTCCCCCTCTGGGCTCCTTGAACCCTCAGTCCCATCCTCCTTTCCTCCTTTACCCTACCTGGTTTGCCAAGGTCATGGCTGTTTCTCTCCTGGGGCCAGGAGGAACAGCCAAAGATGGGCTCCTGCTTCCATCAGAGGGCCCCCTGCCTGAACCCGGGGCTGTGAGTGGCCAAAAAACCCCCAACCCTTCAGAAACAAGAGGGACGCAAGAGCCTCAATGGACGGGGGGGGGGGGGGTTGGGAGGGAAAGGAGAGGGAGTCACGCTTTCCCCACTGCTTGCCTGTCTTGCCTTCCACCTTCTGCCAATTTGACAGGGAAAAGGTTTGCCATGGGGGGCGAGGGTCTTTGGGTCTCAAGGAGAAAGGAGCCTGGGTGAATTCCCCTTCTGGCCCCACAGATCTCCCCACCAGCACCAGAGGATTCCTTCCAGGAGTAGCTGCCGCCCTGGGATGCATCCGCCCTGGAGAATTAATCCAATTTGAGACTGCTTGAACTGCCATGGCTCAAGGGCATGAAATTCTGAAAACTGGAGGAGTTTGTTGTTATCCCACAGCGGCTGTCAAAGAGATAGCCATTTTGAGCAGGACTAAGAGGCATGCATTGACATTAACAGTGTTTTGTGCTTTGATTTGGGGACATCTTCCATTTTTCCTGGATGGCCCTCCATTTGGGGGGGGGGAGGTTTGCCTGGTCTTGCCAGCCCTCCTTTCCCCTTTCTCCCTCCTTCCTTGCATCCCTGATGACATGTAGATGATTGACATTTTTTTTAAAAAAATGTGGGACAGATAGATCGCAATTGATACTAACCATACATTCTGTAGCGACGCAAATCTAGTGGGAACAACAATCGTGTCAAAAAAGACACAAATGCATTGAATAAGGAAATAATTTGCTTCCATAGTGGGAACTACATATCTGACTGAATCAATTAAGCAACCCAGTGTCAATGCAACTCATGAATTGGTTTAAATGCAAGTGGGAATGAGCCCCCAATGTCTTTGCTCATGATCCTGATTTCCTTTCCCTTTCATGTTAAGGACTGCCTGCATCGAATGTGCTGCAATGTGCTTTGTGATTTTATGATAGTTGTTAGCTGGCCTGGTCTCCTATGTAGACAGGCAGGTTTCAAACAAAACCAGTTGTTTTAAAAAAATCAGGATAGTACACTATTAGGCTTCATCTAATTCTCCTGTTATCTTTTCTTTTTCTCCCTTGTAAGACCCTGTACCAGTAAGATTACTACAATCACCTTCTGCAAATCACATATCACTCAATCAATACCTTTCCTAAGCATATGAGCCATAACCTAGAGTTTTAGAACAGGAGAACAGCTTGGATGGTGCTTGTCATAGCTTTGCAGCTATGAGAAGATATAAAGTCTTAGTATTTTGGTCCCTCTGGAAAAAAAAGAGATGGTACATGTCCCTTCATCCAAGGCTTTTCAGCTGAATACTAATGAATCTGAACAGTGCTTCTGTGTAGATGTGTAACAGAGCTCTGTAGATCTGTAGTTGCCAATGCAAAGATGCAAAATTAATTATCTGGTGGATCAAATGTTTTGAAAGTGCTGTGCCAGCACATTCGTTTATGAAAGTATCAAGGGAAGTGGTCATGTGAAATCTTGGTCTTTTGTAAACTATATATAGTTATGAACCATTTTTGCTTGTTTACCAGACCTGAGAATCAAAGCATGGAATGGATAAGAGCAGGTTACTGTCTACCTGGTTTTAATGGTTTTCTGACAGAAAGTAACCTCCGGATCCTTCATATACAGGATAATTAATGTAATAACCCAGATTTAAACAATGCATAACCTACCAGCCCAAATACAGTCAACCATCCATGAGTAATAGCCCACTAGATGTGCAGGTGGTACCCTTCTCTACTACAGTATGTGCTCTACCTGGAGGACATGACTCATTAAAATACTTCTTTTGTTTTCTAGCTCTGTCTGCTACAAGTAGACAGACATACTGTATATATTCATGTATAAGTCTAAAAATTTAGATTAAAAAATTGACCCCCAAAAAACCTGAGTCGACTTATCCATGGGTCAATTTAGGTGCTGTACTTTAATTCTCATTTAAAAAAAGGAACCATCCTCTGGTGAAAGGGAACAGTGTTGTCTGCCCTTAAAGCACTGAACCCCCTCTATTTTCTCATCCATCCAGTCTTTAGTATGAGCACAAACAGGTATGCCTGCAGGAATTTTGTAAGTTCTTTGGCATTGTTTTCCTTTGCTTCATCCTTTACATCCTTTATTAGATGTCCCTAAGTTTTACCTTCAACTTATCAATGGGTCATATCAAAATCCATAATTTTTGTCCCAAAACCTGCGCTCAACTTAGTTCTGGTAAGTAGCTTAGACATAGTTCTGGTAGGTCAGAGATACTGTCTGCATTTGGCAGAAAGTCCCACCCTATAACATCAAGGCAATAGTCAGGCTGGTATGGTTTACTCCAGGGGTAGGCAACCTGAGGCCCGGGGGCCGGATGCGGCCCCCCGAGGCATTTGGACCAGCCCCAGGTCGGTCCTGCCGCCGCCACCGCCCCCCATCGCCCCCTGCCATGATGATATTGATTATTGTTGTTATTACTTGTTCTTGGTGTTTTCTTGGCAAAATCTCCACGGGGTTTTGCCATGGCTTTTCTGGGGCTGAGAGAGTGTGCATGCATATTTTTTATTTTTTTATTTTTGGTGCTTCGGCCCCTCAATAGTCTGAGAGACAGCAACCCGGCCTCCGGATCAAAAAGGTTGCCTACCCCTGGTTTACTCCTTATTTTAGCTGATCAGCTGCTTATCTGCCATTACCTATTATATTAGCCCAGCTTGCAATTTGCTTACTTGGTGGGGTTTGCTACCAGTGGTTCTCTAAGGAGATCACTTGAGCAACCAGCTGCGGTCCGTGCCTTCTGCTCCAGTCTTAAAGAAAGAAGATGAGCCATACCTATGAGAGAAGGGACTTCAGTTTAATGAAGACTGTATTTCCTTTTTGCAAGCTCTAGGTTCAATCCATGGCCTCTCTAGCTAGTTGAAAGCATCTCAGATAGCAAGGCTGGGAAATACTTTGCCTGACTTCTGCTAGTGTAGATAGTCTTTGGCTAGATGGGCCAGTGGTCTTTCTCATTTATAGTTCAGCTTTTCATATAAAGTTATTCTAAATGCTTAGGTCCAAAGAGTACAAAAGCAATGACTTGCTATCTGTTCTGTGTTTGTGGATAGGAATTTTTGAAAGAATGCTATATTTGAATGTTGAAATCAGTGGGTGCTTTATTAGCTTCGCTTTGGTCCACTTTAGTTGCCCTGGCTCAGTGCTAGGAAATCCTGGGAATTGTAGTTTATTGTGGCACCAGAGCTCTCAGAGAGAGAAGGCTAAATGTCTCACAGTACTATAGTTCTGAGAATTCGCTAGCACTGAACAGGGCAGTTAAAGCGGTCTGGAAGATTTCTTCAGTGTGTCTTGGACCTTAGTTTAATTCAGAAACGGAATATGTGGCCTGCAGATATTGTTGGACTGCAACTCTAAAAAGGCCTAGTGATGAAAACCAATGTTAAGGGGTGATTGGACATTAAGTCCAACAAGTTTGTAGATATGAGGCATGCGGGTTTCCTACTGGCAAGATTTATTAATGAGAAAGAAAATGAAAAGTTCTATGCTATACATTTACCAAATCCAGAACCTGAACAGGCTATGTCACCTTTAAAAGGCAAAGCTTGTTTCTTCAGTGCAGTACTTGGATGGGAACTAGCCAGCATCTGTTCTTGCATAAATAAGGTCTTTTTATTAAGGGTGTATCATCCTAACAGAGACTCTCAGTACTTTTTAAGAAATGATGAGTAATGGTCTCAGAGTCTTTACAAAGAATCTTACAGAGAAGGGGAAATTCTATCAGGTCTGAGGCCATCTCCCATCACAGCAGAGCTTTAAAAGGTGATTGAATTCTGCCTTCTCTCCAGCTTTCAAAGGTGTACAAGTTCCTGCAGGCTATAGTCCTTCTTTTGTGCTTTATCCTAGGCTTGAAAATAAGTGAAGTTTTGTTGTCCTCTGTTTGCTATATAACATATTTGTAGTAGTACATCTTAACCGTTTACTCAAGTTGAATATTCATATTTTATAATTAGTATGAGCCAGGTTTGCTAATAAACATCTGCTCTATGAACACTGCTTTGTTCTGTGAGCAGCAGATGAATAAGGAGAGTTGTTTTGAGCTTGTGTGTGAACTTGATTTTTTAATTGCTTTTAATTTAGAAAGCATCTTCTCCTTTCCTTTATCAAGAGCTTGCTTGTCTTCAATCATGTCCCTTAAACATTGACCAGAGTTTCATTAATATATTAACGCATAAGTTTAAACAAACTTTTAAAGGTTAGTTTCCTGCAATGGCTCACTTAATGGCACACCAAAGTCATGAGCTCTGATCAAATAAACATTAATTATTTGCTCCAGGTTTGCCTTGCTGGGTCCCAACCGACTAAATATTTCATATGGAGTCTGGGAGAGAATCCTGGAGCCTGGGACAGAGCAGCTGGCCTGGACATGGGCTGATGCCTCAGTTGACAGGTTGTTGGATTAGAAAGAATATCAAAGGCAGCAAGCAAGATTAGGGATAAGTGAACATCTGACAGCAGTTTCCAACAGGGGAGAACAGATGATAAACAATGGGAATGGGGTACTTGGGGGGAGATGAGGGGTGAGAAGGCCATGGGAAAAGTGTGGCGGCAATCACTAAAGCTCCAGGTTGCTGCGCCTCATGAATAGAACAGGAAATGGGATTTGCAGGGACAGATGTGATGAGCGGTGATGAATACATTATAGGCCAAAGAAAGGCAAAACTCCTCAAGGTGAGTGATGTTCTTTCCATGAATCTGTTCAATATAATCATGGGAAAGTCTTTGCCTTTCACAGGACAGCATTTGGGATATGCACTACAGCAAGAGATTATACTAGTTTGAGGGTAGGGACTCATGTTTCAACTTTAATTTTAATAAAATCCTTATACTACTAAGAGGGTTCCATCTGGATTGAAGAAGGAAAGAAGGATAGGAGAGATAAGAGTGACTTTTTAATTATTATGGTCTGTGTCTGTGTGCAGGTTTGTGTATAAAACTGAACAGCACAGATGAACACATTAATCTGCGATACTAGTATTGCTCATCTTCTTTGACTCCAGTGTGTGCTGCTGGGCCGTTTCTACATTTCTTTTTTATTCAGTTAGTTTTAGCAGTGTTATTTATCACATAGAGCAAATATGCAGTGGATCTGGGGATTTCATTCAAAGAGAGGATTTCAACATATGACAAACTATCATCCCATTGACTCAAGATACAAGAGCCCTGCCATCACTTTTTTTTTGGGGGGGGGGTAGCATATTTACAGTCTGGTCCACTGGGTTCAGTTAAACCTGGAAGGGAACTGACTTTCAACCCATTTAGCTCTGGTGAAATCGGTACATATAATGTGGTAGCGGTTGATAGCTAGACACTGAGTAGATGTATGTACCTTTAAAATAAGCTTTCCTATATAATGCTAACATAACTTACTGTTTATGGGTCTCCAGCACCCCTCTTAAATGTTAAACAATTTGATCAACTTTCAGGGCTAAAAAGCTAACACCTACAGTATAGCAAAGAGATCAAGTTTTCCCTCTTTCCTTTAAAATCAGTGTGGTAATAAGGGAAAAGGGACTCTACCTCATATTCCCTTTGATTCAGTGTTTTAGAGTCCCAGAACTCATCTTTCCGGAAGCATGCCTCACAGCTCTAACACACCCGCTGCTTTGTGTGCTCATTTTCTTTGCTGCTGCTTTTCCAATTATTACTCTTTGGGGTTTTATAGTTAGTTGGTTTACAGACTTTCTAGTTTTATGCACATATTTAAAATACCCACAGAGACTTCACACTGAATATCACTGATCTATATGAAATAAACCCAACTCTCAAGAAGCTAAGGGCCAGGGTCTGCCTGTCCTCTTTAAGTATGTTTTGGGTCATCAACATGACTGGGTCTGGTCAGTAGATAAGGAATGCTGTCTGTCTGTCTGTCTGTCTATTTAAAAGTATGATTTGGAAGGTACAGAAGTATATAGTACCAATTGCATCTGAGCATCCAATTAAATTTGTGGTTTTTAGCATTTTAATATCTTGCATAGTCACTAATCTACCCCCATGGGACTTGGCTGTTATCTGTTATTGTTGTGTAATTTCTGACTTATGGCAACCCTAAGGTGAATCAATCACAGGTTTTTCTAGGGCTAAGAGTTGGTGACTCACCCAAGGTTTCCCTTTGGGTTTCCATGACTGAGTGAGGAATTGAATCCTGATATCCAGAGATGTAGTTCAATACTCAGAGCTCAACACTCAGAGCACTACACCATGCTGGCTCTCAAGCAGACCTTTACTTTAGCCTTTTGGCATTTAGGAGGGGCTTTCAAACCCACCTTTCAAGGAGGGCTTTCAGGTAGAATAATGCTTCTTCTGGAGGTTTAATCTTCTTTTTGTTTTATGGATTTATCTTTTGTTTTTTAAATGCTGTTATGGGCAGCCTCTGCTCAAGGTGAGGTAGGACAGGGGGGAAAAAGTGCCCTAAGGTTAAATGAAGTTATCTAATCTAGATTGAAGATGAGCCCCATTGCAAAGTGAGCTTGTCTAATTCACGTGCATACTTGCCCTCTCTTATGTGTGGCTATTAGCATAGAGAAGATATTTACAATTCTCAGCCAAGATTACCTCCTGTGATTAAGTAACTTGCAGGTGCTTTATCTGCCCCTGAAACCAGTCAGCAGCATGAATTCATGCAGCTGCTAACTGAACAGTCACAAAAGAGAAGATGCCTTACCTACAACTTGATTGACTTTTCTGGAAGTGGACATTTGACACACAAAC
The DNA here is from genome assembly GCA_026167975.1 of Phrynosoma blainvillii. Classification (NCBI taxonomy): domain Eukaryota; kingdom Metazoa; phylum Chordata; class Lepidosauria; order Squamata; family Phrynosomatidae; genus Phrynosoma; species Phrynosoma blainvillii. The sequence continues at coordinate 442,431,615 of JANUYF010000001.1, read as the reverse complement.
CCCATTAAAAAGTGTTCCTAGTTCTTAAATAGTGTCATGAATGCTGATCATAAATAGGAGGCAGACCAAAATGGTGAAGGGTCTGGAAACCATGCCTTATGAGGGGAGACTTAAGGAGCTGGGTATGTTTAGTCTGGAGAAGAGATGGTTAAGAGGTGATATGGTAGCCCTGTTTAAATATTTGAAGGGATGCCATATTGAGGATAGAGCAAGCTTGTTTTCTGCTGCTCCAGATAATAGGACCCGGCGCAATGGATTCAAACTACAGGAAGAGAGATTCCACCTAAACATTAGGAAGAGCTTCCTGACAGTGAGAGCTGTTCGAAAAGTGGAACACACTCCCTCAGAGACTGATGGAGTCTTCTTCTTTGGAGGTCTTTAAACAGAAGCTGGATGGCCATCTGTTGGGGATGCTTTGATTGTGAGTTCCTGCATGGCAGCAGGGGCTTGGAGTAGATGGCCTTTTTGGTCTGTTCAAACTCTACGATTCTATGATACTAAGATTCTATGAAGCTCATGTGTTACAGACTGTACCTTTTATTATGATAGGCATCAGGATTGTGAAAAGTGAGAGCCACAATATGCGAGTGCCATGAAGAAAAAGTGCCAGGTTCTTGTTTTATGGAGGATATCAATCCAAGATTTGTTTAAAAGGAAAAAGCAGAAGAAAACAAAAGTAAAAGTCTGATTCCCACCCACCACCCATATTTTTATGAAAATGAGACAGATATGACGGATAGCCATGTCACATCTAGTTTGACTTTTAAGATGTTTTAGGTTTCCCACTAAAGTGTCAGTGAGGCAAAATAGTGACTGCATAAAATGGGTAAATAATTGTCAGTTCTCCCATGGGGTCCTGAAAGATCTGACCCCACCCACATTTAATGGAAATGATGTGGACAGTGAAATAAAACTGTGTTCATCATTCCTATGGCTGTTAGCCCCTTATATGTATGGTGAGCCTGCCGCATCAGCAGGCTAGCCATCCTTGGACTGGAGCTCCTGCTGATAGCCCTGTCCCATATTAGTCAATGGCAGCATGTGCCCATGGGCATGCTGACTTGGGTGGACTCATGTTGTCACCCATTTACTAATATGGGCTTGAATTCCCACTTTTTTCCCCATCTGTGAGGGGCCCCATGGATGAGAAGGGCCCACTGTAAATGGAATATTATTATTATTATTATTATTATTATTATTATTATCATCCCACCCCTCTGCAAAGCAATTGGGGCAGCTTACAATATTAAAATTACCATAAAATACAATACAGTAACAACCTAAAATCTCACAACCCGCCCACCCCATAAAAAAGTATTAAACAATAGCATAATTAAAACAAACTTAAAGAGTCAAAATAACAGGAAGCAGCAGCAACACATGCAGCAGAGAATTGAAGAGAGAAGGCTGGGCTAACCCACCAAGGCTCGGGGTCTAGTCAAAAAGGCCTGCTGGAAGAGATCCGTCTTAACAGCCTTTTTAAAGCTGGCTAAATTGGTAATATGATGGATCTCATCTGGTAGGCCATTCCATAGTCTGGGAGCGGTTGCAGAGAAGGACCTCTGGGAGGTTACAGGCAGCCTGGTTTTTATAGGCTGTAGTAGATTCCTCCCAGACGACCGGAGTGCGCGGGGTGGATTATATGGAAGGAGGCGGTCCTGGAGATAGGTTGGACCCAAGCCATTTAGGGTTTTAAAGGTAATAACCAACACCTTGTACTGTGTCTGGAAACTAATAGGCAGCCAGTGAAGTGACTTTAAAACAGGTGTTATGTGGTCTCTTCTCGATGTCCACGAGACCAGTCTGGCTGCATATTATGTTACTAACTGAAGTTTCCAGACCAAGCACGAGGTAGCCCCATGTAGAGCGAACGGGGTGGTCGGTATACTAGCAGAATCCTCAAACTATCCTTGGTCTTCCGGCTCAGGTACATACATTTGAAGTGGACTGTGTTCCAGACAGGTATCCTGGTCAAGGTCAGGTTGTTCTTATGAACCACAGCCACTCCGCCCCCCCCCCCCGCCCACTTCCCCTTACCTGCTCACTAACGGAGTACCCAGCTGGGAGGGCCTGCGCCCAGGTTATAGCACTATCCTCTCCCAACCAGGTCTCTGTGAACCAAGCCAGGTCAGTCTCCTCATCTAAGCGGAGGTCATAGATGAGTTTTATTTTTAACCAACCTGGCATTGCAAAGGAGCAGAGTAAGGTTCTGTGGAATGGCTGGTGCGCTCTCCAATCCATTCCCGGCAACAGAGTGAACTGAAGGTGGGATAGCTATCAAACACTGATCCCGCCTTCTTTTGTAACAGGCTTCACTCTGTTCCCGCCGTACCTTCCTTTCACCCGCACAACCTCGATTTCCGCTCCCAGATCAATCCTGGCCGTTACAGGAGGTGATGGAAATTGGACGACTAAATAGGCTCTTGCCTAACATTCTCCTAGCAGCAGCACTTCAAATGGCAATATAATTTAGTTAAGGCGGACTAAGTGTCCTCCCAGCCACCTCCCCTCCCATCCCCCTGCAAGGCTGCAGCCGATGGCAATGGAGTTAAGGCAGGATAGGGAGCTTTCTCCCCTGAATTCTCCCAAACAGTAACCTCTTCAGGAGTTAGAAATCCCCTCGGGTTTTCCGGCCCACTTAGGTTACCCGGCCCCCTTTTTCCTCTCGTGGCCCCATCATTCTGATGGATGAGGAATGTTTAGTGGTTGGCCGGGTTTTGTCTTGTGTTGTTGATTTATGTTTTATAAATGTTTTTATAAATGTTTTGATTATTTTAATTATGACATGTTTAATACTGTTTTAAGGGGGGGTTGGTCTTAGGGGTTATATTGTATGGGTTTTTATGTAAGCCGCTTGGATTGTCTTTTTCAATAAGCGGGGTATAAATAAATTTTATTATTATTATTATTATTAGAACTACCACAGGCGGGCAAGTGTCTTCCATGCTAGCTCCCCACCTCTTCCTGAACCCCCTCCCGACCCCATTTTTGCTCCTGCTGCTACGCTGCCGAGGGATGGGAGGGCAACTTTGAAAATGTAATGTATTAAAAGAGTTGGGGGTTTTGAAAAATAATTATGGTGGGAGGCTGTGTGTGGAAATGTGGAAGACATCTTGGGTTTATTGTTGACTGAGAAGAAACAGCTCTCCCAATCTGGAATGATTTCTTTGAAGTTATTCTATTTTTGTTATAACCCCTCTAAAATGATCTTCTTAGCAAATGTGACCATCTCGCCTGATCTTGTGGATTGGTACGAGTCCATGAATCAACACTTTTAAGTCACAGAATCATAAGGCCTAAGCAGACTGCCAGAAATAGTGCACATTAAATTGGGGCACTGCCCTGGCTCAGTGCTAGGGAGTCATGGAAATTGTATTTTTTTCTGAGACATTGAGCCTTCTCTGTCAGAGAGCTCTGGTGCCACAATAAATTACAGTTCCCATGATTCCCTAGCACTGAGCCAGGGCAGTGCCTCAATTTAATGTGCACTATTTCTGGCAGTCTGCATAGGCCCATAGAGTTGGAATCCAGTCCAACCCCCCAGTATGCAGGAACTCACAATCAAAGCACCCCCAAGAGATGGCCACATCTGTCACATTCCTGTAAGCAACTGTTTACTCACTGTGGGATTCAGGGAGTGGGATATCCAAGGGTTGGTCTTATTGTTCTTTCTTGATTGAGGGATGACCAGTTTCTTTGACCAGGGGTAGCACCCCACAAGATTTGAGGACAGCACCACTTCTCTGCTGCTTCAGATACCACCACAGTGCTTGCAGCACAAGTTTGTCAGCAACAACCTTGTGGTGCAGAAAGGGGCTGGAGTGTCTTTGTCCATCATAGAGCTCTGACCTGTTATCATTTTGAGTGTTTTGTCCTGCTTTTAGGAATTTTAAGAGTTTACTGCTTTTTAGGTTATGGTGCTTGTTGCATTGTCTAGGACAGGGGTAGGCAACCTTTTTGAGCCGGGGGCCGGGTTGCTGTCCCTCAGACAATTGGGGGGCCGAAGCACCAAAAAAAAATAAAAAATTAAAATTAAAATTAAAAATTAAAAAATATGCATGCACACTCTCTCAGCCCCAGAAAAGCCATGGCAAAACCCCTGTGGAGATTTTGCCAAGAAAACCCCAAGAACAAGTAATAACAACAATAATCAATATTTTCATGGCGGGCAGCGGCAGCGGCGGGGGTAGCAGCAGGACCGACTTGGGGCCGGTCCAAAGGCCTCGGGGGGCCGCATCCGGCCCCTGGGCCTTAGGTTGCCTACCCCTGGTCTAGGATCATGCTTTTTGCCACTATGGGGACAACTCTTTATACAGCTGGGGATGAAAAGTTTCAAAGGCCACAAAAAGTGGGTTCTGTCTTCAAGCACAATATGTGTTTGGTTTAATCATTAAATATAGTTAAACATTAAGTAATAAATGTGCATGTATGAAGTGACTCTGAATGGTGAAATGCTTGTGGGCCTTAACCTGGCCACCCTATTTACAAAGAGTGAATGGATGTTATCCTTTACATATCTAACATAACAATAACAACAACTAACTGATTTTAAAGAGAGAGAGAGAGCATGCTCAGAGAGTTTGGAAAGATGGCCAATTGTTGTGTGTTATCTGGAGTTGGTAGCATCTGTCTATTTTGTATTGATTTTTGTAAAGAGGTGGGAGAGGTGAAAGGTCCTTGTGATTTTTTTAGGGTCCTGTGAGAAAGTCTTAGGGGAAAATCTAAAGATTATTTCTGAGCCTTGCCTTCCATTAACCCCCTCCTGCTGTTCTTCATCAAGTTATTTTAATGGCTTTCAGAGCAAATGAGCGGAAAATGGCTTCTCTAGAACTTTCTTGAGGAGGCTGACCTGTTGGGGGGGGGGGGGAGGGAGGAAGCACATTGGTGCTTGTTAAAATATTGTTATGATTCTGATTTGAGATGTGAAGACGTCTTTAAAAAAAAGATCTAAGTACCCAAAAATTAGAATTGTCATATGTTAAAAATACTCATATTTTAGTGCTTTGCGAATAATGTTGGATGGCGCTTCTCTTTCAGCAAATGAGATGTTGAGAAAGTTATGGCAGAGCGATTGTTTGGATGGAATAATGATCTGTCTCTGTAGCCTTCATTGTCCCTATTTTAGTGGAGAAGTTAGCTGCATATAGTTAAATCCCCCTACTTCCCTTGCCATATCTAGGCATGGAGATATCTCATCATAAGTCTATGTCTCCTCCCCTTCCACCAGAAGTAACACTGGCTTACATTAAAGATGGATCTGTGTCCTTAAAGAATGCATTTGGTATTTGTAATTATATTATTTATTCTATCCTTCCTACATAGAGTGTGGATTGCCATTTATTTTCTCCTGCCAGTTATGGGCAAGATTATTGCTGCTGCCTCAGAAAACAGAAAACAGAGGCAGCAGCAATAATAATAGTGAGGAAAAGAAGCAGCAGCAGCTGATGGCAACAAAAAGATGAGAAAGAGGAAGAGGAGAATGGGAGGTGTCGCAAGAAACCAGAATGGATGACTAAGGAATTACAACTGACCTAAGTTTTAAACGGAACATATGTAAGAAATGGAAAAAGGGGGAAATCACCAAAGAGGAATTCAGACAAATAGCGAACACATATAGGGGTAAAGTCAGAAAAGCTAAAGCGCAGAATGAACTCAGGCTTGCTAGAGAGGTTAAGAACAACAAAAAGGGCTGCCGGGGGGGGGGGGGGTATGTCGGTAGCAAAAGGAAGAAGAAGGAAATGGTAGTTGCCACGGCACAGAAAAAAATGGCAAAATGCTAACAGGGGACAGAGAAAAGGCAGAACTACTCATTACCTTCTTTGCCTCAGTCTTCTCAGAAAAAGAAAAGGGTGTTCAACCTGAGGAAAATGGAGCAGAGGACACAATAAGGGAACTGCAGCACAGAATAAGTAAAGAGGTAATACAGGAATACCTGGTTAATCTAAATGAATATAAGTCTCCAGGACCAGAGGAACTACATCCAAGGATATTTTAAAAATTGGCAAATGTAATATTGGAGCCATTGGCAATAATTTTTGAGAACTCCTGAAGAACAGGAGAAGTCCCAGCAGACTGGAGGAGGGCAAATGTCCCCATCTTCAAAAAGGGGGGAAAAGAGGATCCAACAATTATTGTCCAGTTAGTCTGAGATCAATACTAGAAAAGATTCTAGAACAGTTCATTAAACAGAGAGTCTGTGAACATTTAGAAGGCAATGCCATAATCACAAAAAGTCAACATGGGTTTCCGAGAAACAAGTTGGTCTGGATGGCCCTTGTGGTCTCATCCATCTATGATTCTATGGCCAGTTTCTATTTTATGAATGCTATTTTATGAACCCAGGCACTATGAGATCCCCACCCCCAGGAAAACAAATCAGGACCTAACCCTCCTTTACTCAGAACTCACAGCTTCTTTACCCCAGTAAGTGCTATGCTTGAAACCTTGAACAACTGTTTTATGGATATACCTATACTTGTCTTCTTAGCCTCAGGAGAAGACGATGGCAAATCTCTTCTGAATAAATCTTCCCCAGAAAAACCCCATGGTAGGTTTACCTTCAGGTCACCATCAACCGGAAACTACTTGAAGCCACACAACAACAAAATCCTTGTCTTAGTGTAGTGTGCATCCTGTGTTGAACTGCTTTCCAGATATTGTCAATAATGGGTTGGGGCTATAAAAATGCGAAAGTGAAGAAACGATTAAAAAAATTGGGATAACACTAAATAGTATAACATTTGGCATCAACTCATTCATAGATTAAATCCAAGTGCCAAACTATGAGTTGTATCTTCAGGAATTCATTTGTGTCGCTGCCAGTTGCCCCACATCTGTATCCCAGGTTATAACCTTAATTTAATTGCTGACCTGGTGGTAAACTGAAGTTAACAACAACAACAAAAGTAATAACTTGAACTTCCTAACCTATCTAACCTATCAAGTTTCTTAGTGCTGGCAACATATCCTTCCCCTTTTAAGTATCAGTTTCAATATACTTCTGCATATTTGGTTGGGGGAAAATAATAGGCTTTATAGGGAGAATGTTATTGCTTTGATGGTGATGGCCCTTCTTTACATACGTAATTTGTTGGTTAATATTTCCCATTTGAAGACTGTATTTGTTCACTCACTTGCTCACTTCTTGGTGGAGGGCATCCCATTTTATCTTCACAACAGCCCTGTGAGGTGGCTTGAGCTGATGGTGCTTGTTTCAAAGTCACCCATTGATCTTCATGCCTTGGTGGGAATTTGATCACAGGTCTCCTTGATCTGAATGTGACACTTTTATCTGTTCCACTGTGTTAACTGACATAACTGTTTATTTACTATATTGTCAGAAATGAAATCAAGGGCTTATCAATCGTAGGAGGAAAGGGTGTTGCTAGTACCTTACTAGTACAACATTGTATTAACTATAAAGAGAAACGTTAAGTTGTACATTACAGATTTTAATGTACCTGTCCTGGGAGTTGATGGGTATGAAACAAGTCCAGAGGCCAGGGCCACCATATCACATTAACATTCAAATAAGCAAACGTGTTCTCAGATGTTTGTTTTACCTGCTAATGGGTGAAAAAATGGCACCTTTGAACAATAAACTATACCACCGCAGCCATCTGGAAGCAGTTTGATTGCATTCTCTTGGTAAAAAAAAAAAAAAAAAAAAATAGCACTCACTTTGAAGACTAGAATGGTTATGGTTTGTAAAAATTATATGTGACTCCAGATTGTGTGGTTTTCCAGATGATTATTCAGTGGTGAGAAATGTTTATATTCTACCTCTTGTTTGTTCCTTTGGGGGGAGGGTCCCTTACAGATTAATCTTATAAAATTAAAATACTAACTTGATTTCATTATCATTTTATCATGTGCTGGGGCTACTAGTGTGGGAGTTCCACAGCCTCTCTTTTTAGTTGCCTTGAATACCATTTTGGAAAAAAAACATGGAATTCTTCTTCTTCTTCTTCTTCTTCTTCTTCTTCTTCTTCTTCTTCTTCTTCCTCTTCCTCTTCCTCTTCCTCTTCCTCCTCCTCCTCCTCCTCCTCCTCCTCTTATTGTTATTATTATTATTTTACTAGAGCCCCACTCCCCTAGCACTGGAATGCATCCTGGTAGCAGAAAAGGCAGAAAATACAAATGTAGTGATAGACATAAATAATAAACCAATTAGATAATAGTACCATAAACTTGTTTCCTGAGGTGAGGTCATTTTGCTTGATGGTTTGGGTCGGCTCGAATGCCTTTGTGTTATACTGTACTTTAAAAGGATTATCAGAGGGCACTCCTCTTTTCAAATGCAACCTCTGAAAGGCTGGCTAGTCCGTATCTGAAAGGTTGGCTAGTCCGTATAACAGAAGAGAGCCAGCGGTGTAGTAGTTTGAGCGTTGGACTAGGATTCACGAGACTAGGGTTTGAACTTCTACTGGGCCATGAAAACCCACTGGGTGACCTTAGGCAAGGGGTAGGCAACCTTTTTGAGCTGGGGGCCGGGTTACTGTCCCTCAGACAATTGGGGGGCCGAAGCACCAAAAATAAATAAATGAATAAATAAATAAATAAATTTAAAAAAAATAAAAAAATAAAAAAATATGCATGCACACTCTCTTGGCCCCAGAAAAGCCATGGCAAAACCCCTGTGGAGATTTTGCCAAGAAAACCCCAAGAACAAGTAATAACAACAACAATCAATATCATCATGGCGGGCGGCGGCTTAGGTTGCCTACCCCTGCCTTAGGCAAATCACACTCTCTCAGCCTGAGAGGATGGCCATGGTAAACTCCCTCTGAAGAAACTTTATTATCGGTTCACCTTAGGGTCACCATAAGTCAGAAATGACTTGAAGGCACATAACACACACAACAATAGCAAGCATACCTCACTTTGTCAAAGTTTTCCCAACTTACTATGGAGAGATGTATTCTGTTTTCATTTCAGTTCTAACCCTGATTTCTAACTTTCCATCTATACAGGTAAATTAGCACATGCAAGCACCACCTTCTGTCCTCTTTTTCTGGTAAAGCATTTCTTCTATTTACTATTGCTATTTACTAAACTATTTATTTTCTTTCAATTATGATCTCTTTCGGACCCCTCAACAATATCCCGCAGACTCTTGGGGTTCCAATAAACCTTGGTTAAGAAACCCTTCATTAGTGGTTTCCATAAACTCAATCTTAGTACTTAATCTTTCTGCATCTCAACTGTGAGGGAAGAGGAAACTCAGTATGGGGAAGCTGTTTTCAATCACAGCATTCATTTGGTTGATCATCCTAGTGTTGCACTGAATCTCAGGATTGCTCTAGTGCAGTGGTCCCCAACCCCCGGTCCACGTCCCGGTACCAGGCCGCAGAACAAATGGTACCGGGCCGCCCTGCTACTGTGTCTTCTGTGCAGCGGCGGGTCCTGCAATGTTGACCGGTCCACAGCAATAAAAAGGTTGGGGACCACTGCTCTAGTGCACCTCAGAACTCCTATGGACACCGAGCACCATAATATCTAATAAACTAAACACAGCAATCTGAGCATTATAGTTCACAAATGCCTGATGGCATTTATAATCCCCCCCTTCCCACAAGGAACTCAAGTTGACACTAGGGCTATCCCGAATTATCTGCAGGAGAACACTATGTGGGAGATTGGATTCTGAGACAAGGTGCCTTGTGTATTTAGTTAGGAATTCAAACTAAGACCAATGTCTAGCCCTGTATCCACTGCATCTCTCTGGCTCTCAACTCCTAAGAGTGTGGGAAATGACTCTTTTGAAACAGCAGCAGTCTTTCTCTCCCACATCAGGAGGCACTGGAATGTCATGTTTCTCGTATTTATGTGTAGAAAGGAGCTCATTTCAGTTTGTTACATAGAAATCTGTACAAGTCCAAACGTGCTGCCCCTGTCTTGCAGTATACAATTTATGTTGAGAATTCCGATTTCACAATATCACACAGAGAGTTGGCTCTGTGCTGCCTTTCAAAATCCCCTATGATTTTAAGTGGTGATTGGCAGGGAAGGTGAAACCTTCTCCCTCCCTCATTATTTTATATTTACATGGAGGCCATGCTCAGAGTGATACTGGACACAAATTCCTCCTGAGCAAAGCTAATGAAAACAATGCAGAGGTGAAGGCACGCTAATGGATATGCACATGAACGAAACATACTGAGTTCAGATTGACCTGAAGGTACAGAGCGTGGAGGGGCATTGCCATAGTCACTGGAGATGTTAGTTGTTGACTCTACATGACAGTAACTGGCATTAATAATGCATATGGTAAAAAAGAAAAACTACGCATCTCCATCAAATTATGAAACCCCACTTTGTCTTCTTTTGCAAACCACTATAAATGTGAAATCAATTTCCATTAAGCTAAAATGGAAAGTGGTTGAACAAAATGACTTTTCTACCTGATAGAAGCAGGGAACATAGCAGACAAGAAGAAAAGAAATGAGGCAAGAGGAAGTTCATGCAGAGGAGAAAGATGCTCAGGCCCCCTCATATATGCACACTCTGGGCTAAATCTGATTTTTAATCCAAATATAGTAAACCTATAAGGGATGTGGTGGCTCAGTGGTTAAGACACCGACTCTGACAGTCGCAAGGTTGGCAGGTCAGCAGTTCGAGACCCAAGCGCCATGTGACAGAGTGAGATCCCATCACTAGTCCCAGCTTTTACCAACCTAGCAGTTTGAAAGCATGTAAAAATGCAAGTAGACAAATAGGTACCACTTCGGTGGGATGGTAACAGCGTTCTGTGCAGTCATGCTGGCCACACGATCACAGAGTCGTCTTTAACAACATTGGCTCCCTCAGCTTAATAATAGAGATGAGCAGTGCCCCTTAAAGTCAGACATGACTAGACAATCCTGTCAAGGGAAAACTTTTACCTGTACCTTATTGAACACATAGGTCAATTTGTTCCTTCCATGGGAGGACTGGTTGGCCCCCTCCCTGCTCTCTTTCCACCAGCAAATGAAGATGTTTTTATTCATGGAGGCACTGGATGACAGCTGATAGAGCTTTTAATGGGGAGGGGGGTGTCATGTTTATTATTTCATTATGCTTTAAATGCCTTTTAATGCTGTTTTGTGTTTTTAACTTGTGTTTTTAAATTAGTTAAGTTTTTAATTGTATCATGTTTTTAAGGTATTGTGCACTGCCTTGAGTGCCACACCAGGTGAAGGTAGGATATAAAATAAATAAATGAAAAATAAAAATAAATTTTGACATACCAAGCTCCCGTTGATTTAATGGATCTGTTCTAGTTCAGACTAGCAGCTAGATGTCAAACTCTGTTGGTGTGGGTGTGGGTTTTTACACACCCTCACATCACTTTGTTTATCCTCTCAATAGTTTAGCTCTGTATGGATAGAGTATGACATGTGTCCTGCTTTACAGACAACCCTCTATTTGGAAAGCCATCAGAAGGCAGTATTTTGTTTGAAGGAGTCCTTTATTTGAACGACTATCCAGTTCATATCCAGTTTAAAAATCCAGAGCCACCAGAAAGAAAAGCCAGGGAGGCAGGGAAGAGCTTGAAGTTGTTTATTAATAGTCAGCCAGCCAAGTAATCTGATCCCGGTCTCCCCCACAATAGTGAAATACATTACATTTCTATTAAATTCTAGTGAACAATCACTGTTCATCTACCCAAAAGCATCTACAATACTCATTTACTATTTAAATTGTAGTTTAAAAACTGCCCAATTTTTACTGTTTTTTTGCTGGTCCATTCCCCCTTTTTTGGCAAATGACCACCTTAACAATATCATGGGTTAGATGAGAGGAAAATCTTCCCAAACATGTATGAAGCTGCTTTCTAAGGTTATTATCTTCTACTTATTTACAGCTGTTTTCTAGGATATCATATATTTTCTTTCCATGGTTCCTGATATCCTTTCCTCTGGGGATCCCAGAGATTTAAGTGAAAACTATGCATTTTATCACTGAGCTGTTGTCAGATCAGGCTTTTGTAGCAGATGCCTTCACAGTTGTGACATTCAGGTTATGATTCCCCCTTTCTAAGTAAACCCATGCTAGCCTAATTTTGTTCACCTTTAGCAGAAAGGTGAAAAATTTCTTTATTTAAAGAGGCCTTGGGAAATAGGTCACTATTGAAAGGATTCTACCCTAGTTGTATTGTTCTCTCAGTTCATTTCTTGGACAACAGGCATTTAAGACAGCGCACATTGATCCATTTAACTGCTGCATGTTTAAAGAGCCAAACCAATTACTATACAAAAACATATAAGACTGTTCTCTATTTTCCCAGCCTTCACAATCCAGCAATTTCTACTGGGGCTATATTGGGTGTGCAGCAAGGGCTGAATGGATAACAATATTGGCTTTGGCTACTGACATACTCCCAATGAAGCTGATATAGAAGCAAGTGCCCATTAAATGTCTCAGGGCCCTGGTGGGCCAAGGGACAACAAATAAATGCCACAAATAAATAACAGTAACATGTGTTCTAGCTTACTCTCTCCCCCACTATATACTTTGCCTATCTTTTCAAGACATAGGTAGAAGCTCTCAGAAAGTTATAATACAGGCAGTGGTAGTTGCTGTTTGGCATTATACTAGAAGTATAGCAGTAATCTTGTAAAGAAGACCTGATGGGTTTCCCAGTTATCTTAGAGTCTTTCCACATTAAGCAAGTATACCATGGTATCCACTGGAGTTTAATTCCAGGACCCCTTGTGGATACCAAAATCCATGAATGCTCAAGTCCCATTAAATACAGTGGCACAGTAAAATGGTGCCCCTTTCATAAAATGGCAAAATTAAGGTTTGCTTTTTGGAATTTATATTTATTAAAAATATTTTCAAGCTATGGATGCTTGAATCCACAGATAAAAACTGTGGATATGGAGGGCTGACTGTATAGCAGTTTAATTGCCATAGATACATCCTATGAAATGCTGTTGTTTGTAGTGTCAAGAAGCGCCAAAGCTATCTGGCAGAAAATTCTAAGTATGCCTAGCTAAGCTGCAAGTCAAAGAATTCCACAAAATGGCAGTTAAAGTGGAATCATAGTGCCTTAATTGTGTAGTGTGAAAAGGCCCTTACTCCTCATTACACTGTCAATGTACATGTTTGCAGAACAGAGGAAAGATAAATCTCTGCCCTGATCTTGCCTATTACCTGATAAAATCACCATAAATGCATTGGATGTAGTGCGCTGTAAAGTACATGAATATATATAACCATTGGTAACTGTTTACTTGCTATTAATAATTAGCAGCTTTCCTCCCAGAGTGTTAAGCAAGGTGTCAGGTATTTGGCACAGTAGAAACTCTGCTGCGTATAGCCAAGTTAAAATTACTTTACATTGGACAATAGCAACAAATGGTACTCCTTTGAGTTTCTGCCACTGCAAACAATGGGATGTTGGACAGTTTCATTTGTTTATTGCTTTATTTATTTGGACAGGTGCAAGCTGGCCATGTAAAATTGGATCGTATTCATAGATAAGCCCGAGATGCCTTTACAAGCATTATCAGATCAATGCATAGGGAGAAGCAGAGTCATGCATAGACTAGCTTTATCTTAAAAGAGGCACTCTTAATCTATTTATGGCTTCATTATTGTAGATCAAAGTGCCCTCAAACATGGAAGTTTTTTTTACTACATTGTACTACTAAATGAAAGTTTGGGGGCAAAAGTAATTGGTGAATGGATAGAACAGTGACAAACAAGTAGCAAGGAAAAGTGATGGAGGGATGGGATCAGGAGGTATTTTACACCCACTTTCAGACTTATGTGCTACTACCAGAACTCCAGCACAAAGGTGGAAACAGAGACAGATATGAGGACCAGTTCATACTTACAGGTGGGTCTTTTCCAACCCTTGATGAAAAGGGGAAACAGGATCTCAGGATGTATATAAAAAAAAGTTTAATTCCACAAATTTGCCCACCTCGGTAACACACATGGCTCCTATGAAGCAGTCCCGTAAATGTATCTATAGTATGAGCTGGTGCCTTCATACTGACACTGTACCTGCCAGTGTGCATGGGAAATTACGGCATCAAAGAAGTTTACCAGCCAATGTGACATAGCTCTGCTCTGAAGTCTCAGTTCAGAGAGGATTTCTTCCACATAAGAAATCCAGTCTTTGGCTTGGATCAGACATAGATTTTCTGATTCTCTATAAACTATAGTCTTGACTGATAAAAGTACAAACCATAATTTGTTCAGACCAGAAAGTTACTTATTTAACAAAGTAACAGAGGGAACTGGAAAAGGTAAAGGAGTGATAACAGGGCTTATTCCCAGCCATCCAAATCATGCAGATTAGAAATGGTATACCTGAACCAAGGCTTATTAACTACTTTGGAAGTGTCCAGTTGAATAATCAGTTTAATAAGTTTAATATGGTTTAATCAAATATAAAGATTTGAATCAGGCAGATGTTATATAACATTTGCAAAGAAGCCATAGATGTTAACTTGAAAAAAGATGCAAAATGAGTATTAAAAATGAGCAGTAGGTATTGGGCAAACTTGTTTGATTCACATTTAAACTCAATCTACTGAATTCACTCTTCCTGAATTTACATGTGAACTGAAATTCAGTTATCTATTGGTATTTGCATTGTCCAGAATGTTATAATGAAGTTGACCAATCAAAAATGCATGTAAAAACGTGTATTATAGGGGAAGCTGAGCACAAAAATGTCCATGTTGAGTGAAAATAATGTGCAAAATGCATTGTGATAGGGGAAAATTCCTTGCAGGAGGTGTATATATTATATACAACTGTATATGAAAAAATTGTATGTTAGAAGGAATTATCTTAAAAATTGGTATTTTTTTTTTTTTACAGCAATGTATATAAAAAGAAAACCCCACACCGGTGGCATCAATAGTGTTAGTGCCACCCGGTGTGGTAATTCATGGTGTCACCCCCCCCCTTGACTTCCTCCCATTTCATACCGTACAGAATCTTTACTAATGCTTTTTTGCACTAATGTTAGTCATAAATCGTAATTCCCATATACCACTGAACGTAATGCTAATAGTGCTGACATAAACAACTAACACAATTAAAATTGTACCTTCAAATTACAATATCATATGCACAAGCTAAATATAGTTACATATACATAATGGGGATTTGGTTAAAATGTGATGGTTTTTTTTAAAGAACATTTTAAAAGAATATTGTGTGGTTTTTAAAAAAAAAATTCTGGGGCCTCTCCTTTTTCCTCCCACTGAGCTTCACCCCACTCCCACCATCTCTTAAAACATTTGCAAGGTAAGCAGATGAGGGCCACAGTCCATTTCTGACAAAAGGTAGGTGTTTGAGAAGCAGTGGTGTCACCTCTCCCCTTTAAGGTGTCACCTGGAGCAGTCCGCACCCCCCCTAGTGATGCCACTGCATAAGTGTATGATAACAGGATAGAACCAATTTAAGACTAGAAATGAGAAAGAGAGAAATTTGATTGTGACAGATTTGTTCATCCCTAGCTGGCTGAGGGGCATTGAGCTCTACCTCTCCTGCAATAGCCCAGTGCATTTCTGTGCTCTGCTTGGAAGAGGAGACTCCTCTCCTCTGACAGCCCCCTTGGTTTCAACTGACCACAGAGGAAGGGTGAAGTACTCTTATGTTCCACAACCAAGCCTCCTTGCTCAGCCTCTTAGGACTCATCTGCATGAAGTATTTGTTGCCTGTGGGTATCAGGCTCATACAAGTGGTTATAAAAACTGCAGATGGCAAGCATTATCTTCAAAGAGGCGTTCACTATTGTATGCTGGAGGTATGCCTTTTCTAAAATCCGATCCATCCTCCATAAATCTAAAAGCAAGGTATGCCACTTGCCTCAGAAATACTGTTTCAGGTATTAACAGTTGTTTTGCAAATAAAATTGCTGGATTAATAGCTGTGTTTAATTACTACAGTTGATTAAAATGTATTTTAGTTCTGGAGTGCTGGGAACTATGGAGGAAGGTGTACAGGTAAAGATAAATAAGAGGTTAGTGACTTTGCAGAGATGAGCAGGATGAAAGGGAAACCAGGGCTGAATTTGACTGTCAGATCATTATACAGTGTGTTTATTTGTTTGATATATTTGAGAAGCCAGCATGGTGAAATGGTTTGGGTGTTGGACTATGTCTCTGGGAGACCAGGGTTCAAATCCCAGCTTGGGCATGGAAACCCAGTGGATTACTTTGGGCAAGTCATATTCTCTCAGCCTCAGAGGATGGCAGTAGCAACCCCCCTTTGAAGAAACTTGCTAAGAAAACACTGCCATAGGTTTGCCTTGGGGTTGCCATAAGTTGGAAACAACAAAGGCACACCACCACCACCACAACCCTATGTTTTAGGCAGGAATGGACAAAAAGTAGCCCTGTGGCCACATGTAGCAACTCTCGATCCTCCCAGACTTGCCAGAACAACCACTTTGTGGGCAAAAAATGGGTGAACCTCTTCTGTTAGAAGTGTCCGTGAATGGCAATTCAATTTATAAATTACTTAGTTTAGTTTAGTTATATCCCGCCTTTCTCCTGACATGGGACCCAAGGCAGCTTACAACATAGTTAAATCAAGATAGAACTAAAAGCCTGATGATGAAGGGTTGTTGTTTTTTTAATTAACTAACATGTTAAAATACTTACAGTGTAAAAAAATAACATTTTTAAAACAGAAAGATAATAATGCAGTGTGTACACTTTGTTAGTAAGCACTTCTGTGCAACCAGTAATTGCTAAATACCAGTTGATTTTTTAAAAAGTATTTGTTGATGAAACAAGAGCAAAGAGGGAGCCAGCCTAGCTTCCCATAGAAGGGAATTCCACAGTCTGAGAGCAGCCACTAAGAAAATGTTCTCACACATGTTCACATATGGACTGTGACAATTGTGGGATTGTGATAAAGCCCCCCCCATTGAGGATCTTAAGATTCTGGCAGGCTTATATAGGGAGAGATACAAGCTTCACTCCTCAATCACACTGTACTTTACCTAACTTTACATATACTTAACTACACAACACATACACTAAGAAACTCTGGTCCAAAACACACTGGAGAAATAACTCAGTTTAAGACCACTTTAACTACCCTGGCTCAATGCTAAGGAATTCTGGGAACTGTAGTTTTGTGAGACATTTAGCCTTCTCTGTCAGAGAGCTCTGGTGCCACAATAAACTAGAATTCCCAGGATTCCCCAGCACTGAGCCAGAGCAGTTAAAGTGGTTTCAAACTGGATTATTTCTGCAGTGTGTTTTGGACCACTGTGAGTGAATTGTTGTTGTTGTTGTTGTTATATTATTATTATTACTATTATTATTATCATCATCATCATCATCATCATCCCTATCCTGCTCTTTTCCTAGAAATGGGAATTGCGAAGATGTGTAACAGGACAGCAATAGTATCTCAATGTGCATCAGGCTGTACCAGTGCACATTTGCACTCCTTAGCTGGTGTTCAAGGCTGATTCACAATGATACACAATGTGTATAAGTCATTTGGGTGGCTCCCCTACGTAGTAATGGATGGATACAGATGCTGCGAAACTGTCCAGTTCTGATTCCTGCAGACGTAAGTCCCCTTACAAAGATGGAAGTCCTCAACAGGATTCCAGCCATAGTCCTTCAGATAGTCCAGACCAGGGGTAGGCAACCTAAGGCCCAGGGGCCGGATGCGGCCCCCTGAGGCCTTTGGACCGGCCCCAGGCCGGTCCTGCTGCTGCCACCGCCGCCTGCCATGATGATATTGATTATTGTTGTTATTACTTGTTCTTGGGGTTTTTCTTGGCAAAATCTCCACAGGGGTTTTGCCATGGCTTTTCTGAGGCTAAGAGAGTGTGCATGCATATTTTTTATTTTTTAATTTTTTTTAAAAAAATGTTTTATTTATTTATTTATTTTTGGTGCTTCGGCCCAAAAATTGTATGAGGGACACCAATTGTCTGAGGGACAGCAACCCGGCCCCCGGCTCAAAAAGGTTGCCTACCCCTGGTCCAGACCAAAGCTGTATAGGTCAGCATTTTGAATTGTTTGTCAAATGCATTGCAACTTTTTATAATCAGAAGTATGGAGATGTCAGAAAAAATAACAAAAAGAGCGGCATTCAGCCTTGTAGAATGGGGGGAAAGCTTGATTAAACTTAAAAAGCTCAGGTGGTTATTGTCCAAGGCAATGTGATAGTTAACTTATCCCTGCCAACTGTTTTGTGTTCAGTTTTCTTTAAAAAATGATATTTGTAAGCCTTCTGGTTTGCCTTTGCTGTGTGGCATCTTTACCCATCCTTGGTTTCTCCTTTTGCTGTTCTCACCTAGATCAGTTTTTTCAACAGAGGAGCCAATAGGCCTTGTTCACACATTCCAAAGTGGAGAGAAACATGAATTCTTCTTTGTGGTCTCTGTGAACCACACAAATGGGTTATTCTATGCCTACGCAGTTAGCTCGGAAACTTCTGGAATCGCTAGGCAAAACTTAGTTTGCAACTTTTTGGTGGTAGCTCCACCTATAAAGACCCTAGCATTCCTGCTCTTTCCCCAGTTCCTTTCGTCTGCCATGCTAGCAGCTTAGAAGGAACTTCTCTTGCGGAGTCATTCACTTCCTTACCTAAAGTTTTTGACTATGGATTATTTGACCTCTCTTAATGGATTTCAATTTGGACAAGTTGTTTGCACATCGCCTGACCCGGATTGCCTGACTTTGATTTTGCTGCACGGACTGATAGGCCTCCAACACAGTTTGAAATACCCTCTCGGTTTACTTCCTTTAAAAAATGTGTTAAATGCGGGGAGAAATCCCTGGCCAGGACCTCCTCAATACTTGCCTTTTGTGCCTTGGAGAGGGTCACAGTGTCCAGTCCTGTGCCCTCTGTAAGTCTTTGACTCCCCGAGCCTGTAAAAAATCAGTATTCCAGGCTTAAGGCCACTCTTTGTCAGCAGGCCTTGGTCTCTTCCTCCCCTTCGGCCTCTCAGGCCACCGTGACTTCTCCACCTCCAGCTTCTGATAAACCCTAGGAAAAAGGGCAAAGTACAGAAAAGGCTTCCAAGATAAACCTCCTAAAGAGAAGTCCAGAAAGGCTGATAGATCTGATTGGAACCGAAGCTCCGATGACTTCAGGCCTAAAAAAGCTTCCAAGCGCAAGCACACAGAGGACAAGGGTTCTTGTCCCATACAGGAGAAACCTCCTGACCGCTCGGCTCCTAAATGGGCTTATTCTGCTTCCCCTCTAAGAAGGCCAAGCTGGATAAGTCCTCAAAGACTACTTAAGCAGCCCTTGGTTCCAACCCTGATCGGGCCCATAGGCACAGTTTGAGGGACCAGCTACCTCTCAAAGTCTCAGTGGCCTGGAAGATTCACTCCACATTGTGGAACTTGACTCCGAATCCAAGGGGGAGATTCGTGAACCCGATTCACCTATTTTGACGCCCAATCTCGAGTGCATGACTCCTATCCAACAAGTTCGGGAGCCTACCGAGCCACGGGACCAACTGTTCTTCGCAACAATGCATGAAGACAGGCTACACCTTGGGTCCATGCATGAGGAAAGAATGGCTCTCGGTACCGAACGCGCCATGCACAATGATAGAATGACTCTTGGTACCGAATATGTCGACGTCTGCAAAGACATCGACTCCAAATATCCAGAAGAGTCTCTTTTCCATCATTATCTGGACTTGGTCTATGATAGTGATCTGGATCGCTACTTCATGCCCGTTGACCCCAACCACCTTCGGCAATGCATGGCATGCCAGAAGTCTCCATCCCCAGTTTGCCCACTGGCTATGCAGATAACTAATAGGCGCAAGTGATTTGGGCCACTACACTTACACCCCCTGCGGTCTCGATTTGGCACCAATCTTTAAAAGACAAACCTCTTCTGAGAACACCTGAGGACTCCCCAAGCTGTTCACAGTCCTCCTCCTTGGAATCTTGATTCCATGAGGGCATCCTCACCACACACCTTGATCTTGCATGACCCTGTCTCTCCCACTGGTGACATTAAATTCTTTGCTGAACAGGTGGTGAGAATGGCTAATGTCCTCAATATTAAGATCAGCCATACCGATCAGGATGCATTGGATTGCATTGACCGCAGATTCCATGGCAAGTTACCCACTCCTGCTTCTGTCGGGTTCCTGCCTTCTGTAGAAATGATTGCACAGCGCTCATGGAACACTCCTGCCTCTATCCTGTCCACTTCTAAGAAAATAGATAATCTCTATTGGTTCCCTCTTCTTAATAATAATATAATAATAATTTTTATTTATATACCGCCCTGTGGCGAGCCAATCCGGGCGGTGAACAAGGATAAAACAGTATACAGCATAAAACAAGACAATTCCCTCTTGGCTTTATGAACACCCTAAGCCAAACTCTGCAGTTGTGGAAGGCGCCCAACTGGCCTTCACTCCAAGATGTCGACCACTCTGGTGGATAAGGACAGCAAGAGGATTCACTGGATGGCCAAGAAATTTTATGCAGCTTCTGTGTTGGACCTGAAAGTGGCCAACTACTAAGCCTGTATAGCAGCTTACCAGCAACATATCATAGAACGTATGCTTCCACTTCTTACCAGATGACAAGAATCCCCTGGTGTTGGCACTACAAGCTGAAGCCCATTTTCTCGGGAGCTAACAGATCACGTCAACCAGACATTCAGCAGACTGTGCCTCCAAGGTGCTGTCTGGTTCCATCACCCTCAGGAGATACGCCTGGCTCTGATCCTCAGACCTCACACCCCAAGCCTGAGTGATGATTGAAGACATGCCCTTGGATAACTCTGGCCTCTTCAACAAGGAGATGGATGAGAAGCTTAATTTCCAATATAAGATGAGAACAGCTGCAAGGAAACATGGTATGTCTTCATCTTCTTTTCAGTCATCTACATGCTGTCGGTATGGAGGCCAGCACCCCTGGTACCCTTTCTACCAGCCTCATGAACACCAATACTACACTCAACAACAGTCCCAACAGCATCATCCCTCTCAGTCTTCTTCCTCTTCTGGTCACCGCCAACCTACCCATCCTTGGTACCACCAAGGCTACTGTAAAAAAGATGCAAGACAGGGTAAAAAGAAGCCTTGAAGTGGGGCGGTGCACTCTATTTTCGCCCCCTTTGGGAACAGACTGACACCTTTTATCAACAACTGGGCCAGTATAACATCTGACTTGTGGATACTTGATATTGTCTGTAGGGGGTACACCTTCAAGTTTGAAGAGCTCTCGACCACCAGGGCTATTCTCTCCACCTCTCCTTCAGACACCCTACTTGACAAAGTGTGCACTCTTCTACAGAAGGGGGCGAATGAACCTGTTAATCCCTCTCGGGCCCATTGTTGCTTCTTCTCCCACTATTTCATTGTACCCAAAAGGAACGGAAGTCTCTGGCCTATTCTGAACTTACGGCATTTGAACTTTTATATAGTTTACCTTTCGAATGGTAACTCTTGCCTCTATTTTATCATTGTTACAGAAGGGACTTTGGTTCACAACCATCAATCTGAAAGACACATTAGAATCCAGGAAGATCAGGAAGATTCCTCACCTTTACCATCAGTTCCAAGATATTTCAGTACAGGGTGCTTCCCTTCAGACTCTCCACAGCACTGAGAATCTTCACCAAATGCATGGCGCCCATCTCGGCCTATCTCCATCAACAAGGCATAACTGTCTTTCCATACCTGGACAACTGGCACTCACTGCCTCTTCCCAGGAAGAGCTTCTCAGGGAGGTCGAGTTCACCTTTCCCCTTTTGAGCTCCGTTGGCCTCTTAATCAACCAAGAGAAATCCCATTTGACTCTGTCCAGTCAGATCAGATTCATCGGACCATTCTCGACTCCAACCAGTCTATTGCTTTCCTACCATCAGGCAGGTTTCAAGCACTCTCCAAAGCTGTCCAGGACTGCCTCTCCCACAGAAGAATCAGAGCTCATACTGCACAAGTTGCCCTCAGGCATACGGCATCAACGATGTATGCCATCCCCTGGGTGAGGCTTCATCCCAGATCATTCCAAGCTTGGTTCCTCTTGGTCTTTGATACTGTGTCAGATCGCCCTACCAAGTGGCTCATAATACCAAGACCTGTGGCGCAAACACTTCACTGGTGGCTCGATCCTAACAACGTTTGTGCCACGGTGCCCTTCTTGCCTCCTCAGCCCCAGATTACTGTGACAATAGATGCTTCCCTGGAAGGACGGGACTCCCACACTTCTGACTTCACAGTCGAGGACAGGTGGTCTGTTCTGGAGAAAGCCCTACACATCAATGCCCTTGAAATGCTTGCTGTAGAGAAAGCTGTTCGAACCGTTGAACTCCTCCTTCGAAACAAGGTGGTACTTCTTCTGACAGACAACACCACTGTCATGTACTACCTCAACAAATAAGGAGGGATATGATCCCGGACACCTCTTGACATCACACTCCACATTTGGGACTGGTGCATCCCGAAGGGGATCATCCTGCAAGCTGTCCACCTCCCTGGAGAGGAAAACAACCTAGCAGACAAGTTGAGCAGATTTGTGTCATGAATTTGCTCCACCCTGGCACGGTACAGAACTTGTTTCTCAAATGGGTCACCGCCACCATTGACCTGTTTGCCACTCATCTCAATGCTCACTGTCAACAGGTTTGTTCCAGGACTCAGTCCCCAGACTCCCAAGGGGATATGTTTCTGTTCAAGTTGTCAGGGAAGATGCTCTATGCCAGGGGTAGGCAACCTTTCCCCTTTAAGGGTCGAGGGACTTCAGCTCCCAGAATCCCAGGAGCTATTGGCCAACATGGGACTATTGGCCAACATGGCTGAGGCTTCGAGGAGCTGAAGTCCCTCGGCCCTTAAAGGAGAAAGGTTGCCTACCCCCGCTCTATGCCTTTCCTCCATTCCCACTCATCACAAAAGTCATTGCGAAGATGAGAATGGACCACTCCAATACCATCCTCATCACTCCATGGTGGCCGAGACAGTCTTGGTTCGCCCCTCTTCTCCACCTATCTCCTTTCCATCCCCATCTCCTAACCTTCCAGGACGGTCAGATTTGACACCTGGACATTGAATCTCTTCCCCTTGCAGTTGGAGGATCCGTCTCTAGAGTCCTTGCCTGACTTGGTACAGACCATTGTCCCGTGGCTCACAAGCCATCCACAAGGAAATCCTATTCACTTAAATGGGACAAATTTTCAGACTTCTTTACTTCCAAGGGCCTTTTTCCATCCTGAGTTTGGGTTTCTGATGTCTTAGAATTCCTAATGACTCTAGCTGACTCCAGTCTCTGCCTCTCTTCCTTGAAGTGCTACTTGGCTGCTATTTGTTCCAATTTGATGGTTGACCCTCCTTTTTCAAGGACCCCCTTGTTAAAAAGTTTGTTAAAGGCTTTAACAACGTACACCCTCCATCTTCGGTACCAACCCTGACATGGAGCTTCGAAACTGTGCTCACTTGCCTTTTTACAAAGCCCTTTGAACCCATAGCCACTACAGATCTGAGACTATTGACTTGGAAGACCACATTCTTAGTGAGTATTACATCGACTTGGCAAACAAGCAAGCTTTATGCCCTACAAGTTGAACAACCTTACCTGTGCTTTCACAAGGACAAGGTAGTCCTCCGTCCTGATATCACCTTTCTACCTTTCTAAAGTGGTATCGTCTTTCCATCTCAATCAGGACATTCTGTTGCCCACTCTGGCCCTGAACCCAGCCACTGACATCGAGAGCCGACTGCACACCCTTGATGTCTGACGGGCTTTGGCTTTTTATATAGATAGGACTTCGGGTTCAAGACATTCTGAGAGACTGTTTGTCTGCTACTCAAACCTGAAGAAAAGATTCCCTGTTTCCACCCAGAGATTTTCGAAATGGATAGCTGCCATTATCCATTTATGTTATGAGCTCTCAGAGAAGTCTCTTCCAGCTCGGGTTCAGGCCCACTCCACCAGGGCGGTAGCAATATCCTCTGTCTTCTTGAGTGGCCTACCTGTAGAGGATGTCTATAAAGCTGCTGTCTGGTCTCAGCCCTTGATTTTTATCACCCACAGTG
The DNA here is from genome assembly GCA_026167975.1 of Phrynosoma blainvillii. Classification (NCBI taxonomy): domain Eukaryota; kingdom Metazoa; phylum Chordata; class Lepidosauria; order Squamata; family Phrynosomatidae; genus Phrynosoma; species Phrynosoma blainvillii. Next base: position 442,407,620 of record JANUYF010000001.1, on the reverse strand, counting down.
GATACCAGAGCCAGGTAAGACTCAGCTTTTGGGAAGGCAGTGTTGCTTTCTGCTTTGCATTGAGGTTTGTTGTACAATGTACACTTTATTCACTATTAGAGTAGTGTAACAAGGACAGACAGATGTGCTGAATTCAATTCCAAGTTTATTGAATATTTATTGAGATTGCAAGCATATTTCTAATACTTACACATTGAGAGTTACAGTAAATTGTTATTGTTGTTACAAACAGATTCTCAGTGCTTCTTCTATGGGTTCATGACACTCCCTCCTCCTCTGACCGAAGCTTGTCAGTCTAACCCATTTGTGTGATTTGCAGAGTCCACGAAGAAGAAGGACAGGTTGCTTACCTGTAACTGTAGTTCTTTGAGTGGTCATCTGCGAATTCACACAAATCCTGCCCATCCTCCCCTCAGTCGTGTCCTGCTCACTTTATTTACTTTTATGGCTGCTATGCAGCATACTTATAGAACTGGGGAAAGAGTGGGAATGCTAGGGGCTTTATCGGGGTGGGCAGAGCTACTGCCAAAAAGTTGCAAACTAAGTTTCGCCTACCGATTTCAGAAGTTTCTGAGCTAACTGTGCAGGCACAGAATAGCCCATTTGTTTGAATTCACAGATGACCACCCAAAGAACTACAGTTACAGGTAAGCAATCTGTCCTTACTTTGAGAGTGAGAGTGAAGATTCAAACCTACAACAGGCTGTCAACTTGGGGCTGAGATGGGTCAGATAATCTGTGCAATACTATACAAGGAACTGCACCTCAGCCTGTGAAAACCTCTTGGCTATCAACAAACCAGACCAGAACTGATTGTGTGACAACGTGTGGCTTCTCTGCAGATCTGGCTGGGAGGTTCATAGTGATTAGATGAGGTATGACGCATTTTATCATATATGGCAGCAAATGGTAACTGACCCACAGATAGGTGACTCATTTTACAGCAGTCTTTTTATGGAACGTTTGTGATATATTTATCTTTACTGTTATGTATTTCAATGATTTTACACTTCAAATGATTTTACACTTCTAAAAATGAATGGTGTTTTAATAAGATAACTTGTTTAATTTAATGCAAAGGGATCTTGTAGCATCTTTGAGACTAACTGTGCCAAAGAAGTTGTAACATAAGCTTTTGTAGACAGAGAGGCGAAACAGACTAGCACATTATGCTGGCTTGGGGGCGGAGTGGGGGTGTGGCATTTAGACGATGCACGCCTCACTCAACATGTCGCCTGATTGACCACACGGTGGGCAGTGTTGCAACACTCCAGCAATGTGGCGTTTATATGCCGCACGCCGCAGTAGCACAGAAAAACTGCTGCCTCAGCGGAAAAGCCGCCTTTTTGTTGTCTCAAAACGGAATAGCTTTCTGCCGCTTCTTTTTGAGCCAGCAAACAGCCAGGTTGGGGGCGTGGTATGCGATTGCCACGGCCCCAACCTGGTGCTCAACATGACGCTGCCTCTTCACGGCCATCTGTTTCGGCCCTTAGTCTACTTCCTCAGATGCATGGGAACAGATGCATTGTTTAATTGTGTTTTAACTTTTCATCATTAGGTTTGTAGCTTTGTCTAGTTTAAGAGAAGAAGTGTAGTGGAGTCTCCTTTGGAGATTTTATAAGCAGAGGCTGAGTGGCCATCTGTCAGGAGTGCCTTGATTGTGTCTTCTTGCATGGCAGGGAGTTGGACTGGATGGCCCTTGTGGTTTCTTCCAACTCGTATGATTCTCAGCCTTATTGTAAGCCATCTTGGATTCCATGTCAGAAGAAAGACAGAATAATAATGAATTAAGTAAATAAATAAATATTTTGTCAATAAAATGTGCTTGGTAATTAGCATTCATTCACTCACTGCAACAAATTGTGATTTGCTATTTTAATAATAATAATAATAATAATAATAATAATAATAATAATAATAATAATAATAATAAATTTTATTTATAGCCCGCCCCTCTGCACGGCAATTGGGGCGGGTTACAGCATTTAAAACATACAAAGTTAAGAACATTCCCTCATCCCCTGATCCAACCCTCCCATGTCCTTAAAACAGGATTAAACTTGAGAAGATTAAAATACCACAATGCAATGAAACAATAAAAACAATAAAAGTGCAATAGGGACAAAATAAAGAAGGCTCTTTTCATATCTTAACTTCAGTGTCCCATACTGTAATGCAGGGGTAGGCAACCTTTCCCCTTTAAGGGCCGAGGGACTTCAGCTCCCAGAATCCCAGGAGCTATTGGCCAACATGGGACTATTGACCAGCGTGGCTGAGGCTTCTGGGAGCTGAAGTCCCTCGGCCCTTAAAGGGGAAAGGTTGCCTACCCCTGCTGTAATGTATAAATAAATAAATAAACATTGGCTGGTCTGCATATGTCTATTTTTAGTTGCTGAAGAAGTTGATACACCTTTTCTCCCTAAGCAGCAACCAAAACTCCACCCTGACAATAGAGTCAATGAATCTTCCCGTACTAACCCACCCCAGCCATTTGGACTTGGTGGAGAGCTAAGGAGGTCACAGAAGCATCTGGCTATGTCTCTGTAGTGAGCCACAAATTGATTACATTAGTCACTGAGGGCTCCAGGGGATCCTGGTGGATCTTAGAAGATAATATAATCACCTCACGTCTGGCTATAGGGACATATACAGATGCTTCTGTGATCCCACTATCATCCTCAATCAGGCTTGGAATAGCAGCTCTGTGGTAGCTCCAGGGGATGATAAATAGCACAGTGTAGTTCTGCATGTGGAACTACTATGCTACACTACACTGATCCATGCAGAATTGTGGCCAGCATAAGTTAAATTAGAGTTGCAGATGTTTGGGGTTTATATATAAATAGGAGACCAATTTTGGTAAAGAGCTGGGAAAACAGTGCAATCAGCTACAATGGAGGATAGGATTCTCATAGGTTTAGTAGGCAAGTTGCCGTCCTTCTCATCCCAGTTTCCCAGAGCCTTGGGGTACATGTGTTTATACAAAACTGTTAATGCTAGAGATGGGTGGGATTTTTGCTTGGCTCTTCTTTTGTTATTTTTTTTAAAAAAAAAATACTGAATTTTTAAAAGTATGGCTACAAGAAAGGAGGGAGGGGAAAAGGGAAGGAAGTTCCTAAAGTATGAGCATAGTATAGGAGTATATAGTGGGCCCTTGGTATCCACAGGGTTATGGCTCCACACACCCTTGTGGATATCAAAATCTGTGGATGCTCAAATCCCATTATATACAATGGGTAGTAAAATGATGTTACTTATATTAATTAGCAAAATCAAGGTTTGCTTTTTGGAATTTTTAAAAAATATTTGAGCCGTGGATGGTTGAATCCATGGGTGCAGAATCCATGAATATAGAGGATCTGCTGTACATTAATGTTAGCTGACTATATTTCCAAAAAACACATTCACTTATCATTGATGTCCATAAAATACCTGTTTGTGAGTAGCTCAACCAGGTCTGTACAACATACAGCCCATGAGCCACTTGTGGCCTTCCAAGGGATTTCTGGAAGTCCACAAGGATGTGGAACAACCTTCGGTGGTAGCTGGTTGATAACAGCCAAACAACCTCTCCAGTAAGCCTCCTTAAGCCTCCTCCACAGCCCAGCTTTTTCCCAAGGATAAGGCCAGGCACTGGAGGTCCCCACAGACATCTTTGAGGCCCTCGCAGACATCTTTCCATTGCTTCCTTAACAGTCCTTGCCAAAATATCATAAATGAAGCAAATATGGCATATATATTTATCTCAATATTACTTATATACTTAATGTACTTGCATCTGATAAAGTGGACTGGAATCCATGAAAGCTTCTCCTAGTAATTTCTCCCCTTATTCATTTTCAAAGGTGTTACAAGATATATATTTTCTGCCAAACGTGTAGCATCCAAAATGACTTCCAACATAAAATGCAATAGCATCTAAAATCACATATATCCACATAAGATATTACATTTATTGATTTAAATGTGAATAAATTAAAGTCTAACTTTCTGTACTAATCGGTAGTTATGGCTTTTTGTTTTCCAGAATGGGATTTCCAAAACTTGGGACTTCATGAGGACACATGACAGGTAAATGTCACTGAATGTACGTGTTGCTAAACATTAATTTCCAGAACATTTTTCAAGCAAACCTTGCCACTCATGTACTTAGTTATTAGTTCATACTCTTTCCATGCCTCCAGGGCAAAGGAGTTCCAAAGCTGCAGAGCATACTTCAAAAACATCACAGTGTGGTTTAGTGTGGTACAAGAGTACTTAGAGATCAAGAAGTTGCATCTGGGAGACAATAAAGATTAGTGAATTGCTGAAAATCAGTACCTCACTATTCCTTTTGTTCTGAAACATAACCACTTCATAAATTGGTTCTGCAAAGATAACACTGCTATTTTTAACGAGATTGCTTCATGGAACCAATTTTTTTTCCTAGATGGTTGTGAAAAGAAAGCACGCAAGAGACCTGTTTCCAGTGGGGTGGGAAAGGGGTTGTGGTTGTTTGTTGTTTATTTTGGTTTAGTGTGGTACAAGAGTCAGTTTTAAAGGGCTTTTTAACAGGACATTTTTAAAATAGCTGGGAACATGATTACATAAGGTGCACATGTCATGCCAGTCATCTCTGGTCACATAACATTTGTTGCCTTTACATGTACAGCAGCTGTCATCCTGCAACTTTTTTAGTGACTGCAGAGTACAGCTTTCAGTTTGGAGAGAATGCCAAGCCATCTTGTTCAAGCTCAAGATTTCCTACCATTCTGGAAATAATAAAACATCTTCATTCCATCTATGTATGCCCCAAATTTGTCATCTGAACCTGATAATGCTGGATTAGTTTTATGGTCAGTTAAACCGGATTGTGAATGCCTCTCTTGCACTGGAATCCTCCTACATTTTTTTTTCCTTTTTCAAATTTGTTTATTCTTGTTTGTACTGTGCCCATCCTCGAAATTGCAGTATACATGGATTCATTCCATTTTATCCAATCAGCCTGAGGCTAAGAAATTGCAATTGCTTCAGAGTCACTGAAGGAGACTGCAAATGACCTATAGTCATTCATGAAGGGTCTTCTATTTACTTATGTATAGTTTATTTATTTCTTAGAAAACTTCTGTCAAACTCTTTATCACGGGATCTCAGGGTAGCATATAATATAAACAATTTCTGGATTAGAAACATAAATAATAATTCTGGCTTCCCCAAAGAGTGAGTTCCAAAGTCTGGGAGCAGTCACTAAGAAAGGCCTCTTCCTTGCTCCCATCAAACAAGCCTGGGAAATTGGTGAGACAAAGCGAAGTATGTATGTATTTATGTGTGTGTGTGTGTGCAAGGGACGCAGTGGCTCAGCAGTTAAGACACCAGCTCTGATGATTGCAAGATCGACAGGTTGATAGTTCGAGATCCAAGCTCCCTTCACTAGTCCCAGCTTCTGCCAACCTAGCAGTTTGAAAGCACATAAAAGTGCAAGTAGATAAATAGGTACCACTTCAGTGGGAAGGTAACGACATTCCATGCAGTCATGCTGGCCACATGACCACAGAGTCGTCTTTGACAACTGTGGTTCCCTTGACTTAGCAACGGAGATGAGCTCTACCCCCTACAGTCAGACAGCACTAAACAATCTTGTCAATCTTGACAGAGAAGATTTTCCTAACATTCCTATGAATGCACATCTCCCCCTTCAGAATCCAGGGCTCTATGTACTATGCCATGTTGGGTTTTCCATTTGTGCTTTTGCTTCAATGTAATGTGGACAACCAGCAGGAATGACTGAAAAGGGTGAGACAGAGGAATACTAAACCGAAGTCCAGGACAGCTGCTCTGCACCTCGTTTTCTATGGATGAAGCAAGCCAAGATTATGCTCTTTAACCATATAACATAGGAATTAATAGAAAAAAAAAAAAAAAAAGGAATGACCAAACGGTGAGAAAGAGAGGTGCTAAGCCGGCCTCTAAAACCATTGATTTGCTCTTCATTTTCCATGGATGAAGCAAGCTAAGATTATGCTCCTTAACCATATAACATAGGAATGTTATATGTTTAAAGAGCATAATCTTGGTTTGTTTCATCCATGGAATGATGAGAGGCAGAGCAATTGTCTTGGAGGCTGGTTTAATGCTTCTCTGTCTCTCCCTTAATCATTCCTGGTGCTTGTCCATAGTATATTGCATCAAAAGCATTCAATTTTAGAAAGCCCTCCCACAACTGATAACTCTGTGCTTTCCTGTAACGTTAGAATGCATGAATGCAGTGTAAGTTATGGTCAGCAGGGGTATTTCCATATGCAAGGGAGCCAGAAAGGGCTACAGGACTTAGATTCATAGAGTTAGATTCACAGAGATGGAAGGACCCCATAGGCTGAGTCCAACCCCCTACTCAATGTAGGAAATCCAGGTAGAGCATCCCCAGTAAGTAGCTGTCCAGCCTCTTTCTGAACTTGGGAAATTTATTTTTGGAATTCAATTCCCAGAAACCCCAGTTGTTCATGCCTACTATAGGATTTTTGTAATCCTAAAATCTGATTTTCCTTAGGTCTTAAGAGAAGCCACTATTGAATGCTCAATCATGTGCTGCATGTGGGCCTCCTTTGATGTGAATGTGCAACATAACACATCAAAAGCAGCCATGGGCAGGCATTAAGGCTCTATCATGAGTGAAGGGAGACCCTTTTGGCCTCCAGTATAGCTGCTTAATGCATTGAACAAGCAAAATTGTGCTGGTGGGATAGCTCAAAACCCTGGCATGATACATTTACATAGGCAAAACTACATGTTACAAACAACTTACCATATATACTCGACTATTAGTCGATAAATTTATGCCCCAAAATTGACCCTAAAATCCTGGGTCAACTTATATACGTGCCAATACACCAGTAGTGCTTAGTCCTAAAACAAGCAAGCTGATGCCCTAGTCTCCATTTAACACCAATTCCCTCCCTCCCCGGTGTGTTTTGCAAGACCTATGGGGAAAAATCCCCATTTAAATGCACTTGCTTCTCTAGTCATTTTGCAAGACCTTTTTCCTATGGAAAACTCTCCATTTAAATCCACTTGCTTTTCTCTCTAGTCCATTTTGCAAGACCTTGCTTCCTATGGAAAAAATTATCCATTTAAATCCACTTGCTTCCCTTCTCAATCTGATGTTAAAATCTCTCCTCCAGCACCTGAGAATTGGTTGGGAGAGATCCAGAGAAGGAGGAGGAGGGACGGAAGTGGTATTTACGCCGTTCCATCCTTCCTTATAGCCCCTTAAGTTTTACCCTTGACTTACCCATGGGTCATATCAAAATCCAGGATTTTGACCCTCAAGCCTTCCCTTGACTTATACATGAGGTCGGCTTGTACACCAGTTCATTCCAGTGGGTTTACATGTGGGGGCCCTTCCCATATGCAGAGGATCCGTTCTGGACACTACCACCACCCCGCTTAAGGGAAAATGTGTATGCTTAAGCCCCATTGAAAATAATGGCCATGTGCTCCTGTGCATGGCGTGGTGCATGCAGCGCAGGAACACGCGTGCCATTTTGTCCCCCCAGGTTTGCCATATGGGTAAGCTCAAATCAGTATATGACAAGCCCACGTATGGCGCAGGCGGACTATACAAATAAATATATTTCTGACAGATTGTGCCTTAAGTCAAATTATCAGTGGCAGCGGTGTTTTAAATATGAATGACTGAAGCCACAGTCTGACATTTTGTAGATTCATTCATGAGTCTTTCCACATAATTTATTGCTCTTTTTTTTTCCTTCCTCCTATTTACAACTGGAAGTTGGTTGCCGACATAATTATTTAGTGGCTGTTTCTATCTTTGTGGTCTTCATTGTGACGCAGTGTGTGTGAAGCTATGGGTCCATGTTGAAATAAAAATTTCCTTTTTTAGTAATGATACATAAAGATTGCAACAAGTTATTCTGCATGTGCCCATAACATTCTAAATTTGAATAACCACTAAGATAACAAGATTTGAAAGCTACTTAGACATTAAGTTCAATTTTATATCGATTGTACCAGAGCAGGAAACGATTACTAAATTGACTATAATTCCCAGAATCCCCCTGCCAGGTGGCTTGGAGATTCTGGGAATTATTGTGCAAAAAGTAACTTTTCCAAACTAATGATTGAACAAGCTATTAAACATTTTTTAACAATAAAAGATACATGGAAAAGACAATATGGACATATTCTATATTAATGCAAAAGAAATAGTCTATTACGGCTTTTGAAAGGTTTCACTTAGATGTTGAGTTGTGAATTTTGTCTGAAACGTGGCCCTTAGTTCAACATCTGCCAAAGCAAAAGTGTGGCACCATATCAGTGTTCTCATATTAGCCATAGAATATACTATTCTTTTCCTTTGTTGTTGTTGTTAACTGCCCTCAGTCAATCTTGAGTCATGATGACCCTATGGATGAGAGACATCTCCAAAACCCTCTGTCCTCCACCACTCTGTTTAAATCCTGCAACCCCATACCCATGACCTCCTTAATAGAGTCCATCCATCCAGCATGTGGCCCTCCTCTCTTCCTACTTCCCTCCACCTTTCCCAGCATTATTGTTTTTTCCAAAAAATCCCCTGTTCTCATGATATGTCCGAAGTATGACAGTCTCAGTTTAATTATCTTAGCTTCCAGGGAGGTTTCTGGCTTGATCTGCTCTAGGACCCACTTGTTTGTCCTTTTGGCTGGCCATGGGATCCTCAGCACTCTTCTCCAACACCATATTATTTCAAATGAATTGATTTTTTTCCTATCATCTTTCTTAACTGTCCAGCTCTCACATCAATCCATGGTGACATCTATGGCTTGTATGATTCTAACTTTTGTGCTGAGTTGTATATCTTTGCATTTTAGAATCTTTTCTAGTTCTTTCATAGCTACCCTCCCCATTCTTAACCTTCTTCTGATTTCCTGACTGCAATCTCCATTTCTGTCAATGCTTGATCCCAGGTATGGGAATTCTTTTCCTACATGGGGATAATTTTCATGTACAGAAACTACCCACATGAGAAGGAACACATTTCAAAGTAGACATACTGACAGGAGGATTCTGGGAAGTATATCCCCAAGTTATAATTTCTTTAAGCTCTGGTAGGATCATTGTGACTTTCCCACATACATGGAACAACACATCATACACAGACCAACTCGTATGACATTGTTATACCACAGTTACGCTGTGTAAGTCCCAACTTTGCCTGGAATTTATTGTACAGTGTTGTAGGTCTCTTGGCGCTGTCCCACGCTGTCCCAGTGTTGGGTCATTTTGAAGCTGATTATTTTCCCACTGGAAATAATCTGTTATATAAAACAAGCTGATAAAAGGAGTCTTTAAATAACTCAGAATATTATCAACATGCTCCAGATTGAAAGGAGACTAGCGAGGATGCCAAAAACAAAGCAAGTTGCATTGTTACAAGAGTAAAGCATGTTCATACTTGGGCAGTAGAGGCTTAAGATGAGATGAGAGTACTTTTTCTAAACATGTAAAGAGATCTTTAGAGGCGACAGATATCAGTTATCTTTCTTGGCCATTGAGGACAAGAATATGTAGACATCTAAGGCTGAGGACAGAACATTTTGGGTTAAATATTAAGGAAAGCCTTTTTTGAACAAGCTGTGAAAAGATGCTGGGCAATCAACATTGTTGGTGGTGATCTAGTCTAGACTTGACACCTTTGTATCAAGGATGATGAAGGGATAATGAATTTTATCCTGCTTTTGTTGAAGGAGGTGAACCAAGCAACCCATTGAAAGTTTCTTTCAACTGAGATAATCATCTGATTTGTTTTCATGCCATGGACACAACTGTCATTTAGAAAGGTTCTTCAGTTCCACTTTACCTGCCCTTTTCTTGAACAGGTACAGCTGGTCTTCTTTAGGTATCCTGTTTGATTAGAAGTAAAATAAGAAGTCTAATTTGTGGTTTGTGGGAATAATAAGAAAAGCACAGGGATATATATTATTTGGTTTTCCATCAGCAGCAGGGAACCATGATTCTTCTTCCCATCTTTTTCCTTCTTTCTTAATATGCAAGTGAATGCATGCAACTAAATGCATATATATATTTAAAAATACATGCAGGCATGCTTTGGTTAATGGTAAAATGCATAAAGATGTATTCAGAAAAATGCATAAAAATGCTTATGCTGGGCAAAGTGTTAACTATAGTCCAAAACACACTGCAGAAATATTCCAGTTTGAGACCACTTGAACTGCCCTGTCTTAATGCTCAGCAATTGTTGAAACTTTTGTGAGACATTAAGCCTTCTCTGTCAGAGAGCTCTGGTGCCACAATAAACTACAATATCAAGAATTCCCTACCACTGAGCCAGGGCAGTTAAAGCAGACTCAAACTGGACTATTTCTACAGTGTATTTTGGGCCTTACCTATGAATTTCCATGTGGGCAGAGGAGCTGGGAAAGTCTCACAATTTGGTATGGAATGTGGATGAGACAAGAGTACTGGTGAGATACTGAAAAAATGAAACAAGCAAGTAATCAGATATCTGCAACTTTTCACATCTGTAGCTTTCAGTCAGAATAGATGGTATGAGGCCAAATGAACCAAAATTCTAAACTAGTGTAGGGAAACTTATTGTGTTGCTATTTTTTTTTGTCATACTTACCTGTCTGAGCGTACAGTTTTAGGATTTAGGATGTCAGATCAACATACTTCCATAAATACATTTTCATTTCTGCAGAACTCTCTGCACTGTCTGCCTGCAGATTGCAACCAGCAAGCGACAGATAGAGTTTGCCTCTCTAGCAGCCCCAGTGAAAGTTATATTCTGTGTGCTTTCACAGTTTTGGATTCCTAGGGGGTTAAGGCGTTTATGCAATACCATGGGGGGGGAGCAATTTTCACAAATAATTAAGGGCCATTACAACATGTATTGCAAACATCGCCATCAGGGAGCTTACTGAAACTATAAACACAATAGGTTTGAAATTTATTTTACACCCCCGCCCCAACAGAAATGGTTTTGAATTGTAAGGTCTCCTTGCCTTGTGGATCCTGGGATGTGGGCCAAGGTATCTCTCACACACAAACACAGAGAATATATTGTACTTAAAAATGCTCTGACTAATGCAGTACATTGTATACTGAATGTTGGCCCGACAGTCCATTTCCTTTTTTTGTTGTTGTTGAATTTTTACACTCTATATTTTATCCATTATTACACATTGCTGAGCTTCTGTTTATTTGAAAATTTCTCCATCACCTCATTCTTTTCTATGCTGATTAAATAAAGTACTTTGGTCAGTCATTGTAATAATAAGTAGCTGTAGTTTATGTTTCAAAGTAAAATGCTTATGGGATTGTTAACATGTCTTAAAAATGTATTGTGACTGTTCTCTTGCAAGCCTGATGCTTGTGGCATCACAAGGGATTTCCTGATTCATTGCCTTTCCTAAGAAACATGGGATTTTTTAATTTTTAATTTTAAAAACCCTCCTGTATTTGAGGGGGTCATAGCTGTTCATTTAACCCATTCTAATGCATATTTATTTCATGTTTTATTTAGGCAGGCGTCCGGTGGATGAATTTTACTTATGTTGTGCAGTGTACTGTATACAGTTGTTACTGGTTTTAACTATGTGTTTTTAACTTACATTTTAATATTGATAATGTTTATTTTTTTTAACTTCTGTAATCACTATTATTACTTCTATCTTTTTAAATTATTGTATGCCACTTTGAATCCCATTGTGGGAGAAAGGCAGGATATAAATCCTTGAAATAAATAAATTGTTCTGTTTCTACACACACACATACAGTTAATGTGTATGTGTGTTTTAAAAGAAATGTGAGGCTCAGTTCCTGTTGGTAGACCCAGTAAGAGTAAGCTACATTGAATCAGTGAGATTTATATAAATCTATATAAATTTATATAAATGTCAACTTGCCATTCAACAAGGGATTCAGTAGGTCTACTCAGTTGGTAAAGTAGACCCACTGAATCCCTTTACTGGGTCTATTGTAGTTGGTGAGAGCCAGTGTGATGTAGTGGCCAGAGTTCGAATCCTGACTTGATCATGTAAATCCAGTGGGTGATCCTGGGCAAGTCACACTCTTAGCCTCAAAGGATGGCAATGGCAAACTCCCTCTGAACAAAGCTTGCCAAGAAAACCCCATGACTTTAGGGTTGCGATAATTTGGAAACAACTTTTAGGCACACAACAACAACAAACTCTAGTTGGTATGACCAATTAGAGTTGCCAGATCTGAGGGTCTCCTGGATCCTTTGCTCCAGTCCTCAGGGTGAGAGAGAGGAATTTCAGGGTGAGACCACTGCTTAGAATGTACTTTTTATTAAAACATTTTTTTTAAATGAACGCAGTATATTAAACCGCTGTGACTGATGCTTACTCTCAATAATGTACCCAGCCTCCTCCCATACATAACATCACATGAGGGCCATCCCTAAATCTTAGATTTTGGCTTGGCAATCTCTGGGCCTGGGATAACAGAGCCATACCTTAATTAACAAAGCCTCTGACAAAAAAACTCCTTTTTACAAAGTCTTTTTATTGCTCCCAGGTCCCCATTTTTCCTTGTTCTCTGTCTAGCTGAGTTGTTTAGCATCATCAGGACTACCAATGTACTAAGTAAAGAAACTGGTTCATAATATGGCAGCCAGAATGATTATGGGTATTCCAGGAGTGATCATATTACATCAATCTTAAAATTACTCCACTGGCTGCCAATTAGTAAGTCCTACATGGTTTGGGTCCAGATTACCTACAGATCACCTTCTTGCATATAATCTGCCCTGTATAGTCAGGTCTCTGGAAAATGTTTGCTCCAGCTAGCCAGGACTAGACTGGCAATGGTTTCACAGAGGACCTTTTCGTCTGCTGCCCCTAGACTGTGGAATGACCTGCCGAAAGAGAAGTAACAACTGGAAACGCTGAGTGCATTTAAAACAGCACTAAAAATATATCTATTCTGGCAGGCCTACACAGTCAATTTTAAATTATGACTTTTTAATTGTTATATGAGCTCTTTTGAGTGTATTTTAATGGTTTTATAGTATTGTATTTTAACTGTGGTTTATGCGTTTTTAATTGTGTTTTGTATTTTAACATGCTGTACCTTGTCTCAAACCTTGAGGAGAGACAGGAAATAAATAAAAATGCATTATTATTTATTACTATCAGGATTGGGAGGATTTTGAAGGAAGGCTGGAGGAACACAGACTTTTGATGTTGGATTACAGCAGTGTGTCTGCAGTAAAACAATGTAATAAAACTTGAGCTGGAAAAAAATGTTTTCATCCGCAGTGCAGTAATAATCGTGTTTGACCCCACTTTAACTGCCATGGCTCAATGATATGGAATCTGGGATTTGAAGGAGTTTATCAAATGAGCTTTTAACTCATTTTTTAAGCTGGCTGAGTGTAGCTGGGACCCAGGCTGATGGTGGCCAGCGATTCAGCAACGACTTACTGTGCAATAATCCCTGCCTCCATCCCACATCCCAGCTGCAGCCCGGGAGGCTTTTTTCCGAGATTGGGCCTAAGCAGACTGGCAGCACGGGGCCGCCCTGGGAAGGTGCGCCGCGGGACCGAGGCATCCCCACGCCTCGATCCTGCGGCGCACCTTCGCCGCCCCTGAAAGGAGCGCTAAAATAGCGCTCCTTTCACAAGTCAGCGAAAGTGCGCCGCAAAAGCTTGCGGAGCACTTTCGCTGACTTTCCCACCGCAGCGTGTCTGGACGCTGCAGCGGGAGGTTGTCCTCGGAGCGCCGGCCGTGTGGAGGGCCGGCGGCTCCGAGGATGACCTCGGGAGGAGGAAGGGGCGCCAAGCGTGCGGCTGCCCCTCCCCTTCCTTGCCCGAGGACGGCTTTTTAAGCCGTCTGCCGAGGCCCATAAAAGCTCATGCGATAAGCTCCATAGTTTGTACAATTGTAGTTTGTAGAACTGTAGGAACTACAATTCCCAGATTCCATAGCATTGGGCCATGGCAGTTAAAGTGGGGTCAAACAGGATTATTTCTGCAGTGTGGATGCAGCCAATGGGATTCTATCCTAGCTGAGTAGCAGGGTGTGCCTGCCTGCAGCAGGCAAGGTAAACAACAGTTGCCTTCAGAATCCCATGCTAAGAATACAAGAACAACCAAACGGAAAGAAATAGGAAAAGCAGGTAACCCTTGTTACCAGCTTCCCACACCATGAAATGTAATCTCAGGACACATATTGGAAGAAGCTTTCAAGGGGTGTCTAGATGGTTCAGGTTTTTTGTCCTTTTTCAAGGCATACTGACCAGGTTGTTTTATTTCACATGGGTCCAAAACACACTGCAGAAATAATCCAGTTTGAGACTGCTTTAACTCCCCTGGTTCAGTGCTAGGGAATTCTGGGAAGTGTAGTTTGTGAGACGTTTAACCTTCTCTGTCAGAGAGCTCAGATGCCACAACAAACTACAGTTCCCAGGATTCCCTAGCATTGAGTCAGGACAGTTAAAGTGGTCTCAAACTGGATTATTTCTGCAGTGTGTTTGGACCATAGGCATATTATTTGTTTTGGATAAATTGTTTGCTGAAACATGCTGAACTATTCTTTTTTGTATCCTAGGAAACCCTCCTTATTTTTTCCATGTTATTTCTACCTGTGGCTCCGAAGATTCTGTTAAAAAAATAATGTTTAGGATGCTCAGGTGTGCCTATATTAACCTAGGAACTCTATTACCAATAGAATTCATGCCTGAATGTTTTACTATCAGAGCCTTGGAGTCAGTTGGGGTCCAATTAAATGAAAAGAAAAGGAAGAGTACTGCATCGAAGAATACTAAAAGAACTTGCAGATGTAATCTCAGAGCCACTGCCAATAATCTTTTAGAATTCTTGGAGGATAGGAGAGGATATCCTGGTTTGATACAATTTACATCTTTCAGTAAAACACCATTTATTTTTTTACTGCTTATTATTCCTATTAAATCTCTGTAGACTATACATAATAAAACATAAAGTACTGTCAGAGCTGTTTTGGCTGAACTTGTGGTAATTGGAGGATTTGTTTCTGAGTGGCATTTCTTGCACTACAAAATAAAGTGATTAAAAAGAAGCAATTGCCACTGCATACTGATCTAACAATGAACAACTGCCAATAATCTGTTAAAGTTAAAATGTTTGCATTTAAACAGTCATTGTTGGTCCAGTAAGAGGCTTGGAAAATAGTAATAGTAGACAAACTTGAAATATATATATATATATATATATATATATATATGAATAATCAGTTTTAAAAACCAAGAGTGATTGTTGCTTTTTAAAGGTCATTTGGTTTAAGATAACGTAGATTAAACCAGCCGACCCTGGGTCTTAGTAGACCGCAAGCTAAACATGAGTCATCAGTCTGATGCAGCAGCCAAAAAAAAAGCACCAATGCAATTCTGGGGTGAATCAACAGAAGCACAGTGTCCAAACTGAGGGAAATAGTAGTGATACTCTATTCTGCTTTGGTCAGACTTCATCTGGAATACTGTGTTCACTTCTGGGCACCATAGTTCAAAAAGGATAACAAACTAGAACATGTCCAGAGAATGGCAACCAAGATGATCAAATATCTGGAAACCAAGCCTTATGAGGAATGACTTAGGGAACTAGGTATGTGTAGCTTGGAGAAAAGAAATAGTATGATACCTATCTTTAAATATTTGAGAAGATGCCATGTAGAGGATGGAGCAAACTTGTTTATTGCTGCTCCAGAAACTAGTTGTTGTTGTGTGTCTTCAAGTCATTTCTGACTTAATGGTGACCCTAAGGCGACCCTATCATTAGGTTTCTTGGCAAGATTTGTTCAGAGGTTTGCCATTGTCTTCCCCTGAGCTGGGAATCAAACCATGATCTCCAGAGTCATTATCCAACACTGACCACTACACCATGCTGGCTCTTTTTTTTTTTTAAGATACAAAAAAACCTTTCACTTTATACGCGCACACACACACACACACACACACACTGTAAAAACAATGTGGTTCAACACCACTTCAAGTGCCATAGCTCCATCCCATGGAACCCTGGGATCTGCAGCCCTACATGATCTTTCACTTTCTCTGCCAAAGAGTGCTGGTGCCTCACAAAACTACAGATCTCAAGACCCTGCAGGATGGAGCCACAACAACCAACGTGGTCAGAGACTAGAACATGACTCAAATGGTTCAAACTATATTTTTTAAAAATTCCATCTAAATGTTAGGAAGAATTTTATAATAATAATAATGACTTTATTCTTGTATCCCACCTTTCTGTCACGACAATCAAGGCGGCTTACATGAAGTAAAATAGATTTAACTAAAACATAGCCTGAATTTAATAATAATAATAATAATAATAATAATAATAGTAATAGTAATAATTTATCCCCCCCTTTAAAAAAAAATTAAATACAGTACTATTTAAAAGAGAAAGAGAAGAAAAAAGAAAGAAAGAAATCGACTTGTTAACAACATGATATTAAAATAGCGATATTTCTGGGGACAACAGTGGTTCCATAAAGTGAAGAGAGCACAGAGTAGGTTGAATTGCTCTATTCAGGGAAGGCCTGCCAGAAGAGATCTGTCTTGACAGCTTTTTTAAAGCTGTATAAGCTGGTTATTTGACGGATCTCTTCCGGCAAGGCGTTCCATAGTCTGGGTGCGGCAGCAGAAAACGTCATCTGGGAGGTTGCCGTTAATCTGGTTTTTATAGGTTGCAGTAAATTCCTCCCAGAGGACCTGAGGGTGCGGGGCGGATTATATGGAAGGAGGCGATCCCTTAGATAGGTTGGACCCAGGCCATGTAGGGCTTTAAAGGTAACTACCAATACCTTATACTGTGCTCGGAAACCAATAGGCAGGCAGTGAAGGGATTTAAGAATAGGTGTAATATGATCACTCCTAGATTTACCAGTGATCAGCCTGGCTGCCATATTTTGTACTAATTGTAGTTTCTGAACTAGGTATAAGGGTAGCCCCATGTAGAGTGCATTGCAGAAATCGAGTCGTGAGGTTACCAGTGCATGCACTACAGTTTCTAGGTCCCTTACTTCCAGGAAAGGGCACAGCTGGCGTATCAGCCGAAGCTGATAGCAGGCACTCCTGACTGCCACGTTCACCTGATCTGTCATGTGAAACGATGGGTCTAGGAGCACCCCCAGTCTGCAAACACAGTCCTTAGAGGAGAGCGAGACCCCATATAGGACTGGAGGTTGCAACCCAATAACTGGTTTGGGGGCCCCTACTGTGAGTACCTCCGTTTTGTCTGGATTCAGCTTGAGTCAGTTTTTCCTCATCCAGTCCATTACCGCCTCAAGACATTGATTGAGGGGAGCAATGCCATCTCTCATCATGGCTGCTGACTGAGACATGGAGAAGTATATTGAGGTGTCATACTGATAACACCCCGCTCCATGTCATGTTGAACAATTTTATTGTTCAACAGTTGGCTAGGGTGCCTTGTAGAGCAGTGGATTCTCCCTTTTTGGTGGTCTTTAAACAGAGATTGCATGAGCATCTTTCAGAAGTGCTTTAGTTGTCTTCCAGCCTGGATTGATCTAGTTAGCTGTTGGGGTCTCTTCCAACTCTTAAGAGAAAAAGGAAATGGCAGGGCCACTATGTGGAGAAGACGACAAAATGCTAACAGGGAACAGAGACAAGGCAGAACTACTCAGCACCTTCTTTGCCTCAGTGTTCTCAGAAAAGGAAAAAGGTGTATAACCTGAGGAAAATGGAGCAGAGGACACAATAGGGGAAATGCAGCACAAAATAAGTAAAGAGGAAGTACAGGAATACCTGGCTAACCTAAATGAATTTAAGTCTCCAGGATCAGATTAACTACATCTAAGGATATTAAAAATTGGCAAATGTAATCTCAGAGCCACTGGCAATAATCTTTGAGAACTCTTGGAGAACAGGAGAAGTCCTAGCAGACTGGAAGAGGGCACACATTGTCCCCATCTTCAAAAAGGGAAAAAGAGGATCCCAACTACTATCGTCCATTTAGTCTGACATCAATACCGGGAAAGATTCTAGAACAGTTCATTAAATAGAGAGTCCGTGAACATTTATAAGGGAATGCCATAATCACTAAAAGTCAACATGGGTTTCTCAAAAACAAGTCATGCCCGACTAATCTGATCTCTCTCTCTTTCTCTCTCTCTCTTTTGATAAAATTACCAGCTTGGTAGATGAAGGCAATCTGGTAGACATAGCATATCTTGATTTCAGTAAGGCTTTTGACAAGGTCCCCCACAATATTCTTGCAAGCAAGATAGTAAAATGTGGGCTAGACAATCCAACTGTTAGGTGGATTAGTAACTGGTTGACTGACTGAACACAAAGGGTGCTCAGTAATGGCTCCTCTTCATCCTGGAGAGAAGTGACCAGTGGGGTGCCACAGGGTTGTGTCCTGGGCCCAGTGCTATTCAACATCTTTATCAATGACTTGGATGAAATGACTTGCATGCTTCTCAAATTTGCAGATAACACCAAATTAGGAGGAATAGCTAATACCCCAGAAGACAGGATCAGAATTCAAGAAGACCTGAATAGATTAGAAAGCTGGGCCAAAGCTAACAAAATGAATTTCATCAAGGAGAAATGTAAGGTACTGCATTTAGTGTGGAAAAATTAAATGCATAGATATAGGTTAGGGGATACCTGGCTTAGACTATGTGTGAAAGGGATCTAGGAGTCCTAGTAGACCACAAGTTGAACATAAGTCAGCAGTGCAATGTGGCAGCTGAAAAGGCCAATGCAATTTTAGGCTGCATCAATAGAGGTATGGTGTCTAGATCAAGGGAATTAATAGTGCCAGTCTATTCTGCTTTGGTCAGACTTCACCTGGAATACTGCGTCCAGTTCTGGGCACCACAATTCAAAAAGGATGTTGACAAATTGGAGTGTGTCCAGAGGAGGGTGACCGAAATGGTGAAGGGTCTGGAAACTATGCCTTATGAGGAAAGACTTAGGGAGCTGGATATGTTTAGCCTGGAGAAGAGATGGTTAAGAGGTGATATGATAGCCCTGTTTAAGTATTTGAAGCGATGTCATATGGAGGATGGAGCGAGCTTGTTTTCTGCTGCTCCAGAGACTATAACATGGAACAATGGATGCAAGCTTCAGGAAAAGAGATTCCACTTCGACATTAGGAGGAACTTTCTGACAGAGCTGTTCAACAGTGGAACACACTCCCTCGGAGTGTGGTGGAGTTTCCTTCTTTGGAGGTCTTTAAACAGAGGTTGGATGGTCATCTGTCGGGGATGCTTTGATTGTGATTTCCTGCATGGCAGGGGGGTTGAACTGGATGGTCTTTGTCTCTTCCAACTCTGTCATTCTATGATTTTATGATTGTAAGAAAACATTCCATGTCTAAGGCATCAGAGGTCAACTGTTTCCACTTTATGCTGATTCAGAAGGATGGATAAGGAAGTGTTTAACCATTGTTACTTGCATTTATACATTCTGGAGGATTTATGTTGTATAGTATATAAATATCAGGAATCTGTGACCCAATACTTACGTAAAGACAAACTTAAGGCCCCTTCCTTTATTTTTTGCATGCATGATTTAATATCCCAATTTGTTAACTCTGGTGTGAACAATTCACAGTTTCTTGTATTCAGAGAAACTGGAAAGTGTGATGATTTATAACAAACTGAATGGTTTAAACTCATTCTTTCATGCATGAAATGAAGGTGAGAAGACAGTAAATTTCACCTAGGAAAACCCATTTAAATTAACCTGTGGGGGTCATTTTAGACTCCAGATACTGCCATTATATAACTTTACCCTTGCACTCAAAACAATAATTCTTTATACCATTTATTTACATTAAATTGTCAAATAATTCTTAAACTGGTCATTGATAGGTTTGGAGGGTGGGATTTGGGGGGATGGGGTAAAATTTATGCCAACAACTTATTTGGTCATAATGGCAGAATGTGGCATTTCTGTTGAGTCTGTGACCATTAAATATGGCCATTTTACCACAACATCAGATAAAGGGTTTCTTTTCTTTCTTTTTTAAATCAGCTCTAGAAATATGCACTTCCATTTCTCTTTTTGGTGCAAAGTTTTTAATATTAAATTGCCCTTTTGAAATTTAGTTTTTTTATTATTATTAGAGTGGGATACTGCAACAAAATAGCTTTTTAGACCTCTCTCATTATCTTCCACCTCCTTTTTAAATACCAAATCCACTTTATGTCTGATTAGTATGAAAGGCTGAGTGTTTTTGTCAAGAGCTTATGGCTTTCCTTTGTGATGGGCTGCATCGTAAATAGCCATTTGGAATAGTGTTGGCCTTTGGCAGAGCTGGGAAGGGAAGACATGCTTTTGAAGGAGTTCAGAGCGAGCCAATAAAGGCTGTGGAATGTTAAGGAAAATGCAACATGGGACTTACAGTAATAGAAATAAAATGTGTATGTGATAGTCACAGTGACTAAGCAGGAACAATCATGAAGCTACACAGGTGAAAAGGATAATGTAATTTGGAAGCCTTGAGAGACAAGGACAAAGTTATAGAGTGTATATTGAAAACACCTATTATAGATTGCAAACACCTGAGATTCATTAAGTAGTCAAGGTAAAATGATGAAATACTTGGGTTGGTCTTAAGTATGGGATGATCCATGTAAACCAATCAAAATGAATGTACACACCCACTGGGTGGGAACTGACTAGTGGGTGGTGACTAACAATGGCTATAAGTGCAATGTTTGCCAATGCGTATTGTGGAGTAGTTTTGGAGATATTGTGAAGTGTAGAGATTGTGATTTGTAGGGCATATAGTATTTATGTATATAGTAGAATAAAGTAGATCTTTTATATAAGACTACTGAGTTGTCTGGTGTCTTGAGGGAAGATACAAGAACCAGAAGAATCCTGGAGAAGTTTGGAGACATCTCAGGAAGAAGAGTGAGAAGGCTTGGAGAGTTTGTCAGGGTCTTCAGCCTATTCTCTGAAACTCTGCTGCTTGGGAAAGAAGCATCAACCACTGATCAAAGCTGGTCAGCTCTGCTGCATAACAAGGTGGTGAGTTAGAGCCAGAGGTGAAGAGCTACAACTCCCATCATCCCTGACATGGGTTATGGGCCCAGATACTAGAGCAACCAGCATCCACAGAAGCTGAAAATTCCAGAGTGTGGAAGAAAGTTTTGTGGAGCATTGTGAGTAAATCATTTTGTATTTTGTCTGCTGTGCATACTCAGAAGGACTGTGTCAAATTGAGTCACTGCACAAATTAAGATGGAGATCCTAAAGTTTAGTAAATTAAATAGAAATAACTACTCTACCTGGAAAATATATGCCCAATCTCTACTCATAAAGGAGTCTCTGTGGTTGACAGTTGAAACAGGGCTGGCAGCTGATGCTGATGCAGCCACTCGAGAAAGAGACGCTAAAGCAAAAGCATGTCTTTATCTCATGCTAGAAGAAGACTTGATTAACGACGTAAGAGATAAAGTGTCCGCCAAGGATGTGTGGGATACTTTGCAGAGATTACACACACCTTCAACTGCGTTTGCAAAAATGCTTTGGTCTAAAAGAATTTACAGACAAAAGATGACTACAGGACAGTGTGTGATAGAACACTTAAAAACAATGCAAGATTTATTTGTGCAAGCTGAACTGAGAGGAGTGGAAATTAGCAAAGAGCAGCAGTGTTATATTTTGCTGGAATCGCTAGATCCTTCTTGGGACAACATTACAAATAGCTTGCAAAATTTGCCAGAAGCTGAGCTGAACAGAGACTTAATTGTTGCCAGAATATTGGAAGAGAACTTGAGAAGAAAGTCTGAGCAGGGTGACTCAGCAAGTTTAAGGACTGTGCCAAAGCAACAAACAACGCCTGAAGTACGAAAGCAGGAAGAAGCAGCTTCTACAAGGGAGCAACGGAGGTGTTTTTATTGTAAAAAGATTGGTCATCTACAGAGACAATGTAAACAATTCGCTGCTGAGAGAAGCAAGCAAGGCGAGAGCAGATGGCAGCCGCGGCAGTATCAAAAACTGTCCAAACCTCCATTTTTGAAGGACAGTGGTAATAAAAAGGGGTTTGCAACCATGATTAAGGAAAAACAAAATACTAATTGTAAATGGTTGATTGACTCAGGAGCATCATCTTCAATGTGTAACAATATTAATTTGATAAGTAATAGAAAATCAGCTAATGTAAATGCTGTAGTTTTAGCTGATGGGAAAGAGCTCAGTACTGTAAATCAAATGGGTACAGTTTATATTCCTGGGCTAAAGGAAAACTTTAATGATGTGTTACATGTAAAGGAGTTAGAAAATGATTTGTTATCAGTGAGCAGGTTAACAGACAGAGATTACACAGTTATATTTGAAAAGGACATGTGTAAGATAAAATTGAATGGGGAATTGCGAGGCATAGGCTTGAAAAAAGATAAACTTTATTTTTTGGAGGACAATATTGATAGCTACAGGGTTGAAAATGCTAATAACATAGACAATAGTCCAATTCACAAAGACTGCATACATGAACTCCATAGAAAATTTGGTCATGCTAGTTTCAAATGTTTAAAGAAGTTAATCAGTATGTGTCCAGATTTAAAAGTTGCTGAATGCAAAAATCACTTAGATTGTACTGTATGCGATCAGGTAAAGGTCAGAGCTTTTCCAGTAGCCAAGAAAACCAAAAGAATTGCTCAAAGACCATTTCAGTTTGTACATGCAGATGTTGCCCAAGCTAATTGTTTATCTTTAGGGGGAAGCAAATATTTCCTAGTAATTGTTGATAGGTTTACAAGGTTTGCATTTGTAAGAATATTGAAAAACAAATCTGACGCTGGGCAAAGTTTAAAAGCATGGGTGAGAATGGTGGAAAGACAATTTGATATTAGAGTAGGCACCATTGTTACTGACCGAGGAGGAGAATTTCTAAGTAATCAATTGTTTCATTGGTTTCAAAAGGTGGGAATAAGGCATGAAACTACTAATCCCGCTTGTCCTAACGAAGATGGTTTAGCGGAGAAAAAAATACAAGATATAAAAAGAATAACTGCTTGTTTGATGGCAGATGCAGAGGTAAAAGATAGTTTCTGGGCGGAAGCAACTTTGACAGCAGTACATATTAGTAACAGACTGTATCATTCAGAAATTGAAGACATTCCCTACAGGGTATTGTATGGGAGAGTGCCAAATTACAAATATTTCAGGGTCTTTGGACAGTTTGCTTATGTTTACATTCCAGCTTGTTTCAGGAAGAAAGGAGAACCCAAAAGTAAAAGGCTTAGGTTTTTGGGTTATTCTGGAAATAGCTACAAGTTTCATTTAGGTGGAAAAGAAGTGCAGTATCCTAGGTCTGCAAATTTCGAGAGACATGCCGGTTGGGACAAACTGCATGCAAATAAAGAAGTTTTCTTGAGGTTAGGAAATTCAAATGAGCCAGTAACACAAACTGAACCAACTTCAGGAAACGGAGGGGTTTCAGTTAAGCCAGAAGCATCCACTAGCAGCAATGATAGTTCTTCTGATAATGAGACACAATCTAGACCCATTACTACTAGAATGACTGAAGACAAGAGATTTAGTCATAGAACTACAACTCCCAGTACAGAAAGTGAGGATGAAAGAGGCAGATCAGCAGAGTTTATTCCCAGACGTAGTCACAGAGTTAGAAAGCCTCCAGATAGGTTTGTTGTGACAAATGCAAGAGCTTGTTTAGCAGTGGAAGAGCCTGAAAGTTTTGAAGAGTTGGAAAGTTTGTCTAGAGAAGAACAGGAAAGATGGATTGATGCAATGGATGATGAGTTTGGTTGTCTGGTAAATAAAGATGTTTTTGAAATAGTTGATAGACCCAAAGACAAGAAAGTAATTGGTTGTAAGTGGGTGTACAAAAAGAAAGAAATGCCAGATGGAAGTATTAAGTATAAAGCTAGGTTAGTAGCTAAGGGTTTTGCACAACAGCAGTATGAGAACTATGACAAGACATATTCTCCAACTGCAAAGCCAGAAAGTCTGAGAATGGTTCTGGCTGTAGCAGCAAAAAGGAATTTAGTTGTAGAACATTTTGATTTTGAAACATTTATGGAGCAGCCACAAGGTTTTGAAGAAATTGGTAGTCAGAAAGTTTATAAATTGAAAAAAGCATTGTATGGATTAAAACAAAGTGCCAGAGCATGGAATTTGTGCATTAATGAAGAGTTAGCTAAACTAGGATACAAAAGGAGCATTGCAGATGCTTGTGTCTATACAAAAGGAGACATAATGTTAGTGATCTATGTAGATGATTTGTGCGTGGCAGCAAAGTCAAGACAGGAAATTGAATCAGTAAAAAGAGAATTGTCTGAAAAGTTTGTCTTAAAGGATCTAGGTTTATTAAAGTCTTATTTAGGTATTGGTGTTGAATGGACAGAAGAAGGACATTGTTTGTTAAGCCAGAGAAAGAAAATTGAAAATTTGATTGAAAAGTGTGGATTACAAAATGCTAAAATAGTAAGAGCTCCAATGACAATTGGTTTCGTATCTGAAAAAACAACTAGAGATTTTGAAGACAAGACTTTATTCAGGAGCATAATAGGATCTTTACAATTCATATCTTGCCACACCAGACCAGACATTTCATATGCTGTAAATGTATTGTCCAGAAGAGTTAATGATCCAAAAATTGAAGACTGGACAGCAGTAAAACACTTATTTAGATATTTGAAAGGAACTTTAGATAAGAAATTGGTAATTAGAAACAGTAATTCAGATTTAGATTGTTATGTGGATAGTTCTTTTGCATCAGAATTAGGAGACAAGAAGTCAGTTACAGGAATGATAATTAAGTACAGTGAAAGTCCAATAGTCTGGAGAAGTAGAAAACAAACTAATGTAGCGTTAAGTACGACTGAAGCAGAATTCGCAGCTTTAAATGAGATAGTGAATGAGGTACAGTGGGTTGAGCAATTGTTGAATGATTTAAATGAAAGTTACAAGATACCAGTAGAAATTCTGGAAGATTCACAGTCATGCATAGCAATGGCTGAAGCTGAAAATTTAAAGAACAGAACAAAATATGTTGGAGTAAGATATCAAAATGTACGAGACATGGTTCAGAAGGGTAAAATAGAATTGAGATATATAGAAACACAACACAACATAGCAGATTTGTTCACAAAAGCATGGACAGCGGAAAAACATGAAGGACTGACACAAATGGTTGGAATGACATTATAAGACACATACAATATTTTATTTCGGAGGGGATTGTTAAGGAAAATGCAACATGGGACTTACAGTAATAGAAATAAAATGTGTATGTGATAGTCACAGTGACTAAGCAGGAACAATCATGAAGCTACACAGGTGAAAAGGATAATGTAATTTGGAAGCCTTGAGAGACAAGGACAAAGTTATAGAGTGTATATTGAAAACACCTGTTATAGATTGCAAACACCTGAGATTCATTAAGTAGTCAAGGTAAAATGATGAAATACTTGGGTTGGTCTTAAGTATGGGATGATCCATGTAAACCAATCAAAATGAATGTACATACCCACTGGGTGGGAACTGACTAGTGGGTGGTGACTAACAATGGCTATAAGTGCAATGTTTGCCAATGCATATTGTGGAGTAGTTTTGGAGATATTGTGAAGTGTAGAGATTGTGATTTGTAGGGCATATAGTATTTATGTATATAGTAGAATAAAGTAGATCTTTTATATAAGACTACTGAGTTGTCTGGTGTCTTGAGGGAAGATACAAGAACCAGAAGAATCCTGGAAAAGTTTGGAGACATCTCAGGAAGAAGAGTGAGAAGGCTAGGAGAGCTTGTCAGGGTCTTCAGCCTATTCTCTGAAACTCTGCTGCTTGGGAAAGAAGCATCAACCACTGATCAAAGCTGGTCAGCTCTGCTGCATAACAAGGTGGTGAGTTAGAGCCAGAGGTGAAGAGCTACAACTCCCATCATCCCTGACACATATAATCATGGACCTGTCTGCATTATGGTTAATGCTCTGGGAAAGCAAAGGAGTTGCACCAACATATTCCATGTGGATAACTGAAGTACATCTGCCTGGAATTGGGTAGCTGTGTTTTCTCCACCATAAGCCGTTTGAGGTGTCTGTTTGATAACACAAGAAATATCACTCTGTTTATCACTTTGTATGTTCAGGACCTGTCAGTCTTAGAATTTGTCTTCAAAAAGTGAGCACGAATACCAAGTTGAGTTAATTTATGAATCTCTGTTGCATTTTCCCCAGTTCCTTCCCCTAATCCTTCTCCATTACAAATGGCATCCATTCAGGTTCAAGTTCAATATTTGAGAAATTAGCTGTAGGACTGAATTTAAAATCATTGTTATAAATAATTGCTATAGTCAGATGAAGGAATATATAGAATCATAGAGTTGGAAGAGATCACACTGGCCATTTATGGCTTTTTCTGCAGTTTGATTCTATTGCTCCATGTCCTAGACTCTGGTGCAGCAGAAACCAAGCTTGCTTCATCCTCAATATGACATGTCTTTAAATATCTAATTTAAATTTAAGCATGACTATCATGTCACCTCTTAACCTTTTCTTCCCCAGGCTTAACTTACCCAGCTCCCTAGGTCACTCTTCATAGGACATGGTTTCTAGACCTTTTACCCTTTTGGTCACCCTCCTCTGGACACACTCCAGCTTGTTAACATCCTTCTTGAATTGTGGTGCCCAGAACTAGACACAGTGTTCCAGGTGAGGTCTGACCAAAGCAGAATAAAGTGACACTATTACTTCCCTCATTCGAGACCAGTGGTGGTGAACCTTTGGCACATGTGCCACAGATGGCTCTCAGAGCCCTCTCTGTGGGCATGCACACTGTTGCCCCAGCAAAGAGTTCGCCAGAGTTCATTACTAGAAAGCCAGAGTTCATTACTAGAAAGCCAGTGGCACTTTGCGATAAATAAGTGGGTTTAGAGTTGAAGTTTGGGCACTTGGTCTCTAGGAGAGGTTTGCCATCACTGTTCTAGACACTACACTCCTATTGATGCAGCCTAGGATTATATTGGGTTTTTTACCTGCTATATCACACTGTTGACTCATGATCAACTTGTGGTCTACTAAGACTCCGAGATCCCGTTCACATGTACTGGTGCCAAGCCAGGTGTCCCTCATCTTATATCTCAGGCTTTCAATTTTTTTCTGCTTATATGTAATACTGTATATTTCTCCCTGTTGAAATTCATTTTATTAGTTTTGAATTTTGATCCTCTCCTATGGGATATTAGCAACCCCTCCTAATTTGGTGCCATCTACAAATGTGATAAGTATGCCCTCTATTCCATCATCCAAGTCATTGATAAAGATGTTGAATAGCAGTGGGCATAGGACAGAACCCTAAACCGGAATAGGTTATAGAAACCATATAACCTTACAGAAACCACATGAAAGAAATTGTACTGCCTGACAGTATATTTCCAGTTTGAAATCATGGTACTGGTAATGACATTTCAGACCGTAAATGGCCTAGGATCTCAATATTTGAAGGAGAACCTCTGCCTATATATTACTGCCTGAGGGAAACTTCTCTGTGGCTGGGTCTTCCTGGGCCTGAATACTCTCAGAGTAGCCTGGAGTATTCTGACTCGGAGGCTGCACTGATATCCCACTGTTACTGGGGTCCTCCATTGCAATGCCGGGCAGCTATTTGCATGCACATCCCACTGTACTGCCCACCATCACCATTGCATGTTGCTCACTCTGAGGTCAGAAAAAGACTCCCAGGATTGATCACATTGCTGGGTCCCTCCTTCTGACCTCAGAGCCAGCGCACTCAGAGCCAGTGCACCACACTCGGAGTAAGTTGGAGTGTCCTTCTTTGGAAGTTTTTAAATAGAGACTGGATGGCCATCTGCCAGGGGTGCTTTGATTCTGTGTTCCTGCATGGCAGGGGGTTGGACTGGCTGGCCCTTGTGATCTCTTCCAACTCTGATTCTGTGACTTGCACCAGTGGTGCCAATGCTGGCACTAGGTGACACAGCAGTACACATTGTAAGCAGCTGCTCAGCATCACAACAGAGTGCTCCGGATCTTCCAAGAAGATCCGGAGGAAAACGTAAGTTTTTAAAAAAACATTTTAAGGGTATTATACAACAGATTCACAAGAGCCATCGTAGTTTATTGGTTTTTGAGCATAGGACTAGGACTCTGGAGATCAGGGTTTGATTCTCCACTCAGCTGGGGAAACCCACTGGGTGACCTCGGGTGAGTCACACTCTCTCAGGCCCAGAAAGCCCCATGATAGAGTCATGAATAAAGATAAGTTAAATTGTAAACAAGAGCCATTTAGGAATTCTGGTTTTAATAGTTAGGAAGGTGAAATGGGCTTTTCCGGATTGTTATGGAAGGAATGTATGTTAATGGCATTCTAAATATTTGCTTAGAAAATTCCTGAGCTAAGGGGGGGGGGGAGGAATTATAGATTATAGGCAACCCCTGGCCCATTGTTTTAGCCAAGTATGGTTGCAGGATCAAGACCCAAATCAAAGGAGAACATACTTCCCCCAGGTTAAAAAAACTCTCTCAAGTATTGATTTCATTATGATTCTCCTCATCCCACCTGCATTCTTGCCCCATCCTTTGTTCATATTAAGCTGTGAACTTCTTCTCAAATGGAAATCTATGCAGATTATTGTATGCATTTATCCTAATGTACATTTTCCATAAGTGTTTTTCCTAATCATTTATATATGCAGGTTCCTGCTGGCTAGATAATTTTGTGTGCATTTTTCAATGGTATATGGTTTTATCCATTGCTTTTTGAAAATGTACTCATCAGCCTAAAGTTCCAACTAGAGTAGAGCCATAGAATCAGTGGAATTTACATTTACCTCTCCAAAATGCACTGCACATGTAACCAATGTGCAAACCTCTGAGACAGAGACCTCATTGCTCAGTGACTGGCATCCTGTTACACACATCCATACGCCCAAGTTTCCCTTATGTGTGCCTGTGTCCTTTTTGAGTGCTGCAGAAGTTGGTATTCCCTTCCTCTATCCACAATGCCCAAAGACAACCCCTCTCCGTTGCTAAACAACCTTTGAAGCCCCTCACATAGCCAGTCCCTGCAAGATTGCTAAAAGATCTTCCCACAGCCAGAAGCAGGGAATCATCTGGGATGGGTGGGCTTCAGAGACTGTTCAGTAAGTTGGGGAGTGGGATATGGCTTAGCTTTGTGGAGATCCATTACTTCATTGAACTGTACAGGATTCCAGCCAATGTGGAACCTTTTCATCAATAAACGGATTCTTTTCAAGAAAGATCTGAACTCCAATGACTTTTCCCCTCCTTACCTGCAAGTATTTTGATTACTGTATATACTTGATTACAGGTTGACCTCAAGGACAGGTTTTGTGGCCAAAATTATGGCATTTTTTATGACCATGGATAGGTCAAGGCTAAAACTTAGAGGAATAATAATAATAATAATAATAATAATAATGCAACAAAGGATATAAAGGATGAAACAAAGGAAAAGAATGCCAAAGAATTTACAAAACTGTGGGAGACATAACTGTTTGTGCACACTCTAAAGGCTGGCTCCCTGAATGAAGAGGGAACTACCACTGCTTTTTCCCATCCAGACATTCAAAAAGGCTAGAAACAGTGCCATGGCAGAGAGAGTAGAGGGGACCAGTGCTTCTTTTAGGTTCTCCTGGGATAGACTCGCAGAGGGGATGGTTCCTTTTTTGATAAGAGTTTAAGTATGTTACTTACATTGACTTACATTACAGCAGTACTTCTCAAATAGTGGGGCACGCCCCCAAGGGGGGGCCCGCGGCTCCGTAAAGGGGGGTGCGAAGCTCCGTAAATCTTTTCAGCTACAGTTAATAAAGCTATTCTTTGTTGTAAATTGATCCACATTTCTTTCCTTTTTTATTCTCATATACGTTAATAAGGATACAGTGTTATGCAGAGGTGTACTTATTATAGACAAATGATACTATTTACAGTCGCGCGGGGGGCGCAAAATGTTTTCCTCTTCCTAGGGGGGGCATGACAGAAAATCATTGAGAAGCACTGCATTACAGTATGTTAAGTCAACCCAGATTTTTAGGGACTAAAATTTCTAGACTTACACATGAATATGTACAGTAATCATCTGAGCTGGAGAAGATTGAACAGGAGCAGGCAGATTGCAAGAGCCCATCTGGGGCATGCAAAAAGAATAGAAGGCTAGCTGGAATCACAAACCAAGCAATTTTTTCATGTAATGAAGTATGAAATAACTAGAGTGAGTAAAAGAGTCTGAAATGGAATGAAATTGGAACAACAAGGAGAAACAGAGATGGCATATTGGCCCACGGAATAAGGTGTCTAGATACAAAGAGCAGGACATGTGATTGTTGACCAGGGTTAAGGACTAAAGGGTGTTCCAGCAGTATTTATAGCCAGTTGGCTATCAATGGATCAGTTGCTTTTCTTGAGGGTAAAGTCATGCAGAATAACCCATACTGTCCTGTCATTCTTGTCTTGTGCCAAGGAGAACAATGGAAATGGTAGTAGTCAGTCACAAACAAGACTTTTTGATCCCCCTCTGATGCCCCTAACAATAATTCTGGAGGTTTCAGAGCAATGTAATCATGCAGAGTTCTCCTGAGCATACAGGATTCATTGTGTAAAAGGGGAACTGTCCAAGCCCAAGTCCATGAGTATAGAACTATCCCCTTACCTTGGAAGGGGAAAACATTCGTAGGTTAAGGGGGCACTACATACAATCAGAGGACCCAAATCAGCAAAGTTTTCTCTTCCCATGAATTCTTCTGTACCCTTGAAATGATTCATAGAGCTCTAGGCATCCCACTGCATCTGAAACAAAAAGTTTTGTTGACTGTATTCTCCAGGGAGGGGATAAGAACAACAACCAAAAAAAAATGTATGCATTTCTGGCATGTTTGCACATGAGACCTATTGTTTAGGACCTTTTGATGTCAATTTGAGATTAAATTCTTGTATAGGCCTCATACATTCCAAGGAAAGTGTGCTCTTTTCCTGCTCTTGTGTTACGCTTTGGCGTTCTGATAACATAATGCTTTGGTCGGATATAATCTTTTGTGCATTATGTTGCCAAATATGTTGCCACTAGAATATAGGGGAAATAACAAGTCAGGTCTTCTTACTAAATAAATTTAACCCATTACATGTGATGGAAACCCCTTCCTCAAAATCTGAACTGGAATCAATGCAGCACCTAATTGTTTATGGTGTTTAAAGTAAAGATGGTATGAGACTATGGGTGAAATGCAAAATTCCTCTTGAAAAAGCCTGGTTTCATTCAGAATTCAGTCTGTTCTCCTTTCAAATGTGCCCTAAACAGGAACTGAGAGGGCAGTTGACTAAACCAAATCAATCTTCATCTCCAGGGAACCGTAATTCTGTGAATGTCTTCCATTTGCTGAGTAGTCTCCCAATCCCAGTTACATTCACACATAGTCTGTCATTACCCAACCCTCTAGGCCAGTCTTCCCAGACCTGTACCAAGTGAAAAAGAAAGGCCTCATCTGTGGGCAACAGCTAGTGGTAAGATCTCACTGTCAAACAGGACAAGACACAAAACTGTCATCATTTCCTGCTAAGGATCATAGAAGCATAGAGTTGGAAGAGACCACAAGGGCCATCCAATCCAACCCCCTGCTATGCAGGATCTCACAATCAAAGCATCCCCGACAGATGGCCATCCAGCCTCTGTTTAAAGACCTCCAAGGAAGGAGACTCCACCACTCTCCGACGGAGTGTGTTTCACTGTCAAACAGCTCTTACTGTCAAGAAGTTCCTCCTAATGTTTAGCTGGAATCTCTTTTCCTGTAGCTTGCATCCATTGTTCCATGTTACTAGTCTCTGGAGTAGCAGAAAACAAGCTTGCTCCATCCTCAGTGTGACACCCCTTCAAATACTTAAACAGGGCTATCATATCACCTCTTAACTGTCTCTTCTCCAGGCTAAACATACCCAGCTCCCTAAGTTGTTCCTCATAGGGCATAGTTTCCAGACCCTTCACCATTTTGGTCACCTTCTCTGGACACATCTTTTTTGAATTGTGGTGCCCAGAACTGGACACAGTATTCCAGGTGAGGTCTGACCAAAGCACAATAGAGTGGCACTATTAGTTCCCTTGATCTAGACACTATACCTCTATTGATGCAGCCTAAAATCACATTGGCGTTTTTAGCTGCCGCATCCCACTGTTGACTCATGTTCAACTTGTGCTCTACTAGGGCTCCTAGATCACTTTCACATGTAGTCTCCTTAAGCCAAATGTCCCCCATCCTATATCCATGCATTTCATTTTTCCACCCTAGGTCTTGTAGATCCTAGTTTTTGTGGTTAAAGACCCATCCTGTTGCAAAATAAGGCATTTTTAACATTTTTGCTTTGTAGGGGATGCAAGGGTGGGGACTGGTGGGCGAAGGAGCCTCCCATTGGTCTTCCATTTTGACACATCACCCATTGGGGATTTTTGAGCACTCCTGGTGAACATCTGAAACACCTCTTGAGATTATATTAGTATTCAGTGAGAACACCACCACACCCAACCATCCAATATGTGAACCATTTGGGGAACACCTAAAAAATAAATTGCATTTCTGGCATGTTTGCACATGATACCTATTATTTAGGACTTCATCCCATTACTTATTTCCAGGCACTTCCAATGTCACCTTCACATATATATAAAATTCTGGCTAATAAAGCTTCACAGTATGTAATGGAAAATCTGTTTATTCTTCTTTGCATTTCTCTTTACTGCATGTAGTCCAGTCCTGGGAGACCTTGACAACTGAAGAGTGGGAGTAAAAATGCTTCAAATAAATAAATATAGTAGGCTGAATCCAAATTGTTCTGGAGCTTGCAACACAACCATATTTCGTCCATCATCTTCCACCTCACCCAAAACTGGCTCCAAGAGGGTCCCCAGCCCCTGAAAGCTGGGTTTGGGGGCAGATGGGATATGCAGTGGAAAGGGATTCCATTGGAGGGGGTCCAGTGCAGGATTCTTTCCACCATTTATATCTTTGTTAAATATCTAAAAGCAAATAATTATTTGTTTCTGATTTAGAACAAGAACACCTCTTTGTAGTCCCTTTCATCATTGTTCAAGAAAACCAAACTAACTAATTGCAATAATTAATAAAGGGGGGGGGGGGGTTGCCAGCTAATTTGGACCAACCTAATGTTCCAGTCTTCCCTGTTGTCTCAAGATGGCACAAAAAAAAGAAAGAGACAGTTGCAGTGAAAACACTATTTCATTCAAGTTTGATTTGATCTTGTTCCTTAACTTTGACAGCTTGGTTCTGATTGTTCCATCTGTTCTGTGCTTGTCTTTAAGTGTGTGAGTCTTAGGAAAGAAATAACAACTCATTCTTCAATGAACTGACACTTTACTTTGTTTTTCAATAATCCTCATTCCCACCTCCCTTTTGGGGTTGTTAGAATATATACTCTAATTTCATTAGTGTTTTAAAATCTGTTGTGAGTAAAGTACTCTACCAAGATGGTAATGATGGAAAGAAGTAATATATTTTAAGAAGCCTTCAGGGTCCATAGCCCCTCCATGGGATTAGAAAATAATTTTGGGGGAAATTTTGAAGCCCAATGGATGTTGTATATTTTACCCCAATTTCCATTTTTCTTCCGGAAAGCATAGATACTACTTGCACATTCTTAAACCATGCCCAGAATTTATGGTAATTTCTAACTCACTGATGAGGAACTGAAGACAAAAGTATATTTGCACTGAAGCAGAAAGTGAATCAGTGATTAAATCCCATTCCTAATTCTATATTTGCTATCCGCAAAGCTATGCTGGTTTTCAACTATAACCTTTCAGCCATCTGGAGAGATTCCTAAGTCTTTGTGATAGGGCAAGGAATCAATCAAATTTAACATTAGATAATCAACAGGCTATCATGGAAATGTAATACATACAAGAATTGACAAATGTGTTTGTCAGGAAGTTGGCATTCAAAACAAAAAGGATGAAAATCTTTCCTCTATTTCCCAGATTTTTGTATTCACTGAGCTCTTGATCATATGTGTACCAAATTAGCAGAGCTTGGAAAAATCTATTATTATTTTTTTAACTTCAACTCCAAGAATCCTCCCATCCAGCATGGCCCTCAACCAGTCTGGTTAGGGGATTCTGGGAGTTTTCCCTGAAGAACAAAGGTGCCCCAAGCTCTCTAATTTCACGTTTCTATATGGTATTGAAACATCAACCATATGCCAAGCATTTCCAGGAACAGCCCAAGACATTCGGCAGTCTGAAGCAAAGGACAAATGGAGGTCCTTCCTTATCCTTTGGTTGGAAGCTGGTTGGATTGACAGTTAGGACCTATCTTTGTACTTATTTAATTTGTTATTATTTTATTCATGTTTATCCCACCTTTCTTCCAGGAATGGGAGTCAAGGCAGCCAACACTATATTTAAAACAATGCAAATTAAAGACTATACAAAAGCATTAATAAAAGTAAAATATAAGATTTAAAAAACAATTTATGAAGTTAAAACACTAAATATTTAAATGCATTTAAAGATTATGGTGCAATCTACACTGTAAAAATAGTTCATTTTGATACCATTTTAACTGCCATGGCTCCAAGCTATAGAATTCTGGGATTTGTAGTTTGTTGTGGCACCAGAGCTCTCTGAAGAGCTAAATATCTCACAGAACAACAAATCCCAAAATTCCATAGCATGGCACCATGGTAGTCAAAGCGATGTCAAACAGTATTATTTCTGCAATGCAGATGCAGCCTATATTTGTTGTTGATGTTGTGTGCCTTCAAATCGTTTCCAATTTATGACAACACTAAGGCAAAACTATCGTAGGGTTTTCTTGGCAGATTTCTTCGGAGGGGATTTTCCATTGCCATTCTCTGAGGATGAGAAGGTGTGATTTGCTCTAGGTCACCCAGTGAGTTTCTGTTGCCAAGCAGAGATTCAAACTCTGCTGTCCCGAGTCGTAATCCAACACTCAAACCACTACATCAACCTTAAAAACAGAACTTGGTTGTTATGTGTGCCTTCAAGTCATTTCCAACTTCTGGTGACCCTATTACAGGTTTTTCTTGGCAAGATTGGTTCAGATGAGGTTTGCCATTGCCTTCCCCTGTTTCACAAGGGAGGAACAACTAATTAGAGAATCAAATACTCACCAGAATCATATATTTGGGAGATACTTCAAGGGCTATCCAGTCCAGCCCTCTGCCATGCAGGAAGACACAATCAAAACAACACTGACAGATGGCCATCCAGCCTGTTTGAAAATCTCCAAAGATGCAGACTCCAACACACTTCAAGGGAGCATGTTCCACTGTCAAACAGCTCTTACTGTCAGGAGGTTCTTCCTAATGTTAAGGTGGAATCTCTTTTCCTGTATTTTGAATCCATTGCTCTGTGTCCTAGTCTCTGGAGCTGCAGCAAACAAACTTGCTCGATTCTCAATATGACACCCTTTCAAATATTTAAACAGGACTATCATATCACCTCTTAACCTTGTCCTCTCCAGGCTAAACATACCCAGCACTTTAAGTCTCCCCTCATAAGGGCATGGTTTCCAGACACGTCACCATTTTGGTTACCTTCTCCTGGACACGCTCCAGCGTCTCAACATCCTTTTTGAACTGTGGTGCACAGAACTGAACGCAGAGAAAACAAAGGCCACAAGGGAAAAGGAAGACATGAAAATAATTTTATAATATTAAGATAAACCATTAGTTGTTATTAGTGTATCATTAAGATTATTGTTTACTCAGGCTGCTGCCACACTGCAGAAATAAAACAGTTTGATATCACTTGATCTGCCATGGCTCAGTGCTCTGGAATTCTGGGATTTGTAGTTTTGTGAGAGTCTTCTCTGTCAGAGAACTACAAATCCCAGGATTCCATAGGATGGAGCATGACAGTTAAAGCAGTGTCAAACTGCATTAATTCTGCAGTGTGACAGCAGCCATGGAATGGAGTACTCTAGATGAGGGCATGGCTGGTTGAGCACTTTACAATGCTGTTCTCATTTGAGCTTATTCCAGTTACCATGTGAATCTGCCCCAAGTAATGTTGCACAGTCTGATAGCGGATAACTCCTGCACAACATTCAAGTGTGTGGTGCCTACTTTAAGACCTGGTTGCATAACAGATAGGCATTTGGGGGTGGAAGAAGGAACATTGATATCTGTGGAACAGGTCTCTTACACAAACCAGCGACTTGATCTCCAGAATCATCTGGACTCACATATCTGACACTGCCAGCTTCTTCATTTGTTCAAACTGTAATTTAATAATTATATCCTTAGCTAATGTGCTTGTGGCTAACCCATCCTGCCTTTTAAGGTTTAGCCCTACCATCATTAAAACCTCCCCAGCGTGACAAGTTGCTTTCTAACAAGTCTAACAAGGGTTTTTCTGTTGTTTTTTTCTCTCCTCCTTCCCCAGTGTGTCCATTCTGATCTTTAATACTTCTCGGCAATGCTTTGTTGTGGTGAAGCAGTTCCGTCCAGGTAATCCTCTTCCTTTGGTTTACTTTTTAAACATTTACAGGCTTAGTAGTTTAAAAAAAAACAACCAGATGGGCCTATGCATAGCTGTGGTATTAATATTTTTCTTTTCAGCAGCCAAGGAAGTTGCACCCAGCCTTGTTAAATTGATGTGCACTAGGCTTCCTGTTCGGGTGTTTCCATCCTGAATCCTGTCAACATCTCTAGCAGCTTTTGCTCTTTCCATTTAGAGCAAAAGAATATTTATTTTATATGTATCCTTCTCTACCACTGAAGCAAAGGGATGAGAAAAGCTTGGAAAAGTTACTTTTGGGCAACAGTTCCTCAAATCTTTTGGTCAACATGACCACTGGCTATGGCGCAGTGGTTAAATGTCAGTACTTCAGCCACAAGGTTGTGAGTTTGATCCCAGGGCTCCAAAGTTAACTCATAGGTCGGTAAAATGAGTACCCAGCTTGTTGGGAGCATTTGGCTTACAGACTGTAAACCGCTTGGATAGTGCTTAGTTCACTGTTAAGCAGTATAGAAATGTAAATGCTATTGCTATGTTGTTGTCCAAGGAAGATCAACTATGCTATAGTGGTTTGAATGTTGGACTACGACTCTGCGAAACCAGGGCTCAAATATCCATCCAACCATTGGTATTTGGAGAGTTGTTATCCAAGGAAGAGCCAGCATAGTGCAGTAGTGAGAACAAGATTTGAATACTCATTCAACCATGGGGGTAGAATTCAGAGACATAGTTGTGTTGGTCTCGAATATCAGTATCAAAAGATATCTAGTATCACCTTTGAGACTGAGTGGTAGAGGTTGTAGCATAAGTTTTTGTAGACTGGGTCTACTACTTCCTCAGATGGATGGAATGAACTGGTGCCCAGGAACGACCTTTATAATCAAAATGTATAAATTGCCATGGAAATGCAAAACTTGCTGATATGGTGATGAGATGAAAACCTCAGTTTTAACAATGAGGGACCCTTTGCATGCTGTTATTTTTACCATTGAAACTCATTGCGTGACCTCAGGAAAATCACAGTCTCTCAGCCTTAACTAGAATTGTAAGCTCAGATCTTGTAATTTTATTCCGGAACAGATTGGTGAACAGGATGAGGTACCTTAACGCGCCATTAAGCAAGACAAAGATAACTGTCCTCCCTTACTTTCCAAGCCCCAACTTTGAGCCACAGCCATCTCCTCCCAACACAGCTATTGCCTTGCCAGTGGAGAGGAAGGGGAGGAGACGTGGCGGCACTGCTGACAAGAGCAGAATCATGTCCAGCATGTCCTACCATGCTGAACACACTGAGAAGAGAAGAGCCATGCATCCCCTCCTCCACCAAGGAGCCAGTAGTGTGGTTGGGAGGGGATATCCGTGGCTAAAAGTTGGGGTATGGAAGGTGAAGGAAAACAGATACCTTGGTCCACCTTGACGGAGTGTTGCAGTGTCTGGTCCTAACCTCCTTTCTGTTCAAGATTAAAATTACAGTTGCTCCATCCCAGATCCAACCTGGCAACTCTAGCCTTTGAGGAAGGAAAGGCCAACCATCCTCCAAATAAATATTGCCCCCCAAACCCCATGGTAGGTCACCATAGATTAAAGTTGACTTGGAGATATAACATAACAATGAGTCCAACAGAATAACTTTTCCAGGCTGTGCCAGATAAGCTGATTTGTCTGAAGAAGCTGAGTGAGCGTCATATGTCCACATTGAAGGACTGCATATAAATTGATGGCCACATGTCCTGCTTTGCAGACCAGAGTCCTTTGAAGGCTGTTATAGGGAAGTCTTCTGTTTGAAGGTGTCCTCTCTTAGAAAGGCTCCCCTGCTAGGGATGTAATTCTTCCCTTATTTCATTCTCGAATGAAGCAATAGATCATTTGAACAATTTTTTTCCTGGTGCACGAAAGTATTCAAAAACTGTGTGATTGACTAAGGGGCTATGCAGACGGGCGGTTCTGGGCCGCCTCTGCTAGTGGCGGATTTGGGCCGCAGCAATCCCACGACGCGGCCCCGATCCTTCCTTTTGCCGCCCTAAGAGCCAGCACCACGGCTTTTCCACACCCTTTCGGCGCAGCATGTCTACATGCTGTGCTGGGAGGGCATCCTAACGCCGCGCGCCATACAAATGGGGTGTGCAGGGGTGGGGTTGGAGTGGCCACCATGCGGCTGCCCTGCCCCAACTCCACCCCAAGCCAACCCTTTAGTCCAGTCTGCAACACCCCTATGACTGTTTGGAGTTTGGGACTTACTCTGTCCAAAATTCACACATGGTATTTTGATGCAGAGAGCAGTATTTTCTGTGAATATTATTTTCTGGATAGAAAATGCTGTTGTCTGTGCAGAAAATGCTATAACTGGGGATTTAATCAATGCAAAATTTGTACATAGGTTGTTGGAGGGGGATTGCACAGAAAACAACATATTCTATGTAAAAAAATCATGTTTACTGGGTTAAAAAAATGCACATTTGTGAAGATTCTGTCAGAAGTTTTTTTGTGGGTTTTTCAGGCTGTGTGGCCATGTTCTAGAAGAGTTTCTGATGTTTTGCCAGCATCTGTGGCTGGCATCTTCAGAGAAAGATGAATATATCAGTCACAGATGCTGGCGAAACATCAGAAAGGAACTCTTCTAGTACATGGCCACACAGCCCAAAAAACCCACAAAAAACTATGGATGCCAGCCATGAAAGCCTATGACTTCACATTCTGTCAGCCCTTCAAGAACAACATTTTTTCAACCCTTGTTCAAACCATTTCCCATCCCAATGCCCATCCCAAGTTTGATTTCAAGATAAAGAACCATAGTAAGGTTGAACAAGGACTTCAAAATTGCCTGTTAACAGCACCTGGACTAGGAAGACAAATGACAAGTCACTTGCTCACAGCCTGCTCTATTGTTGTAAGAAACAAATGGTGCAGTAATTGTTTCTAAGTTTGCATCAATATATCTAAATCAGCATATGCCAATTCTGAACAAATCTTTGTCCACTTTCTTGGTAACATGCAAGTGGATATACTCTACTATCTTTCTAATGACTGAAATTTACAAATCCACAAGGAAGTATAACAGCATAAAAAGAAGTAAGATTGTAATAAAATAGGCTAAAAGACAAGTAAAGAATAGGATAGTATAGAACAACAGACCATATAAAGGCGCTGAAATCATTGCTATGAATGAAAAGTTCAGGAAAAACAAAATGATCTTAGCCTAGGAATTATATGACAGTAACAAGGGCTCCTCCTGGTAAGGATTTTCAAAGAGAAAATGCCGCTCAGAAAAGCCCTCTCTCTATTCTCTCTCCATCTCATGTGTGATGGCAGAGGAATCTAGAGATGGGCTTTGGCTGCTTCTCATCATGGCATAAGCAGTTCTTGATATCTCTTACTCTCAAGGGAGGATTTGAACCAAACTCTTCCTTTTCCAAGTCTAGTACACCATTCCCAGTGTACTACAATGTGCAGAGCTTAGAAAGTTATTTTTTATAAAGAAAGAATATTGTGCTACATGGAAGAGCCATCCATAAGCAAGCAGTCATATATACAGTCATCCCTCCACATTCTCAGGGCTTAGGAATTGAGGATCCCCACAAAAGTGGGAAAACGTGAATATGTTATCCCTCTCCCAAAATGAATGATAAACCATTCTCTCTTTCCAAGGGCACCACCCGTAAATCTCTTTACAATCTTGCAACATATAGCCTCCCCCACATTTTCGGAGTGCTTCCACTTTCAATCTGATGTTAGCAGCCCCTGCTGTAGAGGATCCCCCTTCTCTTCTTCCCCTTCCCTCCTAGCCAGACAAAAGCAACACCATGTCTTCCCCATTTTTACAAAGTTTGCATTCTACTCATTTCCAAAGTCTTTCCACTCTGAATCCGATGTTTGCAGCCATCACCACAAAGGGAAGGTACAGTGTTGCTTTTGTCTGGCCGGGAGAGAGTGGGAGGAGGAAAAGAGAGAAGTTGGATCCTCCCTGGGGATGGCTGTAAAAATGGATTCAAAGGGAAGTACTTTGGAAAGGAGGAGGATGCAAAGTTTGGCAAAGCAGGGGAATGTACCGTAGTGGTTTTCACTGGCTGGGAGGAAGGGTGAGGAGGAGGGGATGAAGAGGTCAATCCTGTTAAGCAACAGCTAA
This sequence comes from Phrynosoma blainvillii, assembly GCA_026167975.1. Lineage (NCBI taxonomy): Eukaryota > Metazoa > Chordata > Lepidosauria > Squamata > Phrynosomatidae > Phrynosoma > Phrynosoma blainvillii. Next base: position 442,367,029 of record JANUYF010000001.1, on the reverse strand, counting down.
AAAGTCACGAATAGTCAAAACTGTGAATCTGAAAACCGCAAATGTGGAGGACCGACTGTATTCCTTCTTAAAAGGAACTTTCCAAGGTCTGCGTTAGAGGTGAAACAGACTGCCCTGAAGGAGTGGCTCTGTGCCGCCCCTTTCAGCACTGGATTGGGGCTGCAGCAACTGCATGCCGCAGCCCCAACCTGGCAGTTTTCCAGCCCAAAAATGAAGCGGCAAAATGCAGCTCCTTTTTGGGATGGAAAAAAGCTGCCCTTTTAGCCGCTGCCATGGCTCTTCTGTGTTCCTGTGGCATGCAGTGTCTAATCGCCATGCCACAGGAGCACCACAATGCTGCCCGTTGTCTGGTTAGGTGGGCGTCGTGATGCTGGCTTGGGGGTGGCATCAGGGCATGCGTGATCCAAATGCCACGCCACCACACTGCCCCCAAGCCGGTGCTTACTACCAGTCTGCTCAGCCCTTGAGTAATCTTGGCTTTGTCTGCTCAGACCAAATACACCAGCCTCCCCTTGTCCACTCCTTGGGGAGTCCAAAGAATGCACAACTCAAGTCCCGGTTCTGGTGTGACCAGACCAGATGACATCTGGCACATTCAGCACAAGAACTGGGGTATAATACCCTTAAAATGCATTTTTAAAAAACTTACTTTTACTCCGGATCTTCTGTGTTGTGTCACCGGGCAGCTGTTTGAAATGTGTCCTACGGAGCCACTTGGCATATTTGCTGTGGTGTCAGCCACTTGCTCTCAGGTCAGAATGAAGCCACATGGATGCACCAGGCAGTTCAACAGGATGCGCATGCAAATAACCACCCTGGGTCACAACAGTGGGCCAAGTAATGGGGAGGCAGGGCAGCTCCAGGACCAGAATACTCCAGGCAGCCCCATGCAGATAAAGCCCTACTCAACTGAACCCCAACTACAACTATTATGGTACAGAGATCCGCCAGGGTCTCAATAGCCCTATCTTTGTTTTCTGTTTTACTTGTTCAGAACTACAAACACCTTCTTTTATGCACCCACCCCACCTGTACCAACATTTCAGAAGGGATAGCACAAAATAAGAGTTGTCAGCTTTTTCAGTGGGTTTGTGCCCATGCTTTTAACACCAGACTTAATTCTTAAAAGTTTAGCATACCACTTGCCTCCATGGCATCTGTTTAACTTTATGCATGTCCAGCAGCTGTTAAAGACACAGGAGCAGGGCTAATAATAAAGGTGGCACCACTACAACAAAGGCTGCTAGTAATAGTGGCCTGTCTTTTAGAGCCTTCAGGATGACATATAAATCGAATGAGTAGTACAGATAGAATCCATTCCTTTGTTTTTTCTTTGATGTTATTATTTGGCTCTTAGCATTTCCTTTAGGAGAGTATTACCACAACAGCTGTTTCTAGATTAATGTAAAAGGTCTGTAGTAAATTCCACCCAGCAATCTGCAGGAGGGGAATATATGTTCAAAAGGGGAGGGTGGCGGTGTTCAAACGCACATGCATGCTTTTCATAACTCTGCCAAAACAGCAGCTGAATTGACAGGCTGAAAGACTCATCACTGAACACATGGTACATCATGCGCAGTCCAACATCCCATCAACTACCAGTGAAATCTGTGAAATACGCATGTTGGCTGACAAATGGAAAGTTGTCTAGAGACAGAAGTTGCACTCAAAGGAGAAGTAATGCTGGCAGGGGAGGGGAATAAAATCAAAGTTTGTAAAATATTCAGTATGCCCTCCATTTTGCTAACAACATTAATTGATTCCCCCTCCCACTTCCCCCTCCCCAAAATACACATAACATTGGGTGCTCCATTGCCTTCTAAGTGCAGTTATTACTTCCCAGTTGTGTGCTCAATGATATGAAATTTAGATGTGCTAACTGTATTAAGTGGTTTCAGATTATTTATACACATGCCTCTAAGACTCTTTAAAGCCTTTTGTAATCTGAAAGCAAAGTGCCGGGTGTCATTAAAGTGTATTTACTTTATGAGTTCTACCATTAAAATCTGGAGTGGTAACAGAGAAAAAGATGGATGAATACTTTATTCTAGGGTTATTATATTTTAGTCTTACTCCAGACATCCCCTTTATTTTATTTTATTTTATTTTATTTTATTTTAAAAAATAGAAATGTAAGTCTTTCATCTTTAAGTCTGGGTGAAGTCAATGATCTAATTAACAGGTCTGCTCTCATCTCATTTGTTTTAAGAGCAGCAGAACAACCATTAAACTGTGAGCCAGGTTATTTTACCTGGTGAACAAGGAGAAGTAATGTAATGAAAATCCACTGGGTTCAGGGTCTCTTTCACACTACAGTTACAGTACTTTGAGTGCCAAGACTATTCCTGTGGAATCGGGAGATCTAGTTTCATGAAGTATTTAGAATTCTCTGCCAGACAGCTCTCATGCCTCACTAAACTACAAATCTCAGGATTATGGAGGATGTAGCTGTAGCAGTTTAAGTAGTATTAAAGTGCTATAATTGTGTAATGTGAAAGTGACCTGATGAAAGATCCTGTGGGATTCTGACTCACACACTGAGTTTGAGATCATCAGGGTCTGCCTTGTATCCTCCCATGTCAGAAAATCTGACGTACACACACTACATTTCTTTAAACACAAAGAGCAATGTGCTTGCCTGCACGCATACTGTGTTTTGCTGGTGTAGCTGAGCTGTGTCAGCTATGCCCAGCCATTAGGCAGAGTGAGATAACTGTTTAAGGTGACATGTATTCTCATTAAACAGGTAGTCGATTCGTATTTAGTTTGTTGTTATCATATTTTACTTGTCAGGGATGAAGAGGGGTTCTCTTGGGCATTTCGAGCTTACATGTCTTAGTTCCAGGCTATTTGAAGGACCGTATCTCTGTGTATGATGAGCCCATAAGGGTTTTAAGATCATTGGAGAAGCCCTCCACTCTGTCCCACCACCTTCTCAAGTGCATTTGGTGGGAACGAGGGAGAAGGCCTTCTTTGTGGCTGCTCCTAGACTTTGGAACTCCCTCCCCAGAAAGGCCAGGATGGCCCCATCCTTGCTGTCCTTCCAGTGGTAAGCTAAAACATTTTTGTGTCGCCAGGCTTTTACAGATGGCTGAGATTGGGCTCTTAATGCTCTGTGTACTGGATTTGAAGGTTTTTAAGGGTCGGTATATAGTTTTATTTTTATTGTTTTAATGTGTTTTTAGTATTCTTCAATGTATTAATATGTACTGTTTTAAGTGCTTTTATCTTTTAAATTGCATTTTATTCTTTTAATGACTGATGTGTTTTAATATTATGCTAGTTTAATTCTTATTTCATAACCACTTTTGTATGTTTTAATTTTATTTTTGTTTGTTTTTTTAATTTGTAAGCTGCTTTGTATCCCATGGGGGTGGGTGGGATATAAATCATCATCAGCAGTATCATCATTAATATTATTCTGCCTTATGTAACAAAATAACTTGAATGAGTTTGGATGGGTGGAGGCACCATTTGCTGTTTTGCTTCAGGCCAGTCTTTGTAGTTGTTTCACTAGCTTTGTTTCTCATTAATATATGAATAAGCAACTGATTTTTCTTTTCTTTTTTTATGTTTCTCAGCTGTCTATATGTGTGAGATGGAGCGGACGTATCCTCAAAATTTTGAGGGTAAAAGCCAGGAAAGTTGGTGCCTCCTGCCAAATTGCTTGCCTGCCTCACTGGGAGTAACGTATGAACTCTGTGCCGGTATTGTAGACAAGCCAGAGCTGTCTTTGGAAGAAATTGCTTGCAAAGAAATTATGGAAGAGTGTGGTTATGATGTCCCCATCACCAACCTGAAGAGAATTACTTCATACAGGTAAGAAGGTATTGAGGAAGAGGATTCTGAAAGTGAATATAACCCAATGGTAGCTGGTGGTTTCCATGTGAATGGGCAGTGAATCCACTCTAGATTTTAATCTGAATTTAAAAGGAGCTAACCCTATGATGAGACACACCAAGTGAGACACAGGCAGGATCAGAGCATTAATAGAAAGGGAGGGAGGGAGAAATAAAGGGATATCACATTTACAAGATTAGCCAAGGGCACAAGAAAGATCCCAAGACAAACAGCAGACACCCTTAGAAAGGCAAATGGCATCCAAAGCAGCATTACACATAAAATAGGGACTTGGAATGTGAGAAGCATGAGCCAGGGAAAGCTGGACATAGTAAAAATGGAAATGCAAGACATGAACATAGCAGTACTGGGGATGAGTGAGTTAAAATGGACAGGAATGGGCCACTTTAAATCAGATAACCATACAGTGTTCTACTCAGGGAATGAAAAGACAAGAAAAAACGGGGTGGCTTTCATCCTAAGAAAAGATGTGGCAAAAGCAGTCAGAGGATGCAATGCAAAATCAGACCGAATAGTAAAATAATAATAAACTTTATTTTTATACCCTGCCTTTTGCCGAGCAATCAAGGCAGCTGACATCTTAATAGATAAAAGAATAGATAAAAGAATCAAAAGCCACTGAGAGATCCAAAAGCACCAACTGGGTCATGCTTCCCCTGTCGATGCTTAAGCGAAGGTCGTCCACCAGAGCAACCATGGCAGTCTCCACCCCAAATCCCGGTCTGAAGCCAGTTTGAAATGGATCTAGAAGATCGGTTTCATCCAAGACCGCTTGGAGTTGGAAGGCAACGGCCCACTCAATCACTTTGCTCAAAAGTGGAAGATGTCTATAATTCTTTAGGTCCAGAGGGTCCAGGGAAGGTTTCTTCAGGAGCGGTTTTACCACCGCTTCCTTTAGACAAGCTGGCAAAATTCCTTCCCTAAGGGATACATTGATGGTCTCTTTCAGAAAGGCCATCAAGGCATCACCCCCCTGGACGACCAACCATGATGGGCAAGGATCGAGGGAGCACATCGTCCTCTTCATTTTTCCAAGGATCTTGTCCACGTCATCGATACTCACCGGCACGAACTGATCCAGTTTAATTTCAAAAACGGGTTTGCTGGATACCTCCTCAGTTGATTCTGTTACAAATCCGGCATCCAAGTTGGCTCTTATCTGAGACATTTTATCTGCAAAGTGGTTGTTAAATACCTCACAGCAGGCTGTTTTCAGGTTCAGTAGAGAGTTCTGCACAGGAGGAACCTGTGTCAGTTTCCCCATCATCCTAAACAGCTCTGCTGGACGAGACTCTGCAGACGCAATAAGTGCAGAAAAGAAATATTTATTTGCTGCACGTATTGCCTCTCGATGATAGGAATAAAGAAAATTCCTATGACGAGTCTAATCAGATAAGAGCCGAGTTTTTCACCATGTGCACTCTAGTCGTCATCCAACCCGCTTCATCTTCCATTTCAGTAAAGTTCCATGGTAAAGCTTTGAATATCACCATAATTCAAGTATATGCACCAACCACAGAGGCAGAACAGGAAGAAATTTATAGATTCTATGAAGAAGTAAATGAAGAACTTGACAATACACCAACACAGGATGTCAAGCTGATCATTGGAGATTGGAACACAAAGGTTGGAAGCAAAGAAGAATCAAAAACAGTAAGCAGATTTGGATTAGGCAAAATAAACAAAGCAGGTGAGCGTCTCATAGATTTTTGTGAAGCCAACAACTTATTCATTGCAAACGCATTTTTTATACAACCAGAAAGAAGGCTATACACATGGACATCACCAGATGATCAACACAAAAATCAAATAGATTATATAATTGAAAGTAAAAGATGGTGGCACTCCATATTGGTGCCCAAGACTAGACCAGGAGCTGACTATGGCACAGATCACGAATTACTCATATCAAAAGTAAGAGTAAGAAAAGAAGAAAACAAAACCAGTGATTATACCAAAATATTATCTAAATAATATCTCAACAGAATTTATTGACAACATAAGAAACACTACTAAGCATAATAGACTGAGAAACAGAGGAACTGTGGTCTGAAGCCAGGGAAATAATAAAAGAAGAATGCAGACAGATGCTTTCAATAAACAAAACAAAAAAGAGAGAGAAAACCATGGATGACAGAAAAAACACTACAAGCAATAAAGAAAAGAAGAGAAGAAAAACAAAAGGGAGATAGGAACAAACTAAGAATTATCAATGCAACAGTACAACGGCTTTTGTGGAAAGATAAAGAAAATTACTACAAGACCAATGCAGAGAAATAGAAGACAATAGAAAACAGGGATGAACAAGAGATCTATTTCAAAAGATCTGGGAAATCAAAGGAAAATTCAAATCAAGGACTGGGACACTCTGTGACAATAAAAATAACATAATTCAAGACCAGGAAGGAATAAAAAGATGTTGGATGCAATACACAGAAGAATTATACAAAAGAGATGACAAAATGAAAGACACATGGAACGAAGAGCCATATGAAGATGAAACCCAAATTCTAAAAATCAAGGTGGAAACTGCAATGAGAGAAATAGCGAAAAATCACCAGGAACAGATGATATTCCAGTTGAACTGCTGCAGTCCACATTGACAGAGTCAAATCTAGCACTAACCAACATATATCAACAGATATGGAAAACAAGACGATGACCAACAGATTGGAAGTGATCAGTATATATCCCCATCCACAAAAAGGGAAACACAAGAAACTGCAGCAACTATAGCACCATAGCACTGATCTCCTACGCAAGCAAAAGCATTCTCAAAATTCTGCATACTCCAACCATACATGGAAAGAGAAATCCCAGATGTTCAAGAGGGGTTCAGGAAAGGAAGAGGCATGAGGGACCACACTGCAAACATACGATGGCTAATGGAGCGCACCAGGGAATTCGAAAAGAAAATTAGAATATATAGCAAAGTCTTTGACTACATAGACCATGAAAGGCTATGGAATGCCCTTAAAGACATGGGAGTGGCAACACATCTCATAGTTCTGATGAGGAATCTGTACTCAAGACAAGAGGCTACTGTCAGAACAGAACATGGAGAAACAGAAAGGTTCCCAATTGACAAAGGAGTCAGACAAGGCTGCATCCTCTCACCCTATCAGTTCAACTTCTATGCAGAACATATTATAAGAAAAGCAGGCTTTGAGACAGAAGAAGGAGTGAAAATAGAAGGAAAAATATCAACAATCTAAGATATGCTGATGGCACCATAGTACTAGCAGAAAACCTCACAGATCTGGAACACCTACTAAGGAAGATCAAAGAAGAAAGTGCTAAGGCACGCTTAATGTTGAACATAAAGAAAACAAAAATAAGAACCACCGAGGACCTTCAACCTAGACAATGAAAAAATAGAAATAGTAAAAGAATTCTCATACCTGGGATCAAACATTGATAGAAATGGGGGCTGCAGTCAGGAAATCAGAAGAAGATTAAGAATGAGGAGGATGGCTATGAAAGAACTAGAAAAGATTCTAAAATGCAAAGATATACAACTAAGCACAAAAGTTGGAATCATACGAGCCACTGTATTCCCTATTACCGTGTATAGATGTGAGAGCTAGACAGTTAAGAAAGATGATGGGAAGAAAATCAATTCATTTGAGATGTGGTGCTGGAGATGAGTACTGAAGATCCCATGGATATTGAAAAGGACAAACAAATGGGTCCTAGAGTAGATTAAGCTGGAAACCTCTCTGGAAGCCAAAATAACAAAACTGAGGCTGCCATACAAGATGGCTGGACTCTATGCTAGATGGATGAACTCTATTAAGGAGGTCACAGGTATGGGTTTGCAGGAACTAAGCAGAGCAGTGGAAGACAGAAGGTCTTGGAGATGTCTCATCCATAGGGTCGCCATGAGTTGAGATCGGCTCGAGGGCAGTTAACAACAACAAATCCAAGCTGCTGAACCATCAGCTGCCACTGATATAATGCAAATATTTTGCAGCTTACTAGATACTTTGATTGGGCCCTTTCTACATGGGCCAAATAAAACAGCTCCATCCATCCTCTCAGTGGGAAGTCTGGATGACACGTGACCTAAACCCCAGTGCTGGTGCAAAGAGGCTGGATGGTGTCTGGCCTGTTCAACATCAAGCCCATTGGGTTCCTTTTTGGGAGCAAGATGGGGAAAAAATTCAAAAGTAAATAAATAAATAAACAAACAAACAAACAAAGCCCTCTTAATACATTTAAAACCCCTCCCTGTTTGCTCCTTAGGATTTACATAGTTGGAAACAACTTCATGGAACAAACATCAAGGTATTTTTACAGCCCTTCACATACACACCTTTTTTTACCCATTCCCAAGATAATAGCAAATAAAAGAGGCTAATTTAGTATGTTCAATTTTCTTTTCCTAGTGAAGTTCTTTAGGAAGAACTTCATGATGCTGTTATCTGTATGACAGTGGAACTGATTGACTCAGAGGGTAATGGAATTTTCATTGGATTTTTTTCACATACAGGTTAGATGGCCATCTATCAAGGATGCTTTAGCTGTGGATTTCCTGCATCAATAGAAGATTAAACTAGATGAAACATAGGGGTCCTCTATGAGTCTTCACTTGTACAGTGGGTCCTTGGTATTTGCTGGGATTTGGTTGCAGGACCCTCCTGTAGTAAGCACTTGAGCCTGAGGAATTAATAAAGTCCAAGTCTTCAATGGGATCTTTTATCCTATGTTTACGGAGGTAGCTAGGGAATAGACTGATAGAGACAAAACTTTTCAATGAACTTGTGATTTATTTGGGGATTTAAACATACAAAGACACTAACATTCACTCATACACACAAAACTCAGGAATAAAGTAGTTAGCTTGGAGAGGAAACAGAATGCTTTCTAATGGTGATAATTACCTGAAGGAGGCTGCTCCAACGATGAATGAAGATGGATAGACTCAACCATTATGAAAGGGAAAGGACAATGGGATGAGCCAGGACCCAAGTCAGAGTTCACAGTGGTGCAGTGTCACCATAAAATCTATCCAGACCCTCAATGTGCCTGAGATTTTGGGGATCTTTTATACCCTTAAACCTAGCCTGAGGTGAAGAGTTACTATTCTGTATCAAAGGATTCTGGATTACTACTCTTTGAAGTAAACAATTTCCAAGGAGAGGAGATGGGATGTTAATGTTATCTCATCTTCAACTGGACACATTCTGACTGGTACTCATAAATCTCCTAGGTGCAAATGTCCTGCTTTGCAGCTCCTAGGCCTGGCTCTTTTGATCTGCAAATTGTTGTAGGTGCAGATGTGACCTTTCAAGGTACCTATGTGAGGTGCTTGCCTTGGATCCATGGTGGTTGGGATTCTTCAGTCTAGGGCCATTGCAGGGACCCACAAAGAGTTTTTTAATATCAAATCAATTATGGTATCACCCGTGATGGATACCAAAATCCATGGATGCTTAAATCTCATTAAATATAGTGGCTTAGTAAAATGGTGTCCCTTATATAAAATGGCAAAATCAAGGTTTGTTTTTTGGAATTTATATATTTTAAAAATATTTTCAAACTGGATGCTTGAATCCATGGATAAAAAGTTCGTGGATATGAAGAGCTCACTGTATACAATAAATTTAAGCTTTGGTGGGCCATCGTTACTTGGCTAGTAGACAGTTGTTCAAGCTTAAGTTAGATAACCTTCCTTTGATGATCCATGAGTCAGAGAGAGAGAGAGAAACCTACAAGAACTGGTTGAAAGGCAAAGGGAGAAAGAAGAGTTCTTTGTCTTCAGAATTCCTAATGTCAGTACCTTGGAACAATAACAGAATTTTAAGATATGTATAAACTGGTGGGAAAGACCTTTGTTATTACTGAAATTGTGGTATAGCAGAATCAGAATCTTTCTCTCTAGAGAAAATGCTTTTAAAGACAAATCATTTTCCATGCTGTTTTAAGAGATTCTGGAAAGCGTTGGAATTTATGCATACACCCACAACTGTATCAGCCATCCTTCAAATAGTAATGTACTTTGTCAAGGTGAGGTGGAGCAGCCATGGCAGCAAACAACATATTGAATTGGTGAGGAACACTACTTTGTGTCAGGCTAGTCGCCAGCTACCTTAGGTCTCGTCCCAGGAGAAAGGTATGGTATAAATTCAATAAACCAATAAGTAGCCTGTGTAGGCCAGTGCTGTTTACGTGTGGTTTTGAAAGGGCTTAGGACTGCCTGATTTAAACAGAAAACAAACCTATACATCTCTGGGATTGAACCTGAGACCTGCCTGTGGCTCTCTGTAGTCAGTCAACAATCCTTATAAAACATAAAACAAACCAAGAACTGAAGAAAGTTGAGAGCTGAAGAAAGTAATAAATGTTTTATCAGAGCCTCAACAGTAGCCAAATGGAGAAATCTTTACCTGTTGCAGTTATGTAACTGATATAAGTTCTACTTCCTGGGTAGGTGTGGTTTGGAAGGGTGTGTTACACAGAAAGACAGTACTTCTTTCCACAGTGAGCTTGCACAGAAGCCTAACAAGGTTTTGGACCATTCTCTGTCAAATTTTGTCCGTTTCATTTTTAAAAAGCTGTACAAAATCACTCTGGCCAAAACTAAGATGTTCTACATGGGAAGGATGGGGAGACGTCTCTCTGGATTGAGTTTCCCCATCCCAACCTTGCTTTTCTCTCTAGCATTTAAACTACTTAACCATGTTGTGATCCAAGCTTGGGATATTACCTTGAAAAGTGTGGTGGTGTTGGTGGTGATTGTTATTTATTTATATCCTAGGTTTTTTTCCATAACTGGGATTCAAAATGTCCGAGTTTCTAAAAATTAAAACAAGTACAGATCTTTAAGAAGCACGTTGCTGCTGTTGTTGCTGTTGCTGTTGTTGTGTGCTTTCAAGTCATTTCCAAATTATGGTGACCCTGATGTGAATTTATCATGGGGTTTTCCTGGAAAAGATTTGTTCAGAGAAGGTTTGCTATTGCCTTCCAGAGACATAAACAAAAACATACAAAATGTTCTTGTTAAAAGGCAGTTATCTTATGTATAGAAGTAAAAATTCATCAATATGAAAACCTATTACACTTTGCCTTCTGTATCCACTGATTCTGCATCCACAGATTCAACCATCCATGGCTTGAAAATATTTAAAAAATATTCCATAAGCAAACCTTGATTTTGCCATTTTATATAAAGGACACATTTTTACTATACCACCGTATATAATGGGACTTGAGCATCCATGGATTATAGTATTCATGGTGGGACTTGGAACCAAATCCCAGCAGATACCAAGGGTTTGCTGTACCTTTATTATTAATGGCCAGTATCCTGCTGAGGAGTTATGAATGCATCAACTAGGCTTACACATTTGTAATTGCTCTGAGTCCATGTTTATGATCATGGCACTTTTGTCACGATTGCAAATGCCTCCTTTAAACCTACCTTAAGAGCCAGGAGTCTCACCAGGCAATGAAGGTCTGTCCTATTGGTGACCATCCCATTGCAGATCAGTGGCTGATGGGGCCTGGAAACATTGTCCTGCTGTGCTCCAATTGCCAGCAGAACAGATCTTCATCACTTGGTGTGGCTGCTGGCTCTTAAGATAGGATTGGGGTCAGGAAACTATGTGTTTTTGCATTTTTAACTATATCTGTCATACAGGATCTTGGCCATTAGTTTTATTTATATCCTACCTGTTCCCCAAGACTGAAACTCAAGGTGGTTTACAAATTAAAATAATTACAACATAGTTAAAAATACACTCGCCATTGACTGAAAACAGACTTTCCTTTTCTCCATGCTATTCTCATTTCAGCAAACACAACAGAGGACAAGCCAACATTTAAACTATGTGATCTCTCTCCATCATTAATGGGGCCACATCCTTTTAACTATACATGTCACTGAAAAGTTGCAGTTACCTCACAAAAGGAAATGATATGTTCTTCACTACTTTACAGTCGTGATGCAACTTAGTTGTGCCTTACTTTAAAATGAAATAAAAGAAAATTTAATGTGCTTATAAGGCAAGTTCTCTGGATATCATATAATCATCTTACTGTAGGTACTGCCTTACTTATAGTAGAAAGGGATAAGTCATGGGTAACTAATTAAGCAGAGGATGGGGAAGTACACAGCGGAATAACATCATGGGGGAAAACAACAGTACTTAATGACAAAATAATTTGCATATCAAAAAATTTGTGCAAAACAGCAACAATCTTGCACAACCCAAATATTTGTTGTTAACTGCCCTCAAGTTGATCTTGACTCATGGCGGCCCTATGGATGAGACATCTCCAAGGCCCTCTGTCCTCCACTGGTCTGCTTAATTCCTGAATCCCCTTAATACCCTTGACCTCCTTAATAGAGTCCATCCATCTGGCATGTGGCCTTCTTCTCTTCCTACTCTCCTCCACCTTCCTCAACATTATTGTTTTTCCAAAGAGTCCTCTCTTTTCATGATGTGTCCAAAGTACGACAGCCTCAGTTTGATCATCTTGGCTTCCAGGGAGGTTTCGTGCTTGATCTGCTCTTGGACCCTTTTGGTTGTTCATGGGATCCTCAGCACCCTTGTCCAGCAGCACATCTCAAATGTAGCTCTCATATCCATACATGGTAATAGGGAATACGATGGCTTGTATGATACTAACTTTTGTGCTGAGTTGTATATCTTTGCATTTTATAGTCTTTTCTAGTTCTTTCATAACTACCCTCCCCTTTCTTAATCTTCTTCTGATTTCTTGACTGCAGTCCCCATTTCTATCAATGTTTGATCCCAGGTATGGGAATTCTTTTACTATTTCTATTTCTTCACTCAAAAAATATGCATATAAATAGCAATCTTGAAAAAAAAATGGGCATATGTGTTTATTTATTTATTTATTTAATTTATATCCCACCTTTCTCCAAAGACAAGACTCAAGACGACGTATAATACGGTAGGCTCTCCACATTTGCTGGAGTTAGGGACACAGGGCCCCTGTGAAAGTGGGAAAAAATGCAAATAAAAAACACTACTTTTTACCTGAGAGACCACGTCTCTAGGTCTTCCAGTGCAACTCTATGGTCACCATCTGCCAAAAGCTGACCATAAAATCATGCTGGAGGACCTACAAGTGCCTAAAGAAGTGTTTTCTCTAGTATTATCTAGATCTTCCAGCGCAACTCTTTGGTCAGTTTCTCTAGAGGACCTAAGGATTCCTAGAGAGATGTGGAGGGCTGACAGTAATTTAAAATGATCAAGGTAAAACATAAATTTACCAAAGCTGAAAAATTTAAACAATATTATTTTTTTAAATAATTAAAGACATTTAAAAATATATTTAAAACAATTTCCAGTAAAAATGGGGGGAAAACACCCATTTTGCACACACAATTAAGATTCAAAGGCCTGCCTGAATACAAATGTCTTCAACTGCTTCAACGGAAAGAAAGCAGGGAGGGAGCCAAGCAGACCTCCTGTGGAAGGGAGTTCCACAGTCTGGGAGCAGCCACATAGAAGGCTCTTTTCCAAGTCCTTCACCAACCAAGCCTGCAAAAATGGTGGGAATGAGAGAAAATACACCCCTGCAGATCTTAAAGCTCACTCTGGCTTGTGTACATCTGGACCCATTAGGGCTTTAAAGGTCCAAACTATCTCTTGTTGAATATTGTGCAAGATTGTTATTTTCTGTGTGATATTTTGTTGTGTAAGATTGCTGGGTTTCACACAGAAAAACCCCCTCACATTTGGCTGCCTGGAAACAGTCTTTTTTATTTTTATTTTGTTGGCAAAATACCGCAGTTCTCACACACACAAAAGCCCATATGTGTTTGTGCATATAATAATTTCCTGAAACACTTGAGGATGAGCAAATACCAGACAAGAACTGTGCAGAAATACTTGTTTTCTCCACATTGGGGAGAAAGCTCTGGAAATTACTTGTCCTGACTTTGGAGGAATAAATAGTCAAATATTAACATCCTTATCCTGCACTATGCAAACATGTGGTTGAATTGCCAATCTCTTACAGAGAGGATTGGAAGAAGGTGCCAGATTGCCCAAGCAGTGAATCATACAGATACACAATAGGCAAACTCCTCTAAAAGCAAACCGTTGGGTTCTCAGGAAACAAATGTTTTGATTAGCCAGCACATTTGTTCAAGAATTACCAGAATAGATCATTTTCTAGTCCTTGGGACGTTTTTATTTGTTCTTGTGTGCCTCCAAGTCATTTTAGACTTATGGTGACCCTAATGAGAACCTATCATAGGGTTTTCGTGGCATGTTTCTTCAGAGGGGGTTTGCCATTGCAGTCCTCTGAGGCTGAGAGAGTGTGATTTGCCCAAGGACACCCAGTGGGTTTTTATGCTCAAGTGGAGAATTGAACCCTGATCTCCAGAGTCATAGTCCAACACTCAAACATTTTTATAGGGTGGTATAAAACAAAGTTATTGTGTGCCCTTGGGGGTACATTTTGTTATACTAGCATTATGAGATTTATTTTATTTTATTTTATTTTATTTATATGCCACCTTTTTCTCAGATTGGGACCCAAGGTAGCTCACAGAAGGAAATCAATTGAGTGCTTTCAATTTTCAAAACAAAATTAAAGACAATTAAAACAGATTGTTGTACAAAGAATTTGATTTTTGGTGTTGTTGTTTTTTTGCTTTAAAATTGAAATTGAATCAGATCTGAAAGGAGAAGCCGTGTGTGTGTGTGTGTGTGTGTGTGTGTGTGTGTTATGTCTAGTATTTGGAATTAAGGAAATGTCAAAAATTAAATAATCTAAAATGAAAATGCGCTCCTAGCCTTCTGCCTCCCCAGATTGTAGCCTTGTGGAAAAAAGCATCTGTTCTCAGACTTGGAAATGCATGTTGAGATGTATGAAGAAATAGCAACTCTAAAATAATGAAAACTTCATTTGCTTTTCCTCTTGACGACTCTATTGAAGTGGACACTGACTGTATTGCTTCTTTTCTTTCTTTCTTTTTTTAAGAAAAGGAAAGAAAAAGAAAGCTCAGAATTAAATCCAAACGCACAGCTGTCAATCCTGGCAAATGTCGCTTCCTGCTGGATTAATGAGCTTTGGCTAAAAGGAGGGGGATGGAAGAGAGGGGATGTTTCTTCTTGCTCCCTGGAGCCATATTAGAGGAATGGGCTTGCTAGATGAAAAGGTGCTTTCTTCAGCATGAAAGAAAGGTTGGAGTCTTTGGCGCACTTATTTGGAAATAATCCTCACTGCGCTCAACAAGACTCACTCCTGGGCAAACACAGGATCAAGCCAGAAGTTGTCCCTAGAATTTTGATCATCTTTTTGTCAATGTGCCATTCAATGTGTCGAAGGAACACATGGGTCTATATTAATTATGCACTTAACTGTCCAGATTGAGTCTCTCCAGGGTCATTCACACATCAGTTTGTTTGTTTTTTAGCATGGCGATACGAACCATCTCACTTACACATTCCAGGTTTGTTATTCACACTACGGAACTGCATTAATCCACATCAGTCCACATCTCTGCGAGTTTGGTTGTTCACACATGTAAGCATTCAAATAAAGATGGATCCGACAATGCAAATGCATTTGGAACCCCTTTTTTGATATGCAGCATTTTATCCCAGGTCTATTCACATTGGTTATTCACAATACCAACGATGTGGATCTTTTTAAAGGTAAAACCCAATATCGATTACCCAGATTAAGTGGGTTTTTTGGCAGCCCCCTCCCCCTGAATCACATACATTCAGGATATATGTGAAAAATGGAGATTTAACCCAGATTCACTCTGGGTTATTTTCACAGTGTGAATAACCCCTGTAGTAGCAAAAAAGAGGAAAGGCCATTGCGTTGTTTTTAAGGCCAGTCTCAGCATTGGGATGAAACTGGAATTTCAAAGAGCCCTAAACTTTGTTGTCTGACTGTAAGCTACCAGTTAGAATCATCCCATGTGCAGCATCTCCTACAGTTGAACCCATGGAGGTGAAACTTGGAGATTGGGCTTGTTGCAGTAACCAAAAGTGTGCAGTAATAGCCTCATGTCACTTGAGGCAAAAATATCTTCACAGGAAGAATAGGGTGCTGCAAGAGAACTGCCCACAATTGCACAGCACAGGACAAGATGATGGGTCCATCTACCTCAATATTGCCTGCTTCAACAAGCAGCATATGTCCAGACTACAGGTTTTCCCCACTTTTGAACCTAGTTGCCTCTACATGCATATGTACTCTGTTGTTGTGTGTCTTCAAGTTGTTTCTGACTTATGGCAACCCTAAGGTGACCCTATCATGGGTTTTTCTGGCACATTTCATCAGAGAGGGATTGTCATTGCCCTCCTCTGAGGCTGAGAGGGTGTGACTTGCCAGAGACCACCCAGTGGGTTTATTTTTCCAGCCAGTGTGGTCACACTTGTGATCTGCCATACACACGTTGCTCAGCTGGGTGTCACCATATCATCAGAGGAGTTTTGGCTGATAATACACTTCTGTTTCTGTCAAGTTTTGTTGCTCCACCAAACTATAGTGACCCTACAGTAGAGATGGAAAGAAATATTTGAAAATATTTCGAAAATGGTTGAAAAAATATTGGCGGGGGGGTGTTGAGAAACCTTGCGAGAAAAATCATGGACTGACGAGAATCTTTGCAGTTTGGAACCTATTGCGTACAAAATTTACACATGGTTGTTTTGCACAGAAAACAGCAAATTATGTGCAGGAAACAATACTATTTCAATGCAGAAATATTGAAATGCTATAATTGGGGATTTGTTCTAGGTATAAATTACACATGGGTGATTTGCATAGAAAACAGCATTTTGTGCACAGAAAACAGCTATTTTCCACACAAAACAGCCACATGTGAATTTTGCTCAGAAAGTCCTGAACTATAGCCTTCAAAAACTGCATGATTTTCAAATGCTTTCTCATAGTGGGAAAAAATTGCTGAAATTACTGGTTGCAATCTTTGAAAAGCAACTTAGTGAAGAGTTACATCCCTACCCTACAGGGGCCACTGCACAGATACAGAGACAATATTTTGGGAATCATCCAGCTCTTCCACACACTCCAAGAATCCCTACATAAAGGGTGAAGTCCAGAAGCAGTAAGTCCTATATAGTCCTATAGAGACTAAGGGCTGATGCAGATGGCCCCTAAGGGGCTGCTCTGTGCCTCCCCTGGGAGCACCGGATCGGGGCTGCGGCAACCACACGCCGGGGCGCCAATCCTCCTTTTTGCTGCTCCAAAAACAGCTGGCAAATGCCGCTCATTTTTGGTCGGGCATGCAGCATGATTACGGCGTTGGGGCAGCCGGCATGCGGTCGCCCCACTCCAACTCCACCCCCAGGCCAGCCCTTTAGGCCAGTCTGCATCGGCCCTAAGGGCTCTTCCACTTTTGTCTAAAGAAGAATGAGTTGCCAAGAGACAGCTCCTTAGGTTTTGATCGGTTTGTCAATTGTTGTCATCTCCACATTGATTCATTCCATTTGGGGGGGGATGTTATAATGCATTATAACGTTATAATGTTTGCATTATAATGTTATAATGTTTGTGGCAGTTTCTTGGATCTGCACTAGGGCTCTTCAACTCCCCCCCACCCCACCCCATTGGAGCATGGTTTTGTTGAGATTGTCCTGTCGTTTGAATGACAATTTTTCTCCTCTCTGAATTTTTTGGAAATTTTTCTTAGAATTATAACGTTATAATGCAAAAGTGTCATTTCACTAATGCACTACAGCGTTGTAACTGGGGGGAAACATAGGGGTCATTCAGATGTCTTTTTGTTTTGTTTTGTATTTTAGCATGACAATGTGAATCATCTCACTCATGCATTCCAGATTTGTTATTCACACTATGGAACCGCATTGATGCACATCTCTGCAGGTTCAGTTGTTCACACATGCAAGCATTCGAATAAATCTGGAGTCAACAATGCAAATGCCTTCAGAACACATTCAAGGCATGCAGCATTTTATCCTGGGTCTGTTCAGGTCTATTTGCCTCGGTTATTCGAACTATCAATGATCCAGATCTTTTTTAAAAACTCGGAGGAAAACCTGATATTGATTATCCCAGATTAAGTGGTGTGGTTTTTTGACAACCCCCAAAAAACTTAATTGGGTTCATTCGGGATGCGTGTGAACAACAGAGATCCTGAATTATTTTCACAGTGTAAATAACCCCACAGAAACAAAGGAAAGAAGAGGAAGAGAAAGAGACTCCCCCCCCCATGCATTTTAGAAATTTTATTTTTAAAAAAAACTTTGAGGTTCAGAGTAAAATGTTGCAGCGGTTGCTAAGAATTACCAGAAAATAGTCCATGACAACAGAAACATTGTTTGAAGATTATTATTATTTAGTAGTAGTAGTAGTAGTAGTAGTAGTAGTATCATTATTTAAAGAGAACTACAGCCTGACACATTTGCCCCATCTGGGACAAATGTGAACATATGTGGCATTCAGAATATGGTCGAAATTGCAAAAGTTATTAAGAAAGAGTTTACTTTTCGCTGAGTCTAAATGAAGGAGAAGATTCTGCCTTCATCCTTCCTCTCCCCCTGCTAAATGAGGGCAAATCACTTTTGCACTTTGAGCTCTGTTTGCAGAAATTGGAGTAGGCTGAGGACAAAGGAGGAAAGTGGGAGGAGGAAGGAGAATCTGGGACAGTTGAAAAGCAACTGAAAAGGTGAGGTGGCAGAGAATTAATCAAGAATTAATCAAGACTATCCCTGCCATTTTAAGACAGCAGAAGGTATGGCATGCTTGATGCCCATTTGAGTATTTCTGGGAATTGCATTAGGCTAGAACTGCATCTCCCTCAAATTGTGGGCACATTTCAGAAGCACATTATATCCTATAACAGGGCCTCACTTCATATTTAATTTTGGAAATAGGGTGGCTTTGATGTTTGCCAATATACAGCACTAATGTTGCATAATGTACTCTACATGGTAATCTGCACAAATACCATTTAACCTCGCTGCATGGTTGTTAATGGCTGGAGTACAATGAAATGCTTTATAATTAGCAAGATCACCTGCCAGTACACCTGTCTGCAGATACTATAATATGAGATAATTTTGTATCAATTGCTCCATCTGTGCCTGTGTGTGTGTGTGTTTGTGTGTGTGTGTGTATTTTCCAGCACCTGCTTCTTAATGCCTTAGAACTGGGTAAAGGTCCAAAGAAATTATCTTGGGAAATTACCTTAATTGTTGTTCATCAGATCACCCATTGTGCATGTACATGGATTTGGAAAGCAGTACAAAGAATGCCATGATTCTGAATTTGCTCATAAGCATAGTATCAGTATCTCTCTCTCTCTCTCTCACTTATTATTTTCTTCCCTCTCTCCCTTGAACTAATCTACTTAAATATAAACAAACAGAATGTTCTTTCAGCTAAATTCTATTTTATTAAATAATAAATTTCATACTTTCACTGGACCTTTATACTTTTAAAGTATGGGAAGAAGAATGAATATCTCTTTTTCAATATGAATGCCAAAACATGCAGTAAAATTGTAGGTAAACTATAGAAGGAATATAGCAAAATATAGTAACTGGACAGACTATATGTTCATGCACGCTTATATCAATTTGCAAAGCTGACAGATCGGGGACAAATTTGCAATATTTTGAACTGAATACTTCAAGGCTACTTCCTTTCAAGAACTACTACCATTAGAAGTATCATTAGTATTAGTATTAGTATCGTCATTGTTGTTCTTAATTTATATGCCTTCCTTTCTTTAATACTGGGACTCAAAGTGGCTTACAAATTATTACAACCCTTATGGATTATGAACAATTTAAAACTATTTTAAAAATCAGTAAAGCAGCACAGCATGTTATTAACAGTCCATCACAGTCAATGTCTAAAATCCTGACAGAATTGGAAAGGTTTTGCTTGCTAGTAGAAGAACAAGATAAAAATTAACCAGAGCACCGCTAGACAAAACTTAAAAATCTGTCTTATCTATCCGCCTGCTTCCCAGAGAAGCCATCTAGATGCTTCTAGGGAACTCACCACAAAGAAGAGACCTGACTTGCTGTTGGTCCTCAATTGGAATATAATTCTTCACTATTTTTGTTCTGGAAGGAAGCAACAAGTAAAAGCCACCGGTTTTCAAACCTATATGCAGTTCCGGACTTACTCTGTGCAAAATTCACATGTGGTTGTTTTTGAACAGAAAACAGCATTTATTTATTTTATTTTCTGTGCAGGAAAAGTTGTTTCCTGAGCAGATAATACTGTTTTCTATGCAAATCAACTGCATGCAAACTTTGTGCAAAATAAGTCTCCAATTACTGCTCTCTTGCACAGAAAATGCTATTTTTGTACAAAATATGTGTGAATTTTGTGCACAACAAGTCCCAAGCTGCAAAGATTATTGTTCAGGATTTTTCTCGTCAGGTTTTTTCAATACTCAAAAAACAAGTTTTTCAACCATTTAAAAATATTTTTGAATATTCTTTCCATCCCTACTCGACAAATGTTATTCAGCAACACAGTATTGCAGTGGTGTAAACTCAGACACAAGTCGCTTCAATGACTCATCTTGGACTCAGCCTTGCAATAAATGAGGCACTGACTTGACTCGACTCAAGACTTGTATATTTTTAGCAACTGACTTACTGGCCTAACTTAATCCAGAAATAGCAAATGCATTAGGTGATCTGCTTGAGGCAACTGTTGATGTCTACTCAGTAGCCAGCCTGTCCCCGCTACCCATTGGAGGAAACTTCTGAAGCGTTTGAAAACTTTAGAAGGATCCTTCCATCTCATGTCCGTTGCCTAGTACATTTCCAATAATTTCTTTAACCTAACTTTGTGCATGTCTTCTTGATTTTCTAGTTATTGAAACGCCACCATCACACCCACCACCGCCACCTTTTTTCTGTAAAAATTGGCCCCTGTACTTGAGACTCCACTTGGGACTTTTCTTGAGAGTATCTTGCAAGGACTTGAGATTTAAGTTGAGACTTGAAGGTAGAGACTTGAGACTTGCCTTGAGATGTGGAGTAAAAGACTTAAATACATCACTGCAGTACTCCTAAGGATGAATGAATTTATCTATTTCCCGGCTATGACACCTTTGCTTGTATTTAGTTGTAAAGGCATTATCTGCCTCAGTTGATACATGAGGAAGTCTGTTCCTGAGACTGCAGTCAAATTGGTTTTTGGACAATATAGTCATCTGATTGCACATTTCGGGTGAAAATCATGTGGCCCTTCAGATAGTGTTGGACTGCAACTCTCAGCACACCTAGTCAGTGCATCCAGTAGTGAGGAAGGCTTTGAATTACAGTCCAGCAACATGGTTCCCACTCTGAACTACAGCAGCTGGTGTTCTAGGAGTTTACTTGAAAGAATGCTATGCCTTGTCAGGGATATTCAAGACCTTAGGTCATAATTGATTTAATATCATATATGCAGGTTTGTGTAGAACTATTCTAGAAATCCAGAAATTTACACTTATTTTGTATTATTTGGCTTTGTGTTAATTTTATTTATGCTATCTGCTGTCCTTTATTAGTTTGATTAGGACATGTAATAAGCAAACCTACATCTAAATTCTATCTACTTACATTTTCTTTCTATTTTCTTTCTATGCCTAAAGATCTGGAGTTGGTGTGACGGGATCAAAGCAGACATTATTTTATGCTGAAGTAACTGATGAGATGAAAGCCAATGAAGGTGGTGGTCAGCCGGAAGAAGGCGAGCTGATTGAAGTTGTAGAAATACCTCTTCAGGACTCCTTGAATTTTGCATTTGACGAAACATTCCCTAAAACAATGGGTGTCATCTTCAGCTTCATGTGGTTCCAGACCAACATTGCACCAAAGTTGCTAGAGAAGTAAAACAAGCACAGAATTGCATTGAGAGCATGGGGAATAAAATTAAAAATAGGGGGTGGGGGAAATAACCAAACCTTATATAAGATACCTGATTGATGTAGGTGAGAAGCCTTCTTCAAGAGAGATTCACAAAGCCTGCAACTACACTGAAGAAATAATGCAGTTTGACGCTACTTAAACTGTCATGTCTCAATGCTATGGAATTTTGGGATTTGTAATTTGTTATGGCACTGGAGCTCTCTGACAGAGAAAGCTAAATAGCTCACAGAAATAAAGATCTCAGAATTCCATTGCATTGAGCCATAGCAGCTAAAGCAGTGTCAAACTGCATTATTTCTACAGTGCAGATGCAGCCAGATACAAGAAAGGAGATTAGGAACCTGAACCTGTTGGGGGAAGAATTTGGACAGAGTAAAGTTTTTGCCATCATAAATGGCCCACTATGCATATTCCATTGGCAGTGAGTTTTGATAGCTCTTATTTTATGATTAGTGGAGGCACCTAGCTTCACACAGGTTAGAATAGGCATTAGTTTGATACACCAATATGTTTAAAGATATACAGCTATCAGAGCTGGACACATTGTTCCTGCCTCATCTGAGTGAAGCTTGGCCACAGGGACTCCTAAGCATGCCCAATTGCATGATGAACCTCTCCAGAAAGAAGTCTTCCCATTCCATTCCTGTGAGAGGCACAGCCCCACAGGGTGAGTGGGTGGGAATCCCATAATTCTGTCCTTCAGACTACTCTCCCCAGACTTTAAATTTATTGATTGCATAACTATATGGTGGTTTGAGAAGTCTGCCACCTATTGACTGAAAGTGGTACTTCCAAACACTTGGCCTATTTAAATGAATTAAAATTAATATGTTTTTTAAAGCAACTAATTTCCATGTGCACTTCCTGCATCCCTCCTTAAGGGTGCAAAGTTTCAGGTGTCTAGTTTTTCATGATCTTGCACCTGTGGCTCTGGCAGATTTGCACATTCAGTTATTACAGCTATTAATATGAAAGTAACACTGGACAAAATAGAAACTGCTAGGGCTGAGACTGCAAATGTTGGTTGCCTGATCATGTTGATAGGGTAGCACATACCTGCTGTCTTCTTTGTTACGAAAACAGGTCCTCTTATGGACTGAAAATTGATTAAAGGACAGCAAACAGCGCAGGTATAAATGTTAATTTTTTTTCAGTGGAAGGATGTGAGCAATGGAATCTCAGAGAACTGTATTGGGACCAGTGCATAGTACTAATAAATAAAGTTGTTGGTTTTTTATCCTTCATCACTAGAATCTGAATGGTGTGACATTCAAAACCATCTTCACTTAATACATAGTAAAATGTGAATTCACTGCCACAAGTTGCAGGGAAAATCATAGAATTGGAAGAGACCTCAAGGGCCATCCAGTCCAACTCTGCCATGCAGGAAGACACAGTCAAAGAACTCCCAACAGGTGATGATCCAGATTCTGTTTAGAAACCTCCAAAGAAGAAGACTCCACCATTCTCCAGGGCAGCATATTCCACTGTTGAGAAGTTCTTAGCATCAGGAAGTTCTTCCTAAGGTTTAGGTGGAATCTGTTTTCCTGTAGTTATGGCTGCCAACTTGGATGGGTTTTAGTCTTGGATAAATTCATGGTGGTTTCGGTCACCTTTGCTACTAGACAGGATGACCATGTATCACCTCCAGGATCATGGGTATTATGCATTTGTTTATCAATTGCTGAGGCACATAAGCTTGAGGGTTCAGTTGCGCTCCTATCTGTCCTATGGCTGGGCTGGGCTGGGCTGGTGGCACTTTAGATGTTATTCAACTGCAACGTCCAGCGACATTAGCCAGCATATCTAATGGTGAAGAATGCTGGGGGCTGCAGTCCAAGAATATTTCGGCCATATATTTCCCATCCTTCCTTGTGGCACAGTCGTGAAATGCTGGTACTGCAGCTACAAGGTTGTGAATTCGATCCAAGGGCTCAAAGGTTAACTCAAAGCCTTCCATCTTTTTGTAGGTTGGTAAAATGAGTACCCAGCTTGCTGGGGGGAAATTGGCTTATAGATTATAAACTGCTTAGAGAGTGCTGAGTTCACTATGAAGCAGTATAGAAATGTAAATGCTATTGCTATTCCTAGGCAGCTGACTGACCACTATGTGAACAGAATTTCAGCTTTTTCTGTCAGAGACTGCTGGTGCCAAAACAAAATACAAATCCCAGGATTCCATAGCATTGAGCCATGGCAGTTAAAGTAGTGTCAGACTGCATTATTTCTGCAGTGTTGATGCAGCATAGTGTTTTAGTGTTGGTACTCCTGCTTTAATTTTTGTTGTAAGTCATCTCAGTAACTATGAAGAGGCAGGCTACAGACATTTCAAATACGTCTCTAAGAAGAGGCAAAGAGGCTTGAAAATATGATAGGTGTAGAAGCTAGAAATGGGTTAGTGGGTGCATCTACACTGTAGAAATAGTGCAGTTTGACACCACTTTAACTGTCATGACTCCGCCCTACAGAATCTTGGGATTTGTTGTCTTTTGAGGCTGAAATATATCTACAGCACCTGATATTCGTTGGTGGTCTCCCATCCAAGCTTACCCTGCTTAGCTTCCAAAATCAGATGGGATTTGGTGCCTTTATGTTATTTAGAGGTCCATAGCCTGGGAGCATCCACACAGGCTCTTTCCTGAGGCCCCACAAGATGTATCTGTCATGGTGACGGGACCGAGAGAAGGCTCTTTCCTGAAGAGCTTAGAACTTGGCTAAACTTATATAAGGAGATTGGGGGATTGTCTACACTGGCCAGCATATTTTGGTTTGTTCCCAGAGTATTCAAGCCCCAGTGCCCCATTACCTACACACTCTGTAGCAATGCTGGATGGATGTCTACACAATTGTCCTGGCTGTCACCAGGCACCACCACTGCAAGTTGTTGCCTCTAAGGTCAGAAACAAGGCACCCAGCATCAGCCATAAGAAAATGATGCCCTATGAGGAGCAGCGTACGGAGCTGGGTATGTTTAGCCTGAAGAAGAGAAGTTTAAGAGGGGACATGGTAGCAGCCACGTTTAAATATTTGAAGGGATGTCATATTGAGGATGAAGCAATCTTGTTTTCTGCTGCTCCAGAGACTATGGCACTGCAATGGATTTAAGCTACAGGAAAAGGGACTCCTGACGGTAAGAACTTTCTGACAGTGGAAGACGCTGCCTCTGAGTGTGATGGAGTCTCTTTCTTTGGAGGTTTTTAAACAGAGGCTGGATGGCCATCTGTCAGGGGTACTTTGTATATTCCTGTATGGCAGGGGGTTGGATTGGATGGGCCTGAATCATATGGCTGGCAGTGATTTATACCAGTGGTGGTGGCACCAAGCGACAATGGGTTGTCACTACAAGTGCTTCATGTTTTCCTGAAAAATCGAGCAAAAGGTGAGTTAAGGCTGGTATGATATGTTTACAGTGCGGAACTAGCCTTACGGTGTGAGAGTCTGCAGTCAAATCAGGAGATTTGGCCCTGTGTTGTAAAGACAGTTTGCTATGAGGACAGGGTGAAACTGTTTTATTTGGCCTCTGTAGACAAGGCCAGAGAGCACACATGGCTTAGTGGTTTGAGTGTTGAACTACAACTCTGGAGATCAGGGTTCAATTCCCAGTTTGGTCATGAAACCCACTGGGTGACTTTGGGCAAATCATATTCTCTTGGCCTTAGGGGATGACAATGGCAAACCCCCTCTGAAGAAACATGCCAAGAAAAAACCGTTATAGGGTCGCCTTAGGTTCTTCATATGTCAGAAACTACTTGAAGGCACACAACAACAAAGATAAGACCAGTCTTTCAGAGACCCACTATCCAGCTGTGGTAACTTGATGCACCACTGGGTCCACCTTAAGAACATGGCACTTGCTGTCTCACCACTTCTACAGACCAGAGGGTTTGGGACTGCTTTCAGCCCAAGAGAGATCATGACATCCCAAGAGCCAAGTCTTTCAAGCTGGCTTTTCACAGCAGCAGCTGATGGTTTCTGTGTCTGTGAAGTCACCAAATCTGCCCCAGGTTTCAGACCAAACTTTAAAAGGTATCTGTGTTGCCAAGCCTACTTGAGGGATAATGTTCAACACCTTAAATAGCTAAAATCTGGACTTTATTTGAACAGGTTCACTGCCCCGTTGTGGAAGCCACCAACTGCCACTACTGACTGATCTAACCCCTCTGGTTAAACCGCCTATTGCTTTTTGTAGGTGACTACCTAAAACGTGGCTTGCACATCTCCTGAACCACTGGTCTGTCTGTTCCTTAACCATCCACCTACCTCCAAGATAAGAAAGCTGTAATTGCAATCCTATGATAATGGAGCATTTGTTAGCCTGTATAATAATGCAATTTATATTTCCATCTCCTTGTAATGAGGCATCACACACACACACACACCATTCATTTAGAGATATGACTATCATCCAGTACCCAGCAGTGACCTTTGATTTCAGTGTGGCATCAATCCACTGTTCCCTGTGGCACTATCTGCTATAAAGAATAACATCCAAGCCACATGGCCTTAGTTGGCAGAACATCTCTTGAGATTAGTTGCTTTGGAACATGCATTTTAAATCGCCCCACTGACACAGATAGCATTGCCATGGTAATTAATACTAACACAGCAAGGGAACAGCACGCTGAGGATTGTGTGTGCATGGTGGCAGGAGGGGGTGTCTCTGTTTCACAAAGAGAACACTGGATTTCCTGTGCTTCAGAGGATGGGTGTTATTACGGACATGCCACCTTCCCTTGTATTCTTTAAAGCTGTGTTTCTTATGCTGAAGTCTTAGCTACCAGCATGACGATTCCAAGTGACCGTTTTGGATGTGAGAGCAGGAAGCAAGAATGCAAGTTGTTGGATTCATGCAACTACTCTTCTGGCATTTTCATAGAATCATAGAGCACAGGGTCCATCCAGTCCAACTCCCTTCATGCAGGAAGACATAATCAATTAAAGCACACCTGACAGATGGCCATACATCCTCTGTTTAAAAACCTCTAAAGGAGGAGACTCCACCACTCTCTGAGGCAGTGTGTTCCACTATCAAACAGGTATTGCCATTAGCTATTACGTCTTCCTAATGTTGAGGTGGAATTTCTTTTCCTGTAGATTGAATCCACTGCTCCGAGTCCTATTCCCTGGAGCAGCAGAAAACAAGTTTGTTCCATCCTCAACATGAAAAACTTCAAATATTTAAACAGGGCCATCATATCACCTCTTAACCTCCTCTTCTCCAGGCTAAACCTATCCAGTGCCCTAGATCTCTCCTCATAAGACATGGTTTCCAGACCTTTCTCCATTTTAGTCACCCTCCTTTGGACATGCCCCAGCTTCTCCACATCCTTTCTGAATTGTGCCCAGAACTGGACGCAGTATTCCAGGTGAGGTCTGACCAAAACAGATTTATAGCCTTGCCCTCATTCTGTGTATACTTATGCTCTAGATGGGGAAAGATACATGTTTTCTGGAAAAATAGGCATTTTATCTCAATTTTATTTTGTGCAAATTGTGAAAACAGAGAGTGGGGAGCACTTGTCATTTTAATCTCATGTGAGAGCAGAGATCTCTAGATGCTGTTGCAGAATCCTTGTGGTGGTGTCATATCACCTTGTTCAGATTAGGTGTGCTAGGGAAATTGCCATGGAAACAACTGTTGCCCAATTTTCCTGAATCCAAAGAAGAAGCATCCTTGAGATTCTGGACTGCCTTGTTTCATCTGTGCCCAGCAGGAAGTATCTAGTGCTCTTGAAACTTATGGAGATATTTATGTATATGCCTGTGAAAAACACTGTGGCCATGATCCTACAAGTAGATGAAATGTAATTTGTTGTTGTTGTTGTTGTGTACCCTCAAGTTGTTTCCAACTCATGGTGACCCTAAGGCAGTCATGGTGTTTTCTGGGGCTGAAAGTGTGCAACTCGCCCAAGGTCACCCAGTGGGTTTCCATGGCCATGCAGGGATTCAAACCATAGTCTCCAGAGTTGTAGTCCAACACTCAAACATAAAAACCATATTGGTTTCTAATGTAAGTTTACTCTCGACAAATTACATGACAGTTGTGCATTCGTGAATTGCAATACTGATAAACTGAATGTGCAAACTAATTTGAAATGTACAATTGCAATACATAATGCGCATCTGCATATACATGTGATCAGCGTGTCCATTGCACAATGGCATTACATGTGCAATGCACACCTCGGCTTCCATACCTTTCACCTGAATACAGACTTCAAACACTGGATGGAAATGCCCAAGCACTTCCATAAGGGAACTTAACACATGTGTCAATCACCAACAGAACGCCAGCCTTCATGACCTTTGAAAGAGACAGATGGTGACAAAAGATTCAAATAAAACAAGGCAAAAGAAGTATTTTTTTAAATACACAGATGCTTATTAATTGGCTTCATATTTGAACATCTTGTAGAAAAATGTGCAATGCTGTATGTGTATTGTTACGTGCATTATTATGTGTATTATTTTGCCTGTTATTTTCTGCCCCAAATCTACAAGATCAATAGAGGGTGCTTTGTAGAAAATGGAGCGAACAAACAAACCTGACCTCAGGAAACATGTAGAGAGCAAATTAAATTTGATTCATACATCAGTAACTGGGATGGTGAGTTCCAACTAGCATCTCACTTGTAATGAGATCTCCCCATATCCTTCTAACAAACTACTTGTTTATGAGTGCTGGAGAATATGTCCCATTGAACTTAGTGGGAGTTTGAGCAAGCATCCTTAGCATTGTATTTCGGAGCACTTTATAACCGTTTAATGCAGTTGTGAGTAGTCCCTGAGCTTGGGAATACTATGGGAATTATTTGGTATTAAGCAGGATGCATCAGGGCTAGAGCAACATAAGCTTTTGGTAAAAACAGAAGTAATTACTACTCAGGATGCTCTTGTAAAGTTGACAGAAAAAGAGAGGAGGAAAGAACATCAACAGTCTAAGGAGTTTATCACACTGCGGGAAAGTGCAAAAATCCCATGCAGAGACAGGATTTAAAAGCTGGAAAAACCCCGCAAAAGCGGGTTGATTTTCACACACATTGGGATTAATGTGAAATTAAGCCAAACGGAAAGTAGACAAAACCCGCTCCTTTTTACTTTTGGGATTTTCTGAAAGTAAAAAGGAGCAGGTTTTGTCTATTTTCCATTTCGGCTAATATCGCGTTAATGCCCATTAACCCTGATGTCGTGTGAAAATCAACTCACTTTTGTGGGTTTTGTTGACTTTCTGTTCAGGTCAACAATACATTAACAACAACGTGTGAAAATCACCCCGCTTTTGCGGATTTTTTTTTTCTATTTAAAACCCCATTTTGCACAGGATCACTCCCGTTTAATAAACTCCTAATGTGGATGACACCATACTATTAGAGGAAAACATCACGAAGTTGGAACAATTTCTAAGGAAGAAAGTGCAAAGGCAGGCTTACTGATGAACATAAAACAAAAATAATGACAACAGAAGACCCAGACAATGAGGAAACCAAAATAGTTAAAGATTTCCCATACCTTGGATCAAACATTGATCAGAAAGGAGACTACAATCAAGAAATAAGAAGACTAGAAATTGGAAGGGCAGCTATGAAAGAACTAGACAAGATCCTAAAGAGTATAGCTATACAGCTGAGCACTAAATTTAAAATCATCCAATCCATTGTATTCCCCATTACCATGTACAGATGTGAGAAGTGGACAGCGAAGAAACCAGATGAAAGAAAATCAGCGTATTTGAGATGTGACGGTGGCTCCATCTTCTACATGACATCCTTTCAGATATTTACAGTTCCATATGTGGCACTGCTGTACATTTATATAAGTACCCAATTGTGCATTTGGTTGCACAGTTGGTGGTACAGTGTTGTGATGCAACACAAAAGTCACAAAGTGCAATCATTATGTTAACTCCCATGTAGGATCTCAGGCAATGTCTTACATTCTTTGAAATGTCTTGAGCCAATCTTTGAGAGGTAGCAAGAAATCAGGATTATCTATGTAACAGAGATAGCTAATGTATGTGGAGAGAGCTTGTAGCGCCTTTGAGACTAAGGGGGGTTGCAGACTGCCAGAAATAGTGCAAATTGAGTCCACTTTTAGGGTTAGGGTTAGTGTTGGGAATCATGGGAATTGTTTTTTTTTCTGGGACATTGAGCCTTCTCTGTCAGAGAGCTCTGGTGCCACAATAAACTACAGTCCCCATGATTCCCTAACCCTAACCCTAACCCTAAAAGTGGACTCAATTTGCACTATTTCTGGCAGTCTGCAACCCCCCTAACTGATAGAAAGAAGTTGGCAGCATGAACTTTCATAGACTTCAGTCTACTTCCTCAGATAAATGCATCTGAGGAAATAGACTTAAGCCTACGAAAGCTCATGCTGCCAACTTCATTCTTTCAGTGTAGTCTCAAAGGTGCTACAAGATCTCTCTACATACTGATTCTACATATCAACACGGCTATATCTTTGAGACAGCTACTGTCTTCCT
Source organism: Phrynosoma blainvillii (assembly GCA_026167975.1). Lineage (NCBI taxonomy): Eukaryota > Metazoa > Chordata > Lepidosauria > Squamata > Phrynosomatidae > Phrynosoma > Phrynosoma blainvillii. Next base: position 442,336,822 of record JANUYF010000001.1, on the reverse strand, counting down.
CCCCCACCAGCCAGCTTTGGGTTGTTCTTAAATTTGTTTTTATTAAATAAAAGGGGTGGTTTGGAAACACACAGCAAAGGGCTTCATTGTTTAATGAAGATGAATCATGTTGTGTAAAAATACATTTTAAAATCCTTGCACGCTGCACTTCAAATTAGCATTCTTTTAGGGGAGCGTAATTAGGTCTAATTAGATTTGCATCTGCTGAATGTGGGCACAGGACCAAGAGTCCAGGGCACCATTAATGCAGCCCTCCAAGTCACATCAGGAAATAATGTTTGGCTTTCTGTACAGCTGCCCCATAGGCAGCTTAAAGCTCGGGAGAAGGAAATATTTCATGCGATCAACCTGTTAGAAGAAAACTTTGGGAATCCCCAAGCCCCATGGAAAAGAATGAGAGCTTCACAAATGGGAGGGGGAGAGGTGGGTGGGGTGGTGCCTATCAGCTGCCTTCATTAGTTTTTAATTAGTTCTTCAAAATCTCCATATTGCACCTTATTTTGCATAACTAATCTCATCTGCTGATCACATTCCCGCCAGCCGTCATTCTCTTAATAAAGCTAAATTTTGTTCCCAGTCTAATTAGCATCCTAATTGGGCTTATCTTGAAGTGTATTTAATATTTATGACCTTGTCCTTGAAAATAAACAGAATTTTCTGGGTTATATAATCATGAATGGGGGTGTGATCTGTCAGAGTCCTTTCACACTCACAGTTTATTAATGTTCCTCTTACAGTTACACTGTAACCCAAGAAACATATTCAGGGGTAGCCATGTTGGCCATATAAGGGGGGGGGGAACCCCAATAACATCCAAAATCCACAAAACAGTGAGATCTTTATTCAGTCAGCCAAAACGCACAAAATATATGATGCAAGCTTTGCTTCAATATCATGCCATTTTCCCCTCCAGACAGCCACAGGATGCCATAATGACTACCATTTTGAATGTTTGTAATCGACATTGGCTGCATCTACACTGTAAAAATAATGCAGTTTGACATCACTTTAAGTACTGTAGTTCTGTCCTATGGAATCCTGGGATTTACAAGGTCTTTAGCCTTCTCTGCCAGATAATGCTGGTGCTTCACAAAACTACAAATCCCAGGATTTTGTACAATGGAGCCATGGCAGTTCAAATGGTGTCAAACTACAGTACGTCTATAGTGTAGATACACCCATCCTGTCATTCCCAGTTTTACTTTGGTCCTGGGAGGTATTTCTGGTGGATAGGGTGTATTCCCCCTAATGCATTTTATAGAATTTTTGAGTGGCAGAAATATTTGCCCAAAAGGTAGGGTTTCGGATTGGAAACATTGGGGGTTGGTGGAGGCTTTAGGGGGTCACTTGAGATTTTGTGTAACTCCTTGAAGACCACTGTTATATGAGATCATTATTCTGGTCAATAATCTAAGCATTTAGGAGAACTTCTGTGCTGTTTGTGGTTGAAATGCCCCAAAATCACACTCTTTTTAAAAATTGAAAAATGGGGGCGGGGGTCTTTTTAAAGAAGTGTGGTCCCAGTGCTACATGAACTCCATGAACCACACTTTCTCCATCCCAAATGCAGACTGCTAAAAATACCAATAAATGGGTCTTAAAGCAAATCAAGCCTGAACCCTTCCTAGAAGCCAAGATGACTAAACTGAGGCTGTCATGCTTTGGCCATATCATGAGAAGACATGGCACATTAGAAAAGACAGTAATGCTTGGAAAGGTAGAAGGCAGTTGAAAGAGTTGAAGAACATATTACAGATGGAAGGAGTCAATCAAAAAAGCCATGGCCCTACCTGCAAGACCTGAGCAAGGCTGTTGAAAGCAGGATGACTTGGAGGACTCGCATTCATAGGACGTTATCACACAGGGAGTTGCGGGGAGAAAGTGGAAATAAATGGGCACGAGCGGAAGTCTTTAATTTACGGGATTTGTCCCGTTCCACCTCATCTGATAACTAAATTCGAATTTAAAAGGGGGTTAATTCGAACAAAAACCTGATCTTTTCATTTTCAGGATTTTTGAGGATTTGAAAAGATCAGATTTTTGTTCGAATTAACCCCCTTTTAAATTTGAATGTAGTTATCAGACGAGGCGGAACGGGACAAATCCCGTAAATTAAAGTCTTCCTCTCGTCCCGTTTATTTCCACTTTCTCCCTGCAACTCTCCATGTGATAACGTCCATAGAGTTACTATACATTGAAGTCAACTTGATATCAGTTAGCAACAATAACAGTAAAACCTAGTAGACCAGAACTTGGAAATGTGAACTGAGAGCCTGCATCATAAGAAGTAAGTACAGTGACAGAGCTCCATCATTGGAGTTATGTCTGATGCCAGTCCCTTACTGTCTCAGTCTGCCAGCACCTCAACCAAAGATTTTCCAAGGCAGTGCAGATCAGGCCTCCAGTGATCTCAGATGCAAGATGCATCATGAACAAGTAGCTACAGAGACCTCTCAGGGTCCTGCTGTAACTGCTTGTCTCAATATGTCCCATCGCTAGGAGAGTGCTGGAGACATCATTTCCCAGTATCCTGATCTGCAACGCCTTGGCCAATATTCTGATCTGCAGCACCTTTGGCTGAGATGTGCTAGACTGAAATTGTAAACTTTTTGGTTCATATTTGGTTGTTAACCACTATAGTGCAGCAAAATCCCAAATCCAGCCGAGCTATAGGTTTCTGTAGGTTTTTCAGGCTTTGAGGCCATGTTCTAGAAGAATGTATTCCTGACGTTTCACCTGCATCTGTGGCTGGCATCTTCAGGCGAAATGTCAAGAATACATTCTTCTAGAACACAGCCTCACAGCCCAAAAAACCCACAAAAACCTATGGATGCCAGCCGTGAAAACCTTCGACTTCACATCCAGCTGAGCTGTTCGACAGTGGAACAGACTCCCTCAGTGTGGTGGAGCTTCCTTCTCTGGAGGTTTTTAAACAGAGGCCATCTGTCAGGGGTGCTTTGATTGTGAGTTCCCGCATTGCAGGGGGTTGGACTGGATGACCATTGAGGTCTCTTCCAACTCTATGATGCTATGATTCTACGTTGTTCCGTAGGGCTAAGCAAAGAAAGATCCAAGGATATCAAGCACGGCCCATTGAGAAATACAGCACATGACTGATGAGTTGGGCTCCTTTAGGGCAAAGTTTAGAAAATAGATTCAGTATCGTGGGCTGCCATGCCTCTAAAAATACATCCAGGCTGTGACACACCCAGAAGAAAAATCTGACTTCAACAACACACCTGGTGCTGTCTGTGACTATCTCCAGAACAGTTGGCAGGTGCGAGTCAGCCATTGTGGCCGTAAACATCACACTCTTGCTGCCCAGCCTTGAATGGACTGGTGTTCCCTTCCTCATGGTGATGGTTAAATATATGATCCTTGCTAAGAAATACTATGTAGCCCTATGATTCTTGGTTTGTTCTTGTTTTCTTTGAGAGAGGGATAATGTGTGGGATATGGATAGTGCTTAGAGGTTGTAGCAAGAAGTCAAGTGAGTTTCCATGCTTATTTCACGCTCTGTTTGAATATTTTCTTCCCTGCCTTTTAAAAACACTAATGGGCGTCCAACTAAAGAGCGCAACTAATCAACAAAACCAAAATCAAGCAACTGAAACAGATTTTCACTAGCACAACTGGATGATCCTGTTGATGTTTTCTCTCTCTCTCTCTCTCTCTCTTGCTTCTTTTCTGTTAAAACCAATATATTTATTTTACATGGTATTGCCACATGTGGTGGTAGCAGACAAAGATTCAGCCAGCCCTTGGGGGAAACAATTATTTTGGGGTGACAGCTCCCAGAATTCTGCAACCAGAACGGTCGGTGGCTTTCTGTTGAGGGAGCCTTTAGGAAAGTCCACCAATTTGGTGTAGAAGGGGCTTTAACCTGGTTGTTGCTGGTCTTTTCTTTTACTAGTGTACTTTAATTGTGCTTTTCATTAGTTCTATGTGTTGATTATATTCATTTCATGGAATTCATCATTGTTACATGCCCTGGATACTATCCATTGGGTAAAAAATATATAACAACAACAGCAACAACAACAGCAACAAAGTTGGGATTCCAAAACCCAAAATGATCCAAAATCCAAAACTTTTTTCGTGGCTGGCTGAAATAGTAGTGACACCTTTGCTCAAACATAAATGAATTTCCTATTTAGACTTGGGTCACATCTCTATGATATCTCATTATGTGTATGCAAATATTGTATTCCAAAATCTGAAAAAAATCTGAAATCCCAAATACTTCTGGTTTCAAACACTTTGGATTAGGGAGACTCAACCAACAGGGGTAGGCAACCTGTCCCCTTTAAGGGCCGGGGGACTTCACCTGCCAGAATCCCAGGAGCTATTGGCCAACATGGGACTATTGGCCAACATGGCTGAGGCTTCTGGGAGCTGAAGTCCCTTGGCCCTTAAAGGGGACAGGTTGCATAATGATTATTTGGCTGGAATCCTGTAATGCTGTTAAAAATGTGTGACCTGCAGTTATACACTCATTAAAGTTACTTGTTGATGAGTCCTATGCAGTCCCTAATTTAGGGACTATGTACAGACTGTGACAGTCTCTCAATCTCCACTTACCAGGAAGCAGCCACTGCAATGGACAGGGATCTGTTCCCCTGTCCTTTAGGAAGCAGCTGGCTTGAATCTCTATACTGGGAGGAGGGCAGGATATACATAAATAAAATAGTAAATAAAATTATTATTAATAATAATAGTCCCTCCTTCCCACCCACCCTCATGCAAGCAATCTCTGGCACAAAGGGGAGTTATGGCACCTCTGATGCACATTGGACACTTCTCATGCTCATTTGTGATGCACATTGAGCACTTGTGATAGATGCTTGACACTTCTGATGCATATTGGGCATCATTTCCTATATGCGTTGGACACTTTGATGCAAATCAGACAGTCCTCATGCTAATTTGGGATGCACATTCAGCACTTGTGATTCACACTGGACACTTCTGATGTGCACTTGACATTTCTTATTCATTAACTGAGGCATATTTTGTAATGACTTCATCAGGGGCTGTCCTTAGGACTCACCATCCTGAAAACAGTTCAGTACCCTCTAACTATCCTGATTTGGCAGGGACCGCCCTGATTAATCCTCTGTCGTTCCACTTTTCCGTTTGTTTTTAAAATGTCCCAGTTTCTCTCTTTTTCCCTCTTTTGTCCTCTGTTTGCTTCAATAGCTGTAAACAAAATTCAAAGTACCAAAATATATTGCATTGTCAGAGGAAGAGAGGAGAGGATAGGGCATCATCTGGCCCTTTCCTGTAGACTCACAGGCAAACATAAAGTGAGGCAGTCTGTTCTACCTTGTGTGTTATCGTCATAACTTTTTGTCATCTTGGCCAGACTCTGGTGTTGCTTGGTCACACATGCCACAGTTTTCATCTGTGAAATGTTGGGAGATTTGCAGTTCTGGATCTGAACTGTGGCTACTTTGAACTGGCTACTGTAGATGCTCAAGAGACCTCATCTCCTCCTCTGCCTCCTTCATCTCATTTGTTAAGACTTGTGCTTCCTGCCTGAATGAGATGCTTCAGGCAACTGTAATTGATTCCTAATGTATAATGTTTAATCACAGCACCACACCCTACACCCTGTAAGATAAAATGATAGAATCAAAGAGTTGGAAGAGACCTCAAGGGGCATCACGTCTAAGCCCCTACCATGCAATAATACATAAAGAGGCTATCCTGATGCCTGACATTTTGGGCATGACATCTCAGGACTTGGGATGGCAACCTATCCTGCAGGGGTGTGTGAGGATTCTGCTCCAACACACACTTTGTGTGCATTTTCCCTAGCCCTGATGCATTTTCCATCACTTCCTCATCTAGTTACGGTCCATGCCAGGTACCATTTCAAATTTTAAATGTGCCTTATTCCTCTGGAAGCATCTGCGGCCATCCACAGCAAACGGTACCTGGCATGGACCATAATTAGATGACTAAAGTGAGTTTTATCCACATTTGAGAAGTATACCTGTCAAATGTGGATAAAACTCACTTTAGTCAACTGGAGAAGCAGAAAAGATGGAAACAAGCATGGACTGGACCAGCACTGGGGGTGGAGGAAGGAGGAAATCCTTAGGCAAGATGTAGTACATTTTATGGAAAAATTAATTTATTGTACTTTGTTGTTGTGTGCCTTCAAGTCATTTCTAACTTATGGCAACCCAAAGGCAAACCTATCATAGAGTTTTCTTGGCACAATTTATTCAGAGACCTTTGCCTTCCTCTGAGGCTGAGAGAGTGTGACTTGCTGGTGTCACCTGGTGGGTTTCCATGGCCGAGCAGAGATCTGAACCCTGGTATCCAACATCTTAGATTATCTCACAAGGCCTGTTCTCACTGAGATTGTGTTAGTGAAAGGAACTGGATTCATATTGGTTTGGGAGCAGTACTTATCACACATCTTCAATTGCAAGGCTGCCATTGACAATCCCACACTCTCTTTCCCAGATGGCTACTTTACCCTGCCTCAATGTCCTCTTGCTCTACTCAGCATGACTTTTGGTTTTTTATTCTTACTTCTCTTTTTAACATAATTTAGCAACTATGGCAATCCAATTTATTGAGAGGAGGGAGAATAGAAAAGAAAGTTGCTGGCCCTTTCGCCGGCAAGTAAAAACATTTGAATTCAGGCAGGATTTTTACAATAATGACAGGGTAGCTTTTATATGGGGTATGTGTTTTAGCTTATGCATTGTTTTTAACTTTTGTATGTTTTTAATCTTAACTTTATACTATTTTAACTAGATTATTTTAATTTTTTAAATTGTTTTTAATTATTTTTATCTTGTGAGCCACTTCGAGTCCCTTTTTGGAAGAAAGGTGCCATAAAAATGAAATAAATACTCAAATAAGCGTATAAAGGAGAAAACCAGCCTGCTCAGGACTAGGGAAAGAGATGGAGGGAGAGGGAGAGATGAAGAGACTGAGACCTCATGACTGTCCAGTCCTGGAACTGCAGCTGGAAAATTATCACTAATGCAACAGCTGCATAGTTGGCAGCTGTTGATGGGCTTTTCCTGTCAACAAAAATGTGCACCACAGTCATGGGTGGCCTACAGACCAGCTACAGGTCAGTCACAACATTGTCTGATAAGGTTCCACCATAAACACTACTATTCTGCTTCTATCCCACTTTTTGAGCCTCATGTAATAAGCTCCGTCATCTCAAACCACTACATCACTCTGGCTCTGCAATAACAATAATAATTTATTTATTTATTTATTTATTTATATCCCACTTCTCTGCGTAATGCAACCAGAGCGGCGTACAACATTAAAAGATACATTCCATATCCCACAATCCCACCACCCCTTAAAATACTATTAAACAATTGACAATTTAAAACACACTTAAAATAACAACACAAATAAACAACAACTGCAACACAATCAGGGACAAACAGGTTGGGCTATCTTTTGGTGGCCAGGATATCTATTCAGGAAAGGCCTGCCAGATGAGATCCGTCTTAACAGCCTTTTTAAAGCTGTTTAAGGTGGTAATATGACAGATCTCATCTGGCAGGCCATTCCATAATCTGGGAGGAGTTGCCGAAAAGGTCCTCTGGGTGGTTGAAGACAGTCTAGTTTTTATAGGCTGCAGCAGATTCCTTCCAGCAGATTCCTCCCTGAGTGTGTGGGGTGGATTATACAGAAGGAAGCGGTCCCAGAGATAGGTTGGATCCAAGCCATTTAGGGCTTTAAAGGTGATAACCAACACCTTGTACTGGGCCCAGAAACTAATGGGCAGACAGTGAAGTGATCTTAAGATCAGTGTTATGTGCTCTCTTCTTATTGTTCCTGAGACCAGCCTGGCTGGCATGTTCTGTACTAGTTGAAGTTTCCGGACCAAGTATGAAGGTAGCCCCATGTAGAGCGCATTACAGAAATCGAGACAAGAGGTTACCAGCGCATGCATCACAGTTTCAAGGTCCCTAACTTCCAGGAAAGGGCGCAGCTGGTGTATCAGCCAAAGCTGATAACAGGCACTCCTGACCGTCACATTTACCTGATTTATCATCTGAAGTGACAGATCCAGGAGCACCCCCAGACTGCGAACACAGCCCTTTGAGGAGAGTGTGACTCCATCCAGGAGTGGGAGTTGTATCCCCATACCTGGGTTTGGGGCCGCTACTGTAAGTACCTCCATTTTGTCCGGATTCAGTCTCAATCTGTTTTTCCTCATCCAGTCCATTACTGCTTTAAGACAATCATTGAGAGGACAGATGCCATCTGAAGTCAAAGCTGAGACCCAAGACATGGAAAAATATATCTGGGTGTCATCAGCATACTGATAACACCCCACCCCATGACTTCGGATGATCTCTCCCAGCGGTTTCATATATATGTTGAATAGCATCGGGGACAGGATGGCACCTTGTGGGATGCCACAATTAAGCTCTTTCCTAAAAGAGCAACTGTCCCCTGGAACCTGCCCAAGAGGAAGGAATGGAACCATTGCAGTGCAGTGCCTCCAATTCCTAACCTTCTCAGGCGATCCAAGAGGATATCATGATCTATTGTATCAAAAGCCACTGAGAGGTCCAATAGCACCAACAGGGTCACACTACCCCTGTCAATGCCCAGATGAAGGTCATCAGCTAAGGCGACCATGGCAGTCTCAACTCCATATCCTGTCCTAAAGCCAATTTGAAATGGATCTAGATAATCAATTTCCTCCAAGACAGCTTGGAGTTGAAGAGCAACTGTCCTCTCGATCACTTTGCTCAGAAAAGGTAGTAGTGAAACTGGCTTATAGCTATTCATGTCCAGGGGGTCCAGGGAAAGTCTTTTCAGGAGAGGCCTAACTGCCACTTCCTTCAAACAGGATGGAACATGACCTTCCCTAAGGGATGCCTTGATGATGTCTCTAAGAAATATCCTCAAGGCATCTCCCCCCTGAACGGCCAGCCATGAAGGGCAAGGATCAAGAGGGCAGGTTGTTTTCCTCACTCTATCAAGAAGCTTGTCCACATCATCAGTACTCTGGTGGAACAGTGGTTAAATGCCTAAACTGCAACCACTCACTCATAAACCACAAGGTTGCAAGTTCAATACTAGCCAGGGCTCAGGCTTGACTCAGGCCTGCATCCTTCTGAAGTCGCTAAAATGAGTACCCAGCTGTTGGGGGCAATGAGCTTACAGTTGTAAACCACTTAGACACTCCATAGCGCGGTATGAAGCAGTATATAAATGAAGCTGCTTTGCTTTGCTTATGGATTGAAACTGAACCAGTATAATTTCATCAACAGAGTTGCTGGACACCTCATCAATTGATTCTGTTAGAACACTTGTGTCTAAGGGCCTCGGCAGACGACTAATAGGGTCGTCTCCGAGGCAAGGAAGAGGAGGGGCAGCTGCACGAGCGGCACCCCTTCCTCCTCCCGAGGTTGCCCTCGGAGCTGCCGGCCCTCCGCACGGCCAGCGCTCCGGGGGCAACCTCCCGCCGCAGCGTCCTCACACGCTGCGGCAGAAAAGTCAGGGAAAGTGAGCCCGACTCGTTTAGGGTGCACTTTCCCTGTCTTCTGAAAGGAGCGCCATTTTGACGCTCCTTTCAGGGACGCCGCCGGTGCGCCGCCGTGCGAGTGCCTCGCTCCAGCGGCGCACCGTCCCAGGGCATCCCCGACGCCCTGGTCTGCATCCCCCCTAAGTCGGCTCTTATCTGAGAGATTTTATCTGCAAAGAAGTTGTTAAACACATCACAGCAGGCTGTTGTAGGGTTAAGTAATGGGTTCTGTGCAGGTGGAACCTGTGTCGGTTCCCTTACCACCCTAAACAGCTCTGCTGGACGGGTCTCTGCAGACTCAATATGTGCAGAGAATAAAGATTTCCTCACTGCACGTATTGCCTCTTTATAGGAACAAAGAAATTTCCTATGATGAGTTCTGTCAGATAAGAGTTGGGTTTTCTGCCAGATGCACTCTAGTCATTGTCTAACCCACTTCATATTCCTGAGCTCTTCAGTATACCATGATTGATGATTTGAAGTGGGTTGGAAAGGACGCTTGGGAGCTATCGTGTTGATAGCCTTGGCGAGATCTGTATTCCAGGTATTAACCAAAGCTTCGACAGAATCACCGGTGTTACCAATCATTAAACCCTCTAAGGCTTTCTGGAATCCAATTGGTTCAATTTGAGGGCAGACCATTCTAATGGGCCCTCCACCCCTGACAGGGCAGACAGTGGTCTTAGTTCAGCCTTGATAAGGAAATGGTCCATCCATGACAATGCAGAGGTTTTAATTACCTCCACCCACAGATATTCCTGTTATGTACTGAAGACCGCATCTAGGGTATGACCTGCACAATGAGTGAGCCAGACAACCAACTGGGATAAGCCCATGTTTGTCATGGACTCCATGAACTCCTGAGCCACACCTGTAAGATTTGATAAACTGGTCTCAAGTGGAAAGTTGAAGTTGCCCAAAACTAGAAATCTGGGCAACTCCAACAGCAACTCAGAGACCAGCTGTGTCAGCTCAGTTAGGGAGTCTGCTACACAACAGGGTGGATGGTATACTAACAGAATCCCCAAACTATCCTTAGTCCTCAGGCTCAGGTACATCCACTTGAAGTGGACTGTTTTCCGGATAGGTATCCTGGTCAAGGTGAGTTTGTTCTTATGAACCAAGGCCACTTTGCCCCCTCACCCACTTCCCCTTACCTGCTCACTGACAGAGCACCCAGCTGGAAGAGCCTGCGCCCAAGTTATAGTGACAGCCAGGTCTCTGTAAGGCAGGCCAGGTTGGCATCCTCATCTAAGAGGAGATGATAAATGATCTGGGTCTTATTTTTAACCAACCTGGCATTGCAGAGGAGAAAAGTAAGGTTCTGTGGAATAGTTGGTATGTTCTCCAATCCATTTCAGGAAACAGGGTGAACTGAAGGCAGGATAGCTTTTAAACATCGATTCCGCCTTCCTTTGTAACACACCTTCACTCTGTTCACTACAGCTCCCAAAAACTCCCAGTAACAATAATCAGTGGGAATACCAGTTGGAGGATTCCAAGAGAATTAGAAGATCATCACACTGTTCTTAAATAAGGGGACAGAAGCAGGACTGTAATTGTAATTGCCGGATCCTACTGCACAATCTTGTGGATAGGCAGTAGGCATCCTGTAGTCAGTTTGTGCTTCTTCCGTTGATTTTAATGAATGGGAAAATGCCATGAATAGCAATTGCAATAGCAAGTACATTTCTATACCACTTATCAGTGCACTTATGAACTCCCTAAGTGGTTTGCAACTGTAAGCTAATTGCCCCCAACAAGCTGGGTACCCATTTTTGTGACCTTGGAAGGATGCAAGACTGAGTCGATCCTGAGCCCCTGGCTGGGATTGAACTCACAACCTTGTGGTTTGTGAGTGAGTGGCTGCAGTACTGGCATTTAACCACTGCACCACCAGGGCTCTTAATTACATGACAAAATTAAGCTGTCAATAGCTGTCAATTGCACAGTTAACCCCTTATTCAAGTGTGTGTCATAGGTCATTCAGGGGCAATTCAGAGAGAAGGGGATTTAAACTGGTTTCACTGCACACACCTCACTCCCAATGAAGGTGTGACTACTTACTTACTTAATCTTGGATAGCTAATGAGGAAATGGAACAGTAGAGAGATAAGATGCACTGGTAACCTGTTATCAATTCGCAATTGTGTGGTAATGTGAAAAGAACTGTTGCTGTTTCAGGTGTTTAAGAAGTCACAACAGCATCAGGAGGGAAGCTTTGAGTGATAATATCATTTAGTCCAAATAATAAATAAATAAATAAATAAATAAACATTTCCAAGCTCTGATGTAGGCTTTATTGATGTGCGTATTCCTCTTCCATCATGCTCTCTCCAAGGATCCTCTGACATGTAATTTTCCTGAAAGCTTCCCTTGAAAGCTTTCCCCCAAACCACCAGGCTGTGACACATTCAGAGGTTGTCTGTCTTCTCCCATGAAAGGACAATTGGATCCATCTGGTGGCAAACACTCCCCCACAAACACACACACACACACACACACACACACACACACTGCCATGTTAGAGGGAAATACTTGCAGGTGCAAGAAGCCATCTGCCACCTTCGAAACCGTTTCCTCTTGACCCTCTAGCAGGTGTGCTGCCACCATCACTACCACTTTTGGTACACCAGCCTGAACCAGCTGTTTTGGGAGGGGTGCTCTTTTTTGACCTCCTCCAGTTGCTTTGAACAGAGAGTGGCTGCCGTGCCAATTCTCCGTGGGAAAGGAAGAGTTCCAACTGGACGTCTCCTTGTAAAGCTGCAGCTGCTCCAACTGCTCCTGGGAGGAAGAGAGAGGGAAAAGAAAAGTTTGGAGCTTCAGAGCCTCCCATAGAATTGCAGAGGGAATTTGGCAGAAGGACACAGCCTCCAAAGAGGCAGGTGGCACATGCTCCAAGCTGGAGGCACAATTCACCGGCTCATAAAATGGAGGAAGGGGGGCAAACACAGCTTATCCAGGCTGACCTATTCTTTTTCCCAGCCCCCAAAACACATTCAGACATTCTACTTTTCCTATTCACCAGAGGAAAGGCCTGTAAATCAGAACAGAGCTTTTCTGAAACCTTGCAAGTAGCAGTAGTTGTTGCTGTATTTGTAGTACCAGTGGTAGTAGTTGGTCTTTGCATTTAAGTAACTGAGGAAGGGTGGAGGAAAAAGGTTGCTGACATGCACAATGGGGGAGAGGGCGAAGGCTGTCTCAGTTCTAGAATGTTCTGAACGATCTGCAGAAACATAGGAAAATGCTATATGTCTGAGTTCATAGACAGAAACATAGAACTGGAAGAGACCCCAAGGGCCATCCAGTCCAACCTCATTCTGCTATGCAGAGAGACACAATCAAAGCCTTTCCAGGAGATGGCCATCTTTCCTCTGTTTAAAAACCTCCAAAGAAGGAGATTCCATCACATTCTAAGACAGCATCTTCCACTATCAAACAGCTTTAAAGTCAGGAACCTCTCCCTAATGTTTAGGTAGAATCTCTTCTCCTTTAGTTTGAACCCACTGCTTCGTGTCTTAGGGCTGTACAGGCGGGCAAAAAGAGGTGCTTTCAGGCTGACTTGGAGGCATGGCGTTTAGACGACGCAAGCCTAAAAGCCAGCAGGAAAGCGGCCTCTAGGCACCACATGCTGGGAAAAGCCACTCCAAAAAGGTGCAGCTTCTTCCAGAAAGATGCACACCTTCGCATGTGCATACGTATGCAGCGACACTGGTGCATCAGAAAAAGGGTGCCAGAGATTTAAAACGGCTATATAAATGCACCGCCGCACGTGTGGCGGAAATTGAGTCGACGATCCAGAGCATGCGCTCTATGATGAAGGCTTTAATTTAAAGCGCCCTATGCTTCCAGGTGTGGATGCACCACTGCAGGTGCCCTTTAATATTTAATAACCCTAACCCTAATTGTAACCCTACGCATGTGCCCTAGCAACTGTCCTCTGTTATGACAATAAATGCATTCTGTCACATGTACACTTGCTGTCGGAATGCACAGTAGTCTGCATGAAAAAGGCTTTTGTGCTCTTCTGCGCAGGTTGCAGGTGTGTGTGTGGGGGGGGTGTCCAGGAGTAACGTTTGTCTGTGTGTCTTGTTGGCCATGTCCCTTTCATGACTACCAGCTGCATGTATCAAGTCTGTCCACACAACCCTCCCTTGCATGTACCTCTCCCCTCCCCCCAATCTATGTGGGACATGTTTTGTGGAGGACAACCAAATAGGTGTCTTTTCAGTTGACAAGGGTGGCACAATCAGACAGTGGAACCTATCTATTACACCCACTACTTGGGGGAACACCAAGGTCAGTGAATCCTTGTATGATCTGTGGATGTATGACAGGTCCTGCACAGGTGCACAGGAATGCTGAACATCAGTCACCTTTGTATAGACAAAATGACAGACTGTATGCCACCCTATGACAGGTCTTGCACAGGTGCACAGGGATGCCAAACATCAGTCACTTTTTTACACAGAGAGTGCCAGACTGTATAGCAGCCTATGACATGCTCTGCACAGGTGCACAGGTGTGAGGCCTGGTGGCGCAGTGGTTAAATGCCTTACTGCAGCCACTCACTCATAGATCACTCATAGACCACAAGGTTGTGAGTTCAATACTAGACAGGGCTCAGGCTAGACTCAGGCCTACATCCTGCTGAGGTCGCTAAAATGAGTACCCAACTGTTGGGGGGCAATGAGCTTACAGTTGTAAACCGCTTAGACATCCCATAGTGCGATATGAAGCAATGCTTTGCTTTGCTTTGCTTTGCTTTGTGCAGGGATGTATTCCTGCACACATGCGCATGCATATGAGAGAACAAAAAAAATTAAAGCAGCCACTGCAAGCCCATGTGGTTGCTCCATCTCCCTTTGTAGCATCCTCGGGGCTGGTGGTGCAGTTGGCGGGGCTTCAATATGTCCTCGGAAAAGCCGCATCAACTGCCCCCAAATGCAGTTGCTCATCCCCATTTAGGACATTCTCAGGGTAGGTGGTTGCTGAAGCTTAGGGAAAAGGCAGCTTCATGTCACCTTTTCCTGCCCATCTGTACAGCCCCTTTGTCTCTGGGGCAGCAGAAAACAAGCTTGCTCAATCTTCCATATTACAGCTCTTCAAAGATTTAAACATGACTATCATGTCACCACTTAACCTTCTCTTTTCCAGGCTAAACATACCCACCTCCCTAAGCCGCTCCTCATAGGGTTGCCATTTGTGCTGGAAAACTGGAATCGGGCTGCTCCTGGATTAAAGGGTGGCAGTGATGATGGCAGCAGTATGAAACTGCAAGAAAGGGGAAGAGAGAAAAACTGGCAGGTGTCTCATCCTACAGTGGAGGCACTGAGGAGGCATGTGAGACTAGTACAGAGCCCAAAGAGAGGGAAAACAGATGAGCGGGCTGGAGATGCTGAGCTCAGGCCTTGTATGGTGACTGGTGAGTATACTTCTCTTTCCTCCCACTCCCCACTCCCCACATTTTCCTGCTCAGTCACTGTATCTGAGCCCAGGAGAATATCATCGCTCCCCAGTGGCATCACTATCTATGGTGACATGGTCAGAGAGCTGCCAGCTAGTGGGGAGGGGGTGCTGGCAAGGGTAGGTGGCTGTGGCCTGCCCTGCCCTTCCTTCTAACTTGCTCGCCTGCCTCTTCCAAGCTGACCATTCACCTGCTGCCAGGCCAGACCCTGGAAGGGTTGCCAGGTGGTGGCAGATGTCCTTGCCTTCCCTCCCCAGCCGCTGCATCACCCTGGCTGAGCAAGTGAGGCAGCAGAAAGGGACAGAAGGGGTGCATTTGCCCCTTCTGTCTTCTGTCCCCAGGGAAAATGAAGGAAGAGGAGGGCCGCACTCCCTGAACCCCTTCAATGACACTACAGTATGTCTCCCCACCCTTTCCAGGCCATCAACCTCAACTCCCCACTCCTTTTCTTCCCAATTCTCCTCAATCTCCTCTCCTTCCAACTATTTAGCTATCATTCTTTTTTTTCCTCTTACCACCACCATGGCTAAGCAAGATTTTAAATCTTTTCCCATCCTGTTGACTTCCATACTCCTCTTCTTCCCAGTCCTCCTCTCAATCAGTACATCAAATACAGTTAGGAGAACGATCCATAGTCTGAGCATAACCATACAGTAGAATAATAGAACTCAGAAATAGTTTTAAATAGCTACAATAAACTCAGTTTACCTCTGCACAAGATGAGATGTAACTCTAAGATGAACCAATCAAATTTCTGTGTCGGATATTGTCTGATCTGATGTCTCTTCGGATTCCTTAATTATACCCTGAGTACAATATTTATGTATTTCCCCACCATTTCCTTTCGTATTGTTGAGATCTTTTCCCTGTGATATACATAGGTAATCTGTCCATTACCGCTAACTCATTTAATTTTACTTCCCATTCCTGTAAAGTAGGTATTTTGTCAGATTTCCAGTGTCTTGCGTACATCACTCGTGCCGCTGTTATCATATATAATCTTACACTTTTTTCTTCCTGACTGAGGGCTGATGCAGACCAGCCGTTTGGGGTGGCACAGAGCCACCCCGGGAAGCAGCAGATCAGGGCCGCGGCAACCCCATGCTGTGGCCTCGATCCTTCCTTTTACCACCCCGAAAAGAGCAGCAAAATGCTGCTCCTTTTAGGGGTGGCAAAAGGCCACCCTAAGAGCCGGTGCCACAACTCTTCCACACCCTTTCAGTGCAGCATGTTTAAACATTGCACGAGGAGGGTATCCCGACACCGTGTGGCGCGTGTACAGCCGTGCGGCGTCAGGACAGCGTCAGGGTGGGGTTGGGTTGGGTTGGGTTGGGTTGGACGGCGTGCGGCTGCCCCACCCCAACTCTACCTCCAGGCTGGCCCTTTGCAATGGCCCTTAGTTTACAATCCATCACATCGTTATATTTAACAGTAACAATTCTGATTTTACACATATTCCTATGTATATTTTCCATTATTTTTTTTACCCTTCTACAATGCCACCACATGTGATACATAGTACCCAATTTATCCTTAAATTTCCAACAATTATTGTTATTTTGTTTTTTCATTTTTGCTAATCTAGTAGGGGTCATATACCATCTATGAAAAAAAATTGTGAAAATTTTCCTTTAATTCATTACATTTAGGAAACATGTTTTTCCATGCATTCTCCCAACTTTGTAATGGTACTGAATTTCTGATATTCTGCATCCATTTAGTCATGTTGTTTTTCACTGTTTCTTCCCCTAGTTCTATTTCTAGTAGCAGCTTATATGTTTTTCTTATCCATTGTTGGTCACATCCCTTAAGTATTTTGTCAAACGTTTTCAAATCATTTTCTATTCCTAGTTTTCCAAGTCCTTTTTAAAGTCATCATGACAATGGAAATTTAATACTAGGATAAGGAATGATAAAGAGATACAGGCTACAGAAATAAATAAATAAATATAGCTATAAAATCTGAGCATTTGCTGATGATGTTGTAATATTCTTGGAAAATCCAATAAAGAATATAACAAGATTGGAAAGGATTTTGGAACAGTTTAGTACATTAGCAGGTTTTAAGATAAATAAAGTTAAGAGTGGGATATTAACTAAAAATCTTTCTAAAGAAGAAGAAGAAGAATTAAGGAAGAAAACAGAATACCAGATAATCAGCCAGAAATAGTGCAAATTGAGTCCACTTTAAGGGTTAGGGTTAGGGTTAGGGAATCATGGGAACTGTATTTTATTGTGGCACCAGAGCTCTCTAACAGAGAAGGCTCAATGTCTCAGAGAAAAAAATCAATTCCCATGATTCCCTAGCACTAACCCTAACCCTTAACGTGGACTCAATTTGCACTATTTCTGGCAGTCTGCAACCCCCCAAAGTTAAATACTTAGGAATAATAATTGCAGGAAAAAATACAGATTTATATAAAAACAACTATGTGGCTAGATGGAATAATATTAAAAGAGATCTAGAGACCTGGGACAAACAACAACTTTCCCTAATGGGTAGGATTTCAATGGTACAAATGAACATACTGCCAAGAATGCTATATTTATTTGAAACGATACCCATTTTGACAACTACTCAACCATTCAAAACTTGGAAGCAAGATATTGCCAAATTTATATGGCAAGGAGGAAACCTAGAATCAAAAGCTCAGTAATGTAAGATTGAAAAGCGAAAGGTGGACCGGGACTCCCAAATTTGGAAATGTATTATGACTCTTGTGCACTGTTATGGATAAAGGATTGGATGCTATTAAAAAAAAACTCAAAACATTTAGAAATAAAAGGTACAAAAATGAAAACAGGGTGGCATGCTTATTTATGTTATGAAAAATGCAAGCCAGATAAAGATTTCAATATTCACTGATTAAGGAAGGCATTATTTAATGCAGGGGTAGGCAACCTGTCCCCTTTAAGGGCCAAGGGACTTCAGCTCCCAGAAGCTTCAGCCATGTTGGCCAATAGTCTCTTGTTGGCCAATAGCTCCTGGGATTCTGGGAGCTGAAGTCCCTCAGCCCTTAAAGGAGACAGGTTGCCTACCGCTGATTTAATGTTTGGAAGAAATATAAAAGACACTTCTACTCTAAAATACCAATATGGATAGCTCCTCAGGAGGCACTTCATAAAAAAGAAGCCCCACCAAAAGGAATGTGGATTGGCAGTTTTATCTATCTTTTCCAGGGCATCATGCCAATGTATAGAGAGTGTTTTCATTGATGAATGCCCAGTGGACTGATGAGAGAAATAGATTGACTCTAGCATCCATTAGCACCATTCTTGACATTCAGCACAACATGGCAATGTAAGTTGCACTGAATTTTACAAACTGATGTGCAGTGAAAAACAAAATCAAAGTATCTTGACTAAGTACAGACTTCTGAAAAGTGCAACTGACACCAGAGACTTTACACTACTGAAATATGCAAAAAATTAAAAAATTAAAAAATTAAAA
The DNA here is from genome assembly GCA_026167975.1 of Phrynosoma blainvillii. NCBI lineage: Eukaryota > Metazoa > Chordata > Lepidosauria > Squamata > Phrynosomatidae > Phrynosoma > Phrynosoma blainvillii. Next base: position 442,318,372 of record JANUYF010000001.1, on the reverse strand, counting down.
AAATTAAATGTCAAAATGTGGCATTTTTTTTAAAAAAGTCAATAATTCACCCAATCCAGTTCTGTATACTTTTGTCCCAGTTTTGTGGAAGAAATTTATGATAACCCTGTCCTCATAGGGCATGGTTTCCAGACCCTTCACCATTTTAGCTGCCCTCCTTTGGACACGCACCAGTTTCTCCACATCCTTTTTGAATTGTGGTGCCAGAATTGAACACAGTATTCCAGATGAGGCTTGACCAAAGCAGAATCGAGTAGTACTATCACTTCCCTCGATCTAGACACTATATTCCTATTGATGTAGCCTAGGATCATATTGGCTTTTAAAGCTTCCATATCACACTCTTGATTCATATTCAGCCTGTGGTCCAATAAGACTCCTAGATCCCTTTCACATGTATTGTTGTCAAGCCAGGTCACCTATTCTACATCTGTGCATTTTATTTTTATTTTTATTTTTGCCTAAGTGCAGCACCTTACATTTGTCACTGCTGAAATCCTTTTTGTTAGTTCAGGTCCAGCTTTCTTGCACTCCACTGGTCACTTCTCTCTAGAATGAAGAGGAGCCATTGCTGAGCACCCTTTGGGTTTGGTCAGTCAACCAATTACAAATCCATTTAACAGTTGCACTGCCTAGCCCACATTTTACTAACTTAATTGCAAGAATATCATGGGAGACCTTGTCAAAAACCTTACTGAACTCAAGATATGCTACTTCCACAGCATTCCCTTCATCTACCAAGACTGAAATTTTATCAAAAAAGAGAAAAGATTAGTCTGACATCATCATCATCATCATCCCACTTTTTTCCCCAAAGTTGGAACTCAAAGCAGCATACAGTTTAAAAGAATACAATTAAAATCATAAAAAGTAAACATTAAAATAGAATTAAACTGTTACAGTGTTAAAACACATTACTCATTAAAAGAATAAAATGCAGTTTAAAAAGGCAAAAGTGCTTTAAAACAGTACAATTAAAACACTATAACACCCCCAGCCCATTTTGTAAAGACTTTCTATTTTAAAGGCCTGTCTGAATAAAAATGTCTTAGCCTGCCGATGGAAGGTTATGGCCTGTTTTTGAGAAAACCATGTTGACTTTTAGTGATCACCGCATTCCTTTCTAAGTGCTTACAGACACCAGTCCCAATGTGCAATGGTCACTTCGTTGGCTTGTCTACATAGTAACATCATGGCAGTCCCTTGCTGAATACAGACATTGCAAAACTAGCAACTTCTGTCTCCCGCAAATTTAAGTCCAGTTATGTAATAATAATAATAATAATAATAATAATAATAATAATAATAATTTATTTATAGCCCACCCCTCTGCACAGCAATCGGGGCGGGGTACAACAATTTTAAAACAAACAAATTAAAACATTCCCCCATCCCATAATCCACCCTCCCACCCCTTAAAACAGAATTAAACTAACGAACAATTAAAAATACAACAATAAAATAAAACCATCCATTAATGAGATAAGGAATCAGTAAAAACAAAATAAACTCATCTAGCGGCAGACCACAGTTATTCCGGGAAGGCCTGCTGAAAGAGATCCGTCTTTACTGCTTTTTTAAAAGCAGCAAGAGTGGTAATAAGACGGATCTCGTCCGGCAGGCCATTCCAAAGTCTGGGAGCGGTTGCGGAGAAGGCCCTCTGGGAGGTCTGAGACAGCCTAATTTTTATTGGCTGTAGCAGATTCCTCCCAGAGAACTGGAGGGCACCGGGGGGATCATACGGGGAGAGGCGGTCCCTAAGATAAGATGGACCCAAGCCATGTAGGGCTTTAAAGGTCAAAACCAACACCTTGTACTGTGCCCGGAAACTAATCGGCAGCCAGTGGAGGGATTTAAGCACCGGTGTTATGTGCTCCCTCCTAGATGTTCCTGTGATCAGCCTGGCTGCCATGTTCTGCACCAGTTGTAGTTTCCGGGTTAGGCACAAGGGTAGCCCCATGTAGAGTGTGCTGCAGTAATCCACGTGTGAGGTTACCAGGGCATGTACCACAGCTTCCAGATCCCTCACATCCAGATAAGGGCGCAGTTGGCGTATCAGCCAAAGCTGATAACAGGCGCTCCTGACCGCCGCATTCACCTGACTAGTCATGTGAAGCGATGAGTCAAGGAGCACCCCCAAACTGCGAACACAATCCTTGGAGGAGAGTGTGACTCCATCGAGGACTGGAGATTGTATTCCCAAATCTAGTTTCAGGCCTGTGACTGTGAGTACCTCCGTTTTGTCTGGATTCAACTTCAATCTGTTTTTCCTCATCCAATCCATTACCGCTGTGAGACAGTCATTGAGAGGAGAGACGCCATCTGAAGTCTGAGACGATGATCTGGTCATGGAGAAGTATATCTGGGTGTCGTCAGCATACTGAAGACATCGAGCTCCATGCCTCCGAATGATCTCACCCAGCGGCTTCATGTAGATATTATACATGTCCCACACTGAATTCCAGCCCATGCTTTCAACAAAGACTGCATCCACAGTGCAGAAATAATCCCAATTGATACCACTTTAACTGCCATGGCTCAATGCTATGGAATTCTAGGGACTGTAGTTTGTTGTGGCACCAAAGCTCTCTGACAGAGAAGGCTAAATGTCTTACAAAATGACAAATCCCAGAATTCCATAGCATTGAGCCACAACAATTAAAGTGGTGTCAAACTGCATTATTTCTGCAGTGCGGATGCAGCCCAAGATGTTCTTCCCCAATTAGATTGAGGAGCAGTATTTTTGAAATCAGAAGTTGGCAACTGTCGGAAGGACAAAGCCAGGAAATGAGCCAAGATGAAATATGGACCATTCTTTCTTTTCATTGCTCCCCACTGCCTTTTTCTGTGTACTGTCAGGGAGGAATGGAAAGGATATTCATTAGTATTTGTTCTCAGGTCGAAAAACAGATTTCCTGGCAGTTGGGAAATCTTGTTGGGATGAATATGTGAGCATCATGAATACGAACCAGACATGAATGTGTACATCTAGGTTAGGCTTTTGTGACTCCCTTAGTGAATTCCAGTCCTGTTTTCTACCCAGAAAACACAGTTGCACAGTGGAGAGTATCTTTTGCAGGCTGGCCCCCTCCTCCATCTGGCCCTGTGGCTATTGGGAGATCTGCAAAGACCAAGAAATTTAAAGTCCATTTGCATCTCAACAAGGACCCCTCCCTTGCAATCCAATATGCCTCCATTCCTATGAGGTCACAGATCTCTTTGTAGGCAAGGACAATGGATTCCTCAAGGAGTCTTCATGTTTTTGCATCAGGAACATTTTGGTAGATGTTGAGCCACAAGGACAGAAGGAGGAGAGGTCAGCCTGCAAAAGATCTCCTCCACTTACCATCTTAACTAAGGTCAGAAACATCAAAATGCGGGCATCTGACTAACATTTCCAATTTTTTCTCCTGTTTGGTTTGTAACATCTTGCCTGATGAAGAAGCCAGTGGAGCTTCGAAAGCTTGCAACAAGTATATTGTGCATTTTGGTTGGCTAATAAAGGTATCACTGTTTGGTGGATTTTTGTTTGAATTTGCTAAATGGCCAACACAACTACCCTTGCATGAGGCTGAGAGAGTGCAATTTGCCTAAGGTCACTAGTGGATTTACATGGCTGAGCTGGGATTTGAAACCTTTTCCAGAGTCATAGTCCAATGCTCAAACCACTACACCATGCCGACTCTATTATTAATTTATGTATTGTATGTTTTTATTCATTGTCATTTTAACTCTGTATTAGTTTAATATATATTTTAAGGGGTGGGTGGGTTAGGGAATGGGTTCTTGGATTTGTTTTAACTTCTTGTGATGTTTTTAATTTGATGTACGCCACCCCGATTGCGCTGCAGAGGGGCGGTATAAAATTATTATTATTATTATTATTATTATTATTATTATTATTTCTTATTTGCCTCTCCCCATGGATTGAGATGGAGAATAACAGATACAACATCCATTAAAAACACACCATCTGTTAGAAACACACATCAGTTTAGATTTAGAAGAACAAATAAGACAGATACATATTAAAACAATCCACATTTTATTTTTAAACAAATCATCATTTAAAATTCACAATTTAAAAAAATCATCTGGATGGGTCTGCTGGAAGAGACTGGTCTTTATAGGGCTTTGTATGTCGCAACTAACACAATGATTTCTGCCTAGAAATGGACCAGTAGCCATTGAAGCTTTTTCAGCAAGGGAGTTATATGCTCCCTATAATAAGAGAATGGAAAAACTTGGAGAACTGTGGGCTGTTGTTGCTGCTGTTGTTGCTGTATGCCTTCAAGCCATTTCCACCTTATGGAGACCCTAAGGAGAACATATCACAGGGTTGTTGTTTTTTTTAACAAAGTCCTTCAGAGGGGGTTTGCCTTCACCATCCTCTGAGACTGAGAGACTGCGACTTGCCTAAGATCACTCAAGATTTGAACCCTGCACTCCAGAGTCATAATCCAATGCTCAAACCACTAAAACCACTACATGGTTCCCTTGGGTTAAGCAAGTATTTTACTGGGGAAGTCTTTCCAGTTCTCCATCAATGCTGCAAGACCACTGGCTTCTGTATGTTGTCCACCCTAATCTTGAGTACACACACAGTGAAGCAATTTGGGCTAGCAACCAAAAAAGCCCATTTGGCACACTTTATTCCCTGATAAGGATAATGGATTTGAGCCTTCGGGTTCCAGTTTCTTTAGGTTTTGTGCCATACCTATGGCAGGGGAACATGTAGTGGTGGCTGGTGGCTTCCATGGTGATGGGGCGGTGAATCTCTCCCAGGTTTCAGTCTTATCTTTAAAGGAAATATCCAAAGTGCCAAACACTGTTCAGCAAAATTAAGTTTAGCACCATGGACGGCTCATCTATAGTTTGGACTAAAAGCCAAAGCAGATTCCTGGCCCCCACCAGTTGGGGAGAAAAGAAGTGTACAATCTCTTTTCTCTTTTTTTTCTCAATTTATTCTATTCTTATTAATTTTAATTTTAATTTATTTTAGAGAACTCAGCATTTTGGCTCACTCTTCCTGGCTCCGCCTGACAAGGCTGCTGTTGTTTTTAAACTCCATCTTGCTTGTGTGGCTGTCAGCCTCAATTCGTAGCAACATTTATTTAATAAGTGGGGGGATAACCATGGGCAAGGGGAAAAGAAGAGATTTAAACTGTCCTGCTGCCAGGTGGCGATTCATGGCTTATCCTCAGGCCTGGACCTTTGTCCGACCCCAAGATGGATCGGCAAAGCTTTTTAATTCAAGTCTGTAAGCAGGATGATCAGCGTTTTACTTAGCTAGCCTGTGGCTTCCGCAGCAACAGTCTGCTGTGCAGTGAGATATCATCTGAAAGGCCCAAGAGTCTTAGAAGAGATAAAGAAACTGAGACACCATGCAGCCTCCTTCAACCTTCTTCATAGTCCTCCATTAATCGAATATCTCTAGGCACTGTAAAGGAAAAAGGTACAGTAGCCCTGGCCCTTCCCCTCACATGCTGGCTTTCTACATACAGGGAGTCAGGGGAAACATTTGTTGTCATCTGCCTCCAACTCAAGGTGACCATCCCAGGGTTTTCTTGGCAAGGTTTATTCAGAGGAGGTTTGCCATTGCCTTCTTCTGAGGCTGAGAGAGTGTGACTTCTCCAAGGTCACACAGTGTGTTTCCATGGCTGAGTGGGGGTTCAAATCCTAGTCTCCCAAAAATCCCAAACCAACACTCAAATCATTACACCCTGTTGGCTCATGTGGAGAAACATGCAGGAGTGCAATCTTCCAATCTGTGTGCAGAATGGTATTTCTACCAGGACTTGCTAGAGGGTTTAAGAACAATAAAAAGGGCTTTTGGGGGTATATCCATAGCAAAAGAAAGAAGAAGGAAATGGTAGGGTCACTGCACAGAGAAGATGGAGAAATTCTAACAGGGGACAGAGAAAAGGCAGAACTACTCAGCACTTTCTTTGCCTCAGTTTTCTCACAAAAGGAAAAGCTTGTTCAACCTGAGGAAAATGGAGCAGAGGACACAATAGGGGAAATGCAGCACAGAATAAGTAAAGAGGAACTACAGGAATACCTGGTTAATCTAAATGAATTTAAGTCTCCAGGACCAGATGAACTACATCCAAGGATATTAAAAGAACTGGCAAATGTAATCTCAGAGCCACTGGCAATAATAATCTTTGAAAACTCCTGGAGAACAGGAGAAGTCCCTGCAGACTGGAGGAGGGCAAACATTGTCCCCATCTTCAAAAAGGGGAAAAAAGAGGATCCCAACAACTATCGCCCAGTTAGTCTGACATCAATACTGGGAAAGATTCTAGAACAGTTCATTAAACAGAGAGTCTGTGAACATTTAGAAGGGAATGCCATAATCACTAAAAGTCAACATGAGTTTCTCAAAAACAAGTCATGCCAGACTAATCTGATCTCTTTTTGTGATAAAATTACCAGCTTGATAGATGAAGGGAATGCAGTAGACATAGCATATCTTGATTTCAGTAAGGCTTTAGACAAGGTCCCCCATGATATTCTTGCAAACACGATAGTAAAATGTGTGCTGGACAATACAACTGTTAGGTGGATTAGTAACTGGTTGACTGACCGAACCCAAAGGGTGCTCAGCAATGGCTCCTCTTCATCCTGGAGAGAAGTGACCAGTGGGGTGCCACAGGGTTCTGTCCTGGGCCCAGTGCTCTTCAACATCTTTATTTGAAGATGACACCAAATTAGGAGGAGTAGCTAATACCCCAGAAGACAGGATGAAAATTCAAAATGATCTTAATAGATTAGAAAGCTGGGCCAAAGCTAACAAAATGAATTTTAACACAGAGAACTGTAAGGTACTGCTCTTAGGGCAAAAAAATGAAATGCATAGATATAAGATGGGGGACACCTGGTTTAAGGAGATTACGTGTGAAAGGGATCTAGGAGTCCTAGTAGACCACAAGTTGAACATGAGTCAACAGTGTGATGCAGCAGCTAAAAAGGCCAATGCAATTTTAGGCTGCATAAATAGAAGTATAATATCTAGATCAAGAGAAGTAATAGTGCCACTCTATTCTGCTTTGGTCAGGCCTCACCTGGAATACTGTGTCCAGTTCTGGGCACCACAATTGAAAAAGGATGTGGAGAAACTGGAGGGCAATTAAAATGGTGAAGGGTCTGGAAACCAAGCCCTATGAGGAACGACTTAGGGAACTGGGGATGTTTAGCCTGGAGAAGAGATGGTTAAGAGCAGGGGTAGGCAACCTTTCCCCTTTAAGGGCCGAGGGACTTCAGCTCCCAGAATCCCAGGAGCTATTGGCCAACATGGCTGAGGCTTCTGGGAGCTGAAGTCCCTCGGCCCTTAAAGGGAAAAGGTTGCCTACCCCTGGTTAAGAGGGTATATGACAGCCCTCTTTAAATATTTGAGGGGGTGTCATATTGAGGCGGGAACAAGCTTGTTTTCTGCTGCTCCAGAGAATAGGACCCGGAACAATGGATGCAAGCTACAAGAAAAGAGATTCCACCTCAACATTAGGAGGTTCTTCCTGATAGTGAGAGCTGTTCAACAGTGGAACACACTCCCTCGGAGAATGGTGGAGTCTCCTTCTTTGGAGGTCTTTAAACAGAGGCTGGATGGCCATCTGTCGGGGATGCTTTGGTTTTGAGTTCCTGCATGGCAAGGGGTTGGACTGGGTGGCCCTTGTGCTCTCTTCCAACTCTATGATTCTATGAAGAACCTTGCTGTATCCAGAGGTATATCTAGCTAGGGCTGTGTCTACACTGCAGACTTAATGCAGTTTGACACTTCTTTAACTGCCATGGGTCAATACTGTGGAATTCTGGGATTTGCCCTTTTATAAGATAGTTAGCCTTCTCTGCCAGAGAGCTCTGGTGCCACAACAAACTGCAAATCCCAGAGTTCCATAGGGTGCAATCATTACAGTTAAAGTGATGTCAAACTGAATTAATTCTGCAGTGTGGCAGCAGACTTAGCCAGCATTCTATGGCCAACATTTTGCCGATGGGAAGCCCAAATGCAGACGTTTCAGAGAAACTACACATTTCCCACAAACTGATATGTGAAAGCATTCTGCCTCTGTTACTCGAGGGGATGTGTAGCCATCCTCACTGATAGCTATTAATGGCCTTAAAATCCATGAATTTGTCCAACCCCCCCTTTAAAGCCATCTTTGGTGGCAGCCATTGCTACATCTGGTAGCAGTGAGTTCCACAGTTTAATTGTAAGCTGTGTGAAAAAGTATGTGATCATATTTCTAAATGCCTACAGTAAGGAACTGCCTCATTTACAACCCCTGTGTGGTCTCATTATTAAAGAAATAATGCCAATAATAATAATAATAACAATAATAATTTATAATGCCCTTTCCACCAAATGACAGAACATCAGATATAATCAAAAACAGATGATAAATCACAACACTATAAAATACTAAAATACTAAATTAATATACTAATATACTAAAAATATAGGGGGTAATTAGATAAGAAGGAAGGGAGGTCTTCCCCCAATGTACCACCTATCCTTGGTCACTACCAGGCGATGCCCTGCAAATTCCATTCATTATATTTAAGTTTAAAAAGTAGAAGTGATGGGGGAGATTTTGTTCCTAAACAACCCTGGCATTCATCTCCTTCAAGGTTTAAATACAATAATCTCTTGTGCCACTTATAATTGGCTTAACTGTCATCATTATATATATATATATATATATATATATATATATTTCAACTGTCAGTGTTTTGGACAATGGCCACGGAGAAAAATGCCTACAGCAACCTGGTTTTTTTTAACAGCCAGACAATGGAGCACATATGTCAAACAGTTCATACATTCTTGTGTAAAAATCAGAATTTGGAAAAATTACATGCCACGCTCCCAGGATCCATTAAACCAAAATAGGTACCAGCCTTATGAACTAAAGGATTTGAGGTGCTATGGTCCAAAAAAGTAACTTCCCCTGGCTTTCCGCAGACACAGTGATCTGCAAAATAAAACTGCCAACAGCAGTGGCTCTCATATGTATGTATATATGTAATGGATTTATTTGCACTGTAATGCAGGGGGTTGCAGACTGCCAGAAATAGTGCAAATTGAGTCCACTTTTAGGGTTAGGGTTAGGATTAGGGAATCATGGGAACTGTATTTTATTGTGGTACCAGAGCTCTCTGACAGAGAAGGCTCAATGTCTAGCACTAACCCTAACCCTAAAAGTGGACTCAATGTGCACTATTTCTGGCAGTCTGCAACCCCCCTTAAATTAGGAGGAATTAGAAGGTTTGAATGCCACCTGGGCAGGTGAAGGCTGCCTCATTTTGAGCCAGCCCTATTATTTTGGCTCACAAAAGTGCGACAGCCCCTCAAGCAAAATGGGGTACCCTGATCCATTGCACCTGCAGAAGCTGCATTTGGTCAAGCCCTGCACCAAGGTATTCTGTAGCATGAAGCAATATAGTCCTTAGCACACCCATTGGCCATCTGTATGCAGATTAACAAGGCCTCCGATCAGATTAGCCATGGCAAATATCCTGTAATTTTGAAATGGTTGAATGGACATGCAGGGGTAAGCAGGAGCAGCCCTTCTTGTTATCAGAAATTGAGTTCATTAAAAATGATTTTGCATTTCACTCCTGGCCAACAAGAAATAATAACTACTACTACTACTACTACTACTTAAAATCATATAATCATAGACGATGATGATGATCCTTCTTCTTCTTTTTCTTCTTCTATTTATTTATATGCCACTTTCCCCCCAAAATTAGGACCCAGAGCAGCTTACAATTACAGTTAAAAACATACAAAAGTCAATGCATTAAATTATTACAATATTAAAACAGATCACTCATTAAAAGAATAAAATACAGTTTAAAAAAAGTAAAAGTGTTTAAAACAGTACTGATGTTTATGATGATGATTAATATATTTATTTATATCTTGCTTTCTCCCCCCCCCCCCCCAAAAAAAAACACCTGGGACTCAGAGTGGCTTACAATTTAAAAGAACAGTACAATTAAAAACATACAAAAGTGAAGCATTAAAACAGAATGAAATTATTACAGTATTAAAACAGATCAGTCATTAAATGAATAAAATACAGTTTTAAAGAGAAAAGTGTTTAAAACACTTATTATTATTATTATTATTATTATTTCCTCTCTTGCAGAATTAACTGCTAAAATGCTTGTGGGTTTTATCTGGCCACAGTAACAATTTATTTTAAATTTTTGCCGATATTTTCCCATCAGGTCTGATCTTGATTCATTTTAAGAGCTCGGAAGTTCCTCTTTACACTACAGGCTGCTGTAGTGAAAATGTTATTATGTGAGTGATACGCTGCTCTGAACATTTATTCTGCCACCAAAGCATCCCAAACACTGTCCCTTATTAAATACAGAGGACATATTCTACAAAGGCACCTTATTAAACTAGTCTGAATTTTCTGGTACTAAGAAAGCTGCTTATCTCTTTTCTTGAGGCTTAGACGAGTCAAAGCCTTTTAATTATTAAAGGAACTGAATGATTGTTTGCTCCAAACCAAAATAAGTCTCATAAGGCCTTGAAGCATCTTTCGTTTTTGAAGCGGAGTTAGTGCAACAATGCTATTGAAATACTAAGTTGCGTTGTTTTGGGGAGGAAAGGCATTCTGCTTCTTTCAAATGGGTATGGTCCATTCTAGCCAGAGTGCATTTTTCAGGAAAAGCATCTCATTGATGCTGGTTGCATAATTAAACATCACAGCATTCTCACCTTCCATATTTCTAGTCCACATCACCAAGAAAGTAGGCCATATCTGATTGTATTTCTGAAAACAAAAGAGTCACATTAGGACATCCAGTGATCAGTAAGCCATTTTGAACAGGGCTGGGACATAAACAATGAAATCTTACTTCTACACTGTAGAAATAATGTAGTTGGATACCACTTCAATCCTGGGATCTGTAGTTTTGGCTGTAATTCTGACCCAGCATTCTTGGGCAAATGACCTTGTAAAAGTACAGATAGGATGGAGCTACAGCATTTAAAGTTGTGTCAAACTGCATTATTTCTACAGTATAGGTTCACTCTGTATCTCCAATGATCTCTCAGCCTTGCTTACCCATGGATTCAGGAAGAGATAATCCAAAGAACATTTTTTTCCAGACAGTGCTCCTAGGTTATATACATCTGATGAGGAATAGCTCAAACAGCTGGAACAGTTCAAAAGTTTGCTAATTGCAGTAGTTATGTAAAGAAGGCCAAACAAAAAAGAATATATTTGTAGTTCTAGAAACACTGCTGCCATACTGTTGTCATCAGTGGTTGTTGCTCTAGTCTTGTTGTTGTGTGCCTTGAAGTCATTGCTGGTTTATGATGACTCTAAGGCAGGGGTCGGCAAGTTCCCCTTACCTGGGGCCGGTCCAGGGTGTTAAGGAAAAAGCAACATGGGATATACAGTAATAGAAATAAAAATATGTATGTGAATGTCAAAGTGACTAAGCAGGAGCAATCAGGAAGATACACAGGTGAAAAAGATAATATAATTAAGAAGCCTTGAGAGCCAAGGACAAAGTTATAGAGTGTATATTGAAAACACCTGTTATAGATTGCAAACACCTGAGATTCATTAAGTAGTCAAGGTAAAATGATGAAATACTTGGGTTGGTCTTAAGTATGGGATGATCTATGTAAACCAATCAAAATGAATGTACATACCCACTGGGTGGGAACTGACTAGTGGGTGGTGACTAACAATGGCTATAAGTGCAATGTTTGCCAATGCATATTGTGGAGTAGCGTGGAGTTGTTTGGAGATATTGTGAAGTGTAGAGATTGTGATTTGTAGGGCATATAGTATTTATGTATATAGTAGAGTAAAGTAGATCTTTTATATAAGACTACTGAGTTGTCTGGTGTCTTGAGGGAAGATACAAGAACCAGAAGAATCCTGGAGAAGTTTGGAGACATCTCAGGAAGAAGAGAGAGAAGGCTTGGAGAGTTTGTCAGGGTCTTCAGCCTATTCTCTGAAACTCTGCTGCTTGGGAAAGAAGCATCAACCACTGATCAAAGCTGGTCAGCTCTGCTGCATAACAAGGTGGTGAGTTAGAGCCAGAGGTGTAGAGCTACAACTCCCATCATCCCTGACACAGGGATCCCCGGGTCTTCCGCGGGCCGATGGTGGTGGTGGTGGGGAAATGGCTCACGCGCACACGCACAGCCCCTGCCAACCCTTGCCACTGCCGCCGCACGCGTTGCGGCCGCCATTTTGTTTTCCAAAATGGAGGCCGTGACTCATTCGCGCATGCGCAGGAGTACTGCGCATGTGCAAACGAGTCGCGGCCTCCATTTTGGAAAACAAAATGGCGGCCGCGACGCACGTGGCAGTGGTGCAGCGGTGGCGGGAGTTGGCGGGGGGTCGGCGCGGTGGTGGTGGGGGTCGGCGGGGGCCGGTTGGCAGGCCTCGGCAGGCCGGGTGCAGCCCACGGGCTGTAGGTTGCCGACCCCTGCTCTAAGGCAACCTTATCACTGGGTTTTCTTGGCATGATTTGTTCAGAGGATATTTGCCTTTGCCTTCCTCTAAGGCAATGATTCTCAAACTCTGGTCCTCCAGGTCTTTTGGACTCCATCTCCCAGAAGCCCCAACCAGTTTGGGCAGCAGTCAGGCATACTGGGAGCTGAAGTCCAAAGTGTCTGGAGGACCAAAGTTTGGGAACCGCTGCTCTAAGGCCAAGAGAAGGTGGCATGCCCTAAGTCACCCAATGGTTTTCCTTAGCCAATTGAGATTCTAATCCTGACCTCCTGGAGTCCCAGCAGTTTATCACATTAGGCCATCACAGTAGGGAATAGTGTCTTTGGCAGGTACTTTTCACATGATGTCGCAACTCTCCTGTTGCTGTTTTGCATTTCAGTCATTGGTGAAGTGCACATTTTCATTGAGGGAGAAAACCCATCAATGAAACAGTCCTCTCCACCAACTATTGAAATGCAAAGCAGCATCAGGAGAGACACAAAGATGTATGGTAAGTACCTGTTAAAGATTCTATTATCCTACTGTAATTGCGTTTTACTAGCCTCGGGTGATGAACTTCCCAGTAAGTAAGCAAGTAAATTGATGACATTGCAGAGATTAGTAGATGCCAGTATGAGTTTGTCAAGAAGAAATCCTGCCAAACTAACTTTATATCTTTTTTCTTTTTGATCGGGTCACTAGTTCAGTAGATGGTGGGAATGCTGTGGATGTCATTTATCTGGATTTCATGAAGGCATTTTATAATGTCCTCCACAATATTTTGAGAAGCAAACTGACTAAATATGGAACAGATGGAAACACCAGCAGATGGATCTATTATTGGTTGGAAAGCCAGTTGTCATCAGTGGTTCCATTTCAACTTGGAAGAAGGTCTGAAGTGGGGTGCTGTAGGGCTCTGTCCTGGAGTCAAAGATCTCCATACCCATTTGAAAGATCTCCAATATATTTTTAATCAATGATTTAGATCAGTGGTTCACAAACTTTGGTCCTTCAGAGGTTTTGAACTTCACTTCCCAGAATTCCTGACTGTTGGCCAAACTGGTTGGGGCCTCTGGGACTTGAAGGACCAAAGTTTGGGAATCACTGATTTAGATGATGGGGTGGGGGGAATCCTTGTCAGATTTGCAGATGATATAAAACTGGGAGGGGTAGTTATTTCATATTTCATAGAATCATAGAGTTGGAAGAGATCTTGGAAGATGGAGACAGAATTCAAAAGAACTAAACTAGGAAACTGGACTGAAATTAATAAAATGAAATGCAACAGAGAGAAATGCAAAATCCTACATTTAGGCCATAAAAACCAGATCCACAAGTATAGGATAAGGAATACTTGGCTTCGCAGCGCTACATGTGAAAAGGGCCTTGGGATTAGTGTGGATCATAAAGTGAACATGAGCCAGCAGTGTGATGCTGCAGCAAAGATGGTAAATGCTATATTTGCCTGCATTAACAGAAACGTAGTTTTCAAGTCAAGGGAAATAACAGTTTCCCTGTATTGTGTGCTGGTCAGGCCTCATCTGGAGTATTGTGTTCACTTCTGGGTGCCTCATTTTAAGAAGGATATAGACAAGTTGGAGGGAAGGGCAACAAGCATAATAAGAGGTATGGAAAATAAAAGAAATGAGCAGAGGTTAGAGGAGGTGGACATGTTCAGCTTAATGAAGGGAAGATTAAGGGGTGATATGATCACACACTTTAAATACCTCAAGGGCTGCGACAAAGAGGAAGAGGCAGGCTTGTTTGCTGTTGCCTCAGAGGGCTGAACTAGGTCTAATGGTTTTAAGCTACAGGAGGGTAGATTTCAATTGAACATTAGAAGGAACCGTCTTGACAGTGAGAACAGTTCGACAGTAGAACTAGTGTGGTGGAGTCTCCTTCTTTAGAGGTCTTTAAACAGAGGCTGGATGGCCATCTGTCAGGGATGCTTTGATTTTGAATTCCTGCATGGCAGGAGGTTGGACTGGATGGCCCTTGTGGTCTCCTTCTCTGGATGTTTTCCAAATAAGTCTGGAGATCTACTTCCTGGGGATGCTCTATCCTGCATTGAGTAGAGGGCTGGAGTCCATAGTACTCCGTCCAACTCTATGATTCTATTTTTCTAATCCAACAATCAAACCATTACTATACTACATTGGATCCCTTTAGACTTTCCCCAGTTATTATATTGCTGTTGGTGTTATGTTGATGAGCAATATCTAAGAAGACACTGCAGGTTTTTCCTCTTAACCTTATGTTCCTGTATTTTAACATTGTTGTTGCTGTTGTGTGCTTTCAAGTCATTTCTGGCTTATGGCACGGTTTTCTTGGTGAGATTTGTTCAGAGGGGGTCACTTTTGCCTTTCTCTGTGTCTGAGAGAGTGTGATTTGTCCAAGGACATGCAGTGAGTTTCCATAGCCAAGCAGGGATTCAAACCCTGATCTCCATAATCACAGTTCAATGCTCAAAATGCGCTGGTTCTCATTTTAACATTTCCAAGGATTTACACTTTTGTTTAAAAAAAGTATGATGTTCAAACATAGAGGTTAGATCTTCTTGTCAAATTTGACAATGTTGAATGAAACAGAATTCTCCCTAACACCACCGCTCCCAAATAGATTATGCAATTGTTACTTCATTTCAAGGCTATCTTTTACCAATGTTTCATTCATCTCCTGCTATTGCAGGCAGTCACATCTGAAATCCCAGCCGTTGGTGGTGGTGCTGTGGATGCCATTTATCTGGATTTCAGCAAAACATTTGATAATGTTCCCAATGATATTTTAATAATATAATAATAATAAATTTTATTTTTACCCCGCCCAATGGAAACCCAATCCGGGCGGCTTACATATTAAAATACATGAAATGCATCAATAAAACCCATACAATAAAAATAGAAGATACCCCCCTCCCCCTTAAAAAAGTATTAAATAGTAATATGTTAAAACAGATAATTTGACAATTCAAATTAAATTAAAAGCCCAGTGCAAATGATTATAAAAGCCTGAACACCACAATCCTCACCATCAGATTTGATGGGGCCACGAGAGGATCGGCTTGGTGGGGCTATGTCCGAGGTGGGAGTCACTGGTCCGGAAAGGCCTACTGGAAGAGATCCGTCTTGACCGCTTTTTTAAAGCTGTCCAAGGATGTTAAAAGACGGATCTCGTCCGGCAGGTCGTTCCAGAGTTTAGGGGCGACAACTGAAAAAGCCCTCCGGGAGGTAGCTGCAAGTCTCGACTTCTGAAGTTGCAGTAAATTTCTCCCGGAGGACCGAAGAGCGCGGGGAGGATTGTACGGGAGAAGGCGGTCCTTGAGATAGTTTTTGATTTGCAAACTGACTAAATATGGAATAGATGGAAACACCATTACATGGATCCCTAATTGGTTGGAAAGCCATGCACAAAGAGTTGTCAGCAGTGGCTGTACTTCAGATTGGAAGGTCACAAGTGGATTGCCTCTATTTCACTTTAACGGAGTTGTCCAAGGAGTTCATCTTATGGGGAGGGGAAAAGAGAAGAGTTTGAATCCTGGCTCTACCATGGAAACCCACTGGGTGACTTTGGGCACGTCACACCCTCTCAGCCTCAGAGGAAGGCAAAGGCCAACCCCCTCTGAAGAAACTTGCCAAGAAAACCCCATGATAGGTTCACCTTAAGGCCACCATAAGTCAAAAACCAATTGAATGCACACAACAGGGTCCTATAAGATGAAAACAACTTGAAGACACATATAACAACAAAGTGTTCAATAGTTCTGAACCTCCTTTAAAAGTCAGTATAAAACCTGGAATGGAGTCTCTGCCCCACTGGCATGAAAATAATCAGCTACCACTAAGAGCAGCTAAGGTAATAAGAAATCATGCAGCCTATGGGATGGTATCACAAGGCTTCATAAATTGGGCTATTTGATCATGCCACTGAAGAGTATGTGTGATTGTTTTTCCAGTTAGTTGCCTAGATGTTCACCCAGTCAGGGATCATGGAGTACATGGGATGTCATCACAATTTGGTTTTGCCAGAGTTGGCTGTATGAATTCCAAAACATAAGATGGCAACTAAAACTGAAAATAAATGAGAACAACATGAATGACTAGCTGGATATTCTCACAAGTTATGCTGCAAATCGGTGAAAGAAGGAAGCATTTTCAATGCTACTCAAACTGTTAATTAAAAATGGGTTTCAGCTTAGCTCTATTTATAAATGAGGCAGTAGCATTACACGGATTTAGCAGATATCACACAAAATACTGTTGATAATGAAAAGGATTTCCTTCATCCCACCACCACCCTGCCCCCTAGTTTGCATACTGAGCTTTTACCCCATTTCAATCTGCTTACCAAATCTGATCTTGTGTGCTAATATAATCCTGAGAGATCCTGACATCTAAGGTAATCATTTCACTTACAAGCTGGTGTATTCATGGAGTGGAGGAGATTTGGCCTTTGGTGTCTGTCTGTCCTCCTCCCCCCCCCCCCCCGCTTCTTTTCTATTGCTATTCTTTTTTCTAGGCTAGAAATTGCTGAAAGTTAAAGATCAGAAAGCAACTCCGAGAGGCCTTATGAGAGAGCTGGACTAGGCTGCATGGGATGATTAATTTGTGTCTGCTGCTTGGTGGATGTTTTCTGTCAACTCTGCCATGCTAAGCGCTATGTTTGACAAGTGAAATCAAGCAAATTGGGAAATGAAAACCACAAGACTGAACTAACTTGGAATACATATCCAGGGCTAGTCATGTTAGCCATGTAGCAAGGTACAATAACATCCCTAATTCACATAAGAGTGATACCCATTTTTGGGCCAACCAAAACATACAAAATGCATGTTGCACAAAATACATGTTGCAAGCTTTCACAGAGAAGGGCAATATTCTGCCCCCTCCTCTGTTCTCCATCCTCAAACTGAATGCAAACTCTTTTTGTATTTTGAACTCCAATTTGCAGCAATTAAAGTAAGCTGAGGACAAAGGGGGAAAGCAGAAAGAGAAGAGAGAGACTGGGACATTTTAAAAGCCACTGAAAAAGTGGAACAACAGAGGATTAATCTGGGCTGTCCATGCCAAATTGCAATGGTTGGAGGATATGTCTTTCAGCCTCTCAGGAAGAAATAGATTACAAAAAGAAACTGCTGCTCAAGATGCTAAAAACAGATTACTAAAAGAACTTTTGCTCAAGTGGAATTGTTCCAGGTTATTTGAATAGTTCTTCTTGAGCAGCAGTTTCTTTTTTATTATCTAAAATTATCTATTATTGTTGTTGTTGTTGTTGTTGTTGTAGTAATCCATTTCTTAGCACAGAAATCAGACACAGGATGGTGAGAGTGTTGAGACCAGTTTTGTCTCCATAACCTTCCTGAGAAGCTGAAAGACATATCCTCCATCCACCCCAGTTTGACTCAGGCAAAAGGAAACTGCTGCACCATCTCCTAGTTTGTGTGTTCTTTCTCATTATTAACTTTTGCCATCTTGACCACATTCTGATGTTACTTGGTGTGATGGAACCTTCCTTATATGCCTTGAGGTTACCTTTACCTCTTATTTATTAGAAGGCCCCTGGTTACTGACCCCGCCCTGCTTTCACTCTATATACACTTTCCCTAAATGTATAAGGGCTAGGGTACAAGTGTCTTTCTCTTATAAGTTTAATATTCTTGGTAGCATGTTTTTATGTGCCTATATGGCTGACCCTGGATGGTTTCTCATTTGCATTTGCTGAGTGTTGATTTTTCTATTTTGCAGGACTGGTAGGGTCAGGGGCTTTCCCTGCAGACAATGCTCACTAATTAGCAGACACTAATCCTCATTTGCATATCCTCCCACCCTGAGGCCCTGCCATCAACAGCAGAACAATACACCGTTTACATGGGAATCACTCCTCCCCTACCCAGGGTCTCACAGTATATATATATATACCCACTCTCTTCCATTCCAGCATTCTCTGAAGATGCCAGCCACAGTTGCTGGCAAAACGTCAGAAAGAAACTCTTCTAGAACATGGCCACACAGCCCAAAAAACACAAAAAAAACTATGGATGCCAGCCATGAAAGCCTTTGACTTCACAAACTGCATTAATTCTACAGTGTGGCAGCAAGCTAAAATTCCACTAGTCCCTCAGTCAGTATGGTCAGTGAACATACTAGCTGGAATTATGCTGACTAGCAGTTCTGGGAGTTGTAGTTCAATCAAATAACCTTCTAAAGCATCAAAATATCAGAATAAGCCAGAAGTGAGCAACAGATACCCAGCAGGCTGTATGCAATCTCCATCCATTTATTTTTCACCCTTCTAATGCCACCTACATTTCCTCTGTGCCTGCTGGAAAGAGATACTTTTTTAATTTTGTGAGCCACCTTGGGTCCCTTTTTTGGGAGAAAGGTGGCATAAAAATAAATAAATAAATAAATAAATAAAATACTTGCAAAAGCAGCATTTCCACGTTAGAGGTAGAGCATCACTTCTAAGTGCACTGCTCTTCACGGGAAAATACTGCTTTTTAAAAACCATCATGGCAGATAATGGTGGTGGCAGCAGAAGAGGGAATGCATCCTTCCACTCCTCCCCAACCCCACTTGTCAGGATAATCCCAGACCCTGAGATTTCTGGGCCAAAACCTGAGACTTGGGTCTGGCCACTGGTAATGTCACAACCAGGAGCTTGGCTAACTAAACATACCCCTGGGTTATTTGTTCAGATCAGGGACCGGCAACCTACGGCCCCCGGGCCGGTTCCGGCCCAGGTTGCCGGACTTACCGGCCCAGGCAGACTCCTGCCACCGCCGCCGCCGCGCCCCCATTTTGATTTCCAAAATGGCGGCCGTGACGCGTTTGCGCATGCGCAAGAGTACAGCGCATGCGCAAACGAGTCGCAGCTGCCATTTTGTTCTCCAAAATGGTGGCCGCGACTCGTTCGCTCATGCACAGTCCTCCTCAGACCTTCACAACTTGGCAATAGGAAGGTGCCAAATTTAAAATAGGCTAAAATTATTCAGGCTGCAGATAGGTTTTAATTAAAAATTAATTAATATTAATTCTGACCTCCTCCTCTTCTGCCTGGCACTTTCCTCAGGAGAAAGCTGGGTGGCAGAAGAGCCTTGCAGAGCAACCATTTGCCTGTCCTCTTCCATTGCTGCCTGTCCTTCTCCTCAGGAGAAAGCCCTGAGAGCTGAACGTTTACCCATCCTCATCTTCTTCCTCCAACCGGCCTCTTCGGAGGAAAGCCGAGCAGCAGAAGAGTGTTGCAAGTGTTCACCCATCCTCATCCTCATCCTCTACCTGGCCTTCTCCCCAAGAGAAAGCCAAGCAGTGAAGGAGCCTTGCTGGGCAAGCATTTTCCCATCCTCCTCCTCCACTGCCTGGCCTTCTCCTTGGGAGAAAGCCGAGCAGCAGAGGAGCCTTGCAGGGTGAGTGTTTGCCCTTCCGCCTCATCCTCCATATGGCTCTCTTCTCAGGAGAAAGCAGAAGAGCCTTGAAGTTGCTCCACAAACTCATGGGCTGCCTGAAATCCTTTGGCGGGCTGCATGTTAGATGTTTAAAAGCTTGACTAACTAAACATACCTCTGGATTATTATTATTTTTTACAAGTTATAACACAATTATTATTATTATTATATGAAGTTGCAACACTCATATAATATAACTCATATAATTGATTGAAATTAATTATGCTCTGCAAACTAGAGCAAGCAAGGTACATGGCCAGTTAAAAGAGCACAGTGAAAAGCAGGAGGAGGATGTTAGATCAGACCTTCACAACTTGGCAAACACAGGCACATGATGTCTAGCAGAAGGTTTCCAAGCACCCCTTGCCTCTTGCCAGGAGCTGACCACACACAAATGAGAGAATTGCACACACATCTCATTTCCTGTCTAGAGCTGACCCATAAAATCTGGCAGCTTAAGGCAGCATCTTGAGATCTGGCAACCCTAACCCTTGATCCCTGGAAGTCACCCGCCTCGATCTGGGCCAATAAAACAGGAAGACTGTATTGACAAACTATGCTAAGAAGCATATTCAGGGTTGGCTGTGTTGGCCATATAGCACGGTACGACATCCAAAATCTACAAAACAGTGATACCTTTAATCTGCTAACCAAAATGCACAAAATACCTAATGCAAGGCTCTACTGGGTTTCTTCTTCAGGCAAAAGGGTTAAGAATCATACAGGAGAGAAATTTTTTTAGAATGATTATGTTAGTCGCAGGTTTGCATTTTCTCCATGTGTATTTGGTGTTCTCTGGAGGTATATCTATGCAAGAGGGTCTCTCCTCCTTCTAGCCAGGTAGCACTGGGAACAAAGTATTCCAAAGTCCAGGAGATAGAATTTGAATTTCATTAACAATTCAAAAAGGTACTTCTGAGATCCCAGATGTTTCCATCCTCTGTGAGGTCACAAAGAAACTTAGAAGCATCACCCTCCAAATTTACTGGCATGTTGATACGTAATTCCTATGCTCCCTGATCTAGAATAGGATCTTTCCTTTCCTTTGCAAAGTGCTGCTTAGTTTGAGGATAAATACATATCCATCTTCTGCTTGAGAAGAGGAGGGTCTGTCCCATTTCATCTCCTCTGATGCAAGTGAAGTGTTTCTTTCAAGAACCTGATCCATGAAAGATGTAGTTTGAAGGCCATCTTTCATGGATCAAGTTCTTGAAAGAAACATTTCACTTGCATCAGAGGAGGTGAAATGGGACAGACCCTCCTCTTCCAAAGCAATGCCCTGCCATTCCTGGAAGACCTGACCTGACGTTTCTCCTGTCTTTCTCTGAAACATTCTTACTCACCAGGAACAATGAGCAGGCATGCCTTCCACTTCTTGTTCAAACTTGTCCTTAGGAGACAGCCCTTTAGTCTGCCCAAACTTCCACCAATTCACATTCCTGGCTAGGAACACATGCCAGGAGATGCTCGGACTGACAAGTTTAATTCTCTCCATCCATCCTCTCAGTCTGCTTCCCTCCATCTCCCATATTATCCAGCCCTCTTGGATGAATCACTATCTGCACATCTGCCTACATCCTCATCCCTCCCAGTTTTTTTCCTTCCACATCTATCTTTGCTTCTCTTTTCATGGAAATTGTTCACTCATACCTGAGTGTAGGCAGAACTTGCAGTGGTTACTAGAAAAATTAATTCATTCTTATTGCCAGCTGGAAAGAGAGAAAGTAATTTGGTGTTGTTTATTTAACCCTACATATCTTGGGTCCAACTATTGAAAAGACCATTCTCTCCCTATACAGTGGGCCCTTGGTATCTGCTGGGGTTTGGTTCCAGGACCTCTCGCAGATACCAAAATCTGTAGATGCTCAAGTGTCATATACATAATGGCATAGTAAAATGGTGTCCCTTGCATGAAATAATAATCTAATAATCCAGAATCCGCTCGTATAGAGTGCAGACTGCAACTTCAGAAATTTCTGAGAATTGAGTGCTCCTAAAGAAGGCCAATTGGTGATAACACTGAAATGCATTGGGTTTTTAAAGCAATAAATGTTTTTGATCAAGCATGTGGGACTTTGGGGCTGTACAGATGGGGCAAAGGGGCTGGCCTGGGGGTGGAGTGGGGGTGTGCCAACCGCACGCCAGCTGCCTCGACTCTGCCCTGATGCCACCGTCACACCGCCCACCCAACCAGACGGTGGGCAGCGTCAGAGTGCTCCCTTGGTGCAGCGTTCACACACACTGTGCCAAAGGAACTCCAAAAAGCCACTGCTGTGGCAGCAACAGCAGCTTTTTGCCACTCTAAAAAGGAGTGGCATTTGCCAGCTCTTTTTAGAGCGGCAAAGCACCAGATCGGGGCCACAGCATGCGGTTGCCACAGCCCTGATCCAGCAAGGAAAGGGGTGGCGAGACACTGCCCCTTAGGGGCCATCTGTTCAGCCCCTTGGTCTCCTTTCATTCTTCCTTATTCGAAATAGCAAATTCATTTTTTAAATAGGGGCATGGGAGAAGAGAGATCGGGGTGGCTGAAAGAAAAAAAAAATATGAAAGGCAGATCTCAGCCTGCTTGGGAATGGTGGTGAGAAGTGGGGAGAAAGAGAGAGAGGAGGAGGATCCTGCCCCTTCCCACCACATAACATTTCTGAAGTGGATGAGATTATTGCACTAGGGGAACTATCTGGATAGCAGCACTATTGGGAGCCATTGATGGGTTTTCCCCATCAATGACAAGGTGTGTTTCAAAAATAACTGAAGCATACACCAGCAATGAGATTAACAAGACGTCATGTGGTACGTACCAACCAATAACACCATTATCATGCTGTAGTCTTGCTGTAAAAGTCATGTGATAATGTCCAGTGAAAACTTCACTTCTGATATTTCTCCCATCTTTGTGGCAATTAAAGGCACAAGAGCCTTGCCAGGAAAAGGGGGGGGGGACTGGTAACCTCTCTTTACACTTTCATATGGGCTCCCCATTAATTTTCAGAAGTGGTGTTTCCATGTATTTCAGCCAGTTCAGTTGCAATGTAAAGCAAGAGGCTGTGAAAACTGTACAGTAGGCCTTTGGTATCTGCTGGGGTTTGGTTCCAGGACCCCCACGTGGATACCAAAATCCATGGGTGTTCAAGTCCCATTTTTAAAAAAAGGATAATAAAATGATGTCTGTTATATAAAGTGGCAAAATCAAGGTTTGCTTTTTGGAATTTATATATAGATTTGGAACATTTTCAAGCCATGGATGGATGAATCCGTGGATGGTTGAATCCGTGGATACAGAGGATTGACTGTAACTGCAGAGAACTAAAGTAAGAGTTAATGGCAGAACTTGATGAAATCGTGGCTGAACTCAACCTTGTCCAGCCCACAGTCTATGCACGTTCCCCACAAACACACATCCACACCATCCACACAATTAGTCTATCAATTTCTTTGCACCTGCTGCTGTGCACAGCCTGTGTTTGTTTTAGAACAAGGTCATGCAATGAATCACCTCCCCATGGTCATGGTTTCTCAGAAACCTCTCTGAAAGAATTGCTCTTTTAAAAACCTACACAAAGTGCACACTGA
Organism: Phrynosoma blainvillii; assembly: GCA_026167975.1. Classification (NCBI taxonomy): domain Eukaryota; kingdom Metazoa; phylum Chordata; class Lepidosauria; order Squamata; family Phrynosomatidae; genus Phrynosoma; species Phrynosoma blainvillii. The sequence continues at coordinate 442,294,882 of JANUYF010000001.1, read as the reverse complement.
ATGCAAGACTCACTCAAGAAAGAAGGAGGAAGCTGCTGTAGCAGTGCAAAGAACCCAAGGGGCTTAAAAGCAGAGTTGAGCTCCTAATGTGCTTTTTTATTGGAGCCACAAAATGTACCCAGATTGATTTTGGGAACCAGGAAAGAGCAGATCTACGTTGTTAACTGGGATTGACTATAGGGACCCAATACAGGATTAAAACCAAATACAGTTAAAACAGTAAATAATACAAAAGTTTTGTTGTTGTTGTTTTTAAAAAAAGACCACCACACAGTTATATAGACTACCATATTAAAACTTTAATTCCATCCCTTCCAATATTTCACACATGGCCAAGTAACATCAGAGTCAGGCCATGATGGCAAAAATTATTAATGAGGAAGAAGGCACAAGCTAGGAGAGGCTGCAGCAGTTTGCTTTTGCCTGAGCCAACTGGGAAGGGCAAGATTCCAACCTTCCTCTTCTCTCCCCTTCCTGAGTACAAACTACCTTTGCATTTTGGACTCAGTTTGTAGAAGTTGAAGTAAGCCAGGGATGAAATGGAAGTGGGAGGAGAGATTAACTAGGACATTTAAAAAGCATCTGAGAAAATTGGACAGCAGAGAAATAATTGGGGCTGTCCTTGCCAAATTGGAGCAGTTAGCAGGCATATTCTTGAGAACGTTATATAAAATCATGAAAGAACTACATATTAATACAGGACATCATACTATATAAAATCATATTTACATTGGTACATTGCCGGACATGACTTGACAACCTTGTCAACTGAGAATACCTTTACTTTTTACCTACGCATACCTATGCATACCTATTTTGAGTCAAACTTCAAAAATCATCTGGTTCAAAAATTTCTGAAATCCTTTTATGATTTTATATAGTTCCCCGAAGAAGTCCTTAAGTGTACAAACAGCCCAAAAGATGTTGAGATTTTATAAAATAATAATATAAAATAATTTTTTGAGCATCTTGGAATGCATCTCATGTTTCTTCTGTGGATTCCACTCAAAGCTCCCCCATTTTGTGAAACCCCACCTTGAATCCCATTGTGGGAGAAAGGCAGGATATAAATCCTTGGAATAAATACATAAATAAATACATTTCTGCTTTTTGGGGGATCCAATCCATTTTCTGTGACAGACAGGAAATTAGTGCAAATGCTCTCTATTTCTCTCATGTTTCCCAACAAGTGGGACAGAGAGGCATACTGCCTCTAGTACTGGAGAGAATAATCAGAAGTAGTAGCTAGTCACTGCTAGCCTATGTATATCTGCAGTCCCCATCAAAACACATCTACATTGGCAGCTACTAACACATACACTGTCCACACATTATGGCTAAGATTCTACATCAGAGTTGTGTAGCTTAAATCACTTCATGGAGGGTGATACATTCCTTGGGCCAGGGGTAGGCAACCTTTTTGAGCCGGGGGCCGGGTTGCTGTCCCTCAGACAATTGGGGGGCCAAAGCACAAACAAACAAACAAATAAATAAATATTAAAATTAAAAAAAATTAAAAATTAAAAAAATATGCATCTCTCTCAGCCCCAGAAAACCCCTGTGGAGATTTTGCCCAGAAAACCCCAAGAACAAGTAATAACAACAATAATCAATATCATCATGGCGGGGGGCGGCGTTGGCAGGGAGCGGCGGCAGGACCGGCCTGGGGCCGGTCCAAAGGCCTCAAGGGGCCACATCTGGCCCCCGGGCCTTAGGTTGCCTACCCCTGCCTTGGGCTAAGAAACAAGAAATTCATCTCAAGATGCTCAAAAAATGGTTGCTTCATTATTTTATAAAACCTCAACATATTTTGGCCTGTTTGAACACTTAAGAACTTCTTCAGGGAGCTATATAAAATCATGCAACGACTAGAGCGCCGCTGGCGGAAACATCAACATTTAGCTGATAAGACACGTCATAGGAGCATGTTAGATTCCTATCGAGTGGCAATAGATGCAGCAAAGAATTCTTTCTATGCTGCACATATTGCATCTGCAAAGTCTCGTCCAGCTCAGGGTGGTTAAAGAATTAACTCAATTGGCTCCCACCCTGAACCCATTACTGGAACCATCCAAAGCATGCTGTGACGCATTTAATGACTTTTTTGCAGATAAAATCTCTCAGCTAAGGGCCGATCTGGATGCGGGCATTATAATGGAGCCAAAAAGAGGGATGTCCAGGGACTCTGTGGACTGTATTAAACTGGATCAATTTGAGTTTGTAAATACTGATGAAGTGGACAAGCTTCTTGGATGTGTAAGGAAGACAACATGCCCTCTTGATCCTTGCCCATCATGACTGACCGCTCAGGGAGGAGATGCTGTAAAATTACTATTACAACTTATAATTAATGCATCCTTCAGGGAGGGTAAATTTCCAGCGAGCTTAAAACTAGCAATAGTGAAACCGCTCTTGAAAAATCCCTCCCTTGATCCCCTGATGAGATGTAATTATAGACAGGTACCTTTATTACCGTTTTTGGGCAAAGTAATCGAGAGGGCGGTTGCCTTCCAGCTCCAGGCAGTCTTGGAAGAAGCTGATTATCTGGACCCATTTCAAACTGGCTTCAGGGCAGAATACGGGGTTGAGACTGCCATGGTCGCCTTAGTCAATGATCTCCGTCTGGGTATCGACAGGGGAAGTGTGACCCTGTTGGTGCTCTTGGACATCTCAGCGGCATTCGATACCATAGGCCATGGTATCCTTCTGGGACGCCTGAGGGAGTTGGGTATTGGGGGCACTGCGCTCCAGTGGCTCCGGTCCTACCTCTCGGGCAGATCCCAGATGGTGAGGCTGGGGGATAGTTGCTCCTCTGAAAGGGAGCTGTCATCTGGCGTCCCATAGGGCGCCAAACTGTCCCCTATGCTGTTTAACATTTACATGAAGCCACTGGGAGAGATCATCCGGAGACATGGGGCATGGGGTTATCAATATGCCGATGACACCCAACTATATTTCTCTATGTCTCCGACTGCTGCGGTGACTAAGGATGGCATCTCTCCTCTGGATGCCTGCCTTGGGTCGGTAATGGGCTGGATGAGGGAAAACAAACTCAGGCTGAATCCAGAGAAAACAGAGGTACTCGCGATAGGTACCCCTGGTCCGGGGAGGGAATTTTGTCAACTGGTCCTTGATGGGGTCACACTTCCCCTGAAGGACAAAGTGCGTAGTTTGGGGGTACTCCTGGACTCATCTTTACAGTTGTCATTCCAGGTGAATGCGGTGGCCAGGAGTGCTTGGAATCAACTTCAGTTGATTCACCAACTGTGCCCCAGCTGGACCAAAAGAACCTTGAAGCAGTAGTACTTGCCCTGGTAATCTCTCGTTTGGACTTCTGTAATGCGCTCTACATGGGGCTACCTTTGTACCAAGTCCGGAAACTTCAATTGGTTCAAAATGTGGCAGCCAGGTTGGTCGCTGGTACATCTAGGGCAGACCATATTAGACCTGTGTAAAAAGCTCTTCACTGGCTGCCAATTAGTTTCCGGGCGCAATACAAAGTGTTGGTCGCTACCTTTAAAGCCCTACATGGCGTGGGTCCGAGTTACTTAGGAACGCCTCTCCCTACTTAATCCGCCCCGCACTCTCAGAACATCAGGGAAGTATTTGTTGGAATATTATGACACCAGATTAAAGGTAACTTCCTAGAGATCGTTCACAGCAGCAGCTCCTAAGCTATGGAACAGCCTGCCGGAGGAGATCCATCTTATTAATACACTAGAAGCCTTTAAGAAGGTGCTCAAGACGGAGCTCTTCTGGCGGGCTTACCCACCTGACCTTCCTAATTTGTAAAAAACTAACTGTTCTATCAATATGACCTCCTGGACGTGTGAAGATGATGACCTACTTGTTCCCCGGATAGGGTATTGGTTTTAATTAGAGGGATTATGGGGTTTTATTGTTGGGGGGGATATTGTTGTTATGGGTTTTATATATTTTGTGTTTTGTATTTTTATTTTACTTGTTATCCCGCTTCGATCCGCAGGGAGAGGCGGGAAATACAAATAAAAATTATTATTATTATTATTATTATTATTATAAAAGGACTTCAGAAATTTCTGAAAATTCATTGAGCTTTCTGTTGAATGGCAATGTTTCACAACTGAACCAAGATGCTAAATGGGCAACCAAATGTACCAATAAATGAACATGTGCCTGTGTGGGCATGAATGCACATAGGTGTGTATACACACCTGCATGTGCAGTGGTAAAAACATGCACACAACTTTTGAGTTTTGAGTTTTGATGCTTTGTATCAGATGAAAATGTCCAGCCCTTCCATAGGAGAATTTATGTATGGATAAGACACCGACAGGATTCAGGCCATTATACATGCATTTACAAATGTTAAGATAGAGGGCTGGGAAACTAATTTTAAAGCCAGCCATCAGGCTGGGTACTCTAGCAAAGTCCCACAGAAATCTGCTATAAGGAAAAAATTAATTAAATGCACTCTCCACCTCCCCCAAACAGGAATTATATAATTTTAAAAGCCAGAAAAGACTAATATGGGAGGTGACATAAAGCCATCCTGTTTATTTAATTTATTTATTTCAAGGATTTATACCCCGCCTTTTCCCCACAATGGCGTTCAAGACAGATTAGTAGCCTTAATTTCCATGAATCACATTTAAGGCATCTAACGGCCTTTGCAGACTGCCAAAAATAGTGCAAATTGAGTGCACTTTAACTGCCCTGACTCAGTGCTAGGGAATCATGGGAACTGTAGTTTATTGTGGCACCAGAGCTCTCTGACAGAGAAGGCTCAATGTCTCAGAAAAAAATACAATTCCCATCATGCCCTAGCACTGAGCCAGGGCAGTTAAAGTGGACTCAATTTGCACTATTTCTAGCAGTCTGCAAAATAGTTGGTAACCATCATATATTGTGTGACAATAAAACCCACAGTTTACTTGTGTGAAGAGGTACAGGCTGAATCTCCCTTATGCAAAATGCTTGGAACCAAATGTGTTTTGGATCTTGGATTTTGATATACCTGTATTTGCATATAGGTACATAATGAGATATCTTAGAGATGGAACCCAAGTCTAAACACAACATTCATTTAGCCTGAAAGTAATTTTATGCAATATTTTAAATAATTTTGTGCATAAAACAGAGTTTACACTGAAGCCCTGGTGGCGCAGTGGTTAAATGCCGGTACTGCAGCCACAACATTATGAGTTTGATCCCAGGGCTCCAAGGTCTACTCAGCCTTCCATCCTTTTGTAGGTCAGTAAAAGGAATACCCGGCTTGTTGGGGGCAATTGGCTTAGAGAGTGCTTAGTTCACTATTAAGCAGTATAGAAATGTAAATGCTATTGCTGTTGCTACACTGAACCATCAGAAAGCAAAGGTGTCACTATCTCAGAAAAAGGTTTTGGAATATTTGGGGTTTCAGAGTTCTGGATAAGGGAGACTCAACTGTTCTTCCTTAACCTGTTTCCCATCATTCAGCTGATGGTCCAAGATTCATCTTAGCCCACCAGGTAAAGGTCTTCTTTGTCGTGATGCCATGGCCTTGGTATTGTTGCTGTTGTGTGTCTTCAAGTCATTTCCAACTTATGGTAATCCTAAGGCAAACCTATCACAGTTTTTTCTTGGCACGTTTCTTCAGAGGGGATTTGCCATTGCCATCCTCTGAGTCTGAGAGGTTGTGACTTGCCTAAGGTCACTCAACGGGTTTCCATGGCCAAGCTGGAATTCAAACTCTGGTCTTCAGTGTCATGGTGCATTGATAAAACCACTGCACCATATTGGCTCCAGCCTTGGTATACCTCAGGGCAAAGAGTTGTCAGTGCCTTTCTTTACTGGATTGTATCCTAATGTGTTAAACTGCCAGTATGACAGAAGTGCTGGCTTGAGTAATATGGCTCTTCCTTAATGTAACTCCCTCTACATTTCCTATATTTGATTCAGTGGGATAGGAGACCCTCTGGCATAGTTTGGAGAGCAAATTGAGGAGAAAGAAAAGGAAATTCTCATTTCTTATGTGGCTATCTGCTCAGATAGTGTTCAGTATCACCCACTGCCTTTTAGACTGAGACTACAAACATTTTTGCTTCCATTTTTGATAAGCCTGCGGATGTTTTAACTTGATTAAAAAAAAATGTTTTAAAGTGCATTGTTTTCCATTTGTCTTATTTTGATGCTGTTTTTGAACTACACAGTCTGTCCTTTGTGTTGTCCAGCTATTCCGAAAGTACTGTGACCAGAAGAGAATCAAAATATTTAACAACAGACAAACAACAACAAAAATGATTCAGAGGAACAAACACACACACACATTTTGGGCATCGCAAAGACATTTATGCACTGGCTGCTGGGAAAGGAATGTTAGTCTACAAAGATCTTCAAGCAAGGCAATTTTTATATTCTGTTTCCATTATATGGTATTTTGATTTCCTGGAGGCCTTTTTTCAATAAGTATGTACATATTTGGCTTGTAAGTTAGGCTGACTCTGCTCCATAGATTTCTTTTGTGTTTTTTTTTTTTAGTGTCACTGAATGCCTTTAAACACTGGAGAAACTGAATCCAGTAATGAGAAACTGGTTGCGTTCTTTTTCAGAGAGTGCACTGCAGGAGTGACATTGCATGCCGTGAGAAATCATGTGTAACAGAGCCTCCAGCAAGAATGCTTAGCTGTACTATTTTGGTTTCCTCATCTGTTGCATCACACCTGACCAAGTATTTTGTTTCATAGCTGTCATTGTTCATCAGCGGGTGAAATTCATACTGCAATAATACATGTGAATGTTGCTTCTGCTTAATGTCACTACTTCAGAATGTGGGGGATAGAAAGCATATTCCAGGATCTTTTTAAAATAATAAGTCAATATTTTGCTGCCAACTCTTGGTAAGTTGGCGTACAGGGTGGTAGAGATCAACTGAGAACATAAGAAGTTCCTTTTTACTTCTATGACATCCTCCATGTACCTCACTCTTTTCAGCCACATCAAACCTTGTTTTTAAAGTCTTTGCAGCCTGAAACAAATAAGGAAGAGAAGGATGAGATGGAAACAAAATTAAAACTGGAATGGGAAGATGGTATTACTCTCATATTTAAAACCAGAATTCACATCTCCAAACAAACCCTCCAATTGTCCTAAATTGGTAGAGACAGTCCGTATTAATTTTTGGTCATCTTACTTTTTCAGCTGCTTTAAAAATGTCCCGGTTTCTGTCTCCTCTTTTCACTTTCTGGCTTACTTCAGTTGCTGCAAACTGAATTCAAGGTGCAAAAGTATTTGCATTTCATGAATTCAACAGGAAGGAAATGAGAGAAGGTGGAATTTTGTCCTACCCTATAGACACAGGCAAAAAGCAAACTGCTCCAGCCTCTCCTAACCTTGTGTGTTTTTCCTCCTTAATAACATCTGCCACCTTGACCACATTCTGATGTTGCTTGGCCACACATGTCCCAGTTTTCATCTGTGAAATGTTGCCGGGTATGAAATAACACTCCCCCAAATTAGTTTGATACCCAGTGACTGGATAACCGATTCACATGAAACACATTTGCAATGGTGTATTCAAACATAACTACAAACTGGATCAGAAAAGCACAGATGTTCCAAAGTAAGGTAGTATGGAGGGGGGGAGGGGACTTGCAAAGAGAGCAGACCCGAGATGATTTGCTGTCTAGGGCAAAAGATAAAATGGCAACACTCACCCTGCCTCCATTATACACATAGAAGAGAACTAGACTGGTAGCTGAATTTTACTTCAACACTGATGCCAGGATCATATCCTACTCCACCACACCTGAGGGCAAGAGGTTAGTTTAGAGGCTGTAGGGCATGTTGCATGGTCTGCATTGCTCTGCCCCAATACAGAATAAAAGCGCACTGGGGATAATGGGCTGTACCCCAGCATCTGCCACCTTCTGCTTGGCCAGCTCTGCTTGTAAAGGAGATAGTGCTTCTGTACTAGCCTCTTGAGCAGAAACCATGTTTAGGGCCAGCTTTACCATTCAAGAAGCATATTGATAAGCTGGAGTGTGTCCAGAGGAAGGTGACCAAAATGGTGAAAGATCTGAAAACAATGCCCTATGAGCAGCAGCTAGGGAGCTGGATATGTTTAGTCTGAGGAAGAGAAAGTTAAGAGCTCACATGATAGCCACGTTTAAATATTTGAAGATATCATATATACTCGACTATAAGTCGGTCTCATGTATAAGTCAAGGGCAAGTTTTGGGGCCAAAATTATGGATTTTGATATGGCCCATGGATAAGTCGAGAATAAAACTTAGGGGCATGTAACAAGGGATCTAAAGGATGAAGGAAATGATAACAATGCCAAAGAACTTACAAAATTCCAGCAGCCATAACTGTTTCTGCTTACCTTAAAAGCTGGATGGATGGGAGGGCTGAGGGTAAGTCAGTGCTTCCAAAAGAGATTATATTCTTGCCTTTCATGTGCAGATGGTTCCTTTTTTTATATTTATATAAGAGTTAAAGTACAGTACTTACAATGACCCATGGATGAGTCAAGTCATGTTTTTGAGTCAATTTTTTGACTAAAATTTCTGGACTTACATATATACAGTATGTCATATTGGGGATGGATCAAAGTTTGTTTTCTGCTGCTCAAGAGAGTAGGACGTGGAACAATGGATTCAAGCTACAGGAAAAGAGATTCCACCTCAACATTAGGAAGAACTTCCTGACAGTAAGACCTCTTTGACAGTGGAATACGTTCCCTCATAGTGTGGCGGAGTCTTCTTCTTTGGAGGTTTTTAGATAGAGGCTGGGTGGTCATCTGTCAGGAGGAGTGCTTTCACTTTATATTCCTGAATGGCAGGGGATTGGACTGAGGGAGTGTGTTCCAGAATCTATCATTTCCATGTGCAGATTATCTTTTCCTGACCCTTTCATTTAATTTCCTTTGCAGAAACAGTCCATGTAAGCAAAATGCAGGATGACTGGCTTCATCTGATTCTGCACTTGCAATTCTGTCTGTTGGCGCCATGGAAGCAATGTCTGTGCAAAAGGGAAAGCAAGTAGGTGCATTATTTAAGGATGAAGAGTAACCCACAATCCACAGTATACTGTGGTATTTTTTAAGTATTTGAAAGCTAGCAAAAGAGGTACTTCAAGGGAAGAATCAATGATACAGCTGAATATTCCAATTAGCTACAGTAAGATGCAGCAAGTAATGGAGATTTCATCGATTTCAACCCTTCCCCCTTCTCCCAGCCAGCCATCTCTTCCATTTCCATTTACTGTAAAGTAACTTGGAGCAGGGTTGTAACAGGAAACTAACAAATGCTTTTTGTGGGAGCTATATTTAGGCAGACACACTGACATGATACTGCAGAATAAAATAAACATGCAGGAGACGGCCATCCCTTGGGGACTTGCAGCTTCGTCCTCCTGACACAAAAAGAGTGGACAAATTATTCTGCAGTCATCTATGTGACCTCTGCTACAGAAACATACCAAAATGAAGAATAAAAGACACCCTCCTCCCCTCACCATCGCATTCAAAGTAATGCTAAATTTAAATCCATTTAGTCCAATTACAATTTAAGACAAATAGCAAGCTACAAGAATGCCAATCCATGCATGCCATACTCTCTCCCCTTGAGTCTACTCCTTAGAAGCAAGTGAATACTTTTAAACAGTAACAGAGTTTATTTCCCACCTCTTACTGGTTAATCACTGCCATCATATCCTAAAATATTTATTCCTTTGCTGCTCTGACAAAACCTTGATAGCCTGGCCAAATAAACAGGTGTGGATGAAGCCACATAATGCATTAACCCACATGTAAAATAATGTAAAATTGCATTAATCCACATGTAAAATATTGACTGCAGAATATCTAGGCAGTTTAAAACAGGTGATGAAGACATCAAAAAAGGTAAAGATTTTTCTATACCTTGGCCATGTCATCAATCAAAATGGAAACAAGTCAAGAAATAAGAAGAAAACTACTTGTAAGGGTATCTATGAAAGAACCAACTAGGATCCTCAAATGTAAAGGAGAGGAGCCTCACCCATGCCATAGTATTTCAGATTTTTATGTACAGTTGTGAATGTTAGACAGCGAAGAGATCCGAGAAGAAGAGAATCAACTTAAGCAGTAAAAATGACTAAATTGACACTATCATATTTTGGACATATCGTGAGACAAGACTTATTTAAAAAAAAAAAAAGAAGTATGTAGAGAGATCTTGTAGCACATTTGAGACTAACTAAAGAAAGAAGTTGGCAGGATGAGCTTTCGTAGACTTAAGTCTACATCCTCAGATGCATTCAAAAAAGAAGGTAATACTCTGTAAAATAGAAGGCAGTAGGAAAAGAGGAAGATCACAACACAGGTCCAACAAGGCATCCACAACCTTGCATTTGCAAGACCTGAGCAGGACTGTTAATAACAGGGCCTCATTCACAGGGTAACCATAAGTGAAAGCCAGCTTATCTTTGATTCTACACTCATCCCTCACCGTTCCTGGACTTCCCATTCACATCCCTCAGTCTTTCGTGGACAGCAAGCACCGAGAGACAAAAATTGCACCCCCGCACATGGTGGGAGCGCGTGGCCATTATATCCTATGGGACTTCAATATTTGCGATATTTCCGATTCGTGGGGGGGCAGGGAGTCTGGAACAGATCCCCTGCAAATCAGGAGGGATGAGTGTATAGATCAATTGAAAGGATTAGTCCTGGACCAGATGGACTAATGGGTAATTTTTATAAATTACTTAAGAGAGAAATAAGTGCTCACTTGGTAAAGATCTTTAATGAGGTCTTAGAAAACCAGGACATACCTAAATCTTGGAAAGCAGCAGAAATCATCCCACTATTAAAACCCAATAAGGATGAGACAAATCCAGAAGGATACTGCCCAATAACATTGGCTAATCAAGAGTATAAAATTTTTGCAAACATTTTGGCAAACTGAATGGAAATTTTTTAACCAATATTAATAAAGGAAGATCAATATGGGTTTATTAAAGGGAGAGCAATTGGAGATCCAATTAGAAATATAATACACTCGTCCCTCTATTTTCATGGACTTTGAGTCCACGATCATGGTCCTTTGCGGACCGACAAGCGGGGAGGGTTAAAATGACATGCATGCCCGTGGTGTATGTGCAAAGCCTATGGAGATTGAATATTTGTGAATTTCCATTTTCAAGTGGGGGGGGGGGCGGGGGGGCAGAACAGATCCTCCCACAAAAATGGAGGGACAACTGTAAATGTAATTTATCATGCAAAGCAAAAAAAAACACAGAAAAGTTGGGATACTAAAACTGGATGTGTATAAAGCCTTTGACTCAATAAATCATACATATTTATACAAAGTATGTAAAGAATTTGGTTTAGGAATTAAATTGGGGAATTCAGTTAGAGAATTATACAAAGGTAATGAGGCACAGATAAATGTATATGGGAACTATTCAAGGGTAGTTAAATTGGAAAATGGCACAAAACAAGAATGCCCATTATTTCTATTTCTATTTATAATAGCAATTGAACTGTTGGCTAATATTATTTGAAAGGAAAAGAAATGAAAGGTTATTTAATAGGGAAAGAAGAATTAAAAAATAAATTTATTTGCAGATGATGCATTAATTATTACAGAACAGCTTTACCAAACAATTAATAAATTATTTTTATAGTTAATGATTTTGAAAAAGTATCAGGACTTAAAATTAATATAGCAAAATCAGAAATAATGTTTATAAGCACAAGTTTGGAGGAACAAAAGCAAATACAGAAAATAACAAGATTAAAGTTAGGGGTGAAGAAAATGAAATATCTTGGACTAAATATAATGACAAATATAAAAAACATGGTCCAAGGAATTATAACCAAGTATGGAAGAAAATAAACAAGTACATAAGTAAATGGGGTAAAAATATTGGAATACCTTAACACGGATTAGAACATTAAAGATGATGATTCTCCCAAAATTATTGTTCCTTTTCCAAACAATTCCAGAAGAAATACCAACAATGATATTGAGAAATTGGTGTAGGAAAATAAAAGAATGGATTTCAAAGAAAAAGAAAAGAAATAGTATTAAGGAAATTCAGGGATATTGAGTATAGGACAATTGGGGATTTATCAGATAATGTAGTGAAACAGATAGAAATAAATGAAATATTAGAGATAATACTGCGATCGTTTGGACTTGCTTTGAAGCAATAAAAATGCAAAAACAAATAAACAAAAAAGAAATATTAGAGATAATAGGTAATCAATATTGTCTTCAATTAAGGGGAATATGTAAGAGTTTCCAGGAAATCATATCTATAAAATGTTGCCAAAATCCACTAGAAGAAATATTAATGATGAAACAAGAAGGAAAGAAAAGCTTAGGAGGTAGGATTTACAAGATTATATCAGATAATCAATATGATTGCATAAAAGGTCTATTGGGAGTAAGGGGAAAAGATATTAATGAGAAAGAAATCCAACAATGGACACAAGAAACTAAAAATATTTTAAAAATAGCAAGGTTAGAGAACTACAGATGAAAGTAATAGGCAGATGGTATAGAACACCACAACAGACATCATATATTAATAAAAATGTATCACCTGCTTGTTGGCATGGATGTGGAAGTAAAGGGACATATATCCATATGTGGTGGGAGTGTTGCAAAGTACAAACATTTTGGAAGGAAATAGAACAAGAAATTCACAAAATAATAGGGGAAAAATTCAAATAAATAAAGAAAGATGTATAACTGGTAACATAAGGAATATAGGATTACAGAAGAAGGAGGAATATTTAATCAAACAGTTAATTATAGAAGCACGTGCAGTAATTGCATATGGGTGGGAGGATAAAGAAAAATGGATTTGTAATAGATGGAAACAATATATATCAGAATATATGATGTTTGATTTTATAATAGAAAAAAGGAGGCTTTATTTTGGTCAATTGAAATAAGAAGTATGGGTTAATAACTGGAAAATAATGTCTGTGTTTGATGATGAGGAGAAGAAGTATGAAATTGTTAGGGAAATAGTTTAAATGGTTTTCCACATGGGAGGGAAAAGAAATTTAAAAAAAACAACCCATTCCTGGGGTGGGTGGGTGGCAGGGAGGAGGAGTGAAAATAAATAAAAAGAGGAAATGTGATGTATATGTATGAGAGCCTACTTAATAGCGGAGAGCACTTTTGAGATGTTATTAATTTGTTGGCTTATAAGGTAAAATGTTTAAATTAATAAAGTCATATAATATCTTTACATTTTTTAAAAAAAATCTGGAAAAAATGTATGTATATAGAGTTATCTGGGAGTGTGGGAAAGAGAAAAAGATTTATGAAGGAGATATGTGTCCGAATTACCTGGCAGAGAGAAAATAAGTCCATAAAGTGTTAAGTAATGAGCCACTGACTTGGGTGATGATTTTGGGGGAAAATTGATGTATGGAAGGCCTGTTTACTGGCTAATACATTCATTTTAGAGGAATTTGTTTCATTTAGATGTGATCTGGGGAAATCAATTGGCTCACCTTCTTCTGAAATGAGTATTATATTGTGCTATATATAGCTTAACATTAAACCCTAGGCCTACTAGGGTTCAAAAAAAAAGAGTGCATACATCTGGTGTTTTGCCCTTTGATGAAAAAGGCATTATAAATAAACACTGTAGTGTTGTTGTTATTATTGTTGTTGTTACCATTAACAACAGCAACAAATGTAAAATAAAAAGACTTACTAAAAGCATGTCCAGATAAAGGAAAAGATATTCCACCCAAACATTAGGAAGAACTTTTTCTTTTTCTTTTTACTATAAGAGCTATTCGAACCTGTGGAGGCAGTGAATACACTGCCTTGGAGTGTGAGGGAGTCTCTTTCTTTGGAAGTTCTTAAACAGAGTCTGCATGGCTGTTTGTTGGAATTGTTTTGATTGTGTCTTCCTGTATTACAGAAGGGGGCAAACTGGATGGCCCTTGGAGTTTCTTCCAACTCTACAATAAGGTACTGTGGACAGTCAAAAAGACAAAGAAATGGGTCCTTTAATAGTTCAAGCCTAAACCCTCCCTGGAAGCCAAGGTTGTCGTATTTTGGCCACATCATGCAAAGGCATGACTTATTAGAAAAGATAATAATGCTAGGAAAGGTAGAAGACCGTAGTAGAAAAAGAGGAGGACCGCATGCCAGATGGCTAGACTCAATCAAGGAGATCACGAGCCTGAATCTACAAGACCTAAGCAGAGCATTGGAGGATAGGGGGCTTTGAGATGCCTCATACACAGGATGGTAAAACATTTTTTTTTTCTTCTTAAATTTGAACTGGATTGGCATGTTTTACCTCAACACCTAACAAAATGTTCGTGCTGCAAAAACATGAAGACTGCTTGAGGAATCCATTGTCCTTTGCCTACAAAGAGACCTGTGACCTCATAGGAATGGAGGCATATTGGATTGCAAGGAAGGGGTCCTTGTTGAGATGCACATGAACTTTAAATTTCCTGGTCTTTGCAAATCTCCCAATAGCCACATGGACAGAAGGAGGAGGGGTCAACCTGCAAAAGATACCCTCCCCTTACCATCTTAACTAAAGACAGAAAAATCAAAATGCAGGCATCTGACTAACATCTCCAATTGTTTTTCTCCTGTTTGGTTTGTAACATCTTGCCTGATGAAGAAGCCAGTGGAGCTTCAAGTATATTGGTTGGCCAATAAAGATATCACTGTTTGGTAGATTTTTGTTTGAATTTGCTAAATGGCCAACACAGCTACCCCTGCATGTTTTAGGATCACCATAAGTCGAGATTGACATGAGAGCAGCTAACAGCAACAACAACATGATAAGCTTATCATTACTTTGTTATTCTTTATATTTATCTGATTCAACAGACCACCTCGGTTATAAATCTAATCTAAATCTCTGCCTGCACTGGCCTGTGTTCCTACACACCCAAACCACTTTCAGATCCAAATCTCACTCTGCAATTGTCCTTCCTCACTCTTTTTTGATGTTCTCCAGCCAATCAAACAGTATATAGTTACACATTCATAACTATGGGCTGATGAAGACAGCCCCAAGGGGTGGCTCTGTGCTGCCCCTGGGAGTGCCAGATCAGGGCCGCATCAACCACATGGCGCAGCCCCGATCTGGCTTTTTGCCACTCCAAAAAGAGCTGGCAAGTGCCACTCTTTTTGGGGACGGCAAAAAGTTGCCCTTAGTGCCACCGCCACAGCTCTTTTGCACCCCTTTGGCACAGCGTGTCTACATGCTGCGCCAATGGGGTACCCTCATGCCACGCACCGTGAGGCTGGGCACGCAGCATGATGCAGCATCGGGGTGGAGTTAGGGCAGCCAGCGTGCAATAATTATTATTATTATTATTATTATTATTATTATTATTATTATTTATATCCCGCCCCTCTGCCAAGCAATCGGGGCGGCTTGCAATAATCACAACAACAGAAATAACATCAAAGCAAATAAATAACGTCAGTCAAAACCCATCCCTCCTTCCCACCCCCACCCACCCCACCCCTCAGAACAAATCAAACCATTTAAAAGACAATTATGCATTGGCCCTATGCCTGCGATGTGGACTCTGGGCCTAACTCTCTAACTGAGATGCTCTTGGGGAAGCCACTGCACCCCTGCCTAGAGGTGGAGGAAAGTGGAGGGAGCACTTTCTGGCAGGTCACAGGTTCTGCTTCACAATAGCCCCCATTGGGGCATTGTACAGGTTGAGTCTCCCTTATCCGGAATTCCAAAATCCATATTCCAAAATCCATAATTGTTCACATGGCTGGCTCAGATAGTGACACCTTTGCTTTATGATGGTTCAGTGTACACAAACTTTCTTTCATGCACAAAATTATTAAAAATATTGTGTATAAAATTACCTTCAGGCCGAGGTGTATATGAAACATAAATGAATTTCATGTTTAGACTTGGGCGCCATCTCCAAGTTAGCTCATTATGTATACGCAAATATTCCAAAATCCCCAAAAAACCTCTGAAATCCCAAGCACTTCATATTCCCAAGCATTTTAGATAAAGAAGATTCAACCTGTACTACAACCCATTAAAAAGTAATTGTGTGGTCTTAAGTCTTCTGATTTGAAATATTTTACTCACCTTGGATATATCAGGAGACTTTTATGTATTGCAGTTTGCACTGGCAATGTCTTGACAATTTTTTTCTTTTCTTTTCTTGTGCTGAAACCAGGAAGATCCATGCAAGTGATCTGCTGGAGACAGACTATTTTCTATGTTTTTGTTACAGGGTTCTAACAATTTGCAAAACAGCAGGAATAACAGTGGCAGGAGTTATAAGTCTGCTTCCTGCACTATGGTATTAGGACAGGAAGGACACAAAGAGGACTATTATATTAGGTTTCTGAGGTCATCTGGGTCAGTGTTTTTTGGGTTTAGGAATATTTGCATATACATAATGAGCTATCTTGGAGATGGCATCCAAGTCTAAACATGGAATTTGTTTATGTTTTGTATACACCTTGACCTGAAGATAATTTTATACACAATATTTTAGCCCATCTTATGTGTGGGAACTGGCAAGGATTTTTCTCATCGTGCCAGAGACCATCAGCATACTTGTGCCCATAGGCTACAATTGTTTCTTCCTCTCCTGAAGATTCATTTCAGACCAGCAGCCAAAAGCTTGTAGAGCAGCTTCACTCCATGGACCACCATTTTGAGTAGCAATGGTCACCACTCAGGTAGCAAGATCTGAAACTTCTCTACTACAGCTTCTTCCTTCCCTTCCTGATCATGCATCTCCTCTTCCATGGGATCACCATAGGATATTTCCAGAGGAGGGAGACCAAAATGGTGAAAGGTCTGGAAACCATGCCCTATGAAGACAGACTTAGAGAGCTGGGTATGTTTAGCCTGGAGAAGAGAAGGTTAGGAGGTGGCATGGTAGCCCTCTTTAAATATTTGAAGGGATGTCATACTGAGGATGGAGCAAAGCTTGTTTTCTGCTGCTCAAGAAGTAGGACATGGAGCAATGGATTCAAGCTACAGGAAAAGAGATTCCACCTCAAGGTTAGGAAGAACTTCCTGATGGTAAGAGCTGTTTGACAGTGGAATACATTCCCTCAGAGTGTGGTGGAGTCTCCTTCCTTGGAGGTTTTTAAATAGAAGCAAAGCAAAGCAGCTTCATTTATATACCGCTTCATACCACGCTATGGGGTGTCTAAGCGGTTTACAACTGTGAGCTGATTGCCCCCCAACAAGTTGGGTACTCATTTTAGCGACCTCGGAAGGATGCAGGCCTGAGTCGAGCCTCAGCCCTGGCTGGTATTGAACTCGCAACCTTGTGGTTTATGAGTGAGTGGCTGCAATAGAGGCTCGGTGGTCATCTGTCAGGAGGAGTGCTTTCACTGTATGTTCCTGCACGGCATGGGATTGGACTGAGAGAGTGTGTTCCATTATTAAACAGCTCTTGCTGTCAGGAAATTCCTCCAAATGTTCAAGTGGAATCTCTTTTCCTGCAGCTTGAATCCATTACTCTGTGTCCTACTCTTGGAAGCAGCAGAAAAAAAGCTTGCTCCATTCTCAATATGACATCCTTTCAAATATCTAAACATGAGTATATGTGCTGTCTTAACCTTCTGTTCTCCAGGCTAAACATACCCAGCTCCCTAGGCCTTTCCTCATAGGGCATGGTTTCCAGATCTTTCACCATTTTGGCCACCCTCCTCTGGACACGCTCCAGCTTGTCAAAATCGTTTTTGAATTGTGGTGCCCAGAACTGGACACAGTATTCCAGGTGAGATCTGACCAAATCCAGCAGCGTCCCTGGGGTTAGTGTCACCCAGTGCAGTAACTCATGGTGTCATCCCCCACCATTGATCTCCTCCCATTTCACACCATACAGAATCCTTAGTAATGCTTTTTTGCACTAATGTTATTCATAAATCATAATTCCTATATACCAAGAATGTAATGCTAATAGTTGTGACATAAAACAATTAGCAAAATTAAAATTACACTTTCAAATTACAATAGCATACACACAGCCTAAATGTATTTACATATACATAGTGGTTAAAATGTGATGTTTTTAAAGAATTTTTTAAAGAATTTTAAATTTTTAAAATTAAAAAAATAAAAAAATAAAATTTAAAATTTTGAAATTTGAAATTTTAATTTTAAAAATTTCTGGGGCCTCTCCTTTTTCCTCTCACTGAGTTTCACCCCAGTTTCTTAAAGCATTTTAAAGAGATACAGACAAATGCCACAGCAACTTTCTGCCAAAAGGTAGGTACAGTGTGCCCACGCCATCCACGGACTTGAGCTCATGCGGATGGCAAGCCCCCAGGCACACCTGCAGAGCACATGCCACACCGCGCACAGTTGTGTGTGGCCATAGGGAAGAATGGGACCTGAGGTCCTGCATTTTTTGCCTTACGTGTGTGTGTGGGATTCTGGAATGGATCCCCCATGTATAATAAGGGCCCACTATATTTGAGGAGAATGTATATTTAGGATGTCACCTGGTGCACTCCGCACCCCAGAGTGGTCCCATTGACCAAATCAGAATAGAGTGGTACTATTACATCCCTCAATCTAGACACTACACTCCTATTAATGCATCCCAGGATTATATTGGCTTTTTTAGCTGCTGCATCATACGGTTGCTTCATGTTTAGCTTGTGGTTTATGAAGACTCCCAGATCCCTTTCATATGTACTGTTGTCAGGCCAGGTCTCCCCATCCTATATTTGAGCCTTTCATGTTTTTTTCCTGCCTAAAGTGTAGTACCTTACATTTCTCCATGTTCGTATTCATTTTATTAGTTTTGACTCAACTCTCTAATCCGTTAAGGTCATTTTGAATTCTGATGCTGTCTCCTGAGGCCTGATCCTGTCCTCTGGCTACTCCTCCTAATTTGGTGTCATCTGCAAATTTTCATAAGCATGCCCTCCATTCCATCATCCAAGTCATTATGGCCACACTCTGATGTTGCTTGGACACATGGGTCCCAATTTTCATCTGTGAAATGTTAGAGGTTATCTTCTCCATCATTTCATAGATGAAAACTAAAATGTCAGTGTCAGCAACATTAAAGTGACTTTTCATTCACCAACTATATACAAGAATTTTGTAAATTTTTACAAGATAAAAGATACCTCATACCTTTATAAGATTACAAGATACCTCATGGAGGAATTTGGAGCCACAAAGCATGGGATGCTCTGTTTCCAAGCCAGGAAAGGCTGGACCAGTTTACCTTTTCCTGAACCCAGGGCCCATTCACACTACATTTTAAACCAGTTTGCAAACCAGTTTAAAATTTGGTCATTCATACTGGTCCTGGGTTTTCCTGACCCGAATTTGGGGGTGGAGTGGCTCAAATCCCCCTTAATCTGGTGGTGTTGGGGTTGTTTGGTTTGGGGGTGGTGGTTTGGAAATGGGGATTTTAGTGGTTCTTTTCAAAAGAACCGTGTTTTGTTTTGTTTTTTGTGGGAGCTGCCAATGGGAACTCAAAATCGATCCTATTCGAGCATCCGCCACGTCAGCTCTTCCTCCCCCTCCTCTCCCCCTCACCATAGCTGTTCTTTCTATTCATCCTACCTTCCCTTCCTCTGCCCTCTTTCTCTACCTCTAGGCCTCGGGACTGGGCCTCAGTGGCCAGTGGCCTTTGAAAGAAGAGGTCAAGCTCCCCAGCTGCTCTGGCCATTCTGGCCCTCACTGCATGGGAGGACCCACCAGGAAAGCCAACAGGCTGTGGCTTCCCTGTGACTTGAAGCAGACCCTCAACTCATCTCTTCCTCCCCTTCCTCTGCCTGCCACACTCGTCTTCCTTCTCTTCCTCTGCCCCCCGGACCTTCCCTAGGTCTGCCTTCGTCCCTTCATCCCCTTCCTCCTCTTCCTCTGCTCCCCCCCTCCTACCAGGACAGAATCTCTCCATGCATTTTATCCCATTCCTCATTGTGAACAGGAATCATAATAAAATACCACGGATTCAGTCATGGCCGGAGAGGGAGAGGAAGAAGATGGAGGATAGAAATAACCCAGTTTCCACACCAGGTTATTTCCTAGTGTGAACGGGCCCCTACTGGGAAGGAAAAGACTCTGGTCCCTCTTCTCCTCTCCTCTCCCCACTGCTGAGTTAGTTGAGTACAAACTACTTTTGCATTGTAAACTCAGTTTGCAGCAACTGATGTAAGCTGAGGATGTAGGAGGCAAGATGAGGTTTTGGGGAGGGGAAAGAAACCAGGATATTTTAAAAGCAGGTGATAAAGTGGGAAGAAAAAGGATTAACAATGACCATCCCTGCCAAACTGGGCCAGTTGGATGGTATGGAGACCTCATTGCCGGCCTCCAGCAGTGCAGACATCTCTTAGCATCTGACAGCTGACGTAATAAACCTGAACCCTACTGCTTAATCTCAAACAGAATAGACCCATAGAATCAATGAGATTTGCTTATGAGTTGACTCACCATTCAACAATTGATTCAATGGATCTACTCTGTTTTGGGGATCCTTTCCTTTGGAACCTCCTAGCAAGGTAGCTCTAGCTGGCTTCCACTCACTGTGTGCATTGTTGCCATTTGAAAACATTTTTATTTTGAAGCTCTCCTCCCTTGACATATGGGGAATTCTCTTCTCCTGACATCTCTGCTTGTTTTCCTTATCCCAGATATACAAGTGGGGGTCGACAGAGCTACTTTTCTTTAGACTTTTTACAGGAAAAAATTGTACTTTGCCTAATATGGCTTGCTCCATGTACCCTTTGCTTACAGCTATAATTTTAAACAGAAGGTTCATGCTTTCTACCTCCCTTTCTCCACAGGCTGGTTCATTTCATCAGAAAGAAAATGAGACGTGGATTCTTTCTTAATTTTTTTTTAACTGATTACATGCTGGCATTAACTGTAGTTTTAAAATTATTTTTCCTCGTGAGTAAGGTGAGTTAGGTTTAAAGAAGAGTGCCATTCATTCATGGGTTGCTCCCAAGAGATGGCCCCAGCTGCAGACTCCCCAAAAAAGCATCTAGCAGATATTCTTTCTTTTCCTGACCAGATTTTTATTTGTCTGGTTAGAAAGAAAATGGAAGAAGTGTTTGAAAAAGCAATTAGGAGCAACAAAAGGAAGATTTTTTTTCTTCTACTTTTTCTTCTATCTGAGATAAACATTGTTATGTTGTCTGCATTCAAGTCATTTCTGACTTATGGTGATCCTATCATGCGGGTTTCTTGGCAAGGTTTCTTCAGAGGAGGTTGGCATTGCCTTCCTCTGAGGTTGAGAAAGTGCGACTGCCCAAAGTTTCCATGACCAAGCAGAGATTTGAACGCTGGTCTCCCGGACTCCTAGTCCAACACACAAACCACAACACCATGATGGCTCTTCAAATGAACATACCCTCCAATATTTCACAGATGGAAACTAAAGGCCTTTGCAGACAGCCAGAAATAGTGCAAATTAAGTCCACTTTAACTGTCCTGGCTCAGTACTAGGGAATCATGGGAACTGTAGTTTATTGTGACCAGAGCTCTCTGACAGAGAAGGCTCAATGTCTCAGAAAAAAATACAATTCCTATGATTCCCTACCACTGAGCCAGGGCAGTTAAAGTGGACTCAATTTGCACTATTTCTAGCAGTCTGCAAAGTCCCTAAGACACTTGAGGCCAAGGAACATCAGAATGGGTTAAAGATAACAAAAACTATTAATGAGGAAGAACAAATCTTGCCCTTCCCAGTAGGTTCAGGCAAAAGCAAACTACTGCAGCTTATCCTAGCTTGTCTGTTCTTCCTCAATAACAACTTTTACCATCTTGACCATATTCTGATGTTGCTTGACCACATGTCCCAGTTTTCATATGTGAAATGTTGGAGGTTATGGGGCAACCCATGGGGTGATGGGCAATTCTTCCTGAGGATTTTGGTTTCTAAAGAGGTTCTGTTGTATGTGCTTTCAATTAACCACAACCCTAGCCTAGGTTTTTCTTGATCAAATTTATTCATAGGATGATCATAGAATCATAGAGTTGGAAGAGACCACAAGGGCCATCCAGTCCAACCCCCTTCAAAAATTGGCTGCCAGGAACGGCTGGTGAATGCCTTGGGGACTCCCAGTGGTATCGGTGACGTTCTCTCATACAGTAAAATGCATTTTTGCTCCGTTCCGTTCGCTTCCGTTCCCTTCTGTTCCCGTTCTTTAGGTGCTGTGCAATAATCTTATTAATTCAGTTGAAAGTTCTTTTGTCATCCAACCCGGTTTCTTGAGACATCTCCCATTTTTCCTCCTCATTGGAACAGTTTGAGACTGTGCCTTCCGTATCTGCCTTTTGAGAAACTCCCATCCATCCTGAACTCCTTTCTCCTTTAATATTCCTGACCATGGGATCACTCCCAGTGTTTCCCTATGTTTGTGGAAATCAGCTCTCCTAAAGTCTAGAATGACTGTTTGACTATGCCTAGCTTCTCCTTTCCACTGATGTCCATTGCCTTTCTCTAGTGAGTTGCCATGGCTGAGCAGGTATTCGAACCCTGGTCTCCCAGAATGCAAAGCCAACACCCAAACCACTACAACATGCTTCACCTCTTTGTGAATAATAGCGGTAATTAAAAGAGTTGTCAAAAAGAAAAAATCCAAGCCTCTCGCATGGAAAGTCATCTATACAATGGATAGAGCTACCATTTGAATTAGGTAGCATCAACAAAACCATAATATTCCAAGTCAAAACAAGTAATTTCTCCATATTAGTCAGACTACATCTGGAGTACACTGTTCATTTCTGAGCGCTGTATTTCCAGAAGGATGTAAACAAAATTGATCCAGAAGAAAGGCACCAGCAATGAACTGTATGGTTATGCTTACATGATCCAAGCTAGAGCTTTGATAAACAGTGTGCCCAGTAGTGATTAAATATGCCAAACAACCAAGGTCAACTTGTGGTTGTGGTCGTTGTGTGCCTTCAAATTGTTTCCAGATTATGGCAACCCTAGGGTAAACCTATCACAGAGTTTTCTTGGCATGATTTTTTCAGAGAGGATTTGCCTTTCTTTGAGGCTGAGAGAGTGTGACTCACCTAAGATCACCCACTGGCTGAGCGAGGATTCAAACCCTGGTCTCCAGAGTCATAATCCAATGTTCAAACCACTACACCATGCTGGCTCAAGATCATCTTGTTGCTGCTGTTGTGAGTTTTCAAGTCATTTCTGATTTATGGCAACCCTAAGGTGAACTTATCACGGGGTTTACTGGGGCTGGGAATGTATAACCCAAGCTCACCTAGTGGCTTTCCATGGCTGAGAGAGGAATCGAACCCTGATCTCCAGAGTCATAGTCAAACCACTATACCATGCTGACTGTTTATTTAAAAAAATACAGCACTTGGAAATGTTACTTTGTATGTGCAATGTGGATTACAAGAAGTAAGTCTAGAATAGGTTATTAGGGGTTTATATAGGTTTGTTACATATTTAAGGCAAGTCTTCATATATCGGAAGGATATAAATCATTCAAAAATAATTATACCGAAAGTATAGATTTTTATTGTTTAGTGAATGCACAGGGTGATTGGGTGGAAGTTATGTGTTGGGGAATAGGGAAGGGGGTGATGATGTAAATGTTCTGTTTGTGATGCGTAAATGTGTTATGGATGTAATTGTTACATTTTAATAATAAAATTCTTTTTATTAAAAAAAAAAAAGGAAATGTTACTTTTTCAGTGGTGGCTCCCAGAATCTCATAGCTAACATAACTAGCATATAACTCTGCTGTTATAACAGGCAAACCCACACAAGTATAACTGGTCATTTGCTCACCAGGTTATAAGCCAATCCATCCTAAATGATAATGTGTTTAATCTTACAGCAATATAAGGTAATCCCAGAACTTTAGAACCATTTTTTATTCTTTCTTTGTTTTTATTTTAGTTACTCTTTATTCACTTTTTTCATTTTATTCAAAGCACGTACAGAAATACAAATTAGCTAGGCTTCAGTCATGAAAGTTTATTGGGCTTAAGCCAGGGCTCATTAAAATTATGAATATGGCAGCAGATCTGAGTTATGAATTGACAAATTTTGAGTAACGATGGCATCGCTACTACTCAGGACTACCAAGGAAACTGCTCTCACCAAAGATTGAGTGAACACTGGTTCCCAATTTTGTGTCTGTCCTTCCTTTTTAAAATATGGAGTAGTAGGAATTCTGTTCTCTGTAGCTACACTCCCTTAGAATCACTGGCCTTGAAACTTTCATATAGCTTTGATTTTCCTCTCAAAAATTCTGAGTTAAGCTGGCAGTGTGGGTTGATCTGAGGCAGTGCCCCTTAAAACTTGACAGATGATTGTTGCATACCCTCACCCAACTGTCCCAATTTGAAAAGCAGATGCATCTGAGGAAGTAGAGCAAGTACACGAAAGCTTATGCTACAACTTCTTTTGCAGTTACTCTCAAAGGTGTTGCATACTGTTGTCTACGAAGGTCTACGAAAGCTTACGCTACAATTTTTTTGCACAGTTAATCTCAAAGGTGCTACATACTGTTACATGCTGGGGGGTTTTAATGTTTTAAATTCTTTTAAGTATATAGTTTAAATTGTTTTAATATTGGAAATAGTTTAATTCTATTTTAATAGTGACTTTTGTATGTTTTAAGTATATTCTATTTTAAATTGTAAGCTGCCTTGAGTCTCAATTTTGTGGAAAAAGCAGGGAGGCGGAAGAAGATGAGGGGAGAGAAAAAGAAGGAGGAAGGTGATCCTTTGGATATAGGAACCATATAGTGGATCAGCTAAGGAAAGGAGGGACCACACAATGGGTCTGAAAATGCCTTCCCTTCTCACCTGGTCTGCAGGGAATAACTGAGGATGTGGG
The DNA here is from genome assembly GCA_026167975.1 of Phrynosoma blainvillii. Taxonomy (NCBI): domain Eukaryota; kingdom Metazoa; phylum Chordata; class Lepidosauria; order Squamata; family Phrynosomatidae; genus Phrynosoma; species Phrynosoma blainvillii. The sequence continues at coordinate 442,270,086 of JANUYF010000001.1, read as the reverse complement.
GCTGAGAAGGGAAAAAAATCAATGCTTTTATGATAGTAGCAGCCATGACATCGGCCTCATTCCCACTTACTAATGAATCAGTTTGCGATCCGAATCGATGGATCAGTTCGACAGCAGAGCATGGTTCGCACTACATTTGCCCCAATTGCATTTTCTTGTTGTAAAATAATCCACTTGTCGTTCACATTGACTAATGAATCAATTCAAAATGAACCATCTTCAGCGGGTTGCTGATCGCATCTCGTTCACACTTGGGCTTAATCAATTTATTGCAAAAGATGCGGAAAAAATGAGCATCAAAAAGATGTGTATTAAATGGGTCTAGCGCAGGGGCCCCCTTGCCAAACCGCTTCAGCAATTTGGCTCAAGTGCAAACAAGGGTCATTTAACCCCAGTTAGCAAACCAGTTTATAATGTAGTGGGAATGAGGCCATCAATCGCCATGCTCTTCTGTGCCCTATTTGCATGTCTTACAACCAAGAGGCAAGTGCCATCACCATCAACTCTGAAGGCACTGGGTCTAAAACAAATGTGAACAAGCAGAGGTTAGTTGAATGGGCATAACAAAAAATAGCCCATTGATTTATTGTGCAGAAAAACCAGAGTTGGTGTGGAAAGGGCTTACAGTGTGCACTTGACTTTTTCTTTCTGCCCACCTGCCAGCAATCTACCATCCAAAGCCTCACAAGCATACATTACAAGTGTGCTATTGTATAATGGGAATAAACAATGGTCTGCTGTCTGTTCTTCATCCACCCAACATTTGCTCTCGAGCGTGTCCTCCTTCAGCCAGCCCCAAATGTACAATAGCTCATTAAAAAGTGACTGCATAAACAAAAAGTAAGCAGCCTTCTCCAGTACGGTGGTGAAAAAAAAACATAAATTATCAGGTCTTTAAACAAATGGTAAAGGCTTTCCTTATTAGGCTAGAGGGTCTTGTGTGTGTATGTACACATCCCTTGTAAAACCCTTGTCATTCCAGGGACTGCTGATCTGGACATTTTTAATTTTTCAGATCCAAGAGCCTGCAGCTTAAGAATTCCACAGAACTGCTTGCATTTGAGGGTCAGTTCATAAGGTTTAAGTGAGTAGCAAAGGTATGATCTGGTCTTACTCAGAGAAAGACCCCTTGAAAGAAACGTTTTCTGCCTGGGTTTTATGTATAATTCCTCTTGCAGAAAACACACATACAAATGGACAGTTTGAGTGCAGTATTCGTTGACCCCAGTAAATTGTCTTTTGGCAGCTTCCAGACCTAGAGATAGTATTTTTAACTGAAGACTCCGTGATCCGGGGGCAGCTCAAGTCCCATTACACAGACAATGTTATCTATTAGCTTTGATACATCTGACTCCCCTTCCCATGTTTTTAAGCAGTACAGGTTGGGCCTCCTTTATCAAAAATGCTTGGGATTTTTGATTTTTTGATTTTTGGAATATCTGTATTTACATATACATACACACATACTGAGATATCTTGGAGATGGGACCCAAATCTAAACACAAAATTCATTTATGTTTCATATGCACCTAATACACATAGCCTGAAGTTCATTTTATACAATATTTTTAATAGCATTATGCATGAAACAAAGTTTGTGTACCCTGAACCAAACCAAAGGTGTCACTATCTCAGACACCCATGAAAAAAGCTTTGGTTTTTTGGAATATTTTAGATTTCAGAATTCCAGATAAGGAGACTCAACTTGCATACAATATATCCTGTGCTTGCTGTGAATACATACCCCCCAAAAGTCCACAGGGCATCCAAGTGAAAGATATTTACTGCATCTTTGAGAAATCTTGCAGTGCAGATCCTGGATAGCAGGTTGTCAATCTCCTAGTGCAGGGGTAGGCAACCTAAGGCCTGGGGGCCGGATGCGGCCCCCAAGGCCTTTGGACCGGCCCCAGGCCGGTCCTGCTGCTGCCGCCGCCGCCACCCCCCCGCCATGATGATATTATTGTTGTTATTACTTGTTCTTGGGGTTTTCTTGGCAAAATCTCCACGGGGGGTGGTGGTGCCATGGCTTTTCTGGGGCTGAGAGAGTGTGCATGCATATTTTTTAAAAATTTAATGTTTTTTTAAAAAAATATTTTTATTTATTTATTTATTTATTTATGGTGCTTCGGCCCCCCAATTGTCTGAGGGACAGCAACCCGGCCCCCGGCTCAAGAAAGGTTGCCTACCCCTGTCCTAGCCCAACCAAAGAGGTTGGTAAAATCCTTGTGTCTGGATACCTGCAGGAGAAAAACAGTAATGGAAATAAGGAGTGGGTTTGTGTGCAAAAATGGTGTAGAGGAACTTTTAAAATTGTTAATTAACATAAAGCATTTTTATTGCACTTTCCCCCTGAAAAGGCTTCCTGAGAAGCTGAGGTTCCATCCATCCTAGTTGGACAGGAATGGTTCTGATTAATCCTCTGTTTACCCGCTTTTCCAACTGTTTTTAAAATGTCCCAGTTTCTTGCTTCTCTTTCCACTTTCCCCCTTTGTCCTCAGCTTACTTAAATTGCTGCAAACTGAGTGCAAAGTGCATAAGCATTTTGCATACATATAACTCAGTGGGAGGGAGAGAAGAGGAAAGGAGGGGGCAAAATCAGGCCCTTCCCAGTAGGCTTATCCAAAAGCAAACTTCTGCAGCCTTTCCTAGCTTATCTGCTCTTCCTCATTAACAACTTTTGCCATCTTGATATTTCTTTGGCCAAGCATGTCTAAGTAACTGGTATGAGGATGAATGGGGAAAGTGGAAGGAGGACAGAAAAACTGTAACATTTTAAAAGCTGCTGAAAAACTGGGATGACAGAGGATTAACAAGGACTGCCCCTACAAAATTGGAACAGTTAGAATGTGTGTCAGAGTGACATACTTATATAGTGTGAAAGACCCTTTGGTTCTTTCTCTTCCTGTGCTGCAACCCTATGGAAACTTCCTCACTTCATATGGCTAAAGCAATGTCAGCCATTCCTCCTCTTATATTTGCAATCTGAGCTTGCTTTTAAGAAATAAATAAATAAAAAGAAGGAAAGTGTTGTGGCTTTATTCCATGCATTAGCATGAATGTGTGGTTTGATCCCAAAGCACTGCAAACACTGAGGTTATCTAGCTTCAAATAATTACTCCAGCAAATGGACAGACGTTCATCAAGGCTCCCATTATTGACTGATTAAACACAGCTTGTCTTCTATTTTGATCATGGAAAATATAATCAACCATCAACATGGGAACCTGGGAACACTAACCTGGAATAGGAGGTCACTGGCTAAAATGAGGGCATTGCCCACCAAATAAAAATTTTACCACCTCCATGAATTCTTCCTCCAGTCCAAAATTCTAGCATTGCCGAAAGTGAGATACTGAAAATTGTTGACACAAAGAATCCTTACCATTCCCTTCCTAACAATGCCTGCCCTTTTTCTTTGGATGCATCAATTGTATTCCTAAATGCACAACTGAAGTTTTCAGTTACTGCAATCCTAGAAATCTGGGGACTGGAGGAAAATTTCATGGGGGGGGGGGGGCTTGGATCTTCTTTGGAAGGCAACACATTCATCCCTCCATCCTTGTAAGTATACCCCTGGATCCTGAAGGATGGCATTTTCCCATAAGAGCTGCCTAAAGTTTTTTTATTAAAATCTGAGGCCCTTCTCTGTGTCCCGCCACCAGCCTGCTGTCTGAAGTTAAACAGATGAGGATTTGGAGGGGGCTTTCTGTTGTTGTGTCCCATCCGTGAAATATCCTCCTCAGATCAACTGAACTAATGCCAACTTTGATTTCACAACATTTTAATGTGCTGAGGTAATTATTATGTACAGTTGGCCTTCCATATCCACTGATTCTTTATCCACTGATTCAAGCATCCACACCTTGAATATATATAATATATATATATATATATATTCCAAAAAACAAACCTTGATTTTGGCATTTTATATAAGGGGCACTATTTTGCTGTCCCTTGTATTTAACAGGACTTGAGCATCCATGGATTTTAGTATCCATGAGGAGTTCTGCAAGTAAACCCCAGTAGATACCAAGGGCCCACTATAACAGCCTTGATTCTTGGTATATTCACCATTCTTCTGAACTTTATTCATAGGCATAAATTCTTCTAAATTTTATGCATGAGGGGACGGAACCCTAACATTTCAGGATGACCAGCATACCTTGTAATGGTTGTATTGCTACTGCTGATAGTTTACTTCTGTAGTGTTCAATACATTTTACTGTACACTGCCCAGAACTTAGGGTTTGGTCCCTCTTCTGCAGTCCTCTGGGCAAGAGGGAGATATCTCAAGCAAGAGCATTGCTTGAAAAATACATACATCTTTGTATTCCTAGCTTCTTGCTATGATTGATGCTTAAGTCATTATTCAGGGTTTGGCCCTGAAATCTCAGGGCCTGGGATGCTACTGACTTAAATAGGGTTGCCCAAGTGAAGACTGGAGAGGGCTCCTGTACCTTTAATCATTGTTCAGAACAGGGAACTTCAGCAAGTGTTGCTTGTCATGAAACCCAGTAAGAAGCAGCATCTGCTGAAATTTCTTCTTCTACATAAATAGTTAAAAGATTTTCCTTACCTTGGATCAAACACTAATCAGAATGGAAACTGCAATCAAGGAATGAGAAGATTAGGAATAGGAATAAGGAGCCCTGGTGGTGCAGTGGTTGAATACCAGTACTCCAGCCCCAAGGTTGTGAGTTTGATCCCAGGCAGGACTCCAAGGTCCACTCAGCCTTCCATCCTTCCATAGGTTGGTAAAATGAGTACCCAGCTTGTTGTGGGAAATTGGAGCCAGGGAAGGGGAGGAGCAGCCGGACGCTGGATGCCCCAACCCCTTCCTGAGGATGTCATCAGAATGCGTGCCATTGCACATGGCAAGCGCTTTGATGACATTCTCCTGGTGCAGCACCCAAACACGCTGTGCTGGAAGAGGCGCAAAAGAGCCACATGGTGGCTCTTCGGCCGCCCTTTTCGCCGCCTGGGAAAGGAGCACTGTTTTGGCGCTCCTTTCCCAGGCACCAAAAGGGAGGGTTGGGGCCGAGGCATGGGACAGCCTTGGCCCCAATCCTCCACTTCCCAGGGCGGCCCATGGCCACCCATCTGCATCCCCTCTTAGTTCACTGATAAGCAGTATAGAAATGTACTTGCTCTTGTTATTGCTATGGGAAGGGCAGCTGTGAAAGAACTAGACATGATCCTAAAGTGCAAAGATATAAAACTGAATACTAAAGTCAGAACTGTCCAAGCCAGAGTATTCTCCATCAACATATACGGATGTAAGAACTGAACAGTGAAGGAAGCCGACAGAAGGAAAATCAACTCATTGGAGATTTGGTGCTAGAGAAAAGTGCTGAGGATATTGTGGACAGCCCAAAAGACAAACATATGAGTTCTTGAACAGATCAAACCAGAACTCTCTTTGGAAGCCAAGATGATCAAATTGAGGCTGTCATACTTGGGCCACATCATGAGGAAAAATGAATCATTAGAAAAGACAATGGTGCTAGGAAAGGTAGAAGGTAGTAAGCAGCAAGAGAGGAAGATCACGTGTGAGATGGTTAGATTCGATCAAGGAAGACATGGGCCTGAGCCTGCAGGACCTGAGCAGAGAGATTGAGAATATGGGGTCTTGGAGATGTCTCATTCACAGGGTTGTCGATTTGAAGGCAGCTAACAAGAGACCTGCTACATTATGCCATTAGTTTGTGGGAAAGGAATTACTTACAAGTAACTTCTTATTTGCAATGATTTGCAATGTGATTTATAGCAATTTACTTTCAAGCTCTGTACCTGGAGAAACAGCATAATATTCCACCAAAAGTTTAAGAGGACATTTACAAAGAGTTTTGTTACCTCTTCCAAGAGCCATTCTGGTTGTCACCAGGCTTAGTCCAAAATGTTAGGGTTTAAAATTGTATTACATTGTTTTAAAGTATTCATGTTTTAATAAAGTAGCTTATTTGCTATTTATTATTACTACTTCTAACCCATGTACCTTGGTTTAATTCATGTGTGAGCCTCCTCGGGTCCCATTCAATAGGAAGGCAAGGAATTATTTAATTAATGGCAATGTTCAGCTTCTCCTCTTAGTCCTCTGCCAGTCTTTTTGCCTCCCCTTCTTCCCCTGAGAAATGCAGTCTGTATTGAATTTATTTCTATCACAGAGGTTTTAAAGAGAAAGGCCTACGACTACAAAGACAAAAAACAAGTCACAAGCCTGCTTTTGGCTTCAGCGCCTGCTCCAGGAATTCACTTAAGCAAAGATTCAGGTAATTATTTTGTTAAGGACGTAGAAAGACATTGGGGCTCCAGTTATTGACAGATTAAATATTGCCTTAGTTTATGTTTTAATCCCATCCCTTGGCAGAACAATAAATCTGAATAATGCAGTTTACTGTGTGGTTACATACATAGCACAGCAAGTGTGGCAGAAGGGCATAAAAAGGTGTTAGAAGGCCAAATTCTTCTTCCAGCAGATGGACCAAGATTATCCATATCCACAATTTTTCACCAGACAAAACCAAACCACATTATCACAAGTCTGCAAGTAATACCTATTAGCATACTTCCGAATTTCCCAGTTTGGCAGGGACAGTCTCTGTTGTTCCTCTGTCTTCCCATGTTTCAGCTGCTTTTAAAATGTCTTTGTTTCTCTCACCTCCTTCCACTTTCCCCCTTTGCCTTCAGTTAACTTTAGTTCAAAGTGTAAAAGTTGCTTGTACTCTATTAACTTAGCAGAAAGGAGAGGAGAGCAGAATATGCCCCTGCCTGTGTACTCAAGCAAAAGCAAACTGTTGCATTCTCTCCTAGCTTGTGTGTTCTTCCATATCAATATCCTTTGCCATTTTGACCACACTCTGATGTTGCCTGACCACACGTGTCCCAGTTTTCCTTGTAAAATATTGTAGGGGATGCGACTGGCCCTCAGGGAACATCTGATTTCCAAAGGTATAACCATCAGTCTATAGTTGTTCTCCTCAAATTAGTAGCCCTTGTATTATAGGGAGCCAAAGTCTGGTTTGGAGCACATCTATACCAGCCGCTTAATCCGGGGTCATTCAGAGCATCCAAGAATGGATGGAAAATGAAGCAGCTACAGGACAGACACTGCACTATGTGATAAGGTTTGGCCACAGACACTACTATCCTGCTGTAATTCCACTTTGGTGGCCTTGTGTGATAAAGCCCCTGGTCACTTCATCACTCTACCTCAGCTACCAATTGCCCCACATCTTATGAAACTATAATTCCTGCCACTGTTCCTTACTTTCAGTGACTACTCTGCATGGCCATCCTGTGCTTCTATCCTATGTGCCTAGTTCCTTCCTTCAACTGTGTCCACAATTTCTTGTCCTTTCAAACAGAATCTGACAGTAAGCCCCATGTGGCTGGAGTGTTGAGGTTATATAAAAGCAGCCAAGATGGCAAGGTTGAGTAGTACATCTGCTTATCCCATAAGCCACAGTGGTTTGCGAAACATCTTTGCCATGACAGATTTGTCTCTCCAAAAGTAGCACTGACAAATGCAAATGAAGGCTAATTAATGTTTTCCTGCAGTCATATTGGCAATGATAGCCTGGTATTCATGTCATTTCATTGCTGGTGACAGTGTTGCTAATGGAATTGGGTACAGATGGGTGGAATGTTTAGCAGGCCCACATGAAAATCCGGGAAAAGCATTCATTGAACTGAGAGAGGCGGATTTGTTTGTTGCTGGGGAAAAGATGAAGTGCTCATAGCTTGGTGGAGTGAGGGGACACAAAACAGAGAGATGGGTGGTGCTGTTCTGTTCTCTGTTCAAAATAACTCATAATAAGAGATAACTGCTTTGTAGTACACCTATTCTGATTAAACAAAATTTTGCATTTGAAAAGTCTTTGCCAAATAGAACACCTGCTGTATCAAAAAGAGGACACTTTATTGGCTCTCCATGCATCCTCTTCAGTCTGTTTGGTGTTCTGTTGCCACCTAAGTTGTTGTATATTGCTTGCGTCTTGAGCAAAGCAGTTCGATATAGTCAATCAGTTTCTGGACAAATCAATCAGTTTCTGACCTATGCCAGTTTCATGTATTCTATCATCCAGCTCCATGATTCAGTGGAAAGATGTTGACCCAATCTCATCAGAAAAATTGTCAATGAAAATTTCATTAAAATTGGCCATCATGAACACATATTGGAGTATGTCAGGTCTTTTCTAAAGTGGTCTTTACTTGGTTAATAGAATCATAGAATCATAGAATTGGAAGAGGTCATAAGGGCCATCCAGTCCAACCCCCTGCATTGCAGGAAGACACAGTCAAAGCACTCACAACAGATGGCCATCCAGCCTCTGTTTGAAAACCTCCAAAGAAGTAGATTCCACCTCTTAGGGGCAATGTGTTTCAATGCTGAATAGCTGTTACCATCAAGAAGTTCTTTCTAATATGTTGAGATGAAATTTCTTTTCCTGTAGCTTGAATCCATTGCTTCATACTCCAGTCTCTGGAGCAGCAGAAAACAAGCTTGCTCCATCCACGACCTGCCCTCTTGACCCTTGCCTAACTTGGCTGGCAGTCCAGAGGGCTGATACTATCAAGTTGTTGCTGAAAAACATAATTAACGCATCCTTTAAGGAGGCAGTGGTTAGACCCCTCTTTAAAAAGTCCTCCCTGGACCCCCTGGACAGAAATAATTATAGACCTGTTTTGCTGTTGCCATTTTTGAGCAAGGTGATCAAAAGGGTGGTTGCCAATCAACTACGAGTTGTCTTGGAGGAAACCGATTTTCTGGATCCGTTTCAAACTGGATTCAGGACAGGATACGGAGTTGAGACTGCCATGGTTGCCTTAGTCGATGATCTCCATCTAGGCATTGACAGGGGAAGTATGACCCTGTTGGTGCTCTTGGACCTCTCAGCTGCCTATGATACCATAGACCACGGTATCCTTCTGGAACGCCTGAGAGAGTTGGGTATCGGCGGCACTGCTTTACAGTGGTTCCAGTCCTACCTCTCGGGTAGGTTCCAGATGGTGTCGCTTGGGGACAGTTGTTCGGCCAAGAGGGGGCTCAAATCGGGCATCCCTCAAGGTGCAATTCTGTCCTCAATGCTATCCCACATTTACATGAAGCCACTGGGCAAGATCACCGGAGGCATGGGGCAGGGTGTTATCAGTACGCTGATGACACCCAAATATATTTCTCTATGTTTTGGACTGATGCAGTGACTAAGGATGGCATCTTTCCTCTGAATGCCTGTCTTGGGGTGGTAATGGACTGAATGAGGGCAAACCAACAAGCTGAATCCAGGTAAGACAGAGGTACTTGTCATAGGAAACCCAAACCCGGGAATGGAATTATGTCAGCCAGTTCTGGATGGGGTCACACTTCCCTTGAAGGACTCTGTCAACAGCTTGGGGATGATCCTTGACTCGTGGCTTCACTTGACAGCTCAGGTGGATGCGACAGTCAGGAGTTCCTGTTATCAGCTTTGGCTGATATGCCAGCTGCGCCCCTTCCTGGAGCAGGGAGACCTTGAAACAGTGGTACATGCACTGGTAACCTCTCGATTGGATTTCTGTAATGCGTTCTACATGGGGCTACCCTTATGCCAAGTTCGGAAACTTCAGCTTGTACAAAATATGGCAGCCAGGTTGATTACTGGTACTTCCCATAATGACCATATAACACCAGTCCTGAAGTCCCTTCACTGGCTGCCAATTAGTTTCTGGGCAAGGTACAAGGTGTTGTTATTACCTTTAAAGCTCTATATGGCTTGGTACCAGAATACTTAAAGCAGGGGTAGGCAACCTTTCCCTTTTAAGGGCCAAGGGACTTCAGCTCCCAGAATCCCAGGAGCTATTGGCCAACATGAGACTATTGGCCAACATGGCTGAGGTTTCTGGGAGCTGAAGTCCCTCGGCTCTTAAAGGGGAAAGGTTGCCTACCCCTGACTTAAAGGATCGCCTTCTTCTGTATTGTCCGTCCCGCACACTAAGGTCCTCAGGGAAGAATCTACTACAGCCAAAAAAAAAAAAAAAGGCTAACATCAGTTAGCCAGAGGGCCTTCTCCACCGCTGCTCCAAAGCTGTGGAATGATCTGCCAGAGGGGATCCGTCATATCTCTACTCTTACAGCCTTTAAAAAGGCTCTTAAGACAGATCTCTTCTGGTAGGCCTTCCCAACTTAACTCCTCTCCCCACTCAAGGTGATCTACGTTGCTCTATCCACCAATTATCTTCCCTTTTTTAAAAAAAATATTTTTGTATTTTTGCTCTTAAATTGTGATTGTTTATTGTAATTTTAGTATTGAGTTGAGGGAAGGGTTGGGAAGGGATTAATTTTTGAATTTTATTGTAACCCGCCTGGATTCCTTGTGATTGGGCAGGCCAGAAATAAATAATTTATTATTATTTATTATTATTATCCTCAATATGACATCCCTTCAAATATTTAAAAATGGCTATCATGTCACCTTTTAACTTTCTCTTCTCCAGGCTAAACATACCCAGCTCCCTAGCCTGCTGCTCATAGGGCCATGGTGGCAAACCTATGGCACATGTGCCAGAGATGGCATGCAAAGCTATTTTTGTGGCACACAGAGGGCAGGGAAGAGGAGGAATAGGTACATGCCTGTTCCTCCTCCTTCCCAACCATCCTGGGCCTTCAGCTGCCTCTCCAGGGAGGCAGGGGAAGAGGGGAAACAGGCATGCGCCTGTTCCTCTTCTTCCCCCCTCACCCCCCTGGGCCTTCAGCTGTCTCCAGAGAGGGCAGCTGAAGGCCCAGGAGGATGGGGGGTGAAGTCCCACCCCGGAAGTCTCCCCCAGAAGTCCCCCTTGGATAACACCCAGTGCCAGAAGGCATTTTAGTTTGGGCACTTGGTCCCTAAAAAGTTTGCCATCACTGTCATAGGGCATGGTTTCCAGACCTTTCCCATTTTGGTTTCCCTCCTCTGAACATGTTCCAGCTTGTTCACATCCTTCTTGAAATGTGGTGCCCAGAACTAGGCATAATTTTCCAGGTGAGGTCAGACCGAAGCAGAATAGAGTGGTACTATTACTTCCCTCAATTAAAACACTGTACTCCTCTTGATGCAACCTAGAATTACATTGGCTTTCTTAGCTGCTGCATCACATTGCTGACTCATGTTCAGCCTGTGGTCCATTTAGAGTCCTAGATCCCTTTCACATGTACTGGTTAGTTGGTTTGAGATGCAACCTCTAGTTTTTTGCAAGATATTTTTTCCCCAGCTGAATGAATACTTGATCATCAAGGCACAAATAGCTACAATCATGTATGTTGGTGTGACCAAGCAGCTTGTAATAGGAATTTTTGGCTTTAGGAAGAAAGAATAAAAAGACTCCTACTCTTTCTCCTTTCCTGGAACAATGTAAATGGAACATTAGTCACGATATGTGAATTATTAGCCCATCATCAAAACAAGGTTACTCCAGAGGAGAGTGCTTTTAAAGAGGAAACTACTGCTGGCATAATTGTGTTACTGAACACAGTTGCAGTTAAAAGCCTTTTAAAAGTAGGTCTTTTTACATCCTTCCTCTTGATGGAAACTCTCTTTGATATCAAGTTGGATAGAAATAGCTGTTAGATAATGAAGTCTACCCACATTACAAGTCCGATCTTTGCATTGACTTTCTGAATTATGGCACTGTTATTTTAAATCTCATCTCTCCCAAGATAAGATTCCTGTCCTGAAAAAGAATGACAGAAAGCGAGAAATATAGCAAATAATTGTTTCACTAAACATACTTGATATGATAATATTAATCCCTTGCATTTTTAAAAGAGAGAAATCCAAAAGGCATATGTGCAGTCAAATACCCAGTAGAAATGATTGCATAACATCTGAGATAAAATCAATAAACAGTCAATTAAAGGATTTACAACAACATAGCTCAGCAAGTCCTAATTTCTTTTTGCATCCTATTTCTTCCCTTCCATTTCTCTAATATTCAATAGTTTCTTTGAATCACTACTTTTTGGAATGGCACTAACTTTGTCCCATGTTCTTTAGCTACTCTGTCACCTCGACTGGCCTTCCTAGCACCCCATTTCCCATTTCTAGACCATACAGCTACTCCTCATTTTAAGTTTCCTCACCATATCTGATGAGGCCCTTCTTGCCTCTGTTCTTTTTCTCCTATTTTCCTTGTCTACAACAGCCTTGTTCTCCACCTATTCCTTTGTCGGAGTCTCTCTGTCAATCCCTTGACTACTTTGCACCATTTCTTTGCCTCTGCATCTGGTGACATTTAGCTTTCATATATCCTTGGCCTTCCTCTCATGTCTCAGCCATGCTCTGTGTGAGATTTTAATTTTGGCCAAATAGCCAAATAGACAATTTCCCTTTCCCTCAAAGAATTAGGAGAACATACTGTTAGCATCTTGAACAACTGAATGTTCTGTGCCAATATACCAGTTCAGATAATCAATGGCCTTATTCCCACTTACAAATAAATCAGTTTGCGATCTGAATCGATGGATTGGTTCGACAGAGGAGCATGGTTCACACTACATTTGCCCTGATCACATTTTCTTGTTGTAAAATAACCCACTTGTCATTCACATTGACAAATGAATCGATTCAAAATGGACCCTCTTAAGTCGACTGGCAAATTTAAAGGGCAAATTTAATTGATTCCGATAGTCATCCTGCTCACACTTGTGCTGAATTGATTTATTGCAAAAAAAACGCAGAAAAATGAGTGTCAAATAGTTTCGTTGAAAGTTCTTTTGTCATCCAACCCAGTTTCTTGAGACACCTCCCATTTTTCCTTCTCATTGGAACAGTTTGAGATTGTGCCTTCAGTATCTCCCTTTTGAGAAACTCCCATCCATCCTGAACTCTCTTCTCCTTTAGTATTCCTGACCACGGGATCACTCCCAGTGTTTCCCTAAGTTTGTTGAAATCAGCTCTCCTAAAGTCTAGAATGAGTGTTTGACTATGTCTAGCTTCTCCTTTCCACTGTATAAGAAACTCCAGGAGAACATGATAACTCCCATCTAAGGATCCCACCACTTGCCCTCCATTTACCAGGCCATCCCTGTTGGTTAGGATCAGATCTAAAACAGCTGATCCCTTTGTAGCCTCTTCCACCTTTTGGATAAAGAAATTGTCTTTGAGGCAAGTGAGGAATTTGCTAGACCTTGAAGTATTGGCTGAGTTTGACTTCCACAAATATCAGGATAGTTGAAGTCAGCCATCACTACTACATCTCTCCTTTCTGAGTGTGTGGTCATCTGTTCTAGAAAGGCATCATCCAATTCCTCAGTCTGACTTGGGGGTCTGTAGTAGATTCCCACAATACCATCCCTGTTGTTTCTTTCCCCTTTAATTTTTATCCAGATGCTCTCCACCTGATTTCGAGAATTTAAGTCCTGGATCTCTTCACAGGTGTAAACATCCCTGACATATAATGCTATTCCTCCTCCTTTCCTGTTTGGCCTATTTCTCTTAAAAAAGGTTATACCCCTCTATTCCTACATTCCAATCATGAGACTCATCCCACCAGGTTTTAGGGATGTCTATTATATTGTATTTGCTTTGTTGTGCTAGGAGCTCAAGTTCATCTTGTTTAATTCCCATGCTCTGTACATTAGTGTAAAGACATCTAAGAGCATGTGTCCTCCCCACTTGCTGCCTGTGTGAAGTTTTTTGCTTCCCACTTGGGCCCTTGCAACATTACCTTGTTCCCTCTATAACACTTTGACTATTATCTTCAGCCCATGATGCACTCCTGCATTCCAAGATACCTTCCAAGATACTGTCTCTCTCCCCAACATGACTCAGTTTAAAGCCCTCCTGATCAAATGTTTGAGACTATTGGCAAAAATATTTTTGCCAACTGGTGTGAGATGCAGCCCATCTCTTGCTAGAAGTCCACCCTCATGGAACCGCAGCCCATGATCCAAGAATCCAAATCGTTCTTGGCAGCACCATCTACTGAGTCAGTTATTCACATCTGCTGTCTTCCTCTCCCTTCCTGGACCATGCTCTTCAACTGGGAGAAGAGATGAGATAACAATCTGTGCATCCAGCTCTTTCAGCTTCCTACCCAAAGCCTCATAATCCCTTCTGATATTCTGAAGACTATGCCTTGTAGTATCATTGGTTCCCACATGGACCAAGAGAAAGGGGTAATGGTCAGTAGGCTTGACAAGCCTTGTCAGCCTCACTGTCACATTATGGATTTTTGCCCCAGGGAGACAATACACCTCCCGGGACATCTTGTCAGGTCCACAAACCACTGCTTCTGTACCCCTCAACAAGGAGTCCCCACCATCACCACCACACACCTCCTCTGAGGCCTAGCAGTGGTTGTTTCCTGCGGTGGTATTCTTAGGGTCCCCTGCACTGTCCCTGAGGATTGTCCCGGCTGCTCTTCCTCTTCATCCTTGATAAGGGAGAGAGCTTCAAATTGATTCTGTAGCTGCAAGCTCCCAGAACGATCCCTGGTCTCCCTACTTCTGTGTGTGACGTTCCTCCAGCTTTCTACCTCCTGTGTGCATGAAGTGACCTCTTCCTCAACAACTTCCTTTATGTGGTCCCCATCCAAGACCAAGGAACAAGATGTCCTGGAACAATGGATGGAAACTACAGGAAAAGAGATTCCACCTAAATATCAGGAAGAACTTCCTGATGGTAAGAGTTGATCAACAGTGGCACACACTCCCTCAAAGAGTGGTGGAGTCTCCTTCTTTGGAGGTTTATAAACAGAGGCTGGATGGCCATCTGTCAAGGATGCTTTGATTGTGAGTTCCTGCATGGCAGGGGTTGGACTGGATGGCCCTTGGGGTCTCTTCCAACTCTATGATTCTATGAAAGTGATAATATTGAACTCATCAAGGATCTCAGAACCCTGAATAGACTAGTCCTAGCTGGCTTGTTAACAAAAGGGTCCCTTGCAGGTCTCTCATTCATTGTTGTTGTTAGCAGCCTTCAAGTCGATCTTGACTCAAGATCTCCAAGCCCCATATCCTCTACCTCTCTGTTCAGATCCTGTAGGCTCAGGCCCATGGTCTCCTTGACTGAGTCTATCAATAGGGCATGTGGTCTTCCTCCCTTTCTACTGCTCTCTACCTTTCCCAGCATTATTGTATTTTCTAATGATTCATGCCTTCTCATGATGTGGCTGATGTATGACAGCTTTAATTTAGTCATCTTGGCTTCCAGGAAGTGTTCAGGTTTGATCGGTTCAAGAACCCTGTTTGTTTTTTTTGGCTGTCCATGGTATCCTCAGCATTCTCCTCCAGCACCTCATCTCAAATGAATTAATTTTCTTCCTATCTGCTTTCTTCACTGTCCAATTCTCACATCCGTACATGTTAACAGATTATACAATGGCTTGAATGATTCTGATTTTAGTGTTCAGCTGTATATCTTTACACTTTAGGATTTTGTCTAGTTCTTTCATAGCTGCCCTTCCCATTCCTAATCTTCTTCTGATTTCTTGGTTGCAGGCTCCGTTCTGATCAATGTTTGATCCAAGGTATAGGAAATCTTTAACTATTTTGATTTCTTGTTATCTATCATTCATAGGTTCACCATAAGTTGATGCTAACTTTACAGCAATTAGCAATAACAAAAATTAGAATGAAAACTAGCACTTTTCATGGCTTATTAAATTGTAGGTATAGAATAAGGGTGTTAGGACTGTTTGTACCAGTCCCCACAAAAGATATTTGGTCCCTAACCATTACTCCAATACACCACTAAAGGGTACTGAGTACATCTTGCCACTACTAGAGAACTGTCAAAAAATCTGAGAAAGACCTCTGCCAAAATCACAGCTGCTTCTTCAGACCAATGGAAGATCTTTCATTTGGAGATCCTCTTACACTTCTCCCACTGACTTCTTTGCATGCCAAATGCATATATTGTCACATGCTGCAGCAGGAAAAGAGATAAAGATGATTTGTAAAGGCCTCTGGGCATAACAAGTGGAGGCACAGAGACTTTCCCTGCAGGGCACTCTCTAATGTAAAAACTGAAAGATATTCAGGCTTGAAATAAACCTGGCTAGGAGACCCATTTGGAAGGTACTTGCATATATCAGGTATTCCTGGTGTATAGCGGGGATGGGCAACCAGTAACTCTCAGTCTGATAATACATGACCCTTTGCCTAATTTCAAAAGACTTTTGCAGGTTGTCAGTTCAGACCTTTGAAGGGTGATTTATCTCTTCTCCAGTCCCCATCACTTGCTAAGTGTGTGAGAGAAAAGGTTTATCCCCACCTACTAATGGCAGCCTCATGAACTTCATTTGTCCTGATTTGGCAGGGACATTCCCAATTTAGCCTTGGCCATCCCACTGTTTCATCTGCCTTTAAAATATCCCAGTTTCTCTCTCCTCCTCCCACTTTCCCCCTCTGGCCACAGCTTATTTGAATCGCTGCAAACTGAGTCCAAAGTGCCAAAGCAGTTTGCACTCAATGCAGGTAAGAGGAGAGGAGGTGGCTGAAACTTGCCCTTTCCAGGAGGCTCAGACAAAAGCAAACTGCTGCAGCCTCTCTTTGCTTATGTGTTCTTCCTCATCAATAACTTTTGCCATCTTGGCCACACTTTGGTGTTGCTTGGCCACACATGTCTTGGTTTTCATCTGTGAAATGTTTTCATCGGTGAAATGTTGGAGGTTATGTCCTCCTCTGCACATAACAGATTACCCTGAAGGGAATGCATTCCTCAGCAGAAAAAAAGTTGTTGACCCTTGGTGAGGTAATGTGATGAAGTGGTTTGAGCATTAGATTATGACTCAAATGACCCTGGAGACCAGGGTTCGAATCCCAGCTTGGCCATGGAAACCCACAAGGTGACTGTGGGCAAGTCACACACTCTCAACCTCCGAAAACCCTGGGATAGGTTCGCCTTAAGGCTGCCATAAGTAGGAAATGACTTGAAGGCACACAACAACAATTCTTGGTGTACAGTTTTAGCACACTTGAAGTCTGTGGTCTTGATTATTCACGGAGGGGAAATCCCCATTGGCTAACATGGCACGTGTGCATGCGCAAAGCCACATGCAGGAGTATGCAGACATTCAAGCCAATGGGGCTTGAATATCCACGATTTTTCATTTTCAGGGAGGGAGGGTCCGGAACGGATCCCCCTCAAAAAAGGAGGGGTGACTGTTACGAAGAGTGGGAAAGTACTGTTTTGGCCTCCAACTTCCATAATCTTCCAGACAGCATGGCCACTTTTTCCAAGCTATGGAGATATGTGACTCTTTAGAGAGCGATTCTAACTGCGGGATGGGAAAAAGACTCCCAGGAGAAATGAAATCGCAAATGATGTATATAAAATGCATGAGCATTTTATTTAATTAGCCTTACCATTTCCATGTCCAGCTACTAAGTTAAAACTTTATTAAACACTCAAACACAGAATTTCCAGTACCCTTGGAACCAGTGGTGGTGTTTTTGATCCCATATTCCAAGCACTGCATGCCAGCACAGCAAATGCTCACCATAGCAACTGCAAATATTGTTAGAATTTTTCTACTTATTATTATTATTTTTTTAAAAAAAAATGATCACACCCTAAACAAAAAAGCCAGTCTGTTTGTTTACCACAGAGATGGAAAGAAAATAAGGCAAAAATTGCTAGTGGATTACTGTAAGATTTGAAATGAACAGATTGATTCCAGAAATTCAGATACTTCTGAATATATGCATCCAGTGGTTAAGATGCTACACTGTGGACCTTTTGAATCTGACATAAATGTCTGATCACCTGTGTAGAGGAAGTTACCAAAAGATTTCTGACTAGCAACTGTTTTTCAGAAAGAGAATGCAGTAAGAAAAGGATAGCCTGTATCTACATTTGTGTGTGTGTGTGTGTGTGTGTGTGTGTGTGTTGTATGCCTTCAAGTCATTTCTGACTTATGGTGACCTTAAAGTGAATCTATAATAGGGTTTTCTTGGCAAGATTTATTCAGAGGAAGTTTGCCATTGCCTTCCCCAGAGGCTGAGAGAGTGCAACTTGCCCAAGGTCAACATTCAAACCACTATGCTACTCTGGCTCTCATATTATTTCTGGCTCTCTCATATGTGTGTGTGTGTGTGTGCGCACACACGCACATACACACATTTCCAGGGGGTACCATATTGTCTAGGCAGTATGGGTTTAACACTTTAATAATTTGGGCTCTGTTTAGCAGCACAAATGTGCTTGAGCATAACATGACATCCTATGATGCAGAGGCTTATGGTTGTACTGTTGTGTGCCCATAAGTCAACTCCAATTTATGGACATTCTAGTCTAGGGTTTTCTTGGCAAGAGGTGGTTTGCTATTGTCTTCCTCTATGGTTCAGAAAGTGTGACTTCCATCATCAGCACACCCAGTGAATTTCCATGGCTAAGCAGGGATGTGAACCCGGGATCATCCTGACTTTGTTATTCTGTGTTGCCTAATTACATTAGCTTAACAGCATAACTACTCCCCCCAACTCACAGTACAAAGTATTTTGTTATAGCTGCAGTTATCATTTGGACATTTTCTCAGCCACTTTGCCTGTAATTAGAGTCATCCAGTAACTTAGATCTAATCTGCATTGCAGAGATAATGCAGAATTCAAAGATATAGCTGTGTTAGTCTGTAGAATCACTGTGTAGAGAGATCTTGTAGCACCTTTGAGATTAAGGGGCTGTGCAGACAGTCCCTATGGGGCAGTGTCCCACTGCTCCTTTCCTTGCTGAATTGGGGCCATGGCAACTGCACCCTGCAGTCCCGATCTGGCACTTTGCCACTCTAAAAACAGTGGCAAAAGATCGCCCTTGCTGCAGCGGTTTTTCCATGCTCCTTTGGCGCAGTATGTATGAACGCTGTGCCAAGGGAGCGCCCTGATGCTGCCCACTGTGCAGTGGGGCACACACCCCAACTCAACCCCCAGGCCAGCCCTTTTGGCTGGTCTGTATTCCCCCTTTACTGAACGAAAGAAATTGGCAGCATGAGCTTTTGTATATAATGCAGTAAATAATTCATAATTATTCATAAATAATGCATTTTGACAATGCTTTAACTGTCGTGGCTCCATAATATGGAATCTTGGGATTTGTAGACTGTTGTGGCACCTTAGCTCTCTGACAGAGAAAGCTAAATATTCTCACAAAATTATAAATCCCAGAATTCCACTTCTCTGAGCCATGGCAGTTAAAGTGTGGTGTCAAACTGCTTTATTTCTGCAATGCAGATTAGACTTCAGAAGCTTCACTGATTTTTCATATGCGTGCAATTTGGCCAACTGAAGAGTGTGTCCAACAGCCTCTCTCTTCCTAGATCTATCATGTATGTAAAAGGATCTTCTATGTATTTTTATTTGCTTATATTGATATCATTGTAAATGTTATCTACCCTGGTGTATATAAATTCCTGTGTATTCATCTTTATTGTTGTTAATATTGTGAACATTTTGTATTGATTTTTGTTTATATCTGATTATTTTTCAGTACATTACTTGGGTTTGCTTTTTTTAAGGGGACTAGTTTTTAATCCCAATTTTTCTTCCTCTCCCTTTTTTAGAAATGCCTCTTCCCCCCCCCCCCCCACCCCTTTCTGGTTGCAAAGCATCCAAAGTCAGACTATTTATTTTGGCACACAGGGCAAAAAAAGGCTACAAGCTCCTCTCTGCATCCCTTCTTGGCAGTCTTTTAAAAATGATACTAACAAATAAAATCACTAATGGTTTGCTGCCATGTCATGACACCAAAAATCTGTTGCCCCAGGTGACTGGCTCGCTTTGTCAAATGCCAGGGCCAGCCCTGTAAAGCGAGGCAAGGCAATGTTGTTAACGTATGGAATATCTTGATCTTTTACAACCCAAAAGTTGTTGTGTCTTTACTCTTACAAGTGAGGGCAAGTTCTTGCCACACCTTGATTATAGTCAGAGATGCCGCCAACGTTTGGAATTACCTGGTGGGGAATGGGTACAGCTTGTAATGTTGAGGCGTATTATAAACCAAGCAGCATTGCCTCTGAAATGTTTCTCTGGCTCAAACACAATGGATGAAATTTTGTGTATGCAACAGACAGCATTCAAGAGTTTGTGTGCCCAAAGCCAGATGCTTTGTAGATATGCACAGAGATTCTCTAATATCAAAATGACTTAGGGTGCATCTACACTATAGAAATAATGCAGTTTGACTCCACTTTAAGTGCTGTAGTGCCATCCTATGAAATCCTTGGGTTGGTAGTTTTACAAGGTCCTTAGCCTTGTCTTCCAAAGAGTGCTGGTACCTCACAAAACTATAAATCCCAGGATTTTATAGGATAGAACCATGGCAATTAAAGTGGTGACAAGTGCCATCATTTCTACAATGTAGATGCACTCCTATTCTTACTGCTGACATGACTATACCACATCATTTGTTCCAGGGTAGAGCTGAAAAGAATATTTTAAAATACTCTTTCTTTAAAGCTTAAAAAGTATTTTTTTAAGGTGTGAGGAAACTCTGATGAGCATAGAACCTCCACAGTTTGGGATTTATTTTGCACATGTGTGTGTGTGTGTGTGTGTGTATACAAAACCCAGCATTTTTAATGTAAGAAACAGCATTTTCTGTGCAGAAAATAAAATGCATATACACACATATAAACCACATGTGAACCAATTACACTATTTTCCATGTACGAAATAATACTCCAGTGAAGAAATACTATTTTCTGCATTAAAAAAGCTGTTTTCTGCTTGAAAGTGCTGGGATCTTTGCAAAAAATACTGCATGAAAATTTTGTATAGCAATAAGTCCTGAATGGTGAAACGTCTTCAAGAACATTCTGTACATTTTTAGAAGGCTTTCTCCCAGTAGGAAGAAAATAGCTAAAATTACTTGTTGCTTCCTTTGAGGATGAGAGAAGGGAAGAATTTAATTCCTCTTCAGGGTTGGGGAACTTTTGACCTTCCAAATATTTTGGCCTACAAGTGTTATCATCTCCATCTACTATGGCCCTCCAAAACATCTGTATCCCACAACCAATTCTATTTAATGCATTTTGTGTGTGGAGCATTTCTTTCATTTGTCTATGGCCTTATACATCTGGAGAGAAATAATAGGAAGTGGACAATCATTATTTTGTGACACTTACTGGAAAAGCTCAAGTAAATTTGAAGCTTATATTAAGGCACACCAAATAATTCTTTACCCCGTTCCATCTACTTTATGGGGTGGAACACTTGTTTGACTGTTTCTAGTACCTAAAGAAAGTATTGACCCAGATGCAGTTCTATGCCATCTTAGAAAAGCTATTTTCCCCAAAATGTTGATCTATAATTTGAAGTTCCCTTGATCCAAAACTTCTCTGATGGTGCAAAGCGACCACACATTTCCAGTTCCTTACAAATTCCATATTTAAAATTGTCATCTCAGATTATCATACCTCAAAGAGCCTTCTGCAGAAACAGTAGCTTTAAATTGAGATAATGATTGCAGATCTAGAAGGAGAACTTTCCCAAGTCATGAAAATATAGGAAGACAAGGAGTATTTCTTGTTGTTAGGTGTCTTCAAGTCAACTCTGACTCATGGTGACTCTGGCATAGGGTTTTCTTGGCAGGACATATTTAGAAATTGGCCTTTACCTTCCTCTGAGGCTGAGAAAGTGTGGGTTGCTCAAGGTCACCCATGGCTGAGTGTGGTTAAGTCTCTAGCTCTGGGAGTCCTAGGGCCAGTACGTACAAGCCAAAAGGTCCATGCTCCCCCTGACACTGTGTCCTCCTGTCCAGATGATGCAAGCCATTAGGCCCCAGCCAGAATCAGGCAGGAAGGATGTGGATCCAGCTAATCCTAGCCCAAAGGGACCTTTTTTGTTTGTTGTTAACTGCCATCTAGTCAATGTCAACCCATGGCGACCCTGTGTATGAGACATCTCCCTGTCCTCCACTGCTCTGCTTAGTTCCTGCAAATACATACCCATGACCTTTGGCCTTAACCCAGTCCAAAAAAGACCATCTGTTTAACATACATACAATCGTAGAGTTGGAAGTTTGCCACAGAGTTTCTAGGAAATTCCATGGTAACAACTGGCAGACCAGATAGCCACATACACTCTGTACCTGCCCCTGTGTCTGCTGAGAAGACCCCCATCACAGCCTGTGACAACGGATGGGGTGCACCTGGCCACATGGGTGTAGCCAAGTGCCCCATTTCCACCCTTGGAGTCTTCTCAACAGACGCGATGGCGGAGGCAGATAAGGGGTACACAGCAGTAGCTGGTCCATGGCACAATGACAGATGGGTGTGCTATCCTGTCCCTCTGCTTTGGGCCCTAGTCCAGCAGTCAAGTGACTACACCACAGTGGCTTTCTACAAGGGGCATATCAGGGCCATAGACACTTATTAAGACTTTTATTGAAACACCAGCTGTGCACCTTCATAGAACTAGAAGGGCCTAAAGATGGTAGTGCAGGTGCTAGTAACCTTAAGGCTGGACTTCTGCAATCTGTACCAAGTCTGGAAACTTCAGTTAGTGCAAAACATGGCAGTCAGACTGGTTATTGGTGCATCTAGGAGTGATCATATTGCATCTATATTGACATCATTCCACAGGCTGCCAATTAGTTTCCAGGCAAAGTCCAAAGTGTTGGTTGCTACCTTTAAAACCCTACACAGTTTGGGTACAGGTCAGCTATAACATGACCTTATGCTATATAATCTGGCATGTAATTTAGATCTTGTGGGGGACATTTACTTGTCAGCCAAGACTAGTCTGGCAATTGTTAGCAGGAGGACTTTGCTTCAGCCGCTTCCAAATTGTGGAATTACCTGCCAAAACATATTTGAAGGCTCAATACACAGTCTGACTTTAAAACAGCCTTAAAAACTATCTATGCCAATAGGCCTATCAAAATGGTTTTTAAACGATGAGTTGTAAAATTATGAATTGTTTTTAATATGTACTTTTAAAACTGATGTTACAAAACTGATTTCGTATTTTAATTGGTGTTCACATTTTAAACAATATGTCTCTTTGTTGCTGTACTTTAATCTGTTGTTCCCTGCCTCAATTCACAGGGAGAAGATATTTACTACTGTTGTTGTTGTCTTCTTACTAGTCTGTGTTATGAACTTTTGCAAGTATATGGAAGTAATACCTAACTTTAGTTGCATGACAAACATAGAAAGAAAAATATGTTCCCCCTTCCCAAGGGATCCTGCTTCCCACTACCTTTAATAGTTTTGTGAAAGGAGGCATTTCAGCAGGTGTTACTAGTCAAGCCTTCTAATTACATCCTACAAAAAACTTCAGCTGTTCATCTCTGCTCTGCTTCCATACTAAAAAAGAAACCTAGTTGTCATCCTATGTACCACTACACTAAGGGAGGGTAGAACTTGGGGTGAAGCTTTGGGGGCAAAGCAAAATCAGGGCACTTTTTAGCATAGCAGAGAGTGAGACATTGAACATTGTTCCCACCTTGAACTCTTCTATGTTTGCTGTGTTCACATTCCCCTTTTCTTTGGATTCCTAAATGATCAACTAATTTCAATGCTTGATATTTATAGAGAGAAGGAAAATTTCATGGGGGACTGAATTCTTATTGGAAGGGGGTCAAATGCCCTCATTTGGCCCCTCCCTTAGCCACACCCCAATGGAACTGAGTTTACTATAGAGGTAAATATAGGTTTCCAAAGACATCTTTGCCAGCTTAACAACATGATAGAACATTTGCTGGGGGAAAATTCTGCTGGAGAGTGCAATGCATGTATGGAGCAACTAGCAATTCTGATTAAGGAGTAAAGACCTCAGTGGCTAAAGAAACTAACCAAGGTTTTGTTGTATGAATGTCATTAGCCTAGGAAAGTTCTTCAAGGGTGCTGAGCTAGTTTCCCTTTTGGTAGAAGCAAGAGCCAGCATGGTGTAGTGGTTTGAGTGTTGGACTACTGTCCTGGAGACGGGGGGTTCAAATCCCCGCTCAGTCATGAAAACTCACTGGGTGACCTCAGGCAAGTCACACTCTCTCATCCTAAGAAGAAGGCAAAGGCAAAAAGCCCTCTGAACAAATTTTGCCAAGACCCAGTGATTGAGTCACTTTAGGGTCACGGTAAATCAGAAACAGTTTGATGGCACACAAGAAGAAGCAAGGGAAGGGGTGGGAAGAGGAGAGGTGGAAAGATCCATCGGAATTTTCACTTTATGCCTCAGAGAGATTAAGATAGATGGATAAGAGATGAGGAGATGCTGGGTCACTGAAAACTGCTCAACTGACGGCTACTCCCTGTAAGACATCTTTAGTTCTTTGAGTACTGAGTCCTGTTACATTTCCAACAAATTCAGCAGGTGCAAGGGGGCTGATTAATATTTCCCTTAACTACTAGCTCTTCCCTGCCAATTGCTTCTCCCCAAAGCATTTGTCCCAGCTGTGCTTATTACCAGTTCCAGAGCCTCCTTGGTGTGGAAGCAGTTCATGGAAATGCTTAAAACAGCTGCTAGAGGAGTGTTTCCAGGGGAGAGTGGTCAGGCAAAGCAAGAGTTAAGCACCTTATTCTGCCCACCTCCCTCCAACAAGTGTCCCATCTCCAACTTAGCATAACAAAGCAAAATGAAGGTTATTTCTGCTAAGAGGGAATAGTGGCGCTTTATTCTGCTTTGGTCAGCTCTCATTGCAATACTGTGTCCAGTTCTGGGCACCACAATTCAAGAAGGATGTGGACAAGCTGGGGCATGTCCAGACTAAAAGGTGTCCAAAGACCAAAAGATGACCAAACTTTTGAAAGGTCTGGAAACCATGCCCTATGAGGAGTGGCTTAGGGAGCGGGGTATGTTTAGCCTGGGGAAGAGAAGCTTAAGAGGTAACATGATTGTCATGTTTAAATATTTGAAAGGATGTCATATTGAGGATGGAGCAACTTGTTTCCTACTGCTCCAGAGAGTAGGATATGGAACAATGGATGCAAATTAAAGGAAAAGAGATTTCACCTAAACATTAGGAAGAACTTCCTGATGGTAAGAGCTGTTCACCAGTGGAATACTCTGCCTCAGAGTGTGGTGGAGTCCCCTTCTTTGGAGGATTTTAAACAGAGCTGGATGGCCATCTGTCGAGAATGCTTTGATTGTGTCTTCCTCCATGGCAGCGGGTTGGATTTGATGGTCCCTGGGGTCTCTTCCAACACTATGATTCTTCTATTCATAATATTGGTAGCCACTGAGATATGGAAGGTTCTTCCATTGTGTTAGCCATTTTCTGTCTACCAGAATACAAACAGAGGTGCTCATTCATCACCAGACTAAACCTTAGTAGTATGAACACTAGAGATGTCAAGTGAACCTTTCGTTCCCAGCATCAGTGGTGGCAGTGAGTCCACTTCCAAGTTTTACTCCAGTCTTTAAAGTGCTCAGCCTAATACCCCCTTCCAAGAGATTCAGCATATTGAATAGCTCCTTTAATGTTCAGACTAAAACCTAGAGCAGATTTACTGCTCCACTGACAGTGGAGTCATCATCAGCCAGGCCCAGCAGGCTATTTTAATGTGTGCAGAGGCTTCTTTTTTTGCCTTTGTTTTTGATTATTTGCTTGGAAGATCACAGAGCATGCCAAAAAACACAAAACCAAGCCCAGCCCATCAGTTTAAAGTTGTGCTTTCCAACTTGGAGAATGAGAACATTCCTCCTTGATCAGCCAAAGAACCTGCAGCCTTCATCCATCCAAATGATTTCCTGATATACGAAGGCAGAGCATTAAATTCTGGCACTTTGTTCCCAGCATCTGAAACTCACAGCTACATTGTCTCTGAATTTGGAGGCTCCATTTGCAAGCGTAGAGCACCAATGTGTCCTAACTCACCCTCCTGAGCATGAGCAATCTGAGGCAGAGGAGTTGGGTGACAAGGAGTGTTTGGCTCCAGGTGATGATTCCCACCCTGAATCCGAGCAGCTTTAGCTGAAGCAGCTGGAGGGCTCTCTCCTAAGTAGGACTTGACAGATGCTGAACAGACACCCCATTTTTTAGATCTGATGAAGCGAGAAGAAGCAGTATCAGTGGAATCAGCAACTGTAAAGTAGGAGACATTGATTCACCAAGCACCTGGCATCCAGAGGCCAGCACCTATACATCTGCTGGGAGTCCATGTTGCTTGCAATCCTTTACTCTCTGGCAGTGTTCATGTTTTTCCTGAAATTCTTGATCTCTGGCTATGTCTAACAACTCATCTCACCTTTTTTTGGCTTTGATTTTCTGGGCTACTGGCTGTGAGTAATGACTTCTGGACTGAACAAAAGCTTGCCCCTGTGCCTTCATCTTCTTGGATGACCTGTGCCTAACCTGGACTGAATTGACTTCTCTATAGTTGCTTTCCTTGGGAGAATCTGTCTCTTTGGACTTGCTACCCTTAGATACAGGGCACAATGCAGTTTATTAGTGAGAGTGTTGGATTAGGGCTGAGCTTCAAATTCACACATGAAAACCCCTGTATGACTTTGGAATATTTGCTGTCTCTCATCCTCAAATCATGCAGGGCTCCTGTTAGGCAGGGTTCCTGTAAGGCAGGTAGAACAAGCTTTCATAGACTTAAGCCTACTTCCTCAGAACTGGCAAAGTCTACCAAATATGCTACAAACTTCTTTCTTTCAGTTAGTTTCAAAATTGCTACAAGATTGCTATATGTCTTTGAACATTAATGACAGATACTGATAGAACCTGTCTGCATAAATTTGTCTAAAACTCCTTTTACAGCTATTGACCACCTTTGCAACTTGTGACGATAAATTTTGTAAGTTAATTATATACACATTATATGCTTGGACACATTAACACATTCCTTCATAATGCATTGTCCAGACTACTGTAATGCATTCTAAATGGGATTCCCTTTGGAAACTTCAGAAATTTCAGTGGGTCCAAAATGTTGTGGCCAGAATGTCGACTGGGGTACATATATACCCCTGTTGAAACAGCTTCACTGGTTACTGGTCTGTTCTCTGGAATAATTTGGCTATGATCTTTAAAGAGCTAAGATGGGTTGGGTCCAGACTTTCTAAAAGACCATATCTCCCTAGATGACCCTGCCTAACTCTTAAGATCCTCAAAGGAAGGCTTTCTCTTGAATCCACCATCAACTCAGGCCTGGTGGCTGCACCCAAGTACAGAATTTCCTTCCATGGGAGATTAGGCTGGCCCTCTCTCTGATCTCCTTCCACCAGCAGGTATAGACCTTTTGATTTAAAATGGCGTTTGATGATTAATTGGTTTCAGGGATTTTTTTTTATGGAGGTTGTGTGCTGTAGTGTTACCTTTATTATTGCATGCACATGTGCACATGCACACACACACATACATACGGTACATTTCTTAATGGTGTTTTAATATGCTAGCTTGTTTAAATGTGTTTTAACATTTTGTATCATCTAGTTTCTATCTTTACATTGATCTAACCTTGTTGTAAGCTGCCTTGGGCTCCAATGTAGGGAGAAAGACGAGGTATAAAATAAAAAAAATTAATACACTATGAAGGCATTCTTTCTTTTCTCTATCCTGAGACTCCTTCAAGCAAGAAGTGCCCACAAAGTCTGGCCTAATATGGGATGGAGATGGGGGGAATTGCTCAGATAGGACTCTTCCTCTCTGTTTCCAAGGTCTCTGCAATGCAAAGGTGGCTGACTTGCCCTCCCCCTTCCATCTTTGTCTTTTTTAAAAATCTGTGAAAAATCTGAGAGCCTTACGTTGCGTTAAACTGCTTGTGCAGAAACATCCACACATGGAGACTGACAGATGCTCACCATTGAGAGCAAAGTACTTCTACATATGGACTGGAAGCTCAGATTGGAGCACAGCTTGCCTTCGGCAAAAAAAAAATCCTTGTGTGTTGTGGAAATGAACCGAGCATGAATCACTGAATGGTTCCCTCTGCTGAAAGTTGTTATGTTTGTCATCTTGAGCCTTGGCCAGAGATTTATGAAGACTTTTTTTTTTTGAGGGGGGGGGTGTATTTGGTCCTTGGCAGGTGGAGCAATCTGTTTCTCCCTAAGCGTCTGCCTGCTTGTTCCATGGTGTTGCACTGTTAATGTTTTCTCTAACCACATGTCGACATTTTCCCAGCAATCTGGCCCTGTGTAAACACCTCCAGGAAACTGTGATCCATCTTGAATGAGATGTTATTAGAATGGACCAGGCATATTTCTTCAGATGTACATCCTCTGAGTTGCAATGGCATTTAGGCACAAGTAAAGGGGGCATAAGACTTTAGTCGTAGTTTTGGTTCCAACCCACCCAAGATTTTTGTTGGTTTGTAGAGTATGTGTGCATCATATTTCTAAATGAACACTGATTATTTCTGAGAACTTGGAAATAATTACTTACAAATGATGAATTACCAGTAATTATTTTCCCTTTTCTTTTTTTAAAAAATCTCAAAATCATAGCAATAATTGAGGCACATAACAGCTCTGCTGAATCAAATAAATAAGTCAATATTAAATCTATTAAGCATTATGGTTAGCATTTGAATGAATTGGTCTTTATTTGGTACTAGTGAGCTACATTTCGAAACTACAGCTTGGAAAATTTTATTTTTGAACCTCAACTCACAGAAGCTGACCACCAAGATTTAAAAAGGTAACTTTTCCAAATTTAGTCTAAAACAGTATTAAAACAGTGGAAGATATTCCATACCATATAATTCTAATGCCCACATATGTTGGGGATGCCACATAGCTCAATTTGATCATTTTTACCCAATCCTACTTGTGCACTGGGTTTTCACAGAGGAGCATGACCTAAACATGGTGGAAGGGGAATATCACCTAACTCAAGTGCTGAAGAATGTTATACTCTCTTGTAGGTATCAAGGAGATGATGAGTTAGATGGAAGGTGATACCATCTTGTATTATGTTACAAGTTTGACATTAAGAGCTGTAGAACAGTGGAATAGACTACCTGGAAGTTTAGATGCAAGCCTGTATTGGAATTTTTAAAACGAAGGCTGGATGTCCATACCTCTGAGGGCTTTTAGCTGTGGATTCCTGCATGTCAGAGAGCTGGATTAGGGGGACCTTCTATAGTTCTATCGTTTGGTGGGTGGGTGGGTTTAAAAAAACATAAATAAATATAATAAATTCACTTATGAAAACCAGAAGGTTACAAAGTTACTTTATAAAAACTTTGACCATAATAGCAATTAATGATGGAGGGGTAGCTTGGTACTATAATGGTGCATAATTACTTTCCAAAAAAGTAACATCCCACATTCTGGTATTTCCATAGTAGTAGCAGTGGGTAAGATTTGCACCAAAGAACTGGAAGAGTAAACTAATCTTCCTTTCTTCCATGCTCCTGATCAAATGATGGTTCTCCCCGGTAATGTGTAGCCCTCAGATACAGGTTGACCTTGAGTTATCAT
Organism: Phrynosoma blainvillii; assembly: GCA_026167975.1. NCBI lineage: Eukaryota > Metazoa > Chordata > Lepidosauria > Squamata > Phrynosomatidae > Phrynosoma > Phrynosoma blainvillii. The sequence goes on along the minus strand of JANUYF010000001.1, from coordinate 442,240,769 downwards.
GGCTGGCCAGATGACTAGCTGATCGCCCATAAATCTTCCCTTCCCTTCCTTCTGTATTTATTGATGCAAATGAGGTCCTCCTAATCCATTTGTCTACATCAATAGTAAGGAGGAGCTAACCTGTGATGAACTGAGGTAGTGCCCTAGGGATATCCTAACTAACAATGTATCTCAGACATAGAGGTAAGGTACGAAAGTGGCAAGTAAGTTAAACACCTGTAGGTCTGTGGAGAAGGCAAGTGCTACTTATTTCATTTAAACTTCGGACTTATTAATCATCAACAGAAGCAAGGCCACATCAAAGAGAGCTAAATCTTTAGCTAAATCTTTCCTGAACAAATTTACAGTTCAGGAGCAATATCCCATGGGAGAAATCCCTATATAAATGGACCAGTCTTTCAGTTTTGTTTTGGTAGAGAAACCTAAACTAGACCCAGGCCTTTTATTTTATTTATTCAATTTTTATCTCACCATTCTCCTGTCAAGGGGCCTAAGCTGGCAATAAAGTCAAGCCTTTCCAATACAGTCTGGAAAGGAGATTTTTAAAAAAACAAAAAACACCAAACAATTATTTCTCCTTATCAGGAGTGGGAATCTTGAGGCCCTTCAGTTACTGTTGGGCTCCATATTCCAGTAGTCCTAGCTATCACAGACAATGGTAAGGAATGCTAGGAACTGCAATCCAGCAATATCAGGCCAGCCCCAAGGTTTTAAAACTGGTTTCTCATCCCCTCCCAACATCAGTGAGAACCACAGAAATGGAAAAAAAAATGCTTGTAAAACAAAAAAGCATAGATTTAGCTTTTAAGTTAAATCTCAGTTCAGTCTCAAGAGTTGTTTATAACTGTGACCAAGTTGACTTTGACTTATGGTGACCTTATGAAAGCGAGACCTCCAAGTCACCCTAACATCAATAGCCCTGCTCAAGTCTTGCAAACTCAGGGCCACCTGGAATGGGGTCTTCCTCTTTTCCTACTGCCTTCTACCTTGGCAAGTATTGTTGTCTTTTCTAATGAGTCATGTCTTCTCAAGAAATGCTTGAGAGACTAGTTCTTACAACCAGTTTTAAGAACCTTAAGGGTAAATCTAGAAGGTGCATACTCAGCCAGGCTGATAAGGAGTCAGACTACTGAATTCCTAGAGGGGCTGTAACTACATTGCCTTCTTCATTACCACTCACTGCAACGCTCTCCAAAAACTTCATCCCGAGGGCTGAATAGACTTAGATTTCCATTCACTGGATTCTGGTGCAGCCCAGTAAATGAGAATCCCCCCCCCCCCCCCACACACACACCATGCATAGACACACACCCTTTAACAATGGCATGCCAGAGACACCTGGAGTGGGATCCCACATGTGTTTATATCTATGGTAATGTTAGAAGCCACCAAGCCAAAATAGAAGTACTTGATTTTAAGGGAGAATATAGATATGATGCACATAAAGGGAATGTGGTGGAATGGAGAGAACATTGAACTCTAGATAAAACTTTATTGCAGATGTGGAGATCATGCATCCCTCCAAATGTTGTTGGACTGCAATTCCCTGCATTGCTCAATGGTTATGTTACTGGAGAGCAAGTCCCAGTATTTCTCACAGGCTATAACTGGCAAGCACTCTTGCGTTTTGCAGTCTTGTGTCATCTGGCATCATGATGATGTTGATGATCATTTATTCACTTATATTCCACCTTTTCTCCAAAATCGAGACTCTGGGTAGCTTATAAAAAATAAAACAAATACAGAAGCAAAAAGTTAATTTTAAAATGCAGTTGAACTACCTATGGAATGAAAAACATTTCAAAAAGATTCATTGAAAAGGTAAAAGATAAAAATCAGTAGAGCAGCTTAAAAGCCCTTGTAGTCAAGTTCCTAAAAGCCTGCTGGAATTGATTCCCATTCCTTTTTTATAGGATGGACATAGAAGGGTGTACCAAGATACTATTCCTCTGTATATCAAAGAAGGCATATTATTAAACAAACGAGAGATCTAAAAATGGCAGATTCCTGTACAGAATCACTCTGAGTGACAACAGGCCCTCCAAGTCTTACCGAAATAATCAATATGACTTTTGTGAGGCAAGTTCTGTTTCATTAAACGTTTACAATTCTTTGTAAGCATCAAAAAACAAAACAAAACATGGTAAGTAATAGTCCCACCTAGATGGTACGCCCGGGATCAGTACACCAACCCCTGTGAGGAACAAGTGAGGGAAGTGATTATGCTTAAGCAGGAAAAGAGAAGATACAGAAAGGATATGATTTCTGCCATTGAGTTGGCCCCAGCTCATGGCAGCCTTGTGGATGAGACATCTCCAAGATCTCAAAACCTCTGCTACTCTGCTTAGATCCTGCAAATTCAGTCCCGTGACCTCTCTGGTTGAGTCTACCCATCTGGCATGAGGTCTTCCTCTCATTCTCTTGCCCTCTATCTTCCCTAGCATTATTGTCTTTTCTAGTGATCCGTGCCTTCTCATTATGTGGCCAAAGTATGACCACCTCAGTTTGATCATCTTGGCTTCCAAGGTGGTTTCAGGCTTGATCTGTTCAAGGACCCATTTGCTTGTCTTTTTAGCTGGTATCCTTAGCACTCTTCTCCAGCACCACATCTCAAATGAATTGATATGATAGCCATCTTGAAATATCCAAAGGGCTGTCTTGTGGAAGATGAAGTAAGTGCAAAGGCAGGCTGACTATTGAACATAAAGAAAACAAAAATAATGACCACAGAGAATTTACACAAATGGGTCCTAGGTCAGATCAAGCCAGAAATCTCCCTGGAAGCCAAAATAACAAAACTGAGCATGTCGTACTTCGGACACATCATGAGAAGAGAGGACTCATTAGAAAACGCAATAATGCTAGGAAAAGTGGAGGGAAGTAGGAAGAGAGGAAGGCCACATGCCAGATGGATGGACTCTGTTTAGGAGGTCAAGGGTATTGAGAGGTTGCAGGAATTGGAGGACAGAGAGTCTTGGAGATGTCTCATCCATAGGGTTGCTATGGATCAAGGGCGACAACAACAACAACAACAACAAAATACTTTCCATAGCGACAGAATTCAAAGGTACAGCCGTGTTAGTCTGTAAAATAAGTAAAGAGATCTTGTAGCACCTTTGTGACTAAAAGAAAGAAGTTGGCAGCATGAACTTTCGTCGACTTAATTCTACTTCCAAATGCATCTGAAGAAGAAGACCTAAGTCTACGAAAGCTCATACTGCCAACTTCTTTCTTTCAGTTAGTCTCAAAGGTGCTGCAAGATCTCCTTACTTAATAAATCCAGGTCAAAAATGGGTAAAATGGCCAGGGCAGAGAAGCGGAGTAGCCCAAGAAGCCAACCCAGCAGCTGGCCAGCTGGCTCTCTTTAGCAGCTGCTGCCCTTGTGTCAGCTGAAGGAGATGGCTGCAGCTGCACATTGCCCGTGAATAGCCGAGAAGTGGTGTGTGCCGGCTGGTGGCTTGAGGAGTCAGGCTGGCTTTCTGAAAAGGAAAAGGCTGGGGGTGGAGGCTTACTTTGTGAAATATTCACTAGCCCAGCAGGGAGGCTGCCGTCCTTTGACTTGGTGGCTATTTGTTCCCCATGAGGAACCTCTTTAATGATGCCGTGGGGATTCATGGGTTAATGTGGATGGGAGGGGAAGAAAGATTTCCCATGCCCTAAAAAATGAGAGCTGGACCATGCCACTGTCTGTGTGGATGCCACAGGCACCAGCTGGGCTGCAGCAAAGTTTCTGCCTCCAGCATCTCTAAAAAAGCTCTGAAGCTGGAACAAAGATAGTTTTATTGGGCTGGCTACAGGTATTCCCACTCAGCCAATTCCCACTCAGCCATGAAACCCACTGGGGACCTTGGGCAAGTGACATGCTTTCAGCTTCAAGAGGAGGCAAAGGCAAATCTCCTCTGTACAATTTTTTTTTAATTTCCAAATGTGTCATTAAGTGCCATCAAGTCAATGAGTAAGGAGACTCTATGAATGAGAGGAAGAGTCAACATGGTGTAGGTTTGTGTGTTGAACTAGGACATTGGGAGACCAGGATTCGAATCCCAGCTTGGCCATGGAAACCCACTGGGTGACCTTGGGCAAGAAAAACTCTCTCAGCCTCAGTGGATGGCAATGGCAAACCCCCTCTGATGAAACCTGCCAAGAAAATCCTATGACAGGGTCTTAGGGTCACTATAAGCTGGAAATGACTTGGAGGCACACAACAACAACAACAGCAACAAATCAATGAGAGACATTTAGTTCCCCTATCATCAACACCCCTCTCAGGTCTTGCAGACTCAAAGCACCCATGACTTCCCTGACTGAGATGATGATGATGATGATGATGATGATGATGATGATTTTCATTTGTATGCTGCCTTTCTCCCAGGAGGGACACAAAGTAGCTCACAGAAAAAAGATTCCAGTTTACCCATTTGGAATGTAGTTTTCCTCTTTTCCTACTGCTTTCTACCTTACCAAGCATTATTGTCTTTTCTAGTAAGTCATGATCTTTTCATAAATCCAAAATGTGACAGCCTCAGATTAGAGACATAGCCATGTTAGTCTGGAATATCAGCATGCAAAGGGATCTTGGAAAGCCAGTGTGGTGTAATGGTATGAGCATTGGACTATAACTCTGGAACCCAGGGTTCAAATCCTGGCTTGGCCATGGAAACCCATTGGGTTACCTTGGGCAAGTCACGGTCACTCAGCCTTAGAGGATGGCAATGGCAAACCCACCCACCCCCATGAGGAAACTTGCCAAGAAAACTTCATGGATAGGTTCCCCTTAGAGTCACTATAAGTCGGAAACAACTTGAAGACACACAACAACAAAAAGGATCTTGTAGCACCTTTGAGGCTAATTGTGCAGAAGCAGTTGTAGCATAAGCTTTCACCAACTGAGGAAGTAGACCAAGACTACGAAAGCTTATGCTACAACTTCTTTTACACAGTTGGTCTCAAAGGTGCTACAAGATCCCTTTTGCATACAGCCTCAGTTCGGTCATCTTGGCTTCTAGGGAGAGTTCAGGCTTGATTTGCTCTACCTCATGTATGGTACATACATACTAGATCAACTGCATTTAGTTACCAGTCCATTTCCAGACTAATTCAAAATGGTGGTGCTCATCTTTAAAAAATAACAATAATAATTTAATTTATTTCTTCCTCTCTCCTCCCTATGGTTTGAGGTGGGGAAGTTTAAACAGCTAAGGAACATCCTACCTAAAGGAGCATCAGGTGCCATATATTCCTTCGTGGTAAACCTTGGAGGTGCTTAAGACAACATGGTTTGAGTATTTAACTAGGATGCTAGAAGACCAGGGTAACAATCCCAGCTCAACTATGGAAACCCAGTGGGTGACCTTAGTCAAGTCACACTCTCTCAGCCTTAGAGAAATAATAGAATCATAGAGTTAGAGCTGGAGAAAATATCATAAGAAGAGCAGGTTTAGACTCAGATGAGGGAGGGGTGAAGATAGAAGGAAGGATCATCAACAATCTTAGCTATGTGGACGACACCATATTACTATCAGAAAACATCACAGACTTGGAGCAATTACTAGGGAAAATCAAGGAAGAAAGCGCTAAGCAGGCTTGTTGCTGGACATAGAGAAAACAAAAATAATGACCATGGAGGATCTACATAAATTCAATCTAGACAATGAGGAATCAAAACAGTTAAAGCGTCCCCGTATCTAGGAACAAACATTGATCAGAATAGAGACTGCAGTCAAGAAATAAGAAGACTAGGAATGGGAAGGGCAGCTATGAAAGAACTAGAAAAGATTCTAAAAAGTAAAGATATACATCTGAGCACCAAAGGGGGGCTGCAGACTGCCAGAAATAGTGCAAATTGAGTCCACTTTTAGGGTTAGGGTTAGGGAATCATGGGAACTGTAGTTTATTGTGGCACCAGAGCTCTCTGACAGAGAAGACTCAATGTCTCAGGAAAAAAAATACAATTCCCATGATTCCCTAGCACTAACCCTAACCCTAAAAGTGGACTCAATTTGCACTATTTCTGGCAGTCTGCAACCCCCAAAAGTTAGAATCATCCAAGCCATTGTATTCCCCATCACCTCAGGGATACCATATATAATAATTATACCAGGGTGGTTTTTCTGGCATTTGAGTGTTTTAGTTCTATCTTTTCATTTTTGTGTATTTTTTCTGTAATTTCATAATGTTTTTATATGATTTTAGCTGTTGAGATGATTTTAACTATTTTGAATTTTATTGTGATGCTTTTAACATGTTTTGTTGCCTGTGAGCCACCTTGGGCCCCTTCTGGGAGAAAGGCAACATCCAAATGAATAAAGAAAGAAAGAACAGTGCAGTAATCTACTTAGTTGGCAGCAGACTAGCCAAGCAAAGGCAGTCTTGAGGCCTCCAAAATCTTACAGGTGGTCCTTCCCCCACCCTACAAAGAACATTACATTTTAGGTGCCACAAATCCTTAACCATCACCCTCAATTCTTAACCGCTATGCACAGATGTGAGAGTTGGACAGTGAAGAAGGCAGAAAAGAGGCAGAAAATAATCTCATTTGAGATGTGATGCTGGTGAAGAGCGTTGAGGATACTGTGGACGGCCAAAAAGACAAACAAATGGGTCCTCGAGCAAATAAAGCCAGAAATTTCTGTGGAAGCCAAGATGATCAAATTGAGACTGTCATGCTTTGGACACATCATGAGAAGGCACGAATAATTGGAAAAGACAATAATGTTAGGAAAAGTGGAAGGAAGTAGAAAAAGAGGAAGACCACATGCCAGATGGTTAGACTCAGTCAAGGAGGTCATGGGCATGGATTTGCAGGAATTAAGCGGAGTAGCTGTAGAGAGATCTTGTATCACCTTTGATACTAACTGAAAGAAAGAAATTATCAGCATGAGCTTTCGTAGACTGAAGTCTACTTCCTCAGATGCATTTGGACCTGAGGAAGTAGACTTTAGTCTATGAAAGCTCATGCTGCCAATTTCTTTCTTTCAGTTAGGCTCAGAGTTGCTACAAGATCTCTCTGCAACTGATTCTACAGACTAACACGGCTATATCTTTGAATTCTAGGCAGAGTATTGGCAGAGGACAGGTGCTATTGGAGATCTCTCATCCACAGGGTCACCATGAATAGGCCAGTTAACAATCTAGAAAATGAGGAAATCGAAATAAAAGTTCCCGTACCTAGGATCAAACATTGATCAAAATGGAGGCTGCAGTCAAGAAATAAGAAGAAGACTAGGGATGGGAAGGGCAGCTATGAACGAACTAGACAAGATCCTAAAGTGGACTTGAGGGCATGGGTAGATGAAGGAGACCCCGAGGGCCATTCAGTCTAACTCCATGCCATGCGTGAATACACAATCAAAGCACTCCTACCAGATGGACCTCCAGCCTCTGTTTGAAAGCCTCCAAAGAAGGAGACTCCACCACTCTCCAAGGGAGCGTCTTCCACTGTCAAACAGTTCTTACCATCAAGAAGCTCTTCCTAATGTTGAGGTGGAATCATAGAATCATAGAGTTGTAAGAGACCACAAGGGCCATCCAGTCCAACCCCCTGCCATGCAGGAACTCCCAATCAAAGCATCCCTGACAGATGGCCATCCAGCCTCTGCTTAAAGACCTCCAAAGAAGGAGACTCCACCATTCTCCGAGGGAGTGTGTTCCACTGTCAAACAGCCCTTACTGTCAGGAAGCTCCTCCTAATGTTGAGGTGGAATCTCTTTTCCTGCAGCTTGCATCCATTGTTTTGGGTCCTAGTCTCTGGAGCAGCAGAAAACAAGCTTGTTCCCTCCTCAATATGACATCCCTTCAATTACTTAAACAGGGTATCATATCATCTCTTAACCTTCTCTTCTCCAGGCTAAACATACCCAGCTCCTTAAGTCTCAATCAAAGCACCTCCAAGAGATGGGCATCCAAGAAGGAGACTCTACCACAATCCATGGCAAAGGTAAACCTCCTCTGAATAAAGCTTGCCAAGAAAACCAACAATCTGAGATATGCAGATGACACCATAATACTAGCTGAAAACCTCACAGACCTGGAACAACTACTAAGGAAGATCAAAGAAGAAAGTGCAAAGGCAGGCTTAATGTTGAACATAAAGGAAACAAAAATAATGACTACCGAAGACCTTCACAAGTTCAACCTAGACAATGAAGAAATAGAAATACTAAAAGAATCCCCATACGTGGGCTCAAACATTGATAGAAATGGGGACCGCAGTCAGGAAATCAGAAGAAGGTTAAGAATGGGAAGGGTGGCTATGAAAGAACCAGAAAAGATCCTAAAATGCAAAGACATACAACTCAGCACAAAAATCAGAATCATACAAGCCATTGTTCCCTATTTGGATGTGAGAGCTGGACAGTCAAGAAAGAAGATAGGAGGAAAATCAATGAATTTGAGATAATGTAGTGCTGGAGAAGAGTGCTGAGGATCCCATAGATACCCAAAAGGACAAACAAATGGGTCCTAGAGCAGATCAAGCCAGAAATATCCCTAGAAGACAAGATGACAAGATTTAGACTGTCATACTTTGGACATATCATGGGAAGGCATGAATCATTGGAAAAGACAATAATGTTAGGAAAGGTGAAGGGAGGTAGGAAGAGAGGGAGGCCACATGCCAGACCTGAGGGCAGTTGACAACAGCATGTGTGTGTGTGAGAATTATATCATCCTGTTTGTGACTTAGGACGTTATCACACGTGGACCAAAGCGATAATAAACTGGAAATGACAAATCCCGAAAATAAACCGAAAATAAACCTTGATTCCGCAAATGGCTTTCACACGTAATTACCTTAATTGCGCATTTAAGCTAAGCCCCCACTGAAACCGCATTTAAGGTTCACACACAAGTGAGAAAATCCCGTAAATGAACTAGAAATGAGCTTCTAGCACATGCGCAGATAGTGGAATGCCAGGTTCGGCCCATGGAAAGGCAGAGGCTGACAGCTTTCCTTGGGCCGATCCTGGAAGCGGAGGACGAAGCGGGGTGAACCATGGGAAATTAAGGCGAAATGCTTCCAAATGCGCATTTGGCTATCACATTACGGCAAATGCGAAATTACCTTAATTGTGCATTTGCATTTCCTCCAAACAACCGAATTTCAAAAGATCTCTGTTAACACCAGTTTCTTTCCACTTTCTGTCCAGTTCCTGTTCGACGTCGTGTGAAAACACGAGGCACTAATCCAGTTTCTGTTTGGGTTTTGTGTGGATTAACCAGCAGATTTGCCCCCGTGTGATAACGTCCTTAGAAGGGCTAAGTCCAATTTATGCCATTTTAAGTCTTTATTTTGTTCATTGCTTGGGCTGAAATTCTCAACTGACTTTGCAACCAACTTTGGGCCTCTGCAGACTGGGCCAAAGGGCCGCCCTGGAGGCACAGCTTGGGATGGGGCCCCAGGCCGGTCCTGCCGCCGCCACCGCCCCCCATGATGATATTGATTATTGTTGTTATTACTTGTTCTTGGGGTTTTCTTGGCAAAATCTCCACAGGGGTTTTGCCATGGCTTTTCTGGGGCTGAGACAGTGTCCATGTGCAA